>OX578150.1:132079088-133551588 GCA_951213105.1 Amaurobius ferox | reverse complement strand
CAGATGGCTACATGTTGTCTCAATTTTAGTAATTTATATAATCAAGACATATTCCAGACACTATTATTAGGTATTCTCCAGATATTCACTTTTTTATATGTACTTTCATATTGTTTTATTTGTACTTTCAAATTGTTTATTCCATGCATTTCTCATAAGCAATATTGCTTATACCTTTTTACTAAAATGAATATACAACATGATAATTTAGCGACTGGCAAAATAGAACATAAAAATTTTAGTGCCCGGTATTTGGGTATGAATAGGGCATTCCAAAGATCGACATCCTGTTACCCTAATCTGACTGAAAATGTGAAAGACACAATGCGCCCAAGGGATTTTAAATTTCAAACGTGTGGAAACAAAAACTGCAAAACTTGCCCCAATGCGGAATCTTCTCAAATCAACAGTGATAAGAATTCACATATTTTTTGTAAAGTTTACAGATGCATATACATGCTTCGTTGTTCAGTATGCCAGATGGCATATGTGGGACAGACTAGTACACCCATACATCTAAGAATGAATGTGCATCGCAATAACATCAAACATTATGATAAAAATCGAAATTCAGAAAATCAATTTGAGTATGAACACTTCTACAAACATGGATTTGATTCAGTAATTATTTCAATTTTGGATATAATTCCTAATTCCTCAAACAGAATTTACTATGAAAACAAACTAATTTTAAAACACAATACAGCATTTCCTTTTAGATTAAATCAAATAGTTAATGGTCACAATATAGTAAAAAATGATTTATTCAATGCTTCCATTCTAACTCCAACAGTATATTCTTTGATGCAAACTCATTCACACAAAACTACACGCACACAGAGGGGTATACACAAAAACAAACACTCCCTCAACTTAGACTTCACATCTCAAATAAATCATCAATGCACACTTTTTGAATCAAACTATAATTGGAAACATATTAGAAACTGGGTTTTCTCCATCAAAAAGCCACATTTAAATAAACTTTATAATTCACTCTTAAATCTCAATAATAAAAAGCACTTCGGACACCTAGTTTTTGACCTATTACTAACAAGAGCAAGACTTCTAGGAGTACAACTCACACATTCACACAAAAAAGAAAAAACCAACCAATCTTATTGCGTTATTAATTACACAAATCCTATATTTAATTATTTCAACTTCACACAAATTTTTAAAAATTTCCAATCCTTCTTTCCTATTAAAAATGTTAACATAGTAAAAGCATATAAATATCCAGTACCTTTAGGACGTAAAATATATAACTATAATCATTTATCAAAACAGTTGAATAATTCTGTATCTTGTTCGTGCAATGAAACCTACTATCTTCCCTTTATTGACCCACAACATGGACACATAATCACCGGAAATCTTGATTTAATACAGGAACCTCATCTCAAACTATTTCTAAGCTATGGATCCAAATACAGAATACCTCTTCTTTATAATAAAAAGAAAATAATACAAGCTTTTGACATAGATCTAGACAAATATATATTTAAAATGTCAGGTAAATCCCACTGCCCATTTGAAGCCTTCAAGAGCTGGAAAGTACAAATAACTAGCCATGTAAAACATTTGATCCAACACTTTCCCATTCCAATATATAAGCATAATTACCAAGAAATAGTTAAAGAAATCAAGTCACTTCAAGACAAATTTGTAATCACATATGTTGACAAGGCATCCTGTAATTATGCGTTTATCTGCAAAAAATTTTATTTGGACGAGCTTAAATTGCAACTCAGTACCTCTCTTTCTTTAACTCCTTTATACACTCATATCAATGTTATAAATAAACAAATAATAGCTTACTACAAACTTCTTAAACAAAAATACAATCTCAATTTTCCTTACATGGTACTAGTACCTAAATTCCATAAAACACCTATTTCATTTAGAACAGTCACTATAGGATTTAATTCATATACCAATGCAGCTGACAAACAACTTCTAATCATACTCAATCAAATTTATGATTATTTTACTGTACAAAAAACACACATAATCAAAAATAGTATAGAACTTATTAATAAAATAAAACTAATCCCTTACATACATGATGTAAAAACTTTTGATTTCAAAGACCTATTTAATAATATAGACATTAATGATTTATATAAAGTCATACTACTTTTATATGAACAATTCACTCAAGCAAAAAACATATCATTTCCTAAATTCAAAACTTTATTAAAATTCATTTTGTTCAAACAGTATATAGTTCAAGGAAAATGCATATACAAATTAAATAAAGGAATCCCACAGGGAGGTAAATCATCCACCATACTGGCCAACCTTTATCTACATTTTTACGAAAATCAGAACCCCTTCAACAGTCATATAATGTACAGATATATGGATGATCTTATTATTATTGGAATTACTAATGAGGCCAATGAATTAAATTTTGATTTCTATCCACCTAATCTACAACTCATTGAAAATGTATATACATCCAACTGGATCAATTTTCTAGACGTTAGTTTAACAATTAAAAATGCAAATACAATACATTTTAAAATCTATGACAAAACAGAAACTTATAACTTCAAAGTAAATAAACTTCAACATTTCTCTTCCAATCTTTCCAAATCTGTATATAGAAATATTATTAATAACCAGTTATTAAGAATCAAATTGTTAAGCACACCTTGTTACTACAAAGAACATCTTCATAAATTCATCAACACCGTCATCAAAAATAACTACCCGCCCAATTTTATTTTTTCTTTTATTAAAACACATTTTAAATTTAAATTCAAAAACTTGCAATAATTACAGCAACATATTGACAGATCATACTCTAGCATTTCTAAATAATTCATAAACTCCATGTCTTCTTCTAACAGTTAAACTATTCGTACAATTCACTTTAACCTGCTTTGAGAAAACTGCTTAGTCAGTAACAAAAAAATTCACTGTAACCTGTTCTGAGATGATTGGTAATACACATGCTTTTCCAGAAGCACCACAGTACTAGGGGTAGATATATTTTCATTTTATTTTCATTATATTCTTTTGATATTACTTTATAATACTTTGCATCCTCATTTCAGTAATTAGCCACAAGCTGGTGTAACAGAATATTTTATATTCATGTTTGATTTTTTTGTGTTTTTGATCCACTTTGTCTTTTCTTCTACGTCGGGCCATTTACATTATTTCTGTAATACATTTTACAGTTATGTAAACAGAAACGTAGAATCAGCATTAATGAAACATGTATGGCCCTTGGTAACGTACATGGTTTCAGAAATTCTATTCATATTCATTTTATTCCTTTTATAATCACTAGATTCCATTTATTCAATTTCCAAACTTCTTGCATAGCTCATCGTGCTACACTAGGCTTCTGATTTGCAAAAACATTCAGTTTACAAGCAATTTTCATTGGTATTTCTCGGGTATATATATTACAAGTAATCATAAAAATCTTCAATTATATATATATATATATATATATATATATATATATATATATATATATATATATATATATATATATATTATAGAATAGTGTATTATGAGTTACTACATACATTCTAACTTTGGATTTACTAATTTATATATATATATTATATATATATATATATATATAATATATATATATATATATATATATATATATTATATATATATATATATAAATATATATATATATATATATTATATGAAATTCCAATGATAGATTAGAGAAAAAGTATATATTAGAAAAATAAATAGAATAATAACCGATTCGAAGTAATTACGAAAATGAAGTCAATAAAATCACCAAAGCAGTTAAACCACGACTACCACGCCGAAAAAGTTACAACTGCTCACCTTCACTGCATGTGTATACAGTGTTTCCGCCTCTTCAATTTTTCCTCTATTAATGCTTGTAGTCTGGGTTTATGACATTTATAGTTATTTACTATTGCCATATCTGAAACAAGTATTTGCTTGGGTTAAATAAGGTTAGATGCTCAGACCTGATGAAGAATCTAGTCTAATTAACCTTTAAATTAAGCTGATGCTGTTCATTCCTTTTATCGCAAAGGTAGCAGTGGTTTAACTACTTTGGTGATTTTATTGATTTAATTTTCGTAATTATTTGGAATTTGTTATTATTCTAACTTTCTAAAATTTATCCATATGCTTGTCTACTGCATTATGCAAGTATTGTATATTGGTCATATTGTTTTCTGTTAAGTTGATGCGGATTTCCGTGCAAACATCCTATTTTAATTATATATATATATATATATTTAAAATTAAGATCATTTTGTCTTTTATGGTAGCATTGTTTTCTTTCTGTCTGATATTTCCTTTCATATCATCTTTACTTAATTTTCCTCCGTATTGTTTTTGAACCAGGGTATGACACTGATCATGTTTTAAATTAGTCTAACTATTTTTATTTTATTTTTAATTTTATCTTTTTATTATATATTTCATTTTTTCATTTTTTGATGCCTGTAGTCTGAGTTTAAGCATTTATAGTAATGTACTATTGCTTAATCTGAAACAGGCATTTGTTTGGATTAATTAGAGTTAAATACTCAGACCTGAAGAGGAATTTAATTCTGATTAATCATCGAATTTGGGAAGGTTCTGTTCTTTTCTCTTATCGGCATTATGGCCGTGAATTTGCTTCTATGGTGATGTTAATATTACTTGAATTGTATTTTTATTTTTTTTTATTTTTACATAATTCTTATTATTACATTTCAAATATATATATATATATATATATATATAAATTGCAATGTAATAAAAAAGGACAACTTTTTCATAAGAAGCTAAAGACTAAATAGCTGTGAAAAAAATCGATATGAAAGCGATCAGTGTTTCCTGAATGAGGCTATTGCAAAGCCCTTAGCGTTTTATTAGTGACGTCATTAGAAAGTTTTAGAATATAACCGTAACGGAAAGTTACAGTTTGTATTTATATAAAAGCACACTTATAGTTTGAACAGATTGGGATGTGGCATTACATTGGAAGTATTGGTAGTGAGGTTGATGAGTGTTTTAATCTGTAAAATATTAATAGAGGACACTAAGTCGAAACTTACTTTTGTGTTGTGATGTGAGTACGAGGTTGGTTTGTATTATTGTCTTCTTGTTGTTTTATATACAGTCATTTGTGTTGCAGTTTAGTTGTATTTGGAATTTAGATATTTGAGTATTGGTGGTGTGAATATATGTCTTTCACTTTTTGGGCTTTTCATATACATTTTTTGTGTTTTAAGTATTGTGTACTTGGTTTTCGACAGTCTATCAGCTTCCAGGAGTGTCGTCATGATATCAAGCTGGCTTAACCGGGAAGTGGGAGTCAAAATTTCATAAAAATCCTATTAAATTTAGAACGGTAACTAGTTGTCATAAAACTTACTCTACTACTGCGAGTAAATTACTTCTATAAATTATCTAAATGTAATAAATGATAGTTTACGTTTTTCTAGCAATAATTAAATTTTTCTAAATAATAGTATAGTTAAAAATTTTGGAATGGTAGATTATACATAAATTCTCTCCTTATTATCTTATTTTAATCAGACATCCACTTTCACTTGAATAAGCATTACTATGTATTTACATGTTCTTACTGCTGAATATCACCTTTTATCGTCTTTTCGCATTACTGTTATTTCTTTCTCACGATTGGCAACAGTAGATCTCAACTTTATATTTTTTGAGATTGGCAAAATTGGTCTTTTTATTCAAAGCTCCGCAATGGATCAAACGTATGCAGTGTTTTTACAGATATTCTTGTTTCCTATTATTTTTTAATCTTTATGCATGTTGTCCAAGCTATCAAAGTTTATAGATATAATCTATCACTGATATCAGAAAGGTGCATTTTGTATTCATTTTTATAAAATACTTGGACTTGATAAAGAGTTTTATCGAAATGAACAATTCCTTATTAGGCCTAGGGCTTGTCTACATGTAAAGCTTTCATGCTTGGATTTTATTTGATATTATTTTATATATTTCTTTCCATTGATGTTTTTTGCTTGTCTTCAGCTTGATGACTAAAGGTTTGTAATTTCCATTTTCCACTTGATTGATGATTCTCTGTTTGATACATTTATTTGTAAATTTGTAAGGCATTTTGTAATGTTGGGGTTTTTTGAGTTGAAACTTCTCTCTATTTTTTCATTGGATTTTTTAACTTTTATTATTGTATATATATATATATATATATATATATATACCAATGTACCTTACATTGTGTTTTCTATTTTTTGTAATATCCTCCTGTTATTCATTAGGTTTAACTTGGACTTAGTTGTTTATAATTATATATAAGCAATTATTTTATTTATTTATTTTATTCTCTCTATGTATTATTGTCTTTATTTTATGAATTCTAATTTTATTTTATGAATTACACTTCTTATTTGATTTAGTGACTGGCAACTTATTTATACTTTTTTATATAATTAGATAGATATTGCCCGGTACTTTCAATTTATGTTGGGAATTGTTTAGACCGATATCAAATTACCAACATTGTGTAATGGATAGTTTTGAATATATTAATTACCCCACTAAAAATTATATTTTCATTGTATGCAAGAATAAAAATTGCAAAACTTGCCCTTCTGCTTCTAAAACTCAAATTACGAACGAACCTTAATAGCCATCTGCCTTTCTGTAAAGTTTTTAATTGCATATATCGTCTTTCTTGTAATATTTGTAATCTATCATATATTGGACAAACTAGTAATCCCATTCATCTACGTATGAATGTTCTAGAGATCACGTCAAAAATATATCCTAAATAATAATTTTTTTCCTACTTCTAATAAAATTGAATATAAACACTGTGCTAAACACGGTTTTGAAAATATCACAATACATATATTAGATATAAAAACAAATACTGCAGATAGGATTTATTTTGAAAACTATTATATAAAATCAAATTGTATTATTTTTCCATATGGATTAAATCAACTATATCTTAATGGTAATATTGTGAAGAATAATTTTGTAGATAATAAATACTCTTTTTAATCACATGTTTTTGAAACCTCCTTTATATAATAGTAAATCTGTTAAAATTAAAAGATTTAAAAGTGGCAATGGAAGTTCCTCAATTTTTAATCATAAAGCCGAGATAATATGTTTACATAATAAATTTAATAGCACTTTTCAGTGGAAATTAATTAAATCCTGGGTTTTTGCGGTAAAGAAAAAACATTTAAATAAAGTTTATGCAATTTTCTTAAAATTAAATCTTGCTAATGAACACTTTAATCATATTTTCTATGATTTACTTATTACAAGATCACAGTATTTAAATTTAAAACTTAATCAAAATCATCTTAATAATATATCAACTAATTCATATTGTCTTTCAAACATCCCATTTATAATTCTATGACTTTTGGTCATCTTTTCAACAAGTTCAAGCATTTAATGCCTATTGGAGATTTGAGTGTATCAAAGACCTTTAAATACAACAGGCCTATTGGTAGATCAATATTTAATTATAAAAAAATTTTACAATCTCTCTCTTTAGATCGGAATTCAAAATCAATTTTAGAAAATAAATGTAGTTGCGCAGTAAAAGATTATGTTAAATTTCTCAATCCTGACCTGGGGCATGTAGTTACAGGAGACTTAGGTAAAGACATTTCGTTAAGAACCATTATGTCTTTTGGCACTAAATTTAGGTTACCCTCTTTTCATAATTCTATTTAAAGTTTTAAAATCCATTAATCTTGATCTTGATAAATATATATATAAATTAGCTTCTAAATATGCTATGCCTTTAGAGGCATTTAATATGTGGAAATTTACTTTATTAGAATCTATTAAAAATGCTATTAGTAGTATTAAATTGTCTAGATCCATATATAATTTTGATAATATTAAACACTCCATTATTAATTTACAAAAATCTTTTGTTATCACCTATGTTGATAAAGCCTCTAATAATTATGCTATTATCTGTAAAAATTTTATATACAATTTCTGTTAGATTATTTAAAAAATAATAGTCTTTTTAAACTTGATTTAGATTCCATTAATAGTATTAAATTAAAAATTATCAATATGTATAGTGACTTAAATATTAAATATATATTTCTTAAATTTCCATATATTGTGCTTATTCCAAAATTTCATAAAAATCCCATTAAATTTCGAACAGTAACTAGTGGGCATAATACTTACTCTACTACTGCGAGTAAATTACTTCTAAATTCTTTAAATCAATTGATAGTTTACGTCAGTCTAGCAATAATTACCTTATTCTAAATAATAGTAAATAATTAAAGAATAGATTAACATCCCTTAAAAATCTAATAGGATTTCAAAATTTTGATTTTAAAGATCTTTTCAATAATGTCAAGATCTCTGACCTGTATGATGTAATTTTGGCCCTTTACAATGATTATATTACTAATCTTGCATCTCAAGCCAGTTTTGCTAATTTTCCTAAACTTCTTCACTTTGTTATTTTCAATAATTATATTTTTCAAGGAAATAAATTATACCTACAAGTCTCAGAAGTTCCACAGGGTGGCTGCAGTAGCAGTATGTTAGCTAATTTATATCTTTATCATTTTGAACAGTCTTTTACATCAATAGTTTATACAATATACATATATGTTGATGATCTGATTTGCTTAGTACATACTGAAAATTGTGTCATTAATATAGATTTCTATCCTGATAATTTGGAATTAATTCCTAATGAAGCTACTATTAGTAAAAATATTAATTTTTTGAATTTAAATCTCTTTGTTGAGCCTTCTAATAGAATTGTTACTAATTTATATGATAAAAAAGACTCTTTTAAAATTAATAAAATCTTACCATTTAATTCCTGTAACTCGTTTCTATTGTTTAGAAATATAATTCTTAATCAGCTTTTTACAATATATAGATTATCTGATAAAAAATTCCATGCTTTACATTAATAATCTAAAAATTACCAGCAATTTATATAAATATCCCTCTTATTTTGTAAATGGTATAGTTAAAAAATTTAGAATCGCTGGATTTTCTTGAATTTATTTATTTAATATTGCTTTAAATTTTAGCCTGACATCTCCCTTCTCTTGTTTTAATTATATTTTATTTATACATCCACTTAGACATTAGCCTTTCTTTTATTGCCCCTCTTGATAGTATATTATCTCTTGTACATGTCTTTTCGTATTACTGTTATTTATTTCTTACGAATGGCAACAGTATATTTTATTCCTTTGTGAATGGCAACACTTGTCACTTCTTTCTGTGTTCCCGTGCTTACTAGGTTAGTGTGTTTTTTCAGTCAGTTTTTTGGTATCCATTTTTCCTTTTATGTTTATTATTTATGTATATCGTCCAAGTAGAAATAGTTTATAGATATAATCTATCTATTTCTTCAGAAACATACATTTTTGTGTTTGCTTCTACAAAAAATTTGGACATGATTACGATTTTTGTAGAAGTGAACAATTCATGATTTAGACTTAGAGCCTTGTCCACGTGTTTAGCGTTTGTGCTTGATTTCGTTTGTTATTCTTTTTTCGATTCCATACCTTTGTATTTAGATACTTTTCATTGGCTTGTTGATTCGATATTTATTTTATTTATTTGTTTTTTTTTTTATTTTTTTTCCATTTGCTTGAAGATTTCGTGTTACAACTTCTCACTTTTCTTTCATTGGATCTTCAAACCCTTTTTTTCTTTATATATATATATATATATATATATATATATATATATATATATATATATATATATATATATATAATACAAGTAAATAAAATTCTTAATATATATATATATATATATATATATATATACAATTAAAAATTTTGTCATAGATTTAGATTTCTATCCCGACATTTTGGAATTAATTCCTAATGAAGATACCATTAGTAATACTATTAACTTTTTGAATTTAAATATAATTATTGATCCTACTAATGGTATAGTTACTAATTTATATGATAAAAAAGACAATTTTAATTTCAACATTAATAAAATATTACCATTTAATTCCTGCAACTCGATTCAATTGTATAGAAATATTATACTTAATCAACTTTTCAGAATTTATAGATTATCACATAAAAAATTTCATGTTATGCATATAAATAATCTAAAAATTACCAGAAAATTATACAAATATCCAGCATATTTAGTGAATAGTATTGTCAAAAAATTTGGATTAGCTGAATTTTCATGAATTCTCTTCTTTTGTATCTTATATTGGCCAGACATCCACATTCTCTTGTTTTAACATTATATTTTAATTACATCCCCTTATATATTAGCCTCACTGTTTTCGTTTATACGCCCCATTATTTTGTAGCTCTAACTGTAGAATATCCCCTTTTATGGCCTTTTCGCATTACCGTTATTTGTTTCACACGATTGGCAACGGTGGATCTCTACTTTTCAATTTTGCGATTGACAACACTGGTCTCTTCATTTCCGGCTCCTATGGTTAGCACATTTTCAGTGATTTATAATCCAGGTATTCTTGTTTCCTTTATAATTGTTCTATTTTTATGTGTGTTGTCCAAGTAATAGTTTATAGATATAATCTATCGATTTCTTCAGAAACATACATATTTTGTGTTCATTTTGATTAAATACTTGTACCCGACGAAGAGTTTTTTCGAAATGAACAATTTAATTATTTAGGTCTAGTCCATGTCCACGTGTATAGCAATAATGCTTGGAATTTATTTGTTTTTCTATTATCGATTCCATAACTTTGATATTTGTTGCTTATCTTAATGGAAATAAATTATCATTAATTTCCATTTGCTTGATGATTCGTCATTTAATACTTCTTTTTATTATGTAGGTTTTATTTAAAATATATATATATATATATATATATATATATATATATATATATATGAACAAAAAGTTTAAATACAATAAATCAAGCATGTTAAAATTAGTAAGTTTAACAAAACTTAAGTATATTTAATAACCGTACATTTCAAATTACATCTACTTGTTGTGCTATTGAAGCATATAAATAAAATGAAAGTAATAAAATAAATATGTGAATTCAAGGAGAATATGAAGAGATATAGCTAAACGTCCATAACAAATAATAGAGGTAAATCTATTACCTGATGAGACTCAATAGAATGCTTGTCATCAATATTGAAAGCCGGAAAATAACCAACCCTTTTAAATTAAAACGAATTATAACAAGAAAGATCAATCATGCGTAAAGCATTGATTATGAAATACTTTTCAAGTCAAATGCAATTTTATTTAAACATCTATGACGTGAATGTGATACATTCAGCAGTGATATTTTTAAAATTATCACAAGTCTACAATAATTTATTATATTTGAAAACTTCAAAGAAATCAAATGAACTTTATTCAAATAATGGCATCGATTGTTAGGCTTCGTTGTAGAAATGTTCAAAGTATAATCATTTAAACTCCAAAATATTGTAATTGCGTTGGTGCAATATATAGATGCACAGAAAAAAAATATAAAATAAGGCGGTTTTAGGGCGGATGCAATACTAAATATAAATTAGAAAGAACTTTAAAAATCACGATTTTGACATAAGATGGATGCCATATTTTGTTTTGAAGTGAGTCACGTGATCTTTTTATATAATATGGGTGCAATTATTATTTTAATTTTTATTTAAAAAACTACAAAACATATTTTGCTGAAATTCCTTTTATATATTTTATGGGATAATTTGAATAATTCTTAAAATTTTCGAAGCAATTTGTGAATTTTAAATTCGCTTAAAAAATGTTTGAAAAATGAGGTTCCATAAGGGTTCAATGTATTTCATTTTTTTAACACGGGTTCAATCCAAAACTAATTGGGTGATATTCTTCATTTACATTCCCATATGCAAACAGACCGTCTCAACAACATACTAAAATTTCATTATGATAAAGTCATTTTTACGGCAGTTATCGTGCGAACGGACAGACAGACAGACAGAATGAACAAAGTCATAAATAAATACTTTTCAGCTATGTTGTAAAGTGTTAAAAATGAAATAACGAACAATGGATTGAAGGTAAAGTATTTGTAAAATCATCAGGGGCTGACTGCAAAACACCACATTCAAATTGCACATTTCATTTACAGGCCTTGTTACTGTGAACAAAAAGGCCTTTAATCACCCCTGAGTGATATAAATTGAAATAGAATGAGAAAATTGAAAAACAAAAATAATTTATTTATACGAATGTAGATGGCCACACTGCACACACCAACCCAACATAATGTGTAAACAAGGTATTATCAATAATAAAGAGTAATGTAAGATAAAGTCCATGTTGCCAAACTCAAAAATTGTAAATATAAAATCCAATTTAATGTATTTAAACTACCAATTAAAACTACCAGATAAACTACAATTAAAAATACATCAAGTGCTATTCACAATATATAAGTAAAAATCTGATGTGGGCAACACATGACTTTCCTTATATGATGTAATGAGTTTACTACTTTTACTGTAAAAAATATATTTTTCTTATAGTAGATACTAATATTCTTTCCAAGATATTGAATTTTCGACAATGAGTCGTCATTTTCATTGATTTAGCGTCATTTTTATCCATTTGGCGAGATTTTCGTTAATTTGACAACATTTCAAAAAGTCGCCAAGTTGGCGACATTCCGTCAAATTCGTCGCCAAAATCTCGCCAAGAGTTATGGATGAAGAAATAAGTTATTCTTACAGCAGACAAATGACTATTGGCGTTCAAATACAAAAGTATTACTCAAAGTATCTTTTTCCATGAATGGAACGAGCTAGATCCACGAGAATGATGTCACCCAATTTATCGTATGGTATTACATATAAAAAGTGAACATGTTTCTCAATAGGAAATATATTTTTTTTATTTTATATGACTTTTTGATAATTTTTTTGAAAAATGTGAAATATCTCGAGAACGGTTTATGTTAGCGTTCTAAAATTTATGCCAATCGTTTTCTAATGAAAAATTACAGAAGAAATGTCTATTTGCGTAACTTTATTAGTGGTTTTGATTTTTTGACGATTTTTTCAAAATTTTATTTGAAAATTTAGAAGACTTCTGAACATTCGATTGCGTATAAAAACAATAAGCTTCCAGTGTTTATGGATTGTGATTTTTGTACCAAATTTGGTTCGAATCGGTCCATTCGTTCGTCAGTTATCGTCTCCACAGACTCACTGACACACACACACACACAGACATCACTTCAAAAGCGTTTGATTCGTGATCAGGGATGCTTGAAACGTGCTCTCCCGTCGAAAACTCGAATTCAAATTTTCGACCCCGTCATAATACTTTCCTTATACATTATGTATATAAGGAAAGTAACAATCATATGTTTATCTAATGTGTAAAAATATGAGTAGCTAGTATGAATAAGGTTATTTATATGCTATTGATGAAATTTATTATTAGATAATCTATAAATTCGGTCCTTGAATAAACGTCCTTGAATAAATGCTATTGAATTCAATACGAGCCTTTCTCCATAGAAATACACACAATGCAGTATAGGGTTTATCTTTCACCAGGGCCACCTGAATGATTAACTGAAACGAATTTGGTATTTTCCCCACATAAAGTTTTAACTTCTTCATTTTGCATGGTGCTTAGTGTTTGGCTTAGCTTTTTTAATTTTTGAAAAATGTAAATAAAATTTAAAATCGAATTTTCATTGAAAAATGTCTCGGCTGGTACTAAAAAATATTTATTAGCGAAAAGACTAATAATTTATATCAAGATTTTCATAAAGCTAATTTAAATGATTGGTAAAATTTCATAATGATACATGCAAAGTAGATACATATAAATAAACTTTACAGCAAAATTCTAATTTTTCAGTTCATATTCTTCGACCCAGACCGTCCGCCCTATCCGAAGGTGTAGGGTATCCATTTGGCCGGGAAGTGCCACTCAATTCAGACCGGAACCCAGTGCGGTCGGCATCCACAGGGACCTACCCTCCTTCCCCTACAACCACCTTTTTGGAAGGACTTGTGGACCTACATATTTAACGTGTCCGTACTCCACATGAACACGAGGACAGTTTTGTTTTTGACTTCTAACCATATCTGTACTCCTCCCTTGATTTTGAGAACTCGCAAATAGTTAGCCAGCTCCCCTCCTCCCTCTCTTCCCGTCTAGTATTACTCAAGGCCCTGCGCCCTTCGAGGCGCCCCTCGTCCCAACTTACCTTTCTCTATCTCTACTGAAAGCTTGCTTGGACCCCAGTTTTCTTCCTTTCTGAAGACTTGGCGGAGGGCATAATTTCGGTCGTCGCCCCCCCCCCCCTCCCTCTCCAAGCGCAACTTCGGCGATTTAAAAGCTATCCTTTTATGAACCTCCTTCTTAACACTTTACAACAAAGTTGAAAAGTGATTATGACTTTGTTCATTCATTCATTCATTCTGTCTGTCTGTCCGTTAGCACGATAACTGCCGTAAAAATGACTTTATCAAAATGAAATTTTAGTATCTTGTTCAGACGGTCTGTGGGGCCTATGGGAATATAAATGAATAATATCACCCAATTAGTTTTGGATTCAGCCCGGGTTGAAAAAATGAAATACTTTGAACCCTATGGGACCTGATTTTTCAAACATTTTTTAAGCGGATTTAAAATTCACGAACGGTTTAGAAAATATTCAAATTATCCCATAAAATATATAAAAATTAAAATAATAATTACACATTTATACGAAGAGATCACGTGACCAGTATCTGAGGAGATCACGTAACCCACTTCAAAATAAAATATGGCATCCATCTTGTGTCAAAATCGTGAGTTTTAAAGTTCTTTTTAATTCATATTGAGTGTTGTATCTGTCCTAAAACCGCTTTATTTTTGCTTAAATTTTGTGCATCTACATACTAAAACAACGCAATTACAATATATTTGAGTTTAAATGATCATCCAAATTTGATTATTTCTACAACGAAGCCTATTTTTCACTTATGTAAAATGTAAACAGCAAAATATGTAGAATGAGTTGTATTAGAATTGCTGTATTTCTTTAACACAAAATTATTTAGCCCATGGATTCTGCATAGCTGATATGAATGAAATATTCATTGATTTTAGAGAGAGAAGGACTATTTTTTTCGATGAAGTTTTAAGCATAGAGTTAAATTACTTGTAACTCCGTGGTTAAGTTTTTAAATAAAATAAATTATTATCGTATTGTGATGAATGAAATGCATGGAAAAATATTGTGATGAATGAAATGCTGCTTTTATAGAGCCAGGCGTGCTATATTTCGATGACGTCATTTGAATAAAGTTTATTTGTTTTTTATGAAGTTTTCAAATATAATAAATTAATGCAGTATTATGATAATTTTAAAAATATTACCGAGGAATGCATCGCATTTTAGAGTTGTTTAAACCAGACAATTTATATTTCAATGCCGTCATTTGAATGAAGTTCATTTTTTTCGATGAAGTTTTAAGTTTTCAAATATGCTAAATTAATGTAGTATTGTGATAATTTTAAAATATTACTGATGAATGTATCGTATTTTAGAGATGTTTAAATAAAATTGCATTGAAGTTGGAAAGTGTTTCATAATCAATGCTTTATGCATGATTGATCTTTCTTGTTTCTATTATCTTTTCTCTTCGTTAAAAGTTTAAATGGATTATCATCTCCGGGGCACTTCTCTAACCCCGTCTTTGAGATCTTGACAGTTTTAGATAGAACCGGGGATCAAACTTGGAACGCTCGAGTGCAATACCCGCGCGCTAACCACTGGGCTGCACCACACCTAATTTTTCAGTTGTCGAGCACGTTTTGGTCCCCTTAAACCTGGCATAAAAACAAATCCTGATATTGAGGCTTAGAGGAGAAATTTTCGACGGGTAATAGCCCAAGTCACAGATCGTCTGCGACTTCCGTAGAAGGAAAGAGGGGCTACGAGTTTCTTCTCCTGGTTGCGTTCGACTGACAGCAAAATGACATCTCTCGCTCCCTGATGCTCTAATTGGTCACTTTCCCTTTTCTGATATACGTCACTTGTGTTTGTGGCACAGTGTGGGAAATGTTCACGTGATCCAAGAAGATAGACGTTGCCAATCCGAAGAAATACTAATATATCAAATTACAAGACTATCTAAAATTTGAAACAGGACATTTCCACAGAAGAAGATTAAAAATATTTCGATTAAGACGCAAAAATTATAAAATTCTCATACTGTCCAAAATTGAGTGGCACCTGATGGAAATAAAGGAAAGCAACCCGTTTCGTTAAAATAGTTTCCTTCATCAGAAAAGAAAATGACAGAGGATAGAGATATATAGATAGTTCCATTTTCAGAAACAAAGCGAATTTTGTTATCATATATTCTGAATACATTTAAGTGTTTTGGGTGAATTTTTTTGCAATGATCTGCTGTCCATTTCACCGTGGTGAAAAACACCCCCACCACCGTGGAGTTTTTTTCCGTTTAATTATTATATTTTTCAGATTGGCAACGCCTATTTTCCTGGGTCATTTTCTTAGGTCGTGAACATTTGAATGTTGACAGAAATTTCCCTACTATGGAGGTAAATGTAAGGAGTTAAAACTTCATATTAAAAAAATGCCAATATCGTTTGAAATAATCATGCAGATGGCGCTGGAGTAAGAAAAGGAGTTCTGCATTGTATGTATTTCTATGGCAAAAGGCCTGAAATATTTATTTAATTTATGAATTTTGTAAAAATAAATTAAGAGCGCAATGCCAATTAGAATTAATTTTGTTCAATGAATCCCTTTATTTCATTCTTATTAACTTATATCGACTTATTGTGTTGCCTCCATATTTTCTGTTTAAAAAAAAAAAAGCTATGTTAACTGTTCTTATTTTCTCGATTCTTTTTTTTCTTTTGGCACTTTTTATTTGTATTTTTTCTAATTTTTCTTTTCTAAATTTTATTTTAAATTTCTGTTTTCGTTTCCCATGTGTCTAATTTTTTTTTCCTTTTCATATATTTTCTTTTTATATATTTTCTAAATTTTACTTTTAAAATTTTATTATTTTCTTTAATCTATTTTTTATTATGTTAATATACCTCACTCTAAATTTTATTTTTCAATGATCTTTTTATCTATATTCGCAATAACCCTTTCCCCATTTTTGAAAAATGGACGTGCTTGTCAAGTTCAAATATAATGTAAAACTGTCTGTTTAACCACACTATTTTTCATCCATTGTTATCTTTTTAGACCTAAATAAATGTTCGTTTGGCGGGATGGTAGACCTTGTGTGCCTCCTGAATGCAGGAGGTATCCTTTCCCGACCGCGCAGCTAGCTACTCTAAACCCACTATGTGAGTCGCACGGTCTGGCGTCTTCAGACCTCCGACATCTTCACATTAACCTACAAGGTTGATTTGTTCTTGCGCCATTGTAAAGAACCTTGCTACCCCAACCGGGAATCGAACCCTGGATCTCCGAACTGGCCAGTCGACTCTCTAACTGGGACAAAATTGCAAGCTCTTATCGTCTAAGTAGACTCTGCAACTTTACTCACACTACAAAGACCTAGATATAATTCTCAAAGCACTATGGCATTTTTAAACGTTTCATCCATAGAAGTTTTATCTCCTTCTTTTTAACTTCATGTTCCCAACCTTTGTTGTAGTGATTTCAATTACGCTGTCGAAGCAGGCTCTCTTTTTGTCTTTGAAATGGTTGACGCATTGTGGCAACAATCTTATGAAATAACGAATGAAGTTTCTGATTTTTAAACTATCATTGTTCCTGTAGTAATATTTCTGATTCGAAAATAATACTCTGAAAGTAATTGTCAAGTTTCTAATAATTTGTGTTCCATTCACGAGAATTGCGAAACATGTTATACACTTCTAAATATATATAAAATTTCAGACGATACATGTCAATCATTCTTGAGTTATAAGGTTCACGCACATCCTCAAAAACGTTTGATTCAAGCACAGAGATAATTAAACCCTGCAAATTCTTCGAAATCTCTGAATTTTTATTTCTGAACCTGCCATAATAATTTTCCTGTGCACAAAATAGTACTATGTATATAGGGAAAGTAATAATAAAATATTCTTTGGGTTCCAAAAATGATGCCGTGAAGTTTGGTAGGTGAGCTCATGGTAGAGGGGTGGGGGGGGAAGAAAGTCAATTATGACTTCAGACGAAAATCTACCAGATTACCAGCCGTGTCATTCACTGGCTGGCGCCACTGCCGGGGAGGAGAAGGGAGGGTGAGCAGAGAAACGTTCGAATTCGGGTCCGAGTTCCGTCTCCACACCGTTTATTAGCGGCATCTACCGCTGCTGTCAATCATTTCCATCCCAATTTTAACTCGTTTCCAACGGTGACGCTGGGATTCCAAGTTAGAGAGAGAGAAAAAATATAATTGTATTTATTTTATTCTTTTTCTTTTCCCTGAAATGGCAACCGTTCATTAAAGTGGTCTCCGGTTTCAGGTTCCGGTTCGGGATCTCTTTTTCTCTTTTTTTCGGGGTTTTTTTTTGCTCTACGATCCGTGACGCATGGTATTCTGTGTAGAGCTGGTTTGGACTTCTCTCCAAATAAAGAGCATGGAAATAAATTGTTTCGATGGAGCTAAAATAAATAATCGTCGGGACACGTCAAACGTCTTCTAATGTTTGATTATCATTTTTTTCTTCTTTCTTCTTATTTTGAATGTGTGCGAATTCTTTTCTCAATCTTTGATTGTACTTCTTGCGCCCGCATGGGCTAGCGTGTTCGTATAAGAACTTTTGATTGATCTGCAGCGATGCCATTTATTTTAAAGAAATATGCAGGTATTATTGCTTGTTTTCTTTCATATAAATCATCACGTTCCTAAAGAGTGCAACAGTAGGAAAACTCGCATTCTTCTTATGTGCAGTTGGTCATTTTCATATGACGTCATACCTGACGTAGCCACTGTACCAATGAATAAAAATGCATCTATAGAATTTTCTGTGATCCTATTGTGAAATATAGAACTTCATTTCACAATACTACTGTTAAACACAAATATATTAAGAGCTATTCTATCTGTAAATTTGTTGATCTCCAAAATACCAATTGCACTGATATTGATATTCCTTTCTTTATATACATATAATGTATGAGGAAAGTATTGCGACGGGGTCGAAAATTCGAATTCGAGTTTTCGACGGGAGAGCACGTTTCAGGCATCCCTGATCACGAATCGAACATTTTTGAGGGGATGTCTCTGTGTGTTTGAAAGTATGTGTGTGTGTAAAAGTATGTGTGTGTGTGTGTGTGTGTGTCAGTGAGTCTGTGGAGATGATATCTCATGAACAAATGGAGCGATTCGAGTGAAATTTGCTATACAAAAATTACAATCCGTGAATACTGGAATACCTATTGCTTTTAAACATAACCGAATAATCAGAACCCACCTAAATTTTCGAGTGAAATTTTGAAAAATTCATCAAAAAATCAAAACCTTTAATAAAGTTACTCAAATAGACATTTCTTATGTAATTTTTCCTTAGAAAACGATTGACGTAAACTTTAGAACACTAGCATGAACCGTTCTCGAGATATTGCACATTTTTGAAATAAATTTATATAAAAAAATCTCATTAATTAAGAAAAATATTTACTGTTGAGAAACATGTTCAATTTTCATATGTAATATCATGCAATAAACTTGGTGACATCATTCCCGTGGATCTAGCTCGTTCCATTCACGAGAAAAGATACTTTGAGCAATACTTTTGTATTTGAACGGCAACCTTCCTTTCAAATGCCGAAAAAAAGTAGCTCAACCTGCCAAAAAAAAAGTAGCTGCGGCCGCCGCTGTCTAACAAATTTCTCAGTTCTCGACATTCTTTGCTTCGTACCGCAAAAACTGTTGCATATAAAGATATTAAATTGGGTACACTTGTAGAAAAAGCTTTGGGGAAAACGCTAAACTAAACTGTTTTTTGATATGTATATTGTAATTTAAGAAATATTTAATGTCAAAGACAAAATATTTGAGATGCGAGTTCGCGTCCTGGACAGACTAACAACAGCAAGACCACGAATTTTTGGAGGCAGGTACCTACATGAGTGAATTTTTGCAGGATGGAGCCCCCTTTTTAACACTTTACAACAAAGTTGAAAAGTGTTTATGACTTTGTTCATTCTGTCTGTCTGTCTGTCTGTCCGTTAGCACGATAACTGCCGTAAAAATGACTTAATCAAAATGAAATTTTAGTATGTTGTTCAGACGGTCTGTAGGACCTATGGGAATATAAATGAATAATATCACCCAATTAGTTTTGGATTGAACCCGGGTTGAAAAAATGAAATACATTGAGCCCTATGGGACCTAATTTTTCAAACATTTTTTAAGCGGATTTAAAATTCACAAATTGCTTCAAAAATTTTAGGTAATAGTCAAATTGTTTCATAAAATATATAAAAAAAATTTAGCGAAATATATTCAGTAGTTTTTTAAATAAAAATTAAAATAATAATTACACATCTTATATGAAACGATCACATGACCCACTTCAAAATGATATATGGCATCCATCTTGTTTCAAAATCGTGATTTTTTAAAGTTCTTTTTAATTCATATTGAGTGTTGTATCCGTCCTAAAACTACTTCATTTTTGCTTAAATTCTGTGCATCTACATACTAAAACAACACAATGACAATATATTTGAGTTTAAATTCTCATTCAAATTTGATTATTTCTACAACTAAGCCTATTTTTCACCTATGTAAAATGTAAACAGCAAAATATGTAGAATGAGTTGTATTAGAATTACTGTATTTCTTTAACACAAAATAATTCAGTCCATGGAGTCTGCATGGCTGATATGAATGAAATATTAATTGATTTTATAAAGAGAAGGACGATTTTTTTCGATGAAGTTTTAAGCATAGAGTTTATGAATTGTAGCTCCATGGTCTTAATTTTTAAATAAAATAAATTATTATAGTATTGTGATGAATGAAATGAATGAAATCCTGCTTTTATAGAGAGACCCAGGCGTGTTATTTTTTCTATGACGTCATTTGAATTTATTTCAGTTGTTTTCGATGAAGTTTTCAAATATAATAAATTATCGTAGTATTATGATAGTTTTTAAAATATTACCGTGGAATGTATTGCATTTTAGAGATATTTAAACCAGGCAATTTATATTCCAATGCCGTCATTTGAATGAAGTTCATTTTTTTCAATGAAGGTTTAAGTTTTCAAATATAATAAATCAATGTAGTATTGTGATAAGTTTTAAGATATTACCGAGGAATGTATTGCATTTTCGACTTTTTTAAATAAAATTGCATTGAAGTTGGAAAGTGTTTCATAATCAATACTTTAAGCATGATTGATCTTTCTTGTTTTAATTTCGATGTAGTTTTTGAGATATTTTACTTTTTATGATGCTCTTCTGAAGTGATTTTTTTTTTTTCTTATCGACACGTCTAGCGATTTCTCTGTCTCGTACCGTAAAAACTATACCATACAAAAAATATGAAATTTGTTATAGAGAAATAATAGGGTAACACAATGAAATAAACCGTTTATCGATTTAAACTTTAGTTTGGCATGAAATAGATCATGAAACGATCTCATGATCAAGGAATTCAGACTTTGGATTGCCTGGACTAAGAAAAATCCCCATTTTCTCTCCTGCGGAAAATAAGCAAGGATAGAAAAAGAGATTTTTGAAAGTATAATTTTTAGGAGAGATAGAATGAGCCACACTCTCGTTAAGTTTGGCATAGAATTAACATCACATAAATTGAAATTTGGTTGTCTTGGCGACATTTTCGGTCAAACAGAAAGACATATTTATATTCACGTGCAAAACCTTCATTAAGGGCGCGATAGCTCAATGGTTAGCCCACGGGGATTGCAGTCTGATTCGATTCCCGCCTCTGACCAAACTTTCGCCGTGTTCACGCGCAGTACGATCCCGTTAAACATGTGGGTCCTTAAGTCCTTCCGAGAGGTTGGTGGTTGTAGAAAGAGGATATATGGTCCTTGTGGATGCCTTCCCCACTTTATCCTGGTCTGAATTCCATATTGCTAAACAACTCACACCTCATGGTCTGATATGCTATATTCGATGTGGGCATGAGTTTCCTAGAGACAGGTGCCTCGTAATACAATGTCTTGGTCTTGGTTGGTGGCACTTCCTGGCCGTCCAAACAGTTACCTTACACTTTCGGGTAGGCCTGACATTCTGGATCGAAGAAAGAAGAAAAAAAATCCTCGGTAAAATGCAATGGATATTTATTTAATATCCTGTGAAATAAATGACTATGACGAACTATTGACCATCACAATATGAAAATATTGTAATAAAAGTAATAAAAGTTCTCTCGCGAATGGAATGAACTGATGTTAACAGATCGATTGCATAATAATTGATATGGAAAGTGAGCCCGTTGGATGCTATTTACTACTCTTAATTTTCTGAAATTTTGGGGGTAAATTTATTTGAAAAACGTGTAGTACCTCGAGAATGGCTCATACTTTCTGAAGTTTGTATCAATCATTTTTTAATGAAAACTACACATGAAATGATCCTTTATGAATCGTTATTAAAGGTTATGCTATTTTAATCATTTTTGTAAAAAATTCATTCGGAAATTGGGGGCGTTCCAAGCATTCCATTCGATTGCATATAATATTAATAGAGTTCCAGTGTTCACAGATTATAAGAATTATGCCATATTATTTGCATTTGTTATCATCAGCTTCATAAATTCGAAAGATATCGTGTACACGGACTCACGGACACCTACACTAACATACACACGCACACAATAACATACATTAATAAACATACAATTCACACACAATAACTTACACTAATATACATACAATTCACACACAAACCCACGCACATGCACACACACACTCACACTAACATACATATACGCAATAACATGCACACACACACAGTAACATACATTAATAAACATACAACTCACACACAATAACATACACTAATATACATACAATTCACACACAAACACACGCACACTAACATACGTATACGCAATAACATGCACACACACACACACACACTCACACACACACACACTCACATACACACACACACACTAACATACATATACGCAATAGCATGCACACACGCACACACTCACACATACACACGCACACATACACACACACACACACACACAACCTCATACACACACTCACACACACACACACTCACACACACGCACAGCCTCATACACACACACTCACACACACACCTTTATACACACACACTCACGCACACACACAGAGAGTGAGAGAGAGGGAGAGAGATGGTGAGAAAGATCGCTTCAAAGATTCGAGTTCATGGCTGCTTTTAAAACATATTCTTTTGTTAAAAACTCAAATGTGAATTCTTAACGCTTTCGCAAAACTTTTTCTATAGGAAAACAATATGTGAATTGCAGTTGGGGTTTGCATATTGTGACACGTTTCTTTTCTTTACGCATTTAGCTGGTATCATTTTATATAAATATTAATGACTAGTGTTAAAAAAGAATAGTTTTTTTAAATGTAGAGTTTAGTGGAGAAAAATTCATCTAAACGGGAAGAGCAGAAAAGTGTCTTTCAAATGAACGTTTCTGCAGTATATATATATATATCCCATACTCTTTTATCAATTTTGTAATTAGCGTTCTTTGTCTGTCTCGTTTTGCTACAGAGTTCATCATCCAAACTTATAATATTATCCGCTAGAGGGCACTGCAATATCTTTAAATCAGATCGGGCAGGGTCACTTTATTGTTGATAGACCTAATGTGTACAATCATCGATCTTTCTTTATTTATATAAGTTACTGAGGTGTTTAAGGTGTATTATGAACTGGCGTTCTTCGATGGAGGATAATACTTAGACAACATATTTAAAACTAACTAAATTATTTAAATTTAGTTAAAAAGTGATCAAATATTGAGACCTAATGAAATACTCAACTATAATAAAATGAGATGCATAAATACTAGTAAAATAATTTTCACCAGCAGCAAAAATATTTGGATTAAACATTTTGCCCCGGTTTTTTTTTTTCTTCTTTTTTTAATTTTAATATAAGTTGAATAGCCTTATATGAAGCTTACAAAAATTCCAACCTGAAAAATGTCAAATATGTGTGCATGTCACTGCTTTTTTTTTTTTTTTTTTTTTTCGATGTTTGAAACTAACTCGGTTACCCCAGTTTATAAAATGGAATCAAAAATTGTAAATAAATTCATCGATAAAATATAATTAAAAAATTGTCGTAACTGTAAATTAAAATACTTCAGGAATGGTACACCCATAGAGTTCATTAAGAAACATTAGGATATTTTCTTTTTTCAGCACGTATGATGGTAAAAATATGAACTTTTGTGTGTTCTATTTCTTAGTCGATACTATTTATACCCGTGTAACATTTTTAGCCTTCTAGGCCACTGGAGAAGAGGGATTTTTCGACTCCCACGGGGTGGGGGCTTCTGGAGGGTCTGTGAATGCTTTTGGCCCCTTTCCCTCACCTATTTTATCCGTTTCTGGGGACAGGGCCTGGTCTCGGGGACCCCTATGCACTGGATTGCAAAACACATGCAACATATAACAAATTTGAGAGCATTTTTTGATCACAGTTCCAGAAGTCCTTTGGTACACGTAGAAAACTTTCAAACATTTCACTTTATAAAAATGAAACATATAAGACTTTAGATGATGTATAATATGCATATAAAAATATAAAATATTTTTAAATTTAAAATAAAAACTAATCTTACCAGTTTTAAATTAATAAAATATTATTTCGGTTTACATTTTCTATCACATACACAATTTAGGGACCCCGGTCCCGGGGGTCCATGCGTTAATCGGGACCCGGCTGGGGGGAAGGGGAGATCAAAAATCTGTTAGATTCTGCCCCGTAGTCAATACTACAAATGTGCAGAGATTTAGCCTTCTATGTCACCGAGTGGGCTTATGCGGGGGGGGGGGGGGATCTAGAAAGACATAAACACGTTAGACAATTTTTTTTATTGAGATACTACGTGAGTGTAGTGAGACCTCTCTCTCTGTAGATATTTCCACTCATCATATGTATCTTTTTGAAACTCCATCAATGTTTTTCCAAGCATTTATTCTAAACGTGAAACGCTTATCATCCCCCTAAGCTCTTCCACCATTAGAGAGATTAACAGATGCGTGCAGCGACTTGGGTCGCAATTAGAGCAAAACTGATGATTTGCCGCTCTCTGGAATCCCAAAATCGCATTTTGCACGACCGCAGACGAAATTTTAATAGCATCTGAAGTGACGCGTAGAATTTAATGTTCTGTGGCATATGTCTCGTAAGCCCCCCCCCCCCCCCCCCCAGGAACTTGTGCAAGACCATCCCTCCCCTCCCCTCCTTCCTCCCTCTCTCACACGCATAATGCACCCTCGGGAAAACAAACGATGCGATTCCAGCATTTTTAATTCCAGGTACGCGAATCAGCTGACGGTAATTCTCCGCCAATGGGCGTTGCACAAATCGTGAACAAAAGGGGGATGCGAGTGTGGGGGGGGGGGGAGGTTTTCTATACATTAAGGTAATGGCCGCACTCCCTCTTCTATAATGAATTGGCTAGGGTGGAGCAGAAATTTGACGATTATTCTTAATGGTGGTATTCTTTTTTCATCTTCCTTTGTTTTGTGGTTACAAACGAGTTGATTGAGATTTGAAATTCAAAATGGCGACAGAGGTGGCGAAATTTTATGAAAGTAGAAAATGGCGATATTTAACACTGGAAAGATATCTGGAGATGCCTCTCGCTGAATTTTCTTATAATATTGCGTAATCTATACAGCGATTGTCTCAGGCATGCTTGACTTTTCAGACCACCCAGAAGCCTTCCGGTGACTTAAAAAGATGCAATTTTTCACACTTATCGTTCACGCAGTAGACACCAGAATTATTATTATTATTATTTTTTTTTTTTGGGGGGGGGGGGGGAGTAACAAAATATCTTGTTTCTCATCTCTCCAAATATCATTTCTGCGAACTTCAATGGATTCTGATAGACGTTTGAAGCGGAGGGGGGGGGGGCATAAACCCCAAATCTCCTCATACGCGACGTCACCGCGTCCACGGGACAGAACCTAACGTAACCGGATTTTCGATTTCCTTCCACCCGAAGGCGAAGAAAATTAGCAATTTTTGAAGTCTTTCCAAACCCTCAGGAAGCCCCGCGGTGAATTATAAAACTGAATATTTGCACACTTTTTACAATATCACCCACGATACGGAACCTAATTGAGCCATTTTCGATTAAGCCGATTATTATAGACACTATTCATCATATTTTGTTAAACAAAATGGAACTTATTTATTTTTTAAATACGGCTTATGTTTCAGATGTTTATTTTCCCGTTTTTGATAGACTTAATTTAATATCCATTAAATTAATTAGTTTTTCATATCCATTTCGTCTTTTTGGCTTCGCGTTTGTTCGTTCTCTTGCCCTGACGGAGGGGAACCAGCGTATCCTCGAAACAGCTGTTTGCTGCATTATTGTTTTATTTGTGCTTAAATAAGTTGTTTTTCTTAACTACTAATGTTAAGATAAGATGCACCGATATAATAAATTATCTTACTTTTCATAGAATTCTCCCAATCTGAAATCATCACAAAATTTTCTGGCAATTACATTATTTAGGTCGATTTCTTTTTTACTTCCTCATACTATCAAAATCTAAAATGAAAGACTAAGTATATGCTCAAATGTATCCATTATATGTTTGTTTTATACGTAATTTTTGGCCATGAATAAGATAAGACCAACCCCATGACTTTGACTATAGCCATTCTCGAGATATTTAAGTTTATTCGCATTTTTGCTAAGTCGGTTTTGAAAATACGTCCAGTTGCCCAATGAAAACGAAAATTGAATTAAAAGTACAAATACGGTGCAAATTTGGTGTAAAGAAATAGAGAGAAAATAGATTCGAGTCTGCAAGGAAAGTCATGTGCTGCCCACATCAGATTTTTTACTGCAAAAAGAGTAATTATAAATAAATTAAAATGAGCTTATTACACGGATTATTATTTTCCGGCACATATTTCTTGATATTTCTCTCAGAAGTACTTCAGTATGACGAGACATTTGCATATTAATTGCTTTTCACTGACTTCGTTCTTTATCGTCTGTGTACATTATGAAACACACATTTTCCATAGTCAACAGATAATGCTCTATACTACATAGTAATTAAAATATTCGCCTAACTTACTTCGTTTTCAAGATAAAAATTCTAACTAACTTCATCCGTCCTAAAAACGCATTATTTTTGCGTGTTTTCTGTGTATCTATATTCTGCGCCAACGCATTTATAATATTTTTGAGTTTAAATGATCATCCAACTTTGATTATTTCTACAACGAAGCCTCATTTTAATGGACGCAGAATGTAAACAAGTGATTGTAAGATGAGTTGTACAAGAATTGCTGAATTTTTTTTCACACAAAATTATTTAAGAGTCTGGAATAAACGTGATAAGAATGAAATATTAACTGCATTTACATAGAGAGCCAGACGATTTACACTTCAATGACGTCATTTAAATGAAATTTATTTTTTCGACAAAGTTTCAAGTTTCCAAGAAAATTAAATTATCGCACTGTGATAATTTAAAAAACATCAGCCCTGAATGCATCACATTTTAGAAATATTTTAATGAAATTGCATTTCAGTTGGAAAGTGTTTCATAATGAATGCTTTATACCTGATTGATCTTTCTTATTTTAGGTACTATAACTGAATAATTGTAAATGCTTCTCACCTTTATTACAGACTTTTATTTTAGAAAACAAGCATTTAAAACACGTTTAGAATCTAGTCTTCTGTATTTATTTTTTAATTCTTTATTTATTTTTTGTTGCAAATTAAAACCAAAGGTGTTGAAGAGTCGCTCTTAAAAATTATTAGCGGCTTCATAATATTTCAAAAATATCCCCTTCAAGAAAGCTTAACATACTGCTATTTTTCCAGTATTCGAAAATGTTTCCACTTGGTGGAAGCAAACTCTTCAGCTAGGTACTTTCGAATTTTTTCTACGGAGTATCCTGACTTTCTATTCCAGAAACTATTGTTAATCATAGCTCGATATTCTGGTATTCGAATTTCTTCTAGTGGCGTTATATTTGAGATATCGAATGTCGAATACTACAGGTATTCGAAAAATTATTAACGGCTTCATAATATTTCAAAAATATCCCCTTCAAGAAAGCTTAACATACTGCTATTTTTCCAGTATTCGAAAATGTTTCCACTTGGTGGAAGCAAACTCTTCATCTAGGTACTTTCGAATTTTTTCTACGGAGTATACTGACTTTCTATTCCAGAAACTATTGTTAATCATAGCTCGATATTCTGGTATTCGAATTTCTTCTAGTGGCGTTATATTTGAGATATCGAATGTCGAATACTACAGGTATTCGAAGTATTCGCGGATAGTATTCGGCCATCTCTAATGAAATTCCATCTTTATAAGAATGATTCGTAAGAAATTATAATTTTTAAATAATAAATTATTCAAAATATATATAAAAATATTTAAACACTCAAACAGTGTGTAGATTTCATCGTATATTGAACTTTGACTTTCAGACTACATTTTAAAGTTCATCATCCAAAATTCAATAAAGTGTCACTTTCATTCATTGATGTTTCATTATTAATATTCTCAGAATACTTTCGTTTTAAAAATTCATTCTCTCCTTATGTTCTACAATCAAACATTACAGTACTTTCAGGAAAATGAAATATTTTTCTCGTTCAATAAATTTTTGAAAATAAAAACATTTTCGTAACGCATTCATGTTTGCTTTTATGCAGTTCATATTATTAATTTTTTTTCTTTCTATTACATGTTTTCTCTTATGGAATTATCTTTTTAAAATATCAAAATGTAATATCACCTTATTTTCTACAGACAATATTCTCATTTCTCCAGAAGTTGCCTTTTAATAAATATTTTGATCTCTGTTTCACAACAAAAGTTTTCTTTCCCATAGATTAATATTTTGAATTCTTTTTTTTTCCTCCGATAATCAAATTTCCCACCAAATTATATATATATATATACATATATATATATATATTATATATATATATATATATATATTATATATATATTATATATATATATATATATATATATATATATATATATATATTGAAAGATTTTAATCGAAAACTATGCATAAACTACTGTATGTACAAAAAAAACCATCTCTAGCATATCTGTTACAAATGAGTAACTATAGACCATGACTAAGGAATATAGAAGGTAACATATCACTACAATGGAAAGGGGGATGAGAAGAATATTAGGATACAAAAATCACAATTGAAAAGTATATATAAAAATAAATAAAAATGAAAAAGAAAACACGGCAAAAATGAGAAAAGGCAATAATAATTAGCTCAAGATGAAAAATTAAGACATAGAGAACAATCAACTGAAACTACCCAAAATATGGCGGTTAGTTCGAAATTGCATTCTCATCAGGACAGCCATACAATTCGAATTAAAACTGATAGAATAGCCAGTTTCTGACAATGGCGATACTATTTAACTATAGACACCATTGGAACTGTCTACTAGCTAGTGGAAGGAGAAAAAATAAATCAATTGAATTACAAATCAGAAAAATAAGAAAGAAAACCTCGAACAGAAATATTAACTCACAAGCACTGCTACCACGTGTTGGTTGAACAAGCGACTGAGTATTTCACCTCACTTCGTCATTGCGAGTGGGCACCGGAATGAATACATTTGAACGAAACATAATATGTATGGAGACTTTCAAAAATAGTAATCAGTATAGGACTCAGAACAAGTGAAAAATTGTCTTTCGAAAATAGTAGACAGTATTAGACTCAGATCAAGAGGTACATTATATGGTAAGAATGGGTGAATTCTTAAAAATGAGTTATCCAATCAAAGATAAATAATGCATGTGTAAAATTATTACGTGGTACATTTGAAATTATTAATAATATTATTTACAAATATTTCCGGATATTGGTAATTATATATATATATATATATATATATATATATATATATATATATATATATATATATATTTGTCGGGCCATGTGCATAATTACTGTAATAAAATTTGCAGTTATGCATACAGAGTTTCAGTATTACCGAATCAGGTATGGTCCTTGAGAACGTATATGGTTTCGGAAATACTTTTCGCTTTTACTGTTTTATATATCTTTTCCATGTGTGATACTAAAAAAATGTTTTGGGAACCAGGAAAGACCTAGCTCTATTTGTAGTTTTCTCAGTTTGAATCTTTTTATCGATAGCACTTACACCATGTATGTTAATGCAGAAACAAAGGGTTTAGTACTTGTATTACATGCATATGATTTATTAAAAGAAAATTGAATATTACTTTCATTATTGGGTGTAATTACAGACTTATATTATTACCAGACTTTCTCAACATGAGTTCATATATTATATCTTTATTATCGTTATCTTTGTATTAATATATATATATATATATATATATATATATATATATATATATATATATATATATATATTATATATATATATATATATATATATATATATATATATATATATATATATATATATATATATATATATATATATATATATATATATATATATATATATATATATATCAAGGTAGAATCAAAAAGTTCGGAGACTGTGCTGATATCTCCAACCCTGATTGGAGGAAAGGGGAACTATTTTACCGTGGCGTAGAGACACATGTGACGCGAGATGTGAAAAGGAAAAAACTTTCCAGACAATGTGTGTCAGTCAGCTGTAGTCATTCGCGTTCGTCGAAAATGGATATGGCGTCTGAAGAACAACGTGCGAATATCAAATTCTGCCAGTGTTTGGAGTAATCGCCGACAGAAACATTGCACCTGCTGCAGCAAGTGCGAGAAGTTTCTGTCGGCAATTTCCCCAAACGCTGGCAGAATTTTATCTGGGAAAACCCTGCACTATGGACCTGCTTCTTCCTTTTCACATCTCGCGTCACATGTGCCTCTACGCCACGGTAAAATAATCCCTTTTTCCTCCAATCAGGGTTGGAGATATCAGCACAGTCTCCAAACTTTTTGATTCTACCTTGTTTATATATAATGCACGGAGATCACTGGTGTTACTTGGTACTAAGTACCTTATACCTACTAAATTTAAACATAAATTAATTTGTAAAGATATATTTCTTGACTTAAATAAATTTATCTATAAAATCAGCTATAAATATCAAATCCCTGTAGAAGCCTTTAAACTCTGGAGTCTGGAGTGTCCTAATAGACCAATACTTGAATCACTATATATATAATCAGAAAATTAATTAATCATATAAACTTAATTAAAAAGGATATTAAAGAAATTCAAAATGATTTTGTCATTACACATGTCGATAAGGCAAGTGGTAAGTACTCAGTCATTTGTAAATATTACTATATAATATTTACAAATGACTGAGTAATCGCCGTAAAAGTACCCTTCAGTCACACTTACTTAATAATCAAAACTATAATTTACATAATACTAACCTTAATATTTTATCTGATAGAATATCAGCCAAATATAAGCAAATCCATCTAAAAAATAGTTGTAATAACATTCCATATATTGTTTTAGTATCCAAGTTTCATAAATACCCTGTTGCTTTTCGAACTATTACAGTGGGCATAATTCTTACATTACTAATGCTCGAAAATTATTCTTAAAATTATTACATGAAGCATCTTTGTCAAATGAAATCTCTAATAATTATCATATTGTAGAAAACAGTTTTGAATTAGTTAAGAAATTAAAAACTCTTGCTAATATTCATAGTATTTATACTTATGATTTCAAAGATTTGTTTAATAATATTGATATAGATGATCTGTATAGAATTATTTTAGGAATTTTTAAAATATATGATATCAACCTAAAATATTTAAATTTTTTTTTTAAAAAACTACTTAATTTTACTCTTTATGAGAATTATATTCAATATGATGGTACATTTTTTAAACAAAAGTTTGGTATCCCATAAGGGAGGGGAGTGCCCCATCATTGTTAGCTAATCTGTATTTATTCTTCTAAGAAAAGAATATCAATTCAAGCTTGCATAGTATGCACATGTTCAGATATTTAGATGACATATTATGTGTATCCCCTAATAATATCCCTATAATATTATCCTAATAATTATAATAACTTTTATCCTAATAATTTACAATTAAATGCAAGTAATAATGACTCTAATGTTGCAAACTTTTAGATTTAAATTTAAATTTACAAAATTGTAATATGGTTATAAACTTGTATGATAAAAGACAGGATTTTAAATTTAACATCAAAAATCTTGTATATATCTGTTTTTAGATATATTATAATAAACCAGGCTCTTAGAATCAATAAAATTTGTGATGAAAATTATAAATTAGCACATTTTATGGAATTATTGAGTACAGCGACTAATAATGCATATCCTCCCAAGTTCGTTATTAAAATTATCAACTCAGTGTATCAACTTCAACTCGATAACATCCAAAAAAACTTTCTCAATTATAGTGGAATATATATATATCATTGGATTTTCAAACTACTATTATATATATATATATATAATTAATTAATAATTATATAAATAAATAAAAATGAAAAATAATAAAATAAGTTAAAAAAATTAGAAAAATCAAAAAATCGGAAAATAAGATGCATTAATATTAATATTTTGAATTTTATTTTCGCTAAAAAATTGTAACTTTTGCCAGTTTTGAAACTACGATTTGAGCGCCCTTATAATGGTGAATAGTGACATTCTCGTTTATCCAGTTTTTCTATGAATTACTTGTTTAGTAAGAATTTTCATGTTTGCTTCATGTTCATATTCTGAATTGCTTGTCCGGTCTCCTACTCTGTCCGGTCTCCTCCTCTGGGAGTATTACTGTAAATGTTCGTACTGCCTCCCTGGTTGTATTTCGACTTGTTCATTCCGGTGCTTCTAGATAATTTAAGCTGTGAGGTTGATCGCGTATACACGTGGTGAAAGAAGAAGGGTTCATGCCACATAGTAATACACATTTTCTTAATGTTTCCCATCTTCATTTTTTCATTTTTTGATGCCCGTATTTTGAGTTTGAGTATTTATAGTAATGTACTATTGCTCAATCTGAAACAGGTATTTGTTTGGGTTAATTATAATTAAATACTCAGACCTGAAGAGGAATTTAATTCTGACAATTCATCGAATTTGGACCCGTGCTGTTATTTTCTCTTATCGGCATTATGGCCATGATTTTGCTTCTATCGTGATGTTAATATTACTTGAATTTTTTTTATTATTACATTTTTCTAATATATATATATATATATCCATGAAACACCTATTTCTTTTAGAACAGTTACTATAGGATTTAATTCGTATACCAATGCTGCTGACAAACAACTTCTTATCATACTCACTCAAATTTAGGATTGTTTTACTACACAAAAAACACATATAATCAAAAATAGTTTAGAACTAATTAATAAAATAAAACTCATCCCTTACATACATGATGTAAAAACTTTTGATTTCAAAGACCTTTTTAATAACATAGACATTAATGATTTATATAAAGTCATACTGCATTTATATGAACAATTCACTCAAGCAAAAAACACCTCATTTCCAAAATTCAAAACTTTATTAAAATTCATTTTGTTCAAACAATATATAGTTCAGGGAAAATGCATATACAAATTAAACAAGGGAATACCACAGGGCGATAAATCATCCACTGTACTGGCCAACCTTTATCTACATTTTTACGAAATTCAGAACCCTTTCAACAGTCATATAATGTACAGATATATTGATGATCTCATTGTTATTGGAATTACTAACGAGGCCAATGAAATAAACTTTGATTTCTATCCATCTAATCTACAACTTATTGAAAATGTATATACATTCAACTGGATCCATTTTCTAAACGTTAGTTTAAAAATTCAAAATGCAGACACACTAAAATTTAAAATCTATGACAAAACAGAAACTTATAACTTCAAAGTAAATAAACTTCGACATTTCTCTTCCAATCTTTCAAAATCAGTGTATAGAAATATTATTAATAACCAGTTATTAAGAATCAAAATGTTAAGTACACCATGTTACAACATCTTCATAAATTCATAAACACCATTATCAAAAATAACTACCCGTCCAACCTTATTTTTTCTTTTATTAAAACACATTTTAAATTTAAATTCAACAACTTGCAACAATTACAGCAACATATTGACAGATCATACTCTAACATTTCTAAATAATTCATTTTCTCCATGTTTTTTCTAACAGTTAAACACTTCGTATACTTAACTATAACCTGCTTTGAAAAAAAACTGCTTAGTCAGTCACAAAAATTCACTGTAAACTGTTCTGAGATGATTGGTCAGTTTCATGCATTTTCTGAAATTCAACAGTACAAGGGGTAGATATATTTTCATCATATTCTTTTGATTTTTCTTAAAATTACCTTGTATCCTCATTTAAATAATTAGCCACAAGCTGGTGTAAAAGAATATATTATATTCATACTTGCTTTCCTTATGTATTTGATCCACTTTGTATTTTCTTCTACGTCAGGCCGTCTACATTATTTCTGTAATACATTTTACAGTTGTGTACACAGAAACGCAGAATCAGCATTGATGAAACATGTATGGCCCTTGATAACGTACATGGTTTCAGAAATGCTTTTCATATTCATTTTATTCCTTATCATTTTAATCCTTTTATTCACTTTTCATACTTTTTGGGAGCTAGAAAAGGCCTAGCTCATCGTGCTACACTATGTTTCTGACTCGCACTTTTTCATCTTTTAACTTCTGTATTTACACCTTGTATTATGCTTGTGTAGGGTGCCCGGGGAATAGGACCTTAGGTAACTACATTAAACATGAGTTAACTTTCTTTCTTGCATGCTCTCATACATGATGCAACAGCTTGCCGTATAGTCTTTTTGTAAGCACATCCGTCCAATTTCATTTCACTTTTTTATATACGGCATTTTTCTAATGGTAATTCTCGGGTATATATTACGAGTAAAAATCAATATCTTCAATTATATATATATATATATATATGCATGACAACGTGTAAAAGGTTTTACATTATAATTCCCATTATAATCCAATACCACCAAGGAAAAGACGCAAATGCAGATCACTATCCCAAGTAAAAATATGAATAAAAAGATAAAGTAAAGAAAGGGAAACCAAATGCAATGCAACAAATGGTAGAGGAGGATTGCGACTCCTCATTCCCGTTTAAAGCAGCTTTTCCAGCCCGGGCAACGCTCACGGAACCGTTGCATTGCAAAAGCTGATCCCCCATATGTGCATAGTCAGAAGCACCCATCAATGAGTATATATATATATATATATATATATATATATATACATATATATATATATATATATATATATATATATATATATATATATATATATATATATATATATATATATATATATATATATAAATATATATATATATATATATATATATATATATATATATATATATATATATATATATATATATATATATATATATATATATAAATATATATATATATATATATATATATATATATATATATATATATATATATATATATATATATATATATATATATATAATAATAGAAGTTTGAAAATCCAATGAACGAAAAGTAAGAAGATGTAACACGATAAACCTAACTTTTTAAAAACACCCACAGAATAAAATATAATACAGCAAATCATCAATCAAATGGATTAAAAATACAAAACACTAGCTATCAAGTTACAGAAAATCAACCAAATTAAAAGGTATGGAAACAAAAAAAGAAAAACTTAAACTAAATTCAACTATCTAACTGGCGTACAAAACAAATGTAAAAATCAATTAATCCTCAAGCATATGGAAAAAATAAAAAAATTAATATCGAATCAACAAGTCAATGAAAAATATAATACAAAGGTATGGAATCGAAATAAGTATAACAAACGAAATCAAGCACAAACGCCTTACACGTGGACGAGGCTCTAAGCCTAAATCATGAATTGTTAACCTCTACAAAAATCTAATCATGTCCAAGTTTTTTGTAGAAGCAAACTCAAAAATGTATGTTTCTGAAGAAATAGATAGATTAAATCTATGAACTATTTCTACTTGGACGACATACATAAAGATGGAATAAAAAAGAAAAAATGAATACCTGGAAAAAGCACAGCATGTGTACAGACGATTCATTACAGGGATCGAGGGAACACTGATAGAAGAGACCAGTGTTGCCATTCGTAAAGAAAAAATAAAAAACCATTTACTGTTGCCATTCATAAGAATTGAAAAACTGTGAAGCGAAATGTAAAGAAAAAGTATTAATATACAAAAAGAGCTACTAAAAAGAGGGGCAAATAAAGGTAATGCTGAAGTGGGGGGGAAAAAAAAAAAAAAAAAAAAAAAAAAAAAAAAAAAAAAATGGAGATGACTGGCTAATATAAGATACTATGAATAGAATTATATGATAGTATGGAAAGAATTATAAAAATCCAGCTATTTTAAATTTTTTAACAATACTATTTACTAAATAAGTGGGATATTTATATAAATTACTAGTAATTTTGAGATTATTGATATGCATAGCATGAAATTTTTTATCAGATAATCTATAAATTCTAAAAAGCTGATTGAGTATAATATTTCTAAACAATTGAATCGAGTTACAGGAATTAAAAGGTAAGATTTTATTAATATTAAAATTATAAAAGTCTTTTTTATCATATAAATTTGTAACAATTCTATTAGAAGGATCAATAAAAAGATTTAAATCCAAAAAATTAACATTTTTATTAATAGTACCTTCATTAGGTATTAATTCCAAATTGTCTGGATAGTAATCTATATCTATGAGATAATTTTCTGTATGTACTAAGCAAATCAGATCATCAACATATCTGTAAAAAGTATAATCTATTGAAGTAAATGACATTTCATAATGATAAAGGTATAAATTAGCTAGCATACTGCTACTACAGCCACCCTGTGGAACTCCTGAGACTTGTAAGTATAATTTATTTCCTTGAAAAATATAATTATTGAAAATAACAAAGTGAAGAAGTTTAGGAAAATTTTTAAATTTAATTTGATTTGAAAGAGGTGTAATATAAGCATTATATAGAGCTAAAATTACATCATATAGATCAGATATCTTAATATTATTAAAAAGATCTTTAAAATCAAAAGTTTGAAATCCTATTATTTTTCTAAGAGATGTTAATTTATTCTTTAATTCTTTACTATTATTTAGAATATGGTAGTTATTGCTAGTCTGGCTTAAACTATTATTTATTAGATTTAAAGAATTTAGTAATAATTTACTCGCAGTAGTAGATTAAGTATTATGGCCACTAGTAACTGTTCTAAATTTAATAGGATTTTTATGAAATTTTGGAATAAGCACTATATAAGGAAATTTAAGATATTTATATTTAATATTTAAATCATTATACATATTGATAATTTTCAATTTAATACTATTGATGGAATGTAAATCAGGTTTAAAAAGACTATTATTTTTTAAATAATCTAACAGAAATTGAATATAAAATTTTTTACAGATAATAGCATAATTATTAGAGGCTTTATCAACATAGGTGATAACAAAGGATCTTTGTAAATCATTAATGGAATGTTTAATATTATCAATATTATATAAAGATCTAGACAATTTAATATCTCTAATAGCATTTTTAATTGATTCTAATATAGCATTTTTAATTGATTCTAATATCCACATATTAAATGCCTCTAATGGCAGAGCGTATTTACAAGCTAATTTATATATATATTTATCAAGATCTTGTAAATACGCTCTGCCATTATATATATATTTATATTTATATATATATTTATGCCATATAAATATAAATATAAATATATATATATATATTAGTAGGGGATTAGGGAGAGTTCAGCGCCACTTCAGAGGCGGTGAATCCCTATACTTTAACATGGGGAACCCTCCGAGGCCAGAAAATGAGTGCATCAACAGAGGCGGTGGTAAAGTCCCATGCTTTAACATAGGGGTTCTCAGAAGTCGGTGTGAGGCAGCACAGTTCCATAAGGTGACGTCACAGAAGAGAGTGGAGTTTATGACGTATATTGTTTTTTCTTTTTTTTTTTTGTTTTTACTAACAAAATTTCGTAAATACAAGTTTTTTTTTCTTATATTTTTTCGCAAATGTAAGTTTTTTACTTTTCAAAAACCACACTTGTGCCGTTTTCTCTATGGAAATTAACATAGGTTTTCACACTTGTGCTATTTTTTAACGTTTTTTCACAAAAAACATACTTTTTACTAACAAAATTTCGTAAATGCAAGTTTTTTTCTTATATTTTTTTCGCAAATGTAAGTTTTTTACTTTTCAAAAACCACACTTGTGCCGTTTTCTCTATGGAAATTAACATAGGTTTTCGCACTTGTGCTATTTTTTAACGTTTTTTCACAAAAACGCGATTTTTACTAACAAAATTTCGTAAATGCAAGTTTTTTTCTTATATTTTTTCGCAAATGTAAGTTTTTTACTTTTCAAAAACCGCACTTGTGCTGTTTTCTCTATGGAAATTAACATAGGTTTTCACACTTGTGCTATTTTTTAACGTTTTTTCACAAAAACGCGATTTTTACTAACAAAATTTCGTAAATGCAAGTTTTTTTCTTATATTTTTTCGCAAATGTAAGTTTTTTACTTTTCAAAAACCGCACTTGTGCTGTTTTCTCTATGGAATTTAACATAGGTTTTCGCACTTGTGCTATTTTTTAACGTTTTTTCACAAAAACATACTTTTTACTTGTAAAAAACTAACAAAAACGCGTTTTTAAAGTAGCAGAATCGCGTGAATTGGTGTTTTAAAGTAGTAGAATCGCGTGAATTGGTGTTTTAAAGTAGCAGAATCGCGTGAATTGGTGTTTTAAAGTAGCAGAATCGCGTGAATTGGTGTTTCAAAGTAGCAGAATTTCGGGAATCTCGGGAATCTCGAGAATCTCGGGAATCTCGGGGATTGGGTGTATGGGAGGGGGTATGTTTCCCCAATCCTTTCGTCTTGGATTTCAAAATTTAAATGCAGTAATGTCTCTTTAAGAAATTAGATGCTGTTAGAAAAAATATATTATTTTTTTTATTGTGGTCCCACCTCCACCCGGTGTATAGGATACACCGCCACAATTTCTATTTTTTTTTATTTTTTTTCCTTCTTTTTTTTCCTTCTTTCTCTTTTTCCTTTTATTATTTTTTTATTTTAAAGTGTCCGTAGGCATAACTTGTAATGCCGTCCTCGAGTAAATATCTTTTGTCATCAATGGGTGACAAAGCCACCTTGTTCTGGCATACAGTGAATAGTTTATGATGGCTACTATCAATTCTAATCTGTTCTTCCATGGTAGGTCTAACACTCAACAGGCATTGTCTATAGTCATTGTGTGTAATTTTCCGTGCAACCACATGTGTAGAAACACCTTTAGCTCTTTTCTTTTCTCCAGCAGCTGATAGAATAGAGTACATTTTAGGTCTAAGTCCTATAAACTCTTGAATGGGGGTTGAATTCAGTTCATCTTTAAAATATCCAATACGCTTTTTATTGTCTTCACTGAAGAGGGGATGATCCTTGGGATAGTCAGAAAAATCATACAGGTGTTTATGTTGGTTCATATCTTCATAAATATCAGCAGTTTGGATTTCATAAGCCAATGAATCAGTATTGGTGAAGAGAAGCGAAGCTTTTTCACCATATTGACTTTTAATATGTTTATAATGAAACTCATACATCAGGAGTTTAGATAACTCCAAGATAGCAAAGCCAACGTATATAGGCCGGTTCATTAAAATGCAATTCCTTACACGTTCAACACCCACCAGATCTTCGCTAAAAATCCTGATAGCTCTAAAAGCTGGAGATGCCACCACCTTCAGGGCCCGCTTTGAAGAATTCACTAGTTCAATATTCACTCGATTTCGAAGATTCTCCATCGTTTTTCCAAACACAGCGTTATTAAGCAATTTAAAAAAGTCTTTCTCAAAATTAGTTTTTGCCTTTTTTCTTTCTTCTGTGTTAAATTGGATGTATTTCTCCAACCAGGGCTTCTGATTAAATTTTAAGGTCTTGTGAATTTTCTTGAGTCTTAAACCTAATGATAGGTATAGCTGAAGGTTACGATAGTGAACAATATAATGTTTCTTGTCATGCAGATTGGGTACCAATTTCGTAGTACTAACAAAATGTCCATGATGTAATTGTTGAACCAGTCGTTCAGCATAGGGGGATAGCATTTCTCGTTCAATCTTCACCCTTTCAGGGGCTAGAGGGTATTCATTATGGTAATCATGTAAGGATTCAGGATACTCCAGATCCACTTCAAATATATACCCCTCTTGGGCATTATCCTTTAGACTCATTATCCAGGATTCAATCAAATTTTCTGTAGATATCCATTCAAATCCACCATAGGGCAATGGTTGAGACATGGCCCAACCATATAGGTTATTAGCATCAAGATAGATAATGTGCTTATCAGGCTTAGTAGAATCGTAATTTTCCAAATAACGATTATTAGCCTCGGATCTACGCTGGCTAATCATACATATGCCACCGCGGATTCCACGTTCTATAAACAGTAACATATTTTCATCTGTGAGTAGTTCTAAGGTTTGCTCAGTCATTTTCAAAGAGGCCTGCCAAGCCAGTCCAGGGGCGGTCATCATATGAGCGGCGTCTAAATCATAGTTCTTCTTGCAAATTTTTCGAAAATTCTCAAATACATCGGCTAATAGTAGCACATCTGTTTTCACATACAGGTCGTGATATTCTCCCAAGTTCTTTATGTTAAAGGTATCCCATACAGTTTGGGCATGCCGATAATCTTCACTCTTAATATCTTCGCCTTTAATATCATTATGGAATGCAGAAGGGGGAGGGAGCACATTTTCATCAAATTTTTGAAACGATGTCATATAGCTATAAGGATATACTCCTTTCCTAATAAGAGCATTCTGTTGTACTATATCAGGGAAATGTTCTCTGAGAATATGAAATTCACTCACGTCTAAATTGGAAACTAGCTTTTCCAGGGAAGCATTCAGAAACTGTAGGCTATCAATAAATTGTAAACAGACACGGGGCCCCTCTTTCTTTGAAATCTTAAAAGATATGTATTTTTCCATATTAGTGGCAATCACATCAATTTTATGGTCTTGCAATTTCCCAAAACTCAGCATAATATGATGAGAGTCATAATTTTTTAAATTATGAAGCACTACAGGGATATTAATACTTTGCCTATAGTTAAGATTACAGGCATTATGCAGGGCACCTCTATAGGCTCCAGTCACGTGATTGTGATCACGCACACGATCTGTTTTCAGTTCACGATGGCACACGTTACAATGGGTAGCTCTTTCAAAGTCAACTTCATTCTCTTTAGTCATTCGTAGTGGTTTAACATAACGTAATTTTTCTCCAAGATACTGTTTCTCCATTATCAAGTTGTTAAGAAAATGATTCACAGGGTCGATACCTCGATACACAGTAGCTTGTTTCAGACATTTTCCATCAGGCCCTATGATAACATAAGCATATCCACAAGGTTCATGAATTGCTAGTCTATGCGTGTAAGATCTAATATTCGAGGGTTTAGTAGTGTCCTCTTTAACGATCAGGGCTTCAAAGTCAGCATAAATGATGAAAGGGATGGAATGCTGATACTGTTTGTTCGTGAATTGGAGATATTTCTGATCTTCCGAGGGCATTTTAATGCGCTGAGGTGCATGTTCTTTGCAATATTGAGCATGATCTTGCAAAAGATCGTCTCTACTGTAACGATGTAAACATCTATAACATATATATTGGGCTCCATTGTGCTTAGTTATATCTCCCAGCAAGCGTGACATATTCCTTATGAGAGTATAGTGTTGCTTATCTTCATCACTAATCAGCAGGAGATTCACACAGTCTTCATCTTCACGTTTGGATATATGCAAAGGAAAAATATCTTCATCTTCGTATCCATATACATTTATTCGTATATTATTCAATTTTTCAATCTGAGGAATCTTCACAACTGAGATAGGGTATTGAATATCTCCAAGTTTAATGTCATTTTCAAAACTTTTATAATGTGACACTCTTTCAGGCTTATATTCACGGGATATATAGTATTTGTGGGCTAATAGGCACCACACCAGGCATTTTTCGTCTTCATTTCGAATATTGAGTAAAGCTTTCTTGGCTGCAAGTTTTGTTGGCAAGGGTATATAGCTAGAAGCTGCAAGAGGCTTATACTTTGCACAGAAAACATCTATCTTTCGCATCTTTTGTAAAGTCCATCCAGAGCCTCGGCTGACAAATTCTTCGAATAACTTCAAGATTTGAGAAAAGGCTTCTTCAGCATTGTTGGGAGGGGTATCATCACGAAGTTCTGTCACAACATCTGTTCTAAAATATGAGCTGGATACCTGTTGGCCATTTGCAACGTCACGAATAAATTGCACATCCGCAATAAGATACCACTTAATAGATCTGTATGCATCAAGTTCGTCTTTTAATATCTTCAATAGCTGAGGGCGAATTTCATCAAAACATAGCATAAGATCCCTCTCTACACTTTCAGTAGGTTCCAGAGTGTGTACAGAGAATACATCTAAACCCTTCTTCTTCTTCGCTGCAATCTTGGGGCGTTTATTAGAAGTTGAGGCTAAAGCAGAAGCTTTCCTCTTTTTAGAACCGTGTTCAATACGCTGGTGGCGCAGGGCATCACTTTTCTTGCTGAATATAAGTTCACAATGCTTGCATTTCACACCATCCTTCAGATGAAGTAACAGGTGGCGCTTCAGGTTATCTCGTCTAGTAAACTGTATGGAGCATTGAGTGCATTCAAACACTTTAACGGGAGAATGCGTATTCGCATGTCTAGCCAAGTCTTCCTTACGAACAAATGCACGTTCGCATACTTTACATCGATAAGTCAAAGCATCATCGTCAGAATGAATCTTCATATGTCTTGCTAAGGCATCTTTTCTAGAAAACTGCATTTCACAAGTAGGGCACACCTGCAAAAGATAAAAAAATACAAGACTTTAGTATAAACATGCTATTCTCGGTAACAATGTAATACATTTCTGATGTATATATATATATATATATATATATATATATCATTACAGATGTATATAAAGAAATCGCTAACCCATTATATTTTCCCCATTAGAAATAATAAAATTCCTGAGTTAAAGAATATATCCATATACAAGACATTTCATGTAAAACCCCAATACATTTAATTAAATTCATAAAAACACTCATTAAAAAAGTTGTTACGCATCATAAAAATACAAAGTTTAATAAAATGAGAGAATAAAATCACATTAAAACAAGTACTTACATGTCCAATCCTGTTCAAAGAAGGTGCATTACGCATAGGAACATCAGTAACGGTAGGGATAGTACCTCCGATATTACTTTCTAAGGCAAACATACTCGCAGAAGAACTTGAAACGCGTCTTAACAACACGAAATCCACAGCAGAAATGATAAAATCGCTGCTTAAAGACCACCTACACCATTCATAAAAAAATAGTTCTTGGTGTATCCTTCCGCCAAGGTCACCCCAAGGTTATCTCTAAAGAGTTCTTGATGTATCCGTAAGCCAAGGGCATGCCAAGGTCACGTGATAGTTATATCACGGTTACCGTTAAACTTACAACACACAAATGTAATTATGCACACATCCGATAAAAAAATAAACAATTCGTTCAACATCGCAATCGATTATATCCTTTTTAATAATCGTAATCGATACATTAAATAAATTCACATCTTTAAAAAATAATAGATTTTAATAAAATAATGAAAGAAAATCCCTTTGCGAGACCCCCTAAAACCTCCAATCCTTATGTAATACAACAGCGCGCTATCCCTTACAAGCATAAAGCCCCCGAATAACATACTCCTCTCTCCCCCTCCCTCCCCGAGACACCAACACTCACTTCACCACACGCTAAACGTAACCCATAGCAACCGGAATCCATAATAAAACATTCACCTTCGCCCCCCAACATACATCCAAATACACAGTCATTCAACGTGAAACCCGTATTTTTACAGCAAAAATCACTTTACAGGGATTCATAGAACAAAAAATCCTAAAAAATCATAAAAAATCAACAAATTCACCCAGAAACTAGCTAAAACCCTCAAATTACTTATAATTATCATCTACATATGCTATATAACCATTTATAACCTTAAAAAGGTGAGTATGCTAGTAGTAAGAAAAGGTGGGTTCGCCAGAATGCGGTTAGAGCAATGCCGCCTAAAAATAGTTTCTGGAAAGAAAAAATAAATATTTTTTGGTATTTCCAGAAAGTATCCTCTATGTCATATTTTGGTAAAATTAAAAAAAGTTTTTAAAAAAATTTTAAAAACTCAATTTTTTATTAATTTTCACAAAATTCCTAATTTCCCCATTAGTATCCCTTTAGGCCGCTAGGGGGCGCTGGTGGTTCCATACCGCCTTCGCAGGTGTTGCCACCCCCAAAAAAGTTTCTCCCCCACAGGTGTTGCTATGGCAACCGAAACAGAAAATATTTCTAAGTTCTATCCCCGATAGTTCTGCTTTTCGCCGCTAGGGGGCGCTGATGGCTTCATTCCGCCTCTGTCGGTGTTGCCATCCTCAAAATAGTTTCTCCTATACTTAGAAAAATCTCATTCCAAAAATTTATTTCCCCCTCAACCCCTCGTAAAAGACTACGACATCGTTGCCACCCGACAAAAAGTTTCTCAAAAATTTTTACCCCCACCTTTTTTCAGTTTTCCCCCTTTTACACCCCCGTCCAGGATTACGGAAGGCGGAATGAAGCCATCAGCGCCCCCTAGCGGCGAAAAGCAGAACTATCGGGGATAGAACTTAGAAATATTTTCTGTTTCGGTTGCCATAGCAACACCTGTGGGGGAGAAACTTTTTTGGGGGTGGCAACACCTGCGAAGGCGGTATGGAACCACCAGCGCCCCCTAGCGGCCTAAAGGGATACTAATGGGGAAATTAGGAATTTTGTGAAAATTAATAAAAAATTGAGTTTTTAAAATTTTTTTAAAAACTTTTTTTAATTTTACCAAAATATGACATAGAGGATACTTTCTGGAAATACCAAAAAATATTTATTTTTTCTTTCCAGAAATTATTTTTAGGCGGCATTGCTCTAACCGCATTCTGGCGAACCCACCTTTTCTTACTACTAGCATACTCACCTTTTTAAGGTTATAAATGGTTATATAGCATATGTAGATGATAATTATAAGTAATTTGAGGGTTTTAGCTAGTTTCTGGGTGAATTTGTTGATTTTTTATGATTTTTTAGGATTTTTTGTTCTATGAATCCCTGTAAAGTGATTTTTGCTGTAAAAATACGGGTTTCACGTTGAATGACTGTGTATTTGGATGTATGTTGGGGGGCGAAGGTGAATGTTTTATTATGGATTCCGGTTGCTATGGGTTACGTTTAGCGTGTGGTGAAGTGAGTGTTGGTGTCTCGGGGAGGGAGGGGGAGAGAGGAGTATGTTATTCGGGGGCTTTATGCTTGTAAGGGATAGCGCGCTGTTGTATTACATAAGGATTGGAGGTTTTAGGGGGTCTCGCAAAGGGATTTTCTTTCATTATTTTATTAAAATCTATTATTTTTTAAAGATGTGAATTTATTTAATGTATCGATTACGATTATTAAAAAGGATATAATCGATTGCGATGTTGAACGAATTGTTTATTTTTTTATCGGATGTGTGCATAATTACATTTGTGTGTTGTAAGTTTAACGGTAACCGTGATATAACTATCACGTGACCTTGGCATGCCCTTGGCTTACGGATACATCAAGAACTCTTTAGAGATAACCTTGGGGTGACCTTGGCGGAAGGATACACCAAGAACTATTTTTTTATGAATGGTGTAGGTGGTCTTTAAGCAGCGATTTTATCATTTCTGCTGTGGATTTCGTGTTGTTAAGACGCGTTTCAAGTTCTTCTGCGAGTATGTTTGCCTTAGAAAGTAATATCGGAGGTACTATCCCTACCGTTACTGATGTTCCTATGCGTAATGCACCTTCTTTGAACAGGATTGGACATGTAAGTACTTGTTTTAATGTGATTTTATTCTCTCATTTTATTAAACTTTGTATTTTTATGATGCGTAACAACTTTTTTAATGAGTGTTTTTATGAATTTAATTAAATGTATTGGGGTTTTACATGAAATGTCTTGTATATGGATATATTCTTTAACTCAGGAATTTTATTATTTCTAATGGGGAAAATATAATGGGTTAGCGATTTCTTTATATACATCTGTAATGATATATATATATATATATATATATATATATATATATACATCTGAAATGTATTACATTGTTACCGAGAATAGCATGTTTATACTAAAGTCTTGTATTTTTTTATCTTTTGCAGGTGTGCCCTACTTGTGAAATGCAGTTTTCTAGAAAAGATGCCTTAGCAAGACATATGAAGATTCATTCTGACGATGATGCTTTGACTTATCGATGTAAAGTATGCGAACGTGCATTTGTTCGTAAGGAAGACTTGGCTAGACATGCGAATACGCATTCTCCCGTTAAAGTGTTTGAATGCACTCAATGCTCCATACAGTTTACTAGACGAGATAACCTGAAGCGCCACCTGTTACTTCATCTGAAGGATGGTGTAAAATGCAAGCATTGTGAACTTATATTCAGCAAGAAAAGTGATGCCCTGCGCCACCAGCGTATTGAACACGGTTCTAAAAAGAGGAAAGCTTCTGCTTTAGCCTCAACTTCTAATAAACGCCCCAAGATTGCAGCGAAGAAGAAGAAGGGTTTAGATGTATTCTCTGTACACACTCTGGAACCTACTGAAAGTGTAGAGAGGGATCTTATGCTATGTTTTGATGAAATTCGCCCTCAGCTATTGAAGATATTAAAAGACGAACTTGATGCATACAGATCTATTAAGTGGTATCTTATTGCGGATGTGCAATTTATTCGTGACGTTGCAAATGGCCAACAGGTATCCAGCTCATATTTTAGAACAGATGTTGTGACAGAACTTCGTGATGATACCCCTCCCAACAATGCTGAAGAAGCCTTTTCTCAAATCTTTTAAGTTATTCGAAGAATTTGTCAGCCGAGGCTCTGGATGGACTTTACAAAAGATGCGAAAGATAGATGTTTTCTGTGCAAAGTATAAGCCTCTTGCAGCTTCTAGCTATATACCCTTGCCAACAAAACTTGCAGCCAAGAAAGCTTTACTCAATATTCGAAATGAAGACGAAAAATGCCTGGTGTGGTGCCTATTAGCCCACAAATACTATATATCCCGTGAATATAAGCCTGAAAGAGTGTCACATTATAAAAGTTTTGAAAATGACATTAAACTTGGAGATATTCAATACCCTATCTCAGTTGTGAAGATTCCTCAGATTGAAAAATTGAATAATATACGAATAAATGTATATGGATACGAAGATGAAGATATTTTTCCTTTGCATATATCCAAACGTGAAGATGAAGACTGTGTGAATCTCCTGCTGATTAGTGATGAAGATAAGCAACACTATACTCTCATAAGGAATATGTCACGCTTGCTGGGAGATATAACTAAGCACAATGGAGCCCAATATATATGTTATAGATGTTTACATCGTTACAGTAGAGACGATCTTTTGCAAGATCATGCTCAATATTGCAAAGAACATGCACCTCAGCGCATTAAAATGCCCTCGGAAGATCAGAAATATCTCCAATTCACGAACAAACAGTATCAGCATTCCATCCCTTTCATCATTTATGCTGACTTTGAAGCCCTGATCGTTAAAGAGGACACTACTAAACCCTCGAATATTAGATCTTACACGCATAGACTAGCAATTCATGAACCTTGTGGATATGCTTATGTTATCATAGGGCCTGATGGAAAATGTCTGAAACAAGCTACTGTGTATCGAGGTATCGACCCTGTGAATCATTTTCTTAACAACTTGATAATGGAGAAACAGTATCTTGGAGAAAAATTACGTTATGTTAAACCACTACGAATGACTAAAGAGAATGAAGTTGACTTTGAAAGAGCTACCCATTGTAACGTGTGCCATCGTGAACTGAAAACAGATCGTGTGCGTGATCACAATCACGTGACTGGAGCCTATAGAGGTGCCCTGCATAATGCCTGTAATCTTAACTATAGGCAAAGTATTAATATCCCTGTAGTGCTTCATAATTTAAAAAATTATGACTCTCATCATATTATGCTGAGTTTTGGGAAATTGCAAGACCATAAAATTGATGTGATTGCCACTAATATGGAAAAATACATATCTTTTAAGATTTCAAAGAAAGAGGGGCCCCGTGTCTGTTTACAATTTATTGATAGCCTACAGTTTCTGAATGCTTCCCTGGAAAAGCTAGTTTCCAATTTAGACGTGAGTGAATTTCATATTCTCAGAGAACATTTCCCTGATATAGTACAACAGAATGCTCTTATTAGGAAAGGAGTATATCCTTATAGCTATATGACATCGTTTCAAAAATTTGATGAAAATGTGCTCCCTCCCCCTTCTGCATTCCATAATGATATTAAAGGCGAAGATATTAAGAGTGAAGATTATCGGCATGCCCAAACTGTATGGGATACCTTTAACATAAAGAACTTGGGAGAATATCACGACCTGTATGTGAAAACAGATGTGCTACTATTAGCCGATGTATTTGAGAATTTTCGAAAAATTTGCAAGAAGAACTATGATTTAGACGCCGCTCATATGATGACCGCCCCTGGACTGGCTTGGCAGGCCTCTTTGAAAATGACTGAGCAAACCTTAGAACTACTCACAGATGAAAATATGTTACTGTTTATAGAACGTGGAATCCGCGGTGGCATATGTATGATTAGCCAGCGTAGATCCGAGGCTAATAATCGTTATTTGGAAAATTACGATTCTACTAAACCTGATAAGCACATTATCTATCTTGATGCTAATAACCTATATGGTTGGGCCATGTCTCAACCATTGCCCTATGGTGGATTTGAATGGATATCTACAGAAAATTTGATTGAATCCTGGATAATGAGTCTAAAGGATAATGCCCAAGAGGGGTATATATTTGAAGTGGATCTGGAGTATCCTGAATCCTTACATGATTACCATAATGAATACCCTCTAGCCCCTGAAAGGGTGAAGATTGAACGAGAAATGCTATCCCCCTATGCTGAACGACTGGTTCAACAATTACATCATGGACATTTTGTTAGTACTACGAAATTGGTACCCAATCTGCATGACAAGAAACATTATATTGTTCACTATCGTAACCTTCAGCTATACCTATCATTAGGTTTAAGACTCAAGAAAATTCACAAGACCTTAAAATTTAATCAGAAGCCCTGGTTGGAGAAATACATCCAATTTAACACAGAAGAAAGAAAAAAGGCAAAAACTAATTTTGAGAAAGACTTTTTTAAATTGCTTAATAACGCTGTGTTTGGAAAAACGATGGAGAATCTTCGAAATCGAGTGAATATTGAACTAGTGAATTCTTCAAAGCGGGCCCTGAAGGTGGTGGCATCTCCAGCTTTTAGAGCTATCAGGATTTTTAGCGAAGATCTGGTGGGTGTTGAACGTGTAAGGAATTGCATTTTAATGAACCGGCCTATATACGTTGGCTTTGCTATCTTGGAGTTATCTAAACTCCTGATGTATGAGTTTCATTATAAACATATTAAAAGTCAATATGGTGAAAAAGCTTCGCTTCTCTTCACCGATACTGATTCATTGGCTTATGAAATCCAAACTGCTGATATTTATGAAGATATGAACCAACATAAACACCTGTATGATTTTTCTGACTATCCCAAGGATCATCCCCTCTTCAGTGAAGACAATAAAAAGCGTATTGGATATTTTAAAGATGAACTGAATTCAACCCCCATTCAAGAGTTTATAGGACTTAGACCTAAAATGTACTCTATTCTATCAGCTGCTGGAGAAAAGAAAAGAGCTAAAGGTGTTTCTACACATGTGGTTGCACGGAAAATTACACACAATGACTATAGACAATGCCTGTTGAGTGTTAGACCTACCATGGAAGAACAGATTAGAATTGATAGTAGCCATCATAAACTATTCACTGTATGCCAGAACAAGGTGGCTTTGTCACCCATTGATGACAAAAGATATTTACTCGAGGACGGCATTACAAGTTATGCCTACGGACACTTTAAAATAAAAAAATAATAAAAGGAAAAAGAGAAAGAAGGAAAAAAAAGAAGGAAAAAAAATAAAAAAAAATAGAAATTGTGGCGGTGTATCCTATACACCGGGTGGAGGTGGGACCACAATAAAAAAAATAATATATTTTTTCTAACAGCATCTAATTTCTTAAAGAGACATTACTGCATTTAAATTTTGAAATCCAAGACGAAAGGATTGGGGAAACATACCCCCTCCCATACACCCAATCCCCGAGATTCCCGAGATTCTCGAGATTCCCGAGATTCCCGAGATTCCCGAAATTCTGCTACTTTGAAACACCAATTCACGCGATTCTGCTACTTTAAAACACCAATTCACGCGATTCTGCTACTTTAAAACACCAATTCACGCGATTCTACTACTTTAAAACACCAATTCACGCGATTCTGCTACTTTAAAAACGCGTTTTTGTTAGTTTTTTACAAGTAAAAAGTATGTTTTTGTGAAAAAACGTTAAAAAATAGCACAAGTGCGAAAACCTATGTTAAATTCCATAGAGAAAACAGCACAAGTGCGGTTTTTGAAAAGTAAAAAACTTACATTTGCGAAAAAATATAAGAAAAAAACTTGCATTTACGAAATTTTGTTAGTAAAAATCGCGTTTTTGTGAAAAAACGTTAAAAAATAGCACAAGTGTGAAAACCTATGTTAATTTCCATAGAGAAAACAGCACAAGTGCGGTTTTTGAAAAGTAAAAAACTTACATTTGCGAAAAAATATAAGAAAAAAACTTGCATTTACGAAATTTTGTTAGTAAAAATCGCGTTTTTGTGAAAAAACGTTAAAAAATAGCACAAGTGCGAAAACCTATGTTAATTTCCATAGAGAAAACGGCACAAGTGTGGTTTTTGAAAAGTAAAAAACTTACATTTGCGAAAAAAATATAAGAAAAAAACTTGCATTTACGAAATTTTGTTAGTAAAAAGTATGTTTTTTGTGAAAAAACGTTAAAAAATAGCACAAGTGTGAAAACCTATGTTAATTTCCATAGAGAAAACGGCACAAGTGTGGTTTTTGAAAAGTAAAAAACTTACATTTGCGAAAAAATATAAGAAAAAAAAACTTGTATTTACGAAATTTTGTTAGTAAAAACAAAAAAAAAAAAGAAAAAACAATATACGTCATAAACTCCACTCTCTTCTGTGACGTCACCTTATGGAACTGTGCTGCCTCACACCGACTTCTGAGAACCCCTATGTTAAAGCATGGGACTTTACCACCGCCTCTGTTGATGCACTCATTTTCTGGCCTCGGAGGGTTCCCCATGTTAAAGTATAGGGATTCACCGCCTCTGAAGTGGCGCTGAACTCTCCCTAATCCCCTACTTATATTTATATTTATATATATATCTCTGCCATTATATTTATATTTATATATAATATATATATATTTATCTTGTAAATACGCTCTGCCATTAGAGGCATTTAATATGTGGAAATTTACTATATTAGAATCAATTAAAAATGCTATTAGAGATATTAAATTGTCTAGATCTTTATATAATATTGATAATATTAAACATTCCATTAATGATTTACAAAGATCCTTTGTTATCACCTATGTTGATAAAGCCTCTAATAATTATGCTATTATCTGTAAAAAATTTTATATTCAATTTCTGTTAGATTATTTAAAAAATAATAGTCTTTTTAAACCTGATTTACATTCCATCAATAGTATTAAATTGAAAATTATCAATATGTATAATGATTTAAATATTAAATATAAATATCTTAAATTTTCTTATATAGTGCTTATTCCAAAATTTCATAAAAATCCTATTAAATTTAGAACAGTTACTAGTGGCCATAATACTTACTCTACTACTGCGAGTAAATTATTACTAAATTCTTTAAATCTAATAAATAATAGTTTAAGCCAGACTAGCAATAACTACCATATTCTAAATAATAGTAAAGAATTAAAGAATAAATTAACATCTCTTAGAAAAATAATAGGATTTCAAACTTTTGATTTTAAGATCTTTTTAATAATATTAAGATATCTGATCTATATGATGTAATTTTAGCTCTATATAATGCTTATATTACACCTCTTTCAAATCAAATTAAATTTAAAAATTTTCCTAAACTTCTTCACTTTGTTATTTTCAATAATTATATTTTTCAAGGAAATAAATTATACTTACAAGTCTCAGGAGTTCCACAGGGTGGCTGTAGTAGCAGTATGCTAGCTAATTTATACCTTTATCATTATGAAATGTCATTTACTTCAATAGATTATACTTTTTACAGATATGTTGATGATCTGATTTGCTTAGTACATACAGAAAATTATCTCATAGATATAGATTACTATCCAGACAATTTGGAATTAATACCTAATGAAGCTACTATTAATAAAAATGTTAATTTTTTGGATTTAAATCTTTTTATTGATCCTTCTAATAGAATTGTTACAAATTTATATGATAAAAAAGACTTTTATAATTTTAATATTAATAAAATCTTACCTTTTAATTCCTGTAACTCGATTCAATTGTTTAGAAATATTATACTCAATCAGCTTTTTAGAATTTATAGATTATCTGATAAAAAATTTCATGCTATGCATATCAATAATCTCAAAATTACTAGTAATTTATATAAATATCCCACTTATTTAGTAAATAGTATTGTTAAAAAATTTAAAATAGCTGGATTTTTATAATTCTTTCCATAGTATCATATAATTCTATTCATAGTATCTTATATTAGCCAGTCATCTCCATTTTTTTTTTTTTTTTTTTTTTTTTTTTCTCCCCCCCACTTCAGCATTACCTTTATTTGCCCCTCTTTTTAGTAGCTCTTTTTGTATATTAATACTTTTTCTTTACATTTCGCTTCACAGTTTTTCAATTCTTATGAATGGCAACAGTAAATGGTTTTTTATTTTTTCTTTACGAATGGCAACACTGGTCTCTTCTATCAGTGTTCCCTCGATCCCTGTAATGAATCGTCTGTACACATGCTGTGCTTTTTCCAGGTATTCATTTTTTCTTTTTTATTCCATCTTTATGTATGTCGTCCAAGTAGAAATAGTTCATAGATTTAATCTATCTATTTCTTCAGAAACATACATTTTTGAGTTTGCTTCTACAAAAAACTTGGACATGATTAGATTTTTGTAGAGGTTAACAATTCATGATTTAGGCTTAGAGCCTCGTCCACGTGTAAGGCGTTTGTGCTTGATTTCGTTTGTTATACTTATTTCGATTCCATACCTTTGTATTATATTTTTCATTGACTTGTTGATTCGATATTAATTTTTTTATTTTTTCCATATGCTTGAGGATTAATTGATTTTTACATTTGTTTTGTACGCCAGTTAGATAGTTGAATTTAGTTTAAGTTTTTCTTTTTTTGTTTCCATACCTTTTAATTTGGTTGATTTTCTGTAACTTGATAGCTAGTGTTTTGTATTTTTAATCCATTTGATTGATGATTTGCTGTATTATATTTTATTCTGTGGGTGTTTTTAAAAAGTTAGGTTTATCGTGTTACATCTTCTTACTTTTCGTTCATTGGATTTTCAAACTTCTATTATTATTGAAATCATTTTATTTATGAGCTGCATTTGCGCAATAAATTAAATGTATTTTGCATTTTCATTCCATTTACTTAATAACTTTAAATTCTTTATTTAATAATTTCTGCATAGTATCTTTCATAATTTTGTAAGCTATAGTATCTAAAAAAATTTTTATTATATATATATATATATATATATATATATATATATATATATATATATATATATATATATATATAAATAAATAAATAAATATGTATATAAATAAATATATATATATATATATAAATAAATATGTATATAAATAAATAAATATATATATATAAATAAATATGTATATAAATAAATATATATATATATATATATATAAATAAATATGTATATAAATAAATATATATATATATATATATTTATATACATATTTATTTTTATATATATATATATATATATATATATATATATATATTATTTAGAGAAAGAATTGGAGTCGTGTCAAAAATCGCATCCCGAGTCTTAAACATCAACACGTTTTGGGACCTCTAGGATACGGAAATCTATTTTAGCTTGACGTTACTGTATGTATGTTATATATAAATAAAAATATATAAATATATATATATATATATATATATATATATATATATATATATATATATATATATATATATATATATAATACAAAGATAACGCTTCGGCAGACTATAATTAGCTGGATATTTCAGAAATGAAGCTGGAATTCTCATGAACGCCTGTAATTGTAGCTTTATTATCAATGGGCCGAAATTATCGACCAAGTAGCTGAAAAAAATGAGCAAAGGTTGCAGAATGTTTCACATTGATATTGAAGAACGTCATTGCAGAACAAATTCTTCTAAGAATTGTGTTGGGAGAATTCTCATTTTTAAGAAACCATACTATATTTTAGAAAACTAATCTGAAAATTTAATATGCTTTTCAATACAATTTTTATATAGAAAAAATCTTTCATTGGCGCCAATTAATATGACTGTTCCAAACAAATGAGTTTAGCTTATGGAAGTTTAAGTCCGAGTTGGGATGTTACTCTGAATTATAATCCAAAAATATAATTTCGTTCTTTGTTCTGGTATAAAAATTCTAATCTCTTGTTGAAACATGTTTTAAGAATGTTCCCAGAACATACTTTTATATACAGGTCGATAAAAATTAGCTTTATAGTAAAATAAAATTACCTTTGTGAGGTAAAATTTTCTAGTAAAATGTTATTTTTTGATAAGGAAAACTGTAATTTCTCATGGAATTGCTTTTTCCACTTTTCCTACAATATATGGTAATATTTAGAGAAAGAATTGGAGTCGTGTCAAAAATCGCATCCCGAGTCTTCAACGTCAACACGTTTTGGGACCTCTAGGATACGGAAATCTATTTTAGCTTGACGTTTCTGTATGTGTGTGTGTGTCGGTCTGTGGGTGTGTCTGTCTGTGCAATGTATGTGGTCACTCTAACTCAAAACTATTTGACCAAATTTCATAAAATTGTGTATGGATAAGTTACTTGTAAATTTTTTTTTGTGTGTGGGTATGTGAAATGGCCCACAAAACTCGTATGTATCCACTCTAGTTTAAAAACGAATTGATCAAATTTCATAAAAGTTGATAGATAAGTCGATTGGGTTATCCTGGTGTTGATTTGATTTGACCTTAGTACGATTCGGGAAAACAGAACCGGCCCCCACCCCCACCCCCACCTCTCTCAAATTGGCTAGCAAGAATAGTCAAAATCTAAAATAAAAGACTACGTCTGTTCAAATGCATCAAAAGTATAAGACCAACCACATTACTCTAGGTCTAGCCGTTCTCGAGATATTTTAATGTTTTCGCATTTTTGCTACGCCGCCTTTAAAAATACGTCTCACTATCAAATAAAGACGAAAATTTAATTAAAAGTGAAAATTCGGTGTAATTGCAAATAATTGTATGTGTTATTTTGTGCCATTTGTTAAAAATTATTTTAAGAAATCAGCCATTGAAAATTAATTATACTTTTTTATTAATTGTTGATGTCTTTTTTTTTTCAAATAATAAAAAATTATAAAATAAAATAACCTTGAAAACATTTAAAATAAATGAACCCAACAATATTATAAAATTTATTTTTCGGTATTTTTTTAAATAAAATAATATATAAAATATTTTAAAGCCTATTCTAAAATATAGTTACCCTTTTAAAAATATATTTTTTTTTCTTTGCTTCTTTTGAAATAAATTCATAAATTATTTTAACAAAATTATTTTTTGATGAGTATAAATATTGAAGTGGTTTTGTAATACGGCTTTAGCTCATTTGTATTAATTTGGATTTCATTTATTTTAATGTTCTCTAGCATCTGACATCATTTTCTCTAAAGTAAAATTTCTGCCGAGGCTCTAAAATGCTTGGGACTCCCCCCCCCCCCCTCCCACGCCTGGGTTTAATAAGGCCCAATTGCCAATCCTACCATTATTATGAGCGCCTTGAACGCAATTTTTGCCATTTTATGGAAAGTTACTCCAATTTTTTCAGCTTTCTTGATTCTCCTGAGATGATTGGAGTGATATTTCTCCCATCATTCCAAAATTCTTATTCTCCATACCCCTATAATAATCTCCTATTGGCTGCCGTGTCTTGCAACATTCCCGTTGCTAGTTGATCATTTCTTATTGCATATTACGATTACAGGTCATAAAAATCCTCCGACACCTGTGGGACGACCGAACCGCCAATTCCGTGCTTGCACTTTTAGGGCCCCCATTATCGTCTGTCGGCCCCCAATTATCGTCTCCTGCCCCCAATTTAAAGAGCTCCAAGATCAGCCCTGATGTGCTCTGGCCATCCACGATGTATTTCAGATCGAGGGACCTATCCCTTTGTTATGTGCATCAAAATTCTTTAACCACCGGGTTCGATCGTTCTCGGTCGTGCTAGGCCCTCCCTGAGAGGTTCGTGAACATCCGGATAGGGCGGAGAAGGAGGAACGAAGGAGATTCAGAGGAACGTAATCAACTCCATCCTTTGTTCTTTTTTTCTTCTCTTCTCTCCTAATGTTCGATGGAATTTTTTTATACTATGCTTGGTATATAAACGCGCTGAACAAATCATGAAGGTAATTTGCGAATTCGGAGAAATTGAGATTGTCTCGTTCTGCAGATCCTCTCCCCCCCTCCCCTCCCCTCACCCTCTCCAGATCCTTCGCCATCTGCACTCTAATTTGAAGAATTTTTTCCGTTTCAACTTTATTCCGAATTATAAGTAAGTACAAAGGTACTTATTATTGCGGACCTACAACCTTAACGCCGTCTGCTATTTCCGAGCATACATTAAAAGTCCGCATGAGTTCAGGCTTGGTCGCCCGACTTATGTCCGGCCCAACAGACGGGCCAGGCCGGGTCGGATTTTAAAGGTTAAGATGAACAAGCTCGAGCTCAGTTTCAGAAGTTCGGTTTGGACAGGGCCAAACGGGGTCCACGTTTGAAAAAAATTATAAATCAATGTTTTTAAAAAGATTTGATTTTTATTTATTTATTTATTTATTTATTTGCAAGTTTCAGTTTGCAAAGATACATGTTTAAAAAAATAACTTTTATTTTATATTCTGAGCGCAAATTTGGCAGATCATGGTTTGTCACATCCAGATAAATTATATTTCGCACCAGGTTACTTCGAGACTCAAGGATTTTTTAACCGACTGGGTCCGAGTTCAGGATTAAAATGTCTTTGGCTTCGGGCCAGGTACGGGCGCCGGATGCTATCGACTCCAAAATATTTTTAATGAAGAAGAAACTAAATAATGGAAAAGAAATGCATTTCCAAGACATAAAAAATTGGTTTCCGTATGCAGAAAAGTATAGAAAATAGAAAAATTAATGTATTTTGTTCGAAATATTGATGGCGCCATAATGCATAAAGATAAAATATATCTCGAAAGAATATTTGAATAGCATTTTTGATTTATATTAAAAAAAATAGACCTTCAACAAATTTCGAAAATTCTTGATTATTTTTAAATATTTAAAAATATTTTAATTTCTATGACAAAAACTTAACTAACCATATTCTAACTAATATTCCTTATATTCTAACTATAATTTGATTCTAATAACATCAGTTTGATTTAAAAATATTTTTAAAATTTAAATAATTTAAATTAAATTATAAATAATGTGACTACTAAATACATTACAGCGCACGAGCTGCACGATCAGTTGAAAAAGTCGCCCAAAATAAAACTTTTACTCCGTCGAATGTTGCATTATCTGTAAAGTTGAAATGCTTCCCATGCTGAAACGTCAGCATCATCTCAATTGAGACCAAATACGCCAGTGTTTCTTTAAACAAGAGAGCTTCTTTTATTGGTTTCGGTTTCCCACAGTTTCCTCTCAACGAGGTTTACAATCATTTCCAACATCCCGCCAAATATTACTTTGGATGGCTATGAATGCCCAAACGTAATTGGCGCAGCTATTTTATATGATCCCAAATATGCGCATTTTTCGCTCTCGTAAAGGTTCTGAAACTATAGCATAAAAATAAAAAGATAAAAAAGGGAAAAAATAACCAATTTGTCCACGGCCGTAATGAACTAACATTTCGAATTCCCGCAGTAAATTGGCGGAAAGTTCACATTTCCTACGATTTGAGAATCTGTATAGACGGTTGGCCATGACTCAATCTCTTGCCTAGTGTCTTAAATTGGATGGAGCTAATGGTTTGTGTTATTGTTCTCTGAAATATACCCTGCAAATATGAGGATTTGTTGGGGGGGGGGGGGGGAATGGTTCAGATTGGAAACAGAAATGTTAAGATAGACTTTGTGTGGGCCCAGTTTCTTGGATGAACGTACTTTAGAACTACTTTGGAAATATTTTCGAAAAGAATAGAGTCCTTTTTGCATTCTGTTTTGCCGCTTCGAATTACTCAAATGATGTTTCAAAGGCTTTTAAATTCACGTTTTCGAATGTATTTTTTTTTTCAACTATTGCATTCAAGCCATTTGAATGCGGTTGTTATCCATATTCTGTGCAAAGCTAACTTGGATACACCATAGAAGCTACGATGGGCATAAATGACAAAATCGAAGAAAATATCTCAGTTTTATCTGTATTCGTAAGTAAATTATTAAATTTATCTTTTGATAAGATGTCAGCAGCACATCACATTCCCTACAGACCCAAACTCATTTCCTCTTTATTTCTTTAAAGATTCATTAAATAGAGTTCAATTGCATAAGGAACACATGCATTATTAATTAAAATGACACTCAATTTGCACTTTTAATTCAATTTCCGTTTTTAGTTAGTAACTGGATGTATTTTCAAATGCGACCTAGCAAAAATGCATACAAACTAAAATATCTTGAACGGTTAGTCCTAGAGTAAAGAGATTGATCCTATTCTTTTCATAGACAGCAGTTACGTATTAAACAAGCATTTAATTGGATACATTTAAGCAAATGTAGTCTTTTATATTAGATTTTGATGATTTTTGTGTTTAATTTCATAAATAAGGCAGGTTCTTTTTTTTTCGAATTATACCAAAATCTAATCGTTACCAGGATAACATACACGTGACTTATTTACCAAATTCTATGAAATTTTTTCATTACGTTTTCAACTAGAGTAGATACATGCGATTTTTGTGGGCCATTTTGCAAAAAAAGGCAGGTTCTTTTATCCCTAATCATACTAAAATCCAGTCAGCACCAGGGTCACGCTCAAGTGACATACCTATCAAATTTTGTAAAATTCGATCCATTAGTTTCCGAGTTAGAGTGGATACATACATTGCACAGACAGACATATAGACAGACAGACAGACAGACAAACACACAGAAACACACACATACAAACGTCACGCCAGAAACAGTTTTTTCGTATTCTAGAGGTCCCAAAACGTGCAGATCCGTCGAAAACTCTAGTTGCGATTTTCGACACGATTCCAATACTTCCCCTATACCTTTCCATATATTACAGGGAAAGTAAAAAAAAATTAGTAAAACAACTCTTTTTACTTTTTCTGCAATACATGGTAATGTATAGAGAAATATTAGAATCGTGTCGAAAATCGCAACTCGAGTTTTCGACGGATCTACAAGTTTTGACACCTCTAGAACACGAAAAAACTATTTTTAGCGTGACGTCTGTGTGTAACGTATGTATCCACTCTAACTGAAAAACTAATTGACCGAATATCATAAAATTTTGTAGGTTAGTCCCTTGTGAATGACCCTGGTACTGAGTAGTTTTTGGTACGATTCGGAATAAAAGAACCTGCGTTTTTTTACATAATGGCTCGCAAAAATACTATGTATCCACTCAGCTAAAAAACTAATTGACCAAATTTTGCAAACTTCGGTAGATAAATCACTTGTGGGATATTCTGGTGCTGATTAGATGTCGGTGCAATTCGGAAAAGAAAAACATACTTTTTTTTTTACGAAATGGTCGGCAAAAATCGAAACAATATAAAACAAGAAAAATCAATCATGCATAAAGCATTGATTATGAAACACTTTCCAACTTCAATGCAATTTTATTTAAACATCTCTAACATGCGATACATTCCTCGGTAATATTTTTAAAATTATCACAATACTACATTAATTTATTATATATGGAAACTTAAAATTTCATCGAAAACAATGGACTTTATTCAAATAACGGAATCTTATTTTACGCAATCTTATTTTACGCAATTAAACCCAATTTAATGAAATATTAAAGAAATAAAGATAAAATGAATTTGAGTCTGCAGGGAAAGTCATGTTCTGCCTTCATCAGATTTTTTATCCATTTATTAGTAAAACAGAAAATCAAATGAACAAGCAGACGTTCAATTTATATATATATATATATATAGATTTTGTGCGATAAAACTTGGATTAATGCCTTACAATATATGCAAAGAAAAACAAACATGAGACTGTGCTAAAAATGATGTGCTGACCACATCAAATTTTATTCACACCGTAGAACTATTTTATATTATAGGCATTATTTTGTTGCAAAATTTCATTTTTTCATATTTAAAAATACTATACCTGAAGCGTCGTAAACAGGTTTCAAATAAAATATATTCTAAGCTCTGCTCCAGTTACAGAAATGTATTAACTGGATTATGGCTCGACTTTCAAATTTTACAAGAAAAATTTCGAAAAATCGGTAGCGTGAGTCCAAATGATTACAATTATAGTGTGTTACCCTTCACTTTAAAGGATATTAAAAAAATCTTTCGATTGATACCATTCTTGATAATTTACACTCGTACACCCGGAAGGGTAAATTGCCCCCTGAGGGAGGGGGGATAATGACGTCAGGAACAAAATAATTGCATTGCGGATATCTTTCACAACAATGATTGAAACTATGAAGTTTTGGGATCCATGAGCCATAAATAAACCCCCTTTTTATGCATAATTATGTCTAATTTGTTCTATGCTGCCCTGTTAAAAATATATAAAATTTTGAATACATTTCGAAGTTTTTGCTCATATAAAGAAAAATCAATTTAGCTCTAGATTTTTAGATAACAAAGCGGATATAAAATTTCGTGAAAATCCATTATAATATGTATGGCCGCTGTAGTGTGCACAAGAACTTGACCCCCAGATATACAGGCAGACAGACGAGCATAACTCCAAACATCACGCCAAACTCTCACGTCAAAACGTTGTCAGGAGGTCTTACAACATATATTGTCATAAAAAAATATAATGTAATGAATCAAGTTCGAAGTTTTCTCTCGAATTTAAAAAAATTCTATCTAGTTCTAGATTTTTTGATAACTAAACCTGTTATAAAGTCTTGTGAAAATCCATTAATGTGTGGCTGCTATCGTGTATGCAAAAAATTGACCATAGACATGCATACATACATACAAACAGACTGACTGACAGACAGACATAAGTCCAAAAATAGTTCAAACGCGTTCAGGAGGTCTTAAAACATATATTGGCATCCAAATCTCGAATTCGAAAATTTTTGTAAAATCAATACTTTCTCTATACTATACATAATATGAGAAGGTAAAAATTATTTCTAAATTTTAAACTATAACCTATATTAGGTTATTGATGTCTAAATGTATAAGAACTATAAAGGTATAACATAAATAGAAAGTAGATAAAATTAGTTCATCAACGTTCTGGGCAGTGCGACGTACCGAGTGTACGATTGCCTTTACTTCGGGCTTTACGGCGGTGTTTGTGTCGCGGCAGGGAGGTTGGCGTTCAGGGCAGGAGGCAAGGCAAATAACGTTTGAAAACTGCACAAAATTATTGTGTGCTACATAGGAGGAAGTTAGATATAAAAATGACTCGTGTCAATCAAACGTGTTTTTATGCAGATATTTAATATCATTCTTTAAATAATTTTCTAATTTTTTACTTAACGGATGACTGTCAATATTGAATACATTTTGTCGACATGCTGGATCAAACTCTGTTTGTATATGTATGCCTGTTCTTGAGTGTTTAGTTAGAGAACAAACTGGTCTACACAAAAAAGATTCAAGGGGCTACAAACTATTTTATTAAATGTCGTTCATTATTAATAATAATTAACATAATAATTAATAGTTTTTGATAAATGAATACTTCGTGTATAAATTCACATTAAAATATACTAAAGATTATTCAGTTGTATATCGATCTCATCAAGGATCATAAGAAACTATTGCGTAAAGTTCAATTCATAACTTCAACTTCTACTTCAAGAACACATCTGGATTTCTCAATATGAATTTTATCCTAGTTTGAATTCAGTATAAACTAGCCGCCTTCGGCGACCAGCCATATGTTGCGAGTGCATGATGCAGTCACTTTAAAAAATAAATTAAAAAGACATTAATAAAGAAATTAACAAACTTTTAAAGAGAAATTAACAAATTTTTAAAAAGAAATTAACAAACCTTTAAAAAGAAATCAACAAATTTTTAAAACGAAAATAGCAAAGAAATTAAATTTTTAAAAAATAAATTAATAGAATTCTGAAAGGAAATTAAGCAAAAATACATCCGTTGAGTTGACATATTACGCCCTAAATAAGTGTCTCAACATGCTTTTGCGCGCTGTGCCGTCATAATATAGTTACCACACAAAACGGGGTCAGTTTAAAAGGGCGGTGAAAATGGACCTGAGTAAACCAATCAAAATTGCATGTTTATCGAATTAATAGAGGCTGAGATGGACGAAAAAGCAGATTAGGAAAACGATAGCTAAAATTATAGACGCCAAGGGGCTAAATGCAAAATCCTTATTATTAGGGACGATAGGGTATAGAAAAGCCGATTTCAACTCTTGAAAGAGGTGGTAATATGTCTAGATCAACCGAACCACAGGAAGGTAATAATCGAAACTATATGGTAATTGTCATCTGATTCAAACGATTTTATTTCACAGAACACTTATAACAAAGAAAAAATTGCATATTCAAAAATATAAATCGTATTTTTAAAATTGACTGCATTAGAAAACCTCTGAATTTAGCTCACTTCATGTGAAGACATTGTCTAGAAAACCGCTCTTCAAAGTTAGTGGGTCAACAGACACTAAGCACTTGCAGTAGTTTTTCCATTTTTAAAAGTGTAAAAAAACCTATTATATTTTTTTTATTTCAACTAAAATCTTCAGAACATATTTAGATTTAATTCATAAAAAATTATATATTCTTAACATGGCAGCATAAGACGCAATGTGACATAATTATGCATAAAAGGAGTTATTTCGGATTCAATGATAACGTAGAAAAACAGCCGCATAAGAATAGCCATTCCTTGTAGAAGAATAGCAGCAATTTTTGTGTTCCGGACGTTAGGGGAGGTGTCCGGAGAGGGGAGTAACAGTGTCCGGAGATGGGAGTACTCTCCTCTCCCGTCCGGAGAGGGGAGTAACTTCCCAGAGGATACAATGTTAAAAAAAATTCTTACAAAATTTGCAAAAAAGAAAAAAAATTATAAGGTATTTTACATACCTACAAGGGATTCTGGTATGATAAAGTCTGTTTGATCCCCAGTTCATTTTCCTCATTGATTTCACCTTCACATATTTAAAAATCTGATGTGGGCAACACATGACTTTCCTTATATAATGTAATGAATTTACTACTTTAACAGTAAAAAAATAGGTTTTTCTTATAGTAGATATTAATATTCTTTCCAAGATATTGAATTTTCAACAGTTAGTCGTCATTTTCATTGATTTAGTGTCATTTTTATGCATTTGGCGAGATTTTCGTTAATTTGGCAACATTTCAAAAAGTCGCCAAGTTGGCGACATGCCACCAAATTCGTCGCCAAAATCTCGCCAAGCGTTATGGACGAAGAAATAAGTTGTTCGTACAGCAAATAAATGACCATTGGCGTTCAAATACAAAAATATTACTCAAAGTATCTTTTTTCATGAATGGAACGAGCTAGATCCACGAGAATGATGTCACCCAATTTATCGCATGGTATTACATATGAAAAGTGAACATGTTTCTCAATAGGAAATTTTTTTTTTCATTTTATATGACTTTTTGATAATTTTTTTAAAAAATGTACAATATCTCAAGAACAGTTCATGTTAGCGTTCTAAAATTTATGTCAATCGTTTTCTAATGAAAAATTACATAAGAAATATCTATTTGCGTAACTTTATTAGTGGTTTTGATTTTTTGACGATTTTTTCAAAATTTTATTTAAAAATTTAGGGGGGTTCTGAACATTCGATTACGTATAAAAACAATAGACTTCCAGTGTTTACGGATTGTGATTTTTGTACCAAATTTGGTTCGAATCGGTCCATTCGTTCGTCAGTTATCGTCTCCACAGACTCACTGACACACACGCACACACACACACAGACATCACTTCAAAAATGTTTGATTCGTGATCAGGGATGCATGAAACGTGCTCTCCCGTCGAAAACTTGATTTCGAATTTTCGATCCCGTCACAATACTTTCCTTATACATTATGTATATAAGGAAAGTAATAAAAGCAAAAGGATATTAAAAAAAAAAAGGTATCCGTGATAATAAAAGAAACTTAAAGTAGTTTGGGACCTTGTGATGGGGGTAAAAATACGACTCTTGGATTATGATAAATTTACACGTTCTACGCATCTCTCATTTCGAACCAACCCTTTTTACTTTCCTTATATACATAATGTATAAGGAAAGTATTGTGACGGGGTCGAAAATTCGAATTCGAGTTTTCGACGGGAGAGTACGTTTCAAGCATCCCTGATCACGAATCAAGCATTTTTGAAGTGATGTCTGTGTGTGTGTATGTGTGTGTGTGTGTGTGTGTGTGTGTGTGTGTGTGAAAGTATGTGTGTGTGTGTCAGTGAGTCTGTGGAGACGATAACTGACGAACGAATGGGCCGATTCGAACGAAATTTGGTACAAAAATCACAATCCGTAAATACTGGAAGCTTATTGTTTTTATACGCAATCGAATGTTCAGAACCCCCCTAAATTTTTGAGTGAAATTTTGAAAAATTCGTCAAAAAATTAAAACCGCTAATAAAGTTACGCAAATAGACATTTCTTATGTAATTTTTCATTAGAAAACGATTGACATAAATTTTAGAACGCTAACATGAACCGTTCTCGAGATATTGCACATTTTTCAAAAAAATTATCAAAAAGTCATAAAATAAAAAAAATATTTCCTATTGAGAAACATGTTCTCTTTTCATATGTAATACCATGCGATAAATTGGGTTACATCATTCTCGTGGATCTAGCTCGTTCCATTCATGAAAAAAGATACTTTGAGTAATACTTTTGTATTTGAACGCCAATAGTCATTTTTCTGCAGTAAGAACAACTTATTTCTTCGTCCATAAAGCTTGGCGAAATTTTGGTGACAAATTTGGCGGAATGTCGCCAACTTGGCGACTTTTTGAAATGTTGCCAAATTAACGAAAATCTCGCCAAATGGATAAAAAATGACGCTAAATCAATGAAAATGACGACTATTAGTCGAAAATTCAATATCTTGGAAAGAATATTAGTATCTACTATAAGAAAAACCTATTTTTTTACTGTAAAAGTAGTAAATTCATTACATTATATAAGGAAAGTCATGTGTTGCCCACATCAGATTTTTTATACAATGCCTGTGTGCGACCACAATATTTCTCGAACTAATTAACCTAATCTAATGAAATTTGGTAAGATTATTTTAATCGATAAACGCGAGTGCCCTAAGGATATTTAGAATGATCCAATAAGAAAGCGCGCTGAATTTTTCAAAATTTTACTTTTTTGAAAATATAAAAAAGATTATAAAATATGGAATCTCAAAAATGGTTATATTTGGTAATAGTCCTTTAATATGTAATATTTTATTTAAAACTTTTACGGAATCGTTTACGGAATGCTAGCATACACCGTTTTTGAGATACAGCATGTTTCTGATCTGAAAAAGGAATAAATATAATAATATGCTCACGATTATCAAATTTTAAAGATGAACTGGCTTGTTAAATGCTTTTAACCATAAGTAAATGGACATTCTTGTTTAAAACTCATCGATATCCGTTATCACGATATTCGAAATTTTATTCTCCTCTGTGAGAGTAATATTTTCCAAAAACGACAGGATTTGCCATGAAATTCGGGAATATTTATTCAGGATTCCTAGAAAACAATGTAGCACCCCCTAGCGTAGAATGTTAAAAGTTAGGAGCACAAACTCGACAACAAAGCGAGATAAACAAAAAAGGCAATTAAAAATTATGGAGTGTTGTCTAAGGAGTAGAAATTAACACTAAAATGTTACAAACGACATTTATTTGATACAATAGTTTTATTAATGAATGACCGCCTTATTCAGAAATGCTAAAATACCCTCCATTTAAAATACCCTCTGTTTAATATACCCTCTGCTTAAAATACCCTCCGTTTAAAATACCCCCCGTTTAAAATACTCCCGTTTAAAATACTCCCGTTTAAAATACCCTGTGTTTAAAATACCCTGTGTTTAAAATGCCCTCTGTTTAAAATGCTCTCTATTACAAATACTCTCTTTAAAATACCCTCTGTTTAAAATACCCTCTGTTTAAAATACCCTCTGTTTAAAATGCCCTCTGTTTAAAATGCTCTCTATTAAAAAGACCCTCTTTAAAATACCCCCTGTTTAAAATACCCTCTGTCAAAAATACACTCTGTCAAAAATACCTTCCGTTTAAAATACCCTCCGTTTAAAATACCCTTTGTTTAAAATACCCTCCGTTTAAAATACCCTCTGTTTAAAATACCCTGTATTTAGAATACCCTCCGTTCAAAATACCCCCGTTTAAAATACCCTCCGTTTAAAATACCCTCTGTTTAAAATACCCTCTGTTTAAAATGCCCTCTGTTTAAAATGCTCTTTATTAAAAATACTCTCTTTAAAATACCCTCTGTTTAAAATACGACTTGTTTAAAATACCCACTGTTTAAAATGCCCCCTGTTTAAAATACTCTCTATTAAAAATACCCTCTTTAAAATATCCTCCGTTTAAAATACCCTCTGTTGTTTAAAATACCCTCTGTTTAAAACACTCTGCTAAAAATACCCTCTGTTAAAAATACCCTCTGTTAAAAATTCCCTTTGTTAAAAATCTATTAAAAGTTCTCTCTTTAAAATACCCTCCGTTTAAAATGCCCTCTCTTACCCTCCATGGGCAACACTGCAGATTTTATTCGAGAACGAACAGAATCGCGTACCTTAGTAATCATTGCAGGTGTCACCGTGTTCCAAGTCCTGGTGCTATGGCTTTTTGACATGTATTTGTTGCCTTTCCTATACGCGTTTCGTTCTTTCCTGATGTCGGTCCCTACTCATTGAACAATGTGCTACAAATTCATCATTGTCGCTTCGTTTCCGAGTTTGTTATTGTAGCTTTCTAAATTCTCTACTAGTGGCTCTGCAATCACTTTTATTCGATCGGGAATAGTCATTTTACTATAAATAGACCTGACCTGTACACACATGAGCCTTTCTTTACAAATTTTTTGAGGTGCTTAATATCTACACCGTATATAGATTTTAATCAGTATCAACTGAAAGTCTTTTGGTTTTCAGGTAGTCGTGCAAAAGCTCTTTCATATTGATGTTCAAAAATATCGAAATGCGTTCCTTTGTAGCGAAAGACGTGTGTAGGACACATTCAGCACTTGTTTTTTAATTTTGTTATTGACTCCATTTTCACAACAAAACATAACTATTAGCTACATTCAGCCGAACGTTTTCGGTTTTTGCCCGATGACCACGCAGTACGCCCTCGCCACCACTTTCCACTTGATCCACCGACAATGGAAACAGGCGTTTCGGCCGCCTTCCCCCCTGCAAGCGCGGCGCAATGACCGGTCCGCTGGCCGCCTCGTTTTCCGGCCCACCTGCCGCATCGTAGGCGGCCGGCCCATTGTGGTGGCCAGCCGAGCCGTGCGAAAGTTTAGGATCTTTTCTTGAACTGCTCTGTAAAACCCGTCGTTCTCTTTTGTAGGAAAGAGATGCAAAAGAAAAAAAAAGATAGGCTAAAAACAAGATGCTTTTTTTGAGCCTGAAAGGGTGAATAAAGTTTGGGTCTCGGGAGTTTGTATTGGAGTTGAGAGAGCGGTTGGTTTCGGATTCTTTCTCGTTTTTGGAATATCTTCAAAATATCGTCTGCTCCAAATCTGAATTTTCCGGGAATAACAATGGAAAAGCTTGCGGAGTAAAAAGTTTGTTTCAGAAATGACCCAGTTGACGATTGTGAATGCATATCTGCCTTAATTCATCTTCATTTTTTGTAAATATTGAACTAGGGTAGGCTTCAAAACAGCATCGTTTAAGAATTGTGCGTGGGACGTGTGTTATATCAGAGTGCAGAAGATGAAAAAATCCAAAAACTGATGATGTTTTTGTTTTACACATGATGCCCTATTTTGTGTGTAATAAAGGAAAAGAATATAAAGGAATACATTTTGAGGAAGAGTAAGTAGGTATTTTTTGTTAATTTTTTTTTTAAACTGGTTCTTTTTAAATAACAAAGAACGGAAGTTTTCCTTGTGTAAACGAATATTGAAACTTCAATTTTATCACATGCTTAAAATAGTTAATTATCTAAATTGATGTTGCACTTAAAATATTTAAATAAAATTGCTAAATGGTTAAATACAAAATCGTTAATTGAATAAGAAATGTAAACATTATCTTTAAAGTATTTCAAATTACATTATCTTTAATGGTGTTTAAATAACAGATTCGTTTAAATATTTATCTTTCATTTAAAATATTTTTCTGTATTTTAATCATTATGCAATTATTAAAATCATTTTAGAATGTAAATATATTTTGTATTTTAAGTTTAAATATTTAATGGCATCTAAGCGCATTATGATTTTCCATTCCTAACGAAGTTATGTCACCAATTACCTGAATTTTGATTAAAGATGAAATTTTGCATACATGCGTGAAATTGCAAGCAAATTTGAAGAATCACAATTTCAATTATCAAAACGAACTGTAGTAGGACTATATGCGCCCCCAGCTTTTGAACTGCGCATGCTCACTACGCTTCCTACAAACGAAAGATTTCATTAAAAAGATTTCAATATTAAGCTTCACTACCTTAATTTTTTACAAGATTTCTAGAAGAACGTGACGAAGTAAAATGCATACCACGGAGTTAGAGAGTTGCTCCTTACCTCCATGCTACATACAGTAATAAAACACACATCTATTGAAATATATTTGGTGATTTAAATGTGTTACTTTGGTTCCATTGTTTTCCTATATTTTAATTTGTTTAACTTACGATTCAGATTCTAAAAACTTACATACTCTTTGCGTATTAAGATTCTCAAATACTTAAATTATTTTTTATGATTCTTACTTCATAATTTATTTGTTAAATAAAATCTTAATTTGACATATTTCACATGCGTGCAACTCTATTGAAAGCTTTTTGCTAATTAAATAAATATGCATTAGAGATTTGCTGTCTCAGTTTGCATTCATCCAAAATATTCTCTTAGTTTGCGAAGTTAACAAACTGAGAGAATATATTCAAAGGAAAAAAGATAATGCATTATAGAACAAAGAGGAGAAATAGATGAGAAATAGAAAGTAATGAGATCTGTCCAATACACAGCTTTCCTCCCAAACGAATTTTGATTCTGGTAGAAAAAAACAACGATAAAGCATGTAAAGTGAAAATCTCCACTCCGCTTTCTAATACATTCATATTCCATCGTATACTTAGTTCAACTTGCATCACGCATTCATTATCAAAATGAAAAGGTTGTCATTTTTTTCAGATCTCGTACCCAAGTTCTTCTTTTAAATGCTTTGCTAAAACGTTTCTTTTTTCAAGTTGGCAACAGATGAGTGACGTGTTTGGAAGCATTTGGTTTATCTGTGTTTATATATGCTAATTTGTTTTATCATCATTTACCGTAGGAAACATTGCTATGAAAGTCTTTAATTTCAAATGATTTGAGTTGTAATCGGGAGAATGACTAAACATTTTATCTAGTTCTAGTTTTTTTACACTTTACAGCATAGTTGAAAAATGTTTATAACTTTTGTCATTCTGTCTGTCCGTTCGCACGATAACTGCCATAAATATGACTTTATCAAAATGAAATTTTAGTATGGTGTTGAGACGGTCTGTTGAGACTCAATATTTGTGAATTTAAAGGATCATTCAACTTTGATTATTTCTACATCGAAGCCTAATTTTAATGGAAGCAGAATGTAGACAAGTGATTTTAAGATGAGTTGTATAAAAATTGCTGAATTTTTTACACTCAAAATTAATTAACTGTGGAGTCTGGAATGAAAGTGTATAAATGAAATATTCACTCCTGTTACATAGAGAGCCAGATGATTTATATTTCGAAGACGTCATTTGAACAAAATTCATATTTTTCGATGAAGTTTTAAGTTTTTAAGCAAAATAAATTATTGTAACTCTGTAATAAATAAAAAAAATACCCCCGATGACTGGATTGCATTTCAGCGGATTGCATTTAAGTTGGAAAACGTTTTGTAATCAATGCTTTATTCATGATTGATCTTTCTTGTTTACATATTGTGTCTGCATATAATATTTTATATTGATAGGTGCATTCGTTCTTGAATTATCTTGAATTACTGTAGTCAATCGTCTTACATATACGCTCCCTGTACACGCATATACACGGTATAAACAGACATCTTTCAAAAATGTTCGAAATGTGTTCTGGAGACATAAAAGCGTGTTTATTCGCCAAATTTTGGAAAACTAAAACTTTTAGGAAAACAATAATTTTACTGTGCAAGTTCAGAATGTTGACTAAGGAAGTTGAAGTTAAAGTCCCCCTATATTATTCGATATCGCATGAAAACAAAAATATTTTTCCCAGCCGTATCTTACTCACTGTAATGAAAGTAAAAGTTGAAATACCCCAAGAAAAGCTCGTAATAAATCCGATGCAATGGTATTAATCAAATTATAAGAAAACATGCGTCTATAACATCTATCAACTGAATAATGAAACATATTTATAAAAGTTATTTTTTTTTAAAATAATTTTTGTGCATCTTAGCACAAAAATACACCTATTTTGAAAGGAGAATTTGAAGCGTGTTGCGAATGATTTTTATATTCGCTGTGAAAATATTAAATTATATCTAAATAACTTTAAATCGTCCTTTGTAATATTTTCTGTGGTATTTTGAGTTTTCTATAATTCGGAAATACATCGGGCATCCTTGAATTAAACGGGCAAAAAAAATATTAGATTTCTTGCGTTTACTGATTGCGCCCGTAGTGTTCGCTTAATTCAAGACATAGCGTAATCACAGACGAAGACAGATAGATACACATATACGTCATTACGATGTGATCTACATTGATGCTCTAAACGGGTAAATCTATCCGAAGTGGAATAAGTTATTTACTTTTATCACCATCAACAAGACACACCTAAATCAAGTGCGGTGTAATATGTAGCTTCATATTAAGCACAAGTTCCACGATCTGCAAACATACTTTTAAGCAACAGCATAAACAATTGATTAAAAATAAAGCTGTTTCAAGGGTAAAAATTGGATGTGGACAACACGTGACCTTCCTTACAGACTCAAATTCATTTTCTCTTTATTTCTTTAATAATTCATCAAATTGAGTTTGATTGAACAAAATGACACGCATAATTATTTGAGATGACACAGAATTTGCACATGTATATTAATTTTCATTTGGCAACTGGATTTACTTTCAAAAGATGGCGTAGCAAAAAATGCAAAAAAAAAATTAAAATATCTCGAGAACGGCTAGTTCTAGAGTAATAGGGTTAGCCTTATTATTTTTATCGTCAAAATTGACGTATAGAACAAGTATTTAATGGATAAATTTGAACCTACGTAGTGTTTTACTTTAGATTTTGATGATTTTTGTTGACCATTTCGCAAGAAAAAAAACGGGGTTTTTTTTCTCCGGAATCGTACCAAAATCTAATCAGCACCAGGGTAAGCTATGAGTGACTTATCTACCCAATTTTGTGAAATTGGGTCAATTAGTTTTATAGCTAGAGTGGATACATACAACTTTTGCGTGCCATTTTGCCGAAAAGGCGGGTTCTTTTGCCTCAAATTGTACCAAAATCCAATCAGTACCAGTGTAATCCATAAGGATCCCAGGATAATCATATAAAATTTTATGAAAATTAGTTTATGAGTTATAGTGGATACATGCATTCCATACACACATACACACAGTAAAAATAATGGATTTGTAAAAAATAATATAGTAGTAAAAATAATGGGTTCGTGGCCTGTTTAGTACCAAAGAAAGTGATTCGACGTCACTTTGAAACAGCTATATCCTACGTTTTCTAATACTGTATTCGTAAGTCCGTTGCTTAATTTTTACTTGCTCCATAAATGTATTTGCTATTACTTCCCTTGCAATACATGGTAATATATAGGGGAAATATTGGAATCATGCCGAAAATCGCAATTCAAGTTTTCGACGGATTAACACGTTTTGGGACCTCTAGAACACGAAAACACTATTTTTAGAGTGACGTCTGTGTGTATGTCTGTCTGTGTGTCTGTCTGTGCAATGTATGCATCCACTCTAACTCAAAAATTATTGGACCGAATTTCATAAAATTTGGAAAAAGCTGAGATAAACCAAAATCCAGTTAGTTTTTAATGTCCTTGACCGCATTATTAGTCTAACAAATTGAGGAACTAGAACGAAACTGAGTACGATTATTTGAGTAAACTTCAGAGGTTTTCTTAGTAGACACAAGCAAATTTTTCTAATTGTCAAGTTAGATTTACGTAAAAGATAATTTTGTATTTTGAAATATATTTACATGTTGTACATTGATATTTGGCACTGAACTTGGAGCCAATTTAAGCCAAAAATATTGTGCTGCGTGTCTTATTAAGAAGACTAGGGATTTTGCTAATATTAATGTTTTAGCTCGCTTGTTTGAATCTATTGTTCGACCATTTTTGGAATACGGTTCTTTAATTTAGGATACTTATTATAGTGGTTCTATTCATGTGATAGAAAAGGTTCTGAATAAGCTTGTGAGGTTTCATTATTTTAGGGTCAATGATTTACTCTCCGGTAACATTTCTTCTGTGTATCTCTGGCACTTGTTTGGTATTAATTCATTAAAATCTCGACGGAACAGTTACGTATCACTGACAGAAATAAATAAATAAATACATACATAAATTATTTCGATCAAAAAGAATGCGAGTCATTGCATAAGCATAATAGAGAATATAGTTCTTCCAACATCAGATTTTCTTTTTTAACACTTTACAACAAAGTTGAAAAGTGTTTATGACTTTGCTCATTCTGTCTGTCTGTCTGTCTGTCCGTTAGCACGATAACTGCCGTAAAAATGACTTAATCAAAATGAAACTTTAGTATGTTGTTCAGACGGTCTGAAGGACCTATGGGAATATAAATGAATAATATCACCCAATTAGTTTTGGATTGAACCCGGGTTGAAAAAATGAAATACATTGAGCCCTATGGGACCTAAGTTTTCAAACATTTTTTAAGCAGATTTAAAATTCACAAATTGCTTCGAAAATTTTAGGTAATAGTCAAATTGTTCCATAAAATATATAAAAAAAAATTCAGCGAAATATATTCAGTAGTTTTTTAAATAAAAATTAAAATAATAATTACACATCTTATATGAAACGATCACGTGACCATGATATGAAACGATCACGTGACCCACTTCAAAATGATATATGGCATCCATCTTGTTTCAAAATCGTGATTTTTTAAAGTTCTTTTTAATTCATATTGAGTGTTGTATCCGTCCTAAAACTACTTTATTTTTGCTTAAATTCTGTGCATCTACATACTAAAACAACACAATGATAATATATTTGAGTTTAAATTCTCATTCAAATTTGATTATTTCTACAACTAAGCCTATTTATCACCTATGTAAAATGTAAACAGCAAAATATGTGGAATGCGTTGTATTAGAATTACTATATTTCTTTAGCACAAAATAATTCAGTCCATGGAGTCTGCATGGCTGATATGAATGAAATATTAATTGATTTTATAAACAGAAGGACGATTTTTTTCGATGAAGTTTTAAGCATAGAGTTTATGAATTGTAGCTCCATGGTCTTAATTTTTAAATAAAATAAATTATAGTATTGTGATGAATGAAATGAATGAAATCCTGCTTTTATAGAGAGATCCAGGCGTGTTATTTTTTCTATGACGTCATTTGAATTTATTTCAGTTGTTTTCGATGAAGTTTTCAAATATAATAAATTATCGTAGTATTATGATAGTTTTAAAAATATTACCGTGGAATGTATTGCATTTTAGAGATATTTAAACCAGGCAATTTATATTTCAATGCCGTCATTTGAATGAAGTTCATTTTTTTCAATGAAGGTTTAAGTTTTTAAATATAATAAATCAATGTAGTATTGTGATAAGTTTTAAAATATTACCGAGGAATGTATTGCATTTTCGACTTTTTTAAATAAAATTGCATTGAAGTTGGAAAGTGTTTCATAATCAATGCTTTAAGCATGATTGATCTTTCTTGTTTCATTATAAACAAACTGTTTCTTTAAAATGCGTTACTGATATTGAGTTAATGAATCGTTTTTTTTTTTTTTTTTATGTGGAAAAGGGACAAAAAGCGCGTTTGAAAAACAGTTTAAAAAAATCTGATGTGGGCAGCACATGACTTTCCCTGCAGAGTTATATTCACGTGCCGTCATTTTTTCAATAATTCATTGAGTTTAATTGCATAAAATAACATCCATAATTATTTAAAATGACAAACAATTTACACATTTGATTCAATTTTTACTTTCCCTGCAATACATGGTAATGTATAGGGAAAGTATTGGAATCTTGTCGAAAATCGCAACTCGAGTTTTCGACGGATCCACACGTTTCGGGACCTCTAGAATACGAAAAAACTATTTTTAGCGTGACGTGTGTGTGTGTGTCTGTCTGTGCACATATTCTATCCACTCTAACTGAAAACCTAATTGACCGAATTTCATAAAATTTGGTAGGTATGTCACTTATGAGAGAATCTGGTGCTGATTAGTTTTGAGTACGATTCAGAATAAAAAAACCCGCCTTTTTTTGCGAAATGGCCCGCAAAGGTTTGTATCCACTCTAACTAAAAATCTGAAGAACCGAATTTCACAAAATTTTGTAGATAAGTCGCTTGTAGGTCACGCTGGTGCTGATTAGATTTTGGTACGATTCGGAAAAAAATAACCTGCCTTTTTTAGCAAAATGGCCCGCAAAAATCGCCAAAATTTAAAATAAAGAACTACGTATGCTCAAATATATCCATTAAATGCGTGTATTATACGTAATTTTTAACGCAGAAAAGAATAAGAACAACCCCATTACACTAGAACTAGCCGTTCTCGAGATATTTTCGTTTTTTCGGTTTTTCTCTAAGCCACCTTTGAAAATGAGTCCAGTTAACAAATGCGAACGAAAATTGAATTGATAGTGAATTAAATTCAATTAAAATAAAGAGAACGTGTATATAAGTCTGCAGGGAAAGTCGTGTGGTGCCCACATCAGATTTTTACTTTCCCTGCAATACATGGTAATGTATAAGAAAAGTATTGGAATCATGCCGAAAATCGCAACTCGAGTTTTCGACGGATCTACACGTTTCGAGACCTCTAGAATAAGAAAAAACTATTTTTAGCATGGCGTCTGTATGTGTGTCTGTCTGTGTGTCTGTCTGTGTGTGAGTCTATCTGTCTGTGCAGATATTGTATCCACTCTAACTAAGAAACTAACTACGAATTTCATAAAATTTGGTAGGTAAGTCACTTGTAGGCGAATCTGGTGCTGATTAGTTTTGGGTACGATACGAGATAAAAGAACCCGCCTGTTTTTGCGAAATGGCCCGCAAAAGCTTGTATCCACTCTAGCTGAAAAACTAATGGACCGAATTTCACAAAATTCGGTAGATAAGTCGCGTGTTACCCTGGTGCTGATTAGATTTTGGTACGATTCGGAAAAAATAGCCAGCCTTTTTTTTTTTGCGAAATGGACCGCAAAAATCGTCAGTATTTAAACTAAAAGACTACGTATGCTCAAATATATCCATTAAATGCTTGTTTTATACGTAATTTTTAACGAAGAAAAAAATAAGACCAACCCCATTACACTAGAACTAGCCGTTCTCGAGATATTTTAGTTTTTTCATGTTTCGTTACGCCACCCATGAAAATAAGTCCAGTTACCAAATGAGAACTAAAATTGAATTAAAAGTGAATTAAATTGAATTAAAATAAAGCGATTGTGAATATAAATCTGCAGGGAGAGTCATGTGCTGCCCACATCAGATTTTTTTTTCATTTAAACTAAAGGACTACGTATGCTCAAATATATCCATTAAATGCTTGTTTTATACGTAATTTTTAACGAAGAAAAGAATAAGACCAACCCCATTACACTAGAACTAGCCGTTCTCGAGATATTTTAGTTTTTTCATGTTTCGTTACGCCACCCATGAAAATAAGTCCAGTTACCAAATGAGAACTAAAATTGAATTAAAAGTGAATTAAATTGAATTAAAATAAAGCGATTGTGAATATAAATCTGCAGGGAGAGTCATGTGCTGCCCACATCAGTTTTTTTTTTTTCATTTGGTAACTGGACTTATTGTCAAAGGTGACGTAGCGAAAAAACTAAAATATCTCGAAAACGGCTAGTCCTAGTGTTGTTGTTGTTGAAACCCAGACCGTCCGACCTACCAGAAGGCTAGTCCTAGTGTAATGGAGTTGGTCTTATTCTTTTTATCTTTAAAAATTCCATATAAAACAAGCATATAATTGATTTATTTGAGCCTACGTAGTTTTTCATTGCAGATTTTGGCGATTTTTGAGGACCATTTCGCAAAAAAAGGCAGGTTATTTTTTTCCGAATCGTACTTAACTCTAATCAGCACCAGGGTCACCCACAAGTGACTTATCTACCCAATTTTGTAAAATTTAATCTATTAGTTTTTCAGCTAGAGTGGATAGAGGCAATTTTCGCAAAAAAGGATGGGTTCCTTTATCCCCGAATCGTACCCAAAACTATTCATCACCAGGGTCACAAACAAGTGACTTACCAAATTTTATGAAATTGGTCCATTAAGTTTTGAGTTAGTGCGGATACATACATTGCACAGATAGATACACACACACGCACAGACACACACGCACAGACACACACAGACAGACACACACACAGACACACACACACACACACAGACACGCACAGACACACACGCGCAGACACACACACACACACAGACACACCCAGAGACAGACTCACACACACACAGACACACACGTACAGACACACACACACACAGACACATACACAGACAGACTCTCTCACACACACACACACACACACATACACACACACATATACAGATAAAATACACACGCTAAAAATAGTGTATACAAGACATTTCATGTAAAACCCCAATACATTTAATTAAATTCATAAAAACACTCATTAAAAAAGTTGTTACGCATCATAAAAATACAAAGTTTAATAAAATGAGAGAATAAAATCACATTAAAACAAGTACTTACATGTCCAATCCTGTTCAAAGAAGGTGCATTACGCATAGGAACATCAGTAACGGTAGGGATAGTACCTCCGATATTACTTTCTAAGGCAAACATACTCGCAGAAGAACTTGAAACGCGTCTTAACAACACGAAATCCACAGCAGAAATGATAAAATCGCTGCTTAAAGACCACCTACACCATTCATAAAAAAATAGTTCTTGGTGTATCCTTCCGCCAAGGTCACCCCAAGGTTATCTCTAAAGAGTTCTTGATGTATCCGTAAGCCAAGGGCATGCCAAGGTCACGTGATAGTTATATCACGGTTACCGTTAAACTTACAACACACAAATGTAATTATGCACACATCCGATAAAAAAATAAACAATTCGTTCAACATCGCAATCGATTATATCCTTTTTAATAATCGTAATCGATACATTAAATAAATTCACATCTTTAAAAAATAATAGATTTTAATAAAATAATGAAAGAAAATCCCTTTGCGAGACCCCCTAAAACCTCCAATCCTTATGTAATACAACAGCGCGCTATCCCTTACAAGCATAAAGCCCCCGAATAACATACTCCTCTCTCCCCCTCCCTCCCCGAGACACCAACACTCACTTCACCACACGCTAAACGTAACCCATAGCAACCGGAATCCATAATAAAACATTCACCTTCGCCCCCCAACATACATCCAAATACACAGTCATTCAACGTGAAACCCGTATTTTTACAGCAAAAATCACTTTACAGGGATTCATAGAACAAAAAATCCTAAAAAATCATAAAAAATCAACAAATTCACCCAGAAACTAGCTAAAACCCTCAAATTACTTATAATTATCATCTACATATGCTATATAACCATTTATAACCTTAAAAAGGTGAGTATGCTAGTAGTAAGAAAAGGTGGGTTCGCCAGAATGCGGTTAGAGCAATGCCGCCTAAAAATAGTTTCTGGAAAGAAAAAATAAATATTTTTTGGTATTTCCAGAAAGTATCCTCTATGTCATATTTTGGTAAAATTAAAAAAAGTTTTTAAAAAAATTTTAAAAACTCAATTTTTTATTAATTTTCACAAAATTCCTAATTTCCCCATTAGTATCCCTTTAGGCCGCTAGGGGGCGCTGGTGGTTCCATACCGCCTTCGCAGGTGTTGCCACCCCCAAAAAAGTTTCTCCCCCACAGGTGTTGCTATGGCAACCGAAACAGAAAATATTTCTAAGTTCTATCCCCGATAGTTCTGCTTTTCGCCGCTAGGGGGCGCTGATGGCTTCATTCCGCCTCTGTCGGTGTTGCCATCCTCAAAATAGTTTCTCCTATACTTAGAAAAATCTCATTCCAAAAATTTATTTCCCCCTCAACCCCTCGTAAAAGACTACGACATCGTTGCCACCCGACAAAAAGTTTCTCAAAAATTTTTACCCCCACCTTTTTTCAGTTTTCCCCCTTTTACACCCCCGTCCAGGATTACGGAAGGCGGAATGAAGCCATCAGCGCCCCCTAGCGGCGAAAAGCAGAACTATCGGGGATAGAACTTAGAAATATTTTCTGTTTCGGTTGCCATAGCAACACCTGTGGGGGAGAAACTTTTTTGGGGGTGGCAACACCTGCGAAGGCGGTATGGAACCACCAGCGCCCCCTAGCGGCCTAAAGGGATACTAATGGGGAAATTAGGAATTTTGTGAAAATTAATAAAAAATTGAGTTTTTAAAATTTTTTTAAAAACTTTTTTTAATTTTACCAAAATATGACATAGAGGATACTTTCTGGAAATACCAAAAAATATTTATTTTTTCTTTCCAGAAATTATTTTTAGGCGGCATTGCTCTAACCGCATTCTGGCGAACCCACCTTTTCTTACTACTAGCATACTCACCTTTTTAAGGTTATAAATGGTTATATAGCATATGTAGATGATAATTATAAGTAATTTGAGGGTTTTAGCTAGTTTCTGGGTGAATTTGTTGATTTTTTATGATTTTTTAGGATTTTTTGTTCTATGAATCCCTGTAAAGTGATTTTTGCTGTAAAAATACGGGTTTCACGTTGAATGACTGTGTATTTGGATGTATGTTGGGGGGCGAAGGTGAATGTTTTATTATGGATTCCGGTTGCTATGGGTTACGTTTAGCGTGTGGTGAAGTGAGTGTTGGTGTCTCGGGGAGGGAGGGGGAGAGAGGAGTATGTTATTCGGGGGCTTTATGCTTGTAAGGGATAGCGCGCTGTTGTATTACATAAGGATTGGAGGTTTTAGGGGGTCTCGCAAAGGGATTTTCTTTCATTATTTTATTAAAATCTATTATTTTTTAAAGATGTGAATTTATTTAATGTATCGATTACGATTATTAAAAAGGATATAATCGATTGCGATGTTGAACGAATTGTTTATTTTTTTATCGGATGTGTGCATAATTACATTTGTGTGTTGTAAGTTTAACGGTAACCGTGATATAACTATCACGTGACCTTGGCATGCCCTTGGCTTACGGATACATCAAGAACTCTTTAGAGATAACCTTGGGGTGACCTTGGCGGAAGGATACACCAAGAACTATTTTTTTATGAATGGTGTAGGTGGTCTTTAAGCAGCGATTTTATCATTTCTGCTGTGGATTTCGTGTTGTTAAGACGCGTTTCAAGTTCTTCTGCGAGTATGTTTGCCTTAGAAAGTAATATCGGAGGTACTATCCCTACCGTTACTGATGTTCCTATGCGTAATGCACCTTCTTTGAACAGGATTGGACATGTAAGTACTTGTTTTAATGTGATTTTATTCTCTCATTTTATTAAACTTTGTATTTTTATGATGCGTAACAACTTTTTTAATGAGTGTTTTTATGAATTTAATTAAATGTATTGGGGTTTTACATGAAATGTCTTGTATATGGATATATTCTTTAACTCAGGAATTTTATTATTTCTAATGGGGAAAATATAATGGGTTAGCGATTTCTTTATATACATCTGTAATGATATATATATATATATATATATATATATATATACATCTGAAATGTATTACATTGTTACCGAGAATAGCATGTTTATACTAAAGTCTTGTATTTTTTTATCTTTTGCAGGTGTGCCCTACTTGTGAAATGCAGTTTTCTAGAAAAGATGCCTTAGCAAGACATATGAAGATTCATTCTGACGATGATGCTTTGACTTATCGATGTAAAGTATGCGAACGTGCATTTGTTCGTAAGGAAGACTTGGCTAGACATGCGAATACGCATTCTCCCGTTAAAGTGTTTGAATGCACTCAATGCTCCATACAGTTTACTAGACGAGATAACCTGAAGCGCCACCTGTTACTTCATCTGAAGGATGGTGTAAAATGCAAGCATTGTGAACTTATATTCAGCAAGAAAAGTGATGCCCTGCGCCACCAGCGTATTGAACACGGTTCTAAAAAGAGGAAAGCTTCTGCTTTAGCCTCAACTTCTAATAAACGCCCCAAGATTGCAGCGAAGAAGAAGAAGGGTTTAGATGTATTCTCTGTACACACTCTGGAACCTACTGAAAGTGTAGAGAGGGATCTTATGCTATGTTTTGATGAAATTCGCCCTCAGCTATTGAAGATATTAAAAGACGAACTTGATGCATACAGATCTATTAAGTGGTATCTTATTGCGGATGTGCAATTTATTCGTGACGTTGCAAATGGCCAACAGGTATCCAGCTCATATTTTAGAACAGATGTTGTGACAGAACTTCGTGATGATACCCCTCCCAACAATGCTGAAGAAGCCTTTTCTCAAATCTTTTAAGTTATTCGAAGAATTTGTCAGCCGAGGCTCTGGATGGACTTTACAAAAGATGCGAAAGATAGATGTTTTCTGTGCAAAGTATAAGCCTCTTGCAGCTTCTAGCTATATACCCTTGCCAACAAAACTTGCAGCCAAGAAAGCTTTACTCAATATTCGAAATGAAGACGAAAAATGCCTGGTGTGGTGCCTATTAGCCCACAAATACTATATATCCCGTGAATATAAGCCTGAAAGAGTGTCACATTATAAAAGTTTTGAAAATGACATTAAACTTGGAGATATTCAATACCCTATCTCAGTTGTGAAGATTCCTCAGATTGAAAAATTGAATAATATACGAATAAATGTATATGGATACGAAGATGAAGATATTTTTCCTTTGCATATATCCAAACGTGAAGATGAAGACTGTGTGAATCTCCTGCTGATTAGTGATGAAGATAAGCAACACTATACTCTCATAAGGAATATGTCACGCTTGCTGGGAGATATAACTAAGCACAATGGAGCCCAATATATATGTTATAGATGTTTACATCGTTACAGTAGAGACGATCTTTTGCAAGATCATGCTCAATATTGCAAAGAACATGCACCTCAGCGCATTAAAATGCCCTCGGAAGATCAGAAATATCTCCAATTCACGAACAAACAGTATCAGCATTCCATCCCTTTCATCATTTATGCTGACTTTGAAGCCCTGATCGTTAAAGAGGACACTACTAAACCCTCGAATATTAGATCTTACACGCATAGACTAGCAATTCATGAACCTTGTGGATATGCTTATGTTATCATAGGGCCTGATGGAAAATGTCTGAAACAAGCTACTGTGTATCGAGGTATCGACCCTGTGAATCATTTTCTTAACAACTTGATAATGGAGAAACAGTATCTTGGAGAAAAATTACGTTATGTTAAACCACTACGAATGACTAAAGAGAATGAAGTTGACTTTGAAAGAGCTACCCATTGTAACGTGTGCCATCGTGAACTGAAAACAGATCGTGTGCGTGATCACAATCACGTGACTGGAGCCTATAGAGGTGCCCTGCATAATGCCTGTAATCTTAACTATAGGCAAAGTATTAATATCCCTGTAGTGCTTCATAATTTAAAAAATTATGACTCTCATCATATTATGCTGAGTTTTGGGAAATTGCAAGACCATAAAATTGATGTGATTGCCACTAATATGGAAAAATACATATCTTTTAAGATTTCAAAGAAAGAGGGGCCCCGTGTCTGTTTACAATTTATTGATAGCCTACAGTTTCTGAATGCTTCCCTGGAAAAGCTAGTTTCCAATTTAGACGTGAGTGAATTTCATATTCTCAGAGAACATTTCCCTGATATAGTACAACAGAATGCTCTTATTAGGAAAGGAGTATATCCTTATAGCTATATGACATCGTTTCAAAAATTTGATGAAAATGTGCTCCCTCCCCCTTCTGCATTCCATAATGATATTAAAGGCGAAGATATTAAGAGTGAAGATTATCGGCATGCCCAAACTGTATGGGATACCTTTAACATAAAGAACTTGGGAGAATATCACGACCTGTATGTGAAAACAGATGTGCTACTATTAGCCGATGTATTTGAGAATTTTCGAAAAATTTGCAAGAAGAACTATGATTTAGACGCCGCTCATATGATGACCGCCCCTGGACTGGCTTGGCAGGCCTCTTTGAAAATGACTGAGCAAACCTTAGAACTACTCACAGATGAAAATATGTTACTGTTTATAGAACGTGGAATCCGCGGTGGCATATGTATGATTAGCCAGCGTAGATCCGAGGCTAATAATCGTTATTTGGAAAATTACGATTCTACTAAACCTGATAAGCACATTATCTATCTTGATGCTAATAACCTATATGGTTGGGCCATGTCTCAACCATTGCCCTATGGTGGATTTGAATGGATATCTACAGAAAATTTGATTGAATCCTGGATAATGAGTCTAAAGGATAATGCCCAAGAGGGGTATATATTTGAAGTGGATCTGGAGTATCCTGAATCCTTACATGATTACCATAATGAATACCCTCTAGCCCCTGAAAGGGTGAAGATTGAACGAGAAATGCTATCCCCCTATGCTGAACGACTGGTTCAACAATTACATCATGGACATTTTGTTAGTACTACGAAATTGGTACCCAATCTGCATGACAAGAAACATTATATTGTTCACTATCGTAACCTTCAGCTATACCTATCATTAGGTTTAAGACTCAAGAAAATTCACAAGACCTTAAAATTTAATCAGAAGCCCTGGTTGGAGAAATACATCCAATTTAACACAGAAGAAAGAAAAAAGGCAAAAACTAATTTTGAGAAAGACTTTTTTAAATTGCTTAATAACGCTGTGTTTGGAAAAACGATGGAGAATCTTCGAAATCGAGTGAATATTGAACTAGTGAATTCTTCAAAGCGGGCCCTGAAGGTGGTGGCATCTCCAGCTTTTAGAGCTATCAGGATTTTTAGCGAAGATCTGGTGGGTGTTGAACGTGTAAGGAATTGCATTTTAATGAACCGGCCTATATACGTTGGCTTTGCTATCTTGGAGTTATCTAAACTCCTGATGTATGAGTTTCATTATAAACATATTAAAAGTCAATATGGTGAAAAAGCTTCGCTTCTCTTCACCGATACTGATTCATTGGCTTATGAAATCCAAACTGCTGATATTTATGAAGATATGAACCAACATAAACACCTGTATGATTTTTCTGACTATCCCAAGGATCATCCCCTCTTCAGTGAAGACAATAAAAAGCGTATTGGATATTTTAAAGATGAACTGAATTCAACCCCCATTCAAGAGTTTATAGGACTTAGACCTAAAATGTACTCTATTCTATCAGCTGCTGGAGAAAAGAAAAGAGCTAAAGGTGTTTCTACACATGTGGTTGCACGGAAAATTACACACAATGACTATAGACAATGCCTGTTGAGTGTTAGACCTACCATGGAAGAACAGATTAGAATTGATAGTAGCCATCATAAACTATTCACTGTATGCCAGAACAAGGTGGCTTTGTCACCCATTGATGACAAAAGATATTTACTCGAGGACGGCATTACAAGTTATGCCTACGGACACTTTAAAATAAAAAAATAATAAAAGGAAAAAGAGAAAGAAGGAAAAAAAAGAAGGAAAAAAAATAAAAAAAAATAGAAATTGTGGCGGTGTATCCTATACACCGGGTGGAGGTGGGACCACAATAAAAAAAATAATATATTTTTTCTAACAGCATCTAATTTCTTAAAGAGACATTACTGCATTTAAATTTTGAAATCCAAGACGAAAGGATTGGGGAAACATACCCCCTCCCATACACCCAATCCCCGAGATTCCCGAGATTCTCGAGATTCCCGAGATTCCCGAGATTCCCGAAATTCTGCTACTTTGAAACACCAATTCACGCGATTCTGCTACTTTAAAACACCAATTCACGCGATTCTGCTACTTTAAAACACCAATTCACGCGATTCTACTACTTTAAAACACCAATTCACGCGATTCTGCTACTTTAAAAACGCGTTTTTGTTAGTTTTTTACAAGTAAAAAGTATGTTTTTGTGAAAAAACGTTAAAAAATAGCACAAGTGCGAAAACCTATGTTAAATTCCATAGAGAAAACAGCACAAGTGCGGTTTTTGAAAAGTAAAAAACTTACATTTGCGAAAAAATATAAGAAAAAAACTTGCATTTACGAAATTTTGTTAGTAAAAATCGCGTTTTTGTGAAAAAACGTTAAAAAATAGCACAAGTGTGAAAACCTATGTTAATTTCCATAGAGAAAACAGCACAAGTGCGGTTTTTGAAAAGTAAAAAACTTACATTTGCGAAAAAATATAAGAAAAAAACTTGCATTTACGAAATTTTGTTAGTAAAAATCGCGTTTTTGTGAAAAAACGTTAAAAAATAGCACAAGTGCGAAAACCTATGTTAATTTCCATAGAGAAAACGGCACAAGTGTGGTTTTTGAAAAGTAAAAAACTTACATTTGCGAAAAAAATATAAGAAAAAAACTTGCATTTACGAAATTTTGTTAGTAAAAAGTATGTTTTTTGTGAAAAAACGTTAAAAAATAGCACAAGTGTGAAAACCTATGTTAATTTCCATAGAGAAAACGGCACAAGTGTGGTTTTTGAAAAGTAAAAAACTTACATTTGCGAAAAAATATAAGAAAAAAAAACTTGTATTTACGAAATTTTGTTAGTAAAAACAAAAAAAAAAAAGAAAAAACAATATACGTCATAAACTCCACTCTCTTCTGTGACGTCACCTTATGGAACTGTGCTGCCTCACACCGACTTCTGAGAACCCCTATGTTAAAGCATGGGACTTTACCACCGCCTCTGTTGATGCACTCATTTTCTGGCCTCGGAGGGTTCCCCATGTTAAAGTATAGGGATTCACCGCCTCTGAAGTGGCGCTGAACTCTCCCTAATCCCCTACTTATATTTATATTTATATATATATCTCTGCCATTATATTTATATTTATATATAATATATATATATTTATCTTGTAAATACGCTCTGCCATTAGAGGCATTTAATATGTGGAAATTTACTATATTAGAATCAATTAAAAATGCTATTAGAGATATTAAATTGTCTAGATCTTTATATAATATTGATAATATTAAACATTCCATTAATGATTTACAAAGATCCTTTGTTATCACCTATGTTGATAAAGCCTCTAATAATTATGCTATTATCTGTAAAAAATTTTATATTCAATTTCTGTTAGATTATTTAAAAAATAATAGTCTTTTTAAACCTGATTTACATTCCATCAATAGTATTAAATTGAAAATTATCAATATGTATAATGATTTAAATATTAAATATAAATATCTTAAATTTTCTTATATAGTGCTTATTCCAAAATTTCATAAAAATCCTATTAAATTTAGAACAGTTACTAGTGGCCATAATACTTACTCTACTACTGCGAGTAAATTATTACTAAATTCTTTAAATCTAATAAATAATAGTTTAAGCCAGACTAGCAATAACTACCATATTCTAAATAATAGTAAAGAATTAAAGAATAAATTAACATCTCTTAGAAAAATAATAGGATTTCAAACTTTTGATTTTAAGATCTTTTTAATAATATTAAGATATCTGATCTATATGATGTAATTTTAGCTCTATATAATGCTTATATTACACCTCTTTCAAATCAAATTAAATTTAAAAATTTTCCTAAACTTCTTCACTTTGTTATTTTCAATAATTATATTTTTCAAGGAAATAAATTATACTTACAAGTCTCAGGAGTTCCACAGGGTGGCTGTAGTAGCAGTATGCTAGCTAATTTATACCTTTATCATTATGAAATGTCATTTACTTCAATAGATTATACTTTTTACAGATATGTTGATGATCTGATTTGCTTAGTACATACAGAAAATTATCTCATAGATATAGATTACTATCCAGACAATTTGGAATTAATACCTAATGAAGCTACTATTAATAAAAATGTTAATTTTTTGGATTTAAATCTTTTTATTGATCCTTCTAATAGAATTGTTACAAATTTATATGATAAAAAAGACTTTTATAATTTTAATATTAATAAAATCTTACCTTTTAATTCCTGTAACTCGATTCAATTGTTTAGAAATATTATACTCAATCAGCTTTTTAGAATTTATAGATTATCTGATAAAAAATTTCATGCTATGCATATCAATAATCTCAAAATTACTAGTAATTTATATAAATATCCCACTTATTTAGTAAATAGTATTGTTAAAAAATTTAAAATAGCTGGATTTTTATAATTCTTTCCATAGTATCATATAATTCTATTCATAGTATCTTATATTAGCCAGTCATCTCCATTTTTTTTTTTTTTTTTTTTTTTTTTTCTCCCCCCCACTTCAGCATTACCTTTATTTGCCCCTCTTTTTAGTAGCTCTTTTTGTATATTAATACTTTTTCTTTACATTTCGCTTCACAGTTTTTCAATTCTTATGAATGGCAACAGTAAATGGTTTTTTATTTTTTCTTTACGAATGGCAACACTGGTCTCTTCTATCAGTGTTCCCTCGATCCCTGTAATGAATCGTCTGTACACATGCTGTGCTTTTTCCAGGTATTCATTTTTTCTTTTTTATTCCATCTTTATGTATGTCGTCCAAGTAGAAATAGTTCATAGATTTAATCTATCTATTTCTTCAGAAACATACATTTTTGAGTTTGCTTCTACAAAAAACTTGGACATGATTAGATTTTTGTGGAGGTTAACAATTCATGATTTAGGCTTAGAGCCTCGTCCACGTGTAAGGCGTTTGTGCTTGATTTCGTTTGTTATACTTATTTCGATTCCATACCTTTGTATTATATTTTTCATTGACTTGTTGATTCGATATTAATTTTTTTATTTTTTCCATATGCTTGAGGATTAATTGATTTTTACATTTGTTTTGTACGCCAGTTAGATAGTTGAATTTAGTTTAAGTTTTTCTTTTTTTGTTTCCATACCTTTTAATTTGGTTGATTTTCTGTAACTTGATAGCTAGTGTTTTGTATTTTTAATCCATTTGATTGATGATTTGCTGTATTATATTTTATTCTGTGGGTGTTTTTAAAAAGTTAGGTTTATCGTGTTACATCTTCTTACTTTTCGTTCATTGGATTTTCAAACTTCTATTATTATTGAAATCATTTTATTTATGAGCTGCATTTGCGCAATAAATTAAATGTATTTTGCATTTTCATTCCATTTACTTAATAACTTTAAATTCTTTATTTAATAATTTCTGCATAGTATCTTTCATAATTTTGTAAGCTATAGTATCTAAAAAAATTTTTATTATATATATATATATATATATATATATATATATATATATATATATATATATATATATATATAAATAAATAAATAAATATGTATATAAATAAATATATATATATATATATAAATAAATATGTATATAAATAAATAAATATATATATATAAATAAATATGTATATAAATAAATATATATATATATATATATATAAATAAATATGTATATAAATAAATATATATATATATATATATTTATATACATATTTATTTTTATATATATATATATATATATATATATATATATATATTATTTAGAGAAAGAATTGGAGTCGTGTCAAAAATCGCATCCCGAGTCTTAAACATCAACACGTTTTGGGACCTCTAGGATACGGAAATCTATTTTAGCTTGACGTTACTGTATGTATGTTATATATAAATAAAAATATATAAATATATATATATATATATATATATATATATATATATATATATATATATATATATATATATATATATAATACAAAGATAACGCTTCGGCAGACTATAATTAGCTGGATATTTCAGAAATGAAGCTGGAATTCTCATGAACGCCTGTAATTGTAGCTTTATTATCAATGGGCCGAAATTATCGACCAAGTAGCTGAAAAAAATGAGCAAAGGTTGCAGAATGTTTCACATTGATATTGAAGAACGTCATTGCAGAACAAATTCTTCTAAGAATTGTGTTGGGAGAATTCTCATTTTTAAGAAACCATACTATATTTTAGAAAACTAATCTGAAAATTTAATATGCTTTTCAATACAATTTTTATATAGAAAAAATCTTTCATTGGCGCCAATTAATATGACTGTTCCAAACAAATGAGTTTAGCTTATGGAAGTTTAAGTCCGAGTTGGGATGTTACTCTGAATTATAATCCAAAAATATAATTTCGTTCTTTGTTCTGGTATAAAAATTCTAATCTCTTGTTGAAACATGTTTTAAGAATGTTCCCAGAACATACTTTTATATACAGGTCGATAAAAATTAGCTTTATAGTAAAATAAAATTACCTTTGTGAGGTAAAATTTTCTAGTAAAATGTTATTTTTTGATAAGGAAAACTGTAATTTCTCATGGAATTGCTTTTTCCACTTTTCCTACAATATATGGTAATATTTAGAGAAAGAATTGGAGTCGTGTCAAAAATCGCATCCCGAGTCTTCAACGTCAACACGTTTTGGGACCTCTAGGATACGGAAATCTATTTTAGCTTGACGTTTCTGTATGTGTGTGTGTGTCGGTCTGTGGGTGTGTCTGTCTGTGCAATGTATGTGGTCACTCTAACTCAAAACTATTTGACCAAATTTCATAAAATTGTGTATGGATAAGTTACTTGTAAATTTTTTTTTGTGTGTGGGTATGTGAAATGGCCCACAAAACTCGTATGTATCCACTCTAGTTTAAAAACGAATTGATCAAATTTCATAAAAGTTGATAGATAAGTCGATTGGGTTATCCTGGTGTTGATTTGATTTGACCTTAGTACGATTCGGGAAAACAGAACCGGCCCCCACCCCCACCCCCACCTCTCTCAAATTGGCTAGCAAGAATAGTCAAAATCTAAAATAAAAGACTACGTCTGTTCAAATGCATCAAAAGTATAAGACCAACCACATTACTCTAGGTCTAGCCGTTCTCGAGATATTTTAATGTTTTCGCATTTTTGCTACGCCGCCTTTAAAAATACGTCTCACTATCAAATAAAGACGAAAATTTAATTAAAAGTGAAAATTCGGTGTAATTGCAAATAATTGTATGTGTTATTTTGTGCCATTTGTTAAAAATTATTTTAAGAAATCAGCCATTGAAAATTAATTATACTTTTTTATTAATTGTTGATGTCTTTTTTTTTTCAAATAATAAAAAATTATAAAATAAAATAACCTTGAAAACATTTAAAATAAATGAACCCAACAATATTATAAAATTTATTTTTCGGTATTTTTTTAAATAAAATAATATATAAAATATTTTAAAGCCTATTCTAAAATATAGTTACCCTTTTAAAAATATATTTTTTTTTCTTTGCTTCTTTTGAAATAAATTCATAAATTATTTTAACAAAATTATTTTTTGATGAGTATAAATATTGAAGTGGTTTTGTAATACGGCTTTAGCTCATTTGTATTAATTTGGATTTCATTTATTTTAATGTTCTCTAGCATCTGACATCATTTTCTCTAAAGTAAAATTTCTGCCGAGGCTCTAAAATGCTTGGGACTCCCCCCCCCCCCTCCCACGCCTGGGTTTAATAAGGCCCAATTGCCAATCCTACCATTATTATGAGCGCCTTGAACGCAATTTTTGCCATTTTATGGAAAGTTACTCCAATTTTTTCAGCTTTCTTGATTCTCCTGAGATGATTGGAGTGATATTTCTCCCATCATTCCAAAATTCTTATTCTCCATACCCCTATAATAATCTCCTATTGGCTGCCGTGTCTTGCAACATTCCCGTTGCTAGTTGATCATTTCTTATTGCATATTACTATTACAGGTCATAAAAATCCTCCGACACCTGTGGGACGACCGAACCGCCAATTCCGTGCTTGCACTTTTAGGGCCCCCATTATCGTCTGTCGGCCCCCAATTATCGTCTCCTGCCCCCAATTTAAAGAGCTCCAAGATCAGCCCTGATGTGCTCTGGCCATCCACGATGTATTTCAGATCGAGGGACCTATCCCTTTGTTATGTGCATCAAAATTCTTTAACCACCGGGTTCGATCGTTCTCGGTCGTGCTAGGCCCTCCCTGAGAGGTTCGTGAACATCCGGATAGGGCGGAGAAGGAGGAACGAAGGAGATTCAGAGGAACGTAATCAACTCCATCCTTTGTTCTTTTTTTCTTCTCTTCTCTCCTAATGTTCGATGGAATTTTTTTATACTATGCTTGGTATATAAACGCGCTGAACAAATCATGAAGGTAATTTGCGAATTCGGAGAAATTGAGATTGTCTCGTTCTGCAGATCCTCTCCCCCCCTCCCCTCCCCTCACCCTCTCCAGATCCTTCGCCATCTGCACTCTAATTTGAAGAATTTTTTCCGTTTCAACTTTATTCCGAATTATAAGTAAGTACAAAGGTACTTATTATTGCGGACCTACAACCTTAACGCCGTCTGCTATTTCCGAGCATACATTAAAAGTCCGCATGAGTTCAGGCTTGGTCGCCCGACTTATGTCCGGCCCAACAGACGGGCCAGGCCGGGTCGGATTTTAAAGGTTAAGATGAACAAGCTCGAGCTCAGTTTCAGAAGTTCGGTTTGGACAGGGCCAAACGGGGTCCACGTTTGAAAAAAATTATAAATCAATGTTTTTAAAAAGATTTGATTTTTATTTATTTATTTATTTATTTATTTGCAAGTTTCAGTTTGCAAAGATACATGTTTAAAAAAATAACTTTTATTTTATATTCTGAGCGCAAATTTGGCAGATCATGGTTTGTCACATCCAGATAAATTATATTTCGCACCAGGTTACTTCGAGACTCAAGGATTTTTTAACCGACTGGGTCCGAGTTCAGGATTAAAATGTCTTTGGCTTCGGGCCAGGTACGGGCGCCGGATGCTATCGACTCCAAAATATTTTTAATGAAGAAGAAACTAAATAATGGAAAAGAAATGCATTTCCAAGACATAAAAAATTGGTTTCCGTATGCAGAAAAGTATAGAAAATAGAAAAATTAATGTATTTTGTTCGAAATATTGATGGCGCCATAATGCATAAAGATAAAATATATCTCGAAAGAATATTTGAATAGCATTTTTGATTTATATTAAAAAAAATAGACCTTCAACAAATTTCGAAAATTCTTGATTATTTTTAAATATTTAAAAATATTTTAATTTCTATGACAAAAACTTAACTAACCATATTCTAACTAATATTCCTTATATTCTAACTATAATTTGATTCTAATAACATCAGTTTGATTTAAAAATATTTTTAAAATTTAAATAATTTAAATTAAATTATAAATAATGTGACTACTAAATACATTACAGCGCACGAGCTGCACGATCAGTTGAAAAAGTCGCCCAAAATAAAACTTTTACTCCGTCGAATGTTGCATTATCTGTAAAGTTGAAATGCTTCCCATGCTGAAACGTCAGCATCATCTCAATTGAGACCAAATACGCCAGTGTTTCTTTAAACAAGAGAGCTTCTTTTATTGGTTTCGGTTTCCCACAGTTTCCTCTCAACGAGGTTTACAATCATTTCCAACATCCCGCCAAATATTACTTTGGATGGCTATGAATGCCCAAACGTAATTGGCGCAGCTATTTTATATGATCCCAAATATGCGCATTTTTCGCTCTCGTAAAGGTTCTGAAACTATAGCATAAAAATAAAAAGATAAAAAAGGGAAAAAATAACCAATTTGTCCACGGCCGTAATGAACTAACATTTCGAATTCCCGCAGTAAATTGGCGGAAAGTTCACATTTCCTACGATTTGAGAATCTGTATAGACGGTTGGCCATGACTCAATCTCTTGCCTAGTGTCTTAAATTGGATGGAGCTAATGGTTTGTGTTATTGTTCTCTGAAATATACCCTGCAAATATGAGGATTTGTTGGGGGGGGGGGGGAATGGTTCAGATTGGAAACAGAAATGTTAAGATAGACTTTGTGTGGGCCCAGTTTCTTGGATGAACGTACTTTAGAACTACTTTGGAAATATTTTCGAAAAGAATAGAGTCCTTTTTGCATTCTGTTTTGCCGCTTCGAATTACTCAAATGATGTTTCAAAGGCTTTTAAATTCACGTTTTCGAATGTATTTTTTTTTTCAACTATTGCATTCAAGCCATTTGAATGCGGTTGTTATCCATATTCTGTGCAAAGCTAACTTGGATACACCATAGAAGCTACGATGGGCATAAATGACAAAATCGAAGAAAATATCTCAGTTTTATCTGTATTCGTAAGTAAATTATTAAATTTATCTTTTGATAAGATGTCAGCAGCACATCACATTCCCTACAGACCCAAACTCATTTCCTCTTTATTTCTTTAAAGATTCATTAAATAGAGTTCAATTGCATAAGGAACACATGCATTATTAATTAAAATGACACTCAATTTGCACTTTTAATTCAATTTCCGTTTTTAGTTAGTAACTGGATGTATTTTCAAATGCGACCTAGCAAAAATGCATACAAACTAAAATATCTTGAACGGTTAGTCCTAGAGTAAAGAGATTGATCCTATTCTTTTCATAGACAGCAGTTACGTATTAAACAAGCATTTAATTGGATACATTTAAGCAAATGTAGTCTTTTATATTAGATTTTGATGATTTTTGTGTTTAATTTCATAAATAAGGCAGGTTCTTTTTTTTTCGAATTATACCAAAATCTAATCGTTACCAGGATAACATACACGTGACTTATTTACCAAATTCTATGAAATTTTTTCATTACGTTTTCAACTAGAGTAGATACATGCGATTTTTGTGGGCCATTTTGCAAAAAAAGGCAGGTTCTTTTATCCCTAATCATACTAAAATCCAGTCAGCACCAGGGTCACGCTCAAGTGACATACCTATCAAATTTTGTAAAATTCGATCCATTAGTTTCCGAGTTAGAGTGGATACATACATTGCACAGACAGACATATAGACAGACAGACAGACAGACAAACACACAGAAACACACACATACAAACGTCACGCCAGAAACAGTTTTTTCGTATTCTAGAGGTCCCAAAACGTGCAGATCCGTCGAAAACTCTAGTTGCGATTTTCGACACGATTCCAATACTTCCCCTATACCTTTCCATATATTACAGGGAAAGTAAAAAAAAATTAGTAAAACAACTCTTTTTACTTTTTCTGCAATACATGGTAATGTATAGAGAAATATTAGAATCGTGTCGAAAATCGCAACTCGAGTTTTCGACGGATCTACAAGTTTTGACACCTCTAGAACACGAAAAAACTATTTTTAGCGTGACGTCTGTGTGTAACGTATGTATCCACTCTAACTGAAAAACTAATTGACCGAATATCATAAAATTTTGTAGGTTAGTCCCTTGTGAATGACCCTGGTACTGAGTAGTTTTTGGTACGATTCGGAATAAAAGAACCTGCGTTTTTTTACATAATGGCTCGCAAAAATACTATGTATCCACTCAGCTAAAAAACTAATTGACCAAATTTTGCAAACTTCGGTAGATAAATCACTTGTGGGATATTCTGGTGCTGATTAGATGTCGGTGCAATTCGGAAAAGAAAAACATACTTTTTTTTTTACGAAATGGTCGGCAAAAATCGAAACAATATAAAACAAGAAAAATCAATCATGCATAAAGCATTGATTATGAAACACTTTCCAACTTCAATGCAATTTTATTTAAACATCTCTAACATGCGATACATTCCTCGGTAATATTTTTAAAATTATCACAATACTACATTAATTTATTATATATGGAAACTTAAAATTTCATCGAAAACAATGGACTTTATTCAAATAACGGAATCTTATTTTACGCAATCTTATTTTACGCAATTAAACCCAATTTAATGAAATATTAAAGAAATAAAGATAAAATGAATTTGAGTCTGCAGGGAAAGTCATGTTCTGCCTTCATCAGATTTTTTATCCATTTATTAGTAAAACAGAAAATCAAATGAACAAGCAGACGTTCAATTTATATATATATATATATATAGATTTTGTGCGATAAAACTTGGATTAATGCCTTACAATATATGCAAAGAAAAACAAACATGAGACTGTGCTAAAAATGATGTGCTGACCACATCAAATTTTATTCACACCGTAGAACTATTTTATATTATAGGCATTATTTTGTTGCAAAATTTCATTTTTTCATATTTAAAAATACTATACCTGAAGCGTCGTAAACAGGTTTCAAATAAAATATATTCTAAGCTCTGCTCCAGTTACAGAAATGTATTAACTGGATTATGGCTCGACTTTCAAATTTTACAAGAAAAATTTCGAAAAATCGGTAGCGTGAGTCCAAATGATTACAATTATAGTGTGTTACCCTTCACTTTAAAGGATATTAAAAAAATCTTTCGATTGATACCATTCTTGATAATTTACACTCGTACACCCGGAAGGGTAAATTGCCCCCTGAGGGAGGGGGGATAATGACGTCAGGAACAAAATAATTGCATTGCGGATATCTTTCACAACAATGATTGAAACTATGAAGTTTTGGGATCCATGAGCCATAAATAAACCCCCTTTTTATGCATAATTATGTCTAATTTGTTCTATGCTGCCCTGTTAAAAATATATAAAATTTTGAATACATTTCGAAGTTTTTGCTCATATAAAGAAAAATCAATTTAGCTCTAGATTTTTAGATAACAAAGCGGATATAAAATTTCGTGAAAATCCATTATAATATGTATGGCCGCTGTAGTGTGCACAAGAACTTGACCCCCAGATATACAGGCAGACAGACGAGCATAACTCCAAACATCACGCCAAACTCTCACGTCAAAACGTTGTCAGGAGGTCTTACAACATATATTGTCATAAAAAAATATAATGTAATGAATCAAGTTCGAAGTTTTCTCTCGAATTTAAAAAAATTCTATCTAGTTCTAGATTTTTTGATAACTAAACCTGTTATAAAGTCTTGTGAAAATCCATTAATGTGTGGCTGCTATCGTGTATGCAAAAAATTGACCATAGACATGCATACATACATACAAACAGACTGACTGACAGACAGACATAAGTCCAAAAATAGTTCAAACGCGTTCAGGAGGTCTTAAAACATATATTGGCATCCAAATCTCGAATTCGAAAATTTTTGTAAAATCAATACTTTCTCTATACTATACATAATATGAGAAGGTAAAAATTATTTCTAAATTTTAAACTATAACCTATATTAGGTTATTGATGTCTAAATGTATAAGAACTATAAAGGTATAACATAAATAGAAAGTAGATAAAATTAGTTCATCAACGTTCTGGGCAGTGCGACGTACCGAGTGTACGATTGCCTTTACTTCGGGCTTTACGGCGGTGTTTGTGTCGCGGCAGGGAGGTTGGCGTTCAGGGCAGGAGGCAAGGCAAATAACGTTTGAAAACTGCACAAAATTATTGTGTGCTACATAGGAGGAAGTTAGATATAAAAATGACTCGTGTCAATCAAACGTGTTTTTATGCAGATATTTAATATCATTCTTTAAATAATTTTCTAATTTTTTACTTAACGGATGACTGTCAATATTGAATACATTTTGTCGACATGCTGGATCAAACTCTGTTTGTATATGTATGCCTGTTCTTGAGTGTTTAGTTAGAGAACAAACTGGTCTACACAAAAAAGATTCAAGGGGCTACAAACTATTTTATTAAATGTCGTTCATTATTAATAATAATTAACATAATAATTAATAGTTTTTGATAAATGAATACTTCGTGTATAAATTCACATTAAAATATACTAAAGATTATTCAGTTGTATATCGATCTCATCAAGGATCATAAGAAACTATTGCGTAAAGTTCAATTCATAACTTCAACTTCTACTTCAAGAACACATCTGGATTTCTCAATATGAATTTTATCCTAGTTTGAATTCAGTATAAACTAGCCGCCTTCGGCGACCAGCCATATGTTGCGAGTGCATGATGCAGTCACTTTAAAAAATAAATTAAAAAGACATTAATAAAGAAATTAACAAACTTTTAAAGAGAAATTAACAAATTTTTAAAAAGAAATTAACAAACCTTTAAAAAGAAATCAACAAATTTTTAAAACGAAAATAGCAAAGAAATTAAATTTTTAAAAAATAAATTAATAGAATTCTGAAAGGAAATTAAGCAAAAATACATCCGTTGAGTTGACATATTACGCCCTAAATAAGTGTCTCAACATGCTTTTGCGCGCTGTGCCGTCATAATATAGTTACCACACAAAACGGGGTCAGTTTAAAAGGGCGGTGAAAATGGACCTGAGTAAACCAATCAAAATTGCATGTTTATCGAATTAATAGAGGCTGAGATGGACGAAAAAGCAGATTAGGAAAACGATAGCTAAAATTATAGACGCCAAGGGGCTAAATGCAAAATCCTTATTATTAGGGACGATAGGGTATAGAAAAGCCGATTTCAACTCTTGAAAGAGGTGGTAATATGTCTAGATCAACCGAACCACAGGAAGGTAATAATCGAAACTATATGGTAATTGTCATCTGATTCAAACGATTTTATTTCACAGAACACTTATAACAAAGAAAAAATTGCATATTCAAAAATATAAATCGTATTTTTAAAATTGACTGCATTAGAAAACCTCTGAATTTAGCTCACTTCATGTGAAGACATTGTCTAGAAAACCGCTCTTCAAAGTTAGTGGGTCAACAGACACTAAGCACTTGCAGTAGTTTTTCCATTTTTAAAAGTGTAAAAAAACCTATTATATTTTTTTTATTTCAACTAAAATCTTCAGAACATATTTAGATTTAATTCATAAAAAATTATATATTCTTAACATGGCAGCATAAGACGCAATGTGACATAATTATGCATAAAAGGAGTTATTTCGGATTCAATGATAACGTAGAAAAACAGCCGCATAAGAATAGCCATTCCTTGTAGAAGAATAGCAGCAATTTTTGTGTTCCGGACGTTAGGGGAGGTGTCCGGAGAGGGGAGTAACAGTGTCCGGAGATGGGAGTACTCTCCTCTCCCGTCCGGAGAGGGGAGTAACTTCCCAGAGGATACAATGTTAAAAAAAATTCTTACAAAATTTGCAAAAAAGAAAAAAAATTATAAGGTATTTTACATACCTACAAGGGATTCTGGTATGATAAAGTCTGTTTGATCCCCAGTTCATTTTCCTCATTGATTTCACCTTCACATATTTAAAAATCTGATGTGGGCAACACATGACTTTCCTTATATAATGTAATGAATTTACTACTTTAACAGTAAAAAAATAGGTTTTTCTTATAGTAGATATTAATATTCTTTCCAAGATATTGAATTTTCAACAGTTAGTCGTCATTTTCATTGATTTAGTGTCATTTTTATGCATTTGGCGAGATTTTCGTTAATTTGGCAACATTTCAAAAAGTCGCCAAGTTGGCGACATGCCACCAAATTCGTCGCCAAAATCTCGCCAAGCGTTATGGACGAAGAAATAAGTTGTTCGTACAGCAAATAAATGACCATTGGCGTTCAAATACAAAAATATTACTCAAAGTATCTTTTTTCATGAATGGAACGAGCTAGATCCACGAGAATGATGTCACCCAATTTATCGCATGGTATTACATATGAAAAGTGAACATGTTTCTCAATAGGAAATTTTTTTTTTCATTTTATATGACTTTTTGATAATTTTTTTAAAAAATGTACAATATCTCAAGAACAGTTCATGTTAGCGTTCTAAAATTTATGTCAATCGTTTTCTAATGAAAAATTACATAAGAAATATCTATTTGCGTAACTTTATTAGTGGTTTTGATTTTTTGACGATTTTTTCAAAATTTTATTTAAAAATTTAGGGGGGTTCTGAACATTCGATTACGTATAAAAACAATAGACTTCCAGTGTTTACGGATTGTGATTTTTGTACCAAATTTGGTTCGAATCGGTCCATTCGTTCGTCAGTTATCGTCTCCACAGACTCACTGACACACACGCACACACACACACAGACATCACTTCAAAAATGTTTGATTCGTGATCAGGGATGCATGAAACGTGCTCTCCCGTCGAAAACTTGATTTCGAATTTTCGATCCCGTCACAATACTTTCCTTATACATTATGTATATAAGGAAAGTAATAAAAGCAAAAGGATATTAAAAAAAAAAAGGTATCCGTGATAATAAAAGAAACTTAAAGTAGTTTGGGACCTTGTGATGGGGGTAAAAATACGACTCTTGGATTATGATAAATTTACACGTTCTACGCATCTCTCATTTCGAACCAACCCTTTTTACTTTCCTTATATACATAATGTATAAGGAAAGTATTGTGACGGGGTCGAAAATTCGAATTCGAGTTTTCGACGGGAGAGTACGTTTCAAGCATCCCTGATCACGAATCAAGCATTTTTGAAGTGATGTCTGTGTGTGTGTATGTGTGTGTGTGTGTGTGTGTGTGTGTGTGTGTGTGAAAGTATGTGTGTGTGTGTCAGTGAGTCTGTGGAGACGATAACTGACGAACGAATGGGCCGATTCGAACGAAATTTGGTACAAAAATCACAATCCGTAAATACTGGAAGCTTATTGTTTTTATACGCAATCGAATGTTCAGAACCCCCCTAAATTTTTGAGTGAAATTTTGAAAAATTCGTCAAAAAATTAAAACCGCTAATAAAGTTACGCAAATAGACATTTCTTATGTAATTTTTCATTAGAAAACGATTGACATAAATTTTAGAACGCTAACATGAACCGTTCTCGAGATATTGCACATTTTTCAAAAAAATTATCAAAAAGTCATAAAATAAAAAAAATATTTCCTATTGAGAAACATGTTCTCTTTTCATATGTAATACCATGCGATAAATTGGGTTACATCATTCTCGTGGATCTAGCTCGTTCCATTCATGAAAAAAGATACTTTGAGTAATACTTTTGTATTTGAACGCCAATAGTCATTTTTCTGCAGTAAGAACAACTTATTTCTTCGTCCATAAAGCTTGGCGAAATTTTGGTGACAAATTTGGCGGAATGTCGCCAACTTGGCGACTTTTTGAAATGTTGCCAAATTAACGAAAATCTCGCCAAATGGATAAAAAATGACGCTAAATCAATGAAAATGACGACTATTAGTCGAAAATTCAATATCTTGGAAAGAATATTAGTATCTACTATAAGAAAAACCTATTTTTTTACTGTAAAAGTAGTAAATTCATTACATTATATAAGGAAAGTCATGTGTTGCCCACATCAGATTTTTTATACAATGCCTGTGTGCGACCACAATATTTCTCGAACTAATTAACCTAATCTAATGAAATTTGGTAAGATTATTTTAATCGATAAACGCGAGTGCCCTAAGGATATTTAGAATGATCCAATAAGAAAGCGCGCTGAATTTTTCAAAATTTTACTTTTTTGAAAATATAAAAAAGATTATAAAATATGGAATCTCAAAAATGGTTATATTTGGTAATAGTCCTTTAATATGTAATATTTTATTTAAAACTTTTACGGAATCGTTTACGGAATGCTAGCATACACCGTTTTTGAGATACAGCATGTTTCTGATCTGAAAAAGGAATAAATATAATAATATGCTCACGATTATCAAATTTTAAAGATGAACTGGCTTGTTAAATGCTTTTAACCATAAGTAAATGGACATTCTTGTTTAAAACTCATCGATATCCGTTATCACGATATTCGAAATTTTATTCTCCTCTGTGAGAGTAATATTTTCCAAAAACGACAGGATTTGCCATGAAATTCGGGAATATTTATTCAGGATTCCTAGAAAACAATGTAGCACCCCCTAGCGTAGAATGTTAAAAGTTAGGAGCACAAACTCGACAACAAAGCGAGATAAACAAAAAAGGCAATTAAAAATTATGGAGTGTTGTCTAAGGAGTAGAAATTAACACTAAAATGTTACAAACGACATTTATTTGATACAATAGTTTTATTAATGAATGACCGCCTTATTCAGAAATGCTAAAATACCCTCCATTTAAAATACCCTCTGTTTAATATACCCTCTGCTTAAAATACCCTCCGTTTAAAATACCCCCCGTTTAAAATACTCCCGTTTAAAATACTCCCGTTTAAAATACCCTGTGTTTAAAATACCCTGTGTTTAAAATGCCCTCTGTTTAAAATGCTCTCTATTACAAATACTCTCTTTAAAATACCCTCTGTTTAAAATACCCTCTGTTTAAAATACCCTCTGTTTAAAATGCCCTCTGTTTAAAATGCTCTCTATTAAAAAGACCCTCTTTAAAATACCCCCTGTTTAAAATACCCTCTGTCAAAAATACACTCTGTCAAAAATACCTTCCGTTTAAAATACCCTCCGTTTAAAATACCCTTTGTTTAAAATACCCTCCGTTTAAAATACCCTCTGTTTAAAATACCCTGTATTTAGAATACCCTCCGTTCAAAATACCCCCGTTTAAAATACCCTCCGTTTAAAATACCCTCTGTTTAAAATACCCTCTGTTTAAAATGCCCTCTGTTTAAAATGCTCTTTATTAAAAATACTCTCTTTAAAATACCCTCTGTTTAAAATACGACTTGTTTAAAATACCCACTGTTTAAAATGCCCCCTGTTTAAAATACTCTCTATTAAAAATACCCTCTTTAAAATATCCTCCGTTTAAAATACCCTCTGTTGTTTAAAATACCCTCTGTTTAAAACACTCTGCTAAAAATACCCTCTGTTAAAAATACCCTCTGTTAAAAATTCCCTTTGTTAAAAATCTATTAAAAGTTCTCTCTTTAAAATACCCTCCGTTTAAAATGCCCTCTCTTACCCTCCATGGGCAACACTGCAGATTTTATTCGAGAACGAACAGAATCGCGTACCTTAGTAATCATTGCAGGTGTCACCGTGTTCCAAGTCCTGGTGCTATGGCTTTTTGACATGTATTTGTTGCCTTTCCTATACGCGTTTCGTTCTTTCCTGATGTCGGTCCCTACTCATTGAACAATGTGCTACAAATTCATCATTGTCGCTTCGTTTCCGAGTTTGTTATTGTAGCTTTCTAAATTCTCTACTAGTGGCTCTGCAATCACTTTTATTCGATCGGGAATAGTCATTTTACTATAAATAGACCTGACCTGTACACACATGAGCCTTTCTTTACAAATTTTTTGAGGTGCTTAATATCTACACCGTATATAGATTTTAATCAGTATCAACTGAAAGTCTTTTGGTTTTCAGGTAGTCGTGCAAAAGCTCTTTCATATTGATGTTCAAAAATATCGAAATGCGTTCCTTTGTAGCGAAAGACGTGTGTAGGACACATTCAGCACTTGTTTTTTAATTTTGTTATTGACTCCATTTTCACAACAAAACATAACTATTAGCTACATTCAGCCGAACGTTTTCGGTTTTTGCCCGATGACCACGCAGTACGCCCTCGCCACCACTTTCCACTTGATCCACCGACAATGGAAACAGGCGTTTCGGCCGCCTTCCCCCCTGCAAGCGCGGCGCAATGACCGGTCCGCTGGCCGCCTCGTTTTCCGGCCCACCTGCCGCATCGTAGGCGGCCGGCCCATTGTGGTGGCCAGCCGAGCCGTGCGAAAGTTTAGGATCTTTTCTTGAACTGCTCTGTAAAACCCGTCGTTCTCTTTTGTAGGAAAGAGATGCAAAAGAAAAAAAAAGATAGGCTAAAAACAAGATGCTTTTTTTGAGCCTGAAAGGGTGAATAAAGTTTGGGTCTCGGGAGTTTGTATTGGAGTTGAGAGAGCGGTTGGTTTCGGATTCTTTCTCGTTTTTGGAATATCTTCAAAATATCGTCTGCTCCAAATCTGAATTTTCCGGGAATAACAATGGAAAAGCTTGCGGAGTAAAAAGTTTGTTTCAGAAATGACCCAGTTGACGATTGTGAATGCATATCTGCCTTAATTCATCTTCATTTTTTGTAAATATTGAACTAGGGTAGGCTTCAAAACAGCATCGTTTAAGAATTGTGCGTGGGACGTGTGTTATATCAGAGTGCAGAAGATGAAAAAATCCAAAAACTGATGATGTTTTTGTTTTACACATGATGCCCTATTTTGTGTGTAATAAAGGAAAAGAATATAAAGGAATACATTTTGAGGAAGAGTAAGTAGGTATTTTTTGTTAATTTTTTTTTTAAACTGGTTCTTTTTAAATAACAAAGAACGGAAGTTTTCCTTGTGTAAACGAATATTGAAACTTCAATTTTATCACATGCTTAAAATAGTTAATTATCTAAATTGATGTTGCACTTAAAATATTTAAATAAAATTGCTAAATGGTTAAATACAAAATCGTTAATTGAATAAGAAATGTAAACATTATCTTTAAAGTATTTCAAATTACATTATCTTTAATGGTGTTTAAATAACAGATTCGTTTAAATATTTATCTTTCATTTAAAATATTTTTCTGTATTTTAATCATTATGCAATTATTAAAATCATTTTAGAATGTAAATATATTTTGTATTTTAAGTTTAAATATTTAATGGCATCTAAGCGCATTATGATTTTCCATTCCTAACGAAGTTATGTCACCAATTACCTGAATTTTGATTAAAGATGAAATTTTGCATACATGCGTGAAATTGCAAGCAAATTTGAAGAATCACAATTTCAATTATCAAAACGAACTGTAGTAGGACTATATGCGCCCCCAGCTTTTGAACTGCGCATGCTCACTACGCTTCCTACAAACGAAAGATTTCATTAAAAAGATTTCAATATTAAGCTTCACTACCTTAATTTTTTACAAGATTTCTAGAAGAACGTGACGAAGTAAAATGCATACCACGGAGTTAGAGAGTTGCTCCTTACCTCCATGCTACATACAGTAATAAAACACACATCTATTGAAATATATTTGGTGATTTAAATGTGTTACTTTGGTTCCATTGTTTTCCTATATTTTAATTTGTTTAACTTACGATTCAGATTCTAAAAACTTACATACTCTTTGCGTATTAAGATTCTCAAATACTTAAATTATTTTTTATGATTCTTACTTCATAATTTATTTGTTAAATAAAATCTTAATTTGACATATTTCACATGCGTGCAACTCTATTGAAAGCTTTTTGCTAATTAAATAAATATGCATTAGAGATTTGCTGTCTCAGTTTGCATTCATCCAAAATATTCTCTTAGTTTGCGAAGTTAACAAACTGAGAGAATATATTCAAAGGAAAAAAGATAATGCATTATAGAACAAAGAGGAGAAATAGATGAGAAATAGAAAGTAATGAGATCTGTCCAATACACAGCTTTCCTCCCAAACGAATTTTGATTCTGGTAGAAAAAAACAACGATAAAGCATGTAAAGTGAAAATCTCCACTCCGCTTTCTAATACATTCATATTCCATCGTATACTTAGTTCAACTTGCATCACGCATTCATTATCAAAATGAAAAGGTTGTCATTTTTTTCAGATCTCGTACCCAAGTTCTTCTTTTAAATGCTTTGCTAAAACGTTTCTTTTTTCAAGTTGGCAACAGATGAGTGACGTGTTTGGAAGCATTTGGTTTATCTGTGTTTATATATGCTAATTTGTTTTATCATCATTTACCGTAGGAAACATTGCTATGAAAGTCTTTAATTTCAAATGATTTGAGTTGTAATCGGGAGAATGACTAAACATTTTATCTAGTTCTAGTTTTTTTACACTTTACAGCATAGTTGAAAAATGTTTATAACTTTTGTCATTCTGTCTGTCCGTTCGCACGATAACTGCCATAAATATGACTTTATCAAAATGAAATTTTAGTATGGTGTTGAGACGGTCTGTTGAGACTCAATATTTGTGAATTTAAAGGATCATTCAACTTTGATTATTTCTACATCGAAGCCTAATTTTAATGGAAGCAGAATGTAGACAAGTGATTTTAAGATGAGTTGTATAAAAATTGCTGAATTTTTTACACTCAAAATTAATTAACTGTGGAGTCTGGAATGAAAGTGTATAAATGAAATATTCACTCCTGTTACATAGAGAGCCAGATGATTTATATTTCGAAGACGTCATTTGAACAAAATTCATATTTTTCGATGAAGTTTTAAGTTTTTAAGCAAAATAAATTATTGTAACTCTGTAATAAATAAAAAAAATACCCCCGATGACTGGATTGCATTTCAGCGGATTGCATTTAAGTTGGAAAACGTTTTGTAATCAATGCTTTATTCATGATTGATCTTTCTTGTTTACATATTGTGTCTGCATATAATATTTTATATTGATAGGTGCATTCGTTCTTGAATTATCTTGAATTACTGTAGTCAATCGTCTTACATATACGCTCCCTGTACACGCATATACACGGTATAAACAGACATCTTTCAAAAATGTTCGAAATGTGTTCTGGAGACATAAAAGCGTGTTTATTCGCCAAATTTTGGAAAACTAAAACTTTTAGGAAAACAATAATTTTACTGTGCAAGTTCAGAATGTTGACTAAGGAAGTTGAAGTTAAAGTCCCCCTATATTATTCGATATCGCATGAAAACAAAAATATTTTTCCCAGCCGTATCTTACTCACTGTAATGAAAGTAAAAGTTGAAATACCCCAAGAAAAGCTCGTAATAAATCCGATGCAATGGTATTAATCAAATTATAAGAAAACATGCGTCTATAACATCTATCAACTGAATAATGAAACATATTTATAAAAGTTATTTTTTTTTAAAATAATTTTTGTGCATCTTAGCACAAAAATACACCTATTTTGAAAGGAGAATTTGAAGCGTGTTGCGAATGATTTTTATATTCGCTGTGAAAATATTAAATTATATCTAAATAACTTTAAATCGTCCTTTGTAATATTTTCTGTGGTATTTTGAGTTTTCTATAATTCGGAAATACATCGGGCATCCTTGAATTAAACGGGCAAAAAAAATATTAGATTTCTTGCGTTTACTGATTGCGCCCGTAGTGTTCGCTTAATTCAAGACATAGCGTAATCACAGACGAAGACAGATAGATACACATATACGTCATTACGATGTGATCTACATTGATGCTCTAAACGGGTAAATCTATCCGAAGTGGAATAAGTTATTTACTTTTATCACCATCAACAAGACACACCTAAATCAAGTGCGGTGTAATATGTAGCTTCATATTAAGCACAAGTTCCACGATCTGCAAACATACTTTTAAGCAACAGCATAAACAATTGATTAAAAATAAAGCTGTTTCAAGGGTAAAAATTGGATGTGGACAACACGTGACCTTCCTTACAGACTCAAATTCATTTTCTCTTTATTTCTTTAATAATTCATCAAATTGAGTTTGATTGAACAAAATGACACGCATAATTATTTGAGATGACACAGAATTTGCACATGTATATTAATTTTCATTTGGCAACTGGATTTACTTTCAAAAGATGGCGTAGCAAAAAATGCAAAAAAAAAATTAAAATATCTCGAGAACGGCTAGTTCTAGAGTAATAGGGTTAGCCTTATTATTTTTATCGTCAAAATTGACGTATAGAACAAGTATTTAATGGATAAATTTGAACCTACGTAGTGTTTTACTTTAGATTTTGATGATTTTTGTTGACCATTTCGCAAGAAAAAAAACGGGGTTTTTTTTCTCCGGAATCGTACCAAAATCTAATCAGCACCAGGGTAAGCTATGAGTGACTTATCTACCCAATTTTGTGAAATTGGGTCAATTAGTTTTATAGCTAGAGTGGATACATACAACTTTTGCGTGCCATTTTGCCGAAAAGGCGGGTTCTTTTGCCTCAAATTGTACCAAAATCCAATCAGTACCAGTGTAATCCATAAGGATCCCAGGATAATCATATAAAATTTTATGAAAATTAGTTTATGAGTTATAGTGGATACATGCATTCCATACACACATACACACAGTAAAAATAATGGATTTGTAAAAAATAATATAGTAGTAAAAATAATGGGTTCGTGGCCTGTTTAGTACCAAAGAAAGTGATTCGACGTCACTTTGAAACAGCTATATCCTACGTTTTCTAATACTGTATTCGTAAGTCCGTTGCTTAATTTTTACTTGCTCCATAAATGTATTTGCTATTACTTCCCTTGCAATACATGGTAATATATAGGGGAAATATTGGAATCATGCCGAAAATCGCAATTCAAGTTTTCGACGGATTAACACGTTTTGGGACCTCTAGAACACGAAAACACTATTTTTAGAGTGACGTCTGTGTGTATGTCTGTCTGTGTGTCTGTCTGTGCAATGTATGCATCCACTCTAACTCAAAAATTATTGGACCGAATTTCATAAAATTTGGAAAAAGCTGAGATAAACCAAAATCCAGTTAGTTTTTAATGTCCTTGACCGCATTATTAGTCTAACAAATTGAGGAACTAGAACGAAACTGAGTACGATTATTTGAGTAAACTTCAGAGGTTTTCTTAGTAGACACAAGCAAATTTTTCTAATTGTCAAGTTAGATTTACGTAAAAGATAATTTTGTATTTTGAAATATATTTACATGTTGTACATTGATATTTGGCACTGAACTTGGAGCCAATTTAAGCCAAAAATATTGTGCTGCGTGTCTTATTAAGAAGACTAGGGATTTTGCTAATATTAATGTTTTAGCTCGCTTGTTTGAATCTATTGTTCGACCATTTTTGGAATACGGTTCTTTAATTTAGGATACTTATTATAGTGGTTCTATTCATGTGATAGAAAAGGTTCTGAATAAGCTTGTGAGGTTTCATTATTTTAGGGTCAATGATTTACTCTCCGGTAACATTTCTTCTGTGTATCTCTGGCACTTGTTTGGTATTAATTCATTAAAATCTCGACGGAACAGTTACGTATCACTGACAGAAATAAATAAATAAATACATACATAAATTATTTCGATCAAAAAGAATGCGAGTCATTGCATAAGCATAATAGAGAATATAGTTCTTCCAACATCAGATTTTCTTTTTTAACACTTTACAACAAAGTTGAAAAGTGTTTATGACTTTGCTCATTCTGTCTGTCTGTCTGTCTGTCCGTTAGCACGATAACTGCCGTAAAAATGACTTAATCAAAATGAAACTTTAGTATGTTGTTCAGACGGTCTGAAGGACCTATGGGAATATAAATGAATAATATCACCCAATTAGTTTTGGATTGAACCCGGGTTGAAAAAATGAAATACATTGAGCCCTATGGGACCTAAGTTTTCAAACATTTTTTAAGCAGATTTAAAATTCACAAATTGCTTCGAAAATTTTAGGTAATAGTCAAATTGTTCCATAAAATATATAAAAAAAAATTCAGCGAAATATATTCAGTAGTTTTTTAAATAAAAATTAAAATAATAATTACACATCTTATATGAAACGATCACGTGACCATGATATGAAACGATCACGTGACCCACTTCAAAATGATATATGGCATCCATCTTGTTTCAAAATCGTGATTTTTTAAAGTTCTTTTTAATTCATATTGAGTGTTGTATCCGTCCTAAAACTACTTTATTTTTGCTTAAATTCTGTGCATCTACATACTAAAACAACACAATGATAATATATTTGAGTTTAAATTCTCATTCAAATTTGATTATTTCTACAACTAAGCCTATTTATCACCTATGTAAAATGTAAACAGCAAAATATGTGGAATGCGTTGTATTAGAATTACTATATTTCTTTAGCACAAAATAATTCAGTCCATGGAGTCTGCATGGCTGATATGAATGAAATATTAATTGATTTTATAAACAGAAGGACGATTTTTTTCGATGAAGTTTTAAGCATAGAGTTTATGAATTGTAGCTCCATGGTCTTAATTTTTAAATAAAATAAATTATAGTATTGTGATGAATGAAATGAATGAAATCCTGCTTTTATAGAGAGATCCAGGCGTGTTATTTTTTCTATGACGTCATTTGAATTTATTTCAGTTGTTTTCGATGAAGTTTTCAAATATAATAAATTATCGTAGTATTATGATAGTTTTAAAAATATTACCGTGGAATGTATTGCATTTTAGAGATATTTAAACCAGGCAATTTATATTTCAATGCCGTCATTTGAATGAAGTTCATTTTTTTCAATGAAGGTTTAAGTTTTTAAATATAATAAATCAATGTAGTATTGTGATAAGTTTTAAAATATTACCGAGGAATGTATTGCATTTTCGACTTTTTTAAATAAAATTGCATTGAAGTTGGAAAGTGTTTCATAATCAATGCTTTAAGCATGATTGATCTTTCTTGTTTCATTATAAACAAACTGTTTCTTTAAAATGCGTTACTGATATTGAGTTAATGAATCGTTTTTTTTTTTTTTTTTATGTGGAAAAGGGACAAAAAGCGCGTTTGAAAAACAGTTTAAAAAAATCTGATGTGGGCAGCACATGACTTTCCCTGCAGAGTTATATTCACGTGCCGTCATTTTTTCAATAATTCATTGAGTTTAATTGCATAAAATAACATCCATAATTATTTAAAATGACAAACAATTTACACATTTGATTCAATTTTTACTTTCCCTGCAATACATGGTAATGTATAGGGAAAGTATTGGAATCTTGTCGAAAATCGCAACTCGAGTTTTCGACGGATCCACACGTTTCGGGACCTCTAGAATACGAAAAAACTATTTTTAGCGTGACGTGTGTGTGTGTGTCTGTCTGTGCACATATTCTATCCACTCTAACTGAAAACCTAATTGACCGAATTTCATAAAATTTGGTAGGTATGTCACTTATGAGAGAATCTGGTGCTGATTAGTTTTGAGTACGATTCAGAATAAAAAAACCCGCCTTTTTTTGCGAAATGGCCCGCAAAGGTTTGTATCCACTCTAACTAAAAATCTGAAGAACCGAATTTCACAAAATTTTGTAGATAAGTCGCTTGTAGGTCACGCTGGTGCTGATTAGATTTTGGTACGATTCGGAAAAAAATAACCTGCCTTTTTTAGCAAAATGGCCCGCAAAAATCGCCAAAATTTAAAATAAAGAACTACGTATGCTCAAATATATCCATTAAATGCGTGTATTATACGTAATTTTTAACGCAGAAAAGAATAAGAACAACCCCATTACACTAGAACTAGCCGTTCTCGAGATATTTTCGTTTTTTCGGTTTTTCTCTAAGCCACCTTTGAAAATGAGTCCAGTTAACAAATGCGAACGAAAATTGAATTGATAGTGAATTAAATTCAATTAAAATAAAGAGAACGTGTATATAAGTCTGCAGGGAAAGTCGTGTGGTGCCCACATCAGATTTTTACTTTCCCTGCAATACATGGTAATGTATAAGAAAAGTATTGGAATCATGCCGAAAATCGCAACTCGAGTTTTCGACGGATCTACACGTTTCGAGACCTCTAGAATAAGAAAAAACTATTTTTAGCATGGCGTCTGTATGTGTGTCTGTCTGTGTGTCTGTCTGTGTGTGAGTCTATCTGTCTGTGCAGATATTGTATCCACTCTAACTAAGAAACTAACTACGAATTTCATAAAATTTGGTAGGTAAGTCACTTGTAGGCGAATCTGGTGCTGATTAGTTTTGGGTACGATACGAGATAAAAGAACCCGCCTGTTTTTGCGAAATGGCCCGCAAAAGCTTGTATCCACTCTAGCTGAAAAACTAATGGACCGAATTTCACAAAATTCGGTAGATAAGTCGCGTGTTACCCTGGTGCTGATTAGATTTTGGTACGATTCGGAAAAAATAGCCAGCCTTTTTTTTTTTGCGAAATGGACCGCAAAAATCGTCAGTATTTAAACTAAAAGACTACGTATGCTCAAATATATCCATTAAATGCTTGTTTTATACGTAATTTTTAACGAAGAAAAAAATAAGACCAACCCCATTACACTAGAACTAGCCGTTCTCGAGATATTTTAGTTTTTTCATGTTTCGTTACGCCACCCATGAAAATAAGTCCAGTTACCAAATGAGAACTAAAATTGAATTAAAAGTGAATTAAATTGAATTAAAATAAAGCGATTGTGAATATAAATCTGCAGGGAGAGTCATGTGCTGCCCACATCAGATTTTTTTTTCATTTAAACTAAAGGACTACGTATGCTCAAATATATCCATTAAATGCTTGTTTTATACGTAATTTTTAACGAAGAAAAGAATAAGACCAACCCCATTACACTAGAACTAGCCGTTCTCGAGATATTTTAGTTTTTTCATGTTTCGTTACGCCACCCATGAAAATAAGTCCAGTTACCAAATGAGAACTAAAATTGAATTAAAAGTGAATTAAATTGAATTAAAATAAAGCGATTGTGAATATAAATCTGCAGGGAGAGTCATGTGCTGCCCACATCAGTTTTTTTTTTTTCATTTGGTAACTGGACTTATTGTCAAAGGTGACGTAGCGAAAAAACTAAAATATCTCGAAAACGGCTAGTCCTAGTGTTGTTGTTGTTGAAACCCAGACCGTCCGACCTACCAGAAGGCTAGTCCTAGTGTAATGGAGTTGGTCTTATTCTTTTTATCTTTAAAAATTCCATATAAAACAAGCATATAATTGATTTATTTGAGCCTACGTAGTTTTTCATTGCAGATTTTGGCGATTTTTGAGGACCATTTCGCAAAAAAAGGCAGGTTATTTTTTTCCGAATCGTACTTAACTCTAATCAGCACCAGGGTCACCCACAAGTGACTTATCTACCCAATTTTGTAAAATTTAATCTATTAGTTTTTCAGCTAGAGTGGATAGAGGCAATTTTCGCAAAAAAGGATGGGTTCCTTTATCCCCGAATCGTACCCAAAACTATTCATCACCAGGGTCACAAACAAGTGACTTACCAAATTTTATGAAATTGGTCCATTAAGTTTTGAGTTAGTGCGGATACATACATTGCACAGATAGATACACACACACGCACAGACACACACGCACAGACACACACAGACAGACACACACACAGACACACACACACACACACAGACACGCACAGACACACACGCGCAGACACACACACACACACAGACACACCCAGAGACAGACTCACACACACACAGACACACACGTACAGACACACACACACACAGACACATACACAGACAGACTCTCTCACACACACACACACACACACATACACACACACATATACAGATAAAATACACACGCTAAAAATAGTGTTTTCGTGTTCCAGAGGTCCCGAAACGTGTAGATCCGTCGAAAACTCGAGTTGCGATTTTCGGCATGATTCCAATACTTTCCCTGCAATACATTCTCATGTATTGCAAGGAAAGTAAAAAATGCGTTGCTGTACTGAGTTTAATTGGATCAATGGTGGGGAGAATCCAAGACGATACTGAGGGGGTCGTTCGTAGGAACGCTGGAGGGAGGGTTGTTACTTACAACTAAATTCGTATTCCACAGCTTTTACGCCGCATAACTCAAACTTTACCTCTTTATCACCCATTCGCATTTAAAAAATAATACATGACGGAGAATTTGAATGTAGCGGAAGTTGTAACAAATGTAGAAAAGTACTGATTCCGTCAAATTATTCAACTCATTCCTGCACTTATTAGAACAATGTGTAAAGAGTCATTCTGTCCCAACCGGGAATCGAACCCTGGATCTCCGAACTAGCCAGCAGACGCTCTACTTTGAGCTACTGGGATGAAATTGCAAGTTCTTATCGTCGAAGTTGACTCTGCATTCTCCACCCCCTAATGTCAGATTGGCGCTCAACTGACACTCTGACTGACCACCTCCTGTTCTTTTTAACTCAGGTGAGCCTTCTGCTGCTACTATTTTTACCCAGGTCAGTATCCTGCGTGGTCGTTATCTTTTCAATTTGAAATCGGCGCTCAATCTTCCAGAGTCCACAGAATTCGTACTAGTCGTACTAGGGTCACTTTCAGAACCTCCGACATCTTTCCACTAACCTACAGGGTTGATTTGCTCGGGCGCCATTGTAAAGAGTCTTGCTGATCCAACCGGGAATCGAACCCTGGATCTTCGAACTGGCCCTACGACTCTCTACCGTTGAGCTACTGGGACGAAATTACAAGCTCTTATCGTCGAAGTGAACTCTGTAAATTTATATTTATTTACTTGCAAACAAACTGTGTCTTGTTTCCAGGGGTCATGGCTCAGTGTGGGGTCTATTGTAGGGTATTCCCCACTTTGCACACACACATTGTAACTGGCAGATGTGTCTAAACTTTGCACAAAATAAATTTTCTGTTTTTTGCATGGAACGGATCACACGCACTGTAGGTAACAGCATCTATGGGCCGGTTTCGCGCTTAGTATGCTCTCTTTAGCATGGACTCGCCCAGTCTGAGTCCAATCTTTAAAGAAATTAGAAAGAACATTCAAGGATTACTCGCCAAAAGCAAGTTTTCTTGGCTGACAAGCGCACACCGGTCCATTTACGCTGCTATCTGATGCACTAGGAGCGTGATTCTAGCTTTGAGACGTTCTTTTTCCTTCACCCTATAACGTTTTATTTCTAATGTTCGCGTGATTGTTAGACGTTATCCAGCAGCACAGTGCCGTCGTTTGCTACTGGGACCTTTTGCCGTCGCCTTTCACTCACTTCTGTTGTGTATAACAACAGCGGTAGGTGTTATTCGTGCTTAGAAGACGAAAGGGTGGAATTTATTTTACGCCTGGATTCACAGATACTCTGAGTGTGGAAAAAAAAATCTGATGTAGCAGTCCATGATTTTCCTTACATACTCAAATTCCCCCTTTTTGCTTTCCCTGCATTATATGGTAATGTATAGGGAAAGTATTGGAACTCGAGTTTTCGACGGATCTACACGTTTCGAGACCTCTAGAATACGAAAAAACTATTTTTAGCGTGACGTCTGTGTGTGTGTCTGTGTGTCTGTCTGTGCAGATTTTGTATCCACTCTAACTAAAAAACTAATGGACCGAATTTCATAAAATTTGGTAGGTAGGACACTTGTGGGTGATTCTAGTGCTGATTAATTTTGGGTACGATTTAGGATAAAAAACCCGCCTTTTTTTGCGAAATGGCCCGCAAAAGCTTGCATCCACTCTAGCTGAAAAACTAATGGACCGAATTTCACAAAATTCGGTAGATAAGTTACTTGTGAGACAATCTGGTGCTGATTAGATTTTGGTATGATTCGGAAAAAATAACCTGCCTTTTTTTTAAAAATAGCCCGCAAAAATCGCCAAAATCTAAAATAAAACACTACGTATGCTCAAATATATACATTAAATACTTGTTTAATACGTAATTTTTGACAAAGAAAAGAATAAGACCAACCCCATTACATTAGAACTAACCATTCTCGAGATATTTGAGATATTTTAGTTTTTCGCATTTTCTCTACGCCACATTTTGAAAAGAAGTCTAGTTATCAAATGAGAACGAAAATTGAATTAAAAGTGAATTAAATGTAATTAAAATAAAGAGAACGTGGATATAAGTCTGCAGGGAAAGTCATGTGCTGCCCTCATCAGATTTTTACTTTCCCTGCAATACATGGTAGTGTATAGGGAAAGTATTGGAATCATACCGAAAATCACCATTTTTAGTGTGTCCATCTGTGTGTGTGTCCATGTGTGTGTCGGCCCGTCTGTGCAATGTATGTATCCACTCTAACTCAAAAACTAATGGACCCAATTTTATAAAATTTGGTGACTAAATCACTTATGGGTGAATCTGATGCTGATTAGATTTTGGTACGATTCGGGATAAAATAATCCACCTTTTTTTTGCAAAATAAGCCACAAAAATTGCTTGTATCCACGCTAGCTGAAAAACCAATTGGTCAAATTTTACAAAATTTGGTAGTCAATTGTGGGATACCCTGTGGCTGATTAGATTTTGGTACGATTCGGAAAAAAGTAATCTGCCTTTATTTGCTAAATGATCCTCAAAAATCATCAAAATCTAAAATAAGAAACTACGCATGCTCAAATATATCCATTAAATGCTTGTTTTATACGTAATTTTTAACGATAAAAAGAATAAAATCAACTCCCTCCATTACACTAGCCCTAGTTGTTCTCGAGATATTTTAGTTTTCTCGCATTTTCGCTACGCCATCTTTGAAATTAAGTCCAGTTACCAAATGAGAACGAAAATTGAATTAAAAGTGCCAATTCAGTGTCATTTTAAATAATTGTGGGTGTTATTTTGTGCAATAAACTCAATTTAATGAATTATTGAAGAAATAAAGAGAACGTGAATAGGAGTCTGCAGAGAAAGTCATGTGCTGCCCACATCAGATTTTTATTTGCCTTACAATACACAGTAATGTATAGGGAAATTATTGCAATCGTGTTGAAATCGTGTTTTCGACGGATCTACACGTTTTGGAACCTATAGAAGGTGAAAAAACTATCTTTAGCCTAACGTCTGTGTATGTGTCTGTCTGGGCAATGTAAGTATCCATTTTAACTCAAAAACTAATTGAACAAATTTTTATAAAATTTGATATGTAAAGTCACTTGTGGGCGACCCTGGTGCTAATTAGATTTTGGTACAATTGAGGATAAAATAACTTACCCCTCATATTTTTTTTGCAGAATAGTCCGCAAAAACCGTATGTATCCAGTTTAGTTAAGATACTAATTGACCCAATTTCACAAAATTTTGTAGATGTGGGTTACCCTGGTGCTGAATAGGTTTTGGAACGTTTCGCGGAAAAGGAACCTGCCTAATATTGCGAAATGGCCCGCAAAAATCATCAAAATCTAAAATAAAAGATTACGTATACTCAAATGTATCTTTTAAATGCTTGTTTTATACGTATTTTTTGATGATAAAAAGAATAAGATAAAGTAATTTAGGTCTAATCGTTCTCGAAATATTTTAGTTTTTTTTCGCATTTTTGCTACGCTGCCTTTGAAAGCACATCCAGTTACCCAATTAAAACAAAAATAGAATTAAAAGTAGCAATTCAGCATCATGTAAAATCTTGATGCGTGTTATTTTGCGCAATTTAACGTAATTTGATGAATTATTAAAGAAATTAAGAGAAAATGAATTTGAATCTGTAGGAAAAGTCATGTGCTGCCCATATCAGATTTTTGTAATGTATCTATATGCATAAAATTACATAGCGGGTATTCGATCTTGAGTTATCGCGTTTACTTTATCTGTCATTCATAATCCATTAAATAGAAAAAAAAATCACACAGGTACTTATTTGACATTATATCCAATTTGCAGTTTCAATATGTCTTCTTTTTCATTAAGCAATGTAACAAATTTTAAAAACATTGCCGAATCCTTAAATATCTCGAGAAAGGTTCGATCTAGAGTATTGTTGGGATCGGTATTATTCATTTCGTAATAAAAATTAAGGATTAAATAATCATTATTAGTTAATACATTATATAAATACAATTAAGTATTAAATAAGCATTATTAGTTAATACAATAAATGGGTAATTTTATTTTTTCATTTCAGATTTTGACGATTTTTTACGGGCCATTTTGCAAAGAAAACCCATTCTGTTATTTCTCGAATGACACCCAAATCCAATTGGCATCAAGGTAACCCATAATTGGCTAAACTACCCAATTTTAATAAATTTCATCCTATAGTTGTTAACTACAGTGAAAAGCTTTATCAGCTTCTCAGAAAAAAAATTAATATGTCGAGAATAGTCTAATCTAGAGTAATGGGATTGGTCTTATTCATTTCGTCGTTAAAGATTACGTATAAAACAAGCATTTAATGAATATATTTCGGGCTACTTAGACTTTTAATTCTAATTTTAATAATTTTTGCGGACCATTTAGGAAAAAAGAACAGCTTTATTTAATTATACCTAATCATAATTTTATTATACCTAATTATAATTTTATTATACATAATCATAATTTTATTATACATAATCATAATTTTATTATACATAATCATAATTTTATTATACCTAATCATAATTTAATTATAATTAATAATTTTATTATACCTAATTATAATTTAATTATACCTAATCATTTAATTATATCTAATCATAATTTAATTATACCTAATCATTTAATTATACCTAATCATAATTTAATTATGCCTAAACATTTAATTATACTAACCATTATTTAATTAATAACATAATTTAGTTAACCTAATCATTTAATTATACCTATATCGCTTTAATTATACCAAAATCTAATCGGAACCAGGGTAGCCCGAGAGGTACTTACCAACTCAATCATTTGAAATTCCTTCTATTAGTCAAGAATTCCACAAACTAGAGAAAGAAAATACATACACCAACTAAATGAATACACTACACTGTAAAACAAGCATGTTACGGAAAATTTCAGAGGAATCAGCTGTCCATAAAGGGAGGAGGGAGGTAAGGTTCCTCATAGTTATGATAATATATATATATAAATAAAAAATATCGCTTAGGCAGACGATAATTAGCTGAATATTTCAGAAATGAAGCTGGAATTTTCATGAACGCCTGTAATTGTGGCTTTTCTTATCAGTTTGCTGAAATGATCAACAAAGTAGCTGAAAGGCAAGCAAAGGTTGCAAATTGTTTTACGGTGTAGAATAAGTACGTGCAAGATAGTTTTATATATTTCCGTTTAGTTTTAATTTACTTTTAATAATTTCATGTGCATGCTTAGACATCTTACACTTTATTTCAACGTAGCATCTTTTGAAGCAGAGTTAATTTTCATTTTCATTCATTCTTCCACATCCATCGGCCGATTCAGTTCGAATGCCGGCAAATGTCATTCTTCGTCGCGAGGAGTAAGGACTTCCTGCGGCAGAGAAGATGTTACTTTTCTCGGTAAAGCACACCATGACAGCTCCTTTTAACGTTGCTCTGAATTGCCAATTTTCTTTTCCAAACTATCCCTTGTAATTGACTCGCAACTCAATATAGACGTCATTAAAGTTGAATAAGAAATTAACGAAGTACATTCATATAAAAACTCTCTTAAACCGCAATCTAAAAAATTTGAAATTGAAATGCTCTTAGCTATAGTGCTAATAATGGCATAAACAGTCGATTAAAAGTCAATTTATTTTACTGTAATTCGAATGAATTTTTTTGTTTAAGTGTTTTAATGAAGTCGCTTAATTTATCTTCCGAAACTACAAATTTCTTTCATTTTGCTATATCATATACATACTAAGTGAAATTGATTAATTGAAAGGGGTAAATTTATAGGCAGAACTGTTGAAAATAAAAACTTTAAACTTTGCAAACACGTGGGATTCAAGCTATCTATGATTTATTTTGCTGAAATTTGAATAAATTTTTTTTTTGTTTAAGTGTTTTGATGAAGTTGCTTAATTTATCTTCCGGAACTGCTATAATTTCCTTCATTTTGTTATATCATATACATACTAATTAAGTGAGATTGATTAATTAAAAGGGATAAATTTACAGGCAAAACTGTTGAAAATAGAAACTTTAAACTTTGCAAACACGCTGGATTCAATCTATCTATAATGTTGTTCGAAAAATATATAAATCTCGGAATTTTTGTTTCAGCATTCTTTCAGCTACAATCCTGCACAGAAAAAATTATATGTTAAATTTTCATAAAGAACTTTATTGGTGTATAAGATGATTCTTGAGATATTTTAATTTATATTTATAGCCGTCGATTTTTTGTTTTTCTTACATTTTATAATTTAACTTTTCACGCAGTTTTTAACTCAGTTTGTAACCCTAGTACCAGAGTTCCGCTTCACATACCGAAATCGTCTGCTGGATATTCTAATCAAACTATTGAAAATGTAATTTTTTTTTTCTCTTATTAACGATTGAATTTTAGATAAAATGTGTGAAAACGTTGAAAATAAGGCGTCAAACAGGAATCGAAGAAATAATAACATTTCATTTTACCGCCATTTCAGTGATAATGGAACTATAAAATGAGACGTCAATTTTATGCATTCAATTGAAACTGATTTTAATATTCGGAACTTTTATAAAGTGTGTATATGTGTTACATTGAATGACGTCGCCATTTTTCCCGCACGAAGAGTGATGGAAAGGGCCAGCACGACAAAATTTTGTATTCACAAGCATTTTTAAAACAATCTTTACGCCTAAATTTTTAAATGAGATGACGAAGGAGCTCGCGTAACTTCCGAAACCAATTATTTCCGATTTATTTTATCATAACACTTAAGTCCGTAGCTTTATTCATCGAGAAAATGTCTCAAAAGTGCAATTGTTTTGCTGAAAGTAGAAAATACAATGAAGAATTTTGTCTGTCTCCCACTATGGGACAGACAAAAATTATAAATTACTATTTTTTTTTTCTTGAATAGGAATGCAAAAAGAAAAAATTATCTAAAAAATGTCACACACACACACATAAAGGTACGGAATTGTCCATAAGCAATGCCGTTTTCCGTTTATAATCGAAAGATTTGAAGGAAAAAATGAAAGAAACATAACAACTTGTAATGAAAAACGAAAACAAGAAGGAAAATCTTAAACAGGATAATGAATATTTTTTCGAGGAAAAGAACGGGTTATCACTATGACTACGAGATTAAAGTAATTAAGGTAATGAAGCGCAATTGTATGCATGCAATTGCGCAATTCTCGTGGTAGAGTGTATTGCAATAAAGTTATTCCCCGTATATGGCAAAAGTGACTGTACATTTCTTTGGTTCCCACTATAGTACAATATATCGTTCTAGAGACAGTTGCATGATATTCTTAATATTCATGTGATTTATTAATGCAATTTCTATTTTCTACGCTTATGTACATTGGTAGGGAGGGTCTAAGAATTATAAGCCTGCTCCGCATTGGTCCAATATTTACTTGTTTTTTTCAGTGTGTGTGTGTGGGGGGGGGGGGGGGGGAGATGTGCAATAGCGCAATATGTAGACATTAAAGGAAACTAATTTGTGGAGTACAAAATTAGAATTTATGCAGTGCTAAACAACGTTTCATTAATTTTACTTTCCCTGCAATACATGGTAATGTATAAAGAAAGTATTAGAATCGTGTCGAAAATCACAACTCTAGTTTTTGACGGATCTACACGTTTTGAGACCTCTAGAACACGTAAAAAATATTTTTATCGTAGCGTGTGTGTGTGTGTGTGTGTGCAATGTATGTATCCACTCTAACTCAAAAACTAATGGACCCAATTTCATAACATTTTATAGATTGCTTATTATTATTACCCCTATATTGCTTATTAGATTTTGGTACGATTCTGAGAAAAATAACCAGCCTTTTTTACGAAACGGTCCATAAAAATCGGCAATATCTAAAATAAAAGATTCAGTATGCTCAAACGTACCCATTAAATGATTGTTTTATAACTAAATTTTGACGATGAAAAGAATAAGATCAACCCCATTACTCTAGGACTAACCGTTCCCACAATACTTTTTTTGTTTTCTCATTTTTGCTACGCCGCGTTTGAAAATATGTCCAATTACCAATTAAAAACGAAAATTGAATGAAATTTTTTTATTTTTTTTCAGTGTTGCTGCTGGGATTTAACGAACATATTTTCCCCATAATAATTAAATTTGTTTATTTTAATGGCCGTAAGAATGTTTTATTAAAATCGGGTTAAAGAGTTTTCTTCTAGGTCAAGCCCTTTTATTTATAACGAAAAGCGCACAATGACTTTTTGTATGGCTTTTGTGTTGTCTTCAAAAAGAAAACTAAACAAAACAGTGTCATAAACACATTTTTAACTTTTTTTTTTACAATTTAATACAACAAGATATTCAACTTCATTTTAACACCATTTTAACATTTTCTACTTCATTAACTTATTCAATTCCTTTTATTTCACTTTCATAAAATCCAGAGTAAAATTTTCGATCTAAACATTTTTACTGCCGTTCAAAATTAACAGAGTAATATTTATGTATCTCGTTTATTGTAATCACGCATTTCATTAACTATCGATATTTGTTCATTTTGTAAACTTTTAGTTTAGTTTAGCTTAGTTTAAGTATTTCATCAAAGCATTATCTCTGTTTGAGATAATTAGAGATTAGCTTAGATTTTATGACCAAATTATCTAAGGAAAGGCGGTATTCACCCTCCTCTCCAAAAAAAGGCAAAATTCAGGTTATTTCTGAAAATTACTAAAACAGCTGTATTCTGAACTTTGAAATTTTCAAAAAATTTCAGTTGATAAATACTCGCACACACACCTCTCCTTGCAATTTATATGTTGCTAATAATATTTGCTTGTGCAAACTGAAAGCCTGGATTCTCTATATAACACATCATGTACTAAAAAAAATAATACCACTGTAAACTCCCTCCATGTCGTCCAACCTTAATCCCTTTTGCCTCTCTTCCTAAATCATGGCTACGCCTATACTTACTTATATCCAGTTTCTTTAAATTCTAACATGTGATAATTTTTTCCCACATAAATGGACTTTTGATTTTAATTCCCCCCACTCCCCCACCCCCTCACTTTCGAAGTCATAGTTACGCCTATACTTATACCGAATTACTCTAAATTCTGTCCCTCAAAAGTTCTTTCTAAAACAACCTTAGGGTTTTTTTTAATTTTGGACACCAGTCTCTTTTTGATTGTATTAGTCCATTTTTTTAATTCCCCATATATGTCACATCCCATATTTTTAAATCACTGCCGAAGTTATTACAACACCCAATCACAGCCATTTTATTGTCCGAGATACTTTTTTAATTCGAAGGAAGGAACGAAATATGTGCAAAACTTTTAAATAAAATAAAACGGAAAAAACCCGTTGCACGTAAAATAACACAAAATACTACCTCCAGGAAATAATTAGAGAACAATGCATATCGATGGATTCCCTGCCAAAACTTTTACGAATGATAATTATATTCAACTAAATGCCAAAAAAAAAAGCATCTTCAAGGTTTTCATAATTTTCAACGAAAAATTAGATAAAAGAAAGTTTTTCTTTATATCCCGTTTGTTACTAATGGTGTAGAAAGTATATTATCGTCTAGTAAGAGATTATTTCTGTATTTCAAGAATTTGGAGAAGTACGTCTTTATTGCACTGCTTTGAAAATTCCATTATCTTTTCTTGAATTGTAAATTACGACTAGAAACTGAAACTAAAAAAAAGTAATTGAAATGGGACTCCACTTGACTTTCTCATATCAGAATTCCTTTTTAAGTAACTTGTTTGTTCCCCCCCCCCCCCAAAAAAAAAAAAAAAAAAAAACTTTATAAGAATTTTTTTTTTTTGAAAAATCGATATCATTGATCCAAATGATTTATAGAATCGTGTGGAAGGCGTGTTATTCTTCACATTAAAGGGCTTTTCTGAGAGATTGGTGGTAGGGGAAGGAGGGTACGGTCCCTGTGGATGCCTCCCCCTCTAGTTCTGGTCTAAATTGGATGGCTCTTCCCGGCCGTCCAAACAGTTACCTTACACCTTTCTGGTATCGCGGATGATCTTGCGGTGGTCACTTTTTCCACAAACTTGAAAACATTACGTATTAATACTAATAATCTCCTTGATCTTATCTCGTCCTCCCTTTCGGCCCTTAAACTCTCCGTCACCCCCGAAAAATGTAAAGCTATCGTATTTAAAAAAAATAGATCTAAAATTAAACAGAGACCCTCATTTAAAATCCAAAACGTTAAAATTCAAACTACTAGACAATTAAATTACTTAGGCATCACGATCGACGATAACCTTAAATGGAGTTCCCATATTTTTAATCTGAGAGAGAAGTGCTTCAAGTTCGCTAGCACTTTTGGGAGAGTGACTGGCAGTAACTGGGGTGTTGATAAATCCTTTCTTAAAGTTTGGTATCTTTCGGTTATCGAAAAGATAATTACTTTCGTCTCAGGAGTTTGGGGAAAAGCATTGACTGGGGCACAGGTCAAAAAACTTATCTCTCTTCAAAGGATTTTTCTTTTAAAAATCTCATCTGGTTTTCGGACTACTTCTAACATTTCTCTCTTTTCTTTAACTGGAATCCCCCCCATTCACTTTGTAATAAATTCTTTGTACAAAAAATATACCTTTTGGAAACTTCGCAATAACCTTTTTACAAATCCTGCCCTTCCCCCCCTGAAAATTTTGATCATAACTGCCCTTCTTCCAGTATCCCTCCTTCTCAACGTACAGTGACCTTTTCCCCCATTAATCCACTTAACTTTTCCAAAATAAATATTTACACTGATGGTTCCTCTATTGAAAACAATACAGGATACGCCATTTGCATCTTTAACGAAAACACACTGGAAGAAACTTTCACCTTTAAACTTGAGCATGGGAACACAGTTTTCCAAGCAGAAATTGCTGCGATCCATTTCTCTATAAATTGGGCATCTAATAGAAACATTAAAATTAATATCTTTACAGACAGTCAATCGTCAATCTCGGCCTTTAACTCCATCAAAAACAAATCTTTTTACTTATCCAAAATTAAAACTAATGCTAATCTTAATAAACATTTAATTAATTTATGTTGGGTTAAAGCCCACTCCGACATCTCGGGTAACGAGGTCGCAGACAAAAATGCAAAACTAGCTACTACCTCTGGCTCTCCAACTTCTTTACCTTTCCCTTATTCACTTCTCAAAAAACATTACAAACTTGATATCCTTAGTAATTGGCAATCCTTTTTAAATGACTATGTCTCCCCCCGAACTCACGATCCCGCCAGAATTTTAAATTTCCTTCCAAAAGTTAACTTTAATACACATATTACTAATAAATATTTAATCTACTTTATTACGGGCCACGGCCCATTCCCCGATTATTTGTTCTCTTTCAAATGTAAATCTACTTCCTGCTGCTCCTGCGGCGCTTTCGGCGACGCCGATCACTACGTTTTTTCTTGCCCCCTTACCAAAGCTTTTCACCTTTATAAACCTTCACCCCATAATACGGCGACCTGGTTCTCGAGTGTCTGCTCTAACCCTTCTTCAATCAATAAAATAAAAAACTGTGTTCTCATAGCGAGAGAAATCTCTAATAAAATTTCATAATCAGCCTGGGGATCTCTGCTTTTAATTTTTTCGGTCGGTGACTCCTCTTCTTGTTGTTTTTTTGTTTGTTTTTTATGTTGTTTTTTATGTTGTTTTTTTATATGTTGTTTTTCTATATGTTGTTTTTCTCGGTGGTGTCGTCTGCTTTTGTTGTGTTGTCTTTAGTTGTTGCACCCCATTTTATAATATATAGTCAACTTCAAAATGTTTTCAACTACTATCATAATACTTATATTATCTCAGATCATTATGTCATTTGTAAATATACTATCAAGTCTTCAATAATGTAAATAAGTCAACAAAATGTATTCAAGTCTACAAGAGTATAAATGTAATCAAGTCTTCAGATATATTTTCATATTAGCAAAACTATGTTATTAGCTTATATCCTTGTAACCACTCCTGTAAAAATTTTTTAAAGATTCAATAAATTTGGTGTTGGTTGTTGTGGACACCCGGACATCGGCCGGACGCCTGCCAACTCCTCTCCCGGCCGTCCAAATAGATGCTCAAGTCCTCAGGACGAGTCGGACGGTCTGGGTCTTCAACACCTTTCTGGTAGGTCGGACGGTCTGGGTCTCAACAACAACATTAAAGGGTTTGAAAAAATATTTCGAGTTATACCATATATTTGACGATGTACCCCGCCCCCCGAGGGGCAACTTGCCCCCTGGTGGGGGCTAATGGCGTCACAAACACAAAACTTGTATCGCGGCTATTTTATGCAACAATGATTGAAGCTATGAAGTTCCGTGATTATTGAGCCATAAATAAGCCTTTTTATGCATGATTATGTATTACGTCCTATGTTGCCATGTTAAAATAAATATAAAATTTCGAATCAATTTCGAAATTTTCGCTCTAATTTTAAAAAAATTCTATCTAGCTCTAGATTTTTTGATAACAAATCCGGATATAAAGTTTGGGGATAATCCATTTATATTTGAAGTAGCTCTAGTGTACACAAGAAATCGACCACATACAGACGGTCATCACTTCAAAAACACGCAAAACGTATCCAAGAGGTCCTAAACTATATATTGTTATCAAATTCTCCCATTCAAAAAATTTCGTGGAAACAGTACTTTATGTACTATATTATATCGTATGAGAATGTGAAAATTCTTAAACATAGAAAAAAGAAAGTTGTGCGACAGAAATTTTTGTTTATTTTTGGTGAAGGGCAAAACGTTATTTTAAATGCCAAAATTTTATATGGAAGTAAATAACATTTGAGTAATTTATTTTATTTTTATGTTTACTTTTCAAAATATGTATCTACAAAGCTAATGTGTGTGTGTAATTTGTTGTGTATTTAAAAATAAACGCTGAGACGTGATTTTTTGAAATGATGAAAAATTAGACCAGACGCAGACTTCAGGTATCAAGGCATGCTTTTGATTTTTCATGAATTTTTAGAGATTTTTAAACGAAATATTTCTATTTGGGAATCCAGTAGAAATCAACATCCATATTACTCTAAAGTAAAAACTTCTTGAAAAACACAGCCTATAACAAATCAGTAATCGGATCTCTATATGTTTTAAATGTTTATTTGTGACGAATTTTCACTTTACAATTGTTTTTTGCTTGCCGTTCAATTTTCGTAAAATGTCCCAGTTTATTAAGTTATGCATTAACCTAATGATTAGATTTCTATGGAAATCATAAATATTGAACTATGGTCATTTTTACTTCAAAAAAGCCTGCAAATATTTATTTATTACCCAGGCCTTACAAAAAGTGTATAGCTCAGTTACAGGAAATGACCGGGAAAAACGCAGAAAAATACAAAATAAGAAAAATCAATCATACATAAAGCATTGATTATGAAACACTTTTAACTGAAATGCAATTTTATTTAAACAACTCTAAAATGCGATACATTCAGCACTGATATTTTTTAAATTATCACAATGCTACAATAATTTATTATACTTCGAAACTTAAAACTTCATCAAAAAAGGCAATGCTATAGATCGTTTACTTCTCTATGTAAAATCAATGAATCACTTATATTCCAGATTTCAGAGCTAAATAATTTTGTGTTGTTGTTGAGACCCAGACCGTCCGACCTACCAGAAAGGTGTACGGTAACTGTTTGGACGGCCGGGAAGTGCCACCCAATTTAGACCGGAACACAGTGGGGGACGCATCCACAGGGACCGTACCCTCCTTCCCCTACCACCAACCTCTCGGAAGGACTTACGGACCCACATGTTTAACGTGATCGTACTCCGCATGAACACGGCGGCAGTTGTGGCAGCGTGCAAATCCAGCGCGCAAACCACCGGGCTACCGCACCTGAAATGTGCCAACAGCGCGCAGTGTTCCCAGGTGGTCACCCAATCAAGTACTAACCGCGCCCGATGCTGCTTGACTTCGGTGATCTAACGAGAACCGGTGTTTTCAGCACGGTACGGCCGTTGGCCCTAAATAATTTTGGGTGAAAAAAATTTAACAATTCTTATACAATTTATCTTACAATTGCTTAATTTATTTACATTCTGCATGCTATGGAAATTAGGCTTCGTTGTAGGAATAATCAAAGCTCAATGATCATTTAAAATAAAAAAATATTGTAATTGGGTTGGCACAGAATGTAAATACACAGATAATATGCAAAAATAAAGTGATTTTAGGACGAATGCAATACTAAATATGAATTTAAAATATCTTCAAACATCACGATTTTTTGCACAGGGAAAAAATGGATGTCATATTTGTCATGTAATGAGTCACATGATCTCTTCATATAATATGGGTGTAATTATTATTTCAATTTTTATATAAAAAAACTCGCTAACCTATTTTGCTGAAATTTTTTTGCACATTTCATGTGATAACTTGAATATTTCCTAATATTCTCGAAGCAATTCATGAATTTTAACTCCGCTTAAAATATGTTTGAAAAATTATATTTCATAGGGTTCAATGTATGTCATATTTTCAAGCCGGGTTCAATCCAAAATTAATTAGGTAATATTGTTCATTTTCATTCCCATATGCCCCACAGACAATCTCAACAACACACAACATACATAAGTTATTCTTATGGCAGTTATCGTGAACGGACGGACAGACAGACAGACGGACAGAATGAACAATTTTCAACTATGTTGAAAAGTGTTAAAAACATATAAACAAGACAATATACATAAATAAGGCATACATAGAACGTAGACATATGTATACAAAAAACGATGAAAGAAAAACTTTTCAAAAGAGAAGGCCTAAACCAAAAAGTGGGAGAAAGACACACAGGAAAAAAAAATAAATAAATAATGATAATAGTAATGATAATAATAATTAAAATCACATGGCAGAATAGAACAGAGCATTGAAACAATTGTTCATTGACCAGAACTACATTGAGAACATAAGCTACTCATAAACAAATTAACAAACACTATATGAGTTACGTTTTGCAATGAAGATACAGCTTCAATCCTATAAATGGAATTTTTATTTTGGCCGATGTTAGTAAAACCATAGAGTTGGATTTACTGTAGTGGTTTTTTTTTTTTTTTTTTTTTTTTGCCTTAAAAAAAGTCTGCAGATATTGAAAAAAAAGTGAAATAAATTATGTACTTATATCTGAAACAAGTGGTTTCTTTGTTTAATTTTCGACAACATAGCAAATAAAAGTACAAATATATTCTCGGCAAGGTTAACTTGAATATATTGTTGACGTTATGACAGGCTAATAACTCGATTTTATATGCATACACCTGTTACGAGTTCATTGATAAGATAGTTTCCCTTGCGAAAAAATGTATTTTGATTATCAATTAATACGACAGACGCTATTTTTTCTTTATTAGTCGAAGAACATGTCGTTTTCTCAGAGTGAAATAATGTTTATTTTAGAGCAATTCTTGGTGTTATTAAAGAGTTTCAGAAGAAATGCACTTGCTCTAAAATTCCTAACCATTTCACCATTACGACGTTAGTAAACTCTTTCGCGAAGCCGGATCTGTTACAGACAAAACGAGAACAGGCAGGTCCATTTCAATTCGGCATAAAAATCCCAAAATAGAGATTGTGTTGCTGAAACTCTTTAAGGACACTCTCATATGGCTGGAGAAATAGTGTTTTAAATAAAACATACATTGTAAGGTATGGTATCAATCGAAATATTTTATTAAGCTCATTGAAGTGAAAGTAACAAGCTATTGTTATAAGGCTTTCACACCTCTGTGTTATAATTGTGTTTATATTAAAGTATTGTTTTATTTCTGTGTGATTGAAAGTGTTAATTTTGCAATATAAATGTATTTTCGACATGTTTTCAACTCTATTGACTTTTAAGGGAAGTGATCTCTTAAATCGCGAAATTGCTTATGTTCCAGAAAAATATTAATAAAATAATTTTGTATTTTCGCTTCTCAGTTCGCTAGTTGGGAACTTGCAGGTTTAGCGCAAGCGTCAGCTTGAAAGAGGATTTTGACGGCAGTGTGGAAGGGGCGTTGGAACAGAGGAGTGGTGTTGGAACGCGCGTCGGATCATGAATTTGAGAATGAAAAGTTCTAATTGTGATTTGTTAAAAATATAGTTACGAATTAAAAATGTAATATCAAAGAAAGGGTATTTGGGGGCGGATATGGCCCAGGAAAAGACAATCGTCGTTCTTGCAAAAATGTACTCTCGGACTTGTGAAGAAATGGAGTCTTGTTCTGATGGGAATAAAGTATTCTGCCTTTGGGTCGGCTTCGAGATGCAATTAAAGCTGAGTAGCTATTTATAGCGATTGTTTATGCCTGACCCCTCTTCGTGTGGATTTTGTCGAATTGTGTGGAATCGTTTATCGAAGTCTGGACTCCACTAGTTCCTGAGTGAAATCGAGTGTTTTCGGTAGTGTGATGAAGTCCAGTTGTTTTCTTCGTGTATCTATTGCCAAAAAACTCAATTCCTTGAACTCCTGGCGAGCGGAGAGTTTTCTTGTGTTCAGACAAGATTTCGCCTGTTTCTTCAGTGTGTGAAGAACTGTTCCGTGTAAGAACTGTTCAGTGTAGAGACTCCGAAATTGCGATCCATGTTCCCACGTGTTAATTGTTATGTTTCAAGAGACAAGGTAACCTTTTGTCTAATTTCATTCTCATGAGATAGAATATTATTACAAGTCCGATCTGAAATTTGAAGTATTGATTACTGCCTTTAGTGTTGTTGAGACCCAGACCGTCCGACCTACCAGAAAGGTGTAAGGTAACTGTATGGACGGCCGGGAAGTGCCACCCAATTTAGACCGGAACCCAGTGGGGGAGGCATCCACAGGGACCGTACCCTCCTTCCCCTACCACCAACCTCTCGGAAGGACTTACGGACCCACATGTTTAACGTGATCGTACTCCGCATGAACACGGCGGCATTTGTGGCAGCGTGCAAATCTAGCGCGCAAACCACGGGGATACCGCACCCGAGATGGCCAACAGCACGCGGTGTTCCGAGGTGGTCACCCACCAAGTACTAACCGCGCCCGATGCTGCTTGACTTCGGTGATCTAACGAGAACCGGTGTAATCAGCACGGTACGGCCGTTGGCCACTGCCTTTAGTGTGAAATGGTTATTCTAAAATGTTACCTGATTTAAATATAATATGATGGATATTGTGTTATTTTTTGTATGTCGGAAAATATATGTATTCTCTCTGTTCCTCTTCCTCCAGGGGTGTTCTTAATTGTCACCCTACCGAGTGTAATTCTGAGTTATTGCGTTATGGTCATGAGTTATTAGTTGTTACGCAATTGTTTAATGTACTATTTTCCAGTATTTTGATTACTGCCTTGTTTATTTTCAAATTCAATAAATGTGTTTCATTCTAACTTGTATCTTGTCTGTGGTTTCACAAACCGACGTCACACTATAATTGTAATCATTTGGACCCACAAAGCCGATTTTTCAAAATTTTCCTAAAATATGGATTCCGGTATGAAAAAGTTGATTTAAACCACACTTCAGTTAATTCACTTTGACATTAATCGTAATCCAAACAAGCGTAAAATGTGGAATATCAACGCATAAAAATGTCAAGTAGAACCTTACCCTCCAGATATTTTTTTTTCCCACTAAATGGAAATATTATGAAAATTCTACTTGGAAATAGATCACCACCACCACCACCAAGATTGGCTCCGTACCCATATGTTTTATTTATTTATTTATTTTAAGCTGGGCGACCGTCACAGATGCGACGTTTTTCTCAACTAATATCTTTTCCAAACACCCGTCCGGATGTCGCGACACAGATGACACCCGCAATGACAGCTCTGGAGACGTCCATGAAGAACGTCCCCAATCATTACAACGAAATCGTCTGGGAGGGCTGTCAACGCCATCAACGGAGAAACGCGACAAATGTCTCTCTGAGCTCGATAGCGGGCTATTATGGGAAGTTCTCCACTATTTGAGCGAATATGCGGATGCATGTGTTGAATGTTTGTGTGTGTATTGAAAAGCTGATGGGTGGATAGTGACGCGTTAAGGCTTCCAAATATACAGGCACATGCAATCGCCATTTTGACTCCAATCAATGAATGGCGCCCATGCTACGTGGCTGAAAATGGATACGCAATTTAAATATAAAATAAGTGCGTTTGCTTTCAAAAAATTGCACCATTTACCATCATTCAAGAAAGTAGTCTAGAATGTTTTGATTTGTTCAGAAAAAAGAACAGGAAAGGCAGGGTCTTAGTCAGGTAGAGGTCAGAGGAGGCTAAGTCCCCCTCAAGAGGTATACTCAGCCCCCCACCCCCCCACCCCACCCCCACCCATAAAAATATTAAATTTTTAGTAGTGATGTGAAAATTCATCTAAAATGCCATTCAAATTTTGCATGAAAAATGCCATCTAGATTTTTTGATAAATTACTTCGTTTTGAAGATTTTTACTTTCCCTGCAATACATGGAAATGCATAGGGAAAGTATTGGAATCATGCCGAAAATCGCAACTCGAGTTTTCGACGGATCTACACGTTTCGAGACCTCTAGAATACGAAAAAACTATTTTTAGCGTAACATCTGTGTGTGTGTGTGTCTGTCTGTGTGTGCAGATATTGTATCCACTCTAACTAAAAAACTAATGGACCGAATTTCATAAAATTTGGTAGGTAAGTCACTTGTGGGCGAATCTGGTGCTGATTAGTTTTGGGTACGATTTGGGATAAAAGAACTCGCCTTTTTTTGCGAAATGGCCCGCAAAAGCTTTTATCCACTCTAGCTGAAAATCTAATGGACCGAATTTCAAAAAATTTGGTAGATAAGTCGCTTGTGGGTAACCCTGGTGCTGATTAGATTTTGGTATGATTCGGAAAAAATAACCTGCCTTTTTTTGCAAAATGGCAAGCAAAAGCGACAAAATCTAAAATAAAAAACTACGTATGCTGAAATATATCTATTAAATGCTTGTTTTATAAGTAATTTTTAACGAAGAAGAGAATAAGATCAGTCCCATTACATACACTAGGACTAGCCGTTCTCGAGATATTTTCGTTTTTTCGCTACGTCACCTTTGAAAATGAGTCCAGTTACCAAATGAGAACGAACATTGAATTATAAGTGAATTAAATTTAATTAAAATAAAGAGAATGTGGATATAATTCTGCAGGGAAAGTCATGTGCTGCCCACATCAGATTTTTACTTTCCCTGCAATACATGGTAATGTATAGGGAAAGTATTGGAATCACGCCGAAAATCGCAACTCGAGTTTTCGACGGATCTACACGTTTCGAGACCTCTAGAATACGAAAAATCCATTTTTAGCGTGACGTCTGTGTGTGTGTCTGTGTGTCTGTCTGTGCAGATTTTGTATCCACTCTAACTAAAAAACTAATGGACCGAATTTCACAAAATTTGGTAGGTAAGTTACTTGTGGGCGAGTCTGGTGCTAATTAGTTTTGGGTAAAATTCGGGATAAAATAATCCGCCTTTTTTTTGCGAAATGGCCCGCAAAAGCTTGTATCCACTCTAACTGAAAAACTAATGGACCGAATATCACAAAATTCTGCAAATAAGTCACTTGTGGGTCGCCCTGGTGCTGATTAGATTTTGATACGATTCGGAAAAATTCACCTGCCTTTTTTTGCAAAATGGCCCGCAAAAATCGACAAAATCTAAAATAAAAAACTACGTATGCTGACATATATCAATTAAATGCTTGCTTTATACGTAATTTTTAACGAAGAAAAGAATAAGACCAACCCCATTACACTTGGTCTAGCCGTTCTCGAGATTCAGTTTTTTCGTATTTTCTCTACGCCACCTTTGAAAGTAAGTCCAGTTATCAAATGAGAACGAAAATTGAATTAAAAGTGAATTAAATTTAATTAAAATAAAGAGAACTTGAATGTAAGTCTGCAGGGAAAGTCATGTGCTGCCCACATCAGGTTTTTTGATTTAGCTGAATGTGTGGTTATGCAAATGATCCATTTATTTACATATTTAATTTTAAAATATTGTTAAATTGTGACAATAGTATTTAGGATACTTTTGTATTATTGCGGGGTTAGTTCACTGTTATATATTATAAATTCAAAATCAACTGATAAGAAGGCCCACGAGTGTACATATTTCAATTTATGGTAAAGGGACCCTGCCCGATCGAATAAAATGAATTATAGCACCCCTTGCATAGAATTCACACAGTTTGGATGACAAACTGGACAACAAAGCGATATAGACAAACAAGAAAGACCAATCATGCATAAATCATTGATTATGAAACACTTTCCAACTGAAATGTAATCTTTAAAGCATTTCTAAAATGTGATACATTCAGCAGTGATATTTTAAAAATTATCACAATACACAATACAATAATTTATTTTACTTGGAAACTTCGTCAAAAAAGGCAGTGCTATAAAATCGCCTGGATTTCTATGAAAAAGTAGTGAATATTTCATCCATACACTTTTATTCCAGACTCCGGAGTTAAATAATTTTGCGTGAAAACAATTCAGCAATTCTTATACAACTCATCTTACAATCACTTGTTTACATTCTGCATCCATTAAAATGAGGCTTCGTTGTAGAAGTAATCAAAGTTGGATGATCATTTAAACTCAAGAATATTGTAATTGCGTTGACACATAATATAGATGCACAGAAAATACGCAAAAATAAAGCGGTTTTAGGACGGATGCAACACTCAATATAAATTTTAAAAATCAGGATTTTTGACACTGAAAAAAAATATGGATGTTCTATTTTATTAAGTTTGTCACGTGATCTCTTCATATTTTACGAGTGTCATTATTATTTTAATTTTTATTTAAAAAACCACTAAACCTATTTTGCTGAATTTTTTTTTATATATTTTATGGTATAATTTGAATATTTTCTAAACGTTTCGAAGCAATTTGTGAATTTTAAGATTGCTTAAAAAATGTTTGAAAAATGAGGTCCCATAGAGTTCAATGTATTTCATTTTTTCAACTCGGGTTCAATCCAAAATTAATTGGGTGATAATTTTCATTTATATTCCGGTAGGTCCCACAGACCGTCTCAACAACATACTAAAATTTCATTTTGGAAAAGTCATTTTTACGGCAGTTATCGTGCGAACGGACAGACAATGAACAAATTCATAAACACTTTTCAACTATACTGTAAAGTGTTAAAAAGATGTGCCAATAACAATATCGAAGAACATTGTCTAATGAGTATAGATAGACCTTAAAACTGTTACAGAATCATTTATTTAACACCATAGGTTTCTAACAAATGTCTGCCCTGTTTAGGAATGCTGCAGGCACAAGAAACTAGTGTAGAACTTGCCTTTTATCTCATAGATGGGTGCAACGTTATAATCTCTATTTGTTCATGAATCGCCAGGTAACGTTAGACAGTACTGTGGCATGTCTGCGCATTTAGCAATCGATTAAATGTGATTGATATCATATGCGCACTTAGTTCGTCCCAGATATCAATTTCTACTCATTAAACATTAACTTTTTTATTGGCTTTTTGAGTATATCTCTCTTTGATGCCTAGTTCGTTATCCTAACTTTTAAAAGGTAACTTAAAAGTAACGTTAAAAGTAACTAATAAAAAAATCTGATGTGGGCAACATATGACTTTCCTTATGTAATGCCATGAATTTACTACTTTTACAATTAAAAAAATGTTATTTTTATAGTAGATACATATATTCTTTCCAAGGTATTGATTATTCTTCAATTACTCGCGATTTTCATTGATTTAGCGTCATTTTTATCCATTTGACGAGATTTTTGTTAATTTGGCAACAATTAAAATTGTCGTCAAGTTGACGACATTCCGCCAAATTCGTCGCCAAAATCTCGCCAAGCGTTATGGACGGAGAAATAAGTTATTCTTACAGCAGATAAATGACTATTGGCGTTCAAATACAAAAGTATTACTCAAAGTATCTTTTTTCATGAATGGAACGAGCTAGATCCACGAGAATAATGTCACCCAATTGATCGCATGGTATTACATATGAAAAGTGAACATGCTTCTCAATAGGAAATATATATTTTTTATTTTATATAACTTTTTGATAATTTTTTTTTTAAATGTGCAATATCTCGACAACGGTTTATGTTAGCGCTCTAAAATTTATGTCAATCGTTTTCTAACGAAAAATTGCATAAGAAATGTCTATTTACGTAACATTATTAGCGGTTTTGATTTTTTGACGATGTTTTCAAAATTTCACTCGAAAATTTAGGGGGGGGGGTTCTGAACATTCGATTGCGTATAAAAACAATAGGCTTCCAGTGTTTACGGATTGTGATTTTTGTACCAAATTTCGTTCGAATCGGTCCATTCGTTCGTCAGTTATCGTCTCCACAGACTCACTGACACACACACACACAGACATCACTTCAAAAATGTTTGATTCGTGATCAGGGATGCTTGAAACGTGCTCTCCCGTCGAAAACTCGAATTCGAATTTTCGACCCCGTCACAATACTTTCCTTATACATTATGTATATAAGAAAAGTAAAAAGAGTCTGTCGTATTAATTGATATTCAATTTTATTTAACAAAATTTGTTGAGATGGAAACTATCTTCTTCTTTGCCCTAGACCGTCCGACTTACTCAGAAGTGTAAGGCATCTATTTGGACGATCAGGAAGCGCCACCCAATTTAGACCAGAACCCTCCACATAACCATTACCTACCTTTTCCTGACACCAACCTCTCGGAAGGACTTTTCAATTCACAGATTTAAGGGTGAGCGTCAGTAAATTTTCTGCCCTATCCGCGCTTTGTTAACTTTCGCGGCACACATATAGACAGTACTGTGATCACGAAATAGTACTGTGATACGCCGAAATTCTGCTCAAACAGTTGCGAAATATTTTCTGATAGATAAAATCCTATGCTTAGATTATATTAAAACTAAATTTAATACCCAATAAATGTTTTATTTATTGGGAATATATGTTTTATTTTAATTTAAAATATTTTTGGTGCTGCCATCTGTTGTCGTAATTTAATTCATACCGACTATTTTTATTTTGTAATGAACATTTTTAAATGTCTATTCCTTCTAATACGCTATTAAATACAACAACAGATCATATATAATGCCATAATCACGGAAACGCAATTGAACTTGGACTTGAAGACAAAGGAACTTGAAGACAAAGCTGCAGTTCTCAGTGATGTACATTCAGATCCCTTATCAAATTTATAGAATGATAAATTACCTTTCCGTGATTGTGGCATTATTATATATGATCTGTTGTTGTATCTAACACTGTATTAGAAGGAATAGATATTTAAAAATGTTCATTAAAAAATAAAAATAATCGGTATGAATTAAATTACGACAACAGGTGGCAGCACCAAAAATATTTTGGATTAAAATAAAAAATATATTCTATGTTTTTTTGGGCATTAAATTTAGTTTTAATATAATCTAAGCATTGCATTTTATCTTTCAGAAAATATTTCGCAACTGTTTGAGCAGAATTTCGGCGAAATATGTGTGCCGCGAAAGTTAACGAAGCGCGGATAGGGCAGAAAATTTACTGACGCTCACCCCCCTTAACGTGCCCGTACTCCGCGCTGACGCGGGGATTGTCTGGGAAACGCTGGAAATCGAACTCGGGTCCTCAGGAGTGCAATCCCCGTAGCCTTAATCACTGGACTACCCCGCTGAGCCTGCCGGTTTTTTTCTGCCTTGATTTCTTTCGACCCAGATCGTCCGGCCTACCCGAAAGTGTAAAGTTTCTGTTGGGCTGCGCTTTTTTGGAAAAGCGAATAACATAATATACAACACAAAAGTACACATGAAACCGGCAACCGCCGCCATTAAGTGCTGTCATATTTTTTCAAAATTACTTTTAAAGCGGAACAAAAGGAAATGGATATATTCGGAAGGTGATTGAAACGATACCTTCCTGACTTGAACAATCTCAAGTGATTTCCTTCTATAATGATGCTGTCTTTGCGACGACGTTTAAATTGGGTAGTTCATTACTGTTGCAGGATTGTTGGCAAATAACTTCTGTGGAATCCTTTTCATGCAATTCATATAAGCAATATAGAAATAATTAAAAATAAAATTGTGAGGTGCTTATATTAAATTAAAAAAAAACTGGTACTCACTGTTTACTTTATCTGCTATACCTTTCTTCGAAATATGTTTAATGTTGAAAGCTCACATTAAACATATTTGGAAGAAAGCTCTTTTTTCAAATGAAACCTCTTCTTGAACAGAAGAGATTTCTCAAAAATGTGCGCAATAACAGAATGTGCGCAATATCTTTGTCTTGAATGAAATCGGGTTTCATGTTCCTCAGTACTGAACTACTAAAAGTTTATTTGCTGAAAGGAAATTTAGTTCTATTGTTACTTTCCTTATATACATCATGTATAAGGAAAGTATTGTGACGTGGTCGAAAATTCGAATTCGAGTTTTCGACGGGAGAGCACGTTTCAAGCATCCCTGATCGTGAATCAAACATTTTTGAAGTGATGTGTGTGTGTGTGTGTGAAAGTATGTGTGTGTGTGTGAAAGTATGTGTGTGTGTGTGTGTGTGTGTGTGTGTGTGTGTGTGTGTGTGTGTGTGTGTGTGTGTCAGTGAATCTGTGGAGACGATAACTGACGAACAAATGAACCGATTCGAACGAAATTTGGTACGAAAATCACAATCTTCAAACACTGGAAGCCTATTGTTTTTATACGCAATCGAATGTTCAGAACCCCCCCCCCCCCCTAAATTTTCGAGTGAAATTTTGAAAACATCGTCAAAAAATTAAAACCGCTAATAATGTTACGTAAATAGTCTAAAACTGTCTATATGTGTGCCGCGAAAGTTAACAAAGCGCGGATAGGGCAGAAAATTTACTGACGCTCACCCTTAAATCTGTGAATTGAAAAGTCCTTCCGAGAGGTTGGTGTCAGGAAAAGGTAGGTAATGGTCATGTGGAGGGTTCTGGTCTAAATTGGGTGGCGCTTCCTGATCGTCCAAATAGATGCCTTACACTTCTGAGTAAGTCGGACGGTCTAGGGCAAAGAAGAAGATAGTTTCCATCTCAACAAATTTTGTTAAATAAAATTGAATATCAATTAATACGACAGACTCTTTTTACTTTTCTTATATACATAATGTATAAGGAAAGTATTGTGACGGGGTCGAAAATTCGAATTCGAGTTTTCGACGGGAGAGCACGTTTCAAGCATCCCTGATCACGAATCAAACATTTTTGAAGTGATGTCTGTGTGTGTGTGTGTCAGTGAGTCTGTGGAGACGATAACTGACGAACGAATGGACCGATTCGAACGAAATTTGGTACAAAAATCACAATCCGTAAACACTGGAAGCCTATTGTTTTTATACGCAATCGAATGTTCAGAACCCCCCCCCCCCCCTAAATTTTCGAGTGAAATTTTGAAAACATCGTCAAAAAATCAAAACCGCTAATAATGTTACGTAAATAGACATTTCTTATGCAATTTTTCGTTAGAAAACGATTGACATAAATTTTAGAGCGCTAACATAAACCGTTGTCGAGATATTGCACATTTAAAAAAAAAATTATCAAAAAGTTATATAAAATAAAAAATATATATTTCCTATTGAGAAGCATGTTCACTTTTCATATGTAATACCATGCGATCAATTGGGTGACATTATTCTCGTGGATCTAGCTCGTTCCATTCATGAAAAAAGATACTTTGAGTAATACTTTTGTATTTGAACGCCAATAGTCATTTATCTGCTGTAAGAATAACTTATTTCTTCGTCCATAACGCTTGGCGAGATTTTGGCGACGAATTTGGTGGAATATTGCCAACTTGGTGACTTTTTAAAATGTTGCTAAAGTAACGAAAAACTCACCAAATGGATAAAAACGACGCTAAATCAATGACGACTCATTGATGATGACGACATGGAAAATGACGACTCATTGACGAAAATTCAATATCTCGAAAAGAATACAAATAAAAACTATAAAAATAATCTATTTTTTTACTGTAAAAGTAGTAAATTCATTGCATTATATAAGGAAAGTCATGTGCTGCCCACTGATTTTTTTTCATTACGATGATTGAAACTGTTAGGTTTCTTAATTGTTGAGCCATAAATAATCCCTTTTATGCATAATTATGTTAAAGTTTGAAGTCTGCTGTCATGTTAAGGATATATAAAATTTCGAATAAATATCGAAGTTTTCGCTCGAATATCATAAAATCATATCTGGTTCTAGATTTAAAAAAAAATGCTGATGTAAAGTTTTGTGAAAATATATGATTATTTGCTACATGTATTGTGTACAAAATATATTGATTACAGACAGACGACAGACAGACGGTCATCACTCTAAATACAGTCAAAACGTAGTCTGGAGGTCCTACAAGATATAATAGCCTAAAAACTCGAAGTCGAAAATTTTCGTGAAAACATTACTTTTTTTATACTATATTTCATAGCATGAGATAGCAAAAAGAGCCCTTTCCGCCTTCCTCAAGCACGTTGCGAAGAATATGCCAACTTAACCTATCACGGGAACACTGAGCGTAACTTGTGAAACATCGCACACGATTGGATCCTGTGGATATTACTAGGTGATCATCTAGCTCAAATACGGGGGAACCGTGAAGAGAGCAATCATATCACATCATAACGTGCGATTCTAGCTTCAAGACCCGGATATTGTAATGTATATGGGGAGCCATGACTCATGAATATGAGAGACCGGACGGACATATCTGCGCTGCTCAGTTGGCCAATGACCAGCACGTTATATGGCCGAATCATAACGACACATAAAACACCACACTATCTAATATTCATTGTGTTGCTGTGCTTTTAATAATATTGATTCTCTGAATGAAATATAAACCGGTAGCTATATTTTAATTATTTAAATTGAGTTTCTTTCCTAGTTATGTGCGCAATCGTATTTATTAACAATACATCAGCCTGTTTGATATTATACTTGTAGTGAAAAAAGAAACAACTACGGAGAGATTTTCTATAAAAATATTGTTATTTTAGTTAAATAAGTTTTCACCGATTAAAGATTCTAAATATCGTATATTTTAATTTAAAAAATCTGATGTGGGCAGCACATGACTTTCCTTATATAATGCAATGAATTTACTACTTTTACAGTAAAAACAAATAGGTTATTCTTATAGTGAGATACTTATATTCTTTCCAAGATATTGAATTTTCTTCAATGAGTCGTCACTTTTATTGATTTCTCGTCATTTTTATCCATTTCGCGAGATTTTCATTAATTTGGAAACGACATTCCTTCAAATTCGTCGCCAAAATCACCAAGCTTTATGGACGGATAAGTTATTCTTATAGCAGACTAGCAGCATACCCGTTCTTCGTACGGAGTATATAATATAAAGAAACTTGAAATTCATAATCATGCCCAAATTCTTATAGTATACTAAATGACATGTTTAATCAAAATATTCTGTTAAAATATTTAATATAATGCTCCTAAAAAGAAGTTTAAGAATCTCTGTTCTCGCTATATAAAATTATCTTCATGGACATATCTGAAGAATGAAACATCTTGGACCCCTTATGTAAGCAAATATAAAAAAAAATATGGAATTGAATCAATATATGCAAAATAAAAGCGTTAAAATTGTATGGGACCCGTACTAATTATATACGCGAATATTAGAAAATATAACCTGTATTAGTAGATTACATGTATAAATTGAAAATACCAATAAACCCGTAATCTTTAAATCTGAAGACAGTCATTTATACCAATATATGTCAAAATTAAAGTGCTAAAATTATATGGGAAGATATACACGTACTACTTATAATGTCCGATTATTAGTAGAAGATTACCCGTTTTGCAATATGAGTCTCAAATGTTTTTTGGTAAAATACAACAGACGACGTAATAAATTGAATATATAATTAATCCCCGTAATCTTCATACCAGAAGACTGTACTTGATTCCAATATATATGCCAATATATGTCAAAATATATGCCAATATACCTGTACTACTTATATTCTCGTAGGTTAGAAGATATACCCGTGCATTCCTAGAAGATTACTCGTACAACGTACAATATGCGTGTGTCAGCAATTTTTGCCGCAATAAAACAATGGCGTAATAACTTAAAAATATCAATAATAACTGAATCAATAAATCCGGAAAATATCAATAATAATAATGTTTAAACCTGAAGAGTATAATTGATATTATCCAGTCCAAAATGAAATGGCAATGAAATTTATTTTATATACATATCTTCATTATTCAAATCGGAAAGGATTTAATAAAAATCGTCTGCCGCATAAACACATTGGATTTAAATCCGTTGCTAAGCGACATGATATCATTTGCTTCAAATAAATTGGTAGAAAAAATATCGTCTAAATAGTTATATTTCTATGGAACATTTGGCGACAGTTTCGTCAAATTAGCGACATTTTAAAAAATCGCCAAATTTATCGCCAAGTGGGACTGTAGAACTGACAGTTCCACTTTGCGACAAATTGACGAAATATCATCACAATACTATCCCGTAACAAAAAACAATTAATATCATTTATGTAGCGCAATTTTATCAATTTCAAGATATTTTTATAGATTTGAAAACATTTTTATCAATTTGGTGACATTTTAAAAATTCGCTAAATGTATTACTAAGTAGGATGGTTGGTCTGACAGAGAAATGCTAACCAAACATCATTTCAGTACTCTCTTCTAACAAAACAAAAAAAAATTTCATTGATATGTCGAAGACCCAAGCCACACGACCAACCCGAAGGTTTATGGCAGCTGTTTGTGTGTCGTTTATATCAATTTGGCGACATTTCCGTCAATTTGGCAAAGTTTAAGAAAAGTTGTCAAATTAGCGATATCCCTCCAAATTCGTAGCTTTGAATTTGCAGATCTGAATGAAACATTCTTATCCCGTTTCAATATACTAAATGAAAACACTACAATTGTATTAGAAGATATACCCGCTCTACTCTTTTCCTGTTTCAACAATCGGCTATATGAATTTATTGGCTAAACACAATATATGAGTTTAGTAGCTAAATACGATATAAGCTTGAAAACTCTTTGCCAAAATAAATGAAATTGATGTACGCAGTCAGCAATTAATATAAGTAAAAGAAAAATCAAACCGTCCATTCATAAGATATACTTTTATATCCATTTATCCATTTATTTATTATTTAAATCGAAAAAAAATAATAAAAACATTAACAAACACATTTAATTTAATTGCGATGCCGAGCAACATGATATATCCTCCTAAAATGTTAAAATTTATTAACCACTAACAGCACACCCGTTATTCGTACGGAGTGTATAATTTAAAGAAACTTATAGTTCGCAATCATGTGCAAATTCTGTTAAAATATTAAATTTATTGCTCCTAAAGAGAAGTTTAAGAATATATGTTCTCACTATGCAAAATTATCTTCACGATCAGATCTGAAGAATAAAACATCCTGCCCCCTTTTGTAAGCAAATTTACAGAAGAAAAAATAAGAATTGAATGAATATATGCAACCCCGTACTAATTATATTGTCGCAGGATCAGAAAATATGACAATGTGTTAGTAGAAGATTACCCGTATTACAATATGCGTCTCAAAAATATTTGCCAAAATAAAAGAGATGACGTAATAAATTGAAAACATCAATAATATCCGTACTCTTTATACCAGAAGGTCGTAATTGATTCCAATATATGCCAATATATATCAAAACATATGTCAATATACCTGTACTACTTATATTCTCGTAGATTAAAAGATATACACGTTTACAGAGGCTGTTCACACATTTTTTAGACGATGTATATTGTATTCACAAAACTAAATTACATAAAATTCTTGTGTTTTAAATGTTCTATTTGACATCCCTTATTCTGAACTATCTTTCGACACCGCAATTTCCAGGATAATAATGCCTTTTGAAGTATCAGAAGAGGTATTCTATCCCATTCCTCCTGAACAGCTTTCCAGAGTCCTGTAAGAGTTTTGGGGACGACGTTTGGATAATGCAGATTTTAAAAGTCCGAAAGGACAAAAATCCATAGGTGATACATCGGGAGATTTAGTAGGGATATCAGTGAAGGGTATGGCCTTGATACCAGTTTTTTGTTCCATTTCTTTTAGGAAATTTACAGTGGATTTTGATGTGTGACTGCTAGCTTTGTCCTGATGGAGTCTCACAGATTGATGGCACTGTGGGTAAAGCGATGGTATTTCATTCAGAAAAATTGGCGATAAAATATGTTCCTGATAGTATTTGGAGTTAATCTTGACATTTTTTCCCACTCTCTTTATTTTTAACTTGCCATTATAAGAAAAACCAGCAACAATCATGAATCCCTTAGAAAAACTTTCTTTCGATTCTTTGAACCATGTACTTAAATTTTTTTCTCCCTTTTTATGATAATAAATGGCTCTTTTTTTGTTGCAATCATTTAAATACACCCATGATTCATCTATTGTGACAATTGTTTTCCATTTTTCTTTGGATAAGTGTTTCTCATATATAATTCTGCAGCGTGTCCTGCGTTCAGCCATATGATTTGGAAGAAGACGATGCACATTGCGTTTTTTCGCTTTCTTAAGATTTAAATCAACGTTTATCATTTTGTTTACAGTGGACACCGAGCATTTTAATGATTTTGCAACTGTCCTTTGACTAGGGGGATTTTCTATTAACATTAAACAACGTACCTTTGCAATATTCGAAGATGTCCGTTTTTTCCTTGGATACTTGTTTGGAATTTTTGTCAAAATTGAGGTTCCAATTTGACTTTTTTTTCCTTTCCTGTTGACGATATTACCTATCGACGCTTTAGATATCACAAAACCATGACTCTCACATCGTTTTTGGATAACAGATTATGCATATTTCTCTTCGGAAAGAGCATAAATGTAGCCTTCGAACCACTGTTTTGTTAAAAACGCCATTTTTGAATAAAAACAAAACTTTCAAGCCGCAGACGATAATTTTGACTTTTAAAAACATAGTACAATTAGAATTATTTCTTTTGCAGCAAACGATTTTTTATTACCGCTTACCAAAATCGTCTAAAAAATGTGCGAACAGCCTCTGTATTTGTAGAAGATTCGTACAACATACAATATATGAGTTTAAACAATTTTTGTCATAATAAAATAATTGCATAATAACTTGAAAATATCAATAATCCTTGAATCAATAATCCCCGAAAATATAAATAATAATAATTTTTAAACCTGAAGACCGTAATTGATATTATCCAGTCAAAAATGCTATAAGAAAAATCAAATCGTTCTTTTCTAAAATATATTTTTATATCCATTTATTTATTATTCAAATCGAAAAAATAATTATTAAAATTAACAGACAGATTTAATTTAATTGCGTTTCTGAGTAACATGATATAAGATAGAATCTAATAACATGTTAAATATGTCATGTCTTATAACATAAACTGCGAAATTAAATAACGATTTTGATTTCTCTATACTTCTCATTGTTCCGTAAAAGCGTGTTTTAAATAAACCATGAACCATGGAGATAGATTTCCCCTTTAAATCATGTTTCAAACAATTCATTTTTTCAGAAAGTGACTAATTAACGCAAAAAATCTCCCATCAAACTCAGAGATTAAATTTTAATTCACTTTCAAACGATTTTCAAGCTTTTCGTTTGGATAAACCACGGAGTTAGGGAGTAGAACTCCTAGGAAAAAGTTCCGTTTTTCATTAATATCTCGACAACCCCAGGTCTTAGAAACTCGAAACTTGGACAAAATTTATGGGGGGATATTTCAAGGCTATTCACCAAATTTCATTAAATTCGGTTCAGCCGTTTTTCCGTGATGATGAGACAAACGAAAATTTCGTTTTTTACTAATATCTCGAGAACCACTGGTCGTAGAAACTCAAAACACGGATATAATTTTAAGTGGGGCTATTTCTGGGCTACCCACAAAATTTCATCGAATTCGGTTCAGCCGTTCTCCCGTGATGGTGTGACAAACAGACAGACAGACAGACAGACAGACAGACAGACAGACAGATTTTCATTTTTATTTATATAGATAAATGATTATTGGCGTTCGAATACAAAAGTATTACTCAAAGTATCTTTCCTCATTAATGGAACGAACTAGATCCACGAGAATGATGTCATCCAATTTATCGCATAGTATTACATATGAACAGTGAACATGTTTCTCAACAGTTAATATTTTTACTTTCCTTATATATATAATGTATAAGGAAAGTATTGTGACGGGATCGAAAATTCGAATTCGAATTTTCGACGGGAGAGCACATTTCAAGCATATCTGATCACGAATCGAACATTTTTGAAGTGATGTCTGTGTGTGTGTGTGTCAGTGAGTCTGTGGAGACGATAACTATAACGAACGAATGGACCGATTAGAACGAAATTTGGTACAAAAATCACAATCCATAAACACTGGAAGCCTATTGTTTTTATACGCAATCAAATGTTCAGAACCCCCTTAAATTTTCGAGTGAAATTTTGAAAAAAATCGTCAAAAAATCAAAACCGTTAATAAAGTTACGCAAATAGACATTTCTTATGTAATTTTTCATTAGAAAACGATTGACATAAATTTTAGAAAGGTAACGTGAACTGTTCTCGAGATATTGCACATTTTTCAAAAACATTATGAAAAAGTTATATAAAATAAAAAAAAATATTTCCTATTGAGAAACATTTTCACTTTTCATATGTAATACCATGTGATAAATTGGGTGACATCATTCTCGTGGATCTAGCTCGTTCCATTCATGAAAAATGATACTTTGAGTAATACTTTTGTATTTGAACGCCAATAGTTTATATGCTGTAAGAATAACTTATTTCTCCGTCCATAACGCTCGGCGAGATTTTGGCGACGAATTTGGCGGAATGTCGCCAACTTGGCGACATTTTTAATTGTTGTCAAATTAACAAAAATCTCGCCAAATGGATAAAAATGACGCTAAATCAATGAAAATGACGACTCATTGAAGAAAATTCAATATCTTGGAAAGAATATAAGTATCTACTATAAGAATAACATCTTTTTTAACTGTAAAAGTAGTAAATTCGTTGCATTATATAAGGAAAGTCATGTGTTGCCCACATCAGATTTTTTGTTATTGTGTCTTTAATAACTTTTGTAAACTTTACATCTTTCCTGATAATCTTGATATAGTTTATTCATCCACAAGTGCTTTCAAAAATCATTTGCTGTAAATATGTATTTTGATGCATTTTATAATCATCCGCAAGTACTTTTAAAAATCATTTATTGTAAATATTTTGCATTTCAAAGTATTTTATAATATTTTATTCTGTATATTTCTGTATTGAATTTTGTCTTGCAAGCTGTTATTGGGACTTTATTCCATAGCTTGCATTCTTTTAATGCATTATAAAATACATAAATAAAATTTGAATGCATTTTAATAAATAAATAAAACTTGGCAAATAGATCAACCAGCCCATTCATTCCAATGAATGAGCTATTCTATTGGAATTTTTTTAAACGAATATTTTTGTGTGAGGAAGTTATTATAAGCAAAATATTTCTAATTTTATATAAAAGTTCAGTTTGTTTTGAACCCATATTTCAAAACATTCTTTTTCCGCATTCCTTTCCTCTTTATGCCAATTTCATCGTCACTTTTGTATTTTTATATTTCTCTCTTATGGTATAATTTCATATCGCCAAAATACAGGCAAGTGCACATCTCTCTAGCTCAAAAACGTTTGAAGAGATACGCCCTCAAAATGACTGCATACCCTTTTCCATATGAAACTTTAATAAATTACTGATATGGATACAAAAAGGACTAAAATGTTTATTTTATCTCATGATCTTCCCGATTTCAAAATATACCACGTTGGGAGCTCTAAATATAGTAATTTATAAATAAGTGCTGTATAACGAAGCCATATACTCGTTCCATGCCTATTAGTTATGGGTAATACCGGAAAAGTCACATTATCTTTCAAATTTTGCAAGCAGATGGAATTTTATTTTCCTTTTTCAGGTTCATTTAGCAAACATATAAAAGACGTACATGTAATCAGAGCATAAACAAAAAGGTATGGGCCGACATCAGACTTTTACTTTCTTATTTTGTAGTTTAGATTCCAGTGGTTCTCAAACATTTTAAGACGTACATGTAAACGGAGCATGGTAAAAGGGAATGGACTGATATCAGACTTTCACTTTTTTACTGTGTAGTTTAGATTCCAGTGGATTTCAAGCTTTTTAAGTTTATGACCCTCTTTAAGAGGAACTTTGACACCGCAGCTCCCTTCATAAAAATTTAAAATTATTTATATGTATTTATATATCTACTAGTATGTAAGCATGTTAAAAACAGAGAATCTGACACTCTTAAATTAAATTACAATTTTTAAATAGGTTTTAATTCGTTTAGCAATATAAAACTTGAAAATTAGCTCATTTAGGTTCTGTCACGTGGTCGATACTACAAACGTTCAAAGTTTCAGCCTTTTAGGTCACATATGGGGTCTGGAAGATATGGAAAAAACATTTTGCACCCTCCCTCACCTCTTGATTTTTTCCACATCCGGAGGAAAAAACAGAGAACCCATTATATTCGGTTTGGTGGTCGATACTATGTTGTTGTTGTTGAGACCCAGACCGTCCGACCTACCAAAAAGGTGCAAGGTAACCGTTTGGACGGCCGAGAAGTGCCACCCAATTTAGACCGGAACCCAGTGAGGGAGGCATCCACAGGGACCGTACCCTCCTTTCCCTACCACCAACCTCTCGGAAGGACTTACGGAGCCACATGCTTAACCTGATCGTACTCCGCATGAACACGGCGGCAGTTGTGGCAGCGTACAAATCCAGCGCGCAAACCACCAGGCTACCGCGCCCGAAATCTGCCAACAGCACACGGTGTTCCCAGGTGGTCACCCACCCAAGTACTAACCGCGCCCGATGCTGCTTGACTTCGGTGATCTAACGAGAACCTGTGTTCAGCACGGTAGGGCCGTTGACTATGTTGTTGTTGTTGTTGAAACCCAGACCGTCCGACCTACCAGAAAGGTGTACCGGCCGTTGACTATGTTGAAGGCCCAGACCACACGACCAACCCAGGGGTTTATGGTAACAAATTGTGTGGCCGGGGGCCGTTGACTATGTGTAAAAACTCAGCCTGAAAGCCATAGGGGAGCTTTTGGAGGACCTGGAAAGACTTTAGAAGCATTTTCTTCGCCCCCCTGCTCCCAAGGGTATTAAAGAGAGACTCCGTTAGGTTCTGTTGTGCAAAGATTCAGCCTTCTGGGTTAATGTTTTTTTTTTTTTTTTTTTTTTTTTGGAAAGTCTGTAAAGATAAAAGCACGTTAGAAAATTATTATATAGATTATATTTTTATTACAAACCTTTGCGATCTCTAGCACTCATCCCTTGATACGTTTGGTTGCCACTTGCCATTTGCAAAAATATTTAAAGACTAAACATAAATAAATAAATAAATAAAAGAACTTGAAGACTGCGTTTATAAAAGATATATGATTTAATTTTCATTCTGATATACACATCATGATACGCGACTTAAGCGTATGAAATATTCATTTATTTGAGACGCTATGAAATATTTAAACGCTATGGAATATTCATAACGAATATAAATGAAATATTCTTAATATGATTTTTAAACGCTATGAAACATTCATTTACTTATTTTATTTTATTTTATTTTTTTGTTGTTCAAAACGTCATTAGCATCCCCTCTCTAGGGCAAGCCCCCCCCCCCCCCATCCGGGGGGGATAGTGCATTGTCAAGTATGGTATCAATCGAAACATTTTTAAAGTCCTTTAAAGTGATGCGCAATTCGCTATAATTGTAATCCCTTGAACCCACAATGCTGATTTTTCAAAAATTTTCCTTGTAAACTTTCGTGGGGGGGGGGGGGCTGGAAGTTAGTAAACAATGGATTGTGGTGTTGAAGACCCAGACCGTCCGACTCGTCCTGAGGACTTAGAGTAACTAGTTGGACGGCCGGGAAGGAATGGATTGTGGTGTGAGAAAGTTGAGTTGAACCACACTTCGGTTATTTATTTTTTTTTTTCATAATTTAATGGTACCATCCTCTTAATGCTAAACTGTAATTCATAAACTCGGGAATTTTTTGACACTCCATCGTCCTCGGGAATACACTTTTATCTCACTCTAGCATCTATCTCCTCTCTCTGCCTGTAAAACCGTTTATCCAGCGTTGTCTGACACGTATGTGGTAAACAACTTCGGGCTAAGGCTCCTAAATATATTTAGCAGCCTTACTTCGGACTGTTTGCGCGCTTTCCAAAATGTGGGGATACACCCAGTGAGATAAATAAACAAACCAATTTTTTAAGGAAGAGAAGACAGGTGGGGTGAGGGAGGTATATTTTTAAATCTATCTTTCTGTCTGTCTCTGGTGTGTGTGTATGTCGTCTGCAGCGGAAAATCGAGGTGTCGAACAGCAGCGCAATTTTCAGGTCTCCGGACGATACACCTCGGCGAATTTTTTTTTAAAATTCGAATTAGTTTTTTAGTTATTTTATGTTGAAACTTGATTTTATGAGATTTTCACGCAAGTCGGTTCCTTGATGGTCGAAAATATTATCGCAGAGTTTTCGACTCGACATCACCAGAAAGATCGAAGAACGTTTTTCCAACGATCTTTCTTTATAACAGAATCCGTATAACAATTCCGTCATATTTATTTATTTATTTTTAAATACATCGCAATATGCGCGTTTTATGTCATACAATTCACATTGCGTCGCATCCGATAATGGAAAATTAGCGCAATTTTACTGTTTGTCAAAACTATGGATGTATATCTTTACATTCTAATAATTTTTATTTTATTTCAATGACTCTATTTTCGGATTTTACGCGTGAATTTTCAAACAAAGTAAAAAAAATAGATATTTTTTTAATTCCGCTATCGAAGAACTTCTTCGTTTGTTCGCCGGTTGTTATATGTACTGACCGTTGCAACTAACATCATGCTTTAGGACAATCCTAGCAGAAGATAAAGACAAAATGACAGATATTGCAGGCGGGGAACGATTACGCCTTTTGTAAAAATTGAATGAATGAATTGTTAATCCCTGCTTTAAATCCCGGACAACGCCAGTTACATTTTCTAATCGTTAATAAATAATTGAAAGGCAAATACCGGGGAAACATTTAGAAAGTGAAAATCCTCTCGACCTTCTCATACTTTTACATTCCGTATATTTTTAACATAAAAAAAAATATATATCTAAACAAAATGACAAAAACTACTTTTATCATTTGTTTTCATTATACAAAAAAGTTTTTATCAGAAAAAAATAACCTGATTTTATTCACAAAATAGCTCGGAGAAAAATTATCAAAATCTGAAATAAAAGATTACGCGTGTTCAAATGGATCAATTAAATGACTTTTTCATAATTTCATACGTAATATTTAATAACGAAAAGAATAAGACCAATCCCCAGGGCTAACCGTTCGCGAGATATTTTAGGTTTTCGCATTGGTACTACGTCACCTTTGAAAACACACCCAGTCACAAAACGAAAACGAAAATTGAATTGAAATTGCGAATTCAGCGTAATTTAAAGTAATGATCCATGTTATTTTGTGCAATCAAAATCAATTTAAAGAATTGTGAAAGAAAGAGGAAATAAATTTGTGTCTGTTGGGAAAGTCATGAGCTGCCAACATTGGATTTTTTTTTTTGTTGTTTACAGAACATTTTAAAACATGATAAATACCCTTCTAGATATAAATAGACTATGTTCTCAAAGATTGAAGATAAGGACACGTGTAGATAATTGTCGAATTATGCGCGACCGCACAAATGTTAAAAAAACATTAAAATTCCTGAGTAACTGCTGTTTATAGGACCCTGAGTCTTCATCTACTCAATTTTTAATGTAAAACTACTATGAAAATGTTTAAATACATAAATTTTAAAATAAATCCTATATCTAATATTTTTCAAAAACTGCTAAAAACGGCAAATCATTAAAAAAATCATTCGTTTAAGCAACTTGAAAATGATTTTGTTTGACAAAAGAATTACATTTTGCTTCCTCTCAAAAAAGGGCTACTGTTGTGAGCAAATAGAGTTTTTAATTTTTTTTTTCAATTTAAATTAAAAAATGGCCGCTATTTTGGCAGCATATCCCATTATTTTTTTACTGAAGGCAGACAACCTTCCAAGCATTTAGCATCCTCTGTTAATAAAAGCTAATTTCGCAGAATCGCGAGGGGGGATGTACGTAGAGACGCTCTGCCCCCCCCCCCTATTAATTGACTATATTTCCCTTAACTTAAACTGCCATCCATCGAAAGTCGTTGAAAAAAAGTGCCACGTGCTAAATACTTTTCCTGACCATTTAACAATGCTTCTATACTCAGAATTTTTTTTTCTTCTTCTATTTTCCACCTTTTTTCCTTTGAATTTTTGGTGTACTTCTTCTAAAATCTCCATTCCTCCAAATTTGCCACATTAAACAGATGTTCAGTGTATGGCGCCATCGTTCGTTTTCTGATACACACACCTGGGGTTTCTGGAATCACGGCACAAAAGAAAAAAAAAACGATGTCGTATAGAACAATAGGATGAATTTTTTTATCCAGCATAAAAGGTCATTCCTGGAAATTACTTTCTGTCTCTACGCTTATTTACCCATCTTGGACGCTATTTGTAATTTTCAGTCTTCGAACCGATAGCTTGTGCAATGTAGGGCATAAAAAACCTCTCTATCCTTTCATTTAACTTGATCAGTGTGATTAAAATATCCGAGGACCTAACTAATCAGGTTCCATTAATTATATAGTAGCATAAAGTTGGATATGCTGCTGTCTTTAATGATAAATGTTAATTCTTTGGATTCTAAACTTTATCGGGACATCAAAATATCTGAGGACCTAACTTATCGGGTTTTATAAATCATACTATCATAGTAATATAAAATTGGGTATATCGTTATAAATGTAATTCTTTGAATTTTTAATCTTAACGGGCTAGCCATAGGAGTGCACTAAATTTCGGGGAATAACTCGAGAACCGGAGCAGCTAGAAAGTCCAAATTTAGCATGTTGTTGTCTTCTGTGGTATATTTTAACTCTTTGGATTCAACGTTATCGGAATATCCCATCTAAAGAATGTACTCGTTTTTGGGGAATAACTCGAGAACCAGAGCAGCTGCGAATCCGATTTATTATGGCATTGACATTTGTGCTCTATTTGAATTACTTGGATTTTGAACCTTATAATAATATACTCATTTTTGGGGAATAACTGAGTCCTGAAGAACCAGAGCAACTAAAAACTCCAAATTTGGTGTGTCGTTGTCTTACATACATTTAAGTTACATATATATGTTAATAAATGTAATGCCGATCCGGTGGTCGAGCGGTCAGGGGCATGCATTTCCGTCTGATCGCTGGATTACCGGGTTGCGGGTTCGAATCCCGTCAGCGGGCATGAATGTTGTCATGTCGAAGCCAAGCCAGACTTCCGCCCTTCGGGGTGCTTCTATAAAAGTGAACCTGCAATTCTTCGCCATGGGATACCCTGGGGGGGGGGGTCTTGTGGACGTGGTGCGTAGATGCCCCTTAACCACGGGGGAATTAGTAAAAAAGTAAATAAATAAATATATAAATAAATATAATGTTCATGCATTTACGTTACATATACAAAATAAACGGGCGTACTTTAAAAAACTATGTTTTTTTTTTCTCTTTTACTTGTTCAGCATTAAAATAAGATTGGACGACACCTAAATTTCAACTATACTCGCAAACGAGTTATCATTTAACGAGCATTTAACGAGTTATCTATCGCCTTGCGTCTGAAAATCTTTACGGATTTCGAAGGCAGTTAAAAATGGACGGTTTCTAAAGTATTACAATAAATACATACAAAACGTGTATCTCTAAATATTACAATAAATACACACAAAAAGTGTTTTACTAAATATTACACTTTTTTGACTACTATGTATTTATTGTAATATTTAGAGATACATATAAAACGTGTATATCTAAATATTACAATAAATACATACAAAAAGCGTGTTCCTAAATTTTACAATAAATACACACAAAACGTGTTTCCCTGAAAATTACAATAAATACATACAAAACGTGTATCTCTAAATATTACAATAAATATATACAAAAAGTACTTTCCTAAATTTTACAATAAATACACCCAAAACGTGTTTCCCTGAAAATTACAATAAATACATACAAAACGTGTATCTCTAAATAATACAATAAATACATACAAAAACTATTTTCCTAAATATTACAAAAAATACATACAAAATGTTTCTTACAAATTTATTGGCGTGCTTAAGGATTTACATAGGAACTTTTTATATATGAGTCTATACATAAATTATATTTGTTAATGGCAATTTATTTACACCAGTGTGAAAGAAAAGTCCGCATTACTTTATGTTTTCAATTGTTTACCTGGCATTCAAGCTCCACTGATTCCTGCTTATCAGTTTGAAACGCGCATTTGTTTTCGAGAACGTTTAAGAAGTGCTTAAACCAGATCAACGTCGGATCGACCTATAATGGACGTCAGAGGAACAGCATAATAAGCAATTTAAAACTCGCGACGCTGTAATTTTCGGAGGCGTTGAAAGGACACGGCCAGTCTTTGACCAGACGATCGTTTTCTTGCAAGGAACCCCTCGTCAACAGGTCCGCTCGACCCTGGAACAAACAATGCCACATTTGCTGCCGTCTTTGATGCGAGGGATGGATTGCAGAGATGAGGTTGTATAGAAGAAGACGTAAAAACAATGGCTCTTTAAATAGTTCGCCGTCGTCCTTCGAACTATCTGATCAAAAATTCGATTAAGAATTGTATTTCTTGATGGGTATTTTGAAAATTATAGACGTGTTGTATTTTTTTATGGAGATTTCCTTTCCTTTGAATGCTATTTTAGCATTCTGGCATGAGACTAGAATCTTTCAGTAATTCCTACAGTCCTGGCCAGTCCATGGGCAGTAGGAAGGTAATCTCATCCCATAAGCAAAATGCGCAATATATAGGGTGATTCAAAAAAGATGGATCAAACTTTACGAAGTGGTAATATACACCAAATCCAGCATTTTTCGTCAGAGTTTACCGGGTCGGAAATGAAACGTAAAGGCGACAGTGGGCGCTTAATAGTGAAACCGATGAGGTGAGGCGAAAACGCAATGACTTAGAAGATATAAAATGACATTTAATAAACAATAATTACAGTGATGGCTCAAAAGAGCGACAGCCAATCTCACAGTGGCGATGGAGGGATTGGCGAACTCTCTCGAACAGACCAGGTATGTCGCGCACTTCAGCAGCAGCGGCCGAAATTCTGGCGACGAGTTCCTCTTCAGATTCAAGGGGAGTGTCATAGACGAGACTCTCTATCCCCACAAAAAGAAATCAAGATCGGGTTATCGTAAGGGCCAAGCTATGGGACCACCTCCCCCAATTCATCGATCTGTTACGCCTTTAAGTTTCATTTCCAATCATATAAAATCCGAAAAATGCTTGGTTTGGTGTGTACTACTACCTTGTAGAGTTTGACCCATCTTTTTTTAATCACCCTGTAGATACTTATCGAAGAAAAGCGAGCGTTCCGATCCCAACTCAAAACTGATGGTATGCGGAGGTTTTGTTAACATATAATATAAAACTCAACCAATTCGAATAAAATTGTGTACAGAGCTTGAATTCATCCTGTTTTAGGCCCTGACCAAGGCCTAATATTAAATCTCGATCTATGTACTGAGAAATCTGAGGTTAAAATTCAGATCATTTTAAGTCTATACGGAGAAATATTTATTTAAAAAAATACCCTCGCCAAAGAGGATTTCCTGTTTGTTTAGTATAATTTGTACAATGTACAAGTGACTAGGCTGTCTTTCACATACAAGTACTTAATATTTGCTGTTTTGTATTCATTATTTTGAATTTTTATTGAGAAATTTCTAATTCGAAAATTTTCGGGATAACAATACCTATGGTGATCTAAGCCTATCTGCCCGGTTTGGTAAAAAATGGCAACCTTGGCAACGGATTTGGCGACATTTATAAAATGTTGTCTATCATTGGGGGGAAATGCCGCCAAACTGATGGAAACGACGCTAAAACAACGAAAATGACGCCAAATTGATAAAACTAATCAACACATAAGTAGGATAAAAGTTTGCAAAACTTCCTTGAAGAAAGTCCCCTTTTTTTACAAGTAACAGTTTGATTTATTGTTAGATTTTGATTTTAAATTTTAAAAATGGATTGAAATTCAAACTAATTCATAAATGGATGGCGCATATTGGTTATATTTCAATAGAGTTTGTCTGTCTATTCGTCTATTCCCCTAGGCGACACATTAGGCGATCTTGACGACAAACTTGACGACTTTTGAAAAGTGTCACAACATTGACAAAACATCTCCGAATTGGCAAAAATGTTGACAAATTGTCAAACATTCAATAACTCAGAAAATCTACCCTATTAATTAAATTTAATTTCTTTGATAATCCCTGGCGCTTTGAGGTAATTATTAATTTAATATCAATATAATTATCATTAATATAATTTTCTCTTTTCAGAGTATAGTAAGTTTTACTGTTCATTGAACGGCTACACTTAGTTAGGGCTAGGCTTAACTGTATCCAACGCCCCTGTTAAACCTTGGTCTGCGGATCTTGGGGAGTAGCAATGTAATGCGCTATATATTAGGAGATGGGTATAGCACAAACATACCCACACACAAACATATATATATAATAAAAATATAATATGAAATTCCAATTATAGATTAGAGAGAAATTGTAATTCATATAACCATAACTAAAATATGCTAATAACATAAAACGATGTAAAAAATTGAGATTCATCAAGAGGAGAATAAAATGCATATATCTAGTCATCAAGCTAAATATAATCAACACATATCAATGGTGAGATTTGGAAAATTTAAAAACTATAAATAACCAAGCATTAAAGTTACGTGGAAAAGCATTAGGCTTAAATATTAAATAGTAATTCATTTTGAACAGATTCGTCTTCAGGTCCCAGTATCTATTCAAAATGAACATATATATATAGTATATACAGAGAGATGGGGGGAGGGAGGTAGTCGTATAAAGAAAGTAATAGGAGAAGAGCATGACTCGCATGTGTCTATGGATATTAGGAGCGTAAGTGCTACATGTGGGTGGACGGGCTTATGACGGTTTTACTCTTTTACCTGTTTTATGTACATCAATCAAATTTATACAAAAAATCATATGTGCTACTATTAAGTTTTTAATTTTTATTATTTTTGGTTTAGATTCTATGCGCAAAACGGAAGTCCAAATTTCGAAAAGCGAGACCCACCGAAGATGAATGCACTTTTCAACGTTTACTAAATGGATAACTGGAATGACTGTAAGTACATATTTCTTTAAATCAGCTATTTAAAGCCTGTCACAGACAGGGAAAGTGTCGCTCTTAAAAAATTAAGCTGCAACTTTTTTTAATAAGTTTGATTTTGTTTAGCGATATATGGTGCTTAGCGCCGAAAAAAGTTATCTCATTTGAAAATTAGACCTGTTAGGTTCTGTTCATGTTCGAGTTTCAGTATTGTATATCCCTGTAGGGATTTCGAGGGCGTTTGTGTGTCTCCCCTCCTCTCCCCTCTCACCTTTTCCCCCTTGTCCGCGCTGGAAAAAAAAATGAAAATCCAGCTTCCTTAGGTTTGGTCCAACGAGTTAGTATATATGGAGGGAGTGCGGTCCTATCTTCCCCATGCTAGTAGCATGGACAAACACTGAGAAGGTGTAGTAAGGACGAGGAGGAGAAGGACTTTCATGATTTGGCGATTTATCGCCTAAACTGTGTAGTGTACTTCTGTTTTTTTTTAACTTCTATTAAAGTCGAGGATGAATGGGAAGTTATTACACGTGTTATACGTTATAAGATTTTAAAAAATATGTATGAAAAAAAATACGAAATAGGATTAGAATATTTTTATTACCAAAAAATTTTATTACTAAAGAATAATTTTGTTAATGAAGTCAATTTTGTAAAACAACTTGAACTACAAAGCAATTACAAAAAAAATATGATATGAAATAGATTACAAGTATACAAATTGAAGAATATGTATAATATATTTAAAAACAATTATAAAGTATATGAAAAAATTGTGTGCATGCTTGCTTAAAATGCAGAATTCTTCACTTTTATCCAGATAAACTTTATCTCTGAAAGTTATGTTAGCATTATCCATATCTGCTTTGAGGCATAATACGACTGAGTCATTTTTACATCTAATTTATTTTAATATATTGTATGTGTACCGTCAAATATATAAAACAATGTAATATTTGCAATAATAAAATGTTTAACTTTCCCGAGGAAAACTGAAAAATATAAAACTTTATAATATTTCTTATATAGGGAAATATATATATATATATATTCGCTATTTTATCTCATACGGACTAAAAAATATTAAAATATGTGTAACAATTATTGCCTTTTCATCTCTTCCTCCTGACAACATCTTTATTTAATTCCCATTACCCCCCCCCCCCCCCTCCTTCCTTTTTTTGAGTTTTTCGTGTGATATTATTTCATTTAAATCATGTTGTAACTAGTTGATGAAGATGATATATGTAGTCCTATTTCAATATAAAATTATTTCAATATAAAATTATTACTTTTGAATCACCTAAGCTAGGTGTCCCAATAGCTTTATTTTCGTCAAATTTCTGTAATTATAATAATTTGGACTTCAATTTATATTAGTCGCACTTGAAAGACTCTGAAACACGACTTTGGTACATAAAACATGATGTAAGTAAAAATATTTATATTGGTAGAGCTGTTTCTAGATCAAAAAGCCTATTACTTAAATTATGATGAGGAGAATGTAAGGTTCTTTTAGAGTTAATATTTCTCGTTTAATAGATTGCTAACGCGTGATCAAGAAGTCGGTGATTCAAATATTTCTTTGGGCAAGGCATATTTCTTTCTCGAAAACTAAACAAGAGTGTAATACCAAAATACTTCTACTACACTGGGAGTTTGATGATATATCCTTTTATATTTAATTTGTGAACAATCGAGATGTTTATATGAAATTAATTCTAACCAACATCGGCATGTATAAAATTTATGCAGAGAGAGTGAAGGGGGGGGGGGGGGGCAATCTCATGGATAAGATTAATAACATCGACTTATTAAGTACAATTTACTTTGAACTAGAAATGAGATCATGCTCATATTTCAGATCATATATCTTTATATAAAATGCACTGAAAAATTGTGATGTAAAAATCTAAGTGACATTTTCAATGAATGTAAACTATTATATTTTATTTTGAAAGTAAAATTTTATCATCCGACACATCTTTACGCTCATCATCTAAACACCCTATGTTTCTTCCCTAGCCACCCAATCTTGCCAAACGTCGCCAAGTTCTACCTCGAAGGGAAAAGATATGAGGATACCGAAAATAGCTCTATAACTATCACAAAAGTACTCCGAATGTTTTTTTAAAGTGTTAGAATGATATTATAAGTCTTCTGCAATATCACAAACACCAAAAATTGAGCAAAACTTCTAATAATATAGCATTAAAAGCAATAAAATTAATAGCCAAATGAAATGCACCACGCTAAAATCTAGCAAAATTACTTCTTAACTATATTTGTAAGATATATAATGAAAAAAAAAACTTACCCATGGAAAGAGTAAAGTCCTCCTTTTATATGCTTTTCCTTGCAGCCGTAAGCACAACAGTACATAACCATTATTTTACTATTTATATTTCTCAAACACGCTCTCGGTCAGAAATCGCCATTGAAATGTACAGGGTCACAGTCGGAAGAAAACGGGTTCTCAGGAAATTCGTCCTGACTACAACTCCCTTTATCTTTGGCCCCGATTGCAACCCTTAAGCTCTCTCCATTATATACTACCTCGATGGTTTGGTCCAGTGGTCAATACAATGAGTGCCAAAAATTGAGTCTTATAAACCACCAGAGGGCTATATAAGGATCTGGAAAGACATTAAAAATGAAGTGGAATGCAGCTCAACTCAACTTTCTTATACCAGAATACATTTTTTAGTAACTTTTATTTTCCCAAATGTTACAAGATTTTTTTTTAAATCGGTGTTGTGGTTCCAAATGATTATAATTATAGTGTGTTCGGGCTTGAAAAAATCTTTTGATTAATACCATACTTGACAATGTACCCCTCCCCCCTGGTGGGGGGCAACTTGCCCCTAGGAGGCTAATGACGTCATGAACAAAAAATGTATCGCGGCTATTTTTCACGACAATGATTGCAATTATAAAGTCTTGTGATCATTGAACCATCATTAAACCCTTTTATGCATGATTATGTCCAATTTTATCCTATGCTGCCATGTTAAAAAAATATATATAATTTCGAAGTTTTCGCTCGAATTTAAAAAAAAAAAAAAAAAACTCTATCTGGTTCTAAATTCTCTGATAACAGAGCCGGATATAAAGTTTCGTGAAAATCCATTAATATTTGTGACCGCGGTCATGTACACAAAAAATCGACACTACCGACATACAGACTGACATATCTCCAAAAATAGTTAAAACGTGTTCAGGAGGTCTTAAAACATATATTGGCATCCAAATCTCGAATTCGAATTTTTTTGTGAAAACACTGCTTTATACTATAATATTACATAGTATGAGAAAGTAAAAATAATCTTCATTCCGGTGTGTGGGGGGTGGGGGCGGGAGGTTAAAAATCCAACTACATCCGACCCGATAGTCGATACTTTAAGTATACAAAGATTCAGCTTTCTGGGTCATCACCCCAAGAGGCTTCTGAAGGGTCTAAAAAGACTTTTCGAACGCAAAGTAATTTTCTTCTTCCCGAGAGGGTGTAGGGGGGTGTAAATCGAAAATTCTGCTATGTTAAGTCTTGTCCTATAGTGGATATTATAAGTATGCATAGATAGATTTATCCTTCTGCTGTTCTTCGCCGTTCATTTAATGCTGATCCTGTTCAATTTGACAAAAAATTCTTAATCGCATCATCAATCCTTCCTCCTTATTTAAACGGTCGTGAAGAAAGTGCTTTGTAGAAAAAGAAAAGTCATACACTGACCGGTGCCTTAGTTGCTAAGGAAAGGGAGGATCCTTGAGAGCGGGATCTTGCGACCTGTCTCGGGCCGAGATCGCATCAAAGGGGCGACACCGTTATGGCGGCAATTTCATCCAATTAAATCCAATTACATCTCGCAAATCCCGACGCAAATTATTTCCATATCAAAACCTTTCGAATCCATCTGCTATTTACCTTCAATCTGAATCCTCATTTACTACCCCCCCCCCCCCCCTCATAAGATGGTTCTCAGAAGAATTCTATCATACCTGTGTCCTTGGGTACCCGGATGCTGATGACGCCGAAGAAGCACTGACACGCCCACCTGCTACAGCAACGACCAATCAACGGTGATCTGAAAGTCACGATTTAGGCACTGGGGCAGAGAAAATGGCTGTTGCCAGATTGCGACAATTTCATTTTTTTCCCCTTGTTTTTATTTTTTCCCCTCGTCGTCTGAAGATATCCGATAAGTGTGCACCGTCCATTTAACTTAATATCCTTCCCCGTAAGCGCTCGCACACGGATTTCGAAAATCAGAAATTGGCAGTTGCGAGGCATCCTGCATTGCGTTCTCTTGATTCACTTTTTTTTCGTCAAAGGCGGTGGCAACGCTCCGACAAGGCGGGGAGGGAGGAGGTTTTTCCTACCCATTCTTTAGATTTAAATAGTTCTTAACTGTACTTGTGTGTGTGCAGCAAATCTAATTTGACAATAGAGAGGTATAAGAAAAGCTGTAAGCCTCCACTAAATTAAAGGGTCTATATATTAAACGCTATTAACAATTAAAAACTAAATTTTGCTACATTAAATCCATGGATTTTATTTCTATTCAACCCATTCCTATCATCAAAATTCAAAATTATATTCATATTTCAATAAAAAAAAAATTAATGTATGCAATACATGACTTTCTCTACAGGCTCAAATTCCTTTTTTTTTTTTTTTGTATTCCTTGAAAATAATTAATTACATTGAGTTTTATTGCACAAAATAACACGCATACTTATTTGAAATGACACTGAATTTGCACTTTTAATTCCACTTTCGTTTTCATTGGGTGACTGGATGTATTTTCAAAGGCTGCGTAAAAAAAATGCGAAAAAACTAAAATATCTCGGGAACGGCTAATCCTAGAGTAATGGGGTTGATCTTATTCTTGTTGTCGTCGTCTAAAATTACGTATAAAGCAAGCACTTAGTGGATACATCTAAGCATACGTAGTTTTTCATTTTAGATTTTGACTGTTTTTGCTGGTCGTTTCGCAAAAAAGGGAGGTTCTTTTTTCTCGAAGCGTACCAAGATCTAATCAGTGCCAAAGTAACTCACAAGTGAATCATCTACCAAATTTTATGAAATTGGGTCGATTAATTTTTAAACTAAAATAGACACATATCATTTTTGCAGGTCATTTCGAAAAAAAGAGGCAGGTTCTTTTATCCCGAATCGTAATCAAATCTAAACAGCACCAGGGTAACCCACAAGTAACTGACCTGTACAATTTTATGAAATTTGGTCTATTATTTTTTTAGTTAGAGTGGATACAAACATTGCACAGACACACACAGCGTACACACACGCACACACGCACACACAGAGAGAGAGAGAGGAGAGAGAGACTTCACCCTAAAAATAGTGTTTTCGTGTTCTAGAGCTCTCAAAACGTGTAGATCCGTCGAAAGCTCGAGCTGCGATTTTTTACATGATTCAAATACTTCCACACGATCCCTATTCCACACGAGATGGGTGTCTGACATCGACATCAAAATTAAGTTAATAGACTGTTACAGCTGCCATATTATATTCAAGCTAGCCCTACCCGAAGTATACGTCATAATTGCCAAACATATTATAGACGGTGGCGTACCCTAATAGAACAGTACGGAGCGTATATATATATATATATATATGTGTGTGTGTGTGTGTGTGAATGTGTGTGATAAGTACGACTGCACTTTCCGCAAACTAATTTTTTCTGCAGATATATTATGTAAATATCCAGAACTAGACATAATGTTCAGTATGTTCAGTAATGCCGTGATTAGAACTCTCTCTCTCTCTCTCTCTCTCTCTCTCTCTATCTCTATCTATCTATCTCTCTCTCTCTCACACACACACGCACGCACACAACAATCTTTCTATCTTAATCTAACTCGATTAATATCTCTTAATCTATCTATCTTAATTATCTCGATCTCTCTTAATCTCTCTTTCCCCTCTCTCTCTTAACCTATCTTTCCATCTCTCTTTTAATCTATCTCTCTTAATCTCTCTTCCCCCTCTCAATCTATCTTTCCATCTCTCTTTTAATCTATCTCTCTTTATCTCTCTCCCCGCCCTCTCTCTCTTTCTCTCTTAATCTATCTTTCCATCTCTCTTTTAATCTCTCTCTCTTAATCTCTCTCTTCATATCTCTCTCTTAGTGTTAGTATCTTTCTTAATCTCTCTCTCTTTAAATCTCAATCTCTCTCTCTTTAAATCTCAATCTCTCAATCTCTTAAGACAGTTTATTCATATTTTAAAGTACCTAAGAGCCTAAAACAAGTACGTACAGATCCGTCGAAAATCCGAGTTCCAATTTTCGATACTCTCTCTCTCTACACATTTCCGTGTAGCGTAGGGAAAGTAACAACATTGCGAATTTAATTCATGTTTTCAATTTAACTTTTTGTATCGCTTCGCGTGCGAGCATTCTTGACCGTGCTCCACTTTTTATGTCGTTTGTGGGTGAAGAGTAGAATACCTCGGCGCGTGGCTGGAGAAACTTTTCAACTCCGAGAATTTTTATGACGCGATGACCTCCACCTACATTCTTTGTCGGATGGAAACGGCTTGTCCAGTGCAATTCGCCTTCCACTTCAAGTTGTCATGAAAGCTATTTATTGTGAAATTCTTACCTTTGTTAAAAAAGTGCTTTTGTTCCGTCTTTTGGATTCCGCCTTCTTAATCTGTTATTAATTATTATTTGAAATTAAGAATTATAATGAGTGTTTGGTTATTAAATTTTTCTCTTGGGTTATCTTTTGTATTCGTTGTACTAAAAACCTTGTAATACAGGGTGAGTTTAAAATCACGCACATCAAAGTTTAACTGCCCGTAAAAGTACCAGTATGAGAATTTAAATGAAAGTAAAGTATTACAGAGATGAGTTGAAATGTTACCTTTTATTTTTAGCAGACAGACTTTAGGTGTTACAATAAATGTTGGGAATGACGTCCTGTTTCGTGAATGCAAAAGCGTGTTCGTTTTACCAGATTTCGTGATACTCTGCGGAGCATGGCAGTTTTGATGTTGAAATGGCTGTTGTGCGATGTTCGTTTTCAGCTCAGCAATCGTGTGTGGATTATTCACGTAAACCACATTTTTCATATACCATCCATAGGAAGAAATTCGGGGGAGCGAGGGGACCACAATCCCCGAGAAATTATGCGCTCACCGAAAAAACCAGCTAAAAGATGGCTAGTGCTGTTTGATGTGTGACAAGTCGCACCGTCCTGCTGGAACCAGCAGTAACGTTCATCAACTTCCAGCAGTGAAATGAACTTCGATGTGCGCGACTTTAAACTCACCCTGTATAAAGTACCAGTACAGCAAAGTCTTTTTCTTGAAGAAAAAATTCTTTTAATTTTAAATTCATGTTTGAAATATAATGCGATTGAAATAATCAGAAGCTCATATTTATAAATTTGATATTAAACAAATGGCGTACCCAATAATTTTTCACGTGAGTACTTACTTCCCTTGTGTATTTGACATTTGATAAATATGTAAAATATTTATAATATTTGATAAATTATTTTTCATATTTATCAAATATTGTATACGTAAGAAAAGCTCATGTCTTTCTGTCGCTTAGCGAAATATTTGGCCCAATATCGCCAACTTAGCGACTTTTGAAAAATGTCGCCTGTCTGACGTTTATTCAATAACTTTAAAAATTACACACTATTTCCTTGGCGTGGAACAGCCCAGTGGTTAAAGTACGGGTATTGCATTCGGACGACCCGAGTTCGATTCCCGACTCTACCCAAACCGTACTCGTCTTCAAGCGGAGTACGAGCACGTTAAACATGTGGGTCCGTAAGTCCTTCCGAGAGGTTGGTGGTAGGGAAAGAAGAGTACAGTCCCTATGGATGCCGCCCCTACTGGGTTCCGGTTTAAATTGGGTCACACTGTCCCGGTCGTCCAAACAGATACCTTACACTTTCTGGTAGGTCGGATGGTCTGGGTTGTTGTTGTTGAGACCCAGACCGTCCGACCTACCAGAAAGGTGTAAGGTAACTGTTTGGACGGCCGGGAAGTGCCACCCAATTTGGACCGGAACCCAGTGGGGGAGGCATCCACAGGGACCGTACCCTCCTTCCCCTACCACCAACCTCTCGGAAGGACTTTCGGACCCACATGTTTAACGTGATCGTACTCCGCATGAACACGGCGGCAGTTTTGGCAGTGGCTGGAATCGAACCCGGGCCTACCGAGTGCAACTCCAGCGCGCTAACCAATGGGCTACCGCGCCCAGATGGTCTGGGTTGAACAACAACTGACAAAATGTAGAAACTATGAATAGAAGGAAAAACGTTCCTAAGGTTAAAAAACTTAAAGTACCACAGTACTTTGAGAATAATATTTAAGTCTCATCCTTAGTATTAGTAATGGACTGGCAGTATACCCAGTGTTTCTTTCAGGACTTTTTGGCCCGGGGGGAGGATAACATGCTAGGAGGGACACGTTTTATATTCGCCCTATATAAATATATCTAAATACTGTGTCACATAAATAGAAGCTAGGTTTCATGAAATATCTTCGGTGTGTGTGTGTGGGGGGGGGGGGGGGGGAGGTATGCCTGAAAGAAACACTGAGTATGCCTGTTCTTCATTCGGGTTTAAATATTTAATTTAATACGAGCCTTTCATACAATGTAGTGAACCTTACTTTCCTATACCCCCAGCGTCACCTGAATGGTTGTCTCAAACAATTTTGACGTTTTTCAAGTTTTAGCTCCTTCCTTTTATATCCATTGTGAAAAAAACATTTTGAATGGAACTATGTAATAAAAAGAATAAAAACCGGCATGCATCTTGTGAGCATCTTGAGCATTTCACATCCGTAAACAAATTGAAACTATCTCACAGTGCGTGTTATATGCGGGGGAGTCGGGAAGATACGATTCTCTCACATCATGTTTCCGTGAAAAAGAGTGGCAATTTTCTTTGTTTTTCTTCTTTTCGGCTGGTCAGTCAGCCGGCTGACGGAGCGTGTCCGAACAACCCCTTCATTTTCTGAAGACACACACTCACATGTCAGTGTATATGTGAAGTCGAACCGGGAAACCAGAAGCGAAATGATGATAGGATGGTGAGCAGGCTCGTGTTTTGGGAGGTGGTCCGACCCTCCGCGATGTTTACGGCATAACACTAGTAATACCGGGGGGAATCTTTAAGTAACCGTTAGATTCGCTCCAGAAAATTCCTCTAGCAAGTTCAATGTGCATATTTATCTGAATATCGCATCATACAACGTTGACAATAAGACATTCACGGTTTCAAAAAGGAAGTATAAAAAGCCGTCGCTAGGATAAATGCCTTTATTGCCTTTTCCACCTTGACTAACGAAGTGTTTATCAATGTCCCTACATACATACTGAAATGTATAGAGAAAGTGTTGTGACGAGTAAATGTAACTGCAGTTAAAATTTCAAAAAATTAGCACAAGTGAATTGGCGAAGTGATTCAAACTTAAGCAATGTACAGACTTGTTGAGCGCATTCAGCAATATCCAACCTTATTGAGAGCTTTATCTGCTACAATTAATCACAGTTAGCTTTAACTGTAAGTTAACTGGGGGGGGGGGTTAAATTTACAGTTAAGTTAGATAAAGAGATGCCCTTAACTATAAATGCAACTTAACCGTAGTTAAGTTTAACCACAGTCAAATTTAACTGCGATTTAAATAGGAGCAGTTAACGTTAACTGCAGTTGAATTTAACCATTGTGAATTTAACCCCCCAATCAACTTTAATCACGGTTGGTTAAAATTAACCCCAGTTAACTATAATCCCCAATTAGATTTAACTACACTTAACGTTAACTAACAGTTAACTTTAACTATAGTTATATTTAACCACAGTTTACTTCAACCACAATTAAATTAAACCCCCGTTTTAATCATAAGTTAACTTTAACTCCTGTTAACTTCAACTCCTGTTAATTTTAACTCGTGTTAACTTTAAACGCAATTAACTTATGCACTTAACTACAGTTAACTAATCCAGTCCATTCCCAAAAAATTAGAAAGTCGTCGGAGCACAATTTAAATAGAAACCCGTCAGTCGCTGAGTCTTCGTATCACTCGTTGAGTTGTAATACGTCTCAGTGTTTATTCCGAATTAAACCAGCCCTACGACGAACACAATTTAAATCGCAATTTCAACAATTTCAGCACAATTAAACAACATTAAATTATTAGTACGAATCATAGTTGATTAAAGTTTATTAAGTTGAAATTCTAATCCGATTGCAACCAAATAGGAGGTGACACACAGCACAGTATTTATTCTAAACTATCGTGCAAAATTGCAAATCACTTGATGCCATAGTATCGGAGCTAGCCTTGGCAGAAATTTGTAAATGCTTTAGTTGGCGTCGCCGCAGACTGTGTCTTTAATATTTATCTCTACTCGTATCGTAACGGGAAAAAAAAATATGTATTCCATTCAAATTTCTGACCCAAGATTTCTTTTCTTTTAAAATGTTTCGTAAAAATTCTTTAAACTTTTTCTTTCAAGTTGGCAACCGCTTAATGACGTCTCTGGATGCGCATGAGGCCGCGTTGAAACAAAACTAGTTGGATACTGCGGTCGATTATCCCCGTTTTCCTACGGAAATAATGCGACGAAAATATTAAAATTCGAATTCTAACCATGAGAGTGACCCCAAATTCTATAAAGTCCTAATTTTTCACATACAGTAAAGGGACCACCTGTGCAGCAGGAACCAGTTACGGATAGATCCAAATTATCTGCGTTTTAATTATCATAATTATCAACATTTGGAGCAGGCACAAAGAACCTTGAACCCCTGGGAAATTTTATTCGCCCTGGTTTATACACTTGAAAGTGAAATTTGTAAATTTGTTCTTTGTTAATTCAATCAGAATTTGAAGATACAATTAAGGTTTGTTCATCTTAAAATTATTATAAACTATTCTACAATATATAATAGCTGCAATTGATGTTTGTCTAATAGTGTAAGGTACAATCTGTGAGGGAAAAAAAATCGAACGTTATATTCTATGCCTCTGACCTCATGTTTGAGGGAACATTTTTTTTCACTGCATTAGATGGAGACTTCGAAATCGACCCAGTGATCGAACTGCAAAAATGTGGGCACGGTTTCAGCAGGAAAGAAGTAATAAAGCTTGCTGAGGAGATGCATGTAAAAAATAATATCATAGTTGCCAAGAACGAGAAGCTCTCTAAGAAGTGGCAAGTTGGTTTTATGAAGAAGCACACATTGATTCTAAAAGAACCTGAAAACATTTACTGTGCCCGAGCTAAAAATGGAACTAAAAAAGAATCAGGTGACTCAGAAGGACTGGATATTATCAATTTCATCCCCACATTACGTTGTTGCCGACGTATTTGTTAAGAACGATTTGTTTAGCCATTTTAAGATATTTTGAAAAGTTCGTTTTCCGAAATAAACTTTGAATAATTAAATATTTGGATAGCAATACTTCAAATAAAACACGGTGAGTCAGTTTTGTGCAAAGTTAAACCGTATTTGAGGGCAATTGTGGATATGCAAAATATGAATACCGCCAGACGTGAAACGTGGACATATACCATTTCGTTACCCATGCAGATGACACTAAGACCCTCAATCTCCACAGCATTGCATTAACCCAGTGGTAGTTGACTGACCCAAAATTTTGAGGATTTAACTAAATAAATGTCTTGAATAATATAATGTATTTTTTTAATTTTAACATGAAATGTTAATTCAACATTGTTCAAGGCAATTAAAGCGCATTAAAAATACAGGGGAGCAAAATCTCCCCTGCATTTAAAAGTGAAATATTTACTAGTTAATCATTTATATTCAAAAATCATATGTATACATAATTCGAAAGTACTTAAGAAAGCGAGAAGAGATGTTACGGCTTTCTTTAAAAAATATTAATAAACTTTGGCACATTGTGATTCGTGACCCCATTTTGAAACGAGAAAACGAGATATCTATAAAAAAGTTAACATTGTGAAATCTAAACAAAAACAAACGCCTTTAAGAGTAATAACATATAGCGATAACATAACTAATGCTACAAAACATATCTCTGAATAAATCATCATCATCAATATATTTAAAAAAGCTTTTCGAATACAAAGATTATCCATAAGCTAGGGGTAATCAAAAATGTTTTTATTTCTAAAGTTATATGCCACTCATGAAAATAAGTTGAGTTATATGTTCGCATAATACAACTAGGTAAACTTCCTGGTAAGAATTTTGACTTTCTTATAAGAAAACTGACCTAAATGTATATTCTATGCAGCTTTAGCTTAGTTTAGCCATTTTTCTGACCAAAACAATTACCAGGACCCACCACGGGGAGGCAATTGCATTTCGGGTCCCACCCGTGCCCATTCAGATCACCCTATATACCATATGGGCACTATATGATAAATTTTAAACGGATTCCATGTTGGTCTAATTTATACAGACCTCACATTTCTTTTGTATTCAAAGTTCTTTCACTAGAACAAATCTTAAGACTGAAAAACTTTGGCTCAATGGCTTAGATGTCAAGAGATTCTAGATTCAAACTTCAGGTCAGGTAGAGAATGCTAAGCCATTATAGGAGTCATTCGAACAGTTCAAAATTATGGTATTAGTAGTTCACAGAACGGATACTTGTCTTCAGACCAAAGGACAGGACTTGAACTCGGCACTTGCCTGAGAAGGATTTCTTTAAAGGCTCAGGTCTAGCTGATTAATCACAGGTCTTCAATATTAGTTTTCATTCGAAGATTGTTGGCAACAGGAACAATATTTCCGGAGGCCTTTCCAACGTTTCCGGAACCATCCTCTTAATCTTCGACCGACTGATTTCCTTTGGGATCCAGTATTTTCTGAAAAATGAAGACCAGTCAATATCTTTCTTCACTATTGCAATTAAATGAATCAAATGTTACAGTGTGTCATTGCTCAACCCGTGGTTTTTGAACGCCTTCCCCAGTGGATTCGTTCGAGTTCACAAAAAGGGATTTACAAAGAAAGCTGCATCATTTTATAATTTTTAAGCCATATAAATGCAATTATCTGAAACTTTTTTCCACATTCTTAAGACATAAAAATATCGATATAAACAATCATAATATAAACAACCATAATATAAACAATCATGATATAAACAATTATAAAACGTGTATAAATGTATAAAGCGATAAATGTCTCTCTACCCCATTTAAATTAATCAAATGGTAATAAAGATTTATGGTTGGTTTGTGAACTGCCTTATCGCCAACGGGTAAGCTGATGCGCTTCGGGAGTTCACGCAAATATTTGTACAAAGGCGGTTCTTTCATTTTATAAGCGTATCAATTGATAAAAATAATCATTAAACGGGCAGGAATCCTGAAAAAAATCCTCGCACCACTATTGCGATCCATTGTATAAAATTATCCAACAAATCCACGTTTGTTCAATTTATGAGTGGATTTAATAGGAACAAGATGGCTGACAGATATCGTTTAGCATGGGATCTTTATTTCTTTGTTTACATTTCAATTTCGTATTAAGCTTTTTTTTTATGAGCATATTCCATTTATTGAACTTTAAAAATAAATTCCAAAATTTCAGAATTTATTTTTAAAATCCCTGGGCTTTAAATTCTCGACTTTATTTTTATTTATTTATTTATTTATTTTGCAATTTTGTGTATAAGACAGAAAAGTGGAGTCAAATAATCCAGATATTTCATATAAGCAATGGTTAGCAGGTCAATTTCACTGATAGATAGATTTTTTTTTCTTGGCTCTTCGTAGTTTTCTGTTATTTCACTGCACGGAAGTTTTCATTTGATAAGTAGTGACAAATTACAGAGCGATTGCTAACATACAGTTGAGGGAGACTCACTGACTATAGATGATGAATTTCCAACCGAATGAGTGAAGGCAGAAACATGAAACTATATACTTGGGACAACTTGACCTACAAGTAGTGAGGAAAATCTAAAATCTTGGAATTTTGTTCTAAAAATGTAGGAATCTCGAAATTTTTTGTTAAAACAATCTTCCAACTATAAATTCGAGGACAGCTGGATACACAAAATTTGTTGTCATATCATTTTGTGCAGAAAAAAATATTCCAATTTTTCTTAATTAACTCTACGGGTGTTCTTGGGTTTAATTTATAATTCTAGCAGCCGACTTTTTATTATATTTCATAATTACATTTGTTACGCAGTTTTTGATTTCATTTGTAACCCTAGTAAGAAAGTTACGCTTCAAATATCAAAATCGTCTGTGGCTATTCTTCAAATCAGACTTCTGAAAAATTGTGTTATAACGAATTGAGTTTTAGATTAATATATCTGAAAACGTGGAAAATAGTTAGTAAAGAGGGATAGGAGATGAAACATAATTTTACATACCATAACTTCTATGTTAAACTTTAAAATGGGGACCATTTTTATGCTTAAATTTAAAACTATTTTTGATATTTAGAACTTTTGTTAAATGTGTAAGCGTCACACTAAATGGCCCGGGCCATTGAGAAACGTATGTCAAATTGCTAGTAAATAATATTCTGTGTAGCATTTACAGCCAAGTAGCGATAGCGAGTACAATTTCTGGAACCTTTATCATTCTTTATAATAAGCGAACTCGCTTGCAATAAACTTCGTTATAAATCGTTCATCAGTATTTAATAGCACCTATCAGATGAAATGCTTCGAAGTCATCGTAGCCAACGTCGAAAACACTTATGGTATTTTTTGATAAATTTATTTGAAAAATGTGAAATATCTCGAGAACGGTTCATACTAGCGTTCTAAAGTTTATGTCAATCGTTTTCTAATGAAAAATTACATAAGAAATGTCTATTTGCGTAACTTTATTAGAGGTTTTGATTTTTTGATGATTTTTTCAAAATTTCACTCGTAAATTTAGGTGGGTTCTGAATATTCGATTGCGTTTGAAAACAACAGGCTTCCATTATTCACGGATTGTGATGTTTGTACTAGATTTCATTCGAATCGCTCCATTCGTTCGTGAGATTTTGTCTCCACAGACTCACTGACACACACACACACACACACACACACTTTCACACGCATACACACAGACATCACCTCAAAAATGTTCGATTCGTGATCAGGGATGCTTGAAACGTGCTCTCCCGTCGAAAACTCGAATTCGAATTTTCGACCCCGTCCCAATACTTTCCTTACACATTATGTATATAAGGAAAGTAAAAATAGCGAAGAAGTTATTTTAAACTTCTTTTTTTCAAGTTAACAACTAATCTGATAGCCGTAATGAATTGAATTTATCTACCGAATTTATACGTAAACCCCTCTTTAACTAAGTCAATTCCGTTTTTAGTAAGTATCCGTATTTAAGAAATATAAATGGATTCCATTTATGAAATCAGCTTTTTTACAAAATCGTGTAAAACTAAAGAAGTTAGCCCAGCTTGAACTGAAATCCAAATGCATTTCCCATCCTTTTGCAGGAAAGATTTCCTTTATGATTAAGATGCAATACTTTAGTCAAATCGTTCTACTAACCTTTCAATCTGCTTATCTGGGGACTGATTGTACTGAATTCGGAAATTTAACATTTCTACGACATCGCTATAACCACTACATCCAAGTTCTTGGACAAATTCGTACTTATATTCTGTGATAAGGAACTGAAACAGTTTTGTTACGATATTCGTCTTCGCATATCTCACCACAATTTCTGAGGCGCTGAAGTATTTTCATTTCACTCCAATCCATTTTTATCGATCTTAATAGATAGGTCGAAATCAAAAATTTTAAACCAATTGATAATTGGATGTTATCACAGATATCTTTTCTCTGATATCTTTTTAAATATATGTTAATAAACACCTTTATATAAAAAAAGGCGTTGAAACTAATAAATAGTCAAAGAGTGAATCACAGCTTATAGTATGAGTCACTAAAAACAAGATTTAATAAAACTTTCTCACGTTTAAATAGCTCGAAAATAGCATAAAATTGCAAGAGATGTTTGCTCAATCAAAACCTCGCTTTGAAGTGAAAAGCGATTGTTGGTGTGATTTCTCCATGCTATTAGTTTGCATTGTTGGGATTTGCTCTTTTGTTTAAACACATTGTTAAGAATAGGTTGCATTTTAAAGAATGGATATCGATATTTTTGTAAATGCTCATTAGCATCAAATTTATGTACGCTACGGGAAATGAAAATACGGAAATTTTCGACAATTCCTCACGATATTGGGAATGGTCGATTCACGTATTTAGATGTCGCTTTTCTATTCTGAGTCTATTCTGTCTATTTACATGTCGCTGTATATACATTTTTTAGCGCTCACATACATTTCATGCACCGAAATAAGCTGTCACCTAATATTAATTCCCGTTTTCAATTCCGCTTACCGAATATTCGACGACCGAACAGTTAATGTATTAAACTGACTGAAACCTTAATTTCAGTAGGCATAAAGAAATTACAATGACTATTGACATATTGAGTCATTTCCCCAAGAATGTTTCTCTCAATTAGAAACATCAATTCCAAAGCTTCACTTCTGTAACTTATAATACCGCATAAGTTCATACACATTTTGTGAAAATGGTCAAATTTTATGAGATTGGTCAAATTTCACATAGACACACGCTGATATATGACACTAAATTCAGTTGATTCGTGTTCCAAGATGCAAAAGCGCCAAAATCCTCCGGCTAGTTCTGTAGTCTTTGGAAAAACTGACAGTTCCCGAGATACAAATGAAATGCATCTTAACACACATTTCAGATTTACTGAGAATATAAATTTGATTTTATTTTGATGTGATTAACACCTATGCTTGGGATATATGTGGAGGAAATCGAAGCGTTATCTAAAATGTAAACACTTTGAACACTTATATCTCCGAATCTAATAGATATAAATATACATAATTTTATACTAGAAATACAACCAACTTTCGCCGAGATATGATGTGCAAATCTCTAATTAAAATTACACCAGGACATGCAGCAAATTCTCGAAAACAAAACAACGCTTTTACGTATAGGGTAGTATTTAAGTTTTTAGAAAAAAATGCACAAAATATTTTTGTATTGAAAAAAAAATCGTATTATTGCTTTTCAAAATATTCGTCTTTAGCATCAATACATTTATACATTCTAATAAACTAATTTTCAAGACGGTCATGCCATACAAAAGTTGGTATAGCAGAAACGTGTAATTTATAAACTTCAACCGCTTCTCCTGGGTTGTTAAATCGTTGACCACGCATTTTGTTTTTGACTGTTGGTAACAAGAAAAAATCATTGGGTGTTAAATAGAGCAGGACGATAAGGACAATAGCTCATAAAACCACGCAGTAAGGTTTTGGGTGAGGTGGCAAAACAATCAGAAACTAAAGAAATACAAATCTTTTAGTATTGAATAGAAAATGTACATTTTATGCTCAGATGTTGATCTTTGCTCCTGGCGTTTTCTCCATACTGAACCTCTGGCTCCTTATAGTGAGAACTTAAGTCACTTGGATTAAGTTCTTTGGTTATCTACCAAATTTTGCTCAATTAGTCTTTTAGCTAGGGTGCATACATGCAATTTTTACGACCATTTAGCAAAAAAAGGCAGATTCTGTTCTTTTAAATGGTACCAAATCCTAATCAGCACCAGGTTATCCCACAAGTGACTTATCTGACAAATTTTATGAAATTGGGTCCATTAGTTTTTGAGTTACATTAGTTTTTGAGTTACATTTTTGAGTTACCTACATTGCACAGATAAACAGACATACAGACATACACACCAACACGCATACAGAAGTCACTCTCAAAATAGTGTTTCCGTACTCTGGAGGTCCCAAAACGTGTCGATTCGTCGAAAACTCGAGTTGCGATTTTCGGCACGATTCCAATACTTTCCCTATACCATGTATTGCAGGGAAAGTAAAAATCCGATGTGGGTAGCACATGACTTTCCCTGCAGACCCCAATTCATTTTCGCCTTATTGTTTACTGTGCAAAGTCCATTTCGACAATTTCGTCCCAGTAGCTCAATGGTAGAGCGTCAGCCAGCCAGTTCGGAGATCCAGGGTTCGATTCCCGGTTGAGACAGCAAGATTCTTTACAATAACGTTCGAACACATCAACCCTGTAGGTTAGTGCAAAGGTGTCGGAGGTCTGAAAGCGGCCCTAGTACGACTAGTACGGATTCAGTGATCTCTGGAGGATTAGGGACCGATTTCAAGGATAAGGACCACACAGGATACTAACATGGGTAAAAATAGTAGTAGCAGGAGGCTAACCTGGGGTAAAAATAGCAGGAGGTGGTCTGTCAGATTGGCAGTTAACCGTCAACCTAACATTAGAGGGTGGAAAATAAAGAGTCCACTTCGATAATAAAAGCTTGCAATTTCATCTCAGTAGCTCAACGGTAGAGCGTCTGTCGGCCATTTCCGAGATCCATGGTTCGATTCCCAGCTGAGGCAGCAAGGTTTCTTACAACTGAACTGAGAAGATATAATGACAATTATAAGAGTTTAATAAAGGATAAAATACACAAATAAATATTATTTTGCTGATTTGAATGTTGATATACATGTAAGCCGATCCATAATTGGTAACTTTATCCCCCTAATATAGATAGCAACACAAAAGTTTATATCATTAGGAGCTCCGTTCGTCCACAAACGTTCACGGGTAAATCGGAGCCTCTTTTTAAAACGGTTCGGAAAGTCATTGAAACGTGCGAATCCGTCTAAATCTCGAATTCAAAAATTTTCGGGAAAGCAATATTTTCTCTAGTATAAGAAAACAATAAAATAAAATACTAAATGAAAAATAAGCAAAAATATCAATCATACATAAAGCATCAATTATGAAACACTCCAACTGAAATGCAATTTTATATAAACGTCTCTAAAATGCGATACATTCAGCGGGGATATTTCTTTAATTATCACAGATCTACAATAATTTATTTTACTTGAAAACTTAAAATTTCATCGAAAAAAATGAACTTTATTCAAATGACGTCATCGAAATATAAATCATCTGGCTCTCTATGTAAAAGCAGTGAATATTTCATTCATGCACTTTTATTCCAGACTCCAGAGTTAAATAAGTTTGCGTAAAAGAATTCAGCAATTCCTATACAACTCATCTTACAATCAGTTATTTACATTCTGCATCCATTAAAATGAGACTTCGTTGTAGAAATAATCAAAGTTTGAGGATCATTTAAACTCAAAAATATTGTAATTGCGTTTTCGCAGAATATGGATGCACAGAAAATACGCAAAACTAAAGCGTTTCAGGACGGATGCAGCACTAAATATAAATTTTAAAGAAATTTAAAAATCACAATTTTTACACTGTGGAAAAATATAAGGATGCCCTATTTTATTTTGAAGTGGGTCACGTGATCTCTTTGTATAAATAATATGGGGTGTAATTATTATTTTAATTTTTATTTAAAAAACGACCGAACATGTTTTGCTGAAAAATTTTTTATATATTTTATGGGATAATTTGAATATTTCCTGAAATTTTCAAAGCAATTTGCGAATTTTAACTTTGCTTAAAAAATGTTTGAAAAATTAGATCCTATAGGGTTCAATGTATTTCATTTCTTCAACCCGGGTTCAATCCAAAACTATTTAGGTGATATTATTCATATATATTTCCATATGTCCCACTGACCGTCTCAACAACATACCAACATTTCATTTCATGCTAACAAGGCATTTTTACGACAGTTATCGTGCGACCGGACAGACAGGCAGAATGACCAAAGTCAGTCATAAAAACTTTTGAACTATGTTGGAAAGTGTTAAAAAAAGAAACGAGTTTCGCCGTTCACGTCACAGGGACGTTTCGAGTCCCATACAAGTGTTGTTGTTGTTAGACTATAGAATCTTTGTTGTTGTTTGAGTGTTCATTGAGCTTTTTAGAAAAGTCTGTACTCGGCATGTTTTGGGTAATACAGTCATTAATAATACCCGCTGGCATTCAGCCCTATGAGTGATGAACAAAACTCGTCAAGAGTATTTCCTACTTTTGTTGGTAGAAGTTTGAAATATTTTGAATGTTAAACGTGTAAACGAAATAAGCGTGACACTCAGAGTTGCGTGGTATCTCTAATAAAAATTTATAAAATAATAAAAGTAAAACAACAGCACTGTCTGACTTTCAGTATCTGACGGCACACGCTACATGAAGCTACATATGGTTACACCATAATTTCGCTGTGCAAGAAATATAGTCATTGCAATGGCATTTCCAGCCATGATGGCAATCCACATTATGACTACACTATCAAAATTCGATATCATACGCTACGTAAAGCTCGAGAATACTGCTTTTTATATATGGAAAATTCACAGACTCGTGTTTTTCACCCGTGAACAGTTCAAACGATCTGCAGCGCGTGTTCGTCGAAAATGATTTCTCTCACATTATGCTCGGTCGGGGCAATTTTTGCTGTTCGGGTGGTCAATCAACTAGCTGACAGAGCGTATCCAAACAACCCTTCATCTGGCGAAGAACAGCATGTCCGCTTACAGCGGAGTCGAAATAAAAAGTTGGAATACTGCTGGAGATGACGGATATATACAACCTCATGACTGTGGCACTTGACAGAGTTTATATGAAAAGTAATTACGGAAAAGAAAAAAAAAGACCCCCAGTTTCTTTAAATTCGAACTGAAAATTCAGTTTTTGAAATTCAGTTTTTCAACCCGAAAAAAGCCAAGCGAACCACCCAGACCCGCCAAACGAACATCCATGTAGCAACAGGTCGGGGCCTCGCCCGGAAACTAGCTAGGCCAGCCCCACACCACCCGAGACACAGATCCGTGCACACACCCAGAATTATCAAAAAGGTTGAAGAAGACATGAAAAATTCACACACAATAAAGAGGAAAATCAAATGTAGAGGGAGTACTTGATAAATGTTTGCAGCGAGGCCCACAATCTTGTATGGGCGGCCCTGTGGGACAATGTGTTTAGTCAATGCAATGCTGTGACTACTCCCCAGAATTTCATTTTCAACTGCCAAGTACTTCATCAAGAATGACTTTCACCTCAAGCACTGCCAAGTCATTCTTGACGTCTTGATGGACTTTGCAAGTTTTAAGAAGTAACCTTAAAAAGTTTAGAAGTTTACATTTAAGCAAAAACTGCATAGTACTAGACTATCCGAAAATACTGACTAAACTAGACACTGTTAAAATTCAATTCCACCTCAACTTAAGCTTCAGGGCGAGATCTTATCTTCTGGACGACCTTCTGGAGAACTCGAGCTAGAGCCCGCCAGCCTCGGATCTGAAGTCATTAAGGCCCGCTATTGTATATGCCGTGAATGTGCAGTTTTAATGATTCAATGTCTGGAATCCAGACGACCCCTCTCCTAATTAGCATTTCGTGGCAACTGATAGCGTCTCATGAAGGACAAATACCTGTTTCCTTGGAAAGGGCCGTGACGGATTTGTAAAGGTCTTCATCAGAACACATTTCCATCCATAAAGGTTAAACTGACGTAAATTGTTTCTTGAATAAAACGGCTTTTCATGTACCGGTTCGCTTCTGCGATTACATATTGGAACATTGGAAAAAATGTCAGTGCCGAAACTTTTGAACACTTATCTCCATTTCACATTGATGTGTCTGAAATTTTGCACGTTGTAAGTATTTTCCTTTCTAAGAATTATAACTATGACCGTCACACAATTCTAAGAGCCCTCCTCGTAAAATTCTTCGCGACATGGACGCGAAGCCATAGTCCACGAATGGTGAAACATGGTTCAAAAGACATGGTCCATGGATGGTGAGGACTCACCAATCGAGCCGTTTCTTGTCTTTCGCTTGCAATATATAGGGTAGAAACCGTTGTAATGTAATCCTGAGCTTAAAATTTTACGCGAATTGCAAGTGTGGCTAAAATGATATCTGCATCATTCCTGGTTTTGAAGACCCAACATTTTTTAAATCTTTGCTATAAGGAGTTTTGAGCTCGGTAGTCATACCATCACCTGCCTTGCGGGCTGGTGAGTAGCAACGACTGCGAAACCAGGCCATGATTATTGAGCATTTCTTACTTTTTCATTTCAGATGTGTCTACAGATTTCTTTAACATTTTGATTTTGATCGCTGAGCAGACATAAGGATTATCACGTTTACACATTGTGGACAAACGAGTTGTGTCATTTTGATCCACGACGCGTCGAATCACGAGTCCCCCCCCCCCCCCCTCAGCCTGTGTATGCTTCTCATAATTCTTCTGGCTCTTCTTTCCTCACATCGACAGCCTTTTCCAAAATGCTTTGGAAAATGAGATAGATCAATGTGTGAAAACTTCGATCGGAGGGGGAGGGGGGTATAAAAATTTGGTGAGGAGAAACAGACCGTAAATACACTCCGAGATTCACTCCGGGTGGGAAGGTTTGCATAACAGACTTGAGTTCAAAACCTCGACAGAATGGTGTACACAGGATTTTTTGAGCAGGGGGGAGGGATTGAAAAATATTCTACTTTAAATAATGCATTGATGAACGCGTTATTTAACAATGGTTACTAATGGGGTCCTTCATAATCAAATATTAATTAATACTGTTATGACTAATCCTCTGGATTTCGCTTCCCAATATCAGCCCCATGGATATTTAATGTCATTTTTCCGTCTACTATTTCCGTCTATTAGATTTTGGTACGATTCGGAATAAAGAATTTGCTTTTTTTTGCAAATTGGCCAGCAAAAATCGTCAAGATCTGAAATAAAAAACTATATATGTTCAAATATCCATTAAAATGTTTGTTTTATACGTCATTTTTGATAACAAAAAATATAAGGTCAACCCCATTACTCTAAGATGGACCGTTTTCGAGATATTAAAATTTTTAACTTTGAGGAACTGAAAACTTTTCTCATTGTAGTTAAAAAACTATTTAATGCAATTTCTTACAATTTAGTAGTCCAGTCCCTTGACGTTATCCTGATGCTGATTTGATTTTGGCATCATATTTGATAAAGTATCACCGGCCTTTTTTTTTTGCGAATTATCCCGCAAAGATTCTGAAAACCTGAAATAAATGACTGAAATTGTCAAAATATAATAATTATAAGTACTTGTTCTTAATGTAATTTTTGACAACAAAGCGAATAAGACTGGACCGACGACTCTAAGATAAACCGTTCTCAAGATATTTTAGTTTCTTTGAATTTTGAGAAGCTGAAGACTACAAAGTGAGTTAAGTTGCCAAATGAAACGAAGATGCATTAAAAAAATATTATGTGACATATTTTTGGGATTTTATTGTGCATAAAAATTGCATACATTTTTTGTGCATCGCCCTAGTGATTACTAATTACAATCCATCATTATGACTAACTGTTAATAGCAATTCATTAATTATTACCTTTCATAAATTGAGTGTAATCATTAATTAGCAAATAATTCATGTTTTGTTTTAAATTTTTACTGTTTATAAAAATAATTTATAGGTTTCAAGTACGTCACCCTCTAATTCACTTTACATATTGAAGGGTCCCCCAATAGATATAGAGCTTTTCAACATGACGTCACATGTTCTTTATCGTCTGCTTCAAAAGCATTTATAGAACACCACGTGATCATTCTTTGACTTGATTCATGTAATTTTGTAAAAAAAGCGTGAGATTTGAAGGAAATGTTTATAATATGTCAAACTTTTGTACTGTTTGGGATGTGGTAGTCGAGGTGATAGAGATTTAGAGATTATGGTTCTTTTTTTCTTTTAGAATTCCCTGAATTCTTGAAACAGAAACACACGGTAATATTGGGAAGACGTGAAAAGAGGATTTCAGGATGGATTTAATGATATTGACAATTTCAAAATTGAAATTCTCATATCCTTGAAAATTCAATTTGGGATAATCATCTTATAACAGGTAAAATTATTTTTTTTCTATTAAAGTAAAATAACTTATTTATTCATAAAGTATTAAGTCTGAAATATTTCTAAACCATATGGAGCATAAGTATGGTTGTAATTGGTAGTAATGTAGCTCGAAAAGATGTTAATCCATTTTTGCAATCTAAAATATATGGATCAATACCATTTAGGATAGAAATTTTATTTTGATAAAGCTTTGCCATTGCAAAATGCACATTAACACAAAGATGAAGTCTTAACTGCCTATCCTACATTCCCGGTTGCTGTGCTGTTATCAGGGCTGAGGCCACATGATGGGATGTCGCATGGTAAACCCATGATCCAATATTTCGGGAGTGCGACCTAGAGTTTACTTATTTATTTTGGGGGTCAGCCTTTTCGTTTGGCCAGCTGCTCGTCCTCGAAATAGAAGACGGGATGTCGGGGAGTGTTCTTTTAGTTTTCTTTGGATCATATTTTTACCGAAAGATTTAACGTTTGTCCGTTTTCGGACGGATCATAGGTCTGGCGGGCTATTTGAATTAGTGCCCGAAAGCATATCAGTTTCGGAGGGGCTTGAGAAGGGGCTTTTTTGTTTCTGGAGGTCTAAAGCCAATGGCGATGCTTTGGGGTCAAGACCCTGAATCCAATGAGGTAGTTGTATGCGCCTCAGGGGCGTGTTTTAAAATCTTGGAAAGAGAGAGAGTTTTCAGAAATTTGAAAAAGGAGCGAAGAGAACGAAAAGACTGCTCCCCATCATGGTCCTCTGAAAAGAGAGAAGCTGTATATTTGCAAGTGATGTTGGTGAGTTGCACATTTAAGGGCCTGTGCCTGATTTGTATCTTTTGTCTCTCTCTCACTCTCCAATTAAATAACTAGTAATTAACGCCAGTTAAAATATCTACTTGTTAACTCCAAATAAATTATTTAATAGTAAAAGTCAGGTATTTTCATGATAGCTTACCATCTGTTCCAAATTAGTCTATGAGACCCCTTACCATTGTTTATTTTGAATTGTTATTAGAATGGGTGACCAATCCATTCATGTTAATAGGAGCATTTTGTGTATTAGGTTTACTTGTACATAGATTTAAGTATTGTAAATAAATGGATGTTATTATTTAAAAACACGGCCTTTTTCTTCTTCGCGCTCTAACAGGGCGTGTCGTGAAAGAGGTTGTTACCTCAGGACAATGGGAATACTTTATAAGGACAAAGCATTATCACTCAATTTGTATTTATAATGATTGCAGCAACACTATTTGATAGCAGAAACAAATTTCAAAATTCCCATTGAAATTTTAACACACAACACGCAATTGATTAAAGCAAAACAGATTTTACAAAGATGTTTTATACTAAATAATACTGGGCGCATTTGGAAGTTGAATGAATAAGAAGTTCTACCATAAATAAATCGATACTCTGCGTGCAAAGTGGCTTTTAATGGATTTGGAATGGCAACATCATTTTAAAATATCACTCCTGCTGGTTGGTATTATCGACTTTTTATTCTCCCTGTGGTAATGTTATACCGCATTTTACTTTCCCTACAATACATGGTAATGTATAGGGAAAATATTAGAATCATGTCGAAATTCGGAACGCTAGTCTTCGGATGTATACGTTTACGGCACTCTAGAACGCGAGAAACCAGTTTTTAGGGTGACATTTGCGTGAGTCTGCCTGTCTGTGCAATGTATGTATCCCCGACTCAAAAACTATTCGATGACATTTTACATAATTTGGCAGATAAGTAGGCTACCCTGGTCATGCTTAGAATTTGGTAAGGTTCAGAAAAATAGAACATGCATTTTATGTTTGAAAAATGTCCCGCAAAAATTTTCAAAATGTCATAGCAGTATAAATATGCTAAAATGTATTAATCAAACGCTTGTTTTATACATTATTAGCACTTTCCAACGTAGTTGAACAGTGTTTATGACTTGGTTCATTCTGTCTGTCTGTCCGTCCGCACGATAACTGCCGTAAAAATGACTTTTTCAAAATGGCATTTTGGTATGTTGTTGAGACGGTCTGTGGGACGTGAATGTAAATTAATAATATCACCCAATTCGTTTTGGATTGAACCCGGGTTGAAAAAATGAAATACATTGAACCCTATGGGACCTCATTTTTCAAACATTTTTAAGCAGACCTAAAATTCACAAATGGCTTCGAAAATTTTAGAAAGTATTAAAATTATCACATAAAATATATAAAAAAAAATTTCAGCAAAATAGGTTCGGTAGTTTTTTAAATAAAAATTAAAATAACAAGAAAGATGCATAAGCATTGATTAGGAAACACTTTCCAACTGAAATGCAATTTCATTTAAAAATTTCTAAAATGTGATAAATTCAGTGATGATATCTTTTACATTATCACAGTGCTACAGTAATTTATTATACTTAAATATTTAAAACTGTATCGAAATATAAATCATCTGATTCTCTATTCAAAATCAATGAATATTTCATTCATATAACTTGTATTCCAGACTCCAGAGCTAAATAATTTTGTGTGAAAAAAATTCAGCAATTCTTATGTAACTCACCTTACAATCGCTTGAGATATTTACATTCTGCATAAGTTAAAATTAGGCTTCGATGAAGAAATAATAAAAGTTTAGGGATCATTTAAAATCACAACTATTGTAATTGCATAGGCACGGAATTTAGATACACAGATAATACACAGATAATATATGTGTGTGTGTGTATATGTATTCAAAGTATTGGAATCGTGCCGAAGATCGGAACTCGAATTTTCGAAGGATCTACACGGTTTGGGACTTCTAAAACACGAAAAAACTATTTTTAGGAAGACGTCTGTGTGTTGTTGTTGTTGAAACCCAGACCGTCCGACCTACCAGAAAGGTGTAAGGTAACTGTTTGGACGGTCGGGAAGTGCCACCCAATTTAGACCGGAACCCAGTGGGGGAGGCATCCACAGGGACCGTACCCTCCTTCCCCTACCACCAACCTCTCGGAAGGACTTTCGGACCCACATGTTTAACGTGATCGTACTCCGCATGAACACGGCGGCAGTTTTGGCAGTGGCTGGATCGAACCCGGGCCTACCGAGTGCAACTCCAGCGCGCTAACCAATGGGCTGCCGCGCCCAGACGTCTGTGTGTGTAAAAGTGTATCTGTGTATGTTTCTGTGTGTCTGTGAGGATATTACATCCACTCTAATTGAAAAACTAATGAACCGAATTTCATAAAATTTGGTAGGTATGTTTTTTGTGGGAAATCCTGATGTTCATTAGATTATAGTACGATTCGTAATGAAAGAATCGGCCTTCTTTGCGAAATGGCCGGCAGAAATTTCCTTTATCCTCTCTAGCTAAAAACTAATGGAACAAATTTAACAAAATTTGGTGTATAATATTTCAATAACCTACAAGTGATTTATATACCAAATTTAACAAAATTTGGAATATGAATCATTTGTAGGTTATTCTAGTACAATTCAGGAAAAAGGAACGGGCTATTTTTGCGAAATGGCCCGCAAAAATCGTTAAATATAAAAATAAAAGATTACGTGTGCTCAATTATATCAATTAAATTCCTATTTTATACGTGATTTTTGACAACAAAAAGAATAAGACTAACCCCATTACTCTAGGACTAGCCGTTCTTGAGATATTCTAGTTTTTTTGCGTTTTCGCTACGCCACCTTTGACAATAAGTCCAGCTATCAAATGAGAACCAAATTTAAGTTTAACGTACAAATTCAATGGCATTTAAAATATTTATGGCTGTTATTTTGTGCAGATAAACTCAAATTATTATTGAAGAAATAAAGAGAGCGTGAATATGAGTCTGCAGGGAAAGACATGTGCTGCCAACATCAGAATTTTTAACAATATTACAACAATGATTTATAGAAGTGAACGGGGATTATTTGCAGGCCATTTCGAAAAAAATGTATGATCTATATTTAAAGATCCACCAAATTTTTGTAGAATAAAATGTTCAACAAATTTAAGCTGTGTACCAAATTTTAACTCCTTAGGGCGTAGGAAAGTGCATTAAAAATGCCATCAAATAAGTATATCATGAAGAGTTCTATAAAATTAAAAAAAAATTTCAAAAATTGTTATCTACCAAATTTATTTTAAAATGTGTAGCCTCTCTCATATACAAAATGATTAAACTCTCGGACAGATATTTATTATATAATATATCTCGTTTTCCTTTCTGGAGAATATCCCAAAAGTCAGAATTTAATTGAATTTGTTTTTTCCCTATATTAAATAATTTTTAATTAAAAAACTACTTAATATATTTTACTGAAATTTTTGTTATATATTTTATGGGATAATGTGAATATTTCCTAAAAATTTCGAAGCAATTTGTGAATTTTAAATTTGCTTAAAAAATGTTTGAAAAATTAGGTCCCATAGGGTTCAATGTATTTCATTTTTTCAACCCGGGTTCAATCCAAAACTAACTGGGTGATTATTTAATTATATTCCCATAGGTCCCACAGACCGTCTGAACAACATACTAAAATTTCATTTTGATAAAGTCATTTTTACGGCAGTTATCGTGCTAACGGACGGACAGACAGACAGACAGACAGAATGAACGAAGTCATAAACACTTTTCAACTTTGTTGTAAAGTGTTAATAATGACACTCATATTATATGAAGAGATCACGTGACCCACTTCAAAATAAAATAATGCATCCATGTTTCTTCCTATGTCAAAATCGTGAATTTTAAAGTTCTTTTAAATTTATGTTTAGTGTTGCATCCGAACTAAAACCACTTTATTTTTCCCTATTTTCTGTGCATCTATATTCTGCGCCAACTCAATGACACTATTTTTGAGTTTAAATGATCATCCAACTTTGATTATTTCTACAATGAAGCCTAACTTTAATGGATGCAGAATGTAAACGAGTGATTGTAAGATGAGTTGTATAAAAATGGCTGAATTTTTTTTCTCGCAAAATTATTTACCTCTGAAGTCTGGAATAAAAGTATATGAATGAAATATTCACTACTTTTACATAGCGAACCAGACGATTTATGCTTCGATGACGTCATTTAAATAAAGTTTATTTTTTTTTATGAAGTTTTAAGTTTTCAAGCAAAATAAATTATTATAGTTCTGTGATAATTAAAAAAATACCAGCGCTGAATGTATCGCATTTTAGAGATGTTTAAATAAAATTGCATTTCAGGTGGAAAGTGTTTCATAATCCATGCTTTATGCATGATTTATTTTTCTTGTTAGGATATTTAATTTCCTTTTTTTAATAATCTTGGGGTGACAGCAACGTTTTAGAAGATGTTAAGTTACCTAATTAAAAAAAAAAAAAGCTGCATTGAAACTGCAATCAAGTAAGTATCCCTATCAATTTGAGCAATTAAACTCAATTTAATGGATTATGTATTCGAGTCTGTATGGAAAGTCATGTGCTGGCCACATCAGATATATTTTTATTCTGTATTTATAAATGTTCGAAGTGATCTTATTTAAAGATAAGATCAGATACGATAATGTGTGTGCTACTTTGATGTTGGCTTCGGTGCTACTCACATTATTCGTGGCAAAATCGATATACATACAGTACGAGAAAAATATCGATACATGAAAGAAAAAATACTTTGGTGAATACAAATGAAAATATGCAGTGAAAATAACTACAAAATTGTGGAAGAATGTAGAATATAAGGTGTTAGAGAGGAGATAAAACTCCTATAGATAGGAAAAGTTTAAAATGACCACAATGCTTTGAGAATTATATCTAGCTGTGGTTAGTATTAGTAAAATCCATTGGCCACAACAGAAAAACATATAGTGTTTAATATATGCATTTTCGATTGTTTTTTAAATTAAAGTTACTTAATTATAAGAAGTGACAAGCATTTTTTTCCTGGTTACAGAACAGAGGATATAGAATATAGGGAGACAAAAATAAATTGTGAGGCAAAATAATTTTAAATACATAGGACATTATTTATTGTTTAAGTTCTAATTTGCATCGCGCTGTTAATTTTTTTTTCTCTGTAAAATTAACAGTTTAAATAAATATTATTTAAATACAGTACAAACCTTTCGCCATAGAATGCGAGAGACCATAATGACATCTGAATGATTGTGTCAAACGATTTTCGCGATTTTACTACATCAAGTTTTTAATTACTCCCCTTTACCTCTTTTAACGGGATATAGTTTTCTATTTTATTGAACTGTATAAACCCGGATAACACTGGGTTACTACTGGTATATTAGAAAACTTCTGACACTCAGGGCCTGACTGACGCAGGGTCATGCGGGGCATCTGCCCAAAGCCCTCGCATCAAAGGGGTCCCAAAATTAAACAATTGTAGCATCGAAAAATTAACGGCTGCTTCCTCAAAAAAAAATTTTTTTTTTTTTGCAATCGGAATATATTTGTCCACCGGATAGATATCTTAGCTATGATAAGAAAGTTGCCAATAATTCAAATTCCATTAAAATATGCAAGAACCACATTTTGTATGCCTTTTTCTAGAATGCAGTTATGTTCTTGCAAAATATTTTTGTTCATTTCATATATATCGTGAGGTGAAGGGTGACCCGGAGGAATGTCTACTCTTGGGCCCCAGTTAGGCTAAGTAGGGCCCTGCTGACACTTGTAAACAAAGGAAAAAATAAAACTGTTGAACAGTCTGGTTAGGTTCAACTTCTGGTGTCTGGTTAGAATCCAAAAAGCCCAGCGCCGTATAGACACTGTCTCGACGAACACTGAAAGTGATGAAAAAATTACAATGATTAAAAAGAAATCATTGTTAGAGAAAAAAAACGTTTTTTCTTCTTGTGAAAGGAATCTAGTCGTTAGAAGGCTGGATGACAGTCCTTTTGGTCACTTCCTGGGCTCGTGACATTCAATTAGAACTGTCACCCCAACCTTGTCAGCAGTGTCTTGGGGTGTAAAGTGTTTGAAACTGCAGGGTTGTCGGGTGTCTATTGTCAGACAAATAACACCGATATTTCAATTCGGCAGTTTCATGTTTTATTTCTTCATTGTTATTGTGTTTGATTTATTTAGTTTTTAAGTGAAGTAAAACGTAAGATGCACACTTTGTGTATATTTATATGCAGCTAGTATTTAAGCATGTCAATGACGTGGGAATTTAACACTCTTAAAAAAAAAAACGTTTATTCTGTTTAACTTTTATTCTGTTTCAACTTTTATTTTGTTTAAGCATATGTATAGCGCTTAGCGTCGAAGTATAATCGACTTAATCCAAAATTGGCTGCTAGGTTTTGTTTTATGGTCAGTGCTATAAATGTGAAGCTTCAGTCTTCTGGGGTAGGACAGTCTAGTGGTCAGCGCACGGGAATTGCACGCGTACAACCCGAATTCGATTCCTGGTTCTTCCTAAACTATCCCCATGTTCACGCAGAGTCCGGGCGCGTTAAATATGTGGATCCGAAAGTCTTTTCGAGAGGTTGTGGTAGGGGAAGGAGGATACGGTGCAGTCTAAATTGGGTGGCACTCTACAGCTGTCCAAACAGATATCTTACACCTTCGAGTAGGCCAGATAGTCTGTGTCGAAGAAGTCTTTCAGGTAACCGGAGAACTTCTGGAAGGTCTGGAAAAGTTCCATTTCAATATCTCCCCCCTCTAAATTGAACGGGAGTTCTTCAGATATTAATAAAAACACTGAATAAAACTTTCACAAAAATCATATTATACAGGAATTTTTCTGAAATTTTATTTGAAGAAAATGATAGCCTGTTGCTTGGTAACTTAATAAAAAAGGTCTTTTCTTAAATATGTTTTTTACTCATTGAACAGAGGATTTTAATTTGATTTATTCGATCTAAATAATAACGAACTTAGCAGAAAAAAAATTAATAAATAAACGATATTGTAGTTAACATTGTGCCTTATTGGACGCAGTCACGTCATAAAATAAAATTATGGAAAATGTTTGATTTCTTAAGTTATCTGTTTTATTTTGCAAAGATTTTTCAATGCCATATATTTCCGATGCATAAACTTCTCTACCCCCTATTTGACAGGGGCGCGGTAGCCCATTGGTTAGCGCGCTGGAGTTGCACTCGGTAGGCCCGGGTTCGATTCCAGCCACTGCCAAAACTGCCGCCGTGTTCATGCGGAGTACGATCACGTTAAACATGTGGGACCGAAAGTCCTTCCGAGAGGTTGGTGGTAGGGGAAGGAGGGTACGGTCCCTGTGGATGCCTCCCCCTCTGGGTTCCGGTCTAAATTGGGTGGCACTTCCCGACTGTCCAAACAGTTACCTTACACCTTTCTGATCTCTAATCAAATTTCCTGATCAGCTTGTGAGCCTCTCCCTTTTCGCCCTTTTGGTCGGTGGTCCCCTGTTGTCCTTTTCCCTGGAGGTGTTACCCTCTCTTTGTTTGGTTGCCTTGTTTTGTCTGTGTTTTGCTGTGTTTTGATTGTGCCCCGTTTGTTGCTGTTTGTCTTGGTTTATTTTTTGTTTTTGGTTGGTTTAGTTTTAGTTGGTTTGGTTTAGTTTTTGTTTTTGTCTTCGTTGTTGTTTTTGTTGTATTATTTCTCATTGTGCACCAGTTGAAGTAACAATTGTTCAAGAATTATTGTAATCCGTTTTAATGTGTCTTTCACTGTTTAAACTTTATATTGTTTCAAAATGTGAAACATATTATGTAAACTCTCCTGTAAATTTTTGATTCTCAAAATAAACGTTGCTGGACCGTCGGACGAAAGCCATGGAAGTTGGGAGTTGGTTTCGGCTAACTCCTTCCCGGCCGTCCAAATGGATGCTCAAGTCCTTGTTGACGAGCCGGACGGCCTGGGTTTTCAACACCTTTCTGGTAGGTCGGACGGTCTGGGTTTCAACAACAACCCCCTATTTGACAAGTTATTGACCTTTCTCTATAAACCCTTTATTTGTCTCGGGCCCCTGTGCAATATACCCTTTTGGCCCTCCCTGTTGGTAGCCCTGATAGTACAAACATAAAAAATCTGTTGTGGGCAGGCAGCACATGACTTTCCCTGCAGACTCAAATACATATTTTCTTTATTTCTTTAATAATTCGTTAGATTGAGTTTAATTACACTAAATAACACTAAATTTGCATTTTTAATTCAATTTTTCTTTTTTATTTAGTACTTGGACATTTTTCCGAAATCGGCGTAACAAAAATGCAAGAAATCTCAAATATCTTGAGAACGGTTAGTCCTAAAGCATAATGGAGTGTGTTATATTCTTTTCCGCGTCAAAAATTGCGTATGAAACAAAAATTTAATTGATACAATTGAGCATATGTAGTTTTTTTTTTTTTTTAGATTTTGGCGATTTTTGCAGACCATTTCGTAAAAACAGGCAGGTTGTTCTTTTCCGAATCATACCAAAATCTAATCAGCACCAGAGTATCCTACAAGTAACTTATCTACCAAATTTTGTGAAATTTGGTCAATTAGTATTTTAGCTAGAGTGGATACATGAAATTTTTACAGACCATTCCGCAAAAAAAGGCGGGTTCTGTTTTTACGAATCCTACTAAAAACTAATCAGCACCAGGGTCTCACCCAAGTGACTTACCTACCAAATTTATGAAATTTGGTCCAGTAGTTTTTTAGTTAGACTGGATACATACATTGCGCAGACAGACACACACACAGACGTCACGCTAAAATAGTTTTTTCGTATTCTGGAGGTCTCGAAACGTGTAGATCCGTCGAAAACTCGAGTTGAGATTTTCGGCATGATTCCAATACTTTCCCTATGCATTGCCACGTATTGCAGGGAAAGTAAAAATACTTTTTCATATTTATATGATAAAGTTGAATGTTTTAATTGACACTTTAAAAAAACAAAATGATTTATAATGCTACTGAAAATTACACTTATTTTAAATCCCAAACAACGCTGAATATATCAGCTAGTGGCTAAATAAAAGTCAAATTATTAGCAGACAATATTTTTTTTTATTTTTTCAAATCTGAATAATAAAAAAAATTATCAAATAATTAATTTCAATAATTTTGTGGTATTTAAATGTGTTATTGGTTATGAGTACGAGATAAAAATCTGAGCAGCACGTGACTTTCCCTACATAATGCAATGACTTTACTTCCTTCAAAGTAAAATATGGGTGTAGTATAAAATCCACGGCATGAAGTTTTGGGGATTGAATTACAATTACGTAAATTAAAGATTTGCGCTTTTGATAACTTATGATTCCAAGGAGAATGACTTAATCATACTTGAGCAATATTTTCATCAAAATGCAGTGGACAACTAATTGATATCCAGTGAAATGAAAAACTATGGGCGAGCATTTGGACGTCCAAATACAAAACTATGATGATAAGAATCTTCTCCCATGAACGCAACAATCCAGAAGAAAGATGTAAACATATTTCTCACGTAATATTGCATATGGAAAATGAACACATATCCTAATATTTACAACATTTTTTTTTTTATTACTTTACGTCATTTTTTTTAATACATTTATTTGAAAAGCGTGCAATCTCTCAAAAACTATTCTAAAGTGGTGTGTAATTCGTTTTCTAGTGACAGATTAAGTATGGAATTGCTATTTATTTAACATTGTTGATGATTCTGATTTTTTAATGATTTAAAAAAAAAGACATTCGAAAATTGTTCAATATATCGAGAAAAGTTGATGCTAGAGTTCTGAAGTTTCTATCATTCGTTTTCTAATGAAAAATTATGCATGAAATGGCAATCTATCATTATTGAATGTCTGTGTTACATAGTACCCATGATATTTTAGGGGTGCGATTTGGTGTTAAAGTTTTTATTTTCGGGGATCAGCCCTATGTATTGGGGGTAGGCGGTTAACATCAAAAGGATTCCAGTATCCATTATCTGTAATAATCGTAACAAATCGTTTTCGAAACTCTCATGTTGTTCGTGAGATGTCGCTTCCACAGACTCCTAACACACACGCGCATACAATATATATATATATATATATATATATATATATATATATATATATATATATATATATATATATATATATATATATATAAATTATTAAATCCAAAGTTAGAATGTATGTAGTAACTCATAATACACTATTCCAAAATTTTCTACAAAATACAAAGAAATAAAAGACATTAAGACAAAAAGAGGAAATAATAAAGCATAATGCAAGTCATAAAGACAAAGACAATCAACAAATTTCAAAAATGAGGAATGCAAATAAGAAAACAAAAAAATCAAGCAAAAAAGCTTGCACATGGAGGAGATTTAGGCTTACGATAAGTTCATTTCGAAAAAATTCTCTTCGGGTCCATATATCCCTTCGAAATGAACACAAAAATGCTTGTTTATATATATATATATATATATATATATGTATATATATATATATATATAACACCCAGACACACTAACATGCACACACACTAATATATACACACACACACACTAGGGGCGCGGTAGCCCATTGGTTAGCGCGCTGGAGTTGCACTCGGTAGGCCCTGGTTCGATTCCAGCCACTGCCAAAACTGCCGCCGTGTTCACGCGGAGTACGATCACGTTAAACATGTGGGTCCGTAAGTCCTTCCGAGAGGTTGGTGGTAAGGGAAGGAGGGTACGGTTCCTGTGGATGCCTCCCCCACTGGGTTCCGGTCTAAATTGGGTGGCACTTCCCGGCCGTCCAAACAGTTACCTTACACCTTTCTGGTAGGTCGGACGGTCTGGGTCTCAACAACAACAACACACACACACTAAAAAAAATTATCAAATATATCAAATATGCACATCCACTAACATACACACACACACTAATATATACACACTCTAACATACACATACAAGCACGCTCACAAAAATACACACGCACACACCAACATACACGCACACCCACAAAAATACACACGCACACACCAACATACATACACGCGGAAATAAATCCACACGCACACACCAAAATATACACGCACACGGTCACATGCATACATTTCCTCCAAAACGTTCGATTAGCGATCGAGGATGCTTAAAACGTGTCCGTCCGTCGAAAAAACGAATTCGTATTTTCGACTTACGTCACAATACTTTCCCTAATATAATGTATGTAGAGAAAATAATAAGATTACGGAAATATGATATTTTCGACTGCTTAAGTCACGTGTTCTGTTATTTCTAAATATTCAAATATATACATATCGCAAATATTGTGTTGGATTGATTTTTGCTAAAAAAAATGGTCATCGCGAAAACGTTCGATTTGAGTTCAGAGATAATCGAAACGAGTCAATCCGTCAAAACTCGAATGTGTCCAAGTCAGAAAGACAACAGAGCTAACACTTTTTGGTGTCATTCATGAGGATAGGTTTTCTCTTTTACAACGTGACACTAAGTTGTCAACCGTGGCCTTCTGTTATCACACGGACGCGGGCGACAATAATTACACACTGGCGAGCGGGTGATGATATTAATTATCGGCTTACGGCGTGCAGGGGCGGAAGACGCAGTTCCCATCTTTATTTGCTCTCGTTTTGCCGCTGTTAGTTTGAAATGGGTTCGTGTAAGGCTTCTAAATGCACAAGCTAGCGCCATCTTGGCTCCCAGTTGTAGGGATGACTGTACATGACGAAAAGAGGGTTACTAGTCTTTTGCTTGGGATCTCAAGCAGGGCCGTAGCCAGAGACGAAAGTGAGGAGGGAAATTCAAGGAGGAGAGGGGGGGGGGGGCTCAACAGTCTTAAAGGAGGGGGGCTCACCAAAAACACAATTAATCATTAGCATTTACAAACCATAATAGTTACAATTATATATTTCAAAACCATATAAATTATTAATAAATAATTGCATATTTATATATATAAGCTAAAATTTGATTATCGATATCCATATAGCTACTATACATTAATATTAATATATAATAATTACAATGGATTTAAATATAAGCGTTAACTAGTAATAAAGCTGTAAATGAATCGAAAACTTTTTTTGAAAGTTAGTACAAGTTAATGCTTAATATTAACTCCTAACTACTTATATATTATAGAGTCAAAATCAATTGATAACAGTGAACCCCGCACTATACTATTGTCATAATTTTTAATATTTTTAAGTATTTTTAAATTAAATATGTAAATAAATTGATCAGCAGTATAACCACAAATTCAACTAAATTAAAAATCTTTAAAACAAAGTTATTTATAAAAAAAAAATCTCACGAAATATTTTATGCAAAATTTGGACGGCATTTTAGATGAAATTTCATATCACTACTAGAATTTTAATATTTCTATCAGAAGGGGCTGAGAATTATTTTTATCAGGGGTGGGCCTTTTGAGGGGGGTTAGCTCCCTCTGGACCCTGCCTGGCTACGGCCCTAATCTTAAGAAAATCAAACATTCTACACTACATTCCTGAATGATGGGTACAATTTTTTTGAAAGCACTTATTTTACAGCTAAATTGCGTATCCAATATCGGACATGTATTGGAAACGTTGAAATAGCACGCGCAGACGATAACTGACTGGACCTGTCGGAGTCAAAATGGCGGGTGCGTCAGCCTGTATATTTGGGAGCCTTAAGTTCGTGAATACTAATACCCGTCGCGACATAGAAATGTCCCCCAAGTTATCTTGCAATGGCAGAGCTTAAATTTTATAAACATTATGCCCAGTTTCTTAAACTAAATTTAAAATTTGGTATAAACCACTCATTTTGATAAAATTTCTAGATTACCTTACTGTTAAGAAATGCACTTCCTGCATAAACAATTTTGAGAGGGGGTTTAATTCTTAAACTGCATTACGTATTTTACTTAAATTAAGTATTTTCTGTTTTTTTTTTTTTTGTTTTTAATTTAATAATAGAACTGCTAAATTAAAGAGTCTGTTCGCATTGAAGTTGACGTTTGTAGCACCTGTATCAGATATGAAGTTTGATGAGTTATGAATCAAATCCTGATCATAATTATAGCCAAGAAAGGTGAAAATGAGTATTTTTTGTGCTGTTTTCTCCACTATGGAAAACTGATGTAATTTTCCCACTGATGAGGGGGGTTCTGACTCCCACCCCTCCTTTCCCTGTATGTATGTATTTCATTGTATGTATATATGTATTCCATTCTATTGTATGTATACGTGCAATGTGTCCCAAAATCATAGGTATAGCCAAGATCGCTAAACGGTTATTATACCCAAATAAGGGGGGTTTACATTGCTGGATTTGACATTCTAATTTGAACTCTATGGAGAACATAAATGCATAATACATAAATTGCATAAATACATAATACATAAATTACATAAATACATAAATGCATAAATATATAAATTCGCAAAATTGTGGCACATAGCAAATTTTCATATAAATATTGATATAAATTTGATATAAATATTTGTAGGGGATCCCAGAGTTTGTATGGGCGGCCCTGCATTGACATAATATCCCAAGATTTTTTACATTTGACTTTCTTTCTAATAGTGTTTAATTAAGTTAATCAGTGTTTATTTAGCATTTAAGTGAAAAGAAAGTTACTGAAAGATAAAATATCAAACATAATAACAGTACTTTAAATATAAAGACAACCAAAAAATTGGCCGTAATTAGGGCCAAGGTTTTGGTTGTTTTCATTTTTAAGGTATTAATTATTTTAACGTGTATCCATGCAATTTTATCAAAAAAAATTTATATTAAATTTAAAAATTCATTTAATATTTGGCTAAGGTTACTTTATAAAAATGGAATAGAGTTTGGGAGTGAGGGAGGGGGGGGGGGGGGTCGCGACAGAGTTCAGTATTTTATTAAATAAGCACACGTTTGGGAAATTTCCAAAAATGCCAGTTTTCGACGTGGTAAATTTTTCTCTGTCGAAATCTCATTAGGCCAGGATGGATGTCTTTCGAGGTTCGAAACCACGCAAAGTACCACTTAAAACCGAAAGTAGACTAAGAGCGGATTTATGACTCTATTCGCTCACCCCCTTTTATCAAACGACTGCGAGTTAATACATTCCTCGCACATAAAACTCAACAAAAATTTCGACCAAGGATGAAAAGAAGAAAAAACTCGAAACAAAACGGCCGATTATAATAGCCTCACCCAACGAAACACATTTAGAAGCAAATTAAGTCCCTCTCCCCACTCCCGCCGCCAACGTCGTAACGCACGTATTTCATCAACACAAAGTAAAATTAAAGACGCATGCCAAATTTTTACTTTTTTCCCCATGCTCTGCTCTCTTATTTCCAGATTACAGCCGGCTTTGTTCACAGGAATTTCTCTGATAGCTGACTCGCGTGATAACCTAGAAGCAGCTTTCGATTGGCGGACTTTACCCCAGTGAGTAACCAATAAGCGGTGCTCTCACGAGGAACGAAGGCGTGGCTGAATGATCACCGCCCACTTCTTTTGTTTCACGCGCGGGCTGCTGGGAAATTCTTGGAATAGAAATAATGGCATAATGTGGGATGCTGCAGGTAATGATGCATTTTTTCTGCCTGAATTGTGGTCTACGCGTGGAGTTGTTTATCATTTCGCGTTTAGAAGCACTCTCATCATTCGATTCAAACATACTATTTGTAATATTTATTTGTATAATTTTGCAGATTCCCAGTCAATTTTCTGTTTAACGTAAAACTTAAGAAGGGTATTTTGTTTTAGAGCATTTCAGTATTGGTTAACAGAATGGGGTAGCAAGTAACTTGATCACCAAGAAGTGGGTGTCTAACTAAACGAAGGGAACAACTGAAAAACGCCTCCTCCTTCAGCCTTTATTTTTTGTTTCTCTATTGTAGTTGTTAATATTTCGTTCTCGATCAGACTGTAATAAATTGAATTACTATTTAAAGTGGGGGAAACAAATTTCCCTTCTCACCCCGCTTTCAAATATGAATATTTGATAATCCAGGGGAGGATTAACTGACAGAACAGCATAATTGTTTGCTCTGTGAAAAATGCATAATATGCGGGGCCATGACTGAAAACTTTATGCATGTTACAATCACTGTAATAACAGTGTGATGATATGAATCACTGTGACGATAGGCGAAATCGGTTAAACCACCCCCGGCGTCAAATTGAAGAAAGATTAAGCTCCAGCTGTATGAGGTTGTAATGGGCAAGTTCATAGTCATAAAATCTGCATATAAAGAGAATTGCATTCAGTGACGGAACTTGGTTTGGCTGTACCACCCCGCAGATTGCACCCCTTTTACCTCTGCCTTCCACAGCCCCTGTTGTAAGATCTGTGCGCACCCAAATCCCTCCAACTCTCTTGCTCTCAACGAAGGGCTGCGAATCTGTCCTCCTCACTGACCGTACACTAGAGCAATACCTCGCAAACCATTGGAAACTCACTGTATGATGTGACTGACACTTCGTCTGTCACCACAGGGGCTTGCTAAGTTAGAACAGATATTAAATTTTCACGCTGCCATGGCAATTATAGGCTATTCTGTACTGCAGTGGCAATTATGGGTATTCCATACTGCCATGGCAATTATTAGCAATTCTATACTGCAATGGCAATTATCGGTTATTCATTCCATACTGCAATGGCAATTATCGGCTATTCCATGCTGCAATGGAAATTATCGGCTATTCTATACTGCAATGGCAATCATCGGCTATTCTATACTGGCATGACAATTATCAGCTATTCCATACTGCCATAGCAATTATCGCCTTTTCTATACTGTCATGGCAATAATTGGCTATTCCATACTGCCATGCCAATTATCGGCTATTCCATATTGCCATGGAAATTATCAGTTACTCCATATTGCTATGGTAATTATCTGTTATTCCATACTGCTATAGCAATTTTCGGCCATTCCGTACTGCCATGGCAATTATCGGCTATTCTGTACTGCAATGGCAATTATCGGGTATTCCATACGCCATGGCAATTATTGGCAATTCCATACTGCCATGTCAATTATCGACTATTCTATACTGCAATGGCAATTATCAGATATTCTATACTGCCATGGCAATTGTCGACTATTCCATACTGCCATGGCAATTATCGGCTATTCTATACTGCAGTAGCAATTATCGGCTATTCTATACTGCAATGGCAATTATCAGCTATTCCATACTGCCATAGCAATTATCGCCTATTCTATACTGTCATGGCAATTATTGGCTATTCCATACTGCCATGCCAATTATGGGCTATTCCATATTGCCATGGAATTTATCAGTTACTCCATACTGCCATGGTAATTATCGGTTATTCCATACTGCTATAGCAATTTTCGACTATTCCGTACTGCCATGGTAATTATCGTCTATTCCGTGCTAAAGACTTCCAAACCGGTCCATGAATTCCGGTCATTTCACTGAATGTGCGATTCCTGGCTTTAGAAACTCACCCCCCCCCCCCCCCCCCCCCATCCCCACCTTGGAGTGGCAAGAAACTATCCTATGACAATATAATTCGTAAGTTTAAACTCAGAATATGAATTAAGGCTTAAACTAACAGAAAATAAAAATATTCTTTGGGGAAGCAGTATACAACAAATGTAAATAATATGTAAAGGTATTAGCTGCTCTCAATAAAAAGAGACACCTCCAAGATAAATTAGATAGAGCAATCACCGCAGTTAAAGAAGGAGATATCTGCCCACCTGCACACACATTTACCTGCTTTAACTTCAGTTGCATTTACCTGCTTTAACTTTCTCATTTCTTATGAGGAAGTCGCCTCAAAAACCGGTGATATCTTCACACATTTATTAACTGTCTCAAAATATTTTATTTTCAATTAATTTTAACTTCTGTATTAGCAAATCATGTCATAATAATAATTAATTGTTACACGTATTAAAAAATTCAGAAGTAGAAATGGAATGTTATTTACGAGTTTCTTCTTCCGAAATGATTTATTTCCTGCTGATCATTCGGATTAAAACATACTCGTTTTTCCAATGTTTTGATGAAATTTCAGAAAGCTAAGTCAATAGACAATTATAGCTGCCAAGTTGGCTTTGCCCGAAGTATGCTGGACATTGTTAAAGGAATCCGTCGTGGCGAACGACCCATCAGTTCCAACCAAAACTGGAGGACTCGATAATCTTCCAGAAAAACCTCTGCTACGGAAATACGATCAACAGAACCATTCATCGCCCAGGGTCCGAAGATTACCTGCTAAAGAAAAATTTCCGTCGCCAATGTTTTTGGGCAATGATTATAAAATCAGGCCTAAACCTGTAAAAGTCTGTGCGTAGTAATCGGAACACTCATTCCAGGAAACTGAGTAATTAATCATCGCGAATTCCTGTCTAAAGACATTGATGGTTGGGCAGGACTACAGAGACAAATCCCGTTAGCGCTTCAAATATTGTATGTCTCCCCTGAAAGGGCATAATATATTGGGCATTGGCACATGGTTGTACAGAATCATTACCGTTTTTCTTTTCTAATTTCTAAGATCCCCAATCCCCTACAGGACCTGATTAACCAACTCATTTAGGGGAAACACAACCCCATTTGGAGGGTCCCATTTTGATTGATTTTGTGAGCATGGCCCAAGAAATTCCCCATGCACTCATCACGAAAAATTCTGTGACAGCATTGCCCTGGTCAACTAGCAGTTCTCATCAACAAACAGATTTTTTTAAACTGTTTGCCTGTACAAAAAATCCTAAACCATAGTTTATTTTATCATTTATCACGGATGGTCCATGTTTACTTTTGCAATTAGTTCTATAATTTAAATATTAACTGTCATGCGACCTCTTCCCGTTAACAGTTAAATATTTAAATGTAAAAAAAAAAAATACGGGCAATACAAATTTGGGTTCAGACAACCAAAATACTTCTGTGTTTGCCTGCAAGGTGAAGATACTATTTAACTTAACTATTTAACAAATAACTTACATTAAAAAAGTGTAAATCTAACTATTTGACAAATAACTTACATTTAAAAAAAAAGGTTAAATCGGGGATGCAATTTGGGGCTCTTTTGAAGGGAAGCATGTGCTTACCGTACCTTTACGTTAATCAGGCCTGACCCCCTGCATCCGCCATACATCCTGCATCTCACAAACCGACCACTTTTCCTCAGCCGTATCGTCTCCTCGGTGTGAACAGCAAGGCTCCTGCTGGCAAATCTCCATTTATTTTAATTATTATCATCACTATGCACTCCCTCCCTTCCCTGCATGCATCTGCAGATCGTCGCTGAGTGATAAACAAATGTGCTCCCGAGGACAGCAGCACTGTCCAGAGGCGATATGTCCCGACAATTGAATGGCGGAAGCGACAGAGCGTCTCCTCTACCTGTCCCTAATGGGACCGGGACACGCAAGAGGATGGGACGTTGCTCCCGCGCTTCTCCGGCTACTGGTGTTGTTGGGAAAAGAGAGAGAGAGAGGCCCGGCGAGCCTCAAAGACGCGCAGAGGAGGATGGACAATGTATCTTTCACACGTTACTCAGGATAGCTAATTCGGAATGTTCGACACGTCCGGTCCAGGTTCAACTCCATTTTGGGTACTTACACAGAAGCTTTGCGCTATTTGTTCTTTTGTAATATCCAACCCAACGACCACACAGTATGCTTCATGGGTTTAATTCTTTCCTTTGGACTCACTCCTGTGTGACGTTCATTCGGAATATGACTGGGCAGTGGCGTCCCATAATGGGGCGAGACGGAACGACCGCGCTAGGCGGCTGGAAATGAAACGCCCCTCGAGTATACGATTATAATTATTTTGAATAATTAATTACATATAATATTTTGAAATGTTAAATACATTGGTCTAAAAATTGTGGGTATCAATCACACTATTGTAAAAAAAAAAAAAAAATAATAATAATAATTGGTTCCCGAGATTTTTCTAATTTTAAGATTTTTGGGAAATTACGAGTTCCCTTGAGCATGCCTTGCGTATTTTCTTTCCCTGTTCTCTCTCCCGCCCCCTCTAGTTTTGAAATATGGACGTGATCACACTAGAAGACATTGATGGCAATATGTAGGGGATGCAATAGCAATGATGACATAGATAGTAATATACGGAGGTGGGTACAATTGCAATGATGACATAGAGAGCAATATGCTAAGAAAATTCTTGAACACCTCCAGTAGTTTTGCAAGGAAATGTCCAAGAGTGTACACGTTACATTTATCTGCAGTAAAGTGGCTTTGCCCTATTCAGTATAAATGATTGCAGTGCCTCTTTGTAATTTAAGGTGCCAGTTAGTAATTTAAGGAGTTATGATAACAGACGCGGCAACAAACCAATATAGACGAAAAAAGCCAATTGCAAAGTTGTGGAACATTGCCTACTGAGTAGGAATTGACACTAAATCCGTTGTAGGTATTTTACACTATATTGGCGACTGGCTGTTCTATTCAGAAATGATAAATACATTCATAAGACTATACAGTCTTTTCAAAATGTCCCCCTTCAGCAGCATCTGAGTTCAAGAAAGAATATTCCGCGTACTTTTACAAACATTGCAGGCGTTACTGTGTTACAACAACCAATGATGATAGGATTTTTAGCAGGTATTTATTGCTTTCCCAATACTCGTTTTGGACGTTCTTGATATCGATCTCCAATCATTAGATGATGTCCTGCCACTTTGTAATAGTCGTTTCCGTTTATCTCGCTTTCTTGCCGAGTCCATTAGTCCTAACGTTTCAAATTATCCTCTAGGGGCACTACAATACTCTTTTATTTGCTCGGACATGGTCACTTTAAATCATGTGGACCTAACTTGTACAGGCATGTGCGCTCATAGCGAGGGCAAGAGGAATTACCCCTCTCCCCCCCCCCCCCCTTTCCCGCAATGAACGTTCAAAGTCACAAAGGCGGGCATCAAACTGGTCGAATATCGTAAACTGCTTCAAATATAAGCATAAAACGAACGAACATTTTATTGATTCGTTAAGATAGAAATAGTGGTATATAAAACATTTTCATCTCCGATCATGTAGGTTGCCTCATTGTCAAAGTTTTCAAACATTTTAATCTAAAAATCAATTTATTATGGCATTATTTTTCAATAGTTGATCTGGAGAAATAACCCACAAAAGATTTCGGTATTTACCCTATGTATGTTACCACAATGAAATCAAAAACTATAAATAAATGCATCAATAAAATATAATAATAATAAAACAAGAAAGATCATTCATGCTTAAAGCATTGATTATAAAACACTTTCCAACTTCAATGCAATTTTATTTAAACAAGTCTAAAATGCAATACATTCCTCGGTAATATTTTGAAACTTATCACAATACTGCATTAATTTATTATATTTGAAAACTTAAACCTTCATCGAAAAAAATGAACTCATTCAAATGACGGCATTGAAATATAAATTGCCTGGTTTAAACATCTCTAAAATGTTATACTTTCCTCGGTAATAGTTTTAGAATTATTATAATACTACGATAATTTATTATATTTGAAAACTTCATCGAAAACAACTGAAATTAATTCAAATGACGTCATAGAAAAAATAACACGCCTGGATCTCTCTATAAAAACAGGATTTCATTCATAACTTTCTCCCATTCATTTCATTCATCACAATACTATAATAATTTATTTTATTTAAACATTTTATTTAAGACCATGAAGCTACAAATAATTAAACTCTATGCTTAAAACTTCATCGAAAAAAATCGTCCTTCTCTTTATAAAATCAATTAATATTTCATTCATATCAGCCATGCAGACTCCATAGACTAAATTATTTTGTGTTAAAAAAATACAGGAATTCTAATACAACTCATTCTACATATTTTGCTGTTTACATTTTACATAGGTGAAAAATAGGCTTAGTTGTAGAAATAATCAAATTTAGATGAGCATTTAAACTCAAATATATTGTCATTGCGTTGTTTCAGTATGTGGATGCACAGAATTTAAGCAAAAATAAAGTAGTTTTAGGACGGATGCAACACTCAATATGAATTAAAAAGAACTTAAAAAAATCACGATTTTGAAACAAGATGGATGCCATATATCATTTTGAAGTGGGTCATGTGATCGTTTCATATCATGGTCACGAGATCGTTTCATATAAGATGTGTAATTATTATTTTAATTTTTATTTAAAAAACTACTGAATATATTTCGCTGAATTTTTTTTTATATATTTTATGGAACAATTTAAAAATTACCTAAAGTTTTCGAAGCAATTTGTGAATTTTAAATCCGCTTAAAAAATGTTTGAAAAATTAGGTCCCATAGGAGTAGTAAAGAAATACGGGTTTCACCCCAATGCGCAGCAGCGCAGTAGGGTGACGTCATCCCCGATGACGTCACCGGCTTATCTTATCGGATGACGTCATCGGCTTATCTTATCTTATCAGATAAGCTTATCTTATCAGATGACGTCATCGGATTATCTTATCGGATGACTCACTCGATAAGATTATCGGATGACGTCATGTACTGACACAGACAGTGGGATTGAAGAACTTGGCGGCCATCTTGGAAATTTTGGTGGCGCCCTCTATGGACAGGTTCGAGAACTGTGTTGGCTAAAAGGAAAGAATTGGTTCTGGACTGAGCTGGATTCGAACTGGGGACCATTCGCACCGTAGGACAGTGTCTTACCCAGTATACAGTTTGAGACTTGTAGACAGATGGTGAATGAATGATATCTTCCCTGCGAAAGGAGTTGGGGACTTAGAATATTTTCTGATCTTTTACGAGGGGATGGTTCGAATGAATTAAGTTTTTAATTAATTTTTAATAAATAAATAAAATGTATTATAAAAAAAAATGGAATATGCTCATAATTGAATTTTAATAAGAGGATTATTTTTTAATGATTGGGTAATTATTGTTTTTATGAAATGTTTAGGAAAGTGCTTGAAGACATTTACGAAAGTTTAGACGACGGTGATGGCGCCATCTATTGACACTTGAATGAAATACATGCGACGAATTTTAATACAATTAATTTCAGAATGCGGTTTTTGTGTTCTTTTAATTAGGTAGTCGGACGAGGACTTAATAATTTTAGCTTCACGCTCATACATGTTTTAATGAATGAAGCTAATTTTTTTTTTTATGTTGGCCGTTCATCAGAATTTTAAGGACGGGGTGTATGTTTTTGAATTTTAATGAAATGATTTTTGGGGTATTTTTGAATGAAGGAATGGGAGACTCCATAGTGAACTAGAATATCGCATGTTTGATGTTATAAATTTTTACCACAAGTTGGGTACAGGATTTGATCCTTTTAGAAGAGATGTATCAGCCAAGATTTATGTTTTAAAAGCCTGTGAGATTTTAGGAATAGGTTATACTACTCGCTGAACACGTTTCGACAATTTTTTCAGCTAACAAGAATGCATTCATGGAGTTCTGCGATGATTTACTGGGAATATAGTAAAAGTACTATGCATGATTTTTTTACATCCTTTTTAAAATTTTACATGCTACTAAACACGAATTGAATATTTTTTTTTTCGGTGGCCCATAAATTTTTCGCAAACTCATTCCTGAAAGAAACGTGATTAATACACATCATTAAAAAACTTACTTTTTAAACTTACCATGACTCTCACAGCTGAAAAACAAAACATACATTAAAAATTATAATACCAGAAACTTGTTAAATAATATACATTGATAGTAACAAATATTTTTTTTTTAGGTTTAAGCCCACCATCCACCCGGTGTCTTCGCACCGCCTCAAACCTTGTACATTTTTTTTTTAAATTTTCTTTTCAATTAAATAAATCTAACAGCATATACGACTATTATAATAACGAAATGATTTTTTTTTTCTTTTTATAAAAATAATAATGAAACTTAGAACTCACATCCAACGTCTTCACTAGCGGCTGGCTAAACTCCAAATGATTGACACACTCTCATTACGCTATTAAGAATTAGATCTTATCTATAATGACGTCAGCATTATGAGGTGTTGCCACCTATTTTTTCTAATAATATATTTCTAGTAACTGGATACTTCAGGGGTCTGATTTGGTACACATAATCTGAAATACATCATTTTAATTATATTGTGCATTGAATATGATTTGGCCATTTTTAAAGTGGTGGATGTAATTGAAATATCGAAGTTTAGAATTTAACAAGCTAACGAATCGAATATTTTCACCCACAAAACTTTAGCTTTAAGTTTAAATAAAATAAAAGCCAGTGAATATCATTTGACCATTTTAACAGTGAAGGGTATAATTTTTACTACCATTATAGAACTTAGAAGTGAGTGTACAGTTTCGATTATTTTTACAGAACACCAACACATTTTAAAATCTATTGAATAGGAATAGGCCATTTTGCACATACATGTACCTAGATTTCAACACCCAGTATTAAAACCTACTAAACATGAAACGTGTAAGTATTGTGTGAGATTTTATCGCACTAACTTTTAAACTCTTTAAATTTTTAAAAATGTCCGAAATAGTTGTATTTCATTGGTAGACATAAATTGTATGGCGTACATTTTTTTTTTTTTTTTTTTTTTTTTTTTTTTTGAAAAAATATATGTTTCCACAGCTTTTAAAATAGATTTCTACAGTTGTACACTACGGTTCTAGAATTTTCTAAATATGAATCGACTGTTTGAACTACCAATGGTGTTTTTACCGATGCAAATATTTACAACACAAATATTTCGATGAAACCGAACTTAGTTGAAGCTTCTATGTATGAATATTTAGAATCATTTCATATAATTCTTATATTCACACTGAAAATAGTTAACAAAATTAGAACTCACGGAGCGACATCTTCACAGCTTACCGCCAACACTCCAAATGAGACACACGCACTCATTACAGCATTAAAAATTAGATCTTATCTATAATGACGTCATTATGTTGACGTGTTGCCACCAGGCAGTTATTCTTTCTTAATTATAGCGCATTGTATACGATTTAACCATTTTTAAAGTGATGGATGTAATTTTAGCACCGAAGTTTAGAATTTAACAAGCTAAGGAACACGAATCGAGCATTTTTACAGACATGATTGTATTTTACTATTTTACCGAATTGTTTGCATCTTAGCGAATGTTTGATGAACTAGGATTTTTTTTTTATTTTTTTATTTTTTTAATCTTACTCAAGGCCTAAGACTCCTTTAGCGCATAAAATTATGATATTTTAATAAAATTTGCAAAAATTGCACAATACTTAGTGGATAATTACTGAATAAGAGATATGTTTTTAATGTTACAGCAGCATCTAAAGCCCCTTAAATCGGCATATTTTTAAAACTGTCATGAATTTTAGGGGAATAGAATATCACTTAACGATTTTTTTTTAAGGACATGCGATTGTCAACATTGAATTTAAATGAAAGACTGACCCTCTAGGCCAAGTGTAGTACATTGTAATAATATTAAAATATGAAAGATATGCATTTAACTCTTTAAAAGAAACATGTAGTGAGTTTTGATATCTTAATACGAGACATTATTGACATGTACATAGAAATGTCATGATCTCGCGGGTGTAGGCGCACCCTATAATCATTCAATTCATAATGAATGTCCACATTTGAATGTACATATTTAACATCACCTGGAAAATGATAGGGCGAAACTGAGATCTGAGACAAAATTTTACACTTCCTACGAAATAAATCCCAAACTTCGTAGACTTTTAGGAAGCTAGGGCTAAATTTTCAACTATTCTTAGAGATTGAAACACAACATTGGTTACGAATCTTCATACTTTAGAGAATGGAACATAACTTAGCATTTATTTTGAATGAATTCAGAATTTTGACATTGATTATAAATTTTATGATTTAAACACTGAATATAAATTTTATAAATTAATCTCTGTAAAGTGCAAATATCGTTCATTACGAAACTCATGCTGTAATCATTTTATATGATTCGAATAAATTTATTTTTAATTTTTTTTTGTATTTTATTTTAAAAAGCGATATTAGTAAACCTGTTATACTTGAATGTATAGATACATAACCTACGAGTACATAGCATTTTTAAATAAAACATGTTAAAAATGAGTTGATGAATGTAAATAAGGAGTTCAGTTTGAAAGATAAAAATCCATTTAATGAATCTATTCTTCATAAAATACACATTAAGCATTATTTGTTGCACATTTAATCAAACAAGTTAAAATAATTTCCTTATCGCACATTCATAGTCCTCTGATTTAAATGACTTGAAAAAATTTCGATCATACCAGTAAAAGACTTCTTCACCACGCAACAAAACTTTCTTTGCTATGTTATTAATGTCAAGATTTAGAAGTACCTGTTCAGCCACTCTGTTGTACATTTCTAATGGAGTATTGTAAAGACATTCATGGTAACTTTGTTCTTCAATTTGACTAACACAGCCAACACATTTGAAAAGTTTTCTTACATGATACGTCATGCTCTCATGAATACATGAGATTAATTGTTCGAATGCAAAATTTTTATCACAAATAACTGATGGTAGAAAGGTTATCGTGTCCTTTATTTTTAATATTTGAGCAGGAAGCCACTCTAGAAATATACTTTCTCGAAGTTCCATACTAATGTTGTTGACGCAATTCATTAAACATGCTATTTGATTTTTATCTAAGGTAATATGACACTGCGTTAGACAAAATTTTGAATCATATAATTGAATTATCTTCTGTAAATGAAGTTTTCCATTGTCATTGAAACAGAACAACTCATTGCGACTGACGAAAGAGGTATCCGCATATAGACTATTGAACGACCACAATTTTTGTGAAAATTCACTCCAAGTAGCAGGTGACAATGTAACCCATTCACGCGTAGGCACTAGTTCATTTCGTTCGTTAGAGATATATCTCCATATATACACTTTTAGCTTCTCATGGCGAAGTTTCAAATATACATAGACACCAGAACCTAAATGCCAACGACGGAGTGCATCTTGCACGGAATCTGAAGAAGGAAATTCAGTCGAAACAGATTCTGTAGTGGCGGCTAACACTCCGCTGTGTGCTAGAGCACAAGAAAGCAGATCTTGAGATGAGTTTCCGACCTCGGTGAGGACTTGTGAATCGGCAGTGGTGGATGTTTCTGCTGGGGGTATGGAAGACATAAGATAGGTGTCTAACCAATCCACCACAAAGTTTGATGAAGGTGAATTAATCACATTTGAGACGATATCCACAGATTTTGTTTCATCTAGGGTAGGAACCGACAACTCCACACTATTTCCACTAGAAATTAACTGTTCGAGTGATGGCATACTTTGAATTTTAGACATTACTTGCAGATAATAACATCCAAGTACCACATTCACAGTATAAGATTTATTTTTAAAACACTATGATCTTAAAATACTATAATTTTCTCGCAGCTGTGAACGAACCGAACCTATCCACGCAACGTCCAAAGTTGAAATGGTTTATCGGACCACGTCATAAGACTAATCACGTGACCTAAATAGAGTGTCGTGTGCAAATAGATTACATATGATAAGACATGAATGGGTTAGAACTTGTAATTTTCAATGAATCGCACAACATCGGTTTGTGCCAAGCGCAATTGTTATCTACGTGGGAGGCTGTCTACATTATTTTATTCATCTTCGAAATCATAAAGTGGAAATATGTACCAAACTTAGTTAAAATTCATAATTTTTAATCACACTATCATTAAATACATAGGAAAATTTTGTATATTTTTATATCTTTAGGGGATATGCTTACCACATCGCACAGAATATACAAGAATAGTTAGCAAAAACATGAAAATAAACTTACAGAATGAGGTCTTCACCAGCCGACATCCAAACTAGAAATGAACGATATGCACCCTAACTGCAATACTAAAATGAGAGCTTATCTTACCTAAGATCTAACATATGATGACGTCATCGGTCCAAAGTTCACAAGATGGCGTCATAGTCCAAAGCAGATCTTTCTTAATTACTTATTTTTTAATTACGGCTTATTGTTTTAATTACTCCCATAATTATAAAAATTAAGCACTCCCTATTAATTACTTCCTAATTTAATTACTCCCTATTTTTAATTACTGCTTAATTTTTATAATTATGAATAGGTGATCATAAGTAATTACTGCTTAATTTTTATAATTATGAATCACCTATTCATAATTATAAAAATTAAGCGGTAATTAAAAAATAGGGAGTAATTAAAACAATAAGCCGTAATTAAAAAATAAGTAATTAAGAAAGATCTGCTTTGGACTATGACGCCATCTTGTGAACTTTGGACCGATGACGTCATCATATGTTAGATCTTAGGTAAGATAAGCTCTCATTTTAGTATTGCAGTTAGGGTGCATATCGTTCATTTCTAGTTTGGATGTCGGCTGGTGAAGACCTCATTCTGTAAGTTTATTTTCATGTTTTTGCTAACTATTCTTGTATATTCTGTGCGATGTGGTAAGCATATCCCCTAAAGATATAAAAATATACAAAATTTTCCTATGTATTTAATGATAGTGTGATTAAAAATTATGAATTTTAACTAAGTTTGGTACATATTTCCACTTTATGATTTCGAAGATGAATAAAATAATGTAGACAGCCTCCCACGTAGATAACAATTGCGCTTGGCACAAACCGATGTTGTGCGATTCATTGAAAATTACAAGTTCTAACCCATTCATGTCTTATCATATGTAATCTATTTGCACACGACACTCTATTTAGGTCACGTGATTAGTCTTATGACGTGGTCCGATAAACCATTTCAACTTTGGACGTTGCGTGGATAGGTTCGGTTCGTTCACAGCTGCGAGAAAATTATAGTATTTTAAGATCATAGTGTTTTAAAAATAAATCTTATACTGTGAATGTGGTACTTGGATGTTATTATCTGCAAGTAATGTCTAAAATTCAAAGTATGCCATCACTCGAACAGTTAATTTCTAGTGGAAATAGTGTGGAGTTGTCGGTTCCTACCCTAGATGAAACAAAATCTGTGGATATCGTCTCAAATGTGATTAATTCACCTTCATCAAACTTTGTGGTGGATTGGTTAGACACCTATCTTATGTCTTCCATACCCCCAGCAGAAACATCCACCACTGCCGATTCACAAGTCCTCACCGAGGTCGGAAACTCATCTCAAGATCTGCTTTCTTGTGCTCTAGCACACAGCGGAGTGTTAGCCGCCACTACAGAATCTGTTTCGACTGAATTTCCTTCTTCAGATTCCGTGCAAGATGCACTCCGTCGTTGGCATTTAGGTTCTGGTGTCTATGTATATTTGAAACTTCGCCATGAGAAGCTAAAAGTGTATATATGGAGATATATCTCTAACGAACGAAATGAACTAGTGCCTACGCGTGAATGGGTTACATTGTCACCTGCTACTTGGAGTGAATTTTCACAAAAATTGTGGTCGTTCAATAGTCTATATGCGGATACCTCTTTCGTCAGTCGCAATGAGTTGTTCTGTTTCAATGACAATGGAAAACTTCATTTACAGAAGATAATTCAATTATATGATTCAAAATTTTGTCTAACGCAGTGTCATATTACCTTAGATAAAAATCAAATAGCATGTTTAATGAATTGCGTCAACAACATTAGTATGGAACTTCGAGAAAGTATATTTCTAGAGTGGCTTCCTGCTCAAATATTAAAAATAAAGGACACGATAACCTTTCTACCATCAGTTATTTGTGATAAAAATTTTGCATTCGAACAATTAATCTCATGTATTCATGAGAGCATGACGTATCATGTAAGAAAACTTTTCAAATGTGTTGGCTGTGTTAGTCAAATTGAAGAACAAAGTTACCATGAATGTCTTTACAATACTCCATTAGAAATGTACAACAGAGTGGCTGAACAGGTACTTCTAAATCTTGACATTAATAACATAGCAAAGAAAGTTTTGTTGCGTGGTGAAGAAGTCTTTTACTGGTATGATCGAAATTTTTTCAAGTCATTTAAATCAGAGGACTATGAATGTGCGATAAGGAAATTATTTTAACTTGTTTGATTAAATGTGCAACAAATAATGCTTAATGTGTATTTTATGAAGAATAGATTCATTAAATGGATTTTTATCTTTCAAACTGAACTCCTTATTTACATTCATCAACTCATTTTTAATATGTTTTATTTAAAAATGCTATGTACTCGTAGGTTATGTATCTATACATTCAAGTATAACAGGTTTACTAATATCGCTTTTTAAAATAAAATACAAAAAAAAATTAAAAATAAATTTATTCGAATCATATAAAATGATTACAGCATGAGTTTCGTAATGAACGATATTTGCACTTTACAGAGATTAATTTATAAAATTTATATTCAGTGTTTAAATCATAAAATTTATAATCAATGTCAAAATTCTGAATTCATTCAAAATAAATGCTAAGTTATGTTCCATTCTCTAAAGTATGAAGATTCGTAACCAATGTTGTGTTTCAATCTCTAAGAATAGTTGAAAATTTAGCCCTAGCTTCCTAAAAGTCTACGAAGTTTGGGATTTATTTCGTAGGAAGTGTAAAATTTTGTCTCAGATCTCAGTTTCGCCCTATCATTTTCCAGGTGATGTTAAATATGTACATTCAAATGTGGACATTCATTATGAATTGAATGATTATAGGGTGCGCCTACACCCGCGAGATCATGACATTTCTATGTACATGTCAATAATGTCTCGTATTAAGATATCAAAACTCACTACATGTTTCTTTTAAAGAGTTAAATGCATATCTTTCATATTTTAATATTATTACAATGTACTACACTTGGCCTAGAGGGTCAGTCTTTCATTTAAATTCAATGTTGACAATCGCATGTCCTTAAAAAAAAATCGTTAAGTGATATTCTATTCCCCTAAAATTCATGACAGTTTTAAAAATATGCCGATTTAAGGGGCTTTAGATGCTGCTGTAACATTAAAAACATATCTCTTATTCAGTAATTATCCACTAAGTATTGTGCAATTTTTGCAAATTTTATTAAAATATCATAATTTTATGCGCTAAAGGAGTCTTAGGCCTTGAGTAAGATTAAAAAAATAAAAAAATAAAAAAAAAATCCTAGTTCATCAAACATTCGCTAAGATGCAAACAATTCGGTAAAATAGTAAAATACAATCATGTCTGTAAAAATGCTCGATTCGTGTTCCTTAGCTTGTTAAATTCTAAACTTCGGTGCTAAAATTACATCCATCACTTTAAAAATGGTTAAATCGTATACAATGCGCTATAATTAAGAAAGAATAACTGCCTGGTGGCAACACGTCAACATAATGACGTCATTATAGATAAGATCTAATTTTTAATGCTGTAATGAGTGCGTGTGTCTCATTTGGAGTGTTGGCGGTAAGCTGTGAAGATGTCGCTCCGTGAGTTCTAATTTTGTTAACTATTTTCAGTGTGAATATAAGAATTATATGAAATGATTCTAAATATTCATACATAGAAGCTTCAACTAAGTTCGGTTTCATCGAAATATTTGTGTTGTAAATATTTGCATCGGTAAAAACACCATTGGTAGTTCAAACAGTCGATTCATATTTAGAAAATTCTAGAACCGTAGTGTACAACTGTAGAAATCTATTTTAAAAGCTGTGGAAACACATATTTTTTCAAAAAAAAAAAAAAAAAAAAAAAAAAAAAAAATGTACGCCATACAATTTATGTCTACCAATGAAATACAACTATTTCGGACATTTTTAAAAATTTAAAGAGTTTAAAAGTTAGTGCGATAAAATCTCACACAATACTTACACGTTTCATGTTTAGTAGGTTTTAATACTGGGTGTTGAAATCTAGGTACATGTATGTGCAAAATGGCCTATTCCTATTCAATAGATTTTAAAATGTGTTGGTGTTCTGTAAAAATAATCGAAACTGTACACTCACTTCTAAGTTCTATAATGGTAGTAAAAATTATACCCTTCACTGTTAAAATGGTCAAATGATATTCACTGGCTTTTATTTTATTTAAACTTAAAGCTAAAGTTTTGTGGGTGAAAATATTCGATTCGTTAGCTTGTTAAATTCTAAACTTCGATATTTCAATTACATCCACCACTTTAAAAATGGCCAAATCATATTCAATGCACAATATAATTAAAATGATGTATTTCAGATTATGTGTACCAAATCAGACCCCTGAAGTATCCAGTTACTAGAAATATATTATTAGAAAAAATAGGTGGCAACACCTCATAATGCTGACGTCATTATAGATAAGATCTAATTCTTAATAGCGTAATGAGAGTGTGTCAATCATTTGGAGTTTAGCCAGCCGCTAGTGAAGACGTTGGATGTGAGTTCTAAGTTTCATTATTATTTTTATAAAAAGAAAAAAAAAATCATTTCGTTATTATAATAGTCGTATATGCTGTTAGATTTATTTAATTGAAAAGAAAATTTAAAAAAAAAATGTACAAGGTTTGAGGCGGTGCGAAGACACCGGGTGGATGGTGGGCTTAAACCTAAAAAAAAAATATTTGTTACTATCAATGTATATTATTTAACAAGTTTCTGGTATTATAATTTTTAATGTATGTTTTGTTTTTCAGCTGTGAGAGTCATGGTAAGTTTAAAAAGTAAGTTTTTTAATGATGTGTATTAATCACGTTTCTTTCAGGAATGAGTTTGCGAAAAATTTATGGGCCACCGAAAAAAAAAAATATTCAATTCGTGTTTAGTAGCATGTAAAATTTTAAAAAGGATGTAAAAAAATCATGCATAGTACTTTTACTATATTCCCAGTAAATCATCGCAGAACTCCATGAATGCATTCTTGTTAGCTGAAAAAATTGTCGAAACGTGTTCAGCGAGTAGTATAACCTATTCCTAAAATCTCACAGGCTTTTAAAACATAAATCTTGGCTGATACATCTCTTCTAAAAGGATCAAATCCTGTACCCAACTTGTGGTAAAAATTTATAACATCAAACATGCGATATTCTAGTTCACTATGGAGTCTCCCATTCCTTCATTCAAAAATACCCCAAAAATCATTTCATTAAAATTCAAAAACATACACCCCGTCCTTAAAATTCTGATGAACGGCCAACATAAAAAAAAAAAATTAGCTTCATTCATTAAAACATGTATGAGCGTGAAGCTAAAATTATTAAGTCCTCGTCCGACTACCTAATTAAAAGAACACAAAAACCGCATTCTGAAATTAATTGTATTAAAATTCGTCGCATGTATTTCATTCAAGTGTCAATAGATGGCGCCATCACCGTCGTCTAAACTTTCGTAAATGTCTTCAAGCACTTTCCTAAACATTTCATAAAAACAATAATTACCCAATCATTAAAAAATAATCCTCTTATTAAAATTCAATTATGAGCATATTCCATTTTTTTTTATAATACATTTTATTTATTTATTAAAAATTAATTAAAAACTTAATTCATTCGAACCATCCCCTCGTAAAAGATCAGAAAATATTCTAAGTCCCCAACTCCTTTCGCAGGGAAGATATCATTCATTCACCATCTGTCTACAAGTCTCAAACTGTATACTGGGTAAGACACTGTCCTACGGTGCGAATGGTCCCCAGTTCGAATCCAGCTCAGTCCAGAACCAATTCTTTCCTTTTAGCCAACACAGTTCTCGAACCTGTCCATAGAGGGCGCCACCAAAATTTCCAAGATGGCCGCCAAGTTCTTCAATCCCACTGTCTGTGTCAGTACATGACGTCATCCGATAAGATAATCCGATGACGTCATCTGATAAGATAAGCTTATCTGATAAGATAAGATAAGCCGATGACGTCATCCGATAAGATAAGCCGGTGACGTCATCGGGGATGACGTCACCCTACTGCGCTGCTGCGCATTGGGGTGAAACCCGTATTTCTTTACTACTCATAGGGCTCATTGTATTTCATTTTTTCAACCAGGGTTCAATCCAAAGCTAATTGGGTGATATTATTCATTTATGTTCCCATAGGTCCTACAGACCGTCTGAACAACATACTAAAATTTCATTTTGATTAAGTCATTTTTAAGGCAGTTATCGTGCTAACGGACAGACAGACAGACAGAATGAACAAAGTCATAAACACTTTTCAACTTTGTTGTAAAGTGTTAAAAATGCTTTCCTGTAACTATAAATCAAAATATCTCAACCATGGTTAGTTGTACATCGATAGAGTTCAGTAAAAATTTTTAGGACATTTACTTCTGAGCATAATTGTATAAAAACGAATTTTATGCGTCTAAAGCCTTTCTCTAAGAGGTGTCTAAAGCTCTCTTATGTGTCTGAAGCCGTGATGGCTGAAAGAATGTTAGAATAAAAAATTCTTTATAAATTCTTCGAATAAAATTCCAAGATTTTAGATTTTTCCCATTACTTATAACTCCAGCACCACGTCGCGTATGCAAAGTTTCAAGTTTCTACCTTCAACTATTTGGGCTGTGTATCAATAATCCACCCCTTTATCAGTGTGTATGATATAGATATTAAATTTGAAAAATATGGGGGGGGGGGGGGGGGGAATTAAAGGGAAAAACATTACGTGTTCAAAATAACACCAATCTAATTATAAAATAACTGTAATTTGTTGTAACACTATGACGTCAAGTTACTTTATGACAAAGAATTTAACTCAAGTCTAATGACTAGCGATCTTGAACTCTACACAGTGGCGGGACTTCAAGTCCTGCATCTCACCCTCGCAAGATTCTTACCTGTCTCCCCCCCCCCCCCCCCCCACATACACACACACACACACGCACTTACAATTTCTACAATATTCATATTCTCTCCCTTCCCCCGAACCCTCCCCTTTCTCTTTTCTACCTAAAATTTTCAAAATTTTTCTAATTTCGTCACTAGCAATATTCTAAATTATGAACGTTAGAAATTATAAGAGGAAAAAAAAGGCTATATATATATATATATATATATATATATTATATATATTGTATTATATATATTATATATATATATTTGCATTTAATGTCAAAAACTTTCCTATGCTCTTGCACTTTGTGTTATACAACAATTATATTATCCAAGGTGACAACATTTATGTACAAACATCTGGTGTACCACAAGGGGGCTGTAGTAGTAGTATTCTAGCTAACTTATATCTTTATTATTATGAATGTCATTTTAACTCTAATTCATATATTATATATAGATACGTTGACGACTTAATTTGTATTATCATTGATGATTCCTATCCAATTAATATTGATTTTTACCCTTCTAACCTAGAATTAATCCCTAATGAGCCTAGTGTTAGTCAAACTGTAAATTATTTAGACCTAAATTTAAATACCTTCAATAATCATGTTATCACCAATCTATATGATAAAAAAGATTCTTACAACATCACTATCATAAAGCTACTATCATATCGACCTTGTAATTTTATTCAATTGTTTAGAAACATCATTTTAAACCAGCTCTTTCGAATACATCGTCTTTCTGATCCTCAGTTTCACTTTCTCCACATCAATAATCTTAAACGTATTTGTCAAAATTACCAATATCCGGCAGTTTTTATAAATAATATTATTAATAATTTCAAATATTCCACGTAATAATTTTACACATGCATTATTTATTCTTGATTGGATAACTCATTTTTGTGAATTTCACCCATTCTTACCACTTGACCTGAGTCTGATACTATTTACTATTTTCGAAAGACTACTTTCCACTTGTCCTGAGTCCTATACTGATTTCTTTTTTGAAAGTCTTCATACACATTATGTATCGTTCAATTGTATTCATTCCGGTGCCTACTCCCATTGACGTTGAGAGGTAACATGCTCTGTTGACAGTTCCCACGCGAGCATGCTTGAATTCCACGTGGTAGATGTCCCTGTGAGTTAATATTTCTGTTTCTATATTTCTGATTTATAATTAATTTGGTTTACATTATTTATCCTTCCACTAGCCAGTAGACAGTTCCAATGGTGTCTATAGATAAATACTATCGCCATTGTCAGAAACTGGCTATTCTTTCGGTTTTAATTCGAATTGTATTGCTGCCCTGATGAGAATGCAATTTCGAACTAACCGACTTATTTGAGTAGTTTCAATTGAATGTTTTCCATATCTTGATTTTTAATCTCGAGCTAATTATTATTGCCTTTTCTCATTTTTGCTGTGTTTACTTTTTCATTTTATATATAAATTTATATATTTATATATATATTCCTTTTTGATTGTGAATTTTGTATAATAATATTATCCTGATCCCCTTTCCTTTATAGTGCTAAGTTACCTTCTATTTTTTATCCTTAGTCTTGGTCTATAGTTACTTATTTGTAACAGTTAAGCTAGTTTTTTTTTTCTTTTTTGTACTTACCGTAGTTTATGCATAGTTTTCGATTAAAATCTTTCAATATATATATATATATATATATATATATATATATATATATATATATATATATATATATAAATAAAATTGTAAATCCAATGTTAGAATGTAAGTAGTAACTCATAATACACTATCCCAAAATTTTCTACAAAATACAAAGAAATAAAAGAAATTCAACCATAAAGAGGAAATTATAAAGTGTAATGCAGGTCATAAAGACAAAGACAATCAACAAATTTCAAAGGTGAGGAATGAAAATAGGAAAACAAAAAAATCATGGAAAAAAGCTTGCACGTGGAAGAGCTTTAGGCTTAAGTTCATTTCGAAAAAATTCTTGTCAAGTCCATATATCCTTTCGAAATGAACACAAAAATGCTTGTTTCTGAAACACAAGATAGATTTTATCTGTGTTATATGGACGACAAGCATATAGATTGGACAAATAAAGGAAACATAAATACCTTAAAATACACTTCATTAGTACAACCATGACGAGCAAAATATGACTAGACCAATGTTGCCATATGCAGAAATGAAAAGATGTGATTTGCTGTTGCCAAATACAGTAATAAAAACCGTACTGCGTAAAAGCAATAAAATTATATATATATATATATATATATATATATATATATATATATATATATATATATATATATATATATATATATATATATATATATATATATATATATATATATCATCGAATTTGGGAAGGTTCTGCTCTTTTCTCTTATCGGCATTATGGCCGTGAATTTGCTTCTATGGTGATGTTAATATTACTTGAATTGTATTTTTATTTATTTTTATTTTTTTATTTTTACATAATTCTTATTATTACATTTCAAATATATATATATATATATATATATATATATTTATATATATATAAAAATATAAATTAGTAAATCCAATGTTAGAATGTAAGTAGTAACTCATAAAACACTATTCCAAAATTTTCTACAAAATACAAAGAAATAAAAGAAATTAAGACATAAAGAGGAAATAATAAAGCGTAACGCAGGTCATAAAGACAAGGACAATCAAGAAATTTCAAAAATGAGGAATGAAAATAGGAAAACTAAAAAATCAAGCAAAAAAGCTTGCACATGGAAGAACTTTAGGCTTAAGATAAGTTCATTTCGAAAAAATTCTCTTCAAGTCCATATATCCCTTCGAAATGAACACAAAAATGCTTGTTTCTGAAACACAAGATAGATTTTATCTATAAACTTGTGTTATATGGACGACAAGCATATAGAATGGAACAATAAAGGAAACATAAATACCGTAAAATACACTTCATTAGTGCAACCATGACGAGCAAAATATGACTAGACCAATGTTACCATATGCAGAAATGAAAAGATGTGATTTGCTGTTGCCAAAGAGAGTAATAAAAACTGTACTGCGTAAAAGCAATAAAATGAGATATTCAACAGTTAAAGCTTCAGGATAAAAAGATGAAAATATAATTTCAAGAGAATGAAGAAGTACGGCTAAAATAAGATAATAAGGGGAGATTATGAGAATTTTAGGCTAATCGAAACTCATTAACTATACCATTTACTAAATATGCAGGATATTTATACATTTTACTGGTAATTTTGAGGTTATTAATGTGCAAAGCATGAAATTTTTTATCTGATAATCTATAAATTCTAAAAAGTTGATTAAGTATAATATTTCTAAACAATTGAATCGAGTTGCAGGAATTAAAAGGTAATAATTTATTAATATTAAATTTAAAAAAATCTTTTTTATCATATAAATTAGTAACTATCCCATGAGCAGGTTCTATAATTAGATTTAAATCCAAAAATATATATATATATATATGTGTGTGTGTGTGTGTGTGTGTGTGTATATATATATGTGTGTGTGTATATATATATATATATGGAATCAAATGATTAAGAAATGGAAAAAGATCAAGAGGAGATGGGGATACTTACAGGGAAGTCAAACGGCCAAGGGGGATTAGTTGTAGAATTTCTTGTAATAGTTATACTTGACTAAACATTTGTATGGTGTATATATATATTCTATCATTGGATTTTCATAATAATAATATATATATATATATATATATATATATATATTATGAAAATCCAATGTTTAAAACACAATACAGCATTTCCTTTTGGATTAAATCAAATAGTTAATGGTCACAATATAGTAAAAAATGATTTATTCAATGCTTCCATTCTAACTCCCACAGTATATTCTTTGATGCAAACTCATTCACACAAAACTACACGCACACAGAGGGGTATACACAATAACAAACACTCCCTCAACTTAGACTTCACATCTCAAATAAATCATCAATGCACACTTTTTGAAACTAACTAATTGGAAACTAACTTTTGAAACTAACTAATTGGAAACATATTAGAAACTGGGTTTTCTCCATCAAAAAACCACATTTAAATAAACTTTTTAATTCACTTATAGATCTCAATAATAAAAAGCACTTCGGACACCCAGTTTTTGACCTATTACTAACAAGAGCAAGACTTCTAGGTGTACAACTCATACATTCACACAAAAAAGAAAAAACCAACCCATCTTATTGTGTTATTAATTACACAAATCCTATATTTAATTATTTCAACTTCACACACATTTTTAAAAAATTCCAATCCTTTTCTCCAGTTAAAAATGTTAACATAATAAAAGCATATAAATATCCAGTACCTTTAGGACGTAAAATATATAACTATAATTTTTTATCAAAACAATTGAATAATTCTGTATCTTGTTCGTGCAATGAAACCTGCTATCTTCCCTTTATTAACCCACAGCATGGACACATAATCACCGGAAATCTTGATTTAATACAGGAACCTCATCTCAAATAATTTCTAAGCTATGGATCCAAATACAGAATATCTCTTCTTTATAATAAAAAGAAAATAATACAAGCTTTTAACATAGATCTAGACAAATATATATTTAAAATGTCAGGTAAGTCCCACTGCCCTTTTGAAGCCTTCAAGAGCTGGAAAGTGCAAATCACTAGGCATGTAAAACATTTGATCCAACACTTTCCCATTCCCATATATAAGCATAATTACCAAGAAATCGTTAAAGAAATCGACTGCAAGACAAATTTGTAATCACATATGTTGACAAGGCATCCAGTAATTATGCGTTTATTTGCAAAAAATTTTATTTGGACGAACTTAAATTGCAACTCAGTACCTCTCTTTCTTTAACTCCTTTATACACTCATATCAATGTTATATGTAAACAAATAATAGCTTACTACAAACGTCTTAAACAAAAATACAATCTCAATTTTCCTTACTTGGTACTCATACCTAAATTCCATAAAACACTTATTTCATTTAGAACAGTCACTATAGGATATAATTCATATACCAATGCAGCTGACAAACAACTTCTAATCGCACTCAATCAAATGTATGATTATTTTACTGCACAAAAAACACATATAATCAAAAATAGTATAGAACTAATTAATAAAATAAAGCTAATCCCTTACATACATGATGTAAAAACTTTTGATTTCAAAGACCTATTTAATAATATAGACATTAATGATTTATATAAAGTCATACTACTTTTATATGAACAATTCACTCAGGCAAAAAACATATCATTTCCAAAATTCAAAACTTTATTAAAATTCATTTTGTTCAAACAGTATATAGTTCAAGGAAAATGCATATACAAATTAAATAAAGGAATACCACAGGCAGGTAAATCATCCACCATACTGGCCAACCTTTATCTACATTTTTACGAAAATCAGAGCCCCTTCAACAGTCATATAATGTACAGATATATTGATGATCTTATTATTATTGGAATTACTAATGAGGCCAATGAATTAAATTTTGATTTCTATCCACCTAATCTACAACTCATTGAAAATGTATATACATCCAACTGGATCAATTTTCTAGACGTTAGTTTAACAATTAAAAATGCAAATACAATAAAATTTAAAATCCATGACAAAACAGAAACTTATAACTTCAAAGTAAATAAACTTCAACATTTCTCTTCCAATCTTTCCAAATCTGTATATAGAAATATTATTAATAACCAGTTATTAAGAATCAAAATGTTAAGCACACCTTGCACCAAAGAACATCTTCATAAATTCATCAACACCGTTATCAAAAATAACTACCCGCCCAACCTTATTTTTTATTTTATTAAAGCACATTTTAAATTTAAATTCAAAAACTTGCAACAATTACAGCAACATATTGACAGATCATACTCTAGCATTTCTAAATAATTCATAATCTCCATGTCTTCTTCTAACAGTTAAACAATTCGTATAATTCACTTTAACCTGCTTTGCGAAAACTGCTTAGTCAGTAACTAAAAATTCACTGTATAACCTATTCTGAGATGATTGGTAATACACATGCTTTTCCAGAAGTACCACAGTACTAGGGGTAGATATATTTTCATTTTATTTTCATTATATTATTTTGATATTTCTTTATAATACTTTGTATCCTCATTTCAATAATTAGCCACAAGCTGGTGTAACAGAATATTTTATATTCATGATTGATTTCTTTATGTATTTGATCCACTTTGTCTTTTCTTCTACGTCGGGCCATGTACATTATTTCTGTAATACATTTTACAGTGGTGTACACAGAAACGTAGAATCAGCATTAATGAAACATGTATGGCCCTTGATAACGTACATCGTTTCAGAAATGCTTTTCATATTCATTTTATTCCTTATCATATTCATTTTAATCCTTTTATTCACTTTTCATACTTTTTGGGAGCTAGAAAAGGCCTAGCTCCGATAGTCGGGTTATATTTCTCTAAACGGGCTTTTTCATTCTTTTTGTCACAATATTCTTTTTCTATTTTTCAACCTGTTTTCTGCGTTATATTTTAACATGGGTGGTTTAAACAAGTGCAACGATCATTTTGGGGAAATTAAATAGAAAATGCAAACTTTTACTTTCAAGACAAGTATAGCAGGAGAATGGCACTTAATGTAGGCAAAAGCTTTGGCACTTGACTTTCATCATTCGCCTATACATCGGCCAGAAACCTGAACCATTTAGCCGTCCTAGGACGTTGCCCCAGTTGCACCACAGGGGGGCGGAACACACTGAGCCCAACAAACACAACATCCATGCCTTACGTGGCATTCGAACCCACAACGCAGCTGTCGAACGATCGCTTGGAAACGCTCGCCTTGACCGTTCGACCACCTCGTCGGCTCTATATATAATATTGATAATATTAAACACTCCATTAATGATTTACAAAGATCTTTTGTTATCACCCATGTTGATAAAGTCTCTAATAATTATGCTCTTATCTGTAAAAATTTTTATATACAATTTCTGTTAGATTATTTAAAAAATAATAGTCTTTTTAAACTAGATTAACATTCTATAAATTGTATCAAATTGAAAATTATCAATATGTATAGTGATTTAAATATTAAAAATAAAGTTCTTAAATTTCCATATATAGTGCTTATTCCTAAATTTCATAAAAATCCTATTAAATTTAGAACAGTAACTAGTGGTCATAATACTTACTCTACTATTGCGAGTAAATTACTACTGAATTCTTTAAATCTAATAAATGATAGTTTACGTCAGTCTAGCAATAATTACCTTATTCTAAATAATAGTAAGGAATTAAAGAATAAGTTAACATCACTTAGAAAACTAATAGGATTTCAAACTTTTGATTTTAAAGATCTTTTTAATGATATCACGATATCAGATCTATGTATATGATGTAATTTTAGCTCTTTACAATGGTTATATTACTAATTAATCTATCAACTAAAACAAATTTTATAAATTTTCCTAAATTTCTTCACTTTGCTATTTTCAATAATTATCTTTTTTAAGGAAATAAATTATACTTACAAGACTCGGGAGTTCCACAGGGTGGCTGCAGTAGTAGCATGTTAGCTAATTTATACCTTTATCACTTTGAACAGTCTTTTACTTCAATAGATTATACATTTTACAGATATGTTGATGATCTGATTTGCTTAGTATATACTGAAAATTATGTCATAGATATAGATTTCTATCCAAACAATTTGGAACTAATTCCTAATGAAGCTACTATTAGTAATAATATTAATTTTTTGGATTTAAATCTTTTTATTGAACCTTCTAATAGAATTGTTACTAATTTGTATGATAAAAAATACTATTTTAATTTTAACATTAATAAAATCTTACCATTTAATTCCTGCAACTCGATTCAATTGTTTAGAAATATTATACTTAATCAGCTTTTTAAAATTTATAGATTATCTGATAAAAAATTTAATGCTATGCATATAAATAATCTAAAAATTACCAGCAATTTATATAAATATCCCTCTTATTTAGTAAATGCTATAGTTAAAATGTTTAGATTAGCTGGATTTTCATAATTTCTACTCATAGTATCTTATATTAACTAGTCATCACCATTCCCTTGTATTTAATAATACTTTTACTTTTACATCCACTTAAACATAAGCCTTACTATTATAAATTCCACTTATTTGTAGCTCTTATTGTATATTATTACTTTTCTTACCTTTCGCATTACTGTTATTTATTTCTTACGATTGGCAACAGTAGATCATTTCTTTTTCCTTTGAGAATGGCAACACTGGTTTCTTCATTCTGGATTTCAGGGTTCGACTGGTTCAGCCATATGCAATGTTTCTTCCAGGTATTCTTGTTTTCTTTATTTTTCCTTCTTTATGCATGTTGTCCACGTAGAAACAGTTTATAGAAATAATCTATTTCTTCAGAAACATACATATTTTGTGTTTGCTTTGACAAAATACTTGGACCCGATGAAGATTTTTGGCGAAGTGAACAATTCCATTATTTAGGCCTAGTCCTCGTCCATGTGTATAGCATTAATGCTTGGATTTTATATGTTTTTCTATTATTGTTTCCATTCCATTAATATTTGTTGATTATCCTTAACTTGATGGCTCGAAATTTGTATTTTTTTCCATTTGATTGAAAATTTGCTGTTAAATACTTTTATTTTGTAGGTTTGTTATAAAGTTAAGTTTTTTCGAGTTGCAGTTTCTCACTTTTCTATCATTAAATTTTTAAACTCTTATTATATATATATATATATATATACATATATATATATATATGTATATATATATATATAGATATATACATGCATTATTTATCTTTGATTGGATAACTCATTTTTGAGAATTCATCCATTCCTATCACCTAACTTACCACTTGGCCTGAGTCTAATACTGTTTACTATTCGAATGACTATTTTCCACTTGTCCGGAGTCCTATACTGATTACTATTTTTGAAAGTCTCCATACATATTATGTATCGTTCAAATGTATTCATTCTGGTGCCCACTCGCATTGACGAAGTGAGGTCAAATGCTCAGTCGCTTATTCAGCTTACACGTGGAAGCAATGCTTGTGAGTTCATATTTCTGTTCGAGGAGGTATTATTTTTCTGATTTGTAATTCAATTGATTTATTTTTCTCCTTCCACTAGCCAGTAGACAGTTCCAATGGTGTCTATAGTTAAATACTATCGCCATTGTCAGAAACTGGCTATTCTATCGGTTTTAATTCGAATTGTATGGCTGTCCTGATAAGAATGCAATTTCGAGTAACCGCCATTTTTTGTGCAGTTTCAATTGATTGTTCTCTATGTCTTAATATTTTACTTTGAGCTAATTATTATTGCCTTTTCTCATTTTTGCCGTGTATTCTTTTTCATTTTTATTTATATTTATATACTTTTAATTGTGATTTTTTTATCCTAATATTCTTCTCATCCCCCTTTCCATTGTAGTGATATGTTACGTTTTATTTTTATCCTTAGTCTTGGTCTATAGTTACTCATTTGTAACAGATATGCTAGAGATGGGGTTTTTTGTACATACAGTAGTTTATGCATAATTTTCGCTTAAAATCTTTCAATCTATATATATATATATATATATATATATATATATATATATATATATATATATATATATATATATATATATATATATATATATAATTCGATAAAATAAGAAATTGCTTTGTTTTAATTGCAATCTTATATTTTGAATTAACTTCTTATTTGTTTTATCTTCTAATAAGAAAATGTACTTTAAATGTAATTCACCTGTTCTGATGTCATTCCATTGTCTACCAAGAAGACAAGTAAATGACGACAGGGGAATGACAAATCATGTGATTTTACTTTCTGAGTATATGAGTACTATTTGCCTTTAAGCCAAACTTGATATGCAGTTTGCTACACTAACTAGGCGCACATATATATTAAAGAAAATTATATACTTTTTTTATTCTGAGAATAATTAAAGAGAGGTTAATGACAAGGAATAAAAATACTTACCCAAAATTGTTCCGTTTTATAATATTTCCCTGCACAGAATGATTGCTAGAACACAGTCTAACTCTTGAAAGGGTAAATATGGTCTTTAGTAGAAAAGAATAATACTTTAATTATAGTGTGTTGTCATCTATGTACAGAATGAGGTGTTAAAATTTAAAGACAGATGAATGACAAAAAAAGCTAGGGGGCAGTTGTAAGAAATTAATTTAAAATATTGCTCTAATGCATAGCGAATTTTTTACACTTTTTATTTTAAATTGTCTAATTTAATATAAAACACCCAATTAAAAGAAAACCAGAAAATGAAAGCTTGTGATTGAAGTTGTGATTTTATTATTTTGTTGTTAGAACACACAGAAGAATAACATTTAATAATAATAATATAAAAAAAATGAATTTTTGATTATTTAAAATATAAATTGTTTTTTTAGCTAATGGGTGACAAATATGGACTACAATATAGTAAAATTGATCAGTATCCAAAATCAGTCCCAAGTCCTGCAAACTTTTTTTGAAAGACTTGGGACATGTAAAACTCCCGTTTACAAAAAATGACCCAGATGCTGTTATCGGCAATAAGAATGTGAACCTAACTTGCGAAAATAGGCGTGATCTGTGAATATTCCATAATTGATAGTTTCTATCAAGGGAAAACCCTAAATTGAAAGAAGCTTTTTATTTTTACATCACTTTTGTAACTTTTTACGTACAAAACTTTCTCTGAAAAAAGACCCGAGATTCACTGAAGCACTTCCAAAAAGTTAAGCTTTAATTTTTTACGCTTTTACTCCTTCTTTTTACGTTTTCCCCCTTCTTTATGTTTCACATGCTTCTCCCATTTCGAAGCGTTATATGTACGCATGAACGCTCGATTAGAATTAAAAAAAAATTCTATTTGCTTCCATTTGGAATTTATTTAAACTTTGCCGTGTTTCAGACTTTCTCTGGATAAATAGGGGGAGGGGGGGGGTAATCGTTTTCTATGCATGGTTAATAGAGAGTGTTGTTACTTCAATTTTGAGCAGTGCGGGCAAGGTTGAAGAAAATAATCAGTTTGTGCCAATTCTGTATTTTTTTTTCTTTGGGTTTTTCTCCCCCTTAATCTTTTCCCTTCTTTGTTTTTAGTTTCTTAAGCTCTATGACGACTATATGTTTCTTATGAAAAATGTGATTATTTTTTTATCTATGATACGATTCTTTCAAATGCTGTCTCTCTTTATATATATATATGTATATATTTTTGTTTCCTATAATTTTTCTAGCTTTGCTTGTCGTCCAAGTACCAAGAGTTTATAGTTATAATCTAATCTTCAAATTTAAGCACATTTTGTGTTCATTTTGATTAAATACTTGGACTTGAAAAATATTTTTTTTCGAAATGAACTATTTTTTAGACCTAGTGCTTATCCACGTGTATGCTTTAATGTTGGTTATTTTTTGTTTTCTATTTTCGAATCCACACCATTGATATTTGTTGATTATTGTTAGCTTGATGACTAGAAATATGCATTTTATTTACCTCATGATGGTTGATTCTCTACTTAATACATATATATATATATATATATATATATATATATATATATATATATATATATATATATATATATATATATATATATATATAAATATATATATATATATATAATATATAAGATGGAAAATGGAAGTTATTAAAGATATTGAAGTGTTATAGCATATATGCGCAAAGCAGCTACATATACTATACACGATATAAATATAAATAGTATAAAAAGAATTTTAGAATTGAAAAAAGAAGGAAAGCTTAGCGAGAAGCTTATTTAATGGCCGTAAGGGGTTGTGACCTTACACCTCAGTTGTCAACAAGCTTGTCATAAATGCCGCGGCATTGCACTCCTGGACGCCAGCCCTGGCTGAAGCCAACCCCCTGAGTGACAATAACAATTATTACAAGACCGTTAAATAAGAAAAGTCCAATGGTAATATGAAGACCATCACTGGATGAGCAACTAGTCCTTTAGACCACAATGACCTGTATATAACTTCGTGTTATCGTTCTGCGGTCCTGTTATGCATAGTATGCGAACCTTCAAATGCCAAATGATGTAAAATAGATTTGAACTTTGAACAATAAGCATTATTGTTACTGTATAAATTATCAATATAATGTAGCATAAAAAGAATGGGGTATTGCTGTAGATATGATTGCTGTAGAAATGTCCGATCAAAATCAATACGGATGTCTTCATTGTAGATAATTCTCTTAATTCTAGCCAATCCCCCCAAGAATACATTCCTAAATATATTCAAGTGAAGATTGGAATTTCAATTGATCAGACCGTCTATAGGTATATTAAAACTTTTTCTTTTAACATATATAGTAAAACTTACAGGTATTGTACTGAAATCTATACTTAAATCTAAAAATTCCACTACATTTTTAAGTGCAGCAGGATTTTCTTTCAAAATTAAGTTCGGTGGGTAGAAATCAAAATTCATACTATAATCTTCATTTTCATATCCGACTATCAAATCATCCACAAAACGTAGGTATATGATTTCATTATTAAGATGTGATTGGTTTTCATAAAAATTGAGGTACAGATCAGCAAGTATAGAAGAACACCCCCCCCCCTCCCATGGGGATGCCTTTAATTTGCTGATATATAGAAATACCATTAAAAAGGTAGGTTTCTTCAAGTCGTATTCTTCATATAAAAGGTTTAGGATATTAGATAAGTCTTCAAGATCAATATTGTTGAAGAGTTCCTGAAAGTCATAGGTTTTAAAGTATAATGGATTTTTGTGATATTTCACAGACTTTATAACTTCTTGACTGTTCTTGATGATGTAACTACCTTTATTATTGATTTGATGCAACAGAGGTTTTAAAAGTTTAATAGAATAGAATTAGCTTTTGTAAGATAAGTACTACAGCCGACTGTAACTGGTCTGAAACTAGTAGGGCACTTATGCAATTTATTATCCCCAACAAGAAATAACTAATAGGATTAAAGCCTTATATCCAAAAACAGGTATTAAATACAATGGCATAATTAAGTACCCATATTTAATTAATATTCCTAAATTGCATAAGTGCCCTACTAGTTTCAGACCAGTTACAATCGGCTGTAATACTTATCTTACAAAAGCTAATTCTATTCTACTAAAACTTTTAAAACCTCTGTTGCATCAAATCAATAATAAAGGTAGTTACATCATCAAGAACAGTCAAGAAGTTATAAAGTCTGTGAAATATCACAAAAATCCATTATACTTTAAAACCTATGACTTTCAGGAGCTCTTCAACAATATTGATCTTGAAGACTTATCTAATATCCTAAACCTTTTATATGAAGAATACGACTTGAAGAAAACAATAGAATTCATTAAATATAAGACTTTAATTAATATTGTCATTAAAGAAAACTACCTTTTTAATGGTATTTCTATATATCAGCAAATTAAAGGCATCCCCATGGGAGGGGGTGTTCTTCTATACTTTCAAATTGGAGTCACTGGATGAAGAACTAAAGTGCCTTCCTGAAACGTGCAGAAAGGAGTTATCCGATGCTTGTCAAAATTTTGCATCTGTCAAAATCTTGAAACCCATGATATTGAATCTCCATTTGTTGCTACATCGAGCAAGAGTGATTATGACAGGTTTTCTTCGGAGGAAGAGGAAAAAACAGATGTAGAACTTCTTACACACGAAAGTGCAATGCGTGTCAAAAAATTAGAACTGTATGCTTCTATGCAAAATACGCCAGAACACATTAAGGCTGTGTTTAATCTGCACAGTAAAATAGAAATACAATGAGCATCTGGAATCAGAAAAAAACAAACTCTTCTGACAGAGTACTTTTCTGAACAATAAAAATGGATTACTGCATCAATCTGATCCAATGAATTCAAATACAGCATGTGAGTAGCCCTTACATATTACATATAAAAGTAGGTGTATGCAGATTCTTTGATTCACATTTTAAGTATGTACGTACATACATAAGTATTTTGTAACAGTAATTACCATATTTAGTTAAAACCATTGGCTCATTAGTATTTTATATATGTTAAAAGGAAAGTATTTTGAAATGCTTTATTGAAGGGAAAAATAAAATTTCATCACCCTGTCTATGTTGGACACCTGTTTAAGTTGGACACTTTTAGGGGGAACCGTGAGTGTCCAACTTATACAAGTTTCACTGTATTACACAATAAGAATTAGAACAATTATTATTATGAAAATGATTAAGTTTTATTTTTAAATATTTCGATCTAGTAATGAGCAAATCATAGAAAATATGATTAAAATGTTCATTAGTTAGATTTAATTTTGAGAAAATAGTATAAACTGTATTGAATTGTTTTTTTTTAGCCGAAAATACCCATGATTTTATAAATTTCCATTGAAATGAGTTGTTAAAATGTTGATGCATACTTTTAATCTCAGCTTCAAAGTCATGATGAGGCGAGCTTCCTTTACCGCGTTTAAATCTTTTGAGTTTAGCCGAATTTCTATTATGTAAAAGAGGATTCAAAAATAAGTGATTAAAAATGGAATATTTATTGTCTACAAAATTATTTTTTACAAGATTACCATTGAGATATAATTGATTTAATCCATATGGAAAAAGAGTACAATTTGATTTAATATAGAAGTTTTCAAAGAATATTCTATCAGCTGTATTAATTTTTATATCCAAAATATATATAGTTATATTTTCAAAACCATGTTTAGTAAAATGTTTATATTCTATTTTATTAGATGTTGCAAGAAAATTATTATTGAGGATATATTTTTTGACTTAATCGCTGTGAACATTCATTCGTAAATGAATGGGACTACTAGTTTGTCCTATATATATATATATATATATATATATATATATATATATATATATATATATATATATATATATATATATATATATATATATATATATATATATATATATATATATATATATATATAGATACTATAGCTTACTAAAATATGAAGGATACTATGCAAATATTATTAAATAAAGAATTTAAAGTTATTAAGTAAATGGATTGATAATGCAAAATACATTAAATTTATTGCGCAAATGCAGCTCATAAATAAAATGATTTCAATAATAATAGAAGTTTGAAAATCCAATGAACGAAAAGAAAGAAGATGTAACACGATAAACCTAACTTTTTTAAAAACACCCACAGAATAAAATATAATACAGCAAATCATCAATCAAATGGAAAAAAATACAAAACACAAGCTATCAAGTTACAGAAAATCAACCAAATTAAAAGGTATGGAAACAAAAAAAGAAAAACTTAAGCTAAATTCAACTATCTAACAGGCTTACAAAACAAAAGTAAAAATCAACTAATCCTCAAGCAAATGGGAAAAAAAATAAATAAAATAAATATCGAATCAACAAGTCAATGAAAAATATAAAGGTATGGAATCGAAATAAGTATAACAAACGAAATCAAGCACAAACGCATTACACGTGGACGAGGCTCTAAGCCTAAATCATGAATTGTTAACCTCTACAAAAATCTAATCATGTCCAAGTTTTTTGTAGAAGCAAACACAAAAATGTATGTTTCTGAAGAAATAGATAGATTAAATCTATAAACTATTTCTACTTGGACGACATACATAAAGAAGGAATAAAAAAGAAAAAATGAATACCTGGAAAAAGCACAGCGTATGTACACTCGAGTCAAAACAGGGTACACTGATAGAAGAGACCAGTGTTGCCATTCGTAAAGAAAAAAGTAAAAAACCATTTACTGTTGCCATTCATAAGAATTGAAAAACTGTGAAGCGAAATGTTAAGAAAAAGTATTAATATACAAAAAGAGCTACTAAAAAGAGGGGCAAATAATAGTAATGCTGAAGTGGGAAGTGAATGAAAAAAAAAAATTGAAAATTGAAAAAAAAAAAAAAAAAAAACAAGAGAATGGAGATGTCTGGCTAATATAAGATACTATGAATAGAATTATATGATACTATGAAAAGAATTATAAAAATCCAGCTATTTTAAATTTTTTAACAATACTATTTACTAAATAAGAGGGATATTTATATAAATTACTAGTAATTTTGAGATTATTGATATGCATAGCATGAAATTTTTTATCAGATAATCTATAAATTCTAAAAAGCTGATTGAGTATAATATTTCTAAACAATTGAATCGAGTTACAGGAATTAAAAGGTAAGATTTTATTAATATTAAAATTATAAAAGTCTTTTTTATCATATAAATTTGTAACAATTCTATTAGAAGGATCAATAAAAAGATTTAAATCCAAAAAATTAACATTTTTACTAATAGTAGCTTCATTAGGAATTAATTCCAAATTGTCTGGATAGTAATCTATATCTATGAGATAATTTTCTGTATGTACTAAGCAAATCAGATCATCAACATATCTGTAAAAAGTATAATCTATTGAAGTAAATGACTTTTCATAATGATAAAGGTATAAATTAGCTAGCATACTGCTACTGCAGCCACCCTGTGGAACTCCTGAGACTTGTAAGTATAATTTATTTCCTTGAAAAATATAATTATTGAAAATAACAAAGTGAAGAAGTTTAGGAAAATTTATAAATTTAATTTGATTTGAAAGAGGTGTAATATAAGCATTATATAGAGCTAAAATAACATCATATAGATCAGATATCTTAATATTATTAAAAAGATCTTTAAAATCAAAAGTTTGAAATCCTATTATTTTTCTAAGAGATGTTAATTTATTCTTTAATTCTTTACTATTATTTAGAATATGGTAATTATTGCTAGTCTGGCTTAAACTATTATTTATTAGATTTAAAGAATTTAGTAATAATTTACTCTCAGTAGTAGAGTAAGTATTATGGCCACTAGTAACTGTTCTAAATTTAATAGGATTTTTATGAAATTTCGGAATAAGCACTATATAAGGAAATTTAAGATATTTATATTTAATATTTAAATCACTATACATATTGATAATTTTCAATTTAATACTATTGATGGAATGTAAATCAGGTTTAAAAAGACTATTATTTTTTAAATAATCTAACAGAAATTGAATATAAAATTTTTTACAGATAATAGCATAATTATTAGAGGCTTTATCAACATAGGTGATAACAAAGGATCTTTGTAAATCATTAATGGAATGTTTAATATTATCAATATTATATAAAGATCTAGACAATTTAATATCTCTAATAGCATTTTTAATTGATTCTAATATAGTAAATTTCCACATATTAAATGCCTCTAATGGCAGAGGTAAATACGCTCTGCCATTAGAGGCATTTAATATGTGGAAATTTACTATATTAGAATCAATTAAAAATGCTATTAGAGATATTAAATTGTCTAGATCTTTATATAATATTGATAATATTAAACATTCCATTAATGATTTACAAAGATCCTTTGTTATCACCTATGTTGATAAAGCCTCTAATAATTATGCTATTATCTGTAAAAAATTTTATATTCAATTTCTGTTCGATTATTTAAAAAATAATAGTCTTTTTAAACCTGATTTACATTCCATCAATAGTATTAAATTGAAAATTATCAATATGTATAGTGATTTAAATATTAAATATAAATATCTTAAATTTCCTTATATAGTGCATATTCCAAAATTTCATAAAAATCATATTAAATTTAGAACAGTTACTAGTGGCCATAATACTTACTCTACTACTGCGAGTAAATTATTACTAAATTCTTTAAATCTAATAAATAATAGTTTAAGCCAGACTAGCAATAATTACCATATTCTAAATAATAGTAAAGAATTAAAGAATAAATTAACATCTCTTAGAAAAATAATAGGATTTCAAACTTTTGATTTTAAAGATCTTTTTAATAATATTAAGATATCTGATCTATATGATGTTATTTTAGCTCTATATAATGCTTATATTACACCTCTTTCAAATCAAATTAAATTTATAAATTTTCCTAAACTTCTTCACTTTGTTATTTTCAATAATTATATTTTTCAAGGAAATAAATTATACTTACAAGTCTCAGGAGTTCCACAGGGTGGCTGCAGTAGCAGTATGCTAGCTAATTTATACCTTTATCATTATGAAAAGTCATTTACTTCAATAGATTATACTTTTTACAGATATGTTGATGATCTGATTTGCTTAGTACATACAGAAAATTATCTCATAGATATAGATTACTATCCAGACAATTTGGAATTAATTCCTAATGAAGCTACTACTTATTAGTAAAAATGTTAATTTTTTGGATTTAAATCTTTTTATTGATCCTTCTAATAGAATTGTTACAAATTTATATGATAAAAAAGACTTTTATAATTTTAATATTAATAAAATCTTACCTTTTAATTCCTGTAACTCGATTCAATTGTTTAGAAATATTATACTCAATCAGCTTTTTAGAATTTATAGATTATCTGATAAAAAATTTCATGCTATGCATATCAATAATCTCAAAATTACTAGTAATTTATATAAATATCCCTCTTATTTAGTAATTAGTATTGTTAAAAAATTTAAAATAGCTGGATTTTTATAATTCTTTTCATAGTATCATATAATTCTATTCATAGTATCTTATATTAGCCAGACATCTCCATTCTCTTGTTTTTTTTTTTTTTTTTTTTCAATTTTCAATTTTTTTTTTTCATTCACTTCCCACTTCAGCATTACTATTATTTGCCCCTCTTTTTAGTAGCTCTTTTTGTATATTAATACTTTTTCTTAACATTTCGCTTCACAGTTTTTCAATTCTTATGAATGGCAACAGTAAATGGTTTTTTATTTTTTTCTTTACGAATGGCAACACTGGTCTCTTCTATCAGTGTACCCTGTTTTGACTCGAGTGTACATACGCTGTGCTTTTTCCAGGTATTCATTTTTTCTTTTTTATTCCTTCTTTATGTATGTCGTCCAAGTAGAAATAGTTTATAGATTTAATCTATCTATTTCTTCAGAAACATACATTTTTGTGTTTGCTTCTACAAAAAACTTGGACATGATTAGATTTTTGTAGAGGTTAACAATTCATGATTTAGGCTTAGAGCCTCGTCCACGTGTAATGCGTTTGTGCTTGATTTCGTTTGTTATACTTATTTCGATTCCATACCTTTATATTTTTCATTGACTTGTTGATTCGATATTTATTTTATTTATTTTTTTTCCCATTTGCTTGAGGATTAGTTGATTTTTACTTTTGTTTTGTAAGCCTGTTAGATAGTTGAATTTAGCTTAAGTTTTTCTTTTTTTGTTTCCATACCTTTTAATTTGGTTGATTTTCTGTAACTTGATAGCTTGTGTTTTGTATTTTTTTCCATTTGATTGATGATTTGCTGTATTATATTTTATTCTGTGGGTGTTTTTAAAAAAGTTAGGTTTATCGTGTTACATCTTCTTACTTTTCGTTCATTGGATTTTCAAACTTCTATTATTATATATATATATATATATATATATATATTAAAATATATATATATTAAAAATGAAAATCCAATGATAGAATAGAAATAGTAACTCATATTACACTAACTATAGCTGATTTTATAGATAAATTTATTTAAGTCAAGAAATAAATCTTTACAAATTAATTTATGTTTAAATTTAGTAGGTATACGGTACTTAGTACCAAGTATAACATCAGTGACCTCAGTGCATCATAATTAATAATATTTAGATTTCCCGTTATAACATGATATATTTATTTAAGTCAAGAAATAAATCTTTACAAATTAATTTATGTTTAAATTTAGTAGGTATACGGTACTTAGTACCAAGTATAACATCAGTGACCTCAGTGCATCATAATTAATAATATTTAGATTTCCCGTTATAACATGATATATTTATTTAAGTCAAGAAATAAATCTTTACAAATTAATTTATGTTTAAATTTAGTAGGTATACGGTACTTAGTACCAAGTATAACATCAGTGACCTCAGTGCATCATAATTAATAATATTTAGATTTCCCGTTATAGCATTATATATATATATATATATATATATATATATATATATTTATATATATATAATGTTATATTGATATAATATATAAGAAAATTGATGTTATATGTAAGAAAAAAAGGTTTGAAGATCCAATGAAAGAAAAGTGAGAATCTGTAACACGAAAATTCAAATATCTAACAGGCTTACGAAATAAAAGTATAAATCAACAAATCCTCAAGCAAATGGAAAAAAATAAAAAACAAATAAATAAAATAAATATCGAATCAACAAGTCAATGAAAAGTATCAAAATACAAAGGTAAGGAATCGAAAACAGAATAACAAACGAAATTAAGCACAAACGCTATACACGAGGATAAGGCTCTAAGCCTAAATCATGAATTGTTCACTTCCACAAAAATCGTACTCATGCCCAAGTTTTTTGTAGAAGCAAACACAAAAATGTATGTTTCTGAAGAAATAGACAGATTATATCTATAAACTATTTCTACTTGGACGACATACATAAAAAATAAAAATAAAAGGAAAAATGGATACCAAAAAACGGACTGAAAAAACATACTAACCTAGTAAGTATGGGAACAGAGAAAGAAGTGACAAGTGTTGCCATTCACAAAGCAATAAGATATACTGTTGCCATTTGTAAGAAATAAATAACAGTAATGCGAAAAGACATGTACAAGAGATATACCATCAAGAGGTGCAATAAAAGAAAGGCTAATGTCAAAGTGGACGTATAAATAAAATATTAAAACAAGAGAAGGGAGAAGTCAGGCTAAAATTTAAAGCAATATTAAATAAATAAAATTCAAAAATATCCAGCTATTCTAAATTTTTTAACTTTATCATTACAAAATAAGAGGGATATTTATATAAATTGCTGGTAATTTTTAGATTATCAATATGTAAAGCATGGAATTTTTTATCAGACAATCTATATATTCTAAAAAGCTGATTAAGAATAATATTTATAAACAATGGAAACGAGTTGCAGGAAATAAATGGTAAGATTTTATTAATTTTAAAATTAAAAGAGTCTTTTTTATCATATAAATTAGTAACAATTCTAGTAGAAGGTTGAACAAAAAGATTTAAATCCAAAAAATTAATATTTTTGCTAATAGTAGCTTCATTAGGAATTAATTCCAAATTATTAGGGTAGAAATCTATATTAATGACACAATTTTCAGTATGTACTCGTACTAAGCAAATCAGATCATCAACATATCTGTATATTGTATAATCTATTGAAGTATAAAGGACTGTTCAAAATGATAAAGATATAAATTAGCTAACATACTGCTACTACAGCCAGCCTGTGGTACTCCTGAGACTTGTAGGTATAATTTATTTCCTTGAAAAATATAAATATTGAAAATAACAAAGTGAAGAAGTTTAGGAAAATTAACAAAACTAGCATGAGTTGTAAGATTAACAATATAATCATTGTATAGAGCCAAAATTACATCATACAGGTTAGAGATCTTGAAATTATTGAAAAGATCTTTAAAATCAAAAGTTTGAAATCCTATTAGACTTTTAAGGGATGTTAATTTATTCTTTAATTCTTTACTATTATTAAGAATAAGGTAATTATTGCTGGACTGACGTAAACTATTATTTATTTGATTTAAAGAATTTAGAAGTAATTTACTCGCAGTAGTAGAGTAAGTATTGTGCCCACTAGTTACTGTTCGAAATTTAATGGGATTTTTATGAAATTTTGGAATAAGCACAATATATGGAAATTTAAGAAATTTATATTTAATATTTAAGTCACTATACATATTGATAATTTTTAATTTAATACTATTAATTGAATGTAAATCAAGTTTAAAAAGACTATTATTCTTTAAATAATCTAACAGAAATTGTATATAAAATTTTTTACAGATAATAGCATAATTATTAGAGGCTTTATCAACATAGATGATAACAAAAGATTTTTGTAAATCAATAATGGAGGGTTTAATATTATCAAAATTATATAAGAATCTAGACAATTTAATACTACTAATAGCATTTTTAATAGATTCTAATAAAGTATATATATATATATATATATATATATATATATATATATACACAAATAGATATATAGGATAATCGTAAACTTTTTTAACAAAAAAGAGAGGTAGAAAGGTAATGGTACCCATCAAGGCGAACAATAAGTACAACGAAATCTGGAGCTTCATTCTGCACTCATCGTGTCAAAAATCTACGTAGATCCTTCCACAGTGAAAAAAAAAATTAAAACAGGAGTTTGGTTATCGAGAATTCCCTGTAATTCTAATCCTGTGAAATTTTAATCGCAGATTTGCATCTTAAATTGCAAACAATGTCGGGCACATTTTCTAGTACTTTATTAGGTAAAATATTCTGTATTTTCATGAATCACGTAACAATGCAGGATGCATACGCAATGTGGATAATGCGATCTAAACATCAGTCATATCTTTCAATTGAAACGTGTCAGCTCATCTTTATCATCAATGGCTCGGCAGCCTGGACTTCCTCAGATCAGAAGATTCTTTCCAACTGTCCCCTGCGGGAGCTACCTCCAGTTTTTAATCTTTAACCTCAAAGTCCGCACAATCAATCCATCTCAAGTTCGATCGTCCTCAACTATATTCTAAACACAAATTTAGAAAGGCTGACGGGTCTTGCCTCTGTAGCCCTGAAACTCCCCTCCCCCCCACACACACACCACACATACACACGGCAAAGTCTTCCCTTGATCGGTGTAGCCATAAAAATTATATTTTTGATTCTGTTAATAATTAAGAATAACCGTGATTGAATTCAGTATAAAAAGTGTGTGAGGAAATGTGTATGTGTGTGGGGGAGGGGGGTGGGGGTAAAAATAAATTCTCGAAGCTCAGCCGGTTTCACTACGTAAATCTGAAAGTTAGAAATTTTAAATACATTGTAGATCAACTTTCAGCCTTTCAGCACGTGCTTTAACCCTTAAAAAATTAAATTATTATGTTACGTTAGAAATACATTTTGAACATTACCTGCCACTCAACCAGTTGCTCATACCCTAGGGTGAGTCTGGTGGCCTGGGTCTTTCAAATCTCAAACATTAAAGGGTTAAAACTAAATTAAAGGAGATTGTAAATACATCCCCTCTGGTTATGCCCCTCATAGCTATAAAAGGGAATTAAAAACTTGTACAGCATATAGTTGAATAAACTTATCGTACGGTTTCGTAAGCATACTCTTTCTGCAGTCCTAAAAGTCAAGCGCAGCTGCTTTATGAAACTGCGGGATTAAATAAATAAACTGAAAATTATAAACTAACAGATCAGACAGAAACCTCTCTTGCTTTAACTGAGGTGGCTGCGCAGTCTTTCTGTTCTGTTTAGCCTCCGAAACCCTACTTTTAGTGAACTATATGTTGTACTACGTCAAAAGTTTAATTTTCTTTTTATGTAATTCATTTTGAGAGATTTTTTTTATATATATTTTCTGTACTTATAATTGTTTTAATATTCTATGCGTCGTGAAAGCTTCCGTCCTGAGCTTGGTCCTTTGTAAGACTCCTAAATATACATGCTGACGCAGCCTCCATTTTGACTCCAACCGGTCGACTCAGTTGTGATCTGTGCTATTTCAACAGCGTGCGCATATTAAATGGCCGATGTTTGATACGCAATTTAGCTGTAAGATAGGTGATCTGCTTTCAAAAAATTGTATCGATCATAGTAATCTAGGATGTTTTGATTTTCTCGAGATCCCGAGAAAAGGACAAGAAAATAACCTTCTTTTCGCCGTGTACAGCCATCGCTTCAACTGGGAGTCAAGATGGCCGCTGTTGCGCCAGCCTGTATATTTAGGATCCTAGACCAGCCTGTATATTTAGGATCCTTAGACCTTAGCAGGGCCGTAGCCAGATAGGGACCAGAGAGGGCTAAACCCCTCTCCCCCCCCCCCAACAGAAAAAAGATATACCCAGCCCCTCCTGATAAACATATTAAACTTTTAGTAGTAATATGAAATTTCGTATAAAATGTGATTCAAATTTTGCATAAAAAATTTCTTTGATAATTTTTTTTTTATAAATTACTTCGTTTTAAAGATTTTTTAATTTAGCTAAATATGTGATTATACTAATGATCCAATTATTTACATATTTAATTAAAAAATATTTAAAAATTATGACAATAGTATTTAGGGTACTTTTGTATTAATGTGGAGTTCGCTGGTATACATTCAAGAGTCAAAATCAACTGATAAGTAGGTAAGAGTTAATATTAAGCATTAACTTGTATTAATTTTCAGAATGTTTCTACGACTTGTTAACAGCTTTATTACTAGTTAATGCTTACATTAAAATAAATTGTAATTATTATATATTAATATTGATGTATAATAGCTATATGGATATTAATAATCAGCTCCTAGCTTGCATATATATATATATATATGCAATTATTTGTTAATAATTTATATGAATTGAAATATATAATTGTAACTATTATGGTTTATAAATGCTAATGATTAATTGTGTTTTCGGTGAGCCCCCTCCTTCCTGTTGAGCCTCTTTGAATTTCCCTCCAGCCCCTCTTCTATTTCATCTCTGGCTACGGCCCTGGTTTTTAGTAGAAACATTTGTCACCATTTTTGACCTAGATTTAGAATTAAACAATGGAAAACTCCGTTTTAGAATAAATTGCAGTCAGCGGTAGTGCTACGCGTCGACACCAATCCCATTCTATTATCATCTATTCGCGAACCGGAAAAAAATCCCGGACACCTCACTCCCTCAGTAAAAACACAGGGTCGAACCCGGGACCGCCCATCTAATGAACGGGTCCCGCTACCGACCCGGAAAAAGCGGCAGTAAAAACATCCCTCCCCGTCCGGATTTTTGGCCAGATGTCAGAAAATTTTGCGGGGCCCCGAAACTACCAATTGTCTCGTACCATCAGTCCTTCCAAACGTAAAACACACAAACATCGAAGGAGAAGGGGAAGGGGGGTGACGAGTCATTGTTTTTGCAGAAAACAATCTATTTCTACCACACAGACCACTGCGGTTACAGTTGCAGACAGACAGCCGGACGGGCATCACCGGTAATGACCGCGCATGATTGACCGGATGCGTAAACCTGTGGTTAATCTTACCTGACGATGACACACCTTGTCTTTCCCCTGCAACGCCCGTGGGAGGTAAGTGGCGTTACCCCCCTTTATTTTTGCGGCATATGCCTAATATCCCCTTGAAGAAACCCACATTCGGGATGACATGGTTGCTTGTGAGTTCTTGCAAATGTCCCGAACAAAATATTTTTTTGATGTCTAAAAATTCCGCGGTTTAGCTAAATTTGTACTTTTCCTAGAATAATTAGTATATAAAAGGAAAATTTTGGGACACAAAAATGTGGCTTTCTAATGCATTCTTGAAGAAAGCAGGCATAGGACAGTTAGATAACTACAATTGTTTCGAGTGCATTTTGAACCCTTTTTTTCCTGTTTTAAACCGTTCAATCTTCACCTTCCAAATGTATGGTCGTTTTAGTGCTATTGCTAGGTAGCATAGCTCTTCCAAAATTCAGCATATTTCAATTTTGTTTTCAGGATCTCAAAGCTAATGAAATCTAAGTTTTCTTCCACTTTTTACATTTCGTTTAAATTATTGTGAAGTATTTTTAACAATTTATTGAAGTTGAAAGTCACCAAGAAACGCCAAGACTGAAAATTTAATCGAATTTCATCAATTTGCATTTCATAATGCTCGAATTTAAAAAACGCAGTCCCTATGAATAGAATCCTTGCTTTCGATAGATGCCCAACTTTTTGAGCTACCATAAATATATTTCCAGCAATTTTTAACTGAAGCAAATATTGATCTGAAAAAACATTGTATTTTGCTTCCCCCCTCTTACTTATTTCTTTCAAACTGCCGTGGTTGTTTCTAACAATACCTGGTGGTTGAAGAAGGCAGTCATATAACAATACAGTCGGCTTTAAGTTTAAAAAGTTTGAGCTTTAGTCTGCGCGCGATTGCGATATCCACATCCGACAAACCCCGCTGATGGTGGCGCCCCCCAGACTAAAAATCACTCCCAATACAACGACTAGAATCGATGGCACTGTTTAGTGCCTACTGCCAGAGCCTGATAACGCACGGACCTTTGGGGCCGTGGCCCTGGGCCCCCAATTTTAAGAGGCCCCTAAATTTTGTATGTGATAAAAAATTTAAGCAGAAATAATTTTTTAATTAATTGACATCTGGTAATATTAGTTTTTATTTTAAATTATAAAATATGTTGTAATTTTAAATATTATATATAAGTCATATATTACTTTGAAATAAAATGTTTGGGAATTTTCTACATGTACAAAATTTGAGGTTGTGATAATGAGCCCCCGCATATTTGTTAGGTGTTAATATCTTGCATGTGTTTGGTATGCGTATGGGGGGCCCCAAATCAACTAAAGGTCCTGGACTCACTTTGGCTTGATCAAACCCTGCCTACTGTTGGTGTCCAGTGATGATGATGCTACTGGTACCCACTGCTGTATGTCTGTTCTCTGAAGGCGATCTTTGGAAGCAATTCCAAGATTCAGGAACTCCCTATAAACTTGGCAGTTCACAATTCACACAATCCTTGGCCACTAGACCTCAATATGAGGTTTACTAATGACTGGTTATGAACGTGGATTTATTTAGATTTCAAAAATTTTTACTTTGAAAAATATTATATAAAATATATACACAAATAATTATACAAAAATAATAATATAGGAAACATAATACAGAATAAAAGTCTATTTAAAGTTCTTCCGAACAATATTACTATATACTCCAAATACGCAACAATATAAGAAACAATAAAAAAAAACTTAAAATAATATTTATTAAAATTACTAACAAATTTTAAAGACGTTTATATGTTAATAAATAAAATTACTTTTAAAACTTAAATTGTGGGGCAAAAATTATTTTCATTTTCTTTAACAAAATCGAATAAGTTTATCATTTTATTAATGTTAAATTTGTTTTTTGATATGTTAATCCATTGACTTACATTATTAATGGGTGGCTTATTAAAATGAAATATTTTGGGTGAATAAGAAATCAAAAATGTAAAATAACATATTCAATTATCACACATTCAATTATCAATCAAGACACACATATTCAATTATCTGAGAGGCTTTTGTTGATTCTGAAGAGAAATTCCGGGAAAGGACTATAGTTTGATAGGAACCATAAGAAATACTTTTAAGGTGTGAAGTATATTATCTACTATTTTTAATAATTTAAATGTGTATCTCCCGTCTTTTGTATTATTCCAGTTATTTTGTCATTTTTTTAACACTTTACAACATAGTTGCACGATAACTGCCGTAAAAATGACGTCATCAAAATGAAAATTTAGTACGTTATTCAGACGGTCTGTGGGACCTATGGGAATAAAAATGAATAATATCACCCAATTAGTTTTGGATTGAACCCGGGTTGAAAATATGAAATACATTGAACCCTTATAGGACCTCATTTTTCAAACATCTTTTAAGCGAAGTTAAAATTCACAAATTGCTTCAAAATTTCAGGAAGTATTCAAATTATTTCATAAAATATATAAAAAAATTTCCAGTAAAATAGGTTTAGAAGTTTTCTAAATAAAAATTGAAATGAAATGTAATATAAAGAGATCACTTGACCCACTTCGAAATAAAATATGGTATCCATCTTTTTTTCCCAGTGTCAAAATAGTAATTTTTATTTTTTTAAATTTATATGTAATGTTTCATCCTTCCTAAAGCAGCGTTTTACGTGTTTTCTGTGCATCTATATTCTGCTCCAATGCAATTACAATATTTTTGAGTTTAAATGATCATCCAACTTTGATTATTTTCACAACGAAGTCTAATTTTAATGGGTATAAAATGTAAACATGTGATTGTAAGATGAGTTGTATAAGAATTGCTGAATTTTTTCACGCAAAATTATTTAGCTCTGAAGTCCGAAATAAAAGTGATATGAATGATATATTCACTGCTTGTACATAGAGAGCCAGACGATTTATATTTCGATGACGTCATTTGAATAAAGTTCATTTCTTTCGAAGAAGTGTTAAGTTTTCAAATGTATAACAAATTATTGTAGTATTGTGATAACTTAAAATATATCTGCGCTGAATGTATTGCATTTTAGACATGTTTAAATAAAATTGTATTTCAGTTAGAAAGTGCTTCATAATCAATGCTTTATGCATAATTGAACTTTCTTGTTTTTTATTTAAATGTGTGTCTTCTGTCTTTTGTATTTTATTCCAGTTATTTTGCTCTCTTTTACTTTAAATATGTTTTTCCTTGTATCTTCTTGTATATTATTTTGGTAATTCAATATTTTTTGTATTTATTGTGGTATTTATATGGTTGCTAATTTATGTATCTGCATTTTCATTTCCCGTATGTCCTATATGGACCTATATCCATTTTACTTGAAAATAATAAGCGTTCTACAGACGGATCTCATTTCTGAAATCTCAAACCGGTTGCATGGTATGACTGTCTTTGTAGGTCATCACAGACGGTCAGAAATTTGCGCCACATCAAGACGGAGGGAGATTCAAAATTTGGGACACTTCATTCTGGATTCTAAACTTGGACACAAAAATATTTTGTCAAAAGTTTCTTAACGCAATAAAAAAATAAGCTTATCTATATAAATAAAATTGAAAATCTCTCTGTTGTCCAACTGTCTATCTGTCTGTCTGTATGTATGATTATCTCATCATCACGGGAGAACGACTGAACCAAATTTAATAAAATTTTCTGGCTTTGAAATAGCCCCACATAAAATTTCGTTCATATTTACAGTTTATAAGACCAAGGATTGTATAGATATTAATTAAAAACGAACACTTGAACCTTCCATAGAGATGGCATTGTGCAGACGATATTTTTCCGCCAATTTATTTGAATAAAATAATATCACTTCGCTGAGCAACGGATTTAAATCCAATGTGTTTATGCTGCAGACGATTTGTCTTAATTTTTTCCCGATTGAAATAATAAAGATATGTAGAATAAAATAAATTTCACCAATATTGTATTTTTAACTCGGGGATTATTGATATTTTCAATTTATTACATCATTGTCTTTTTGGCAAAAATTTTTGAAACTCATGTATTGTACTTAGTGCGGGTAATCTCCTACAAATTCACGTGCATATCTTATAATCTGCGAGAATATAAGTAGTACAGGATATATTGGAAAACATTTTGACATATATTGGCATATATTGAAATGATTTACGGCTTTTATGTTTAAAGATTACGGGATTATTGATATTTTCAATTTATTACGTCATCTGTTTTATTTTGGCAAATATTTTAGAAACTCATATGTTGTAGTACGTGTAATCTTCTACTAATAGATGAGTATATCTTCTAATATTCGCGAATATAAGTAGTACGGTTCCCATGCAATTTTAGCCCTTTTATTTTACATATATTGGTTCAATTTAATATTTCTTGTACATATTTGTTTACCAACGGGACCAGGCTGTTTTATTCTTCAGATCTGTCCGTGAAGATCATTTTGTATATCGAAAACAGTTATTCTGAAACTTTTTTTAGGAACATTAAATTAAATGTTTTAATAGAATATTTTGATTAGCAATATGATTTAGTATACTATAGGTATTTGCACATGATCGTGAATTTTATGTTTCTTTCTATATACTCCGTACGAAGAACGGGTATACTGCTGGTTTATTATACGAATTGCAAGAACATTTTGAATATCATATATGTAGAATCATTATTTCACAACATACTAGTTGACGACTTTCGTACTCTTCACACTTTGTTTTGTTTTCTGGAGAAACAAGACCTACCTACCGCCGATGCTAATAACAGGCCGCTTGACCGGACGTGGCCGGCATGATGACAGGCCTAACTTCACCGAGGAGGTGTTTGCTCTCTCGCAATGACCTATCAGTCCTGACAGGGGGGTCGGTCAGTGGGCACCACAGTTCACCGACATGACGCATTCCACATGTTTACTCCTCGAGATTTGACTAATATGTAAAAAAATGAATGAATATTCTAAGTTTCGCATTATGCAGATACAGTTGTCCTCAATTTTACCTGGATAAGATTTTTAGATATATGTAAAGAGCCCAGCTGCCCCAACCGGGAATCGAACTCTGGATCTCCGAACTGGCCAGCCGACACTCTATCGTTGAGCTACAGGGACGAAATTGCAAACTCTTATCGTGCGAAGTGAACGCCGCATTCTCCACCCTCTAATGTCAGATTGGCGTACAACTGACAATTGCGCAACTGCTATTTTTACCTCATTATTTGCTGCCTTTTTATTTGCTGGCTTACAACTGCTGTTTTTCCCTCAGGTTAGCCTCCTGACACTACTATTTTTACCCAAATTATTATTCTGCGTGGTCTTTATCTTCTTAATTCGAAATCGGCGTTCAATATTCCAGAGTCCACTGACTCTGTACCAGTCGTACTAGGGTCACTTTCCAATTAATCTATTTAAAAAAAAAAAAAAAGCTATGTTAACTGTTCTTATTTTCTCGGTTCTTTCTTTTTCTTTTGACCCTTTTTATTTGTATTTTTTCTAAATTTTCTTTTCTAAATTTTATTCTAAATTTCTTAAATTTGCCTAAATGTCTTTCCTTTTTCATATATTTTCTTTTTTATATATTTTCTGAATTTTACTTTTAAAATTTCATTATTTTCTTTAATTTTAATCTATTTTTCATTATGTTAATATACCTCACTCTAAATTTTATTTTTCAATGATCTTTTTATCTATATTCGCAATAACCCTTTTTCCATTTTTGAAAAATGGACGTACTTGTCAAGTTCAAATACAATGTAAAAACTGTCTGTTTAATCACAATATTTTTCAATCATCCATTGTTATATTTTTAGATCTAAGTAAAAGTTCGTTTGGCGGGATGGTAGACCTTGCGTGCCTCCTGAGTGCAGGAGGTATCCTTTCCCGGCCGTGCAGCCAGCTACTCTAAACCCACTATGTGAGTCGCATGCTCTGGGGTCTTCAGACCTCCGACATCTCAATTAATCTGTTTAAAAAAAAAAAAAAATGCTATATTAACTGTTCTTATTTTCTCGGTTCTTTCTTTTTCTTTTGACCGTTTTCATTTGTATTTATTCTAAATTTTCTTTTCTAAAGCAGCTCTTATAATGTTCGATTAATCGTCTTGTCAAATTGAAGAAGATCGAGCATTTTCCATTTTCAACATTTTCCAACATAGTTGAAAAGTGTTTAGGACTTTGTCCATTCTGTCTGTCTGTTTGTCTGTCTGTCTGTCCGTTCCCACAATAACTGCCGTAAAAATGGCTTTATCAAAATGAAATTTGAGTATGTTGTTCAGGCTGTCTGTAGGACATATGGGAAAGTAAATGAATAATATCACCCAATTCGTTTTGGATGGAACCCGGGTTAAAAAAGTGAAATACGTTGAACCCTATGGGACCTCATTTTTCAAACATTTTTTAAGCGAAGTTAAAATACACACATTGCTTCGAAAGTTTTAGGAAATATTTAAGTTATCCCATAAAATATATAAAAAAAAAATTCAGCGAAATGTGTTTCGTAGTTTTTTGAATAAAAATTAAAATGACAATGACACCCATATTATATGAAGAGATCATGTGACTTATCTTCACATAAAATAGGGTATTCATCTTTTTTTCTTTTTTTTTTTTCAGTGTAAAAATCGAGATTTTTAAAGTTCTTTTACATTTATATTTAGTGTTGCATCCGTAATAAAACCGCTTTATTTTTGCGTATTTTCTTTGCATCTGTATTCTGCGCCAACGCAATTACAATACTTTTGAGTTTAAATGATCATCAAACTTTGATTATTTCCACAACGAAGCCTAATTTTAATAGATGCAGAATGTAAACAAGTGATTATAAAATGAGTTGTATAAAAATGGCTGAATTTTTTTCACTGAAAATTATTTCGCTCTGGAGTCTGGAGTAAAAGTGATATGAATGAAATATACATTGCTTTTACATAGAGAGCCATAGACGATTTATATTTCAAGGACGTCATTTGATTAAAGTTAATTTTTTTTCGATGAAGTGTTTCAGTTTTTAATAAATTACTGTAGTACTGTGATAATTTAAAATATATCAGCGTTGAATATATCGCATTTTAGAGATGTTTAAATACATTTGCATTCCAGTTAGAAAGTGTTTCATAATTAATGCTTTATGCATGATTGATCTTTTTTGTTTCTTCATTGCAATGCTTATATCTCAAAAACTAAAAGTGCTAGTTATGAACAATAAACAAGAACGTGGAAAACCCAGACCATACGACTGACCCGAAGGCTTACAGTAGCTATTTGTGTAGCCGAATAAACAAGAATGTGTAGTTATTTGAAAATCCAACAAGTGTATATAATTAGATTTTTATTCGAGCTGTTAGTCTTCGTATTAAAGTGGTTATAATTTAGATATTTTAGTATTTTCACCTGGATTCTCCAATGTGTGGAAAAGCCGCAGTACTTAAAACGTCACGATTGTTGCAGTTCAATATGTTTACTGACACCTTGGTGATACATTATGATTGGTGCATAAACACGGAAAATTTTATTTTGTTTAAAAAACTTAGGAGGTTGATTACATTTGGCAGTTCTAAAGATGTTTAATAATGGGTGAGAACAGAATAGATGAAAATGAGTTCTTGAGATAAAAACGGGCCTTGTAAAAATACGTACTTGAATATGTATTCAAGTATATATTCAAGTACGTATTTATGTGCCGCCAGCAAGTAGATTATAGACTTGATTGCTTAACAAATTTATTAACTTGAATGTAAAGTATCTTTAGATGTATTGCATAAGTTTAATTTATATACCGAAAATATATTACTGGAAATAAAAATTAATATTACTGGTTTTAAATTAATTAAATAACTATTTCTGCTTAAATTTTTAATCGCATACAAAATTTAAGGGACCCTTAAAATTTGGGGTCCCAGGGTCGCGGCCCCGGAGGCACGTGCATTAATCGGGCCCTGCTTTCTCATACTATGTAATATACTGGTACAAAAGAAAAAGTATTGTTTTCACGAAAATTTTCGAATTTGTGATTTGGATTCCAATATATGATTTAGGAAGTTCTAAACACGTTTTGACTATTTTTGGAGTGATATCGGTTAGTCTGTCTGTATGCCTGTGGTCAATTTCTTTTGCACACAATGGAATTGAGAAATAAGTCATTGCATTGCGTATTGAGAAAATCCTTTGCTGTCCACATCAGATTTTTTAAAAGTCAGTCCTAAATTGACGAAATTAAACAAGAGAGATCAATCATGAATAAAGCATTGATTATGAAATACTTTCCAACTGCAATGCAATTTTATATAAACAACTCTAAAATGCGATACATTCCTCGGTAATATTTTTAAAATTATCATAATACTGCAATAATTTATCATATTTGAAAACTTCATCGAAAGCAAACGAACTTAGTTCAAATGACGTCATCGAAATATAAATCGCCCCTATATAAAAGCAGCATTTCATTCATAAACATTTTTCCAATCATTTCATTCATAAACATTTTCCCAATCCTTTCATTCATCACAATACAAAAATAATTTATTTTATTCAAAAACTTAAAACCATGGAGGTACAAGTAAACTCTATGCTTAAAACTTCATCGAAAAAATCGCCTGGTTCTCTGAAAAATCAATGAATGTTTCATTCATATCAGCTATATTGCAGACTCCATGAGCTAAATAATTTTGCGTTAAAGAAATTTTGCAATTCTTATACAATTCATTCTACATCGTTTGGTGTTTACATTTTCCATGAGTGAAAACTAGGCTTCGTTGTAGAAATAATCAAAGTTGGATAATCATTTGAACTCAAATATATTGTAATTGCGTTGTTTCAGGATGTAGATGCACAGAATTTAAGCAAAAATAAAGCGGTTTTTGGACGGATACAACACTCAATATGAATTAAAAAGAACTTTAAAAATCACGATTTTGATACAAGATAGATGCCATATTTTATTTTGAAGTGGGTCACGTGATCTCTTCATATAATGGTCATGTGATCTCTTCATATAAAGGGTGTAATTAATATTTTAATTTTTATTTTAAAAAGTACTGAAAATATTTTGCTGAATGTTTTTTTATATATTTTTATGGGATAATTTGAATATTTCTTGAAATTTTCGAAGCAATTTGTGAATTTTAAATTCGCTTAAAAAATGTTTGAAGAATGAGGTCCCATAGGGTTCAATGTATTTCATATTTTCTTCAATCCAAAACGAATTGGGTGATATTATTCATTTTTATTCCCTTAGGTCCCACAGACCGTTTGAACAACATACTAAAATTTCATTTTGATAAAGTCATTTTTACGGATATTGTCGTGCTAACGGACAGACAGACAGACAGAATGAACAAATTCATAAACACTTTTCAACTATGTTGTAAAGTGTTAACAAGAAAGATCAATCATGCTTAAAGCATTGATTATGAAACACTTTCCAACAGCAATGCAATTTTATTTAAACATGTCTAAAATGCAATACATTCCTCGGTAATATTTTAAAACTTCTCACAATACTACATTGATTTATCATATTTGAAAACTTAAACCTTCATCGAAAAAAATGAACTTCATTCAAATGATGGCATTGAAGTATAAATTGCCTGGTTTAAACATCTCTAAAATGTGATATATTACTCGATAATAATTGTAGAATTATCATAATAGCACGACAAATTATTATATTTAAAAATTTTATCGAAAACAACTGAAATTCATTCAAATGACATTATAGAGAAAATAACACGCCTGGCTCTCTCTAAAAAAGCCGCATTTCATTCATAAATAATTTCCCATTCATGTCATTCATCACAATACTATAATAGTTTATTTTATTTAAAAATTAAGACCATGGAGCTACAAGTAATAAAACTCTATGCTTAAAACTTCATCAAAAAAAATCGTCCTTCTCTCGGTAAAGTCAATGAATATTTCTTTCATTTCAGCTATGCAGACTCCATGAGCTAAATTCTTTTGCCTTAAAAAAATGCAGCAATTCCTATACAACTCATCCTACATATTTTGCTGTTTACATTTTACATAAGTGAAAAATAGGCTTCGTTGTAGAAATAATCAAATTTGGATGAGCATTTAAACTCATATATATTGTAATTGCGTTAATTTAGTATGTAGATGCACAGAATTTAAACCAAAATAAAGTGGTTTTAGGACGGATACAACACTCAATATGAAATAAGAAGAACTTTAAAAATCACGATTTTGAGACAAGATGGATGCCATATATCATTTTGAAGTGGATCATGTAATACTTTCATATCATGGTCACGTGATCGTTTCATATAAGAGGTGTTATTATTACTTTAATTTTTATTTAAAAAACTACTGAATATATTTCAGTGAATTTTTTTTTATATATATTTTATGGAACAATTTGAATATTACCTAAAAATTTCGAAGCAATTTGTGAATTTTAAATCCGCTTAAAAATGTGTGAAAAATTAGGTCCCATAGGGCTCAATGTATTTCATTTCTTCAACCCGGGTTCAATCCAAAACTAATTGGGTGATATTATTACTTTCCTTATATACATAATGTATAAGGAAAGTATTGTGACGGGGTCGAAAATTCGAATTCGAGTTTTCGACGGGAGAGCACGTTTCAAGCATCCCTGATCACGAATCAAACATTTTTGAGGTGATGTCTGTGTGTGTGTATGTGTGTGTGTGTGTGTGTGTGTGTGTCAGTGAGACTGTGGAGACGATAACTGACGAACGAATGGACCGATTCGAACCAAATTTGGTACAAAAATCACAATCCGTAAACACTGGAAGCCTATTGTTTTTATACGTAATCGAATGTTCAGAACCCCCCTAAATTTTCGAATGAAATTTTGAAAAAATCGTCAAAAAATCTAAACCGCTAATAAAGTTACGCAAATAGACATTTCTTATGTAATTTTTCATTAGAAAACGATTGGCATAAATTTTAGAACGCTAACATGAACCGTTCTTGAGATATTGTGCATTTTTCAAAAAAATTATGAAAAAGTCACATATAAAAAAATTTCTATTGAGAAACATGTTCACTTTTCATATGTAATACCATGCGATATATTGAGTGACACCATTCTCGTGGATCTAGCTCGTTCCATTCATGAAAAAATATACTTTGAATAATACTCTTGTATTTGAAAGCCAATAGTCATTTATCTGCTGTAAGAATAACTTTTTTCTTAGTGCATAACGTTTGGCGAGATTTTGGCGACGAATTTGGCAGAATGTCGCCAACTTGGCGACTTTTTTGAAATGTTGCCAAATTAATGAAAATCTCGCCAAATGGATAAAAATGATGCTAAATCAATGAAAATGACGACTCATTGTCGAAAATTCAATATCTTGGAAAGAATATTAGTATCTACTATAAGAAAAACCTATTTTTTTACTGTAAAAGTAGTAAATTCATTACATTATATAAGGAAAGTCATGTGTTGCCCACATCAGATTTTTCATTTATATTCCCATAGGTCCTACAGACCGTCTGAACAACATACTAAAATTTCATTTTGATTAAGTCATTTTTGCGGCAGTTATCGTGCTAACGGACAGACAGACAGACAGACAAACAGAATGAACAAAGTCATAAACACTTTTCAACTTTGTTGTAAAGTGTTAAAAATGAGCAAGATATTATAACGCGCAGTAATTAAACGCACAGCAAAGCATACAGTCTGGACTTGAATGACGCTATTGCGCATTGCGAACTTGAATAATTAGGTTCAGGTAAGTTCTATCTTTTTTTCTACTATCTCATACTATGCATAGAGAAAGCACAGAGAAATTTAGTATAGAGAAATAGAGTATAATATAACGAAAGTATTGTTTCACGAAAATTTTCGAATTTGAGATTTTGATACCAAAGTATGTTCTAGGACCTTCTGAATGCGTTTTGACTATTTTTTATGTCTGTCTGTATGTCTGTGTTCGATTTCTAGGGCATACAATAACTGTTACAAATATTAAGTAATTTCCGCGAAACTTTATATCCAGCTTTGTTATCGTAAAATCTAAAACTAGGTAGAAGTTCTTGAAATTTATAAGCGAGAGCTTTATTCGAAATTTAAAAAATTTTTTAACACAGCATAGGACACATTGTGACAAAAAATCATGCATAAAATAATAGTTTAAATCTTTGCAGTGAAAAATAGACGCGATACAATTTTTTTGTTCGTAACGTCATTAGCTGGAATCGGGGGACAAGTTAATCCCCCCCCCTCCCCCGTCGAGTATGCTATCTATCGAAAGATTTTTTCAAGCCCTTTATTGTCAAAGGTAACACGCTGTAATTGTAATAATTTAGACCAGCAATATCGATTAAAAAAAAAAAAAATCTGTAAAATTTGAAAAAGCAAACAAACCACAAGCTATTTAAAAATTTATTTATTTATTTATTTATTTATCTATTCAATTACAAATTATTTATTTATTTATTTATTTATCTATTCAATTACAAATTATTTATTTATTTATCTATTCAATTGCAACTACAGATGAAATCCACTTAGAGTAACCACACAAACATGAAAAGAACAGAACATAAAATATAAGAATACTAAGTAGCATACATGTCAAGCGCATTAAAAGAGGCTTTTTTAAAACGGACAGGAGCTAATTAAAAATTATCAATATCAGTACATTAGGTATTATGGAGATCAACACATTTATAGATACAATATCTCTTAATGTAACTGTGTTTAACAGTAGTAATGTGAAATAATGTTTTTTCCCCTAGTATTATTAACAAGTATATGAAATTCCAGACAAGAAAATAAAATGGGGCAATCAATAGTATTATTTAAAACTTTGTCGTAAAACAAGAGACAAAACAATTTTCTTTTTCCCTATACATTACCATGTATTGTAGGGAAAGTATTAAAATCATGCTGAAAATCGCAACTCGAGTTTTCGACGGATCGACACGTTTTGGGACCTCTAGAACACGAAAACACTCTTTTTAACGTGACGTCTGTGTGTATGTCTGTCTGTGTGTCTGTCTGTGCAATGTATGTATCCACTCTAACTGAAAAACTATTGGACCGAATTTCATCAAATTTGGTAGGTAAGTGACTTGTGTGTGACCCTGGTACTGATTAGTTTTTGTTAAGATTCGGGATAAAACAACCCACCTTTTTTTTTGCGAAATGATCCTCAAAAATCGTCAAAATCAAAAATAAAAAACTACGTATGCCCAAATATATCCATTAAATGCTTGTTTTATATGTAATTATTAACAAAGAAAAGAATAAGACCAACCCCATTACACTAGGGCTAGCCGTTCTCGAGATATTTTAGTTTTTTCGCATTTTCACTACTCCACCGATAAAAAAAAAAGTCCAGTTACCAACTGAGAACGAAAATTGAATTAAAAGTGCAAATGCAGTGCCATTTCAAATAATTATGGTCGTTATTTTGTGCCATTAAACTCAATATAATAAATTATTGAAGAAATAACGTGAACTTGAATATTAGTCTGCAGGGAAAGTCATGTTCTGTCCACATCAGAATTTTTTTCTTTTATGATACATTAAATTAATTCTGGTATAAGAAAGTCGATTGGAGCCGAGTGACTAGTTAATTTTACTTGTGGCCCTTAAAAATGTTTTCTATAGTGACTTATCTGCTTTCACGTCTTTCAAAATCCTGACACCTTTTATTATTTTTTAAACAAGGTGCGACCTAACGCCGAGGCTAATAATAGGGTGCTTGACCGGATGTGACCGGCCTAATGACCGGTCTCAGAGGAGGTGATTGCTCTCACACACCATCAAGAACCTACCCCTTTTTTTAGCACTCATAAAATTTTGTATGAGTTATGCTAATGACGTTGTACTGGGTAAAAGATCATTTGCTTTCGCGTAACGACCACTCTAATACGAGTCCTTTCGGCAGGGGTCACTCGAAGCTCATGCCTACCAACCATTTAAGACGAAAATGCAGATTTCAGATGAAATTCAGAAAAGTATGTGAAGCGACATTTTAGGGCCCAAAAAATATAAAATTCAGAAAATTGCGCAAAGCAACATTTTAAATGATAAAACCAATTTGTTTCTCATGCGTATGAAATCTGAATAATACATTTAAAAAAATCTGATGTGGGCAGCACATAACTTTCCTTATATAATGCAATGAATTTACTACTTTTACAGTAAAAAAAATAGATTATTTTTATAGTATTTATTTATATTCTTTCCAAGATATTGAATTTTTGTCAATGAGTCGTCATTTTCCATGTCGTCATCATCAATGATTCATCATTGATTTAGCGTCATTTTATCCATTTGGCGAGTTTTTCGTTAATTTAGCAACATTTAAAAAAGTCGCCAAGTTGGCGTCATTCCACCAAATTCGCCGCTAAAATCTCGCCAAGCGTTATGGACGGAGAAATAAGTTATTCTTGCAGCAGATAAATGACTATTGGCGTTCAAATACAAAAGTATCTTTTTTACTGAATGGAACGAGCTAGATCCACGAGAATGATGTCACCCAATGTATCGCATGTTATTACATAGAAATAAACATGTTTCTCAATAGGAATTTTTTTTTTTATTTCATATGACTTTTGATAATTTTTTGAAAAATGTGCAATATCTCGAGAACGGTTCATGTTAGCGTTTTAAAATTTATGTCAATCGTTTTTTAATGCAAAATTACATAAGAAATATCTATTTGCGTAATTTTATTAGCGGTTTTGATTTTTTGACGATTTTTTCAAAATTTCACTCGAAAATTTAGGAGAGTTCTGAACATTCGATTGCGTATAAAAATAATAGACTTCCAGTGTTTACGGATTGTGAATTTTGTACCAAATTTGGTTCGAATCGGTCCATTCGTTCGTCAGTTATCGTCTCCACAGACTCACTGATACACACACACATACATACTTTCACACACACACACACGCAAACATCACTTCAAAAATGTTTGATTCGTGATCAGGGATGCTTGAAACGTGCTCTCCCGCCGAAAACTCGAATTCGAATTTTCGACCCCGTCACAATACTTTTCTTATACATTAAGGAAAGTAAAAATCGTGCATTTTATTAAGCGCTGAAATTCGCAATTTTTATACAAAAACAACGTGAAAATTCGCGATTTTTCAGATACAATATACGATTTTATTTAAGTTTAATATGTACGCTATTTTATTCAAAAATGACAAAATTCGCAATTTTATTTAAGAGCGCTAAAATTTGCAATTTTGGTCACGATTTTCGTAATTTTTGCTTTCTAGGATGCGCTAGCAGGTCAGTAACTCTAAAAGAATATACACTTGGCGATAAATCACTAATAACATGTTTTGGGTTAAAATTCTACAAATAACTACAGAGAAAAAAAACTTAAAAGATGGATCCAGAGCATAAAATCGTGAAAACGGAGCAGTTTTCATAAATTACAAACAATTCATAGGCAAGTTTGGCATCTGATTGACAAAAAGATGATTATTTAATTTTTTCCTGCAGAATTCTGCGCATATTACACGAATAGTCGTAGAAGACTAAAAGTAACTGATTTACGTGCGTAAGAGCGGGCAATATTTAAGTGTGTGTGTGGGGGGGGGGGTGAGGGGGGGGGGTAAAGTGCTCCCTTCGAGAAGCAATCAAGCTCTTCTAGTGACTCTAGCTCTTTGGGTGCTCCCCGGAATGAAGTGTACATCTTATGTTCATTGAAAATTCCTAAATGTGATGTTTTTACTTTCCTTATATACATAATGTATAAGGATTCCTTATATACATACTGTATAAGGTATTGTAACGGGGTCGAAAATTCGAATTCGAGTTTTTGACGGGAGAGCACGTTTCAAGCATCCCTGATCACGAATCGAACATTTTTGAGGTAATGTCTGTGTGTGTGTGTCAGTGAGTCTGTGGAGACGATAACTGACGAACGAATGGACCGATTCAAACCAAATTTGATACAAAATCACAATCCGTAAACACTGGAAGCCTATTGTTTTTATACGTAATCGAATATTCAGAATCCCCCTAAATTTTCGAATAAAATTTTGAAAAAATCGTCAAAATATCAAAACCACTAATAAAGTTACGCAAATAGACATTACTTATGTAATTTTTCATTAGAAAACGATTGGCATAAATTTTAGAACGTTAGCACGAACCGTTCTCGAGATATCGCACATTTTTTAAAAAAATTATCAAAAAATCATATAAAATAAAAAAAAAATATTTCCTACTGAGAAACATGTTCACTTTTCATATGTAATACCTTGCGATAAATTGGATGACATCATTTTCGAGGATCTAGCTGGTTCCATTCATGAAAAAAGATACTTTGAGTAATACTTCTGTATTTGAACGCCAATAGTCATTTATCTGCTGTAAGAACAACTTATTTCTTCGTCCATAACGCTTGGCGAGATTTTATCGACGAATTTCGCGGAATGTCGCCAACTTGGCGACTTTTTGAGATGTTGCCAAATTAACGAAAATCTCGCCAAATCGATAAAAATGACACTAAATCAATGAAAATGACGACTAATTCTCGAAAATTCAATATCTTGGAAAGAATATAAGTATCTACTATAAGAAAAACCTATTTTTTTACTGTAAAAGTAGGAAATTCATTACATTATATAAGGAAAGTCATGTGTTGTCCACATCAGATTTTTTTCATAGCCGACTGAGACTGACTACTTGTTAAATTTATAGCCCTAACTGATGAAGGAGACACTACACGGGGGATTTGACAAATAATCTAAAGCCTTGCAATTTTATTTGAAAAAAGAAATTGTAAATTTCAAATCTCTTCGTTCCAACGTTTATATAATAATTCGATAACGAATAAACATGCGCAGAATAAAATATTCTAAATTTCCTCAATGAGCTCTATTAATGTGCAACCAATATTTTCTTGAGATACTTTAATTTATATTTACAGCAGACGATATTTTTATTATATTCTATAACTCAATCTTTACTTTCTCATATACGTAGTATTGAGAAAGTATGTTTTTACTAAATTCTTCGATTTCGATGCCAATATATCATTTAGAGCCTTTTGAACATGTTTTAACTATTTTTGGTAACTCTATAAAAACAGCATTTCATTCATAACATTTTCCCATTCATTTCATTCATCACAATACTATAATAATTTATTTAATTTAAAAATTAAGACCATAGAGCTACAAGTAATTAAACTCTATGCTTAAAACTTCATCGAAAAAAATTGTCCTTCTCTTTGTAAAATCAATGAATATTTCATTCATATCAGCTATGAAGACTCCATGGGCTAAATAATTTTGTGTTAAAGAAATACAGCAATTCTAATACAACTTATTCTGCATATTTTGCTGTTTACATTTTACATAAGTGAAAAATAGGCTTCGTTGCAGAAATATTCAAATTTGGATGATCATTTAAACTCAAATATATTGTAATTGCGTTGTTTCAGTATTACAGATGCACAGAATTTAAGCAAAAATAAGGTGGTTTCAGGACGGATACAACACTCAATATGAATTAAAAAGAACTTAAAAAATCACGATTTTGAGACAAGATGGATGCCATATATCATTTTGAAGTGGGTCATGTGACCTTTTCATATCATGGTCACGTGATCGCTTCCTATAAGAGGTGTCATTATTATTTTAATTTTTATTTAAAAAACTACTGAATATATTTCGCTGAATTTTTTTTTTACATATTTTATGGAACAATTTGAATATTACCTAAAATTTTCGAAGCAATTTGTGAATTTTAAATCCGCTTAAAAAATGTTTGAAAAATTAGGTTCCATAGGGCTCAATGTATTTCATTTTTTCAACCCGGGTTCAATCCAAAACTAATTGGGTGATACTATTCATTTATATTCCCATAGGTCCTACAGACCGTCTGAACAACATACTAAAATTTCATTTTGATTAAGTAATTTTTACGGCAGTTATCGTGCTAACGGACAGACAGACAGACAGAATGGACAAAGTCATAAACACTTTTCAACTTTGTTGTAAAGTGTTAAAATACCACAAGCTGCTAAAAAATGGACTCTTGTATGAGAAAGTGGAGTTGAGCCACACTTTAGTCATTTTATATGGTTTTTCATTCCATCTGTGTAATTTCAGTTGCGCTTCAGCTACTAAAATCGTCTTTTGACTATTCTTCTAATCAAACTATTGAAAATATTTTTTATGTTAAAACTAAGGCATGTGATCTTAGATGAAATATTGTTTTGCATACAGCCATTTCCATGTTAGCGAAACTACAAAATGTGCTCGATTTTTTGTTTAACTTCGAAACGATTTTTCTTCTTCTGCTTCGGCCCAGACCGCCCGACCTACCCGAAAGTGTAAGATATCTGTTTTGACTGCCGAGATGTGCCACCCAATTTAGAACGGAACCCAGTGGGGTGTGACATCCACAGGGACCGTACTCTCCTTCCCCTACCCCTAACCACATCTCGGAAAGACTTACGGACCCACACATTTAACGTGCACGTACTCCGCGTGAACACGGGGACAGTTTGGGCAGAGACGGGAATCGAAATCGGGTCTTCCGAGTGCAATCCCCGCGCTCTAACCACTCGGCTGTTCCCCCTCGAAGTGGTTTTTAATATTCCGAAGTCACATTGAATGACCTCTAGTGATTAAGTGAATAGTGTTCCTTATTGTTTAAGCCCATCCGTTTTATATGTCAGAATAAATATATATATATATATATATTTATGAGCATCGGATTACAAAATATTTTAAAATGGAATCAAAATGAAAAGTTATCAATAGGTCCATCACTCAGATGAAAGAAACGTACATAATTCCAACTTTTATTTTACAACTTTCCGACTTTCATTTTGTCTATACATAACACTACGGGAAAATAATCATTTTCCTCTATAGCAAAACTAGTATTTAAACTTGTCAAAGACAGGGAAACTAACACTCTCAGAAATAAGCTGCAAACTTTTTTTATTTTATTAACACTTTACAACATAGTTGAAAAGTGTTTATGACTTTGTTCATTCTGTCTGTCTGTCTGTCAGCACAATAACAGCCGTAAAAATGACTTTATCAAAATAAAATTTTAGTATGTTGTTCAGACGGTCTGTGGAACCTATGGGAATATAAATGAATAATATCACCCAATTAGTTTTGGATTGAACCCGGGTTGAAAAAATGAAATACATTGAACTCTATGGGACCTCATTTTTCAAACATTTTTTAAGCAAATTTAAAATTCACAAATTTCTTCGAAAGTTTTAGGAAATATTCAAATCATCCTATAAAATATATAAAAAAATTTCAGCAAAATATATTCAGTAGTTTTATAAATAAAAATTAAAATAATAATTACACCTTTTTTATGAAGAGATCACGTCACCCACTTCAAAATAAAGTAGGGCATCCATCTTGTGTGAAAATCGTGATTTTTAAAGTTCTTTTTAATTCATATTGAGTGTTGTATCCGTCCTAAAACCGCTTTAATTTTGCTTAAATTCTGTGCATCTACATCCTGAAACAACGCAATTGCAATATATTTGAGTTTAAATGATCATCCAACTTTGATTATTTCTACAACAAAGCCTACTTTTCACTTGTGGAAAATGTAAAATATGTAGAATGAGTTGTATAAGAATTGCTGCATTTCTTTAACGCAAAATTATTTAGCTCATGGAGTCTGCAATATAGCTGATATGAATGAAACATTCATTGATTTTACACAGAGAAGAAGACGATTTTTTCGATGAAGTTTTAAGCATAGAGTTAAATTACTTGTACCTCCATGGTTTTAAGTTTTAAATAAATTATTATAGTATTGTGATGAATGAAAGGAATGGAAATAAGTTTATGAATGAAATGTTGCTTTTATAGAGAGAGCCAGGCGATTTATATTTTAATGACGTCATTTGAATAATGTTCATTTGTTTTCGATGAAGTTTTCAAATATAATAAATTATTGTAGTAAATTGTAGTATTGTATAATTTTTAAAATATTACCGAGGAATGTATCACATTTTAGAGATGCTTAAACCAGGCAATTTATATTTCGTTGCCGTCATTTGAATGAAGTTCATTTTTTCGATAAAGTTTCAAGTTTTCAAATATAATATATGAATGTAGTATTGCGATTATTTTAAAAATATTACCGAGGAATGTATCACATTTTAGAGATGCTTAAATAAAATTGTATTGAAGTTGGAAAGTATTTCATAATCAATGCTTTATGCATGATTGATCTTTCTTGTTAATAAGTTTTATTCGTTTAACAACATATGTGCATAGCGTCGACAATAATTGTTCTAATTGAAAATTAGCCCAGTTAAGGTCCGAGAGGGTTGTGAAGGGCTCCCTCCCTTGTCTTTATTTGTCCACTTCGCGAGACAAATCAAAATCCGTCTCCGTTAGGTTCGATTCATTGGCCTATACCATAGGTCGTGTGTGTGCGCAGATTCAGCTTTCTAAGTCACCAGCTTCTGGAGGTGGCTGGTAATACTTTTCGAAATCCCCTTTTCTCTGCTCTCCAGGTGGATAAATTGAAAATCCGGCTCCGTTAGGTTCTGTACCTTAGTCGATACTATGTGTGCAAATAGTCAGCTTTCTAGGTCTCCTGTGGCTTCTGGAGGTGCTGTGAAAACAAAACCACGTTAGACAATTATATATCTTTAGTGATAGTGAAGAGTGTTATGAAAATCTAAATTTCGATTCATTAGTGGTATTAAAGTAACTTCTCTCTTAAATGGAATGAACTACAATAATACCCCGAAGTTACGCGGTAGGTGGATCCGACGAAAATCGCCTAAGTCGAATTCGTGTAAGTTGGAGTACAGCTTTGCATACATATAAATTTTGTTTAATTGGGACCAAGGACCAACAAACACACTAGTTTAGAAAAATAATATTTAATAAAATTGAAGTTCCTTATACATATTAATACAAAATTTAAAAAAAATAAATGATTTACGTAAAAAAGTTATTTCGACGTCGATTGTCGATGGCTTTATAAAATCTAACGAATTCGTCTAACAACACAATGCCTTCTTTTTTTCACGCTGAATTTCTTCGTAGCAAGCTAATATTTTTTTTTATTCCTTTCTTTGTAGCTATAACGCGTTCTTCGTTGGAGTGAGTCTATGTTTTCTAAAAATTTTAAGGCCTTTTCAATTGAGCTGAGACCTCCTGTCAAGCTTGCAATTGTCAACTCCTGGCTATGTGCATCCAACAGCTCGTTGACATCATCACCAATGACTTCCAAATCTTATTGCCTGGCAAGATTAACAACTTCTTTTATGAGCGATATGATCAGTCGGACTTCGTTTGAACGACATAGATTTAAGGGTTTAGAAAACGTATAACAAAACAATCTTAACTTTCGTCGATCGTAGAATCGTAATCGTGCACGTAAAGTTCGCGCGAAACGCGATCAATGCGTATCACATCAAGAGAAACACTGAAGATATTCGACGGCAGTGTTGCCAAAGGAAAAAATCAAGAACCGCGTCATTCCGAGTTCGCCTAAGTCGGGGTATTACTGTATACAGCAAGCCTAGCTCGACACTCAAGAGGAATAAGGGAAACTGTAAACCTCTGCTAAATTATAGAGTTCATCTATTTAATGCTATTAATATTTAAAAATTAATATTTTCTGTCTGAACTGTATGATGTAAGTTAAAATCAACCGATTCATGTCAGTAAATTTAAGAATTAAATTAATTTTCTTTCATACTCTAGTAATAAAAGTATTCTAAAATAATATTCAAAATTATTTCTGGTTCTTATGGAAACCATTTAGTTCATGTACGCATAATGGGTGCCTACGAAGACAAAGCCCAGTCATACTGTCCACACCGTGTATTCAAGTCAGCCTTGCCACGATTATAGATCCACGAAAATGATGTTAAAAGATTTGTTACATAATATTGCGTATGGAAAATAAACTTACAATGTGATACTAGCTATTATTTTCAATTTTGTAATATTTTTACTTTCCCTGCAATACATGGTAATGTATAAGTAAAATAATGGAATCATGCCGAGAATCGCAACTCGAGTTTTCGACGGATCTACACGTTTCGAGACCTCTAGAATACGAAAAAACTATTTTTAGCGTGACGTCTGTGTGTGTGTCTGTGTGTCTGTCTGTGCAATGTATGTATCCATTCTAACTCAAAAACTAATGGCCCCAATTTCATAAAATTTGGTATGTACGTCACTTGTATGTGACTCTGATGCTGATTAGTTTTGGGTACTATTCGGAATAAACCAACCCGCCTTTTTTTGCCAAATGGCCCTCAAAAATTGCCTGTATCCACTGTAACTGAAAAACTAATTGATCAAATTTTACAAAATATGGTATATAAGTCAATTGTAGGTCACCCTGGTGCTGATTAAATTTTGATACGATTCAGAAAAGAACAGCCTGCCATTTTTTACGAAATGGCCCGCAAAAGTTATATATTTCAACTCTAACTCAACTAATCGACTAAATTTCATAAAATTTGGTAGATAAGTCACTTGTGGTCGACTCTGGTGCTGATTAGATTTTGGTACGATTCGGAAAAGAACAACCTGCATTTTTTTAGGAAATGGCTCGCAAAAATTTTATGTATCCACACTATCTAAAATACTAATTGACTCAATTTCACAAAAATTGATAGATAAGTTACTTATAGGATACTCTGGAGCTGATTAGATTTTGGTACAATTCGGAGAAGAACAACCTGCCTTTTTCTACGAAATGGCCCGCAAAAATCGCCAAAAAAAAAGACTATATACTCTCAAATATATCAAATGAATTTTTTTTATATACGCAATTTTTGACGAGGAAAAGAATATAACACACTCCATTATACTTTAGGACTAACCGTTCTCAAGATATTTGAGATATCTTGCATTTTTTTACGCCGATTTCGGGAAAATGTCCAATTACTAAATAAAAACAAAAATTGAATTAAAAATGCAAATTTAGTGCTATTTGGTGCAATAAAACTCAATCTAACGAATTATTAAAGAAATAAAGAAAATATGAATTTGAGTCTGCAGGGAAAGTCATGTGCTGCCCACATCAGATTTTTACTATCCTTACAATACATTGTAATATAAAAGAAAAGTAATTGAATCGTGTAGTGTGTGTGTGCGTGTGTGTGTGTGTATGTGTGCCTGTCTGTCTCTCTGTGCAATGTATGTATCCACTCTAGATCCATAACTACTTGACCCAGTTTCACAAAAATTGGTTAAAAAAGTCACTTGTGGATTACCCTAGTGTTGATTCGATTTTAGTACGATTCGGAAAAAAGAACTTCCCTTTTTGCGAAATGGCCCTCAAAAATCGTCAAAATCTAAAATAAAAACCCGCATATTCAAATATATCAATTAAATGCGTGTTTTATACGTAATTTTTGACGACAAAAATATTACTGCCAACCCCATAATCCTAGGCATAACCTTTATCAAAATATCTTGGTTTTATGGAATATCTCCACATCGCCTTTGGAAATACGCCCAGTCGCTAAATGTAAACAAAAATTCAATGTCATTTCAAATAATTATCCATGCTATTTTGTGCAATTAAACTAAATTTATTAAATTATGAAAAAAAGAAAATGAAAATTGATTTGAATCTGTAGGAAAAATTGCGATATTTTCAATCAATTTATTCGAAAATCGTGCAATATCTTGAGAACGGTTTATGCTAGGGTTCTAAATTTTGCAATCAATAGAGTTCTAGTATTCACCGATTATAATAATTGTACGAAATTATTTTCGAAACGCTTCATTCGATTGAGATTCGCCTCACAGACTTACAGACATAAACACTAAGACACACACATACGCACGCACACGCACACACACTCACGCACACACACTAGCATACACACATACACCAAGACACATACACACATACACCAACACTAAGATACACACGCACCAACATACACACACTAACATACACACACATATTAACATACACACACGTGCTCGCTAATATGCACACACTAACATACACATACTAGCATACATACACATACTAGCATGTATATACACACTCACACACATACATACACACACACTAACACTGACATACACAACGAAAATGTACACTAAAATACACAACGAAAATATACACTAACGCTATCATACACTCACTCATAAGGATCCGACCATAAATACCCACTCCTAAAAGATAACCTTATGGAAGGAAATAGGTAAACACGGCAATTTTAGTAGCATCCAATGACATAAAAACAGTTACAGATAAAACAATTACAATAAATCATTACAGCATACTAACAAAAGATAAACATATAGACAATAAAAAAAAATAAAGATAACAATAAAAACAGGTAAACAGTTAGCTATCAATACAGGAATAATTCTCAGTTTCAACTAAATTTTAAGTAAATAACCAGTCTTTGATAGCTCTGGAAAAGGAAGGATAGATAACAATGCTTTTAAGAGATTGAGGCAGAAGATTGTAAAAAAAGAGCTAAAAAGAAATAAAATTTCAGAAACTTAGTAGAATTGGCTCATGGAGATCTGATAATATCCGGCCTTAGCCAGAAGTTACTTTAACTACCCCGCATTCGTATTTCTAATATAAAACATATTAAGAGCTTTGTAAACATAAAGATGACACACACAGACAGAGGGGGGGAGGAGAGGTAGAGGGGGAGGGCGAACGCGCGAGCGAAAGTATACTATGCATTATACTATATATAGTGATCGGAATTTACTATAGTGTGAAAATAATACAAATCGCATTAATACAACACCAAAACCAATTTGGATCCATTCCAATGGAGCCAAATTGGTTTTGTGTGAATAACATTTGGTAAAATGAAATTCCAATAAAGTTGAATAAGTTTTTTCTATTTTCTCAGACTCATTTATTTCGTTTATAGGTAACCAAGGGCTAAAAATGACTACACTATGTATAGCTAGCTATCACTTTTAGTTTTCGCCCAAATTTCATCTGATGGTTACTTCGACCCTAAAAGACTTCAAGTTAAAATATCACCTTATTTTACTAACTTGCTTGGCTGTATTTAAATTAAACTTATACAATATATCTGACGAGATCGTAGATTCAAGTTAATCTGTAAACTTGCCTGGCAGCACATAAATACGTATTTGAATACGTATATTTTCATCTATTCTGCTCACACCTGATTTGTCATTAAACATCTTTAGAATCCCCAAGTTCATTCAATCTCCTAATATTTATAAAGCAAAACAAAATATAATACATATATATATATATATATATATATATATATATATATATATATATATATACTTTATATATATATATATATATATATACTTTATATAATATATAAAACTTTAATATAAAGTTTTAATTTTTTTTTAAGTTAATAAGACAATTATATACTCGAAAACTATAAGAAATTTTAAAAACAAATTATAAACCTAGAAACTTAATTTTCAAATACAAATTTTTTGTCACTTACTATTTATATCCATCTTTTATAGGTTCTAAAATATTTGAAAGTTCTAAGATAGTGAAAGTAGGCAATATGAAGAGAGAAAAACTCCCTCGGAAAGATAAAAATGAAAGATCAAGTTCAAATAAGAAAGTTTCGGGGGGGGGGGGGGGGGCAAAATATTAAAATATCGAAATTCTTCTTTATATATTCTCTTTCAGGGTAAAAATTGTTTGCTTTCTCTTAGGTTCGGCGATATAAGCATTTAAAGTGTTTACATTTTTAACACTTTACAACATAGTTGAAAAGTGTTTATGATTTTGCTCATTCTGTCTGTCTGTCTGTCTGTCCGTTAGCACGATAACTGCCGTAAAAATGACTATATCAAAATGAAATTTTAGTATGTTTTTCAGACGGTCTGTGGAACCTATGGGAATATAAATGAATAATATCACCCAATTCATTTTGGATTGAACCCGGGTTGAAAAAATGACATACATTGAACCCTATGGGACCTAATTTTTCAAACATTTTTTAAGTGAATTTAAAATTCACAAATTGCTTCAAAAATTTTAGGAAATATTCAAATTATCCCATAAAATATATAAAAACAATTTCAGTAAAATATGTTAGGTAGCTTTTTAAATAAAAATGTTTTAAAGGGAAAAAAATAAATTCAATTAAATTCTGACTCCTGCTATATCCTCCAGAAAGAAAAAAGAGATATATTATATAATAAATATTTCACCAAGTGTTTAAATATTTTATGTATAAGAGAGGTTTAACACTTTAAAATAAATATGGTAGATAACAATTTTTCAAATTTTTAAATAAAATAAATTATTATAGTATTGTGATGAATGAAACGCTGCTTTCATATAGAGGCGATTTATATTTCGATGACGTCATTTGAATAAAGTTCATTTGTTTTCGATGAAGTTTTTAAATATAATAAATTATTGTAGTATTATGATAATTTTAAAAATATTACTGAGGAATATAACGCATTTTAGAGATGTTTAAACCAGGCAATTTATATTTTAATGCCGTCATTTGAATGAAGTTCATTTTCTTCGATGAAGTTTTCAAATATAATAAATTAATATAGTATCGTGATAATTTAAAAAATATTACCGAGGGATGTATCGCATTTTAGAGATGTTTATATAAAATTGCATTGAAGTTGGAAAGTGTTTCATAATCAATGCTTTATGCATGATTGATCTTTCTTGTTCGTAATGCTCCGATTTTACCACAGATACCCCAAACGTAGATGTTATTCACATCAAAAATGAGCAAAGAATCCCCAAGTATCTCTGTAAATAAACATATTTTGATATTATAAGAAAATATTAACGCGCTTTAAAACTTTCTTATACCTAGATCTCGAGACTTATTGTTACAAACGCATTGAAATAAAAATCACTATGACAACCACTTAAATCTTTTAAAATTCGTGTAGGAAATTAAAATAACTAACATCTAAAAAAAACCGGAGGAAGGGGGAAGGGGTCCTAAATAATTCTACATTTCTGGTTATAAATGGAGCTGTCATTTTATCGTGAGAAGAAGGGCAACATTCGAATAGTAGTCGGTTGGTAAATCATAAATTTTTCAAAAATTTCGCAAGCATTTCCAAAAAATATCACCCAGTTAAAAAATAGCAATGCAAATAATCTATAACTTAGCGTAATAGCATTATATTATGTACTTAACTATAACAGCATTATATTATATATTTATTTTTACTTTCCCTGCAATACATGGTAATGTATAGGGAAAGTATTGGAATCATGTCGAACATCGCAACTCGAGTTTTCGGCGGATCTACACGTTTCAAGACCTCTAGAATACGAAAAAACCATTTTTAGCGTGACGTCTGCGTATGTGTCTGTCTGTCTGTCTGTCTGTGCAGATTTTGTATCCACTCTAGCTAAAAAACTAATGGACCGAATTTCACAAAATTTGGTAGTTAAATCACTTGTGGGCGAATCTGGTGCTGATTAGTTTTGGGTACGATTCGGGATAGTAGAACCCGCCTCTTTTTGCGAAATGGCCCGCAAAAGTTTGTAGCCACTCTAGCTGAAAAACTAAGGGACAGAATTTCACAAAATTTAGTAGGTAAGTCACTTGTGGGACACCCTGCTGCTTATTAGATTTTGATATGATTCGAAAAATAATAAGCTGCCTTTTTTTGCAAAATGACCCGCAAAAATCGCCAAAATCTAAAATAAAAATCTACGTATGCTCAAACATATCCATGAAATGCTTGTTTAATACGTAATTTTTAAAGAACAAAAAGAATAAGACCAACCCCATTACACTAAGACTAGCCGTTCTCGAGATATTTTAGTTTTTTCGTATTTTCTCTACGCCACCTTTGAAAACAAGTCCAGTTAGCAAATGAGAACGAAAATTGAGTTAAAAGTGAATTAAATATAATTAAAATAAAGGGAACGTGAATATAAGTCTGCAGGGAAAGTCATGTGCTGCCCACACATCAGATTTTTACTTTCCCTGCAATACATGGTAATGTATAGGGAAAGTATTGGAATCATGTCGAAAATCGCAACTCGAGTTTTCGACGGATCTACACGTTTCGAGACCTCTAAAATACGAAAGAACTATTTTTAGCGTGACATCTGTGTTTCTGCAGATTTCGTATCCACTCTAACTTAAAAACTAATTGACCGAATTTCATAAAATTTGGTAAGTCACTTGTGGCCGAATCTGGTGCTGATTAGTTTTGGGTACGATTCGGGATAAAAGAACCCGCCTTTTTTTGCGAAATGGCCCGCAAAAGCGTGTACCCACTCTAGCTAAAAATCTAATGGACCGAATTTCACAGAATTTGGAAGATTAATCGCCTGTGGGTTACCCTGGTGCTGATTAGATTTTGGTACGATTCGGAAGAAAACAACCTGACTTTTTTTGCAAAATGGTCCTCAAAAATCAACAAAATCTAAAATAGAAAACTACGTATGCTGAAATATATCCATTAAATGCTTATATTATACGTAATTTTTTACGAAGAAAAGAATAAGACCAACCCTATTACACTAGGACTAGCCGTTCTCGAGATATTTTAGTTTTTTCGTATTTTCTCTACGCCACCTTTGAAAAGAAGTCCAGTTAGCAAATGAGAACGAAAATTGAGTTAAAAGTGAATTAAATAAAATTAAAATAAAGAGAACGTGAATATAAGTCTGCATGTGCTGCCCACATCAGATTTTTACTTTCCCTGCAATACATGGTAATGTATAGGGAAAGTATAGGAATCATGTCGAAAATCGCAACTCGAGTTTTCGACAGATCTACACGTTTCGAGGCATCTAGAATACGAAAAAACTATTTTTAGCGTGACGTCTGTGTGTGTGTGTCTGTCCGTGCAATGTATGTATCCATTCTAACTCAAAAACTAATGAACCGAATTTCATAAAATTTGGTAGGTAAGTTTGGTATGTCACTTGAGTATGACCCTGGTGCTGATTAGTTTTTGGTACAATTCGTAAAAACAGAACCCGCCTTTTTTTGCGAAATGGCCCGTAAAATTTTCAGTTATCCACTCTAGCTAAAATACTAATTGACCAAATTTCACAAAATGTAGTAGATAAGTTACTTGTGGGATACTCCGGTGCTGATTAGATTTTGGTATGATTCGGAAAAGAACAGCCTCCCTCTTTTTACGAAATGGCCCTCAAAAATTGCCAAAAGCTAAAAAAATCTACATATGTTCAAATATATCAATTAAATACTTGTTTTATACGTAATTTTTGATGAGGAAAAGAATAAGAACAACTCCAGTACTCTAGGACTAACTGTTCTCGAGATATTTGAGATTTTCGCATTTAGTTATGCCGATTTTGGAAAAATGTCCAATTAACAAATAAAAACAGAAATTGAATTAAAAATGCAAATTTAGTATTATTTTGTGCAATTAAACTCAATTTAATGAATTATTAAAGAAATAAAAAAAAAATGAATTTGAGTCTGCAGGGAAAGCCATGTGCTGTCCACATCAGTTTTTTAAATTTAGAAAAAGATCGTTTGGTAGCGACACTGTTTGTTGGTTACTGACAGATAACGGATGGCGAATTTATGTAGCTAGGAAAACATCCCTTTTTCGTACTTCAGAAATCTATTAAATCTCCGCTGACAAGAACAAACAGATTTCACATTCCCCTTCATATGAACGAATTTCCCATTTTAGTGAGCTGAACATAGAAATATGTATAATAACAAATAAATCCTCTTCATCGTCTAAAGATCTAAAAAACGTAATATATTTGTTATTAGCGAAACTTTAGTTCCCTTCCCCCCTCCCTCACCCTGAAATTGCGAAAATCTACCCTGCAAAGCAATAATAAAAAAAATTATAATCGAAAATATAGACTTTTGTTATTCAAGTTTTTTTTTTCTCTTCCCTACTCTATTAAAATGAGTTTCATTTCACAAACTCACTCGAATATAGATATTTAAATTTATATTCAATTTGTGGTTTTAATGCTTATCTTTTACATTTGGAAATGCTACGCATTTTAAAAAGCCGTCAGCTTAAAAAATAAATAAATAAATATCTCGAGAAAGGTTCATTCTAATGACATTATTCGTTCCGTCGTCAAAAATTACGCATGAAGCAAGCAAACAATTAATACATTTAAGCATATTCAGTCTTTTTATTTCAGATTTTAAAGATTTTTTTACGAATCATTACGCTGAAAAACAAAATGCCGGTTTTATTTCTTCAAATTGTACCAAAATCTAACCAGCACAAGGTAACTAAAAAATAACTTAGCCCACCAAATTTTGTGAAATTTCGCCAATCCGTTTTTGAGCTGGAGTAGATACATACACATTGAATCACAAAGACGCAGAGAGATACGCACACAGCCATCCTGCTGAAAATGGTGAATTCGCCTTCTAGTGTTCGAAAACGAGCAGATCCGTCGAAAACTCGACTTCCAATTTTCGATACTATTTCATTACTTTCCTTATACATTACAATGCATTATAGGGAAAATAATAGAAATCAAATAAACATTTTTATTTCGATTTTGCATTCTTTTCAAAGTTAATTCCTGATTAAACGGAATGGAATTTCCTAAATCTATTTCCGGTATTTCACATAGTTTGTATTTCAGGCGCCAGATGGCCTTACCGGAAATGTATTTCTTTGCTGTCTGTTTACACATATTTTCTTTCCTTTCTGCGCAGGAAGACGGAAATGTTCAACTCCGGCTATTTTCGAAATCATGGAAGCCATGATAAATTTTGTAAGTAGCTTTTATGTAACTGAACATTTATCGCACAGTCATGTTGATATTCTGAAGGGAAAAGTTTTAATTTCGTTTCTATTAATAGATTGTTCAAGGTTGGCCATTAGCCGTCCTGGATTGTGATTTGGTACATCTGAAGATGCAAGCAAAACTGTCGTTGGCTTAAAAATGGCAATCCAATTACAAGTAAGGCGAAATCAATTGTTTAATTTATTTTACGATTTGATATTAAGTGTGCATAAATAATGAAGTGGACGATTATTTATTTTATGTAAATGGGTGGAATTATTTGTTGTGTACACAGGATTGCAGACAGAAATGTAATCCAAGAAGGACTAGAGTGAAATTCCCTAGAAAAACATTTGGAGGACGGAGGGAAATGTACTAAAATGCTAAATTTTAGTTTTTAATCAATTGCTGAATTAAAAATTATTTTAATTATAATTAAATACATTTATATACCATATTAAATTGACTGTAATTACTTATCAGTTGATAATGTATAATGTGATAATATAGTACTTACTATATATAACTAATGAATCATCTGTGTAACTGCTCATTCGTTGGCAATGTATAACGGTGAAAATCGCAATAATACAAAAGCCTAAATACTATATTCATGATTTAATTTTTAAAACTTTATTGAATATTTTTAAATTAAATATGCAAATAAATGGATAATCATCAATATAATTACAAATTCGGCAACGAAAAAATCTTAATTCTGTGCTATACAAAACGAAGTTCATGAAAATATTCTGGAAAAGCAATTTTTTGCAACATTTGGATGACATGTATGGAATTTCATACCACTACAAAAGATTAAGTATTTCCATCAGAGGGGGTTGAGTATACCTCTTGGGGGGGGGGGACTCAGCCCTCTCTGGCCCCTGGCTGGCCCAGTGTGATTAGAGTGTAAAATTTTCACATGCATAAAGACATTTACTTCCATCCTTCTGTAATGCAATTCAGAGATTTTATAGCAAGTAGGACGAATATTCTACATACAAAAACATAAAGACGGACAGAAGCCTAAATTTTAGTGAGACTTTACCAAGGCTTTGACGATTTAACTTTTAAAATCTTTCATAGTATTCGTTATGACAGATGTAAGTATATGTCTGTCTGTTTCAACTTCTTGAATAGCATTTTTAGCATACTTTCCTATACGGTCAAAAGATCGGAAATTGGAAACAGTTTAGCCCAATGGTATATGATTGCAATTATATCATTCTATCCTTCATTTTAAAGGGCTTGAAAAAATCTTTTGATTAATGCAAAATATAAAAATTCACTTCCTCGGAAGGCGGGGGGGGGGGGGGTGTAACTAGCATCCCCCGGTAAAAATTGTACACAAAAACTGTATCTCGGTTATTTTTCACGAAGTGTTAGCTCGATTTTATAAACATATCTATCTAGTTCTAGATTTTTCGTTAACAAAGCCGGATACAAAGTTTCGTGAAAATTCATTAATATGTGTGACAGCTATAGTGTACACAAGATATCACTCAAAAATGATCAAAACGCATTCAGGATGTCTGTCCTAAAACATAAAACCGCACCAAAATCTCGAAATTGAAAAGTTTCGTGAAAATAAAACTTTCTGTATACTATTATCTATAGCATGAGAAAGTAAAAATGTGCCGCATTTGAAACAGATTGAGAAAATTGGAAAACTAGAACGAGAAGAAAAATAATTTGAAAAATAATTGATTACACGTGTAGAACTTGATACGCCTAAACCAGGACTACATGTGAAGTAAATGTTGTAAAGAAGGTATTGCCAATCCATAAGTGTAAAGTCTATATTGCCATTCTCAAAAATTGTAAAAAGTAATTTCATACTAAAAAATGAAGAGACAACTACCAAATAAACTGCATTAAAATAGAGAAAGTACTCAAAATTGCAAATATAAATTGATAATCATTATTAACCCTATGAAATAATTTAAAGAGTTAATAAGTAAGTAGTAATAAGTAAGTATTTTAAGAGTTAATAAAGAATCGAATAGACAATCGAATGTATTATTCTTTTATAGAAATGAGTCCAGAGCTAACACAAACACTTCGCATCTGTCTCCTGGCAAAATGTACTGTTAGAAGATGCAGGTGTATCGAAATGCATAATAATATAATCTATAATAACCATGAGTAGCAGTAAATTAATAATAAGAAAGAAGAAAGGTTGAATGGGGAGTGATTATAATTCTGTAGTGAATGAACCTTAATAAAATGCTTTAACATCGTTGAATTACCTTAAACTTATTATCTATACTATTAACCAAATAAAATGATAAAAGTTACTAGTTTGAATAAAGTTTTTTTTATATGTAATTGGTGAAACTTTTTATCGGATAATCTATAAATTCCATACAATTGATTTTTACTTCCCCTGCAATACATGCTAACGTATAGGGAAAGTATTGGAAGCATGCCGAAAATCGCAACTCCAGTTTTCGACGGATCTACACGTTTCGAGACCTCTAGAATACGAAACAAGAGAGATCGATCATGCTTAAAGCATTGATTATGAAACACTTTCCAACTTCAATGGAATTTTATTTAAACATCTCTAAAATCCAATACATTCCTCGGTAATATTTTAAAACTTATCACAATACTACATTAATTTATTATATTTGAAAACTTAAACCTTCATCGAAAAAAATGAACTTCATTCAAATGACGGCATTGAAATATAAATTGCCTGGTTTAAACATCTCTAAAATGCGATACATTCCTCGGTAATATTTTTAAAACTATCATAATATTACGATAATTTATTATATTTGAAAACTTCATCGAAAACAACTGACATTCATTCAAATGACGTCATAGAAAAAATAACTCGCCTGGCTCTCTCTATAAAAGCAGAATTTCATTCATAACATTTTCCCAATCATTTCATTCATCACAGTGCTAAAATAATTTATTTTATTTAAAAACTTAAGACCATGGAGCTACAAGTAATTAAACTCTATGCTTAAAACTTCATCGAAAAAAATCGTCCTTCTCTTTGTAAAATCAATGAATATTTCATTCATATCATCTATGCAGACTTCATGAGCTAAATACTTTTGCGTTAAAAAAATACAACAATTCTTATACAACTCATCCTACATATTTTGCTGTTTACATTTTACATAAGTGAAAAATAGGCTTCGTTGTAGAAATAATCAAATTTGGATGATCATTCAAATTAAAATATATTGTCATTGCGTTGTTTCAGTATGTAGATGCACAGAATTTAAGCAAAAATAAAGCGGTTTTAGGACGAATACAACACTCAATATGAATTAAAAAGAGCTTTAAATATCACGATTTTGAGACAAGATGGATGCCATATTTTATTTTGAAGTGGGTCACGTGATCGCTTCATATAAGAGGTGTAATTATTATTTTAATTTTTGTTTGAAAAACTACTGAATATATTTTGCTGAAACTTTTTTTATATATTTTATGGAATAATTTGAATATCACCTAAAATTTTCGAAGCAATTTGTGAATTTTAAATCCGCTTAAAAAAATGTTTGAAAAATTAGGTCCCATAGGGTTCAATGTATTTCATTTTTTCAACCCGGGTTCAATCCAAAACTAATTGGGTGATATTATTCATTTATATTCCCAGAGGTCCTACAGACCATCTGAACAACATACTAAAATTTCATTTTGATTCAGTCATTTTTACTACAGTTATCGTGCTAACGGACAGACAGACAGACTGAATGAATGAATGAATGAAGTCATAAACACTTTTCAACTTTGTTGTAAAGTGTTAGAAACTATCTTTAGCGTGACGTCTGTGTGTCTGTCTGTCTGTCTGTGCAAATTTTGTATCCACTCTAACTAAAAAACTAATGGACCGAATTTCATAAAATTTGGGTACGTAAGTTACGTGTGGGCGAATCTGGTGCTGATTAGTTTTGGGTACGATTCGGGATAAAAGAACCCGCTTTGTTTTTGCGAAATGGCCCACTAAAGCTTGTATCCACTCTAGCTTAAAAACTAATTGCCTGAATTTTACAAATTTCGGTAGATAAGTGGACACTTGGAGACAGCAGTGCGGACCTGGCCTACCTCTCGGTTTTACAGGATTAGTTCCGCACCCCTGAGGACTTGCGAACCCACATGTTTAGCATGATCGTACTCCGCCTGAACACGGTGGCAATTTTTTCTTTTTCCAGCGAAGGGAATCGAACCCGGGTCTACCGCGTGCAATTCCCGCGCGCTGACCAGTGAGCTACCGCACCCACGTAGATAAGTCACTTGTGGGTCACCCAGGTGCTGATTAGATTTTGGTGCGATTCGGAAAAAAATAACCTGCCTTTTTTTGCAAAATGGCCCTAAAAAATCGCCGAAATCTAAAATAAAAAACTACGTATGCTCAAATATGTCCATTAAATGCTTGTTTAATACGTAATTTTTAACGAAGAAAAGAATAAGACCAACCCCATTGCAATAGGACTAGCCGTTCTGGAGATATCTTAGTTTTTTCGTATTTTCTCTATACGCTACCTTTAAAAATAAGTCCAGTTATCAAATGAGAACGAAAATTGAATTAAAAGTGAATTAAATTTAATTAAAATAAAGAGAACGTGAATATAAGTCTGCAGGGAAAGTCATGTGCTGCCCACATCAGATTTTTAATGATGTTACGAAAAATTTGATCCGAATTACAAGAGGTAAAAGGTAATAATATATTGATATTAAAATTAAAATGACTTTTTTTTATCATATAAATTATAAATTATTCTATTAGAAGATTCAAGACATAGATTTAAATCCAGGAAGTTAACCTTATCACTCATAGAAGGTTCATTATTCAACTGTTCCAGATTATCCGGATAGAAATCGATATTGATATTATTTAGATCTGTTTTAATTATACAGATCAGATCGTCTACGTGACGATTTATTTGTAAACCAGTTGATGTAAATGTGCATTCATATTGATAAAGATATAAATTCGCCAAAATACTAACTACAATCCCCTTGAGGGACACCCGAGACTTGTAAATACAGGTATAATTGATTTCCTTGAAACATATCGTTATTAAGTAATACAAAATGAAGATGTTTAGGAAAGTTTTTCATTTTAATATGATCGGCATGTTTGGTAACATATGCATTATACAGAGATAAATGATACTAATACTATGATCTTGAATATTATTATTATCAAAGAGATCTTTAAAATCAAAAATTTGGAAGCCAACGATTTTGTCAATTAAATGCAATTTATCAATTAATTTTTGACTATTATCTAGAATAATATAATTAGATTGAGAATATCGAAGGGTGTCATTTAGTTCTTTCAAGCAATTGAGTAATACTTAACTAGCTGAAATAGAATAAGTAGGATGTCCACTTGCGACAGTTCTAAATTGGATGGGATTTTTATGGAATTTGGTTATTAATACTATATACGGAAATTTTTAAAATTTAGAGAGTAATTGTAAATCACGATAAATATTAATAACTTTTAGTTTAATACTATTAAATGTGTGTGTATATTATTATCCGCTAAATTCGTCGCCAAGCGTTATGGATTGAGAAATAAATTATTCGTGTAGCAGATAAATGACTCTTGACGCTCACATACAAAAGTATTACTCAAAGTACCTTTTCTCGTGAATGGAACGAGCTAGATCCACGAGCATGATGTCACTAAATCTATCGCATGATATTACATATGAAAAGTGAACATGTTTCTCAACAGTTAATATTTTTCTTTTATTTATGGGATTTTTTGATAAATTATATGTATTTATTTTGAAAATTTCATTATTCTGTAAATAGTCGATTAAAAATTGATTATAAAATTGTTTACAAATAATTGCATAATATTAAGTAATACAAAATGAAGAAGTTTAGGAATTTATATATATATATATATATATATATATATATATATAAATAAAAATCGAAAGATTTTAATCGAAAATTATGCATACATAAACTACTGTATGTATGTTATATATATATATATATATATATATCTTGTACATGTCTTTTTGCATCACTGTTATTTATTTCTTACGAATGGCAACAGTAGTTCATATCTTATATCTTATTCCTTAGTGAATGGCAACACTTGTCACTTCTTTCTGTTGTCCCGTGATCTTTAGGTTAGTGAAATTTTTCAATCAGATTCCCGTTATCCAATTTTCCATTTATTATTTCTTCTTATGTATGTAGTCCAAGTAGAAATAGTTTATAGATATAATCTATCTATTTCTTCAGAAATATGCATTTTTGTGTTTGCTTCTACAAAACTCTCGGACATGATTACGAGTTTTGTAGAAGTGAACATATCCTGATTTAGGCTTAGAGCCTTGTCCACGTGTATAGCATTTGTGCTTGGATTTCGTCTGTTTTTCTTTTATCGATTCCATACCTTTGTTTTTTTGATACTTTTCTTTGACTTGTTGATTCGAAATTTATTTTTTTTCCATTTGCTTGAAAATTAGTTGATATATACTTTTATTTTGTAAGCCTGTTAGATAGTTAGGTTTTTCGAGTTACAGCTTCTCACTTTTCATTCATTTGACCTTCAAACCTTTTTATTATATATATATATATATCTTGTACATGTCTTTTTGCATCACTGTTATTTATTTTGCATCACTGTTATTTATCGAGTATATATATATATATATATATATATATATATATATACCCGACATAGAAAATGCAACATTATGAAGCTTTTGGCCGTATCATTATACAAATTGTAAGACAAACGCAGCTGGCCGATGTATGCAAATGCTGTTAAATGCAAGTAAGTTACGTGATTAGAGCGCGGGATAAAAGGGATGGAGACTGCAGATGGGCCAACAGTTGCTACTCTCTGCCACCAACGAAAACTCGTTTTCCGATCTGTTTCTCATTTCAGAAGACACGTTTTGTTGAGGAGATGTCTGGCCGACGACGCCGAAGTCCGTTTTAGCATTTGGACGATCGTGCAAGGGGATTCATTTTAGCCATACGTAAGCCTGGGTGGTCGTACCGGCGTATCGCTGCTGAAGCACGAGTAGATGCGTCAACTGTGCAAAGGATTTGGAGAAAATGGATTGAAGAAGGGCATGTGAATCTTCACAGTGGTACGGGTCCATCCAGACGTACGTCAGCACTCGATGATGGACACATTCGAAGGCATGCGGTGGTGGCCCACAAACAACGACTGTCGACATTCTGTAGAATTTGCAGGAAGGATACAAGAGATGTTCCAACATCAACGAAAACAGTTTCTCGACGATTGGCTGAAAGCGACTTGCACTCAAACCGTCTTTTACGAAGACTGCCATTGACGACAAGACACCGACGTGAGAGATTGCAATCGTGTCGGGCCGGAGTCTCTTGGACGACTGAATGGGACAGGGTAGTGTTCAGCGACGAGTCTCGGTTCTGTTTGTCAAATGACAGTCGCCGGGTGAGAGTCTGGAGGCGACGTGGAAACAGGTCCAATCCTGCTGCGACTGTTGAACGCCATACTGGTCGACAACGCATTATGGTTTGGGGTGCCATCGGCTTCGATAGACGGGCACCTCTGGTTCGCATCAGATGCACAATAACGGCACGACGATATGTAGACGAAGTGCTGCGACCGTTGTACTGCCCAACCTTCAGCGATTGCAAAATGCTGTTTTCCAGCAAGATAACGCGTGACTGCATACGGCAAGCATCAGCAGACAAGCCTTGCAAGGTATCCAGGTGCTTCTTTGGCCTCCGCTATCTCTAGATCTCTCACCCATTATAGCTCATTGCAGGTACTCGTATTAACTTCAAAACGATGCCGTAAAAATAATTTTATAGTACTTCTCGTTCTTAAACAGCCAATGTTCACTTCACAGTCTGCACTGAAAGCTGTTATTTTTGGTATTGCCACATTCTAAAAACTTAAGTACTGACCTTTGTATTGGTCATTAAATGCTGAAGAACTCATAAAAACTTCGAAACGGGTCCGTAGATTCTGTTATCTACAATGAGAGGGTGGTGTGATCTTACTTGAATATTTAATTATTTTATTTTGAAAGCACTATAAATATGTGAAACGAATAGACATTTTAACATTTCTATGTTTGTCCAATATAGAAATAAATAGATTTTATAAACTTATAGTAGAGATTTTACGTACTTCATTTTGTATTTGTTAAATATAATAAAGATAAAAATAAATCGGCGGTGGTTCTAGTTCGATGGAACCGAAATATTGTGTTAATAGCATTATTTTTTTCTGTATGTGTGGATGGATTTTCTTCTGTAGACAATTTCAAAACAATTCAATCTATTAAAATATCGAAATTACAATCAAAATATTAAAATATCAAAAAAATACAGACACATTTTCAGAATAGTACTTAAATGTTAAAATATGGAAATTATGAGCACTATATTTCAAAGACTAAGAACCTGACCTGAAATCCGATTATTATCCTTGTAGGTTATTATCCTTGTCAAAATGCAACAAATTACTTCTTATAGTTCATATCTAGAATACTTTTAGTTCTTGAAATATACTATAAGCGGTACAAACTTGGAAAACGGAAAATTTTTAATCTTCTTGAACATGACAAAACGGTTTCTTGAAAACTATAAGAGCTATGTGTAAAAAATTTATTAATCTAGAAACTGGATTTCCTACCGAACATTTTTGTTCCTTACTATTTATATATATATATATATATATATATATATATATATATCTTTTATAGAGTTTGGAATGTATTTCGAAGAAAAGTAATCAAAGTGGGGCAAAAACCTTTTAGGTTTTTACGGAAAAAAAAGGAGTTTACATTTTTAAAATATATAAATTATTATTTTATATTCATAATCTGTGCCATATTTTAAACGAAACAAGTAAAAATTGTTTCTATTTTTATCTATAGGGGTTCGGAGATAAAAGCACCCCTAGCCCGTGGCGCCGCCTATGATTGAGTTTGAATAAACCTTTCATAGATTGCATTACATTGTCCAGTCAGTATTCCATATATATACCGGCAACACGTATTTCATATGAATTATTTAGAATGTCTTATAATTTGTACATTTTTAAAACATTTGTCTTACAAATAACCATTTGTGACTATGATAAACATTAAAAAAAAAAATTGACATTTCATTTATAGCCCAAAAAACAAAATAAACTCTGTTCATTATAAAAATATATACTGTATGTACCTTTTTATCTCATGAAAATTAAGAATTTTAAACTCAAAGATGTAACAACAATGTAAACGTCTCTACTACGAGCCATTGAAAGAGCGTTTTCTTGAAATATGTTTTTCCTGCTTTGGTACACTTTATGACAATTCTATAACATCTACATTCATGAAATTTTGCAAGAACATGAAATGTATGATTGTGTAAATCTAAACATTTTCAACTTAAAATTGTTTGGTATTTTTGTAAAGAGTTTAGAAAATATGTCTATTATTACGTCTTAGACTGTTGCTAATGAAATAAAACAAGAAAAACTTCGTTAAAAGCAACATACATCACGCAAAATAAAAATTATTTTTGCAAGTGTATTGTTTTTAATATTGTGGTAATATTATTTTAATAGACCTAATCTAACTCGAGTGATCAATTAAAAATTTTATTCCAATTTTAGTCGAATTAATCAATGCAAACTATTCGGGCAAATTTTGAATCGATTTTATCGATTTATCGTTTCGGTTTATAGGTTCGATTTATCGCACAGCCCTACTTTCCATGTATTCAGAAACACGACGTCAGAAACCTACATATATTAATCAAACTTTATATAATTTGTAAATTGCTTCATAAATTATATCAGGGTGGGTAAACAGCCCACCCTGCTATCATTTGTAATTTATTCGCCTGTGAAAATAATTTTAAAAGTGAGAACATAATTTTTTACTTTCCCTGCAATGCATGGTAATGTATAGGGAAAGTATTGGAATCATGCCGAAAATCGCAACTCGAGTTTTCGATGGATCTATACGTTTCGAGACCTCTAGAATACGAAAAAACTATTTTTAGCGTGACGTCTGTGTGCGTGTCTGTCTGTGTGTCGGTCTGTCTGTGTGTCTATCTGTGTGTCTGTCTGTGCAGATTTTGTATCCCCTCTAACTAAAAAACTAATTGTCCGAATTTCATAAAATTTGGTAGGTAAGTCACTTGTGGGCGAATCTGGTGCTGATCAGTTTTTGGGTACGATTCGGGATAAAAGAACCCGCCTTTTTCTGCGAAATGGCCCTCAAAAGTGTGTATCCACTCTAGCTGAAAATCTATTGGACCGAATTTCACAAAATTTGGTAGATAAGTCGCTTGTAAGTCACCCTGGACTGATTAGATTTTGGTATGATTCGGAAAAAATTAACCAGCCTTTTTTTGCAAAGTGGCCCGCAAAAATTTACAAAATCTAAAATACAAAACTACATATGTTGAAATGCATCCATTAAATGCTTGTTTTATACGTAATTTTTAACGAAGGAAAGAATAAGATCAATCCCATTACACTAGGACAAGCCGTTCTCAAGATATTTAAGTGTTTTCATATTTTCTCTATGCCACCTTTGAAAATAAGTCCAGTTACCAAATGAGAACGAAAATTGAATTAAAAGTGAATTAAATTTAATTAAAATAAAGAGAACGTGGATATAAATAAGTCTGCAGGGAAAGTCATGTGCTGCCCACATCAGATTTTTATATTCTATAATTAAATATTTTAATTTTTTATAATTAAATATTTTAATTTTTTATAATTAAATATTTTAATTTTTTGTAAAAATAATATGAACGTTGTTAACGTTGTTAACAATATGAACGTTTACGCACATATTAAATTATGAGCAACGTTGGGCATAGCTACTACCCATTAATAAAGGGCAAATATAAAAGAAATAAAATTAAATTGTTACAGCTCTTTTGTCTAGAACTTTTTTTTTATCATGCATGTACTATGTATTACGCTTCGGGTTTAATATCTATTTGTTGAATTAAATTCACGATAATATTATAGAATAATTGGGTAGCGGAACTTCTAAGGGCAAATAATAGGAATTCTTGTTTAATATAGGAATACAAATTTAATAGTGAGAGGCAACAATGTCACGTATATACGTGAAACGTATAAAGCATATTATACGTTCGTATAAAACGTGCGTATTATTGTTATACATACCGCAGTTTTATACGTTTTTAAAAAGTGTTAAAAGAAGTAAAAAACAGGCATTTGACAGGAAGTAAATAAAAATAGGAGGGCAAGTGAAAAGCCATTTTTATATATTTTATATTTTAATTTTCTTTATTTTTACAGTACAATGAACAGTTGCTCAAAATAATACCTTACTCTCACAATCTATGAAAGTATAAATCAAGTTCTTATTTGATTATAATTAACTGTGTGGCTCAACTAGACGTTTTCAAACCAGAATCCAGTTTTAAGTAGTTAGTGGTCCCCCCCCCCCCCTTTTCCAAATATTACAAGTAAAATTTTGAAAAATCGATATCGAGGGTGCTAATAATTACAATTATAGCTTGTATAATTATATAATAAGCAATTATACAATTATAGATTCCCTTTAAAGAGCATGAAAAAACTCTTTTGACTGAAACCATATTTGACAATGTTCTCCTGTAGGGGTAGGGTAACATGCCTCCCCCAGAGGGTGTTTATGACGTCACGAATACAAAAATTGTATCGCGGCTATTTTTCACAACAATGAGGCTAATAAGTCTCTTGATCATTGAGCCATATTTATGCATGATTATATCAAATTTTGTCTTATGCTGCCATGTTAAAAAAAAAAAAAAATTACAAAATTTTGAAGTTTTCGCTCGAATTTCAAAAAAACTTCTATCAAGTTGTAAATTTTCCGATTACAAAGACGAATATAAAATTTCGTGGAAATCAGCTATCGCGTGCACAAGGAGACAGACTGACATCCCTAAAAATAGGCAAAACGTGTTCAAGAGGTCCTAGAAGATATATCGGCATCAAAATCTAGAATTATGTTTGCGAAAACAATGCTTTATATGAGAAAGTAAAAATTAAATAAAATTGTGTAGAATATATAAATCTCAATTTTTAAAAGGGAAAAAAAAAAGGAGGAAAGGAAATGCATGACGCCGATCATGTTTAAACGTATAAAATGTATGCTGTATGAATATTACAATGTATGAAGGATTATCTTAAAATGTTTTCGGAAAAGTAAATACTTCAAAGAAAATACTGCATGGTGTAACTATTATATTTACAGTAGGAAAATAATTTGGAATATTTTATTCTATTGGTGTTTTACTTTAGGAGGTTCTATACATGCAGCGCCTGGCTTGGTTAACACAGGGGCCCATGTTAGAGGGGCTCCCAAATTAAACAATTGTTTCGTGAAGAATAAAACATAATATAGGCCCAGCGAAAAAATTTATTTTTGGAATATATAGGGATTACAGTACTCAATTAGCTTATTGGCTTCCTAGTTATGATGATAAAGTTGCCAATAATTTAAATTCCGAGAAAGTATGTTAAAACTTCGTTTTGTATACTTTTTATAGAACGCAATTACGTTTTTGAAAAAATATCCTTGTTCATTTCATATATGTTGAGAGAGGTGATGGGGAGGCCCAGGGGGAATGTCCACCCAGTTAGACTAAGTCGGGTCCTGATGGTACGTGTTTTATTCATAAGTATTACATGGTTTTACACGCACGTAATGTATACAACTTTTATACATCAAATGTCCCCCGGCCATCCATCTGAGTGCTCTAAGTCCTAGGACGAGTCGGATGGTCTGGGCTTTCGACATCAAATGTCCCGTTCCTGGTGAGAGATATGTCTATAATTTCATTTTCTAAATATCGGACAAAAGGTAGGTGTCTATTGCTGAGAAATTTCACTTAGATATGTGTACAGGGCGTAATTAACCAACCCATTTAGGGGAAGCACAACCCTAATCCCCATTTTGATCTTGTGAACATGGCCCAAGAAATTCCCCATGCACTCATCAGGGCTTGAAAAATTCTATTACCGCATTGCCCTGGTCAACTAACAGTTCTGATCAACAAATTGATTTTTTTTTTTTTAAATGTTTGCCTGTACAACAATTCCTAAACCATAGTCTATTTTATTATTGAATCACGGATGGTCCGTGTTTACTTTTGCAATGAGTTACTTCTAACTTAAATATTAACTGCGCATCCTACATTTTATCGTTAACAGTTTAATATTTAAATGTAAAAAATAAAATAAAATAGGAGCAATACAAATTTGGGCTCAGACAACCAAAATATTTCTGTTTGCCGGTACGGGCAAGATACTATTTAACTTCACTATTTGACAAATAACTTACATTTAAAAAATGTGTCATTCCAACTATTTGACAAGTAACTTTCATTTAAAAAAAGTGTAAATCGGAAATGCAATTTAGGGGCCCCCTTTGATGGGAAGCCTGTGCTTACACTTCCTTTTCGGTAATTAGGCCCTGTATGTGTCGAGAGTTAATTCGCGGTGATAACAGCAATAAAAGTAAAGCGTATCGGAATCCATCTTATCCACTTTTTTCATCTATAGTTTACAGGATTTTATTAATATAAATCACCTTAAACATTTTAATATTACTTTCACTAAATACATAGTGTATAGGGACAAGTATTGTAACGGGGTTGAAAATTCGAATTGGAGTTGCCGACGGAAGAACACGTTTTAAGCATTCCTGAACTCGAATCGAACGTTTTTGAAGTGGCATGTCTGTGAAATCATGTGAAATCATTGCATTATGTAGTGGAATCTGCGTTGCCTTTGTGTGAGTGTGTGTGTGTGAGAGAGAGACCAGAATTTTGGCGCCTTGCAGCACATGTCAGGGCTCTCTTTCTCATAATGCATGGGTTTCTAGATTTTAATCATATTAATATGGATTATGATATTCCCCTTTATTTTGATGCCCAAAAATTCGTCAATAGTCATTTATTTCACTGGATATTAATTTAATGCCCACTGCATTTTGATGAGGATTTTCTTCCTTTCGACCCAGAGCGTCCGACTTACCCGAAGGTTTAAGGTATCTGTTTCGACGGTCGGGGGCAGTGCCGCCCAATTTAGACCGGAACCCGCGTGACACCCGCAGGGTGTCGCTACCAATCTCTTGGACATTCAGACCCACATATTTTACGTGCTCGTACACCGTATAGACATGGTGACAGTTGTGTGTGTGTGTGGGGGGGGGGGGCAGAACCATGAAGCGAACTCGGTTCCTCCGAATCCAATCCCCTTGCTCGTACCATTGGGCTATCTCACCTGAAAGTGAAAATCATATGTTGCCCAGTTTTTGTCTGTTCTTGATTATTACTACTTTTTGCTTTTATGTAATATAGAATAGGTGTATATATAACTTAATACACAGTAAAATATATTAATAAAATTTCATAGTACACATACAGTTTTCAGGGAAATCAAATTTGCACAAAATAAATAATCTTGAATAAATAACTGAAATGGAAAGCTCATCGTACATTTCACGCTCTAAGAACAATGGAACAACTTGCTTAACCCCATCTCCTTTCACATATCATATTTATAAAAATTCGCAGAATAAATATAAACAACCCACTTTTCCCAATCTGCAAAAATGCGTTGAATTATGGGTATTAATCATGACGAAAACCGTCATTTCCTAATCTGAATAATATTCCGATAATTCAAATGAAGGATCTATCATCCAACAATCGCCTATTGGTCCGCCACGCCTTTCCTTGCGTGCGAATGGCGCCTGCGGCTGAGCTCCACCTTCTCATGTAAGACTAGTAGCCAATAGGAATCCATCACTCCTTGCAAAGGGCGTGGCCGTCTCGCTGACGCCAAGAGGCACTTAATATGCGAAAGGCCATGCAGCTGGGCAGAGGATATTAGTATGCGTCGCGCAGTGTACGGACACGGTCGCAGTTCCATAATGGTGGGAATGAGCGGGAAATACAGAAGTTGGAAGAGGCGGCGCCGCCACTAATGGTTGCCGCATTTTGATGTATTATTTTTTGGCAGAGGCTTCTGTATCATTAACTCCATGTTTTTTAATATGGATGAGGGCACCTGGAAAGCCCAATTTAATACCGTTTCGGTAGCCCGTGAATGCATAAGTAAAACGAATTGTGCTTTTAAGTTGTGTTTTTCAGTTTTTTTCCTGCTTTCGGATGCTAAGACTGTATTTTTCTTTAAATCCGGTGAAGACTAAATCGAAATTATTGGATTATGGAATGAATGATAATTTCCGGAGCACCGGGTGAGAAAACCGGACACGTATCTAAACATTGACTGATTTTCCTACGTGATACGTTCGAAATGTTTTTATTAGTTTTAAGGTCGCCGTCGATGCCGCTCTGCGAAAGTTTGGCCTGGGCACTAATTGCTTAAATAGTGACACGCAGCATTAAGTTTTCTTCCCGGCCGTCCAAACAGTTACCTTACACCTTTCTGGTAGGTCGGACGATCTGGGTCTCAACAACAACGTAGTAGCATAAGTTTATAATTTTCTTTTAGGATCCTCTCTGCGAAAGTTTGGCCTGGATCTTAATTGCCTATATAGTGACGAGCAGCATAAGTTTATTATTTTCTTTTGGGGTTCTCTACAAAGTCTGTCCCCCTCCCGCCTATGCATTAAACAATTTCGCCCAAGCTTAAAAGGCGCCTCCATGCAAAGTAGGGGTTCAGCTAAATCCAGATGTGTCAGCTCTCTATGTTGGAGACTTGGTATAGCAGGCGGCACGAAAGAGCTCGTGAAGCGAGCGCCAAGCGTCAGCAAGAAAGGGGCGAAGTCCCCTAATTTAAAACAAAACAACATCATTTCATACATAGCATAATGTATAGAGAAAGTATGGTTGTTGTTGTTGAGACCCAGACCGTGCGACCTACCAGAAAGGTGTAAGGTAACTGTTTGGACGGCCGGGAAGTGCCACCCAATTTAGTCCGAAACCCAGTGGGGGAGGCATCCACAGGGACTGTACCCTCCTTCTCCTACCACCAACCTCTCGGAAGGACTTACGGACCCACATGTTTAACGTGAACATACTCCGCGTGAACACGGCGGCAGTTTTGGCAGTGGCGGGAATCGAACGCGAGCCTACCGAGTGCAATTCCCGCGCGCAAACCACTATATGCTACCGCGCCAGGGAAAGTATGGTGTCGAATTCGAGTTTACGACGGAAGGGAACGTTTAAAATATCCCTGTACTCAAATCGAGCGGTTTTGAAGTGATGTATGTCATTGTGTTAGTGTGTGTGAGAGAGAGAGAGTGAGGTATGCAGGGGTTGCTCTGGATTTTTTATTACTTTCGTCAATCTATTTGCCAAATGAAGTTTTCTTTTGACTAATGAAGTTTTAATTCGGCAAATTTTATTTTAACTTTCCGTTTGAAATAATTAATTTGATTTATAAATTCTCAAATTCCATAACTCGTTTTGGAAAAGACACAGTAATGCACATTATGATTTGTATGCCACAAGTAGCTTACGATGATTTTTGATTTTGACATCGGTTGAATTCTTAATCGCCAAATTTATATTTCAATCGCCAAATTTAATTTTCTTTCGCAAAATTCGACAGTGGCAGCGCAAAACCTGGAGGTATATCTTAGGAGGTATATCCTGGAGGTGTTGAAGACCCAGACCGTCCGACTCGTCCAGAGGACTTAGAGTAACTAGTTGGACGGCCGGGAAGGATATCCTGGAGGTGTATCTTAGTGTATGTGTATTCGTGAGTCTTTGGATGCGGTATCTCACGATTGGTACGATTATTACAGTCAATGAACACTGGAACCCTATTGATTTTAAAAGCAATCGAATGTTTGGAATACTCCGCAATTTCCGAAATAAATTTTGAAAAAATATTAAACATTCGTGACTTTCAATTATGAATGCATTCCATGTGCAATATTGTGTAACAAATCTCTTAAAATCATTGTCAATTAATAAAAAAATAAAAACTCGTCTATTTTGTTCGTTGCATTCATAAAAGAAGTTGCTTTTTGTAATTTTTTTTTTAATACCAAAAACATTGCGTTGTGCATCTTGCAATCCATTATTTTGTTGTGAAAGATATAAAGTCGTTGTATTGTGTACAGAGAAAGTCGTGTTCTGTCACCAACAATATTTTTTAAATGTTAGTCCTAAATTACCAAGATTAAAAAAAATGAGCAAGATTTTATAACGCGCAATAGTGATATAGCACAGCATATATTCTGAACTTGGATGACGCTCTCGCATATTGTGAGCTTGAATAATCAGTTCAGGTAATTACTATCTTTTTTTTTTCTTATACTATGTATAGAGAACTATAGTATGGAGAAAGTATTGTTTTCACGAAAATTTTCGAATTCGAGATTTTGATACCAAAATATATTCTAGGACCTCCTGAACACGTTTTGACTATTTTTGGATATGTCTGTGTTCGATTTCTAGCTTATACGATAACTGCTACAAACACGAACAGATTTCCACGAAACTTTATATCCGGATTTGTTATCAAAATATCTAAAACTAGATAGAATTATTTTGAAATTCGAGCGAAAACTTCGAAATACATTCGGAATTTCATATTTTTTTAACATGACAAAATTTTACATAATCACACATAAAAGGGGTTATTTATGGCTAATGATCACGAGACTTAAAGTTTCAATCATTGTTGAAGAAAATAGCCGCAATACAATTCTTTTATTCGTGACGTCATTAACCTCTCAGGGAGGCAAGATAATCCCCCCCCCCCCTACACACACAAGGGTACTTTGTCAAGCATGGTATCAATCGAAATATTTTTGCAAGCTCTTGAATAAAAGGTAAATAACAGAAATAAAAATTAATATAAAACAGAAATTGAGGCCAATATAAGAACAAGAAAGATCAATCATGCTTAAAGCATTGATTAAGAAACACTTTCCAACTTCAAAGCAATTTTATTTAAACATGTCTAAAATGCAATACATTCCTCGGTAATATTTTAAAACTTCTCACAATACTACATTGATTTATTATAGTTGAAAACTTAAACATTCATCCAAAAAAATGAACTTCATTCAAATGACGGCATTGAAATATAAATTGCCTGGTTTAAACATTTCTAAAATGTGATATATTACTCGGTAACAATTTTAGAATTATCATAATACCACGATAATTTATTATATTTAAAAACTTCATCGAAAACAACTGAAATTCATTCTAATGACGTCATAGAAAAAATAACACGCCTGGCTCTCTCTAAAAAAGCAACATTTCATTCATAAATAATTTCCCATTCATGACATTCATCACAATACTATAATAATTTATTTTATTTAAAAATTAAGACCATGGAGCTATAAGTAATTTAACTCTATGCTTAAAACTTCATCGCAAAAAATCGTCCTTCTCTCGGTAAAGTCAATGAATATTTCTTTCATATCAGCTATGCAGACTCCATGAGCTAAATTCTTTTGCATTAAAAAAAATACAGCAATTCCTATACAACTCATCCTACATATTTTGCTGTTTACATTTCACATAAGTGAAAAATAGGCTTCGTTAGAGAAATAATCAAAGTTGGTTGCTCATTTAAGCTCAAATATATTGTCATTGCGTTGTTTCAGTATGTAGATGCACAGAATTTAAGCGAAAATAAAGAGGTTTTACGACGAATACAACACTCAATATGAATTAAAAAGAACTTTAAAAATGACGATTTTGAGACAAGATGGATGCCGTATTATATTTTGAAGTTGGTCACGTGATCGTTTCATATCATGGTCACGTGATCGCTTCATGTAAGAGGTGTAATTATTATTTTAATTTTTATTTAAAAAACTACTGAATATATTTCGCTGAGTTTTTTTTTATATATTTTATGGAACAATTTGAATATTACCTAAAATTTTCGAAGCAATTTGTGAATTTTAATTCCGCTTAAAAAATGTTTGAAAAATTTGGTCCCATTGGGTTCAATGTATTTCATTTTTTCAACCCGGGTTCAATCCAAAACTAATTGGGTGATATTATTTATTTATATTCCCATAGGTCGTACAGACCGTCTGAACAACATACTAAAATTTCATTTTGATGAAGTCATTTTTACGGCAGTTATCGTGCTAACGGACAGACAGAATGAACAAAGTCATAAACACTTTTCAACTTTGTTGTAAAGTGTTAAAAAAAAATGCCAATATAAAACAGAAATGGAGGCCAATATAAGGAAAAAAATGCCAATATAAAATAGAAATTGAGATCAAAATAAGGAAAACAAGAAAGATCAATCATGCATAAGCATTGATTATGAAACACTTTCCAACTGAAATGTAATTTCATTTAAAAATTTCTAAAATGTGATTCATTCAGTGGTAATATCTTTTACATTATCACAGTACTACAGTAGTTCATTATACTTAAATATTTAAAACTGTATCGAAATATAAATCATCTGATTCTTTATGCAAAATCAATGAATATTTCATTCATATAACTTGCATTCATATAACTTGCATTATTGGAATCGTGCCGAAGATCGGAACTCGAATTTTCAAAGTATCTACACGTTTTGGGACTTCTAGAACACGAAAAAACTACTTTTAGGAAGACGTCTGTGTGTGTAAGGGTGTATCTGTGTATGTTTCTGTGTGTCTGTGTGGATATTACATCCACTCTAATTGAAAAACTAATGGACCGAATTTCATACAATTTGGTAGGTATGCTTTTTGTGGGAAATCCTGATGTTCATTAGATTATAGTACGATTCGTAATAAAAGAATCTGCCTGCTTTGCGAAATGGCCGCAGAAATTGCCTTTATCCACTCTAGCTAAAAACTAATGAACCAAATTTAACAAAATTTGGAGTATAATATTTCAATAACCTACAAGTGATTTATATACCAAATTTAACAAAATTTTGTATATAAATCATTTGTAGGTTATTCTACTACGATTCGGGAAAAAGGAACGGGCTATTTTTGCGAAATGGCCAGCAAAAATCGTTATATATAAAAATAAAAGACTACGTGTGCTCAATTATATCAATTAAATTCCTATTTTATATGTGATTTTTGACAACAAAAAGAATAAGACTAACTCCATTACTCTAGGACTAGCCGTTCTTGAGATATTCTAGTTTTTTCGCGTTTTCGCTACGCCACCTTTGACAATAAGTCCAGCTATCAAATGAGAACCAAATTTAAGTTTAACGTGTAAATTCAATGTCATTTAAAATACTTATGTTGTGCAGATAAACTCAAATTATCATTGAATAAATAAAGAGAACGAATATGAGTCTGCAGAGAAAGACATGTGCTGTCCACATCAGAATTTTTAACAATATTACACCAATGATTTATAGAAGTGAACGGGGATTATTTTCAGGCCATTTCGAAAAAAATGTATAATCTATATTTAAAGATCCATCAAATTTTTGTCGAATAAAATGTCCAACAAATTTAAGCTGTGTACCAAATTTTAACTTTCTAGGACGTAGGAAAGTGCATTTAAAATGCCATCAATTAAATTTATCATGAAGAGTTATATAAAATTTTAAAAAAATGAAAAATTGTTATCTACCAAATTTATCTTAAAATATGAAGCCACTCCCATATGCAAAACGTTTAAACAAATGGAGAGATATTTATTATATAATATCTCTCTCTTTTCTTTCTGGAAGATATCCCAAAGTCAGAATTTAATTGAATTTGTTTTTTTCCCTATATTAAATAATTTTTTTAATTAAAAAACTACTTAACATATTTTACTGAATTTTTTTTTTATATATTCTATGGGATAATGTGAATATTTCCTAAAAATTTCGAAGCAATTCGTGAATTTTAAATTTACTTAAAAAATGTTTGAAAAATTAGGTCCCATAGGGTTCAATGTATTTCATTTTTTCCAACCCGGGTTCAATAAAAAACTAATTGGGTGATATTATTTATTTATATTCCCATAGGTCCTACAGACCGTCTGAACAACATACTAAAATTTCATTTTGATAAACTCATTTTTACGGCAGTTATCGTGCTAACGGACAGACAGACAGACAGACAGACAGACAGAATGAACAAAGTCATAAACACTTTTCAACTTTGTTGTAAAGTGTTAAAAATGCCAATATAAAACAGAAATGGAGGCCAATATAAGATAAAAAAAATGCCAATATAAAACAGAAATTGAGACCAATATAAGAAAATAAATGCCAATATAAACATAAATTGGGGCCAATATAAGAAGAAAATGCCAATATAAAACATAAATTGAGGCCAATATAAGAAGAAAAAATGCCAATATAAAACAGAAATTAAGGCCAATATAAAATAAAAAAAATGCCAATATAAAACAGAAATTGAGGCCAATATAAGAAAATAAATGCCAATATAAAACAGAAATTGAGACATTAATTTATTATATTTGAACTTATTACATTAATTTATTATATTTGAAAACTTAAAACTTCATCGAAAAAAATGAACTTCATTCAAATGACGGCATTGAAATATACATTACCTGGTTTAAACATCTCTAAAATGCGATACATTCATTCCTCGGTAATATTTTTAAAATTATCATAATACTACAATAATTTATTATATTTGAAAACTTCATCGAAAACAAATGAATTTTATTCAAATGACGTCATCGAAATATAAATCGCCTCTATATAAAAGCAGCATTTCATTCATAAACATTTTTCCAATCGTTTCATTCATCACAATACTATAATAATTTATTTCATTTAAAAACTTAAAATCATGGAAGTACAAGTAATTTAACTCTATGCTTAAAACACCATCGAAAAAATCGTCTGGTTCTCTGTGTAAATTCAATGAATGTTTCATTCATATCAGCTATATTGTAGACTCCATGAGCTAAATAATTTTGCGTTAAAGAAATGCAGCAATTTTTATACAACTCATTCTACATCTTTTGGTATTTACATTCTCCATAAGTGAAAATTAGGCTTCGTTGTAGAAATAATCAAAGTTGGATGATCATTTAAACTCAAATACATTGTAATTGCGTTTTTTCAGTATGAAGATGCACAGAATTTAAGCAAAACTAAATTTAATAACATTTAAAGTTTAAATACATTTTACAAATATTTGAAAAATAGGAATACTAATGAAATGCATGTCAACACGCCTCCCCTTGTCAAAAATCACACTTAAACATAAACATTTTTAATTTGTGCTAGAATTTCATTCAGAAATTGTAGAAAATTAAAATATATAAATTTCTCTTTATATTAAAAGCTTGCTGGGTTTGTGGATGGCAAAATTATTTCTGATTGCAGCCCACAATTTGACAGTCCATCAGAAGTGAAGAACTATTTTATGTAATATCTTAACATTTTTACAAAATAGCGCTCATTTGCGTCAAATTAACATTGGCGACAAACTCACTAAGTCTACACAGCCTGACTAGAATCCTCGAATTCGAGAAAAGTGTTATTCACCCATTTCTACTTATACAGGTATCGATTCCATCTTTCGTACTATATGACCTACTTGGTTATGATTTTTAAATATAATTTACTCATGGGCATGATAAAAAAAATAATTAAACTCTTGGAAAGATATTTATCATAAAATATATCTCTTTTTTCTTTCTGGAGAATACAGCAAGAGTCAGAATTTAATTGAATTTGTTTTTCTCCCTATATTAAATAATTTTTATTTAAAAAGCTACCTAACATATTTTACTGAATTTTTTTTTATATATTTTATGGGATAATTTGAATATTTCCTAAAACTTTCGAAGCAATTTGTGAATTTTAAATTCGCTGAAAAAATGTTTGAAAAATGAGGTCCCATAGGGTTTAATGTATTTCATTTTTTCAACCCGGGTTCAATCCAAAACTAACTGGGTGATATTGTTCATTTATATTTCCATAGGTCCCACAGACCGTCTGAAAAACATACTAAAATTTCATTTTGATAAATTCATTTTTACGGCAGTTATCGTGCTAACGGACAGACAGAATGAACAAAGCCATAAACGCTTTTCAACTATGCTGTAAAGTGTTAAAAAATGCCAATATAAAACATAAATTGAGGCCAATATAAGAAAAAAAATCTGATGTGGGCAACACATGACTTTTCTTATATAATGCAATGAATTTACTCCTTTTACAGTAAAAAAAAAAGTTTTTCTTATAGTAGATACTTATATTTTTTCCAAGGTATTGAATTTTCAACGATTTGGCGAGATTTTTGTTCATTTGGCAACATTTAAAAAAGTCGCCAAGTTGGCGACATTCCGCCAAATTGTCATCAAAATCTCGCCAAGCGTTATGGACGGAGAAATAAGTAATTCTTATAGCAGATAAATGTCTATTGGCGTTTAAATACAAAAGTATTACTCAAAGTATCTTTTCTCATGAATGGAACGAGCTACATCCACGAGAATGATGTCACCCAATTTATCGCATGATATTACATATGAAAAGTGAACATGTTTCTCGACAGTTAATATTTTTTTTTAATTTATGGGATTTTTTGATAAATTTGTTTAAAAAATGTGCAATATCTCGAGAACGGTTTATGCTAGCGTTCTAAAGTTTATGTCACTCGTTTTCTAAGGCAAAATTACATAAGAAATGTCTATTTGCGTAACTTTATTAATAGTTTTGATTTTTTGATGATTTTTTCAAAATTTCACTCGAAAATCTAGGTGGGTTCTGAACATTCAATTACGTTTAAAAACAATAGACTTCCAGTATTCACGGATTGTGATTTTTGTACCAAATTTCATTCGAATCGCGCCATTCGTTCGTGAACTATCGTCTCCACAGACTCACTTAAACACACACACACAGAGAGACATCACTTCAAAAATGTTTAATTCGTGATCAGACATGCTTGAAACGTGCTCTCCCGTCGAAAACTCGAATTCGAATGTTCGACCCCGTTGCAATACTTTCCTTATACATTATGTATATAAGGAAAGTAAAAATGGCAATGTAAAACAGAAATTGAGGCCAATACAAGACAAAAAAAAATAGTCATTTCAGTCTTTTAGCCTCTACGATCTTAAGCTATGACTGCACATTGCTGAAGCCAGGATCTCGGAAATAATCGAAGAGATGATTCCATTTCTTTTCGAGTATAAACCGAATCGAAATCGTCATCGGCTTCGTATCCGCTGTCTTGGTGGTGTGTCGTCCGTTGGACCTGGTATGTCTGATTATTACGGGTCGAAGAAATAATTGGTTTCCAGTATAAACCCTATGTAGAAGTATTGTCATTTTTCACCAGTGTTTAGGTTACACCCTTCTTCCGTTCCTGTTTGAGATTGTGAAGGAATTTGCTCTTCTCATTTAAAATTTCATGCTATTGGGAAGTGCGCCAATTTCGAATGTGCCAGTTCGAATTGTTTATTTAAACATTTAAAGTAATGAAATTTACAGTTATGGTCCCTTGAAGAATCTAGAATGTTACTAAGAATAAGTAAAACATAAGAGAAGACTACAATGTTTTGTTTACACCCTGAACCCCTCTACCCATTCCCACTCGAGCCCCTTTATCTCAACCCCGTCTTATATGACCCAAAGAATCCCTGAAAAAGTCCCGAGAAATCCCTGAAAATCGGGTAAGTCCGTTATCTCCTCTGAACCTCCTATGCGAGAGTGACTCTTTTCGACTGCCTATTCCTCTCATGAGATTTTTCAAAGTCCATTATCTCCTCTGAATATCTCCCCCTGGTCTTCTATAGCTATGACTCATTCCGAATTTTCCAGCCGCTCGAAAATGTGTGCCTTATATCTCCTGCGAACCTCTCTCCTCGCCAGGTATTTATTCCCTCTTGAGGCTCAGCAGTTACTGCACCTCCTTCTTCTGCCGGTGAACATGTGTTTTCTAGCTACCACTGTCAGTGTTGTAACTTATTAAGCCTAGTATGAATTATTTTCACTTTCACTCAGGGGCGGCATTTCAGCATTCCATTTGGGGGTGCGAGATTTGTATGTATGAAAATCCACAATATGGAATAAATATAATGTTTGTTAACAGGGGGAGGGGGGAGAGGGATCACAAAATTGAATTGATGTTGAGAAAAATAATTGTTGTTAACATAATTTTTGTACATAATTGTGTTAACAGATTGTTAACATAATTTTTCTAAATACAAATATCTATATTTATTTACATTTTATTAAAGTTTTAAACGCCGGTTCTTAGAGTCTGGAAGAAGAGAAAATTTTGTTAGAATATCATCATAATCCAGTGGTATATCTTGTTTTATAGCTAAAACAGCTAAAGATGAAAGTCTTTCTTGCCCCATTGTACTGCAAAAATAATTTTTCAGCCTGCTTAGACACTAAAAAGTCCTTTCACAACCAGCTGAGCTGATTGGCACAGCCAAAAACAATTTAACTAATAATGTTACGACAGGGAACACATTTTTTAAAATTCCGCTCTTTAAAATAATCCAGACGATTTTTAAATTGGGATGGGGTATGTTTTCATTTTTCACCATTGAATAAAACAGTCGCAATTCCTCTTTCTGGAAGTCATATACTTTGCATATGGTTGAAACATTTTCTTTTTCTTTTTCGACATTTGATCCGGATAATACTTAACTAAGGGCAAACAAAACAGATATATTGTTCTCATTAAATCTTGTCTCAATTTCATTAGATACTGAATCTATAATTTCATATTGAATATTGATTCTGCGATATGATTTAACATCATCATGGGGATTTTTTTCACCGCCTGCGAATTTGCTTGGAATTTTTTTTACGCCTTTTCAGTTTTGGTCCATGAATAAGAATTTTTTTCGCAAAGTTCTGTCACAAAACTCCACACTTGATTGAAATATGCATCAGTGCGAAAAGAACTAACAGTTTCAATAATAGCTTTAGCCAAAGCTTGCACAGCCTGAAAATTAAGATCAGATGACTGAAGATGCTTTGAAGGAGTATTGCTTTGATCAAAAACACTGTTCCATACAAACAAAGTGAACAAAAATTCGAACCATGTCATGCATGTTAAAAAGGCTTCGGCTCTTCCACCATTGAAAGAATCGTTTTCAGATAATTCTTCCAGTGTTAAAATCACCGTTTCAAAATTGTCAAGTAGTGCTTTTACGGCTTTAATTTTGGAAGATCACCTCGTATCACCTCGATTGTAGAGGTGAAGAGCCTCCAGAAAAGTATTTGTTGATGAGCGAATTTTTTCGAAAATAGCATTTCATTTATATGATGTTTCTATGAAAGAATATAATGCATTGAGCTGCTGAAATGCATTTACAGCGGAAGGAGAGGATGAGGATGCGCTAACTACACACAAATTTAATCGGACATTTGAAATTTTCAAGTGAAAAGGATAACATAACCCCAATCTTTTCAAGTTGAAAAGGATTAGTTCCGGTCGGAAGTTCAGTGTGAAGGTTGGCGCTTTTGAAGCTCCATGGCGTGAGAAAACTGACCAGTGGACAGTTGATAAAAAATGGAAGAAGCCGATAGACGACGAGGGAAAATTTGGGGGCGCAACCACGCCCCCTATTTGCCGCCCCTGCTTTCACTGTTAAGTAAATTGTACAAATCTCTGGTTTTTAAATTTATTGAGATAGAGTTATTATACCCTTTCTTGATGTGTAAGCAAGTTCTGTTTGATCTAATCTACTTAAAATCTATGATTATTTCAGCGTTTTTGTTTTTTCTTCCTTTTAGGTGTAATGAAACTCCTGCTACAAATACCTATGTCTGAAGTGAAAAATTTGAGTCCTAGGTAAAATAATATTTATTAGTATGCCTTATTTCATATTTATTTGCTATAGCTATTTTTAATATGAGTATTTCAACCTCGTCAATATTTTTTTCAGGATAATAAGCTTTATTTTCTCTATTTTCTAACTTTAAATTTGAAGGATTCTCATTCCCCCTTATATATATAAATGGGAAGCCAATTCAAATTTATTTGGCCCTCCTTTCAAATTCATCCAAATCTGTTGGGTTTTGCTCTGTTCTCTTAAATGGTTATTTTGCTTTCTTTGTCATGACTTTATCTGAGCATACAGCCAAAAATAGTGTGTGCGGTCTTGAAAAATAATTTCGAAACAGTAAAAAGTATATTGAATACTGAAGTGGACCTGGAAATTTCCTTTTCATCAGCTCTTATGGTCAATCGGTCAATCTAGATGGCCCCTGATGAATCCTAGTCATACAAGGTTCTTGGTGTAGCTCAAATTATGATGTATCAGCGGGATGTCTGGCTGGCCAATACATTTTCCTTTCGATGCCTGTTCCTCTCAAACTCATAACATTAAAAAGTATTGGTATGACGTATCACCAAATTTCATTCGAATCGCTCCATTCGTTCGTGAGATATCGTCTCCACAGACTCACTGACACACACACACAGAATCTCTACTTCAAAAATGTTTGATGCTTACATACACCAGCATCAAACATTTTTGAAGTGATCTCTGTATGTTCAGAATATAAGAAGGAGTCCAAATTGCTAGATAATTAACACATTTATTTACAAGCACAGTGTAAACAGAAACAATATACAACAAATAACAATTAAGTGCTCTGCTAATTTCACAAAAGAGTCGCCACTATTTCCAAAACATTGACGGATCTTCGTTGACGTATATGTCACAGTTCAATGTAGGTCGTTCGTACTACGTCAACTGGTCTGGTCCACAACTGATGATGACTTAGTAGAAACTTCTAGAAAGGATTTATATCTCGTAGAATATTCGTTAAATCAAGAAGCGATAAATTGCCAAATCTTCTTCCGAGCTCGACGAGTGATTTCCCCGTTTGCATAGTCTATGGACTGTAACGTACTGTTACTAGCTCAAAAAACTGCTTGTGCTTACGAAAACTGCCATGAGAGGCAAATATACTTTTCTCATCCACACGCCCAGTGTCCACCAAATTCATGTATAAGAGAAGGTTTGGATTTTCACAGCTGTGGTGCTGGAGTTGTGAAATATGACACCGGGAAAGGGAATTTTTGGCCTGCGTTTCGGTTTTCGGACGGATGGACCGCCCCCGCAGAGCCGTGATCTCTGACCTGCCAACGGAGGGAGGAGAGAAGACCCTTTTTGGAAAGAGGAGTTCGATTTTAGAATTCGACGGAGCTAGTCGCTTCTCCTTCTGCAGCTCACGAACCTGAGTTCGGCCGAGAGCCGACACTTACAAGGAATATGCTATTACAATTGCCTATTTGTACATAGTTGTAAATATTTCTTTTTTATGCATTAAAGTCTTATTTTAAAAATCTAATCTGCTGTTCCTCGTGTGCTCCTCGGCACTACAACGCTACTACGGTACAGGACAAATAAGCGAAAACGAGGCCAAAAAAATATTTAATGTTTGTGTTCTGTATGGTTGGCGTTTTTGAAAGAAAACTCACGCTTGTCGATTTGAAAGAAAACTCACGTATGGTGTTTTAGACAGAAAACTCACATGTGGCATTTCGAAAGAAAATTCATGCGTGATATTTTGGAAAGAAAACTCCCGCTTGGTGTTTTGGAAAGAAAACTCACGCTTGGTGTTTTGGAAAGAAAATTCATGCGTGGTGTTTTGGAGAGAAAACTCTCACGTAGAGTTTCGAAAGAAAACTCACGCTTGACGTTTCGAAAGAAAAACTCGCACGTGTCGTTTCGAAAGAAAAACTCATGCGTGTCGTTTCGAAAGAAAGCTCACGTGTGGCGTTTCGAAAGAGAAACTCACGCGTGGAGTTTCGAAAGAGAAACTCATGCGTCGAGTTTCGAAAAAGAAACTCGCGCGTGGCGCTTCGAAAGAAAAACTCACACGTGTCGTTTGGAAATAAAAAGTCACGCGTGTCGTTTTGAAAGAAAAACTCACACGTGTCGTTTCGAAAGAAAAACTCATGTGTAGAGTTTCGAAAGAAAAACTCATGCGTCGAAAGCCTAGACCACCCGACTCGTCCGAGGACTTAGAGCAGCTATTTGGATGGCCGGGAAAATTTTGTCGTTTCGAAAGAAAAACTCACGCGTGGCGTTTCGAAAGAAAGCTCACGCGTGGCGTTTCGAAAGAGAAACTCACGCGTGGAGTTTCGAAAAAGAAACTCACGCATGGCATTTCGAAAGAAAATCTCACGCGTGGCGTTTCGAAAGAAAAACTCACGCGTGGCGTTTCGAAAGAAAAACTCACGCGTGGCTTTTCGAAAGAAAGCTCACGCGTGGCATTTCGAAAGAGAAACTCACGCGTGGAGTTTCGAAAGAGAAACTCGCGCGTGGAGTTTCAAAAAGAAACTCACGCGTGGCGTTTCGAAAGAAAAACTCACGCGTGGCGTTTCGAAAGAAAGCTCACGCGTGGCATTTCAAAAGAGAAACTCACGCGTGGCGTTTCGAAAGAAAAACTGGCGCGTGGAGTGAGTTTCAAAACTCACGCGTGGCGTTTCGAAAGAAAACTCACGCGTGGCATTTCAAAAGAGAAACTCACGCGTGGAGTTTCGAAAGAAAGCTCACGCGTGGCATTTCAAAAGAGAAACTCACGCGTGGCGTTTCGAAAGGAAAGCTCACGCGTGGCGTTTCGAAAGAGAAACTCACGCGTGGAGTTTCGAAAAAGAAACTCACGCATGGCATTTCGAAAGAAAAACTCACGCGTGGCGTTTCGAAAGAAAAACTCACGCGTGGCTTTTCGAAAGAAAGCTCACGCGTGGCATTTCGAAAGAGAAACTCACGCGTGGAGTTTCGAAAGAGAAACTCGCGCGTGGAGTTTCAAAAAGAAACTCACGCGTGGCGTTTCGAAAGAAAAACTCACGCGTGGCGTTTCGAAAGAAAGCTCACGCGTGGCATTTCAAAAGAGAAACTCACGCGTGGCGTTTCGAAAGAAAAACTGGCGCGTGGAGTGAGTTTCAAAACTCACGCGTGGCGTTTCGAAAGAAAACTCACGCGTGGCATTTCAAAAGAGAAACTCACGCGTGGAGTTTCGAAAGAAAGCTCACGCGTGGCATTTCAAAAGAGAAACTCACGCGTGGCGTTTCGAAAGAAAAACTCACGCGTGGAGTTTCGAAAAAGAAACTCACGCATGGCATTTCGAAAGAAAAACTCACGCGTGGCGTTTCGAAAGAAAAACTCACGCGTGGCGTTTCGAAAGAAAAACTCACGCGTGGCTTTTCGAAAGAAAGCTCACGCGTGGCATTTCGAAAGAGAAACTCACGCGTGGAGTTTCGAAAGAGAAACTCGCGCGTGGAGTTTCAAAAAGAAACTCACGCGTGGCGTTTCGAAAGAAAAACTCACGCGTGGCGTTTCGAAAGAAAGCTCACGCGTGGCATTTCAAAAGAGAAACTCACGCGTGGCGTTTCGAAAGAAAGCTCACGCGTGGCGTTTCGAAAGAGAAACTCACGCGTGGAGTTTCGAAAAAGAAACTCACGCATGGCATTTCGAAAGAAAAACTCACGCGTGGCGTTTCGAAAGAAAAACTCACGCGTGGCGTTTTGAAAGAAAAACTCACGCGTGGCTTTTCGAAAGAAAGCTCACGCGTGGCATTTCGAAAGAGAAACTCACGCGTGGACTTTCGAAAGAGAAACTCGCGCGTGGAGTTTCAAAAAGAAACTCACGCGTGGCGTTTCGAAAGAAAAACTCACGCGTGGCGTTCCGAAAGAAAGCTCACGCGTGGCATTTCAAAAGAGAAACTCACGCGTGGCGTTTCGAAAGAAAAACTGGCGCGTGGAGTGAGTTTCAAAACTCACGCGTGGCATTTCAAAAGAGAAACTCACGCGTGGAGTTTCGAAAGAAAGCTCACGCGTGGCATTTCAAAAGAGAAACTCACGCGTGGCGTTTCGAAAGAAAGCTCACGCGTGGCATTTCAAAAGAGAAACTCACGCGTGGAGTTTCGAAAAAGAAACTCACGCATGGCATTTCGAAAGAAAAACTCACGCGTGGCGTTTCGAAAGAAAAACTCACGCGTGGCGTTTCGAAAGAAAAACTCACGCGTGGCTTTTCGAAAGAAAGCTCACGCGTGGCATTTCGAAAGAGAAACTCACGCGTGGAGTTTCGAAAGAGAAACTCGCGCGTGGAGTTTCAAAAAGAAACTCACGCGTGGCGTTTCGAAAGAAAAACTCACGCGTGGCGCGTGGCATTTCAAAAGAGAAACTCACGCGTGGCGTTTCGAAAGAAAAACTGGCGTGTGGAGTGAGTTTCAAAACTCACGCGTGGCGTTTCGAAAGAAAAACTCACGCGTGGCTTTTCGAAAGAAAGCTCACGCGTGGCATTTCGAAAGAGAAACTCGCGCGTGGAGTTTCAAAAAGAAACTCACGCTTGGCATTTCAAAAGAGAAACTCACGCGTGGCGTTTCGAAAGAAAGCTCACGCGTGGCGTTTCGAAAGAGAAACTCACGCGTGGAGTTTCGAAAAAGAAACTCACGCATGGCATTTCGAAAGAAAAACTCACGCGTGGCGTTTAGAAAGAAAAACTCACGCGTGGCTTTTCGAAAGAAAGCTCACGCGTGGCATTTCAAAAGAAAAACTCACGCGTGGCTTTTCGAAAGAAAGCTCACGCGTGGCATTTCAAAAGAGAAACTCACGCGTGGCGTTTCGAAAGAAAACTCACGCGTGGCATTTCAAAAGAGAAACTCACGCGTGGAGTTTCGAAAGAAAGCTCACGCGTGGCATTTCAAAAGAGAAACTCACGCGTGGCGTTTCGAAAGAAAGCTCACGCGTGGAGTTTCAAAAAGAAACTCACTCGCGGCGTATCGAAAGAAAAACTCACGCGTGGCCTTTCGAAAGAAAAACTCACGTGTGGCGTTTCGAGAGAGAAACTCGCGCGTGGAGTTTCAAGAAGAAACTCACGCGTGGCGTTTCGAAAGAGAAACTCGCGCGTGGAGTTTCAAAACTCACGCGTGACGTTTCGAAAGAGAAATTCGTGCGTGGAGTTTCAAAACAGAAACTCACGCGTGGCGTTTCGAAAGAAAGCTCACGCGTGGCATTTGAAAAGAAAAACTCACGCGTGGCGTTTCGAAATAGAAACTCACGCGTGCCGTTTCGAAATAGAAACTCACGCGTGGCGTTTCGAAATAGAAATTCACGCGTGGCGTCTCGAAATAGAAATTCACGCGTGGCGTCTCGAAAGAAAAACTCAGGCGTGACCTATTGAAAGGAAATTCATGCCTGGTGTTTTGGAAAGAAAATTCACGCGTGGTGTTTAAAGAAAGACAGAATTTTGATATGAAGGAATGCGTTGGCAAAAGAGAACCCTCGTGTGATGTTTTAGAAAGAAGAAAACTCATACATGTTGTTTGAAAGAAAATAAAAACATATTTTGGAATTACTTTATTTTTCCTGGTACAAATTACATGCTTTGGGTTCAGTTACAAGCAGCATTACGCCCTGTAGACCTGATTTCATTAACTGCTGATCTTCCCTCTCGCTGGAGTTGTATACTTCAGTTAAGGAGGCCGCAAACCTTTTTCTTCTATTTTTGTTGGCTTGTGATTTTATTCAAAATGTTCAAATTGATAGACATTTGCGTGAACGAATGACGCAGTGTTTTTAGAAACCAGATATTTCCCAGAATTTCAAAATCGCACACAATATCCACTGGCGGAAAATAAAATCCCAACACCAAGAAGAAATTAGTTTAGAGGAATGAAATTTAGGCAAAGCAATTGTGTAGGTAACATACTTATTTGATTAGAGTTTCAAGGTCAGAGGTTAAAGTATGCGCGAGAAGAGCCATTTCAAATGTGAAATGGTGGTACATTAATAACCGCTGTAGTCGCCACGATTTTGAATGCAAGCATGCAAACGTGCATGCATTGTGTCGTATAGGTGCCGTATGTCATTTTGTGGGATGAAGTTCCATGCCTGTTGCACTTGGTCAGCCAAATCAGCAACTGTTAATGCTAGTTGTGGATGGCGCTTACAATAATGCCCCATACGTGCTCGATGGGAGAAAGATCTGGTGATTTCGCAGGCCACGGCAACATGTCGACACTGTAGAGCACGTTGAGTGACAGCAGCGGTATGAGAACGAGCGTTATACTGTTGGAAAACACTTTCTTGAATACTGCTCATGAATGGCAGCACAACCGGTTCAATCACCAGTCTGATGTACAAATTTGCTGCCAATGTGCTTGGGATAACGACGAGAGTGCTCCTGCTGTCATAGGAAATGACTCCCCAGACCATAACTCCTGGTGTAGGTCCAGAGTGTCTACCCCGCAGACAGCTTGGTTCCAAGCGCTTACCTGGCCTCCTTCTTACGAACATACGACCACCACTGGCACCAAGACAGAAACTGCTCTCATCTGAGAATACAACAGATCTCTACTCTGCCCTCCAATGAGCTCTAGCTTGACACCACTGACGTCGCAGATGGCAGTGATTCGGAGTTAGTGGTATGAACGCTACAGGCCGTCTGACTCGGAGCTGTCCCTAAAGTAATCAATTTCTTACTTATAAGTTCTATATCTCTTTCTTATAAATTCGCTTTGTCACTCCACTCGGGCCAACAGAAGCTCTAATTGCTGTTGCAGATGCAGTACGACCCGCCACAGCCATGCGGCGAATACGGCGGTCTTCCCTCTCAGTAGTGGCCCGTGTGCGGCCAGACCCCGGTCTTCTTGAGACAATGCCTACCCGTGACCACTGCTGCCAACAATCATGCACAGTGGATACATCCCTGCCAAGTCCTTCTGTAATATCGCGGAAAGAAAATCCACCTTCTCGTAGCCCTATTATACGGCCTCGTTCAAACTCACTAAGCTGCTGATACTGCCTTATTCGTCTCCTTAAAGGCATTCTTGACTCAAACCTAGCTCACAACGCCCAGTCTGGAAGATAAATAACGCTCACGAAGTTTACACCGAGTATTTAAAGCACACGTGATTTGCATGATCATAGTGCCGCTATTAGCGCCTGCCTCTCTTATTCGTCTAGCTCGAAATTTGAATAGGAGTCATCTTTCATATGTGCAAAACGAGGATCCCAAATTTCGTTTACCTAGCACAACTTCTTCTTGGTGTTGGGATTTTATTTTCCGCCAGTGTGTATATAGTATAAATATTAAATTCTTTGTTTGTATAATATTTAGTTATTACAACATTTAGCGTAACAGACGAAATTACCTTTATATTATCTAAAAGTAAAAAAGCTAATTAGCTATCTTTATGAGTTTAACATTTTCCATGTCTTTTTCAGTTGTCTTCCTAAAACAACGTGAGTGTCATATGTTTAAACTAGGACAGGACCTGTGCTGAAAACATGTTGAGCATTGAACCTCTGCAGCATTCTTTGTATGGTTTTGGACATCAGGGATGTTTGTCATGTTGCTGGTGTTTTGTTCTTGAATGGAATATTGATGTAATGTATAATTGCTAGATGATTTTTCTTTATAAAGATTTTTAACGAAAATTGTTATTCTTTTAATTTTAAGTGTATCTTTCTTTTTTCCACAAACCTTAATCAATGCAAATACGGATTCTAAATTTTCGAAAGCCTAGCAAAAATTCAATTATAAAAAAGTCGTACTTCCGGTTCATTAGATGAGCCAAATGAAACGCTTTTTTTAGGTAAAAGAATGTTTGTTCTTTGCTGGTAAACAAATATTTTGAGGAAATGGATTTTAAAGACAAGAATTCTTTCTCAAAGACATGCAAAGATTAAAATGCTGCTTATACATACTAGAACTACTTTACTTCTAACATTCCTTTTCATTTAAACTTTTTGCAACAAATGGCGATATAAAATTCTAGATAAACTGGCAAGTATTCTATTATAGTCATGAAGAATTTAGAATTTGATTGAAAACTCACTCAATAAGGATCCAAATGTTAACATTCTGAAAACATATTTAAAATAATATTTTGAATTTATAAAGAAAATCCAAATTATAAATTCCTGAAATAAATTTAATTCTTTCAAATGTAAAAATACATTTACGTTATTCAAATATGCTTAAAACTATTTTTGAAATTGAGTTATAAAATGTTTCGAGTATAGTGTATGTTTGACAGGATTGGGATTCAAAATAAATGTTGGATTTCCAACGTCTCGCTATCATTAGGAAAATATCAGCAATAAATAAAGCAAAGGAAATGTTATGCTGTAAAGGAAACAAATTCCCGAAACATCTCAATAGGGTTCAAACTATATTTGCAATCTTAATTTTTTGAAACTGTCAAATTGGGTCGAAAATAATAGACACCATACAAGGAAGTTATGATGAAAACAGGGAAAATAAGGCATATATGAACAAAAAAACACCCTTTTACTCTTTTTCACAAACTTACCACGAAGTTAATTTTTCCCTACCGTTTACCTTCGGGTGGGACGGATGCTTATTATGCTTCTCTATCCTCTGTCAAACATCATTTGATATCTCCTTAGCTGCAAAAGGGGGGGGGGGGAATCTCATTTGTTAATGACGTTAAATAATAATTTTAAAAATTCTAAAAAAATTATTGGAATCTTAAATTTTTTTTAATAGAGGAAAAAAATCTTGCAAATGACTGCATAGTGCAATTCAAATTTTGATATTACAAAGAACTTCTAATTTCTTAAGAAGTTTTACTTATAAAGACAATAAAAGTTTCTCCCTATTAACTGAGTTTAGAAACAAGTATTCACCAAATAGTGGGATTGGGCCTCATTATGTTGAATGTATGTTCATCTTTACTTATCTTTTATACTTTATAAATGGCGAAAAAATGCCCCTACAATTATTTAAGGGTAAAATTCTATTACAATTCTTTGTAAAGGCTCTACATTTTCTTCTGTATGCAGAAAGTCCTTGAGCACCCACCCATATCTTTGAAGGCAAGGCCCACGAGTATATACATTAGGTCTATCTACAGTAAGTGGCCCTTTCCAATCGAATTTTAGAGATTGCAGAGCCCTTTGAACACTCCAGCAAAGTATGGTCTTGGCATCCCTGAAAGTAAAGCTTGTGGTAACAACCTAGCTTTGATTACTTACCTAACTCATTTAACTCAGTTAAACTCATTTAAAATGCTTTCTGATCTGAGTGATTTTCCAATATGTTTATAAAGTTTATAAATATTTTGGAGGCAGATTATATCTTAAGCGCTTTATCCTTAAGCCCTTAACAGAGAATTTAAAATGTTAGGATAACGAGTTCGGCAATAATGTATGATAGATTACAAAAGCCAATTACAAGGTTGTAAAGCATTGTCTAATGAATAAGAATCGGCACCAGGAACGATTGCAGCGCGTTTAGGGAAGGCAATATATAACTCAAGAAGTAGTATGTACACACGCTAATGTTCTTCCATGAATTCAAACGTGAATGGTTAAGGGCATGCAATGTTCATGTAAATGTTGTCTATTTTAACATTCTTAAATAGAAGAGCTATTTGTCAATAACCATCAAATAAATATATTCTATAACAGGTTAATGTCTATTCCTACTGGTAATGCTCTACCATTTTACAATTGGCTTTTTTTTTAGTCTATAGCACTTTGTTGCGGAGATCGCTGTCCTAATATTTTTAATTCTCCGCTAAGGGGCGCTGCAATCCCTTTTATTGGATCGGGCACGGTCACTTTACTCTAGTAGATGGCCCTAACGTGTACCCTAATTAACCTTTCCTTATAAAATTATTGGTTGTGTCAGAAACCTTGCATGGTAGTTTTGAAAAAGTTATCTTAAATTGTCTGAAAATAGACACATTCAAAACACGTATAAGAATATATTTAATGCACTTTTTAAACATGTGTAAAAAAGAGCTTAGTTAAAGCTTTCAAAATCAAGCTCAGAATGTGCCTAGAGGGGTTGATCAATAAAAGCTATAAATATTGAAATAGGAAGTTTATTTACCATACAATTATAGAGAAAACTCACTGTGAAACTAAAGTTTTTTTATCTGAGAACATCATGCAAGATTAACTCGTCTTTCTCATACCAGAATCCAGTTTCAGCAGCTTCATTTTTTTTTCTTCCAAATTTGACAAGAAAAATTGGCATCATAGGTTCAAATGACTACAATTATAACGTCCTACTTTTCACTTTAAAAGGCTTTAAAACTATTTCGATGGATACCATACTTGCCAATGTACTCCGGAGACGGGGTTACTTGCCCCCCCCCCCCTCCCGAGGAGAGCTAATGACTTCCTAAACCAAACGTGAAAAATAGCCGCGATACAATAACAGCGGTTGAAACAACTAGTGAGTCATAAATAAACCCTTTATGTATGATCATGTCAAATTTTGTCCTATTCTTCATTTCGAAGTTTTCCTCGAATTAAAAAAAAAATCTATATAGATCTATATTTTTGATAACAAAACCAGATATACAATTTCGTGAAAATCTTGTAATATGTGTGGCCGCCATCGTGTACATCAACCACGGACATCACTCCAAAAATAGTCAAAACGTGTTCAGAAGCTCTTAAAACATATATTAGCATCAAAATCTCGAATTCGAAAATGTTACAAAACAGTAACATAAATATATACACACACACTAACATACATATACACGCACACTAACAAACACACAGACTAACATATAAACACACACTAATGTACATACACACGCACACTACCATACACACACATATATTAACATACAGACATTACTTCAAAAACGCTCGATTGGAGCTAAAGGAGCTAAAACGTGCTTTTCCTTCGAATTTTCGACCCCGCCGCAATACTCTCCCCTCCTCTATACAGTATAATACATATATGTATGTAGAAAAAATAATGATAAATAGTGAATGCACTACATCGTATAAAATGAGTTGACCTTGAAGCAAAAACAATCGTGAATGAAATATTTTAAATTCAACAGAATGATATAAGTAAACTCTTTGATAACTTTATTCGAAAATGACAGATATTCCTTTTCTAATAATAAATTACGTATGGAATGATTGTTTAATTAACGTGATCGGCTATATCATGATTTTGTTTTAAAAAGTCGTTCGAAAATTTGGAGGTTTTCGAATCTTTAATCGCAGTACAGTTTTATTATTTACCGATTGCGACGCGACTCAATTTCATTCGAAACGTATAGCCTTATGTCCCCCCCCCCCCCCCCAGTCCGATGATGAGAACCAGAAGACTGCAACAACACGTTAATCTCCCTTAAAAAGAATTTCTCTGAGGTTTATACACAAATAAATGTGGCAAATAATTTTAAGGACTCTTCTAAATATGTTCTATCGCTTCTTAAATACATTTTTCAGGGAAGGAAAAACTAACATACATGCATACACAAACTAACATACATACATACATACGCACACTAACATACATACATATATATATACACACACAGTAATAACTAACATACATACACACTAACATACGGTACTATAGATCTAGTTTAGCCAATGGTATAAACCAATGCAATTATTCAATAAGAAGCTTAAAAAAAAACTTCTAACGAGAGAAACGAGAACGAAGAGATTCTTTATTTATTTATTTTTATGCAGCTGCATAGAAACCCCTATAGTGCTACATAACAAGACAACTTTGTGGGGGTGGGAGAGACGGGGGGCTACAATTTTGTGACTTTTTCTCAATCTCTAAAAGGGGGGGGGAGCGAGATACTATATCCTACTTCCTCCATAAAGCCCCCCTCCCAAGTTGTCTTGTGCAACTCATAGGGGTTTCTTATGCAGCTGCATTAAAAAAAATATGGATAACGTTCTTAGTTGGCGAGAAATTTTCTAGACAACCTGTATATACTATATTTTAATGTAGAGTAGTTGGGATTCAATCTCTTATAACTAAATAATCTATTACATTATCTTATAACTAAAAAAACAATTTAAATTTTTGACACAAACTTTAAAGTCTATTTCTTTAGAAAGAATATAAATCAAGATGCTGCCCAATTCATCGTCAAAGAATTAACGTCACCCCTATTAAGATCTAAAAAGGTAGCACTGACCTATCTCTAAAAAGATTCGAGTGAGGCAAGATCAATAGCAATAAAGATATACATTTTAAAAGTCCGTTAAAATCTATGAGGTACGTCATTACACGTTCGTTTACTGGAACTTAAAATGCCGAATGATACAGAAAAACTTGATCAATAACTTACTGTGTCTTCTCGTCGAATTCACGTTTATCAGAATGGCGGACACATGCATCCGAAAGACCTGCGCACTTGTTTGCGCAGAGATTCACAAAATATTAGAAAAGTAATAGGAACGACGCTACTGCCATCTGGTATAAAAAAAGTTATTTATTAAATACCATTATACTATTATAACCATCTAAAGTCATAGCATATTTACTTGAATATAAACTTAAATTTTCTCGAAATAAAGATATATTAAAGGCTCAAGGATAATATTCAATCAAATTTGCAATAATTTTAAAAATAAATATATTATAATTATTACATGTAATATTGGACGATATTAGTTTATATTGGACGATATTTTGACAGTATTGATTTAAATAAATATAACATAAGTCGGCTCAATTCAAGCTTCTTTGGTATAATTGCTTGAACTAATACGACACATGCCAATAATATACCAAATAATAGAGCAAAAAGTGTAATGCCAAATTTTAATACAAGATTAATATTTAAAATATTAATCTTGTAAAAGATTAAAAAAAAAAACATATTAAACATTTACCCCCCCCCCCCAAAAAAAAAAAAATTTTATTTAAATGCAGCAAAGTATTTTTAAATTACTCTGAAAGCTTTTTGACTATAGGCTGACTATAATTTTAAATAATAAAAAAAATTAAAAGAAACAGCAAAATTGCTCTGGTGCAGCAAGGCGATATATCAAAGGATAACTGGGGGGACCCAAAGAAAGAAACGGGTCCCAGACCCACAGTCATCCGGGGATACATGGCCTTGCTACGATTTCATTAACATTGTAAACTAACTACCAAGGGGCGAGTGTGAATTTTGACTCTGATCCAATGGGGGTGTGCCTTTCATGGAAGGACTTTCTAAGGTAAACTGCACCCCATTTGTGTGACACGCTGGGAAAACCATGAAAACCCAACGCGCGCAGCCGTCAACGCCTTCTGGCTGGATCGGGATTCGATCTCGCAGCCCTCGGATTGACTTCCCATATTTAGTGAGCAGCGTCCTGACCTCTCGGCTATGGGTGAGCCGACCGCTCATCAGAATTTGACCATTTTCTATGCGCACGTTCTCTTAGGTTGATTTTGATCTCGGCTTTTGTAACTACCACAGCAGTTTAAGTTTCGTATATATGTAGTCAATGATAAAAAGTTTTGATGAATGATACAAAAAATGATGTGTTAAAACTTTTATGTGACAGTTTCTGAGTTGAGCACAACCTATATACATAGTATAATGTATAAAGACAGTATTGTGACGGGAGTCAAGCATTCGAATTAGAGTTTTCTACCGAAGAGTACGTTTCAAGTATCCCTGAACTCGAATCGGTCGTTTTTGTAGGTGATGTGTGTTTGTGTACGTGTGCAAATGTGTGTGTGTGTGTGTGTATTGTATAGACAATATCTCACGAACGAATTGAGAGTTTTGAACGAAATTTGGGATCAGAGAATACTGAAAGCTTAATGGTTTTGAACGCAATCGAATGTTTGGAAGACCCCCAAATATTTGGAATGAAGATTTTTAAAAAATTGTTCATGTAGCTTTCGAAACTAGTTGTATACTTTCAATTGTATTCTTATTTTGTCCATATGCAGTCTTGAGAAAGAAAGTGTTCAGGAAGTCCTAAAACCTGACTATTTTTCGAGGGACGTCTGTCTGTCGTCGATTTCTTGCGTACACGACAAATAATGATGGATTTCCACGAAACTTTATATTCGGCTTTGTCAATGAAAAATCTAGAAATAGATAGAATTTTCTTCTTTAAATTCGAGCGCAAACTTTGAAATGGATTCAAAATTTTACATTTCCTGAACATGGCAGCAGCATAGGACACGATTTGCCATAAGTATGCATAAAAAGGGTCATTTACGGCTCAAGGATTACGAAACTTAACAGTCGTAGTGAAAAACAGTCGCGATACAAATTGTGTTCGTGACATCATTAGCCCTACTCACTAGGAGGGATAAGGGGGAGGGGCTGTGTATAGAGGGAGGAAATGTCCTAGTTATTATAAAAATGAAGTTATTTGTGATTTACCCGAAATGGTAAAGAATATATGAAACACGCTCCCAAAGCAACACAAGCATCCGTGGACTGCAGCGTCTACAATCCATCAATACAGAATAGACAAGCAATGCACAGGCAACAAATGAGCTCGATATGCCACAATTTTGTGAATCTTGGTGGCGATATATTATGAGTGGCAACCAAAATTATTTTTCGATTCGAGAAGGCAATCCTCTTAAACTACACTTAGCCAGCTTCATATTTAAAGAATGTTGACTGAACGAAGCTATGAAGAACGAGTTTTCGTTCGCAGAACTCTTTTCTTGAATCGTTCTCCTTTCTTACAATTTCTTGTTGCCACCGTTATTGGTTATTCGGAGCTGAAGAGCTCTTGCGATACAAGTTCACGGATAGGGATGCTATTGGCTGAAACGAGAGCTCGATTCTTAACTTTGAGATCGGCTTGTTATGTTTTCATGTTCCATTATTTCTGCGGCTGGATTTTCATGCCATTCCATACTCTTGCAAAGTCATTTAGAATGTTGTGACATGTGTCTATTAAAAAGTTTTGCCAAAATGTTTTTAACAGCAAAACTCTGGTATTAACCGCTCAACTAGCCACCTTTTCGATATCGTATATCATTAATAGGATAATACATGTTATACGTTTGACTACACCATTTTGCAGTGTGCTCAAATTCCAATATATACAGGGTGTCAAGGGAGGTTAAGGACAAGGGAGGCAAGGGAGGTCCAGTTATTTAAGACAATAACTGGAGATGAGGGTTATTTTATTTTTACATAGGTGTATAAGAAACTACTATGGCGATGAGGCAGTCTTAAGAGGACTGACCCCCTTTGCAGTGGGGGTTAAGGGTTAACTCGAGGACTAACAGTTAGAGATAAGTGAAACAAGTCAATTACAAAGTTGTGGAGCATTACAACATTAACTCTGAGGGCTTTTATCCCATAGCAAAAGTTGCAAAATAATTCATAACAATTTTAAAGTTTTACAATTTTTATTTAATCTGCATGCAACAGTGTAAACGTAAAAACATTGGAAAGCACAAAAAGACATCTTATAACACAAGCATACGTCCTTGCTGAAAGGAAGTATTTTGTGCATAATAAAGTCAGTTTTATTCTGCTGTATTATCTAAATTCGTGTTTTATAGGAGGGGAGGGGCAGTTAAATTATATACAGAAATTTTCAAGGAGGGGCATCTTTTGCGAGAGGAAAACTACATAGTTCTAAATTTGAAATTCTACAACTTTAATTGACCTTTCCCTCTATCTTTAACAGAAAGCGACAGTTTGGACTATCTGTTTGGACTGCCGGGAAGTACCACACTACGCTGGAACCCTGTAGGGGCGGCATCCACAGGGACATGCCCTCCTTCCCGTACCACAAGCCTCTCGGAAGGACTTGCGGACAAGAACAGTTTGGGCAGAGGCGGGATTCAAACTCGGGTTATCCGAGTGCAATCCCCTTGCACGAACCACTTGTCTATCCCACCCTCAAGACACTGTCTTGTTCTTCTAGATTCATTCACTTGTACTGACGGATTTTCTTGCATACAGAGGCTTGTGCAATGGTCACTAAAATCTGGTTTATTCCTCCGGACAGAATTCTTTGCGTATAGGTGTTATATCTATTCTAGAAAATTCTTTATTACTGTCTTTCTGGTTTTTGTGTAGCATTTTCTAGAATGTACTAAGTCGCCCATTTCGCCATCTATCACCACGTTTATCAGCAAAACCGCTACAAAGATCATTTGCACATCTATACCTTTACTTGCATCGTTCTTGTCTATACTGTTTCAAATGGGGGTGGTTGACTACAGGAAAACCGACTTGCTAAGAAACATAAATGTATTATTACGTTTTTCTTTTAAAAATCCTCTTCGTATGAGTTCCAATAACCATTTACCATAGAAAAAATAAAAATCTAAATTTCAATGCCTGATGTAATAAGATTCAGATTTTTACTTTCCTTATATACATATAGTGTATAAGGAAAGTATTGTGACAGGATCGAAAATTCGAATTCGAGTTTTCGACGGGAGAGCACGTTTCAAGCATCCCTGAGCACGAATCAGACGTGTTTGAGATTATGTCTGTGTGTGTGTGTAGAGACGATAACTGACGAACAAATGGACTGATTCGAACGAAATTTGGAACAAAAAATACAATCCATGAATACTAGAAGCCTATTGTTTTTATACGCAATCGCATGTTCTGGGCCCCACTAAATTTTCGAGTGAAATTTTGAAAAAATCATCAAAAAATAAAAATCTTTAATAAAGTTACATAAATAGTCATTTCTTATGTAATTTTTCATTAGAAAACGATTAAAATAAATTTTAGAACGCTAGCATGCACCGTTTTCGAAATATTGTACATATTTCAATAAAATTATCAAAAAATGATATAAAATTAAAAAAATATTACCTATTGTTGAAATATGTTCACTTTTTATAAATAATATCATGCGATATATTGGGTGACAACATTCTCGTGGATCTAGCTAGTTCCATTTCTGAGAAAATATACTTTAAGCAATACTTTTGTATTTGGACGTCAATAGTCAGCTATCTGCTACAAGAATAACTTATTTCTGCGTCTGTAACGCTTGGCGAAATTTTGGCGACTTCTTAAAATGTTGCCAAATTGATAAAAATGACGCTAAATCAATGAAAATGACGACTAGATGATGAAGTAATTATTAAAGTATTTTAATATATGGACTCTATCGCTTATTGAGGATGCTATCCATATTGATGATGGTTTAGAGTTGCGCGAAGTATAAGTTAATTGAGTAATTTGAAATAGTTTTACATGGTGTCATCCTGAAAATAGTCCAATGTATAATTCAACGATAAGAACGCAGCACCGTAGATTTTATACATTATTTTTTTTTTTTATAAAACTAGTAAATTCATTGCATTATATAAGGAAAGTCATGTGCTGCCCACATCAGATTTTCTTATTTTATTTTTCAAAATCTGATGCAATAAGATTTAGAATTTTATTTATTTATTTAGTTATTTATTAATTTATTTATTTTTCAAAAACTGGAGCAGATTTAGAATTTAATTATTTTCTAAAACATAGCATCATGCTTCATTTGGCTTTCTCGTTATTTGTTTTAGACAAGCGGAACTGCGAATATTTTAAGTGCGGAATTTAAATAACAAACGAGATTGAAGCAATACTTTTATATTGGAACGGAATTAAAAATCGCTTTTCCAAGATCCAACAGATAAAGTTAAATAGTATATCATAAATCATATATTTTATAAATCCAACAACGTTCTTGCCAAAATCTATTAAAATGGTTATTGAAGACAAGTAAACTTACTACGCCTTTCTGTTGTGCCAACTAACAATAGCGGCTACTTTACTTACATGAGCGACACCTACAACATTTTCATAGCATTATGGCATTTTTAAGCGTTTCATTCATAGGAGTTTTATCTGCTTCTTTCTAACTCACTGCTAAAAACATTGAACTTATGCGTTTACCATATTATTTTCGTCTGGCCATTTTATGTGTTGTTATTTTTGTCTATAAGTATATTTATAAATTTAAAAATCTGATGTGGGCAACACATGACTTTCCTTATATAACGTAATGAATTTACCACTTTAACAGTAAAATAAATAGGTTTTTCTTATAGTAGATACTAATATTCTTTCCAAGATATTGAATTTTCGACAATTAGTCGTCATTTCATTGATTTAGCGTCATTTTTATCCATTTGGCGAGATTTTCGTTAATTTGTCAACATTTCAAAAAGTCGCCAAGTTGGCGGCATTCCGCCAAAATTCGTCGCCAAAATCTCGCCAAGCATAATGGACAAAGAGATAAGTTATTCTTACAGCAGATAAATGAATATTGGCGTTCAAATACAAAAGTATTACTCAAAGTATTTTTTTTCATGAATGGAACGAGCTAGATCCACGAGAATGATGTCATCCAATATATCGCATGGTATTACTGAAAAGTGAACATGTCTCTCAAGAGGAAATATTTTTTTTTTATTTTATATGACTTTCTGATAATTTTTTTGAAAAATGTGCAATATCTCGAGAACGGTTCATGTTAGCGTTCTAAAATTTATGTCAATCGCTTTCTAATGAAAAATTACATAAGAAATGTCTATATGCGTAACTTTATTAGTGGTTTTGATTTTTTGACTATTTTTTCCAAATTTCATTTGAAAATTTAGGGGTGTTCTTAACATTCGATTGTGTATAAAAACAATAGGCTTTCAGTGTTTACGGATTGTGATTTTTGTACCAAATTTGGATCGATTCGGTCCATTCGTTTGTCAGTTATCGTCTTCACAGACTCACACACACACACACACACACACACACACACACACAGACATCACTTCAAAAATGTTTGATTCGTGATTAGGGATGCTTGAAACGTGCTCTCCCGTCGAAAAGTCGATTTCGAATTTTCGACCCCGTCACAATACTTTCCTTATACATTATGTATATAAGGAAAGTAATAGGATTTTCTTATAGTAGATACTAATATTCTTTCCAAGATATTCAATTTTCGACAATTAGTCGTCATTTTCATTGATTTAGCATCATTTTTATTCATTTGGCGAGACTTTCATTAATTTGGCAACATTTCAAAAAAGTCGCCAAGTTGGCGACATTCCGCCAAATTCGTCGCCAAAATCTCGCCAAGAGTTATGCACTAAGAAAAAAGTTATTCTTACAGCAGATAAATGACTATTGGCGTTCTAATACAAAAGTATTATTCAAAGTATATTTTTTCATGAATGGAACGAGCTAGATCCACGAGAAGGATGTCACTCAATTTATCGCATGGTATTACATATGAAAAGTGAACATGTTTCTCAATAGGAATTTCTTTTTTTTATGTGACTTTTTCATAATTTTTTTGAAAAATGTACAATATCTCGAGAACGGTTCGTGTTAGCGTTCTAAAATTTATGTCAATCGTTTTCTAATGAAAAATTACATAAGAAATGTCTATTTGCGTAACTTTAGCGGTTTTGATTTCTTAACGATTTTTTCAAAATTTCATTCGGAAATTTAGGGGGGTTCTGAACATTCGATAACGTATAAAAACAATAGGCTTCCAGTGTTTACGGATTGTGATTTTTGTACCAAATTTGGTTTGAATCGGTCCATTCGTTCGTCAGTTATCGTCTCCACAGACTCACTGACACACACACACACACACATACTTTCACACACACACACACACACAGGCATCACTTCAAAAATGCTTGATTCGTGATCAGGGATGCTTGAAACGTGTTCTCTCGTCGAAAACTCGAATTCGAATTTTCGACCCCGTCACAATACTTTCCTTATACATTATGTATATAAGGAAAGTAAAAATATGTCTGTCTGTTTTCTGTCTGTCTCTTCAGTATACAAATTCAGTTTTTGCCAGATTTTTTTCTCAAAACTGCTACGGCCACTTATTACGTCACAGCGAGTCAGTACGTCATGTGTTTGGTTCCGAAGGTTGTCGAGATATTAACAAGAAAGATCAATCATGCATAAGCATTGATTATGAAACACTTTCCAACTGAAATGTAATTTCATTTAAAAATTTCTAAAATGTGATTCATTCAGTGGTAATATCTTTTACATTATCACAGTACTACAGTAATTTATTATACTTAAATATTTAAAACTGTATCGAAATATAAATCATCTGATTCTTTATGCAAAATCAATGAATATTTCATTCATATAACTTGTATTCCAGACTCCAGAGCTAAATAATTTTGTGTGAAAAAAATTCAGCAATTCTTATGTAATTCATCTTACAATCGCTTGAGATATTTGCATTCTGCATATGTTAAAATTAGGCTTCGTTGAAGAAATAATAAAAGTTTAGGGATCATTTAAAATCACAACTATTGTAATTGCATAGGCACGGAATTTAGATACACAGATAATACACAGATAATATATATGTGTATGTGTATGTACTCAAAGTATTGCAATCGTGCCGAAGATCGGAACTCGAATTTTCAAAGTATCTACACGTTTTGGGACTTCTAGAACACGAAAAAACTACTTTTAGGAAGACGTCTGTGTGTGTAAGGGTGTATCTGTGTATGTTTCTGTGTGGATATTACATCCACTCTAATTGAAACACTAATGGACCGAATTTCATATAATTTGGTAGGTATGTTTTTTGTGGGAAATCCTGATGTTCATTAGATTATAGTACGATTCGTAATAAAAGAATCTGCCTTCTTTGCGAAATGGCCGCAGAAATTGCCTTTATCCACTCTAGCTAAAAACTAATGAACCAAATTTAACAAAATTTGGAGTATAATATTTCAATAACCTACAAGTGATTTATATACCAAATTTAACAAAATTTTGTATATAAATCATTTGTAGGTTATTCTACTACGATTCGGGAAAAAGGAACGGGCTATTTTTGCGAAATGGCCAGCAAAAATCGTTATATATAAAAATAAAAGACTACGTGTGCTCAATTATATCAATTAAATTCCTATTTTATATGTGATTTTTGACAACAAAAAGAATAAGACTAACCCCATTACTCTAGGACTAGCCGTTCTTGAGATATTCTAGTTTTTTCGCGTTTTCGCTACGCCACCTTTGACAATAAGTCCAGCTATCAAATGAGAACCAAATTTAAGTTTAACGTGTAAATTCAATGTCATTTAAAATACTTATGTTGTGCAGATAAACTCAAATTATCATTGAATAAATAAAGAGAACGAATATGAGTCTGCAGAGAAAGACATGTGCTGTCCACATCAGAATTTTTAACAATATTACACCAATGATTTATAGAAGTGAACGGGGATTATTTTCAGGCCATTTCGAAAAAAATGTATAATCTATATTTAAAGATCCATCAAATTTTTGTCGAATAAAATGTTCAACAAATTTAAGCTGTGTACCAAATTTTAACTCTCTAGGACGTAGGAAAGTGCATTTAAAATGCCATCAATTAAATTTATCATGAAGAGTTATATAAAATTTAAAAAAAATGAAAAATTGTTATCTACCAAATTTATTTTAAAATATGAAGCCACTCCCATATGCAAAACGTTTAAACAAATGGAGAGATATTTATTATATAATATCTCTCTCTTTTCTTTCTGGAAGATATCCCAAAGTCAGAATTTAATTGAATTTGTTTTTTTCCCTATATTAAATAATTTTTTTAATTAAAAAACTACTTAACATATTTTACTGAATTTTTTTTTATATATTCTATGGGATAATGTGAATATTTATTAAAAATTTCGAAGCAATTCGTGAATTTTAAATTTACTTAAAAAATGTTTGAAAAATGAGGTCCCATAGGGTTCAATGTATTTCATTTTTTCAACCCGGGTTCAATAAAAAACTAATTGGGTGATATTATTTATTTATATTCCCATAGGTCCTACAGACCGTCTGAACAACATACTAAAATTTCATTTTGATAAACTCATTTTTACGGCAGTTATCGTGCTAACGGACAGACAGACAGACAGACAGACAGACAGACAGACAGACAGACAGACAGAATGAACAAAGTCATAAACACTTTTCAACTTTGTTGTAAAGTGTTAATAAAAACACAAAACTGAAACCTTTATAGCAATAACATTGCACAAATAAATCTGTTTCCAAATCGGTATTTTAAGAAATATACCGCGTTGTTTTGCAATACAGAATTAAATATTTTCAATGCATAAAACAATCATATGGGTTTATAAGGCAGACTAGATATTTTTCTTTTAATTTTTTAGATTTAAACAATAAATGACTTGATAGAAAAATAAATTTTATAAATAAATGGTGTCCTATTATTTTCCTTATATACATAATGTATAAGGAAAGTATTGTGACGCGGTTGAAAATTCGAAATCGAGTTTTCGACGGGAGAGCACGTTTCAAGCATCCCTGATCACGAACCAAACATTTTTGAAGTGATGTCTGTGTGTGTATGTGAAAGTATGTGTGTGTGTGTGTGTGTGTGTGTCAGTGAGTCTGTGGAGACGATAATTGACGAACGAATGGACCGATTCGAATGAAATTTGGTACAAAAATCACAATCCGTAAACACTGGAAGTCTATAGTTTTTATAAGCAATCGAATGTTCAGAACTCCCCTAAATTTTCGAATGAAATTTTGAAAAAATCGTCAAAAAAACAAAACTGCTAATAAAGTTACGCAAATAGACATTTCTTATGTAATTTTTCATTAGAAACCGATTGACATAAATTTTAGAACGCTAAACTGAACCGTTCTCGAGATATTGTACATTTTTTAAAAAAATTATCAAAAAGTCATATAAAATAAAAAAAAAAATATTTCCTATTGAGAAACATGTTCACTTTTCATATGTAATACATTGCGATAAATTGGGTGACATCATTCTCATGGATCTAGCTCGTTCCATTCATGAAAAAAGATACTTTGAGTAATACTTTTGCATTTGAACGCCAATAGACATTTATCTACTGTAAGAATAACTTATTTCTCCGTCAATAACGCTTGGCGATATTTTGGCGATGAATTTGGCGGAATGTCGCCAATTTGGCGACTTTTTGAATTGTTGCCAAATTAACGAAAATCTCGTCAAATGGATAAAAGTGACGCTAAATCAATGAAAATGACGACTAATTGTCGAAAATTCAATATCTTGGAAAGAATATTAGTATCTACTATAAGAAAAACCTATTTTTTTACTGTAAAAGTAATAAATTCATTACATTATATAAGGAAAGTCATTTGTTGCCCACATCAGATTTTCTTACTTTCTAAACAACCTTCTTTCATTCTTTCTGTAAACTGAAAACTTAACATGAAAAGCGAATAAAAATATAAAGACATTTAATCACACGCGTTTACTTAACTCGTTAGAACCTAATAATTTTCGTCTCCGAACATCGCCTTGGCAAGTCATGACGATCGACACATTCAGCTACACTACTCGATATACTAGAGTGAGAAAGTAAAAATTCAGAGAAAAAATAAAAAATTCAAAGAAATAAAAAGCTGACAAGAATTACATACCACCATTCTTCCCAGACCGTAATAGATAGTAGAAAATGGCTCAGGATTAGTAATCAGTTCCAGAATCTGAAAAAGAGCATGCTTAATTACATCCCATTGTTTTCGTTTCAGAAAAAATTTTCATCTCAGAAAACGTATTTGACAAAACATTTTTCTCGTACTGACGTCATTATCTAAATATGTACACTGCTGCACAATTGCTAAGGACGGATGACACTATCCCCCATAGCAACCACAAATTGAAAGGAAGCAAAATGTGGGAAATTAGAATAAGTGCGGGATACAGTAAGAAGAGGTGTGTGTATGCATATTTTTCATTTACACGTCTTTCGTCACGTGATAGCACTGATAAGAGATTTAAAGGATATGACGCGTGGAAAGTGTAGCAAACGTCACGAAGGAGGTCGTGTTAGAAGTATGACGTCTGCAGGAGACAGGTCCATTGTCCTATCGGCAAAAAGGGACCGGCGCATCACAACTCAGGAGGTGGTAAATCAGTTTCTTGCTACCATAGGACAGCGGATCTCCCGAAAAACTGCAGCCAGACGCTTGGGAGAAGAAGGACTATACGCCCGCAGACCAAGTGTGTGTGTCCCATTGTCCAGTCTGCACCGTACCGCCCGTTTGCAATGGTGTCGTGAGCTTCGCAATTGGACCGAACAGGACTGGGCTTGCGTACTATTCTCAGATAAGAGTAGGTTCAATCTGTCATCGGATTGTAGACGCCAACTGATCTGGCGTGAGAGTGGTACTGCTTATCTTCCAGAAAATATCTAGGAAAGGGACCGATATCCGACATGCAGTATCATGGAATGGACCGGCATCATGATCAATGGCGGCATGCCCCTACATGTGGTTGCAACTGGGACTATGACCGGCCAACGATACATTGATGAAGTTCTACTGCCTCATGTTCGCCTTTTGCGTGGTGCTGTCGGTGACCACAACGCACCATGTCATCGAACACTCGCTGGTCAAGATTGTCTTGTCAGCGAGGATATTCAATGTCTCGTAGAGCCAGCACGTTCTCCAGATATAAACCCCATTGAAAATGTTTGGGATGCTTTGATGAGGCGACTTGCTGGTCGATAATATCCTCCAACAAACAAGAACACCCTCATCCATGCACTGACAGAGAAGTGGGATAACTTTTCTCAACAGCTGCTGGATAATGTTGTGCCACACGACCTATGGATTGTTGCATCGCACTCCATGGTGGACATATCCCGTACTGACACTTTTCTCAAAAGTGCCTGCTATTGTTCATATGCATTTTGCCATTTCTCTGTACACAGCATCAATTGAACACTTTTTCCCTTTCAGATGTTTCAAAACCTTCTGTATTTCCCAGAACAATAAATGATCTTTATTCTAATGTCCGAACAATGTGGCAACAATATTTTATCCTGCTGGGCTTCCACCCCCGCTTAATGTTGTGCTGCATTGCAATTTGTGATCCGTCCTTAGCAATTGTGCAGCAGTGTATAATAAAATTGTATGTTTGTCTGTTCCATATACAAATCCACGGATTTCGACAGACATTTTTGTATTTCAAATGTGATATGGTTATTTTCTACTTCACTACGGTTAAGCCCATCCAGGTTTCAGAGTTTTAAGGATTATGGGTAGTTGAGATATTTAAAAAAGGCGTAATAATAAATCTTCGGTAAAACTTCAACCATTTCCCGAAATAGGTTCAGACTCAATTTAAAACTCGTATTTTTATAATACGTTCAACACTTAATGACACATTTCCAACAATGAATTACAACAATTTGATTAATGTATTCATATGTTTATTTATATTAGTCTATTCTTTTCGGCAACAATGTATTTAGTTGTTTCTTGTGGCAATGGTTAAGCCATCTCAGTTAATGATGTTAAAAGTTGTCAATTTTGTTGCTTAAGAGATTGATATCTGTTTTTCAACGATTTAAAATGGTGGAGAAACTTGAATATTTCTTCATGACTGCTGCGGAAGCGATTGCTTTCGGTGTTTTAGACAATGCTATAACTAATATAATTGATTCTTTCCAGGTTTCGGTGATGCGTGTCGTGAGCTCTTCGGGTTGTTTCCCTGTCCAGAATAAGGTAAGTGTTGATGATTTCTCAGTGTATAATTCGGAAGGAACTCCACTTAAGGAACCAGAAGAACCTTCCGAGGAAGATCCTTCTCCATTCTGGGTAAGTGCTGGGCAGGAGGAAAGCGCTTCGGCACCTTTTGCCCATGACACGGCCATTAAGCCTCCAGAGCGATTCCGGTCACTCATTCAACCACCAACCATACCAAAGACGATACCAGCGGTAAGTGCTTTACCTAATTCAATTTCAGTCAGAGGGGAATCGGGGCGCAACTACACCATACACCGTGCACCGTTTTCGAGGAGCGATCAAGACCTATTGGAGGAAGTCGCTAGAGAGTTTCCCCGTAAGAAGGTAAGTGCAATTCCAGAAGATTTGAAAGTCATTTCGGAGAAGAAGAGCCAGCCTCGTCCCATTCGTAAGTACCGCTTGGTTAATCCTGCTGATGCCTACAGTCGAAGAAAGCCCAAAAGAAAATGGAGGAGAAGGCTGAAGGCTCTTTTTACTTGCTGGTTCCGAACAAATACAGTAAGTGAATAGTCCAGATAAAATATATATTAAAATTGAGAAAGAAACACAAAATATACTATCTAAATACTAATATCCATTACATATAATAAAAAGAACAATAAATGCTCATAATATTAACTAACTATTAAATTAATAATGATACAATGTAACTCAAAAAATGACTCTGATGAAAAACATTTTTCTAAATTTGTAATAATCCCACTTACATACGGTTTCCCGAATTTAATATATGTAATAATATATTTATAAATTAATAATTCATTATCATAGCCCAACAGTTAAAATGAACTTTATCTCCGTTATACATTCACTGTAGTTCAATCATATAAAGTACTTATTTATTTGAACTTCCTTTGGATGATTTAGGACATGGACCCCATTCATAGACCCATTCAGGTTTGTTTGAAATTCTTACCGTCTTGTAAGTCTCCAGAGCGATTCTAGCCACTATCAAAGACAAAACCAGCGGTAAGTGTTTTAGCTAATACAATTTTCTGTCAGGAGTGAACAGGGTCTCGACTACCCACACACGAGCCACCCTTTTCGAGTAGCGACCAAGCCTTATTGGAGGAAGTCGCCAGAGAGTTTCCCCGTAACAAGGTGAGTGCAATTCGACAAGATTTCTTGTGACGCCTGTGCATAGGTACCTCATACAAAAAGAGGTCTTTTCAGACAGAAGGTGGTGCAATAGAAAAACAAAATTTGCAGTAAAGCATTTAAATATTAGTAATGCATTAAATAATCGCAATCCATGTATGTCCATAAATAATGTTTTAATTAAGTTAACAACCTACAAAATGAATCCACAATACAGTGACACTTCTTAAAATCCGACATAAAATCCTACACTTTTTTTAATTCGACGTAGAAAGATCATTTTGAAAGGCCTTGAATAAAAATGTTTAACGGAAGATAATCCACTTCTATGAAAAAAAATCAATCATTTAATTATTTCATTCTTTAATACTTCAAGTATAAAAAAAAAAGGTTTCTTAATAACATAGAAAATTATCAAAATTAAATTAAAATTCTTTATTTCAGGAAAAGAGAATTATCAAATGTTATTTTATCACCCAAGGAAAAATACGAAATTAAAATTGGGAATAATTTCTGTTAATCATACGAATTACAAAAACATTCTAATTTTCTGTTATATAATGTATGCACACAAAATTTTCTTTAAATACCATTTCGTTTTTGTGTGTGCATTTCTTTGATTTTTTTCTCTCATTTTGCATTTTCTATTTTTAACGGTTAACCCATGGCCGAGTGGTTACGAAAGTGACTTCTGAATCATGGGAAGTCAGGCCGTAGGGTATGAGTTTTACGCTCTTCCAGACGGTATTGACGGACTGCGCGTGCTAGGTTTCTCATGGTTTCCCTGGCACGTAACGCGAATGCGGCGCAGTTACCCATAAAAAGACCTCCATGAAGGCATCCCTCCCTTAAAGTTTGATCTGCTTATATCTTTTTTCGGCCATATTAATCAGAAATTTCTCACAGTGTTCTCTTTATTCTTTTATTTAGTTAAGTTTTTACTTCTACCTTATTATTAGTTAATACTATAATTAAGTTTAGTAAAAGTGGATTAGGCCTCTAGGGGATACCACTCTAAAAAAAACGCGCCGACAGCCGTACCTCTAGGGGTGGTGAGGAAACCGGCTGGTCAGAGTCGAAACATTCGATGCATGTACACACACACATTATATAAAAACAAATAACACACTTTACAGTCCGTTCTTGAGATACATACGATTTTGATCTAAAATGTAAGAAACAATACACTAATATCAAGTGAGTGAACCATTATGTGGGTTTGATAACCTGTTAGTTATCATTTCTTTAAATTGCCTTATATTATTATTTTCCCGTTGACTAACACCCTATTAGAACTCCGGTTTGACAAACCCATCAGAGAGCTCTGTCTGGGTAGTTTGTGGAATCCTTCAAGTGGGATGCAATCAACGTTTCGGCAGTTCGGTGATCAGGTCGATTATTTTGATGTCACGTGTTCCACTCGCGTCGGGTTCACGCTAAGAACCGATCATTATTAGAAATTCCGGATGCTTAGACCAAGAGGTCGAAGTTAGCAATCTGGCCTACTGAGACAGAAAGCATCGGTTAAAAATTTCTCGCTGGTAACTAGGTTTCATTCATCGTTCCTTTTTCTGGGATGGCGCGCGTTATTTTGAAGAAGTAAAATCTCTCTGTGGATATTGCCACATTACACGTATAAATGTCTATTTATATGTATCTTAAGAAATAATTAGGAAATATTGAAGTTTTGCTAATTTGGCGACAGTTTTGTCAATTTGGCAACGTTTTCAGAAACTCTTCATGTTGGCGATATTTCGATACATTTATAGCTAAAGTCAGCCGATATTCTTGCTACTTGTTTTATTTTTGTGTAACTTATTCAATAAATGTATCCGAAATCGTGTTATATTTCCGAAACGGTCCGTTCTAGTCTTCTAAAGTGAATACAATTCGTTTTCTAACGCACACGCACACCTCAAAAATGCGAATTCGAATTTTCTACCCGATGCGAATTTGAACCCTAATATTAATAACTAATTATTAATGACTATTACTAATTATTAGTTTCTTATAACGCGGTTTGCATACAGTACGATATGCGGTTTCCATATAACACGGTACGAATTAATCTGATTTGCACTAATCTGAGTTTTTTATATCGCAGTTTCCATATAACGCTGTACTAATTAATCGCGTTAGAGGAGGGTTGACTGTACAGTCATTAATAAGAAACCCTTTGTGTAAAAGATAAGAAAAACTTGAGCAACGTATTTAAGCACACATAAGACAAATAGCAGCATACAGCTGTTTCGAGGATACGCTGGAACCCCTTAGTCAGTGCAAGAGAACCAAAAGAAAAAATCCGAAATCAAAAACATAAAATGGGGAAACTTATACAATATAGCCCTATTTCGTCTTTTTGATTTCAGGTTTATTCTTTCTCTTGCACTGACGAAGAGGAAACTGCGTATCCTCGAAACAGCTGTGTGCTGCATTTTGTCTTACGTGAGCTTAAATACCTTGTTCTTGTTTTGTATAATATAGTCATAGATGAAAATGAGTTTACATTGCATTACGGATGTAGAGGGTATTAAAATCACACATATACGCCAACTCATTCCAATGTATCTGCGTGACAGACCTGTTGCTAACTTAGAATTCTTTAAAAAGTTGTTTACAAAATATTTTTAAAGAATAACTTAAAAAGGAAAGCTAATTATAAGTATATATTTCGTATATTGACGCTGATAATGATAACAGTAGATCAAAAACACAATGGAATACGGATGTATGAGAACGAAGAGTGAAGATTCACAGCATACATATTTTACTTCTGATATTCATTAAAGAAATTGTCAGTTTGAAAAATATGAGCTATGTACAACATGTATAAATACAAAATTAAGCCCTACACTTGGGGAGGGGGGGGGGGGGGTGATAAAAGAAAATTCGGAGATGTACAGAAACGGATTCAGTATTTGGATTATTCGACGACGTTGCAATGCTTATGATATTTTGCTATAACATACAGCTTCCGGGGCCTAAACTGCTTCTAAATATATTTCTAGTGGGGAGGGGCGGACAGAAAAGGTACTCAAAACCATTACTGTATAAAAAAAATGCATAGTAGGGGACACTTCTTAACGCCAGATACTTAATCTGCAGCTGTTTCTCTGAATGTCCGTCTGCTTCTGATGGTTCTTTTATTCAAATGAGCAACAATTTTATTAAAGATTATTTAAGATTATTAAAGATTTTTTGTAACAATTTGTAAAAGAAAACAATGACATCAAACAAAAAAGTATTTAAATAGAATGTCCGTATTATATATATATATATATATATATATATATATATATATATATATATATATATATATATATATATATATATATATATATATATATATAATTAAACAGATAAAACAACAAAACCTGAAGAAATACTTCAAAGCACATAAGACTAAACATATAAAATAATTAAAACATTAAAATGAAAACATTGGAATATATATATATATTCCAATGGTTCAGATTGACACAATATATATATATACGAGTATATATATACAAGATTCCATGGCGACAAATGTATTTCTCCTTAAATTAAACACCCCAAATATAGGAATATACAGGCGGGCATCCTTCTAAAAGTGTTCGAAATAGGTTCTGGGACCTTTTAAACGCTCTTATCCGCCGAAAGCTTAAATTCGGAAATTGTACATGAAAACAATATTTTTCCTGTACGATAACATAAGAAAGTAACTAGAAATGCCAGATTTGTGGAAAACTCATAAAATCGAAGATGCTCGCTTTACTCTTAACATAAAAGATCAGTTTAGCAGAGGATCTCTCAAAGTACAAAAGAGTTAAATGGTTCAGATTGACACAATAATGGCACAAGAAATTTAGTCAAACGTTTCACACTTACCGTTGAATTTCCGACGAGAATAAGATAGCGGATCCTCGAGAAGCAGGCCAAAACGTTCCAATGGCCGTGCTGAATGTAAACAGTTCACATTCTGTTACCAACAGAAACGATGATGGTGAAAATGTCAGAGGTTGCGTTCAAAACTCTCGACCGATCAGATCGATTCGCTCAAACTTTAGTCTGAACCAATCAAATTCTCAAAATGATCCATTTTGATTTTGTAAACATTCAGCCCGTTCGGTTTTAACATCTAAACACCATTCGTTTTCTTTTTAAAATAAACACGTATGGCATTCTGTAACATTATTGAATGATTTAAAAAAAAAAACATTTGAAACTTTGGGGTTTTCGAACGTTTGACCACGTTTAAAATCAAAAGGGTTTCATTACGCACGGATTGTAATAATTGTACCAAATCATGTTTTTAACATTCCATTCGTTCATTAAATATCGTATCCACAGACTCACGAACGCGACACACATTTATAAACACATACACAGACATCTCCTCAAAAACGTTCGATTTGAGTTCATAAATGCTTAAAAGTCTGTTGAAATCTCGAATTTTCAACTGTTTCCTATATATTATACTATGTATGTAGGTAAAGTAAAAAAATATTCTAAATTGAAAATCAGAATGAATTTTATATCTGCGGAAGCCATCTAGTCAATGCTTATGAAGACTAAACAGAGTCAATGGCCAGTCATAGCTTCCACAGAATATTCAAGTTGGTCTTGCCTGAAGTTTATATTTCTCGCAAGTATACATATAACTTGACGATAGATTACGATCCCCCTTCAAGTCCTTGTATTGAAATTTTTATATTGTTTGAAACTAATATTTTCGAGGCCCCCTAAGACACTAGATCTTATTTTGCTATCACAAATTATAGGATAATAGAGTAACTTGTTACACATGTTAGTGACTTCATTTTATAACGTACTTATGCATACTGTTTAGTGACGTCATCAAGCGTTTATAAAAGTAAGTGATTTTATTTTGAATGCGAGATTCACGTTCCTGTTTTCTTTCTTAGTTTGTACTTTCCCAAGCACGTACAACGATAATAAGGCGAAGTTTCCCTTAGAAAGTCGTCCTCCATGAAAGGAATCCCTCCTTGTCGGTACTGCCATATCTGGAACTTGCATAATGAATGCATTTATAGATGGATTACATTCTTTTAAAAACTCGAAATGTGCACGTTTGAATTAAAATTTCTGTGATGCGGGAATTTGATTTAAAATTAGTAGAGGGCAAATTTTTAAAAGATTCTTCTTATTTGAAAGTAGATTCATATATATATATATATATATATATATATGTGTGCTTGTGCTGAATTGCACTCCTGTACTTTTGTTTTTACTATTTTAATATATATATATATATATATATATATATATATATATATATATATATATATATATATATATAGGGGCCTAATGTTTGTACTGTTTGGCAGGGGCTTCAAGCTTATGTCTCATTAGCTTCATAGTAAATCCGCCATTGAAACCGATGGTTTATGCTTCAATCACAATCAATTCATAAAATAACAGACGAAAGTTATATTCATTTTGTTATCTTCTATAATAATAAAAGACAATGTCTAGTGCGCGTGCTCAAAGTAGAGGGGAATTCAGGCGAAACACGGCTACATTAGGCACAGTGATAGTTTGCTACTTTATTTCTTTCGACCCAGACCGTCCGACCTATACACGAAGGTGTAAAGTATCTGTTTGGACGGCCAGAACAGTGCCACTCAATTTAGACCGGAATCCAGTGGGGAACGTACCCACCTTTCCTTACCACACCACTCCTGTCTCGAAAGAAATTTTAGACCCACATATTTAATGCTCCCGTACTCTGTGTGACCATGGAGACAGTTTGGGCAGAGCTGGGAATCGAACTCGTGTCCTCCGAGTGCATTTCCCGTGCTCTAACCACCGGGTTGTACCCCCCCCCCTCCGCCGAGGCAATGTTACTGAGTCACCATCTGTTTTGCCATAGAATTAGATAACTTAAAGTCATTTGTTTCTACGAGAAAATCCTCTTCCGAGGGCCACTTGTATAATATCAAATACTTCAAAATATATTTTTGCTCTCCACCATTGTTATCGAAAATTTGTTTTGTTTCGGAAACATTAATCCACGCGTCTATTAATTATTTTGATGCGCTTTCTTGTAGTTTCACAAATAATTTCCTTTTGAGAGCAATTTTTAACAACTTATTATGAATCTCTTTGAAATTATTTAATTGCCTAATGTTTCATGACCCTGAATACATACAGACTGCTTTCAACGAATAAACAAGACACCCAAATTGATTCTCTCAAGTGAGCTCTTAATCCAGTTCTTGGGTATATACCCCCCCCCCCCCCCGTTTGTTTCTTTTGTTTGTGCTAATTCCTCTTCAAGAATCCGGGGTTGTTGGTTCCCTTGCATTGACGTAGAAGATCCGGCGTATCCTCGAAACAGCTGTATGCTGCATTATTATGTGCTTATATACGCCGCTGTAGTTTTCCTTAATAATCTCGGAGGTTGGCAGTGCCAAACTTGTTCATTCAAAATTGATTTTAGAAAATCCACCCGAAAAAAATTCGCATTCTTCGAAGCTATTAACAAGATTTCTCGCATTAAAAGTTTTACCCTCAGTAGAGTTTTGCTCTCAGCATATCCAGGGTGATAGTAAACTCTTTCAACCCCTTCTGTCTCGTACATCCATGCTTTCCTGTGCCCCAGAAGAAGTCCGAGGAGTATGAAGGCTGAGCCACAATACTTGTGAATGAAAGATCTCGTCGAAAGAATCGTTGTTGCTGTGGACAAGATCAACAGCACACCAGGAGTCTGCGACAGTCTTTCATTCGTCGGTGACGGCTGTGCCTTCGGACGCCACTTTGAATGTTATTTTGATGCGAATTGAAAAGTAGTACTCCTAAATCCCCTCTCTTTTTTTTCCGCTGGTGAAACTTCAGTATGAATATGTAACTTTACTCTTTTGGGGCACTATGAGCGGAATATGGCCCTCGGTTCTATTGCAAATATTGTTCGCTTGATGTGTATGTACTATCTTCTCTCTTTTTTTGTTGAAAGTGTTTATGATCACACTGTATAAGTGTTTTAAATAGGCTTGAAAATTCATTGCTATAGCATTCACGGCGTCTGCTCGTAAAGTCCGTCTTATTTCTGAAAGTTTCTCCAGTATTTTCAAAAACGAATCCCGCTTTGAATGTTTTGAAACACTGTGTGCGGAAGAGAGTTTCTTTTGATAGAACCATATAGTATTTCTATAACACACACACGAAAAAGGTGGGCTTTTCGTACTTATTACTTTCCCTACAATGCATATAGGGAAGTATTGGAATCGCAACTCCGAATTTTTGACGGATCTACACGTTTTGGGATCTGTACAACACGAAAAATGATTTTTCGTGTGACTTCTGTGTGCCTGTCTGTGCAATATATGTATGCATTCTAACTCACAGAGTTTCATAAAATTTTGTAGGTAAGGCGCTTGTGGGTGATCCAGGTGCTGATTAGATTTTTTCATGATTTAGGATAAAAGAACCTGTTTTTATTACTTTTCTTATATACAATAATGTGTAAGGAAAGTATTATGACGGGGTCGAAAATTCGAATTCGAGTTTTCGACGGGAGAACACGTTTCAAGCATCCCCGATCACGAATCGAACATTTTTGAAGTGATGTCTGTGTGTCAGTGGAGACGATAACTGACAAACGAATGAATTTTTGTCTGGCCATTTTATGTGTTGTTATTTTTGTCTATAAGTATAATTATAAATTTAAAAATATGTCTGTCTGTTTTCTGTCTGTTTGTTTCTTCAGTATACAAATTCAGTTTTTGACAGATTTTTTTCTCAAAACTGGTACGGCCACTTTTTACGTCACAGCGAGTCAGTACGTCATGTATTTGGTCCCGAAGGTTGTCGAGATATTAATAAAAACACAAAACTGAAACCTTTATAGCAATAACATTGTACAAATAATTCTGTTTCCAAATCGGTATTTTAAGAAATATAGCGCGTTGTTTTGCAATACAGAATTAAATATTTTCAATGCATAAAACAATCGTATGGGTTTATGAGGTAGACTAGATGTTCTTCTTTTAATTTTTTAGATTTAAACAATAAAAGACTTGATAGACAAATAAATTTTATAAATAAATGGTGTCCTATTACTTTCCTTATATACATAATGTATAAGGAAAGTATTGTGACGCGGTCGAAAATTCAAAATCGAATTTTCGACGGGAGAGCACGTTTCAAGCATCCCTGATCACGAATCAAACATTTTTGAAGTGATGTCTGTGTGTGTGTGTGTGTGCGCGTGTGTGTGTGTGTCAGTGAGTCTGTGGAGACGATAACTGACGAACGAATGGACCGATTCGAACGAAATTTGGTACAAAAATCACAATCCATAAACACTGGAAGCCTATTGTTTTTATACGCAATCGAATGTTCACAACCCCCCTAAATTTTCGAATGAAATTTTGAAAAAATCGTAAAAAAAACAAAACTGCTAATAAAGTTACGCAAATAGACATTTCTTATGTAATTTTTCATTAGAAAACGATTGACATAAATTTTAGAACGCTAAACTGTTAACCGTTCTCGAGATATTGTACATTTTTCAAAAAAATTATCAAAAAGTCATATAAAATAAAAAAAAATATTTCCTATTGAGAAACACGATCGACACATTCAGCTACACTACTCGATATACTAGAGTGAGAAAGTAAAAATTCAGAGAAAAAATAAAAAATTCAAAGAAATAAAAAGCTGACAAGAATTACATACCACCATTCTTCCCAGACCGTAATAGATAGTAGAAAATGGCTCAGGATTAGTAATCAGTTCCAGAATCTGAAAAAGAGCATGCTTAATTACATCCCATTGTTTTCGTTTCAGAAAAAATTTTCATCTCAGAAAACGTATTTGACAAAACATTTTTCTCGTATTGACGTCATTATCTAAATATGTACACTGCTGCACAATTTCTAAGGACGGATGACACTATCCCCCATAGCAACCACAAATTGAAAGGAAGCAAAATGTGGGAAATTAGAATAAGTGCGGGATACAGTAAGAAGAGGTGTGTGTATGCATATTTTTCATTTACACGTCTTTCGTCACGTGATAGCACTGATAAGAGATTTAAAGGATATGACGCGTGGAAAGTGTAGCAAACGTCACGAAGGAGGTCGTGTTAGAAGTATGACGTCTGCAGGAGACAGGTCCATTGTCCTATCGGCAAAAAGGGACCGGCGCATCACAACTCAGCAGGTGGTAAATCAGTTTCTTGCTACCATAGGACAGCGGATCTCCCGAAAAACTGCAGCCAGACGCTTGGGAGAAGGACTATACGCCCGCAGACCAAGTGTGCGTGTCCCATTGTACAGTCTGCACCGTACCGCTCGTTTGCAATGGTGTCGTGAGCTTCGCAATTGGACCGAACAGAACTGGGCTTGCGTACTATTCTCAGATAAGAGTAGGTTCAATCTGTCATCGGATTGTAGACGCCAACTGATCTGGCGTGAGAGTGGTACTGCTTATCTTCCAGAAAATATCTAGGAAAGGGACCGATATCCGACATGTAGTATCATGGTATGGACCGGCATCATGATCAATGGCGGCATGCCCCTACATGTGGTTGCAACTGGGACTATGACCGGCCAACGATACATTGATGAAGTTCTACTGCCTCATGTTCGCCTTTTGCGTGGTGCTGTCGGTGACCACAACGCACCATGTCATCGAACACTCGCTGGTCAAGATTGTCTTGTCAGCGAGGGTATTCAATGTCTCGTAGAGCCAGCACGTTCTCCAGATATAAACCCCATTGAAAATGTTTGGGATGCTTTGATGAGGCGACTTGCTGGTCGATAATATCCTCCAACAAACAAGAACACCCTCATCCATGCACTGACAGAGAAGTGGGATAACTTTTCTCAACAGCTGCTGGATAATGTTGTGCCACACGACCTATGGATTGTTGCATCGCACTCCATGGTGGACATATCCCGTACTGACACTTTTCTCAAAAGTGCCTGCTATTGTTCATATGCATTTTGCCATTTCTCTGTACACAGCATCAATTGAACACTTTTTCCCTTTCAGATGTTTCAAAACCTTCTGTATTTCCCAGAACAATAAATGATCTTTATTCTAATGTCCGAACAATGTGGCAACAATATTTTATCCTGCTGGGCTTCCACCCCCGCTTAATGTTGTGCTGCATTGCAATTTGTGATCCGTCCTTAGCAATTGTGCAGCAGTGTATAATAAAATTGTATGTTTGTCTGTTCCATATACAAATCCACGGATTTCGACAGACATTTTTGTATTTCAAATGTGATATGGTTATTTTCTACTTCACTACGGTTAACCCCATCCAGGTTTCAGAGTTTTAAGGATTATGGGTAGTTGAGATATTTAAAAAAGGCGTAATAATAAATCTTCGGTAAAACTTCAACCATTTCCCGAAATAGGTTCAGACTCAATTTAAAACTCGTATTTTTATAATACGTTCAACATTTAATGACACATTTCCAACAATGAATTACAACAATTTGATTAATGTATTCATATGTTTATTTATATTAGTATATTCTTTTCGGCAACAATGTATTTAGTTGTTTCTTGTGGCAATGGTTAAGCCATCTCTGTTAATGACGTTAAAAGCTGTCAATTTTGTTGCTTAAGAGATTGATATCTGTTTTTCAACGATTTAAAATGGTGGAGAAACTTGAATATTTCTTCATGACTGCTGCGGAAGCGATTGCTTTCGGTGTTTTAGACAATGCTATAACTAATATAATTGATTCTTTCCAGGTTTCGGTGATGCGTGTCGTGAGCTCTTCGGGTTGTTTCCCTGTCCAGAATAAGGTAAGTGTTGATGATTTCTCAGTGTGTAATTCGGACAGAACTCCACTTAAGGAACCAGAAGAACCTTCCGAGGAAGATCCTTCTCCATTCTGGGTAAGTGCTGGGCAGGAGGAAAGCGCTTCGGCACCTTTTGCCCATGACACGGCCATTAAGCCTCCAGAGCGATTCCGGTCACTCATTCAACCACCCACCATACCAAAGTCGAAAGCAGCGGTAAGTGTTTTACCTAATTCAGTTTCAGTCAGAGGGGAATCGGGGCGCAACTACACCATACACCGTGCACCGTTTTCGAGGAGCGATCAAGACCTATTGGAGGAAGTCGCGAGAGAGTTTCCCCGTAAGAAGGTAAGTGCAATTCCAGAAGATTTTAAAGTCATTTCGGAGAAGAGCCAGCCTCGTCCCTTTCGTAAGTACCGCTTGGTGAATCCTGCTGATGCTTACAGTCGAAGAAAGCCCAAAAGAAAATGGAGGAGAAGGCTGAAGGCTCTTTTTACTTGCTGGTTCCGATCAAATACAGTAAGTGAATAGTCCAGATAAAATATAGATTAAAATTGAGAAAAAACACAAAATATACTATCTAAATACTAATATCCGGTACATATAATAAAAAGAACAATAAATGCTCATAATATTAACTAACTATTAAATTAATAATGATACAATGTCATTCAAAAAATGACTCTGATGAAAAACATTTTTCTAAATTTGTAATAATCCCATTTACATAAGGTTTCCCGAATTTAATATATGTAATAATATATTTATAAATTAATAATTCATTATTATAGCCCAACAGTTAAAATGAACTTTATCTCCGTTATACATTCACAGTAGTTCCATCATATAAAGTACTTATTTATTTGAATTTCCTTTGGATGATTTAGGACATGGACCCCATTCATAGACCCATTCAGGTTTGTTTGAAATCCTTACCGTCTTGTAAGCCTCCAGAGCGATTCCAGCCACTATTAAAGACAAAACCAGCGGTAAGTGTTTTACCTAATACAATTTTCTCAGTCAGAAGTGAACAGGGTCTCAACTACCCCTACACGAGGCACCCTTTTCGAGTAGCGACCAAGCCTTATTGGAGGATGTCGCCAGAGAGTTTCCCCGTAACAAGGTAAGTGCAATTCGACAAGATTTTGAAGTCCTTTCGGAGAATGAAAGCCAGCCTCGTTCCGTTCGTAAGTACTGCTTGCTTCTGCTCTTTTTACTTGCTGGTCCGAGCAATACCGTAAGTGAATAGGCCAGATGAAATGGATAATAAAATTGCGAAAGAAACAACTAAAACATACTCTTTAAATAGTAATATCCGTTGAATATAATAAAACGAATAATACATGTTCATATTATTAATTAATTTTTAGCTTATTAATGACATAATGTAAAGTACCTATTTATTTGAACATTCTCTGGATGATTTAGGACATAGGCCACATTCATAGACCCATTTAGGTTTATTTGAAATCCCTATCATCTTGTAGCCCAATTAAAGATCAGAAAAATTCTAGGAAATAAATGAATCGTGTTTTGAAAGAGAAAATGTTTACACAAATTCTCTGTACCGTTTTAAAAGAAGCAGATATATGAAAATGGGGCGACAATGGGGTTGCTTAAAAAGTGTTATAATTCCGTTTTGTTAGGTCAGAAACAGTGTGTTCTAATCGAAAGAGTACATATAAGTGAGGTCTGCTTTAGTAACTGGCAAAAAGACATAGCATGAGAGCGGGAACTGCGAAAAAAAATAAAAATGAATTTGTTACAATCAACAGAGTTTTTATATCTGTGAATTGAGCCTTTGCCGTCCAATTTTCAGGACGATAGACAAGCACAAATTTTAAATGCTATAAATATATCAATAAATATTGATAAATCGATAGATTTTGATGTATACAGACAAAATAATAATAAAAAGAATTTCTTGTGACGCCTGTGTATAGATACCTCATACAAAAAGAGGTCTTTTTAGACAGAAGGTGGTGCAATAGAAAAACAAAATTTGCAGTAAAACATTTAATTATTAGTAATGCATTAAATAATCGCAATCCATGTATGTCCATAAATAATGTTTTAATTAAGTTAACAACCTACAAAATGAATCCACAATACAGTGACACTTCTTAAAATCCGACATAAAATCCTACACTTTTTTAAATTCGACATAGAAAGATCATTTTGAAAGGCCTTGAATAAAAATGTTTAACGGAAGATAATCCACTTCTATGAAAAAAAATCAATCATTTAATTACTTCATTCTTTAATACTCCAAGTATAAAAAAAAAAGGTTTCTTAATAACATAGAAAATTATCAAAATTAAATTAAAATTCTTTATTTCAGGAAAAGAGAATTATCAAATGTTATTTTACCACCCAAGGAAAACTACGAAATTTAAATTGGGAATAATTTCTGTTAATCATACGAATTACAAAAACATTCTAATTTTCTGTTACATAATGTATGCACACAAAATTTTCTTTAAATACCATTTCGTTTTTGTGTGTGCATTTCTTTGATTTTTTCTCTCATTTTGCATTTTCTATTTTTAACGGTTAACCCATGGCCGAGTGGTTACGAAAGTGACTTCTGAATCATGGGAAGTCAGGCCGTAGGGTATGAGTTTTACGCTCTTCCAGACGGTATTGACGGACTGCGCGTGCTAGGTTTCTCATGGTTTCCCTGGCACGTAACGCGAATGCGGCGCAGTTACCCATAAAAAGACCTCCATGAAGGCATCCCTCCCTTAAAGTTTGATCTGCTTATATCTTTTTTCGGCCATATTAATCAGAAATTTCTCACAGTGTTCTCTTTATTCTTTTATTTAGTTAAGTTTTTACTTCTACCTTATTATTAGTTAATACTATAATTAAGTTTAGTAAAAGTGGATTAGGCCTCTAGGGGATACCACTCTAAAAAAAACGCGCCGACAGCCGTACCTCTAGGGGTGGTGAGGAAACCGGCTGGTCAGAGTCGAAACATTCGATGCATGTACACACACACATTATATAAAAACAAATAACACACTTTACAGTCCGTTCTTGAGATACATACGATTTTGATCTAAAATGTAAGAAACAATACACTAATATCAAGTGAGTGAACCATTATGTGGGTTTGATAACCTGTTAGTTATCATTTCTTTAAATTGCCTTATATTATTATTTTCCCGTTGACTAACACCCTATTAGAACTCCGTTTTGACAAACCCATCAGAGAGCTCTGTCTGGGTAGTTTGCGGAATCCTTCAAGTGGGATGCAATCAACGTTTCGGCAGTTCGGTGATCAGGTCGATTATTTTGATGTCACGTGTTCCACTCGCGTCGGGTTCACGCTAAGAACCGATCATTATTAGAAATTCCGGATGCTTAGAACAAGAGGTCGAAGTTAGCAATCTGGCCTACTGAGACAGAAAGCATCGGTTAAAAATTTCTCGCTGGTAACTAGGTTTCATTCATCGTTCCTTTTTCTGGGGTGGCGCGCGTTATTTTGAAGAAGTAAAATCTCTCTGTGGATATTGCCACTATACACGTATAAATGTCTATTTATGTATCTTAAGAAATAATTAGAAAATATTGAAGTTTTGCTAATTTGGCGACAGTTTTGTCAATTTGGCAACGTTTTCAGAAACCCTTCACGTTGGCGATATTTCGATACATTTATAGCTAAAGTCAGCCGATATTCTTGCTACTTGTTTTATTTTTGTGTAACTTATTCAATAAATGTATCCGAAATCGTGTTATATTTCCGAAACGGTCCGTGCTAGTCTTCTAAAGTGAATACAATTCGTTTTCTAACGCACACGCACACCTCAAAAATGCGAATTCGAATTTTCTACCCGATGCGAATTCGAACCCTAATATTAATAACTAATTATTAATTACTATTACTAATTATTAGTTTCTTATAACGCGGTTTGCATACAGTACGATATGCGGTTTCCATATAACACGGTACGAATTAATCTGATTTGCACTAATCAGAGTTTTTTATAACGCAGTTTCCATATAACGCTGTACTAATTAATCGCGTTAGAGGAGGGTTGACTGAACAGTCATTAATAAGAAACCCTTTGTGTAAAAGATAAGAAAAACTTGAGCAACGTATTTAAGCACACATAAGACAAATTGCAGCATACAGCTGTTTCGAGGATACGCTGGAACCCCTTAGTCAGTGCAAGAGAACCAATCAAATTCTCAAAATGATCCATTTTGATTTTGTAAACATTCGACCCGTTCGGTTTTAACATCTAAACACCATTCGTTTTCTTTTTAAAATAAACACGTATGGCATTCTGTAACATTATTGAATGATTTAAAAAAAAAAAAAACATTTGAAACTTTGGGGTTTTCGAACGTTTGACCACGTTTAAAATCAAAAGGGTTTCATTACGCACGGATTGTAATAATTGTACCAAATCATGTTTTTAACATTCCATTCGTTCATTAAATATCGTATCCACAGACTCACGAACGCGACACACATTTATAAACACATACACAGACATCTCCTCAAAAACGTTCGATTTGAGTTCATAAATGCTTAAAAGTCTGTCGAAATCTCGAATTTTCAACTGTTTCCTATATATTATACTATGTATGTAGGTAAAGTAAAAAAATATTCTAAATTGAAAATCAGAATGAATTTTATATCTACGGAAGCCATCTAGTCAATGCTTATGAAGACTAAACAGAGTCAATGGCCAGTCATAGCTTCCACAGAATATTCAATGTTCGGGGGGAAGTGAAGATTTATGAAATGACTATAAAACATTCATTAAATTTCATTCTAAGTTCTCAAGGCTCTTACTCAAGGTTCTTAAAACCTAAAAGTCATCTGAAAATACATCTGAAAATGCACTCTAAAATATCTGAAATTTGCAAAAGTTCTAAAACTTCTAAAGTTCCTCTGACCTGAAAACATTCTAAAAATAACTGAATTCTTAAATAAACTGAAAGTCATCAAAAATAAATCTGAAAATGGACCTATTGACCAGTTTCCCTACGTGTACAAATATGTACTCTACATGTAATTAAATGGAACTTTCCTAAAAATATAAAAATGCATTAAAATAAAATAAAAGAGAGAACACAGATTTTAGGTTTTCAAAATCTAACGTTTATTAAAATTTAAACTTCATTTTTAAAAGAATTTTCAAAACTTTTTACATCTCATTAACTAACAAATCCAATAAACAACTTAAATAAATAAATAGAATGGCCGGTCGTATAGTGGTAGTAAAAACGTTAGAATATTAAATTTTAAAGTTAACAATATTAAACTTATTCAACTATTTATCTAAACTAGAATTTTAGATAAAAAAAACATAAGTTAGCCAAAAGGGAATTTAGAACAAAATTTAAAAATATAACCACAGGATTCGCAACTTAAAATATATAAGTGAAAGGGGTCTTAGTCATGCCAATTTAATTTAACTTTAAATACTGCAAAAGAATAAAATTAATGAAAAGATATCACCCATAAACGGGAAAACGCTGAACGGCAGTAATAAAGTCCCGAGGACGAAATTGATGTCAGTCATCATCAGCTTGGGTGCAGTCCCTTCCTGCTCCAGAAGAGGCCAAACGGAGAAGTACCTCCCGTAGGGCATCGGTACATCAAGTGAGTCCAACCATTCAAGTGGAATATGGTGTTCCAAAACTCCGCGAAAAGAACACTCCCAAGGCCTGATCTGCACAAAAACGGGCAGCTCCTTCACATCATAAAATTCTCAGCCGAGAGTAGCAGAGCGCCAGTGGACATCGCTCGGAACAAAAGAACAGACAGCTCCATCATCAAAACCGTGAAGTAAACAATTGGAGGTCCGGTCCTAAGACTCGGAAAATTTAAACTACTCAGTTCACTATGAAAGAACAAATCTGACCTCCGGAAGTAAACAACTATTCCAAAGGCGCCGACGATACTTCAGTAGACATCAATCACTTCGCTCGCAACGTCATTTCAAGTAAAAAAAACACTCTGATATCAGGATTCCACACACATTTACAGGCAGGCCGGGAAATAAGGCGTTCGTTCCTCAGAACGCATTTCGCTCGGCTCGCGCCGAGGCGCTGAAAACAACAACTCTATAAGACTACATTTTAGTTCCAATCAAAAGAGCAAAAGAGCAAAGAGCAAAGAGCAAAGAGCAAAGAGAACGAAAAAACGCGCGATTTGCTTATATACTGCGAAACATCGCTGCCACAGACTGTCAACAAAATTATCGATGAACGATAAAATAATTAATGACAGACGATTTTAATATTACGATCAACCAATTAAAAACTCGAAACGTTAAAGAAGAGAAATGGAATTTTAGAGCAGACGAAAATTAAAAAGAAATGAAGTGAAACGATTTGGAAAATACGAATTCGGCAATAATTTAAATATGGACGATTCTGAAATATTTAAAATGCTGAAAATAGAATAAAACCGAAAATTGCGATGAATTAACCAATTTTTAACCGAGAGCAATAAATTTGGAATCAAATTAAAGGGAATAAAAAGGGCAATAAATGGAATCACAAATTAGCCAATTTAAATAAATTTAAATTGCTAAAACCTAAAAAGAACGAACTTTCGCCGTTTTTAACACAAAACCTATAGAATAGAATATATTTGAACAAAGAATATCAAAAACCTAAACAATTGGAAAATGGATAACTAAAAGAGAATGACTATGTAAATAAGACCCCTGAACACATTTAAACTAAAAACAAAATACCTAAAATTGTTAAATATCCAAAAGTATAACCCAACACTATGTATGTAGGTAAAGTAAAAAAATATTCTAAATTGAAAATCAGAATGAATTTTATATCTACGGAAGCCATCTAGTCAATGCTTATGAAGACTAAACAGAGTCAATGGCCAGTCATAGCTTCCACAGAATATTCAAGTTGGCCTTGCCTGAAGTTTATATTTCTCGCAAGTATACATATAACTTGACGATAGATTACGATCCCCCTTCAAGTCCTTGTATTGAAATTTTTATATTGTTTGAAACTAATATTTTCGAGGCCCCCTAAGACTTATTTTGCTATCACAAATTATAGGATAATAGTGTAACTTGTTACACATGTTAGTGACTTCATTTTATAACGTACTTATGCATACTGTTTAGTGACGTCATCAAGCGTTTATAAAAGTAAGTGATTTTATTTTGAATGCGAGATTCACGTTCCTGTTTTCTTTCTTAGTTTGTACTTTCCCAAGCACGTACAACGATAATAAGGCGAAGTTTCCCTTAGAAAGTCGTCCTCCATGAAAGGAATCCCTCCTTGTCGGTACTGCCATATCTGGAACTTGCATAATGAATGCATTTATAGATGGATTACATTCTTTTAAAAACTCGAAATGTGCACGTTTGAATTAAAATTTCTGTGATGCGGCAATTTGATTTAAAATTAGTAGAGGGCAAATTTTTAAAAGATTCTTCTTATTTGAAAGTAGATTCATATATATATATATATATATATGTGTGTGCGTGTGCTGATTTGCACTCCTGTACTTTTGTTTTTACTATTTTAATATATATATATATATATATATATATATATATATATATATATATATATATATATAGGGGCCTAATGTTTGTACTGTTTGGCAGGGGCTTCAAGCTTATGTCTCATTAGCTTCATAGTAAATCCGCCATTGAAACCGATGGTTTATGCTTCAATCACAATCAATTCATAAAATAACAGACGAAAGTTATATTCATTTTGTTATCTTCTATAATAATAAAAGACAATGTCTAGTGCGCGTGCTCAAAGTAGAGGGGAATTCAGGCGAAACACGGCTACATTAGGCACAGTGATAGTTTGCTACTTTATTTCTTTCGACCCAGACCGTCCGACCTATACACGAAGGTGTAAAGTATCTGTTTGGACGGCCAGAACAGTGCCACTCAATTTAGACCGGAATCCAGTGGGGAACGTACCCACCTTTCCTTACCACACCACTCCTGTCTCGAAAGAAATTTTAGACCCACATATTTAATGCTCCCGTACTCTGTGTGACCATGGAGACAGTTTGGGCAGAGCTGGGAATCGAACTCGTGTCCTCCGAGTGCATTTCCCGTGCTCTAACCACCGGGTTGTACCCCCCCCCCCCCCTCCGCCGAGGCAATGTTACTGAGTCACCATCTGTTTTGCCATAGAATTAGATAACTTAAAGTCATTTGTTTCTACGAGAAAATCCTCTTCCGAGGGCCATTTGTATAATATCAAATACTTCAAAATATATTTTTGCTCTCCACCATTGTTATCGAAAATTTGTTTTGTTTCGGAAACATTAATCCACGCGTCTATTAATTATTTTGATGCGCTTTCTTGTAGTTTCACAAATAATTTCCTTTTGAGAGCAATTTTTAACAACTTATTATGAATCTCTTTGAAATTATTTAATTGCCTAATGTTTCATGACCCTGAATACATACAGACTGCTTTCAACGAATAAACAAGACACCCAAATTGATTCTCTCAAGTGAGCTCTTAATCCAGTTCTTGGGTATATACCCCCCCCCCCCCCCCGTTTGTTTCTTTTGTTTGTGCTAATTCCTCTTCAAGAATCCGGGGTTGTTGGTTCCCTTGCATTGACGGAGAAGATCCGGCTTATCCTCGAAACAGCTGTATGCTGCATTATTATGTGCTTATATACGCCGCTGTAGTTTTCCTTAATAATCTCGGAGGTTGGCAGTGCCAAACTTGTTCATTCAAAATTGATTTTAGAAAATCCACCCGAAAAAAATTCGCATTCTTCGAAGCTATTAACAAGATTTCTCGCATTAAAAGTTTTACCCTCAGTAGAGTTTTGCTCTCAGCATATCCAGGGTGATAGTAAACTCTTTCAACCCCTTCTGTCTCGTACATCCATGCTTTCCTGTGCCCCAGAAGAAGTCCGAGGAGTATGAAGGCTGAGCCACAATACTTGTGAATGAAAGATCTCGTCGAAAGAATCGTTGTTGCTGTGGACAAGATCAACAGCACACCAGGAGTCTGCGACAGTCTTTCATTCGTCGGTGACGGCTGTGCCTTCGGACGCCACTTTGAGTGTTATTTTGATGCGAATTGAAAAGTAGTACTCCTAAATCCCCTCTCTTTTTTTTCCGCTGGTGAAACTTCAGTATGAATATGTAACTTTACTCTTTTGGGGCACTATGAGCGGAATATGGCCCTCGGTTCTATTGCAAATATTGTTCGCTTGATGTGTATGTACTATCTTCTCTCTTTTTTTGTTGAAAGTGTTTATGATCACACTGTATAAGTGTTTTAAATAGGCTTGAAAATTCATTGCTATAGCATTCACGGCGTCTGCTCGTAAAGTCCGTCTTATTTCTGAAAGTTTCTCCAGTATTTTCAAAAACGAATCCCGCTTTGAATATTTTGAAACACTGTGTGCGGAAGAGAGTTTCTTTTGATAGAACCATATAGTATTTCTATAACACACACACGAAAAAGGTGGGCTTTTCGTACTTATTACTTTCCCTACAATGCATATAGGGAAGTATTGGAATCGCAACTCCGAATTTTTGACGGATCTACACGTTTTGGGATCTGTACAACACGAAAAATGATTTTTAGTGTGACTTCTGTGTGCCTGTCTGTGCAATATATGTATGCATTCTAACTCACAGAGTTTCATAAAATTTTGTAGGTAAGGCGCTTGTGGGTGATCCAGGTGCTGATTAGATTTTTTCATGATTTAGGATAAAAGAACCTGTTTTTATTACTTTTCTTATATACAATAATGTGTAAGGAAAGTATTATGACGGGGTCGAAAATTCGAATTCGAGTTTTCGACGGGAGAACACGTTTCAAGCATCCCCGATCACGAATCGAACATTTTTGAAGTGATGTCTGTGTGTCAGTGGAGACGATAACTGACAAACGAATGAATTTTTGTCTGGCCATTTTATGTGTTGTTATTTTGTCTATAAGTATAATTATAAATTTAAAAATATGTCTGTCTGTTTTCTGTCTGTTTGTTTCTTCAGTATACAAATTCAGTTTTTGACAGATTTTTTTCTCAAAACTGGTACGGCCACTTTTTACGTCACAGCGAGTCAGTACGTCATGTATTTGGTCCCGAAGGTTGTCGAGATATTAATAAAAACACAAAACTGAAACCTTTATAGCAATAACATTGTACAAATAATTCTGTTTCCAAATCGGTATTTTAAGAAATATAGCGCGTTGTTTTGCAATACAGAATTAAATATTTTCAATGCATAAAACAATCGTATGGGTTTATAAGGTAGACTAGATGTTCTTCTTTTAATTTTTTAGATTTAAACAATAAAAGACTTGATAGACAAATAAATTTTATAAATAAATGGTGTCCTATTACTTTCCTTATATACATAATGTATAAGGAAAGTATTGTGACGCGGTCGAAAATTCAAAATCGAATTTTCGACGGGAGAGCACGTTTCAAGCATCCCTGATCACGAATCAAACATTTTTGAAGTGATGTCTGTGTGTGTGTGTGTGTGTGTGTGTCAGTGAGTCTGTGGAGACGATAACTGACGAACGAATGGACCGATTCGAACGAAATTTGGTACAAAAATCACAATCCGTAAACACTGGAAGCCTATTGTTTTTATACGCAATCGAATGTTCACAACCCCCCTAAATTTTCGAATGAAATTTTGAAAAAATCGTCAAAAAAACAAAACTGCTAATAAAGTTACGCAAATAGACATTTCTTATGTAATTTTTCATTAGAAAACGATTGACATAAATTTTAGAACGCTAAACTGAACCGTTCTCGAGATATTGTACATTTTTCAAAAAAATTATCAAAAAGTCATATAAAATAAAAAAAAATATTTCCTATTGAGAAACATGTTCACCTTTCATATGTAATACATTGCGATAAATTGGGTGACATCATTCTCATGGATCTAGCTCGTTCCATTCAAAAAAAGATACTTTGAGTAATACTTTTGCATACTAAAAGATACTTTGAGAAAAAAGATACTTTGAGTAATACTTTTGCATTTGAACGCCAATAGACATTTATCTACTGTAAGAATAACTTATTTCTCCGTCCATAACGCTTGGCGATATTTTGGCGATGAATTTGGCGAAATGTCGCCAATTTGGCGACTTTTTGAATTGTTGCCAAATTAACGAAAATCTCGTCAAATGGATAAAAGTGACGCTAAATCAATGAAAATGACGACTAATTGTCGAAAATTCAATATCTTGGAAAGAATATTAGTATCTACTATAAGAAAAACCTATTTTTTTACTGTAAAAGTAATAAATTCATTACATTATATAAGGAAACTCATGTGTTGCCCACATCAGATTTTCTTACTTTCTAAACAACCTTCTTTCATTCTTTCTGTAAACTGAAAACTTAACATGAAAAGCGAATAAAAATATAAAGACATTTAATCACACGCGTTTACTTAACTCGTTAGAACCTAATAATTTTCGTCTCCGAACATCGCCTTGGCAAGTCATGACGATCGACACATTCAGCTACACTACTCGATATACTAGAGTGAGAAAGTAAAAATTCAGAGAAAAAATAAAAAATTCAAAGAAATAAAAAGCTGACAAGAATTACATACCACCATTCTTCCCAGACCGTAATAGATAGTAGAAAATGGCTCAGGATTAGTAATCAGTTCCAGAATCTGAAAAAGAGCATGCTTAATTACATCCCATTGTTTTCGTTTCAGAAAAAATTTTCATCTCAGAAAACGTATTTGACAAAACATTTTTCTCGTATTGACGTCATTATCTAAATATGTACACTGCTGCACAATTTCTAAGGACGGATGACACTATCCCCCATAGCAACCACAAATTGAAAGGAAGCAAAATGTGGGAAATTAGAATAAGTGCGGGATACAGTAAGAAGAGGTGTGTGTATGCATATTTTTCATTTACACGTCTTTCGTCACGTGATAGCACTGATAAGAGATTTAAAGGATATGACGCGTGGAAAGTGTAGCAAACGTCACGAAGGAGGTCGTGTTAGAAGTATGACGTCTGCAGGAGACAGGTCCATTGTCCTATCGGCAAAAAGGGACCGGCGCATCACAACTCAGCAGGTGGTAAATCAGTTTCTTGCTACCATAGGACAGCGGATCTCCCGAAAAACTGCAGCCAGACGCTTGGGAGAAGGACTATACGCCCGCAGACCAAGTGTGCGTGTCCCATTGTACAGTCTGCACCGTACCGCTCGTTTGCAATGGTGTCGTGAGCTTCGCAATTGGACCGAACAGAACTGGGCTTGCGTACTATTCTCAGATAAGAGTAGGTTCAATCTGTCATCGGATTGTAGACGCCAACTGATCTGGCGTGAGAGTGGTACTGCTTATCTTCCAGAAAATATCTAGGAAAGGGACCGATATCCGACATGTAGTATCATGGTATGGACCGGCATCATGATCAATGGCGGCATGCCCCTACATGTGGTTGCAACTGGGACTATGACCGGCCAACGATACATTGATGAAGTTCTACTGCCTCATGTTCGCCTTTTGCGTGGTGCTGTCGGTGACCACAACGCACCATGTCATCGAACACTCGCTGGTCAAGATTGTCTTGTCAGCGAGGGTATTCAATGTCTCGTAGAGCCAGCACGTTCTCCAGATATAAACCCCATTGAAAATGTTTGGGATGCTTTGATGAGGCGACTTGCTGGTCGATAATATCCTCCAACAAACAAGAACACCCTCATCCATGCACTGACAGAGAAGTGGGATAACTTTTCTCAACAGCTGCTGGATAATGTTGTGCCACACGACCTATGGATTGTTGCATCGCACTCCATGGTGGACATATCCCGTACTGACACTTTTCTCAAAAGTGCCTGCTATTGTTCATATGCATTTTGCCATTTCTCTGTACACAGCATCAATTGAACACTTTTTCCCTTTCAGATGTTTCAAAACCTTCTGTATTTCCCAGAACAATAAATGATCTTTATTCTAATGTCCGAACAATGTGGCAACAATATTTTATCCTGCTGGGCTTCCACCCCCGCTTAATGTTGTGCTGCATTGCAATTTGTGATCCGTCCTTAGCAATTGTGCAGCAGTGTATAATAAAATTGTATGTTTGTCTGTTCCATATACAAATCCACGGATTTCGACAGACATTTTTGTATTTCAAATGTGATATGGTTATTTTCTACTTCACTACGGTTAACCCCATCCAGGTTTCAGAGTTTTAAGGATTATGGGTAGTTGAGATATTTAAAAAAGGCGTAATAATAAATCTTCGGTAAAACTTCAACCATTTCCCGAAATAGGTTCAGACTCAATTTAAAACTCGTATTTTTATAATACGTTCAACATTTAATGACACATTTCCAACAATGAATTACAACAATTTGATTAATGTATTCATATGTTTATTTATATTAGTATATTCTTTTCGGCAACAATGTATTTAGTTGTTTCTTGTGGCAATGGTTAAGCCATCTCTGTTAATGACGTTAAAAGCTGTCAATTTTGTTGCTTAAGAGATTGATATCTGTTTTTCAACGATTTAAAATGGTGGAGAAACTTGAATATTTCTTCATGACTGCTGCGGAAGCGATTGCTTTCGGTGTTTTAGACAATGCTATAACTAATATAATTGATTCTTTCCAGGTTTCGGTGATGCGTGTCGTGAGCTCTTCGGGTTGTTTCCCTGTCCAGAATAAGGTAAGTGTTGATGATTTCTCAGTGTGTAATTCGGACAGAACTCCACTTAAGGAAACAGAAGAACCTTCCGAAGAAGATCCTTCTCCATTCTGGGTAAGTGCTGGGCAGGAGGAAAGCGCTTCGGCACCTTTTGCCCATGACACGGCCATTAAGCCTCCAGAGCGATTCCGGTCACTCATTCAACCACCCACCATACCAAAGTCGAAAGCAGCGGTAAGTGCTTTACCTAATTCAGTTTCAGTCAGAGGGGAATCGGGGCGCAACTACACCATACACCGTGCACCGTTTTCGAGGAGCGATCAAGACCTATTGGAGGAAGTCGCGAGAGAGTTTCCCCGTAAGAAGGTAAGTGCAATTCCAGAAGATTTTAACGTCATTTCGGAGAAGAGCCAGCCTCGTCCCTTTCGTAAGTACCGCTTGGTGAATCCTGCTGATGCTTACAGTCGAAGAAAGCCCAAAAGAAAATGGAGGAGAAGGCTGAAGGCTCTTTTTACTTGCTGGTTCCGATCAAATACAGTAAGTGAATAGTCCAGATAAAATATAGATTAAAATTGAGAAAAAACACAAAATATACTATCTAAATACTAATATCCGTTACATATAATAAAAAGAACAATAAATGCTCATAATATTAACTAACTATTAAATTAATAATGATACAATGTAACTCAAAAAATGACTGATGAAAAACATTTTTCTAAATTTGTAATAATCCCATTTACATAAGGTTTCCCGAATTTAATATATGTAATAATATATTTATAAATTAATAATTCATTATTATAGCCCAACAGTTAAAATGAACTTTATCTCCGTTATACATTCACTGTAGTTCCATCATATAAAGTACTCATTTATTTGAACTTCCTTTGGATGATTTAGGACATGGACCCCATTCATAGACCCATTCAGGTTTGTTTGAAATCCTTACCGTCTTGTAAGTCTCCAGAGCGATTCCAGCCACTATTAAAGACGAAACCAGCGGTAAGTGTTTTACCTAATACAATTTTCTCAGTCAGCAGTGAATAGGATCTCGACTACACCACACACGAGGCACCCTTTTCGAGTAGCGACCAAGCCTTATTGGAGGATGTCGCCAGAGAGTTTCCCCGTAACAAGGTAAGTGCAATTCGACAAGATTTTGAAGTCCTTTCGGAGAATGAAAGCCAGCCTCGTTCCGTTCGTAAATACTGCTTGCTTCTGCTCTTTTTACTTGCTGGTCCGAGCAATACCGTAAGTGAATAGGCCAGATGAAATGGATAATAAAATTGCGAAAGAAACAACAAAAACTTACTCTTTAAATAGTAATATCCGTTGAATATAATAAAACGAATAATACATGTTCATATTATTAATTAACTTGTAGCTTATTAATGACATAATGTAAAGTACCTATTTATTTGAACATTCTCTGGATGATTTAGGACACAGGCCACACTCATAGACCCATTCAGGTTTATATGAAATCCCTATCATCTTGTAGCCCAATTAAAGATCAGAAAAATTCTAGGAAATAAATGAATCGTGTTTTGAAAGAGAAAATGTTTACATTAATTCTCTGTACCGTTTTAAAAGAAGCAGATATATGAAAATGGGACGACAATTAGGTTGTTTAAAAAGTGTTATAATTCCGTTTTGTTAGGTCAGAAACAGTGTGTTCTAATGGGAAGAGTACATATAAGTGAGGTCTGCTTTAATAACTCTCAAAAAGACATAGCATGAGAGCGGGAACTGCGAAAGCAAATAAAAATGAATTTGTTACAATCAACAGAGTTTTTATATCTGTGAATTGAGCCTTTGTCGTCCAATTTTCAGGACGATAGACAAGCAGAAATTTTAAATGCTATAAATATATCAATAAATATTGATAAATCGATAGATTTTGATGTATACAGACAAAATAATAAAAAAAAAGAATTTCTTGTGACGCCTGTGTATAGATACCTCATACAAAAAGAGGTCTTTTTAGACAGAAGGTGGTGCAATAGAAAAACAAAATTTGCAGAAAAACATTTAATTATTAGTAATGCATTAAATAATCGCAATCCATGTATGTCCATAAATAATGTTTTAATTAAGTTAACAACCTACAAAATGAATCCACAATACAGTGACACTTCTTAAAATCCGACATAAAATCCTACACTTTTTTAAATTCGACATAGAAAGATCATTTTGAAAGGCCTTGAATAAAAATGTTTAACGGAAGATAATCCACTTCTATGAAAAAAAATCAATCATTTAATTACTTCATTCTTTAATACTCCAAGTATAAAAAAAAAGGTTTCTTAATAACATAGAAAATTATCAAAATTAAATTAAAATTCTTTATTTCAGGAAAAGAGAATTATCAAATGTTATTTTATCACCCAAGGAAAAATACGAAATTTAAATTGGGAATAATTTCTGTTAATCATACGAATTACAAAAACATTCTAATTTTCTGTTACATAATGTATGCACACAAAATTTTCTTTAAATACCATTTCGTTTTTGTGTGTGCATTTCTTTGATTTTTTCTCTCATTTTGCATTTTCTATTTTTAACGGTTAACCCATGGCCGAGTGGTTACGAAAGTGACTTCTGAATCATGGGAAGTCACGCCGTAGGGTATGAGTTTTACGCTCTTCCAGACGGTATTGACGGACTGCGCGTGCTAGGTTTCGCATGGTTTCCCTGGCACGTAACGCGAATGCGGCGCAGTTACCCATAAAAAGACCTCCATGAAGGCATCCCTCCCTTAAAGTTTGATCTGCTTATATCTTTTTTCGGCCATATTAATCAGAAATTTCTCACAGTGTTCTGCTTATTCTTTTATTTAGTTAAGTTTTTACTTCTACCTTATTATTAGTTAATACTATAATTAAGTTTAGTAAAAGTGGATTAGGCCTCTAGGGGATACCACTCTAAAAAAAACGCGCCGACAGCCGTACCTCTAGGGGTGGTGAGGAAACCGGCTGGTCAGAGTCGAAACATTCGATGCATGTACACACACACATTATATAAAAACAAATAACACACTTTACAGTCCGTTCTTGAGATACATACGATTTTGATCTAAAATGTAAGAAACAATACACTAATATCAAGTGAGTGAACCATTATGTGGGTTTGATTACCTGTTAGTTATCATTTCTTTAAATTGTCTTATATTATTATTTTCCCGTTGACTAACACCCTATTAGAACTCCGTTTTGACAAACCCATCAGAGAGCTCTGTCTGGGTAGTTTGCGGAATCCTTCAAGTGGGATGCAATCAACGTTTCGGCAGTTCGGTGATCAGGTCGATTATTTTGATGTCACGTGTTCCACTCGCGTCGGGTTCACGCTAAGAACCGATCATTATTAGAAATTCCGGATGCTTAGAACAAGAGGTCGAAGTTAGCAATCTGGCCTACTGAGACAGAAAGCATCGGTTAAAAATTTCTCGCTGGTAACTAGGTTTCATTCATCGTTCCTTTTTCTGGGGTGGCGCGCGTTATTTTGAAGAAGTAAAATCTCTCTGTGGATATTGCCACTATACACGTATAAATGTCTATTTATATGTATCTTAAGAAATAATTAGAAAATATTGAAGTTTTGCTAATTTGGCGACAGTTTTGTCAATTTGGCAACGTTTTCAGAAACTCTTCACGTTGGCGATATTTCGATACATTTATAGCTAAAGTCAGCCGATATTCTTGCTACTTGTTTTATTTTTGTGTAACTTATTCAATAAATGTATCCGAAATCGTGTTATATTTCCGAAACGGTCCGTGCTAGTCTTTCTAGGTCGGCCGGGAAGTGCCACCCAATTTAGACCGGAACTCAGTGGGGGAGGCATCCACAGGGCCCGTACCCTCCTTCCCCTACTACCAACCTCTCGGAAGGACTTACGGACCCACATGTTTAACGTGATCGTACTCCGCATGAACACTGCTCACGTGTGAGTGTGAAGACCCAGACCGTCCGACTCATCCAGAGAACTTGAGTATCTAATTGGACGGCCGGGAAGAGATCCGGCGACAACACCAGAATAAACACAACTAAACAAAACAGCAAACAAACAAAGCAGTAATCAAAAACAAAACACAACACCAAAACAACACAGCAAACCAAAATAAAAGGGAAGGCGGCACCACCGGGGAGGAGCAAGCAAAAACCAAGGGGATCAACAGAGAAAAAGTTAAAAGCAGCAATGGCTCTCAGGCTATTCAAGTGATTTTGTTGGATATTTCTCTCGCTATGAGAACACAGTTTTTAATTTTGTTAATTGAAGTTTTATTCGAGCAGACACTCGAGAACCAGGCCGCGGAATTAGCGGGGGAAGGACACTGCTCACGTGTTGTTGTTGTTGAGACCCAGACCGTCCGACCTACCAGAAAGGTGTAAGGTAACTGTATGGACGGCCGGGAAGTGCCACCCAATTTAGACCGGAACCAAGTGGAGGAGGCATCCACAGGGACCGTACCCTCCTTCCCCTACCACCAACCTCTCGGAAGGACTTACGGACCCACATGTTTAACGTGATCGTACTCCGCATGAACACGGCGGCATTTGTGGCAGCGTGCAAATCTAGCGCGCAAACCATGGGGATACCGCACCCGAGATGGCCAACAGCACGCGGCGTTCCGAGGTGGTCACCCACCAAGTACTAACCGCGCCCGATGCTGCTTGACTTCGGTGATCTAACGAGAACCGGTGTTTTCAGCACGGTACGGCCGTTGGCCACACTGCTCACGTGTGCTATAACTCAGCGTCACTCAAAATTGTGACATCTCGAGAGCTCTATAGATCTTATTTGAAAAATCTAACTATTAAAAATATATTTTCCCTTTGCCATTGTAAGTAAGAATAAGTGAAAAATTTGTTTTACATTCTGAATAAAATATTGACATCGAGCAAAGAAAATGTAAATATCGGTACTGGGGCAATTAATTCAAGAGAGATGGCAATACTTTCTATATTTTTCTAATGTACAGTAGTAAATACTAAGAAAAACAATTAAATATTTGAATTTATAGTAAAAGTAAAGCAATTATCCAAAAGCGATATAAAATAAATTTAATGTAGTATTTTGACACATACTTATGTAAGAATTTTTAGTTGTAGAAATACTTACTTCTTGTTTTTTGTTGTTGTTGAGACCCAGACCGTCCGACCTACCAGAAAGGTGTAAAGTAACCGTTTGGACGACCGGGAAGTGCCACCCAATTTAGACCGGAACCCAGTGGGGAGGCATCCACAGGGACCTACCCTCCTTCCCCTACCACCAACCTCTCGGAAGGACTTACGGACCCACATGTTTAACGTGATCGTACTCCGCATGAACACGGCGGCAGTTGTGACAGCGTGCAAATCCAGCGCGCAAACCACCGGGCTACCGCGCACGAAATGTGCCAACAGCACGCGGTGTTCCCAGGTGGTCACCAACCCAAGTACTAACCGCGCCCGATGCTGCTTGACTTCGGTGATCTAACGAGAACCGGTGTTTTCAGCACGGTAGGCCGTTGGCTTGTTCTTGTTTCTTGTGATACTCACCACCATTTCTTGTGATACTCACCACCATCAATTCCTGATCTCATTCATAAGCTTCTTTGATCCACATGAAAAATGGCTGCAACAATATTAATCCAACATAAAACATTTCGAAACAGTTAGATGTGGCAATCCTCCACATCAACGCACACTTCAGTACTGCAGAAGAAATGTCTTGTCGACTTGTCCCCAATTCCAGCTGCGAGGTATTTTTGGTTGTGCCCTAAAACCTTCGTCCTGCTTACGATGGTGATGTTCTAGTTGCTTTACTGTTCCACCTGAAAGACACCTCGAAAGACAGTCTTAGAAGAGAATTATATAGAACATGTTTGCAGCACGAAAAATGCCACAACAGGACAACTTTTGTGCATCTCCGGAGGAATTTCATACATAAGCAAAAGTCTTGCTTCACAGAACAGGAATCTCAAACCAATGTAACAAACCCTAGAAAGCTGTCGCACAAAGTAACTAAGAAAAAAGTCACTAACATTATGAATGTTAATAGTATAACTAAATAAAAAAGGAAAATTTAATGTAACTAAACATACGCTCTTTATGGGTTAGGTTTTCTAGGTTTTCCCAGTATATAACGTAATTACAACCCAGTTTTATATAGAAAAACATTTACAAAAGATTTTCCTAATGATAGCAATATGTTACATCTGGTCATTACTAAATAAAATATCCCTAATTTAATACAGCCTACCGCCAGTGCTTCTATACAAATGAGATTCGACAAAAAAATTCAGGTTATGATGGTTTGACATCCCTTTCTGGAAGTGAAAGCATTTCTGATGTCGGTGTCTCTCAACCCGCATCTACCTGAGGCTCCTAAATATACAGGCTAACGCAACCGCCATTTTGTCACCAACCAGTCCGATCCGTTATAGTCCACCTGTGCTATTTCAATAAAGCGGGTATGTTGCATGCCTGATATTTAATACTCAATTTAGCTGTAAAATAGGTGCTTCTGCTTTCAAGAAAATTGTATCCACCATTCAAAAAAGTGATCTTAATTTTTTAGCCATCACGGGAAAAGAGATAGGAAAGCAACCCTGATTTCACCATGTACAATCATATCCTGTCAACTAGGAATCAAGATGGCCGCTATTGCGCCAGCCTGTGCATTTACGAGCCTCACATCTGCCATCGCGAATGCCTTATGAGGAACTAACGTTAAATTTGCAGTAATGAATCTCCTGGAAGCGGAAGACGATCAGAATTTTAGGCCCGCTAACGACGGCATAAATTTGCGCGCTCTGTTAAGGAATTCACTGGTTCATTAGTTACTTTTAGGAGCAGGAGGTTTTCGGTTGAGAAACTTTTTGGGGACACTTAAACCTCTCCACCACGGTAAGGTTGGACGTCATCGGAGGGGACCCCCCACCCCTCCCTGACCCTATCACCCTATCAGTTCGGCACCTACAACGCTAACGCATCAACACACCTATGACAAGAACACAGATCTCCTCCTAACGACAACAGACGCCTACTATTCGCAACACTCATACTCGAAACTTGTCTACACAAATTCCTATCACCAACGCAACACTCAACGACACAAGAAACCAACCGAAGCTCGAAACAGACGACCGGTACCTTAAAATAAGCACATCCTAAAAGAAGCGAAACGGAGGACTCCCAAAGGAATTTTCAAAAGAACTGAGAAATGATAGGACCTTCGACGTCTGAAGTGGGCAGCAAACCAGTTCTAGAAGATTTTATTCGTAAACTTTTATAAACTATTGACTATATCCTATTATTTATACGTTGATCGATTGATATTACTATTGCTTTAGTTATGGACTATTGCATGGACTATTGTTTTAGTTGTGAACTACTGAGTATAATATTGTTTCAGAAACGGACTATTGAATGAACTAGTACTATTGTTTCAAGAATGAACTATTGAAATGACTATTGCTTTAGAAACTATTGATATTCCTCTTGTTTCTATTATTGACTATTGATTAATAAAGTAACTATGGCCGGTTCACTGACTATTGTTAATTTAAAAAAAAAATCTGATGTGGGCAGCACATGACTTTCCTTATATAATGCAATGAATTGACTTCTTTAAGAGTGAAAAAGTGATGAAAAGATCCACGGCGCAGTGTATATAACGTTAAATTGTACATTTGGCTCTTTTCCAGATGACAACATGTAAAACTATTTCGTACCCAAATAACTTATATTTTATGTAACTCTAAATTAACAATTATCAATATTGACAGTATCCTCAATAAGCAATATAGTCCATATATTTCAATATTTTAATAATAAATTCATCAATTAGGCGTCATTTTCATTAACTTGGCTTGACGTCTTTTTTGCAATTTTGCCGATATTTTCGTCAATGTGGGGCTAAATATCGACACGTTGGCGATATTTAGACAACCATGCCTTACACAATAAAATGTATGCCCATCAAATGACAGAATTATAAATTTGCAAAACATTGCATTCTATTTGGCGTCATTTTTATCATTTTTGAAAAACTTTTATCAATTTATTGACATTTTTATCAATTTGACAACATTTTCGTCAATATGGCAACTTTTAAAAAAGTCGCCAAGTTGGCGATATGCCGCCAAAATTCATCGCCAGAATTTCGCCAAGCGATACAGACGCAGGTTATTCTTATAGTAGAATTTTATATTCTTTCCAAAATATTGAATTTTCATCAATTAGTTGTCATTTTCATTGAAGTAGCGTTATTCTTATCAATTTGGCAACATTTAAAAAACTCGCCATGTTAGCGATATTCCGCCAAATTCGTCACCAAAATTCTGTCAAGCATTATGGTCGGAGAAATGAGTTATTCTTATAGTAGATAAGCGACTAATGGCGTCCAAATACAAAACTATTACCCAGAGAGAATTATATATATTATTCCCTTACAGTAGATTTTTTTTATTCTTTCCAAGATATTGAATTTTCATCAATTAATCTTCATTTTCATTGATTTAATGTCATTTTTATCAATTTGGCAGTATTATCGTCAATTTGGCAACATTTAAAAAACTCGCCAAATTGACGATATTCTGCCAAATTCGTTGCCAAAATTTCGCCTAGCATTGTGGATGGAGAAATAGGTTATTCTTATAGTAGTTAAACGTCTAAGTCGTCAAATTACAAATCTACTATCCAAAGTGTCTTTTCTCGTGAATGGAACGAGCTAGATCAACGAAAATGATGGTAATAAATTTATCGCATAATATTACATATGAAAAATGAACAGTTTTCTCAACAGTTAATACTTTTTTTATATGATCTTTTGATAAATTTATTTGAAAAATGTACAATCTCGAGAATGGTTCATACTAGCGTTCTAAAGTTTATGTCAATCGTTTCCTAACGAAAAATTACATAAGAAACGATTATTTACGTAACTTTATTGAATGTTTTAATTTTTTGATGATTTTTTTTAAATTTCATTTCAAATTTTAGCGAAGTTCTGAACATTCGATTGCGTGTAAAAACAATAAGCTTTCAGTATTCACTGATTGTGATTTTTGTACCAAATTTTGTCAGAATCGCTTCATTCGTTTGTGAGATATCGTCTCCATAATCTCACAGACACACACGCACGCACACACAGACACACACACACATCACCTCAGAAACATTTGATTCGTCTTCAAGGATGCTTGAAACGTGCTCTCCCGTCGAAAACTCAATTTCGAATTTTCGACCCCGTTACAGCACTTTCCTTATACAGTATACTATGTATATAAGAAAAGTAATAACGTCCACAAATTGTATGTAGGGAATGTAATAAATGTTATCAAAGTACAATTTTCTACTTATTCTAATTACACTTTAAACAAAGGCTATGAATATAGCAAAATATGGAAAATTCCTACATTTAAGAGATAAACTAAGAAAATAAATTACTTAATTACAAGATGATATTAGAACAATAATTACAAGATGATATTAGATGATATTACAAGATGATATTAGACAATTATGCTTATCACAGGTGAACGGTTCAAAAATTGAAGTTGTAGAGGAAAAAGAGTTTGTCGTAATGCAATTTTTCCCTCTCAGATTATAAAAATCTGATATGGGCGGCAAATGACTTTCCTTATATAATGCATTAATGAATTTACTACTTTTACAGTCAAAAAAAAAAAATCTGATGTGGGCAACACATGACTCTCCTTATATAATGCAATGAATTTACTACTTTTACAGTTAAAAAAATCTGATGTGGGCAACACATGACTTTCCTTATATAATGTAATGAATTTACTACTTTTACAGTAAAAAAAATAGGTTTTTCTTATAGTAGATACTAATATTCTTTCCAAGATAATGAATTTTCGACAATTAGTCGTCATTTTCATTGATTTAGCGTCATTTTTATCCATTTGGCGAGATTTCCATTAATTTGGCAACATTTCAAAAAGTCGCCAGGTTAGCGATATTCCGCCAAATTCGTCGTCAAAATCTCGCCAAGCGTTATGGACGTAGAAATAAGTTATTCTTACAGGACATAAATGACTATTGGCGTTCAAATACAAAAGTACTACTTAAGGTATCTTTTTTCATGAATGGAACGAGCTAGATCCACGAGAATGATGTCACCCAATTTATCGCATGGTATTACAAAAGTGAACCTGTTTCTCAATAGGAAATATTTTTTTTTTATTTTATATGACTTTTTGATAATATTTTTGAAAAATGTCCAATATCTCCAGAACGGTTCATATTAGCGTTCTAAAATTTATGTCAATCATTTTCTCATGAAAAATTACATAACAAATGTCAATTTGCGTAACTTTATTAGTAGTTTTGATTTTTTGACGATTTTTTCAAAATTTCATTCGAAAATTTAGGGGGGGGGGGGGGTTCTGAACATTCGATTGGGTATAAAAACAATAGGCTTCCAGTGTTTACGGATTGTGATTTTTGTACCAAATTTGGTTCGAATCAGTCCATTCGTTCGTCAGTTATCGTCTCCAGAGACTCACTGAGACACACACACACATATACACACACACACACACACACACACACACACACACATACTTTCACACACACACACACACACATACTTTCACACACACACACACACACACTGACATCACTTCAAAAATGTTTGATTCGTGATCAGGGATGCTTGAAACGTGCTCTCCCGTCGAAAACTCGAATTCGAATGTTCGACCTCGTCACAATACTTTCCTTATACATTATGTATATAAGAAAAGCAAAAATGGTGGTTTGTCATAAATTTTCAATTTTAGGCCGAAACGGAGATGCTGTGTTTCCCCAGTTCATGGACTATCTTTGATTTACAGTGCAATAAAATATAAAGTTAAAATTTATACTTCAAGATTTTCATAAGATTTAAATCAATAAATAAATCGCAAGGTTTATTTGCGATTTTAAATAGAAATTATATTTGTTAATAATCAAAAATACATTATGAACTGAGGATGAAGTACATACTGTTCTTAAATACACTTAAGAACTAATATATATATATATTTTTTTATACAACATTAATTTCTGCATGATGGGGCGAATTACATATTGAAATTTACAGTGCAATATTAAATTTACAGTACACATTTATAGTACATACGACCCAGTCCAGGTTCCTTTTGCATAAATAATTTTACAAGATTAAATTTTTTCCAAATGCTAAATGAAAAGAAAATGTCTGCTCTCTTTAAATTCTATTAAAACATCATCCACAACACATGTTGGAAAATTGCATTCCATTTGTGGAAATGTTGAAAATATGCACTGTGTATAATATTTCTCATTATTATTTTTTTATATAAAAATATTTTGTATGTATTTCATATTAGTACTTCTTGAATTGTTAAGAGTCATAATAAAATAGTCGAAAACCTAAAAGTAACTTAATCTACGACTCGCACCAGAAGAGCATTTGGCACAAAAGAGAAACAAATGTTAAGTGACATTTTTCAATGGTTGAAATTTCGTCTTTTTACGAACTCTAAACTTCGCAGAGCGTTTGTGTTACATTCAGACTTTATAATTTCAAGTGTAAACAAATGCTTGGCTAGTTTGCTATTAAAGTTCTATTTAGGGTTTTAAAATAAGAAACCTAGATGAAGCCGGATGTCTAACAGCTGTGCACTTAAAAGCAACTTAAAATCTAGGAATATATAAAAAATTATTCAATCTTAAATAAAATTTCTAGGTCAAGTCCAAAACATATGCGTATCTAATTCATTATGAACAGATTGCTAAATTTTCTTAAACTTAAGATGAGTAATAAAGCAAAAACTCATGTCACCGGTTTCCTCCTGGAGATGAGCTGTCTTCAGGGCTGGAGTGAAGAGGCCTTTCTTGATGAGAGGCAGAGAAGGTGTTCTCTTGATGTCGCGACGACCCGTCTGAAACAAAAAAGAACACTTATGAATGCAACAGTAACATCTATATTGCACATTATGTTTATGTTGATCGCTTTTGCTGCAGGAAAATTATATTGAAATAGGATGTGTCGCCATGCTGGCATATTTATTTTCGCAATAACATACTATACAGTATCTCTCTAATATCGGCTTTTCCTTGAAGGTGTTTTCAATATTCATCTAATCATATTTTCAAACATTAAATGTTAGTCCATTTAATTGGATAAATATTAAATATAGAGTAGGTTATCTACGGTATCACTGCAAAGTTAATAAGGAACCCTGATTTAATTTCTTACAGTACTATTGCTAGCCAATGTTAGATTGATTTAGGATTGTACTGCTTTACGGTACAAACACTGAGGCCAGAAAATTTATTCTGTGGTTCCGAAATCAACAAGCTCTCGCTAGAAGGTGGTTGGATTGTTTTATTTTCAGTTTGCGTTGTCATTACATTTTTTTAAATTTTAAAGCCTATGGGTGATTGAATTTTAAATAGTGTTATTTCTGAATGTTAAGTCTGAAGGTTAGTTCGGAACAAATTTATCTCCCGGCGACTTGATGGAGAAACGATAGTATATAGAAAATAAATGAGGTATCGAATGAAAAGGATGAATCAGATGAAAGTTTCCTGAAGAAGTGTCATCAAAAGAAATACTGATTTGGGCAACTGATTAAAAATAGTAGCGATTTTTACTTTCTCATATAATGTAATATAGTATGCATAAAGTATTTATTTCCCGAATTCGAGATTTGGTTTAGGGTGGAACAGCCCAGTTCGTGGTGATTGCACTCGGATGACTCGAATTCAATTATCGGCTTTACCCAAACTGTCCCTGTGTTCACGCGGAGTACGGGCATGTTAAATACGTGAGTCCGTAAGTCCTTCCGAGAGGTTAGTAATAGGGGGAGGAGGGTACGGACCCTTTGGATGCCACCCCACTGGGTTCCTGTCTAAATTGAGTGGCATTTCCTGATCATCCAAATACCTCACACCTTCGGATAGGTCGGACGGTCTGGGTCGAAGAAGAAACAGAAGCAGCAATTTGATTTATTGTATTTTTGTGATTCATGTCATGCATACGATACCAGATATAAAGTACCTAGGTATACAAATTAAATATCATTCTCTATTCCGTGGAGACGAGACTTGACGTGAAACTTACTTAATTGAAAGGAAATAAAAATGCTGCATATTAACTTTTACGATACTCAATTATTTCAATATTATACACCGAGAAATGGCATCACTTTCAGAAGCTGCACATAAACGTTTGGGCTATGGAAGTAGAAAGAAGGATATAAAACTCCTAGGGATGAAACGCTCGAAAATGACACAATTCCGTGAGAATTATATCTAGATGTCGTAAGTGTTAGTAAAGTAGTTGCTATTGTGAGTTGATACAATAAAAAGGTGTAGTAATTAGTACATGTATTTTTGATTATTTTTAAATGAAGGATTCTCTTATCATTAGTATAATTAACAAGTATTTTTTCATAGTTATAGGATAGAGTACAGAATATATGAGGATAAAAATAAATTGAAATGCAAAATAATTTTAAATACGTAGCAATATTCTTTATTGTTTCAGTTCTAATTGGCATTGAGCTCATAATATTTTTACAAAATGGACAGTTTAAATAAATGTTTTAGGCCTATCGCCATAGAAATGCATACAATGCAGGACTACTTATCTCATCCCAGTGCCACCTGAATGATTGTCTCAAACGATTTTGGCGTTTTCTTAATATGAAGTTTTAACTCTTTACTTTTACCTCCATGGGTTGATAGGTATACAGGAAACTTTAAGCAGACTCTAAGGTACAGTGCTTACCTATTAAACGCCGTTAATAATTTAGAAACTAAAACTTTAATAAATAAAACTAATGGTTTGAGTTCAAAAAAATTTATTTCCAATATAAATATTCAAAATGTTTCTGATATTTCTCCATGTTTCAATGTAATTCATTTTAAATGGATAATCAAAAGAAATTCTGTTACTATGGAAACCTTATTTATTTTCCAAACGAAACGCAATTTTGAGTCACGATTCCTCGTAATTAAAATGCGAGCTTTTATATTGTTAATCTCATTGCGATGCGATTTTCGATTGCGTAGAGACGAGACTAGATTGGACACCAAGCTTACTCCATGGAAAGAAAATATAAATGCACTGCATCTCAACTTTTTCAATACACCAGTATTTTATTATTATATTCCGAGAAAAGGCATCACTTTTATCATCCTTTGCTACGATACAGCAATCTTGTGAAAATTAGACGCTGATAAATTGAAAAGATATTTGCTAAAATATAACTAAAGAATGGGTATAATTAAGTGGATTAGCAACAATCTGTAAGTAATTTAGTGATTTAGAAAATTCGGTTTTCTTTATAGGTTAAGAAAATAGTTTTACACTTGACATTTTCATTTTCATTTTCAATAATACGACACATAAAATTAAACTCATATGTAATTTTGATTATTAGTTTTACTAATACATTAATTACAAATCCTCTAGGCTTTTAGAATCCAACCTAAAATGTACTGAATCAATGTAAATATGATATTTAAAACATCAGTTTCAGTTGAATGTTATCTTCCATAGTATTAAGGATCTGTCAAACATTTGAGGTATACTAAAAATTGATACGTTTTCTCAATTAAAAAGGTACATCTTATTTATAACAGCTGATAGTTTCATAATGAGTGGAAATATGTGACACATTAAATTACGACTTTCAATTCCGCGAAGACGAGACTAGATAAGACAATACAACAATATTACTTAATTGAAAGAGAATAAAAGTGAACTTCGTCTTGACTTTTCAATACACCATGACTTTAATATTATATTCCAAAGAATGGCATCCCTTTCAGAAGCTGCGTCCAATCAGCTGCCTTTTTTCATTAACTGTGCCTGAAGCGAAAAGCTATCTTGCTAAAACAAAACGTTGCTGAATTGAAAGCATTTTTGTCAAATATAACTGAGGAATGGGTCTATTTAAGTGGATTAGAAACAATCTGTAAGTAATTTAATAATTCAGAGGGCTCGCTTTTATTCATAGACAACGTTTTAAACCTAACAGTTCAGATTTCATTTCCATGTCAATTAGACGATGTAAAATTTTGACTGTTGGTTTTATAAAGAAATTAAATAAAAAAAAATCATCGAGATGTTTTAGAATCCACCTTTAAATATACTAAATCGTTATTGATAACATTCTTATAACATCAGTTTTGAATTAAATATTATCTTTAGTACAATGAATCTGTCAAAAAGTGGAGGTACATTACACAACTTGTTACATACAAGTATAATACGCTATGCAATAGAAAAATTGCTCTTATATAAGTCTTGTCCGTATAGTGGTGAAATTAACTGCTTTAGAATTACAGTTTTATCATTTCCTGGTGTAATAAAATAAGGTTAATATATATATATACTTAATTCTGTACTTTCTGCTATTGGGGGTATCTACTCAAAATATTAGAAAGTTAATTTTAACTATTAATATAATAAGTGTGAATGTTAATATAAAACGCCGTACAGGCAATAACATATTGCTTTACATATGATAAAATAATTAATATTAGGTTACTATAGACATAAAGATGCTTATATTAATCTTTAACATAATTCAAAAAAGTTAATAGCTACATAATTCTATTATTATCTATCTATATATACTAATTGCCAAGTGTCCGTCTGTCTGTCTGTCACGCTTTTTTCAGGCACTTCCCGTATAGATAGAGACTTGCAATTTGGTACACGGCTCGGACGTTCGATAAAAACCCCTGGAAAAATCGAATTTTTCAAAAATGTTCTCTAGGGGGGGGGGGGGGGGGGTGCTGCACACCAAAACGTTCGAAAAGTGAAATCATAGGAAAGCATGCTTTGCGATGAGATACAGACTTCAAATTTGGTGTATTGATAAACCGTTCGAAATGAAGAAAGTGTACAATTTCAGATTTCCAATATTTTCTACTTAAGGGGGTGCCGCACTCCAAAATATTCGATTTACCGAATAAATGAGAAACGGCTACTTTAAAATTTGATAGCGGCTTGAAACTTGTTATATGGGTTAATCACTTGACGAAAACACCCAAGAAGAAAATAGTTTTCCAAAAATGTTCATTTGAGGGGGTGCTCCAGAGTAAAACGTTCGACAACTGAGTTGATAAAAAGCCATGCTTCGGAATGAGATAGAGATATCAAATTTGGTGCAAAGGTAGATAGCTTGGAAGGAAGAAAGTGTACAATTTCAGTTTACCAATATTTACTACTTTAGGGGGTGCCGCACACCAAAATGTTCGATTTTCGGAAAAAAGGAGAAACGTCCTTTTTAAAACGTGATAGAGGCTTGATATTTGGTATATGGGTGAATCATTTGATAGCAAATACAATAAACATGGAGTTTTTCCAAAATGTACACTTAAAGGGGTGGGTACTCCACATAAAAACATTCGAAAGGTGAAATAGTAAAAAAGCATGTTTCGCGATGAGATGGCGATTTCAAATTTGGTATATGGGTAAATGGTTGGAAAGGAAGAAAGTATGCAATTTCAGTTTTCCAAGATTTGTTATTATAGGGGGTGTCGCACACTAAAATATTCGATTTGACGAACAAATGAAAAACGCCTGCTTTACAATGTGATGAGGCTGAAATTTAGTATATGGGGTAATTATTTGATAAAAAACCTAAGATTATTACGGTTTCTCAAAAATGTTCATTTAAAGGGGGTGCTACACAGAAAAACGTTCGAAAGGTGAAGTGATAGAAAAAAATGTTTCGCGATAGGATAGAGACTTCAAATTCGGTGTATGGGTAAACTGTTCGAAAGGAAGAAAGTGTGCAATTTCAGATTTCCAATATTTTCTACTTAAGGGAGTGCCGCACACCAAAATGTTCAATTTACTGAATAAATGAGAAAAGGCTCCTTTAAAATTCGATAGAGGCTTGAAATTTGATATATGGGCTGATCATTTGACGAAAACACCCTAGACGAATATAGTTTTTCAAAAATGTTCGTTTAAGGGGGTGTTCCAGAGTAAAACGTTCGAAAAGTGAATTGATAAAAACCATGCTTCGGAATAAGATAGAGATATTAAATTTGGTGTTGTTAAGGTTTTGGTATTTTAGTTTGGAAAGAAGAAAGTGTGAAATTTCAGATTTCCAATATTTGCTACTTTAAGGGGTGCGCAAACTAATATGTTCGATTTTCAGTATAAATGAGGGACGTTTCCTTTTAAATGTGATAAAGGCTTGATATTTGGTATATGGGCCAATCATCTGATAAAAAAACCAAGACAAAGAGAGTTTTTCAAAAATGTTCATTTATGGGTGTGCTTCACAGAAAAATGTTCCAAAGGAGAAATAATAAAATAGGGGTGCCTCTGGATGAGATAGACTTTAATGTCGTGTACGAGTAGAAAATTCGAAAGGATTAAATGCGCAAATTAATTTTCCCAATATCTTCTTTTTTAGGGGGTTCTGCACACGAAAATATTCGATTTGTCGAATAAATGTGAAACGTGAATTATAAAAAAATTTACATTATTCAAGGGTTGCTTATTGCAAGACCGTTGATTTTCAACGGGTATTCGGCTAGTATATACTAATTGCCAAGCGTCCGTCTGTCTGTCACGCTTTTTTTAGGCACTTCCCGAATATATAGAGACTTGCAATTTGGTACACAGCTCGGTCGTTCGATAAAACCCTCTGGAAAAATCGAATTTTCCGAAAACGTTCTCTAGAAGGGATGCTCCACAACAAAAAGTTTGAAAAGTGAAATGATAGGAAAGCATGCTTTGCGATAAGATAGGGAACTTCAAATTTGGTATTTGGGTAAACCGTTCGAAAGGAAGAAAGTGTGTAATTTCAGATTTCCAATATTTCCTACTTAAGGGGGTGCCGCACGCCAAAATGTTCGATTTTCCGAATAAATGAGAAACGACTCCTTTAAAATTTGTTAGAGGCTTGAAATTTGGTATATAGACTAAGCATTTGGTGAAGACACCCAAGACGAATATAGTTTTTCAAAATATGTTCGTTTAAGGGGGTGCTACCGAGGGAAACGTTCGAAATGTGAATTGATAAAAAAAAAAACATGCTTCGGAATGAGATACAGACTTCAAATTTGGTGTACGGGTAGATAGTTCGAAAGGAAGAACATGTGCAATTTCAGTTTTCCGATATTTTGAACTTTTGGGGGTGCTGAAAATTAAATATTCGATTTGTCGAAGAAATAAGGAACGCGAATTATTTAAAAATGTACCTTATTCGGTGGTTGCTTAATATGAGACCGTTGATTTTCAACGGGTATTCGGCTAGTATTATCTAATAGTTGATGCTATTTTTCACTTTTAAGATAATACTATTTGTAAAAATTTATTTAATCGTAACGCCATAATATATATATATATATATATATATATATATATATATATATATATATATATATATATATATGTATGTGTGTGTGTTCGTATATATATATAAATGAAAAGGGTACGCATTTTTTTTTAGACATGCGCAATGAGTCATTTAAAACCTAACACAGGACATGCGCAATGAGCTATACTTGATACTTGACCGCCAATTGGTAGGCTTAATCAATCTTGTCTAATTACCATTATTAGTTTGTAAAATTCAGTCATTTTAATTTTAGAATCTTTTTGTACATAGTTTCCCCATCATTTTGATATATATTACTATAATACTAGATGTGTTTCACAAAAATGTCTGGAAGAAAATATCATCAACGGTGGGTCTTAGAAGTTAGGTGAAATACGAAAAATAATTAACAAAGAGAGAAGAATTTAATTCTGATAGTTACACTCCTGGTTATTTCATAAAAGTTCGAAATTTCATTTTTTATACGACTATCCAATCAGGAAGATGTCAATTATTAAATATGTTTAATTAGGGGGGGGGGAGATCCCGATATTTTGGGGGGGGGGGGAATTTCATTCAGCTATTTTAATTATTGTTATTAGACATTTTTCGTTCGATAACAAGCGAGCAGCAACAAAAAAATTGTTCAAAATTAAATGGTAGAAAATGTCAATGGGTGGTTTTTCTGTTATAAATAGAATTGGATATATCCCCCCCCCCCCCCCACATTTCCTTTCAGAAAAAATTAATTATTCGCTTTTGCAATTTACGTAAAATAGATTAAGGCAAGAATTATTATTTATCGATATCTTAGCGATTTTTTTAAAAAAAGTTGCCAAGTAAATTTTATCAGCCCTCATTAGGCGAGGTATAAATTTACAAATTAACATACTTTTTATTAGGGGGCTGGGTATGTAAAGACCTAAATTTTTTCTTTTTTTATAAAATTATCAGTTCTGAGGGATGCAATCATCAGAACTAAATTCTCTTCCGTTGGCTGACATTTTGAAAAAGAATAACGTCTTTGTCGCCACTTGCCGCCAAATCGGGTGTGACAGTTATGGGTGGAATTCTGAAATATTGTAGCCCCACGTATAATAGTTGGAGGAGGACGATAGTGGTATCAAGTGTCAGGCTGCGTATTTATGCTAGTTATGAGGGGTGAGTCATCGGGGTGACGCGCTCGAGCGAAGAATGCGGCTTAACGCAAGATAAGATAAAAATTACAAAGCAATAATCAAATCGACAATCTTTTATATTGTTAATTCTGCTACTAAATACACATATCCTAACAATTATCTTTGAAACTCATTTCCCCTATCATAGACCACTGTTATAGGTTAGTAGGTTGTACAAACCGTTGTTTTATTTGCAAGCACCAGTGTGTAACAAGGCGTATTCTATATTGCAATAGTACTTCCGGTACAGCCCTCGAGGTTTTTTTTTTTTTTTTTTTTTTTGTAAATACAATTTACTTTTATACGACCAGCCCTACATTAAAATGATTTAGATATATTTTAACAATCAACAGCTCAAGAGAATTTCGTACAATCATTCGAAGTTTAACGATACTTACTTGATATAGATAATGAAATTAAATGCGGTCAGATATGTCAACTGTAAACACATGCTATTTTTGGTCTTTAAGATAACCAGCAAATGGTGATTTACAATTTGTTAGAAATTAAATGCTGTAAGCTATATTCTGACGAAAATTATACAAAAAATTACGTTTATAAATTAAAGGTCGATTACATGGAGCGAATTTTGTCGCCGCTCTTGTGAAATAGCTTGATTCACAAAGTCAGAGAGTAAAGCAACATGGCTGCTTTGCTCGTTCACTCACCAGCTAGATCAATAGCACTGATTGGGCGAATAAACTAATCTTCCCTCCTGTAGTCGCTCCTTTATTGCATAGCCTACGTAGATTTGCATTAATTGAGTTGCATATATAAATTCACAAACCACACGTTAAAAGTTATAATTAACATTAACACGGTAAAGGATAACATTATACAGTACAATTCTTGCCATTAAAATTGCGTGTTGTCAACGAAATATAATATTTTACTTGCTGTAAACATTTAGGCCACGAATTTGCGGAATTAAAATCTGTGAAAATCCAATTACGAATTTCGAATCCGCGAAGACGAGACGAGATACGGCAATAAACAAAGATTACTTAATTGAAAGGAAATGAAATTGAACTGCATCTCGACTTTTCCATACACTATGATTTTAATATCATATTCTAAGGAATGGCATCACTTTCAGAAACTTGATCCAATCAGCTGCCTTTTTTCATAACCTGTGTCTAATGCGATAAAGCTGTCTTGCTAAAACAAAACGCTGCTGAATTGAAACTACTTTTTCCAAAGATAACTGAAGAATGGGTCTATTTAAGTGGATTAGAAACAATCTGTAAGTAATTTAATAACTCAGAGAGGTCGTTTTTATACACATACAACATTTTAAACCTAACATTTTAGATTTTATTTCCATGGTCAATAGGATGTAAAGTTTTGAGTGTTGGTTTTATTAAGAAATTAAATTAAAAAAAGCATCTAGATGTTTTAGTATCCACCTTGAAACATACTAAATCATCGTTGAAAACATTTTTATAACATTAGGTTTGAATTAAATATTATCTTCAGTACTATGAATCTGTCAAAAAGTGCATTCATTTTACACAACTTATTACATATAATACGCTATGCGATAGATAAATAGTTATTAAATAAGTCGGCATTATCCCAAAGACCGGTACGGTCTTGAATTTGGCGACTTTTCTGGCGCCCGATGTTGAGACAGTTGCCATAGTATCCAACCAAGTCGCAAGGTTACCATGATTATGTGAGCACGAATGTAAATAAACAAACTGCGTAGTAAAATGCGCAGAAACGTAAGTGCAAAGGGGCATTATTTTTATCATAGCTCGTAACGGTAAACTGACGATGATGCCAAATAAAAATTGAAATTAATCTTATTAAACATTGAATTTATATTTGTAATGAACATTAGTTATTTAGAATACATTAATAACATTATATATTTAAAGATTTCATTTGCTAAAGTGCATTTTAAGTGAATATACACTACTACTCATTTTTATCATAGTCACTAAGTAGCGTTCTAAAGATGTATACATTGACTAGCAAATTCTGCAATGTATATGCGAGTGAGGGGAAGATATATAACGATTTTTCGCAAAAAATTTCGTGTATATATTTTAATAAAAGTTAATATTTTATTTTCCGGTTAATAAAATATATCCATCAAAGAAGATAAATTTAGATACATCCTACAAACATTAAAGGTTAAACGAATGTAAGTTTCTAAAGTAATGTATATGTATATATATATACGTATGTATATGTATATATATGCGTATGTATATATCGTAATTCAATGTATATGTCAGAGGTCGCACATAGCAACAGCTGTTTGTGCAACAGGTGTTCTGTGGCTCATAGAGTGATGTAGCAATTAGAATATGGATCTACGCCCGCTTCTCAAATTAACCGCCCGCTAAAAAAACATCACAGAATCCGGTCCCGCTGGCTGTCGGAGGTCGCACGTAGCAACAGCAGCTTTTGCAACGGATGTTCCGTGGTTCATAGAGTGATGTAGCAATTAGAACATGGATCTACGCTCGCCCGCTAAAAAAAAATCACAGAATCCGGTTCCGCTGGCTGTCGGAGGTCGAACGTAGCAACAGCTGCTTTTGCAACAGGTGTTTTGTGGCTCATAGAGTGATGTAGCAATTAGAACATGGATCTACGCCCGCTAAAAAAAATCACAGAATCCGGTCTCGCTGACTGTCGGAGGTCGCACGTAGCAACAGCTGTTTGTGCAACAAGTGTTCTGTGGCTCATAGAGTGATTTAGCAATTAAAACATGGATCAACGCCCGCTTCCCGAGCTAACCTCACTACTCTCACCTGCTAAAAGACATCACAGAATCCCGTCCCGCTGGCTGTAGGAGGTCGCACGTAGGAACAGGTGTTCTGTGGCTCATAGAGTGATGTAGCAATTAGAACATGGATCTACGCCCGCTTCGAGAGATAACCTCGCTACGCTCGCCCGCTAAAAACATCACAGAATCCGGTCCCGCTGGCTGTCGGAGCTCGCACGTAGCAACAGCTGTTTGTGCAACAAGTATTCTGTGGCTCATAGAGTGATGTAGCAATTAGAACATGCATCTACGCCCGCTAAAAAACTTCACAGAATCCGGTCCCGCTGGCTGTCGGAGATCGCACGTAGTAACAGCGGCTTGTGCAACGGGTGTTCTGTGGCTTATAGAGTGTAGTAATTAGAACGTAGATCTATGACTGCTTCGCGGGCTAACCTCGCAACGGTCACCAGCTATAAAAGAACATTACAGTATCCTGATCCCCTGGCTGTCAGAGATCGCACATAGCAACATCTATCTGTGCAAAAAGTGTTCCATAGCTCATAAAGTGATTTTCATGTTACTTCCGCGCTTCAAAATCTCAATCAAACTCAATCTAGAATAAACCACGTACGATTCCTTATACGTAATGCGCATTCGCTCAAAAAACACAGCAAGCCCACGTATAACCATCAAACTCTTCAGTACTATCATTCCTCTCACACAATCGCATTACCCACTTGCAATCAACCCCTGAATTCATTTTACCACTATCAACCAAACGATCAAAAAGAACAATACTAAATCTTTCACTCTTCATAGCCATTTCATGAATGAAATCAAAGAAATTTTACCAATACTTGTATTTAAATCTTGTTCCCAAACATCTAATTTTAAAAGATCAGTAGAATAATTCATAATGAGCATAAAATAACACAAATTAAGACAGTTGCCAGAGTTATCAACTCGCAAGGTTACCATGGTTACGAAGTACGAAGAGTTAAAGAGTTACTAATGTCGCAACATAGCCCTCCGCTTATCGCCGATTTGGCGCTATAGAAAAAAAACAACCGTACCGGTCTTTGGGATTTAGCCAATAAGGGTCTTGTCCGTATAGTGGTAAAATGAGCTGTTTTAGAATGGCAGTTATCATTTCCTGCTACAACAAAATAAGATTAATATATATTTAATTCCGTACTTTCTGCTATTGGAGGTATCTAGTGAATGTGTTAGGAAGTTAATTTTAACTATTAACATGTAAGTAGTAGAGAAAGGGGTGTTCACCGCCGATGGCGGTATGTGCGGTATGCGGTATGGCCGCCATCTTGAATTCCGTAATCCTGGACGGGGGTGTAAAAGTGGGGGTAAATGAAAAAAAGTGGGGGTAAAAATTTTGGAGAAACTTTTTGTCGGGTGGCAACGATGTCGTAGTCTTGTACGAGGGGTTGAGGGGGAAATAAATTTTTTGGAACGAGATTTTTCTAAGTATGGAAGAAACTTTTTTTGAGGTGGCAACGCCGTCGGTGGCGGTATGGACCATCAGTGCCCTCTAGCGGCGGAAAGTGGAACTATCAAGGATGGAACTTAGAAATATTTTTCTGTTTCGGTTGCCATAGCAACACCTGGGGGAAGAAACTTTTTTCGAGGTGGCAACACCGTCGGTGGCGGTATGGAACCATCAGCGCCCCCTAGCGGCGAAAAGTGGAACTATGGGGGGTTAAACTTCAGATTTTTTTCTAAGTATAGGAGAAACTATTTTCGGGGTGGCAACGCTTGGGGTTCTGCGACAGTGGCGGTATGGAGCCATCAGCGCCCCCTAGCGGCAGAAAGGAGAATTAAAATTGGGATTTTTTTTCTTTTTATTTTTTTTTCTTTTTCTAAATGAATTAAAGGTGTTAATGAGGATAATGAAATAAAGTGATTAAGTATTTCAAGGTATATGTTATTGCATGCTAGGAGCGTGCCAAGGCCATTGTTATTACATATCAAGGTCCTACAATACCCCTCTGCAATATCGGGGTTACGAAGTGAACTGCGAGAATATCGTATGATGAGGGGTATGCCAAGAGCATCGAACATAAATTTTAGGAATGTGCCGCTTTTAGCGTTTTTTTCACAAAAAGTTTTCAAAACGTTAAAAAAACAACAAAAATGTACGTTTTTTCAACAAGTTGAAGTTTTGGAGTTGTTGGATTTCTCTATGGGAATTAACATGGGTTTTCACACTTTTGCGAAATTTTTAGAAAAAAATGTGGTTTTTCGCAAAAAAGCGGCCAAAAATGTGTTTTTTGAAAAACGCGGAATCGGCCGATTTTTTTCAAACTGTCGGATTTCTCTATGGGAATTAACATAGGTTTTCACAATTTTGCAATTTTTTGAAAAAAAATGTGCGTTTTTGCAAAAATGCGGCCAAAAAAGCGTGTTTTTAGAGTAGCAGAATCGCGTTAATTGGGTGTATAGGAGGGGTGTGTTTCCCCAACCATTTCGATCTTGGAATTGAAAGAGGTCGGTCAGGATGAAGCGAGTTAGATTTTGTGAGGAAGTATGCATTATAGAGGTTCCCAAAGATGAAGATCGCAAGGGATTCTGGGAAATTGACGCCCAGCGTTTCAGAGAGCGCATTTTAAGATTTGGCGTTATTTTTAAATCTGTATATAAAAGAGGCAAGAAGAGAGATTAGTTTATTTAAAGTCATGTCTTCGAGAGAGGAGGTTATCGTGACGTGTGTCTATCTGATTACTGTTTTAATAGTATACATTACAACGGAAGTTTTGATTGATTTAAATATACCAAGGGATTTTATTCTGCATTTAAACGAATCTGTGAATATTTCCATGTTGGAATGATGGATGGAACCTACCAAGACCCCAAACACCCCGCAAGTTTCGGTGGAGTGGATAGCATATACCGTGCTCTTCAAGGAAAAGTACCCAAGAAGGAAATTCAGAATTGGTTACAAGGTGTGGATGCCTATACATTACACAAGCCAGTTCAACGGAAATTTAAAACCAACCGTGTTATAGTGTATTCTATAGATCAGCAATGGCAAGCTGATTTAGCTGATATGTCAACACTCAGCCGACAGAATGATGGATTTCGCTACATCTTAACATGCATTGATATTTTATCCAAGTATGCATGGGCTATACCCCTGAAGCACAAGAGAGGGGTAGATATTGTGAATGCCTTTCGGACTATATTTAAAGAGCGCATTCCAAAATCTCTGCAGACGGATCAAGGTACAGAATTTAAGAATCAGAAATTTCAAAAATTACTTAAAGAGCATCATATCAAGTTTTTTACAACGTTTAACACCACAAAAGCATCTGTTGTTGAGAGGTTTAACAGAACCCTTAAGACAATAATGTGGAAATACTTTACCAATCAGAATACTTATCGCTATTTGGATGTATTGGACTCGTTGATGGACAGCTATAATCACACCTATCACTCCAGCATTAAGAAAGCCCCTGTGAATGTGAATTCGGACAATGAACAAGAAGTGTGGTTTACACTCTATGGTAACCTGCCTAAGGGAGTAGGGAATAGTAGGGGGTACTGGCTCACGCGGTGCTATACTTTAACATGGGGAAATTGCGGTGCTAGTTCTCCCATGTTAAAGCATAGGCGCACCTCATGAGCAGGGGTGAAGCTTCCACCAGCACGTGACTTTCCATGATGCCAGTCAAAGGTTAGGATGGATCAGATGATTTTTTTTTCCTTTTTCTTTTTTTTTACGTGTTAATGCTTTAAAAATTTCGTAAAGTTTTTTTTTTTTTTTTTTTTTTTTTTTATATTTTTTCGCAAATGTAAGTTTTCTACTTTCGTAATAATTTTTTTTTTAAAAAAATGTGGTAATGGGAAAAATTAACATTTTGTTAAAATGTTCCAAAACCGTAAAAAAGTAACAAAAAATGTGGTAATGGGCAAAATTAACATTTTGCGTCTTTTTTTTTTAAATGTTAATTTCTCTATGGGAATTAACATGGGTTTTCACACTTTTGTCATTTTTTTTCAAAAAATGTGGTAATGGGAAAAATTAACTTTTTGCACAAAATGTCTCAAAAACGTAAAAAAGTAACAAAAAATGTGGTAATGGGCAAAATTATCATTTTGCGATTTTTTTTCAAAATTCCAATTTCTCTATGGGAATTAACATGGGTTTTAGCACTTTTGTAATTTTTTTACAAAAAAATGTGCGTTTTTACAAAAATGTCACTAAAAATGTGGTAATGGGCAAAATTAACATTTCGCACAAAATGTTGCAAAAACGTAAAAAAACAACAAAAATGTGCGTTTTTTACAAAAATGTGATAAAAAAGCGTGTTTTCCAAGTAGCAGAATCGCATGAATTGGGTGTATGGGTGGGGTGTGTTTCCCCAACCAGTCTTGGATTTCAAAATTTTAAACATAAATATTTTTAATAATAGCAGATACCTGTTTTCAACAATCTAAATGGGGTAATGTCTCTTTAAGAAATTAGATATTGTTAAAAATATATATATTTTTTTAAATTGTGGTCCCACCTCCACCCGGTGTATAGGATACACCGCCACAATTCAATCTAGCATGGTCTGGTCATTTAAATTTGATAATGACCGTATGCTAGGCTCTTGATACCGTCCTTTAAGATATGTCGCTTATCATCATAGGGGGATAGCCCCATTTTATTTTGCTTCACAGTAAACATCTGGTGGTCTTTACTTGCAATTTTAAATTGTTCCACTCTATTATATCTTCGCTTTGTTAGGCAATTATAATAATCTTCATGATGGATGTGTTTTTTTACAACATTCTTATTAACACCTTTAGCAGTCTTTTTATCCGTGAAGGGTGTTTTTAGGCTATACATTTTCGATCTTAGGCCTACAAATTCCACGGCAGGAGTTCCATTCAACTCGTCTTTCATTTTTCCAATCCTTTTTTTATTCTTATTGGAATGGAGTGGATGTGTTGGAGGATAACCCGAAAAGTCAAAATAGTCTTCATAACTTTCAAAATCTTTGTAAATATCCTCTGTTTCAATTTCATAGCACAGGGAATCGGTGTCTGTGAAAAGCAATTCGGCTCGGCTTCCATACATCTTCTTAATAAAATCATAATGAAACTCATACATAAGTGTTTTACTCAAGTCCAGTACTGAAAAACCTGCATAGATGGGTCTATTCAGTTTCAAATGAGTCTTATGCATATGAACTGCTACCAGATCTTCATTAAATATTTTGAAGGAGTGTAAGGCTGGTGATGCAAGTAATTTTTTCAGTCTCTTCTCAGTCTGTACTAGCTTAACATCCATTCTTTTTCTCAAATTTTCCATAGTTTTTCCAAACACTGCGTTATTCATAAGTTTGAACAGATCTTTTTCAAAGGAATTTTTTGCTTTCATTCTCTTCTCAGTAAATTGTACATAGGGCTTCAACCAGGGCTCTTGCTTAAAAGTTAATACTCGATGGATTTTCACAAGTTTCATCCCCAGCTTCATATACTGCTTTAAATTTCTATAATGCAGAACATATTTAACCTTATGATTCAAATTAGGTGTTAATTTGATCTGGTCCTTGCATATTTTCAAATTCATTTCTTCAGATAAATTCCGGCTATACTCCGAAATCAGAGATGGGGTGATATGAACTCTTTCGGGTGCTAGAGGATAATCATTATGCTTATCATGCAAATCATGGGGATAGTCTATATCTGCTTCGATAATATATCCTACAGGTGAGTCATCTTCAACAGCAAGTGGATTAAAGTTCTGAATGTCTTGAGAATCAAGCCATCTAAAATCCGATACGGGGAGTGCTTGGCTTAGAGCCCACCCATATAGATTATTAGCATCCAGGTACATTATATATTTGCTAGGTTTCGTAGAATCAAAATGTTCCAAATACTTGTTATTAGCCTGACTAAGGCGTTTACTAATAACACTAATACCGCCTCTTATACCTTCTTCTAAAAATAAGTACATATCAGGATCTGTTATCAGTTCTAATGATACTCCACTAGTCTTCAAGGCTGCATTCCAGGCAAGAGATGGCAATGTTAAACAGTGGGCAGCATCTATTCCATAATAATTCAATGTCAAATCACGGAAATTCTCAAAAATGTCCGCTAATAGAAGAATATCAGTTTTTATGTACAAGTCATGATACTCCCCCATATTCTTTATCTTTAAAGATGTCCAAACATGTTGAGCATAGGTATAGGCATCATCAGAGATCTCCTCTCGATTTAAATCATCAAAGAAGGCCTCTTTAGAGGGTAAGCTCGTTTCTTCAAACTTGGTAGCACAATCCATATAAGAATAGGGGTAAACACCCTTTCTAGTCACTAAATCCACTTGATCACTTGTAAAATGTTCTTGGGTGATACGAAACTGATTGGATTCCAAACTAGAACTTAGTTTCTCAATAGAGGCAGGTAAGAATTGAAGAGAATCTATAAACTGTAAACTTCCTAGGCTGAATGTAATATATTGCTGCATATTGCTACTGATGCATTCAATCCTCTTTCCTTTAAATTCACCGATCCCCTGCATAATTAAATGTCCATCATACCCCTTTAAATTATGAAACACAACGGGTATGCGTCGTCTTATCTTGTAATTCAGATTACAATTAGGATGGGCTGCACCTCTGTACTTGGAAGTTAAGTGGCAATGGTCTCTCACACGCTTTTCTCCTAAAGCCTTGTTACAAATATGGCAGAGAGTAGCATTTTCAAAGTTTTCACGATCTTCAGCAGTAAAATTCATTTTCATATTTTCTCTCAGTATTCTCTGAATCTCTTCTTCTTGAATAAGGGCTTTCAAAAAATGATGAATCACATCTTCACCCCTATAGATAACAGGTCCTTTAAAGGTTTTTCCATCAGGCCCAATAATAATATAGGCAAAACCACAAGGAACATGATGAGATAAGATACTCTCATGTGAAACAGAAGGGGTATTCTCACATATATCCACTTTCATTAGGAAAGACTCAAAGTCTGCGTATACCACAAATGGTACACGCATTTGCATGTAAATACTTTGAAATTTCAAAATCTTATCATTGTCACTGGGAAACTCCACTCTCTGTAGGCCATATTGGCTACATAATTCAATATGCTTCTTTAAACGAGCTTCAGATGAAAATTGCTGTAAACAGTAGTCACAAAAATATTGCTTCTCTTTATGTTTTCTTATACTGTATAAAAGTCTGCTCATACTTCTAATACAACAGTAATGAGACTGTTCATCATTACTAATAAGCAGTAAATTACAGTGTTGTTCTCGTCTATTAGATGATATATAGAGCGGAAACACCTTCTTATCTTCATATCCAAAGACATTCAGGCTCACATTATTATTATTTCGCTCAAATAATTTAACTTGGTGTGAAGGAGTGGGAAACTCGATTCCATCCAGATTCAACTTGCATTCATGCTCGATATATTTGCTGACACGAGATGCATTCTTATAAACTGGATAAAGTTCTGCTAAGATGGACCACATAAAACATTTCTGATCACTATTTTCCACATTAATAATAGCTCTCTTGGCTAATAGTTCTTTAGGTAGCGGGATATAGCTTGAAGCAGCCAGAGGATCATATGTCCCAACATCAATCATAAGTTCCTCGATTCTCTCTAAGACCCAACCGCTACCACGGCCTTCATAGGTTTCGAACGATGTTAACACTTTTGCAAAGGCAGTATCCATATTAGAATCCAAATCTTCTTCTGTAATGTTTTTCATACAAGAACTTCTGAAATAGTTTATACAGTATTCCTGTTCTCCTCCAGATCGGAAACGAGTAAAACGGCAACATACATTTATGTACCATATAATACTACGTTTCAAAGCAATTTCCTTTAGCACTACTTGTTTTATCTCAATTCTATGAGAATCCAAAAAGCTAAGTAAATCTTTTTCAGCATGACCAGCAATTTTATAAACAGTCACAGTACCGTTTAAAGCTTGTTTGCAGGGTTTTTTAGTCGCCTTCTTCTTCTTTTTATTCATACACGGAGCATCTAATCTTTTTCTTTTAGTGCCTCGCATAGGCTTATCACTATGAACTGGCCGCTCATTAATCTTCTCATGACGTATCAGATCATCTTTTCTTACAAAAGCCGCCTTACACAATTCACATATGTAATCCTTCTTTCCATCATGAATCCTCATATGGCGCACTAAGCTTCGTTTTGCCATGAAGCTCTTCGCACAACTAGGACACACCTGTAAAAAATAAAATGCAAGACTTTAGTATAAACACGCTATTCTCGGTAACAATGTAATACATTTCTCAAGATGTATATAAAGAAATCATGAATCCATTATGCTATCCCCATTAGAAATAATAAAATTCCTGAATTAAAGAATATATCCAGATATAAGACATTTCATGTAAGATCCCCAATACATTTCATTAAATTCATAAAAACACTCATTAAAAAGTTGTTACGCATCATAAAAATACAAAGTTTAATAAAATGAGAGAATAAAATCACATTAAAACAAGTACTTACATGTCCAATCCTGTTCAAAGAGGGTGCATTACGCATAGGAACGTCAGTAACGTTAGGGATAGTACCTACGATATTACTTTCTAAGGCAAACATACTCGCAGAACAACTTCAAACACGTCTTAACAGCGCGAAATTCACAACAGAAATGATAAAATCGCTGCTTGAACATCACCTACATCCATTCATAAAAAATAGTTTTTCGCGTATCCATCCGCCAAGGGTATGCCAAGGTCACGTGATAGTTAAATCACGGTTACCGTTAAACTTGCAGCACACGAATGTAATTATGCACAAATCCGATAAAAAAATAAACAATTCGTTCAAAATCGCAATCGATTATATCCTTTTTAATAATCGTAATCGATACATTAAATAAATTCACATCTTTAAAAAATAATAGATTTTAATAAAATAATGAAAGAAAATCCCTTTGCGAGAAGAAAAATACCTTAAAACCTCCAATCCTTAAACAATACAGCAACGCGCTACTCCCTTGCAAGCATAAGAAACCCCGAATAACATATACCTCTTTTTCCCCCTCCCTCCCCGAGACACCAACACTCACTTCACCACACGCTAAACGTAACCCATAGCAACCGGAATCCATAATAAAACATTCACCTCCACCCCCAACGTACATCCAAATACACAGTCATTCAACGTGAAATCCGTAATTTTTACGGCAAAACACACTTTACAGGGATTCATGGAGCAAAAAATCCTAAAAAATCAACAAATTCACCCAGAAACTAGCTGAAACCCTCAAATTACTTATAATTATCATCTACATATGCTATATAACCATTTACAACCTTAAAAAGGTGAGTATGCTAGTAGATAAGAAAGGGGCGTTCTGCAACAGAGGCTCAGCAATGCTCAGCGCTCAGCAAAATGGTCGCCATCTTGAATTCCGTAATCCTGGACGGGGGTGTAAAAGGGGGGAGAGAATGAAAAAAGGTGGGGGTGAAAATTTTTCGAAACTTTTTGTCGGGTGGCAACGATGTCGTAGTCTTGTACGAGGGGTTTAGGGGGAAATAATTTTTTTGGACGAGATTTTTTCTAAGTATAGGAGAAACTTTTTTGGGTGTTTACCCCTATTCTTATATGGATTGTGCTACCAAGTTTGAAGAAACGAGCTTACCCTCTAAAGAGGCCTTCTTTGATGATTTAAATCGAGAGGAGATCTCTGATGATGCCTATGCCTATGCTCAACATGTTTGGACATCTTTAAAGATAAAGAATATGGGGGAGTATCATGACTTGTACATAAAAACTGATATTCTTCTATTAGCGGACATTTTTGAGAATTTCCGTGATTTGACATTGAATTATTATGGAATAGATGCTGCCCTCTGTTTAACATTGCCATCTCTTGCCTGGAATGCAGCCTTGAAGACTAGTGGAGTATCATTAGAACTGATAACAGATCCTGATATGTACTTATTTTTAGAAGAAGGTATAAGAGGCGGTATTGGTGTTATTAGTAAACGCCTTAGTCCGGCTAATAACAAGTATTTGGAACATTTTGATTCTACGAAACCTAGCAAATATATAATGTACCTGGATGCTAATAATCTATATGGGTGGGCTCTAAGCCAAGCACTCCCCGTATCGGATTTTAGATGGCTTGATTCTCAAGACATTCAGAACTTTAATCCACTTGCTGTTGAAGATGACTCACCTGTAGGATATATTATCGAAGCAGATATAGACTATCCCCATGATTTGCATGATAAGCATAATGATTATCCTCTAGCACCCGAAAGAGTTCATATCACCCCATCTCTGATTTCGGAGTATAGCCGGAATTTATCTGAAGAAATGAATTTGAAAATATGCAAGGACCAGATCAAATTAACACCTAATTTGAATCATAAGGTTAAATATGTTCTGCATTATAGAAATTTAAAGCAGTATATGAAGCTGGGGATGAAACTTGTGAAAATCCATCGAGTATTAACTTTTAAGCAAGAGCCCTGGTTGAAGCCCTATGTACAATTTAACACTGAGAAGAGAATGAAAGCAAAAAATTCCTTTGAAAAAGATCTGTTCAAACTTATGAATAACGCAGTGTTTGGAAAAACTATGGAAAATTTGAGAAAAAGAATGGATGTTAAGCTAGTACAGACTGAGAAGAGACTGAAAAAATTACTTGCATCAATGGAACACGCTAAAAAGTATGCCTTGGTTCCTGAAGACTCTTTGTCTAAACATGTTGCTACAGAAAAGTATAGAACCCATTTCGATAAGGAAATGGCCCGTATTCTCAACAGATCCCTGAGTGAAGATGATAAAGTGAAACTTTATTATGAACTTTTACAAAAGAAAATAAAGATGGATTCTTTCAACACATGTATACGAGTGTCTCACAAGGAACCTCTTCTGAATACACAAGTATTGCATAAAGACCTTCTGAATACGCAAGTATCGTACAAAGACCTTCTCGAGAATATGGATACAGATATGGATACAGAGACGAAAATATCCGAAGATGCCCTACCAAAGCCATCAAAGCAGAACACCTCAAGATATGAAGATATTATTTTAAACAGTGTTCCTCGAAACATGCAAGGTTATGCTAACAATTTATTGAATATTATAAAAGACCATCCCAACATTCTTTCATGGGATGAAAAAGGACATATTTCCCATCATCAGCAGTGGATTCCAAAGACTAATATTGGAGATTTATTTAATCTGATATTTGGACAAAAGAAAAGAACTGTAACAGGACAACAAGTGTTTTTAACAGCATTAGATGAACTGAATATACCTACTCACTTTGTAAAAAACAAAAATTTGTATAATCAGCCTTATACTCCTACTCCACCTAAGGCAGAACCTGTAACATCCCGTTATTTAAAATGGGATAATTATGAATAATAATGAATAAAATAATGATTGATTATAATTACCTGTGTAGTGTTTCCATTCATAATCACCTGTGTATTGTTTTCATTCTTTTAACTAAATGTGTGTTGGTATTGTATACTACCATTGCATACTACCCATACTACGAAGCAGGCTTCAGTGACGTCACTGAACATGCCCGTTCTTGTCGAGCGGGGGGTCACGCACGCGTGAGAAGCGGGTTGCAGGGGATTGGTAGAGCAGGTTTGTTACGTCAGCATGTGGGAGGTGCGAAACGCTGGTGTGGGGGATTGCGTTTAAGATGGATTACTTGCTCGTTAGATTCTATCCTGCCAAGTTGTATTATTTCTATTAACTGCTATCATGGCTTCTTCTCCTCGAATTATTCGATTTGAAAATAATGGATTAAATGTACATTACATTCGACAATTTATGGACCAATCTGCAGCAGATGATATCTTTAAACAGTTGCAAACATTGGACTTTAAAGAAACCAACGTGGTTGTGCATGGACGATCTTATACACCTCTACGTAAAACCCTTGCCTTTGGAGATGCTGATCTATCTTATGCCTTTTCGGGTACCTCTGTTCCAGCCAACGAATGGACTCCCCTTATGCTGGATATTAAAAAACATGTGGAAAAAGCATGTGATATGGAATTTAACTATGTGCTTTTAAACTATTATCCAAATGGTCAAGCTAAAATTGGAAGTCACAAGGATAATGAAAAGGGTTTGGATGCCACCTATGCCATTGCCTGTGTCAGTTTTGGAGCAACTCGTCGCATTATCTTTGAACGAAGTGGTGAACAGTCTATTACTATCCCTTCTAAGCATGGTTCCCTGTATGTCATGTATCCTCCCACGAACGAACTTTACTCTCATCGAATTCCACCTCAGCCTGATATTTCTGAAGCAAGAATTAGCTTAACGTTTAGAAAGCTGGTTTCATGCAATAAAAAGCGTTCCCTGCCCAGTATACAAGAGCTTCCATCTCATGACTGGTTACAAGAATATGTATCTAAGAAAGACCCACCTCCTGCGTCCGAAAATATTGGCTTATGGGATCTAAACTGGTGCTACTTTGCAGCTCTGAATAGATTTAGACATCAATTAAAGATTCATATTCGTGAATTCAAAGAAAACAGAGGACAGTATTTCCCAACACCTCGTGGAATTACCATGAATACCGATACTTGGTATGCATTTACCAACAGTATTTACTCCAACACCAGTTTTGTTGCTAACAACACACTCTTGGTTATGTTTGAAGAGGAGGATTGTATTCTGCAACAACTATGCAGAAATGGTATTGATGGTTTCGGCTTAAAACCCATTTGCATTAAATTAAGTCCTGATCAACTACAAAGACTTAGAGATTTTATCCCCAACATATCAGATGTTTTAAAAGAAGTTTTATAATGCCAAACAACTGCCATTCAAGAATGGACATGAAACGGATGACGTCATTGCCTGACTACGTCACACGCCCTTGGCGCCTTTTACAGAGGGGAGTGCCCTGCATTGGCTACTTTTTTAACCCACTGTACCACTTTTTGGCGATTTTAAACAGGTCCTACTAGTTTCTTGGCGAGATTTCAACATATCTTTTGGCGAGTGTTTTCGCAAGGACTCTTTACTTTCTGCTAGATATCCATAGAGAGAGGTCGTCGTTGTTAACCATGTCTTGCAAACGTACTTTAACACATGTTATGGATGACTCAGCAAAGAGAGTCTGTTCTCAGCGTATCACATTGGATTCATTGCCTGCTACTTTGTTTCATCTGGGTGGTGATATTTTTGCCAGTGTTGTTTATTTTATTGGACAAACACGGATACATATTCGTAAGTTTACAACAGATGCTGATGGGAGTCTGAAACCTACAAAGGAAGGTGTTTCCCTCTCCACCACCGTATTGTTTGCTCTTCTCACCGAGTTGGAATCCCTAGTCAATCTCCTGAAAGACGATATGCTGCATATCATACAAAGAGATCTCTGTATATCCCGGCATACACTCCAAGGAGAGCCCAAACTGACATTTCAGCGTATGTTTCGAAAGAAAGACTCCTCCTTCCAGTTCGTTCCGGAATATGTGGTTCTAACTCTACCTGAAACTCTGCAATTGTGTGATTACATCGATGCTATTAACATTCAAGTCCAAGCCAGTGTCATTTCCAATACTTTGGATTATTTCGTGAAACGAGAACTTAACAGCTATTCAGTGTCAGTCAGTGTTTCCAATGGTGATCCTGATAACCCTCAAGGATTTTATGAACTTCGATCTGCTTTATGCATTCATTTAAAAAACTGTTTAATAGAAAAAATATCCGAACTTTTTGAATGTTTTGCCTGTACAGCTGGATACGACGACGCATCGAGTCACGATTGTGTTTCCTTTACAGAACTAGATAAATACCTACAATACGGACAACAGGCTCTGTATGCTTTGGATTGGTTTCATGTCGCCTACCTATTTACCAGAGACAATTTGAATAATCCTGATTTTGGAGAACTGGTGTTTATCCATGACTTTTTTCAAGCCATTCATATTACCGAACTTTTTCAAACGATTCAAAATCTATGTGCAAAAGAAGAAGAAGCATAATGTATATATATATATATATATGTAAATATTTATTTATTTTTTTAATAAATGTGTTTTTTCTTAACTTTGCCTTTTTCTTGGAAACTACAGATACACCCCTTTCAGGTATTCGTAAAAACTTGGTAAAAAATATTTCTTTTTCAGGTATTATTAGGAAATGCAAATAAGAATTTAAAATGGAAATATGCACTTGGTAAAAAAAAACATATTTAAACGAAAATGTATAAACATAAGAATTTCTTTTTCAGGTATTAGCAACTCGGTAAAGAACATATTTAAACGTAAATGTAGAAACATAAGAACTTCTTTAAAAGAGCCTCTCCCAGCAGAGAATAGCATTTCGCGATGGTCCAACACAAGCATTCTATTTTGGGAATATTAAAATTTTTTAAACTCCAAGATCGAAATGTTTGGGGAAACACACCCCTCCTATACACCCAATTCACGCGATTCTGCTACTCTAAAAACACGCTTTTTTGGCCGCATTTTTGCAAAAACGCACATTTTCTTTCAAAAAATTACAAAAGTGCGAAAACCTATGTTAATTCCCATAGAGAAATCCGACAGTTTGAAAAAAATCGGCCGATTCCGCGTTTTTCAAAAAACACATTTTTGGCCACTTTTTTGCGAAAAACCACATTTTTTTTCTAAAAAATTCGCAAAAGTGTGAAAACCCATGTTAATTCCCATAGAGAAATCCAACAACTCCAAAACTTCAACTTGTTGAAAAACGTACATTTTTGTTGTTTTTTTAACGTTTTGAAAACTTTTTGTGAAAAAAACGCTAAAAGCGGCACATTCTTAAAATGTATGTTCGATGCTCTTGGCATACCCCTCATCATACGATATTCTTGCAGTTCACTTCGTAAACCCGATATTGCAGAGGGGTATTGTAGGACCTTGGTATGTAATAACAATGGCCTTGGCACGCTCCTAGCATGCAATAACATAGACCTTGAAATACTTAATCACTTTATTTCATTATCCTCATTAACACCTTTAATTCATTTAGAAAAAGAAAAAAAATCCCAATTTTAATTCTCCTTTCTGCCGCTAGGGGGCGCTGATGGCTCCATACCGCCACTGTCGCAGAACCCCAAGCGTTGCCACCCCGAAAATAGTTTCTCCTATACTTAGAAAAAATCTGAAGTTTAACCCCCATAGTTCCACTTTTCGCCGCTAGGGGGCGCTGATGGTTCCATACCGCCACCGACGGTGTTGCCACCTCGAAAAGAGTTTCTTCCCCCAGGTGTTGCTATGGCAACCGAAACAGAAAAATATTTCTAAGTTCCATCCTTGATAGTTCCACTTTCCGCCGCTAGAGGGCACTGATGGTCCATACCGCCACCGACGGCGTTGCCACCTCAAAAAAAGTTTCTTCCATACTTAGAAAAATCTCGTTCCAAAAAATTTATTTCCCCCTCAACCCCTCGTACAAGACTACGACATCGTTGCCACCCGACAAAAAGTTTCTCCAAAATTTTTACCCCCACTTTTTTTCATTTACCCCCCCTTTTACACCCCCGTCCAGGATTACGGAATTCAAGATGGCGGCCATACCGCATACCGCACATACCGCCATCGGCGGTGAACACCCCTTTCTCTACTACTCATGTAGAATAATTAATGTAGAATATTAATGTTTAATATTACAGAGTATTAATATCTCTATAATTTTATTATATAATCTATAATAGTTGATTCTAACTTCCTCTTCAAAGATAATACAACTTACAAAAATGTATTTAATCGTAACGCCATAGTGTATGAAAAAAAATTAAAACCTTGTACAGGGCATGCGCAATACGTCATTGAAAATAAGGCATGCGTGATGGCCTACTTGAGAACTTGGTCCATTGACACTCTCAATGAGTCTTGTATAATTGCCTCCTTGATTAATTTCAAAAATTCAATCATTTTAATTTTAGAATCGGTTTGTTCGTACAATATATCTAACGAGATTTCAGATTCAAGATAATCTGTAAACTTGGCTGGCGGCACGCAAATTTGAATATATATATTTCCATCTGTTTTGTTCAAACCTCATCCATCATTAAGCATCTTTAGAATCCCCGAGTTCATTTAACCTCCTGTTTTGTTTTTGTTTTTAAGCAAAACAAAATATTTCATACTTGTGTGCCAATATTTTATTAAAAAAGTGAACACGTTGAGCTGCAATACTCGTGACAAAATACACAGACGCCCAAAGGGATTTTTCCATACATATAAAAAAAAGTCTGATGTAGACAGCACATGACTTTCCTTATATAATGCAATGAATTTATTACTTTTACAGTTAAGGTATACTTTTACAGTATTCTTTCCATCATTTTGATATATAGCACTATTTGAAGTTTAGGTTAATCATTGATATTTAAATCGATATAGACAATAAAATTAAATGTGATTTGATCTGTCTACAATAAACGCACACTATTTTCGGTAGTTAAGCTAGCTTGTATAATAAATGATGATATATGAATTAGTAGAAAAGATTTATAAACTTTAACTAAAACATAGTATAAACTTTAACTAAAACATATTACAAACTAAATCGGCGGTTGCTCCAATCCGATAAACCCGAAATGTTTTTACGTGAATAGCATTTTGTAAAATAAAACTTCAATAAAGTTGACTAAGTTTATTGGGGTTTTTTTCCAGACTTATTTGTTTCGTTTACAAGCTTTTAAAGCGCTACAAATGATATGCTAACTTTTCTTAGGCGAACTCTTTCAGTTTTAGCACCGATTTCATCTGCATACTTCGACCATAGCTTTCTCGTCAAAGTATCACATTATTTCACTAACTTGGTTGGGCGTACATAAATCAAACTTATACAATATATCTAACGAGATTTCAGATTTCAGATTCTGTAAACTTGGCTGGCGGCACACAAATACAAATTTGAATATATATATTTCCATCTGTTTTGTTCAAACGTCATCCATCATTAAGCATCTTTAGAATCCCCGAGTTCATTTAACCTCCTGGTTTTTTTTTTTTTTTTTTTTTTTTTTTTTTTTTTTTTTTTTTTTTTTTTTTTAAGCAAAACAAAAATATTTCATACTTGTGTGCCAATATTTTATTAAAAAAGTGAACACCTTGAGCTGCAATACTCGTGAAAAAATACACAGACGCCCAAAGGGATCTTTCCATACATATAAAAAAAATCTGATGTGGACAGCACATGACTTTCCTCATATAATGCAATGAATTTATTACTTTTACAGTTAAAAAAATGTTATTCTTATAGTAGATACTTATATTCTTTCCAATATATCGAATTTTCCTCAATTAGTGGTCATTTTCATTAATTTAGCGTCATTTTTATCCATTCGGCGAGATTTTCGTTAATTTGGCAACAATTAGAAATGTCGCCAAGTTGGCGACATTCCGCTAAATTCGTCGCCAAAATATCTCCAAGCGTTATGAATGGCGTGGCGACTATTGGTGTTCAAATACTATTGGCGTTCAATGACTATTGGCGTTCAAATACAAAAGTATTACTTAAAGTATCTTTTCTCGTGAATGGAACGAGTTAGATCCACGCGAATGATGTCACCCAATTTATCGCATGATATTACATATGAAAAGTGAACATGTTTCTTAACAGTTAATATTTTTTTTTATTTTACTTGATTTTTTGATAAATTTATTTGAAAAATGTGCAATATCTCGAGAACGGATTATGCTAGTTTGTGTCAATCGTTTTCTAAGGAAAAATTACATAAGAAATGTCTATTTGCGTAACTTTACTATAGGTTTTGATTTTTTGATAATTTTTTCAAAATTTTATTCGAAAATTTAGGAGGATTCTGAACATTCGATTGTGTTTAAAAACAATAGGCTTCCAGTATTCACGGATTGTGATTTTTGTACCAAATTTCATTCGAATCGCTCCATTCGTTCGTGAGATATAGTCTCCACAGACTCACTGACACACACACACACACACACACACACACACACACACACACACACACACACACACACACATACTTTCACACACACACACCATATCAAAAATGTTCGATTCGTGATCAGGGATTCTTGAAACGTGCTCTCCTGTCGAAAACTCGAATTCGAATTTTCCACCCCGTCACAATACTTTCCTTGTACATTATGTATATAAGGAAAGTAATAAACGCTGCACAGAAGCAGTTGTCCCTTCTGCGATTTATGATTGAATTTCGGTGTTTATCAACTCAAAATTGTTTTCTATGACTCCATTATAAGTATGAGAGGCAGACATTGATGGAAGTGCCAAATTGTTTCATAATTTGCACTTTCAGTTTATGTTTATATGTTGTGATGCTGTATATCGTCCCATAAAAGTTCATTCAATTTTATTGAACAGTTAGCTGTTGAGAAATTACTGTTTTTTCGCACGTGGAGATAATTTTAGACACAACATTCCCACCTATTGAAAAACCAGGGTTTTAAATACTAAAATATCGATATGATAACCACTAAACTTCGAACTCTAAGAGCTCATCCAAAATCCAATTGCATACACATATAGGGCTTTCAAGGAGCTACAAATTCCAACTTTTTATTTATAGCACTTTTAGATATTGAGATATATAAGCACTATAAACTTGAAAAATGGAACATTTAAAATCTTCTTCAACTTGACAAGGCGATTCATCAAAAACTATAAGATCTTTTTGAAAACAAATTATAGATGTAGAAACTAGATTTATAATACATATTTTTGTCGCTTTTGATTTATATTCATCTGCTATAGTTTTGAAGATATTTCAAACTAATTAAAACGAAAAAGAAAAAACTCGCTCAGACAAATACTTTTTTAAGTGTTTTCGAGAAAAAATTCAAAATACTAAAGGTATTTTTATATATTCATAATTTATACCCTATTTCCGCCAAAATAAGTAAAAATTATTTACAGTAATCTCTACTAGATTCGGAGATATAAGCGTCCAGAATGTTTACATTTTTCGTAAAGTTTCGATTTCACCACAGACATCCCAAACACTGATATAATTTACATCAATTTTTTTGTATTAATGCATAGTGTAGATGCGAATCAATGTAGTTCATTATATATAAATACGCAAAGCACATGTTAAACTTTATATTAATATTACATTTACAATCCATAAATCTGCGAAATTAAAAACTGAAATTTCCCATTGCGATTTTCGTTTCTGTAGAGACAAAGAATAGACACCAAGCTTAAACTCAATTGAAAGGAAATAAAAATGCATTTCATCTCAACTTTTTCAATACACCAAGATTTCATTATTATAGTCCGAAAAATGGCAACATTTTCCATGCTAAGTAAAACCAATCATGTGATTTTCGCGTCATTAATACTGCCTGATACGAGAGTGATCTTGCTAAAACGAAACGCTGCTGAATTGAAGCTATTTTTGTCAAAGTATAACTGAAGAATGGGCATATTTAAGTGGATTAGACGGAATCTATAAGTAATTTAGTATTTGAGAGGGGTCAGTTTTCTCCATTGGCAAAATTTTACGCTAAACATTTTAATTTTCAATTTCAATACGATGGTGTACAAAATGAATCTCATTTGTAATTTTGACTGTGGTTTTTATTAATAGTTAAAAAAGATTCATCTAGGCTTTCGGAATCTATCGTAAAATGTACTACATCAATGTTGATACGCTTTTTATAACATCTATTAAATCTGTATATTTTGTTATTGGATTCAGGTTATAGTATATGTGTTAAGAAATGAAGTTTAACTCTTTAACTTATGTAACATAACTGTGAATGTTAATATTAAACATCCTATACGCATCACTGTCTAGTATTACATATAGTAAAATACTTAATATTAGAGTACAGTTAATATATATGCTCTTAATAATGTCAGATATAACACAATAAAAGAGGAATTAATATTTATATAATTTATATAAAATCAAATAGTTGATGTTAGCTTTTATTTGCATGAGCTAATTGTTTAAATTTATTACTTAATCATAACGCCATAATGTACATAAGAAATGAAAGGTTACGGCCTGTTTGAGACCTGATATTAGGACATGCGCAATGAGTCACTTGAGACGTTGGCCAATTAGAACGTTCCTTTCTCCTTGTTTATGTATCTTGCTTCATTTAAAAAATTCATTCATTTTAATTTTAGAATCTTATTATACGTAATTTCCCCATCATTTTGATATATAATAATATATGGCATATATTATTAACTTTGCTAGAATAAAAAATGCACAAAAATCGAGGAATTATTCTAACAGTTTATACATACACTTAAACTTAATTTCCTAATGTCTAGTTATCCACGATTTCAGAAAAGTACAGAATATACAATTTATGAAAGATATGTCTATGTAGTACGTTCAACTTTAAAACAAATGTTCAATACTTTGCGGGTCATTTTAACCTATAAGCACCGCTATAATAATAGTCTTAAAACACGATATTTTATATTTTAATCATACAACACAGTTGGCCACTACAGTTGATCATCATTGGCTATTTTATGCTTAACGTAATTGAATCTAATATAATGATGATTTATTTAATTTAAAACTACGCAAATAAATACTTCACATTTTAGATAGGCCATCACACATTCCACTTCACATTGAATATTTTTCAAATAGAAAAGCGAATTAGAATTAAGAACAATTATTCGATATTTTATTGGGTTGATCAAACTAAATGTATTAAAATAAAAAAATCAATTAATTTGTAATATTTTTTATGCGATTCAGCTCAAAATATATTTTAGCAAAAATGTTCACTAAATCTGAACTTCTCTGCCCCAAAATGTTTATTTTAAATTACGATTTTGAACATAATATTTTAATACGAATCATCGATCCATAGATATTTCATAATTAATGGAAAATGTCCAAATTGCTATTTCCTATATGTTGACAGAACATTATCGACAAAATCGATAGCCTACAGATTATGCTTTGAAGAATAAATCTAAAAATGTTCTATACAAATTAAATTTTGAAATATATATATATATATATTTCTGCAACTAATCGATCTATTTCAACAAAATTTGTTTCGAATTTACATATTAAGACTCTATACAATATACCAGAAAATAAAATTTTACAAAGTGTTGTATATTGTATAAATGTTCGGAATAAAAATATTAGCTCGTTGTACTTCTTTTTATGAGTTTTAATCATTGCACGGGAGCATTTCACATGCAAATATTTGCTTATGATTATGTTTTTTCCCGAGTGTATGGGTAAATTAGTTTCAATCAAATGGTTTTAAGTGCATTTCATTTATCAATTATCCATGTATTCACAAGTAAGATTCAAACCAAAATGCTGATGACTAAGGTGCTGGTGTTGCCCTATTTTTGATAACAGATGCGAAATGATCTGTCAGTAACCAGAGAGCTTTTTTGATTTTCTTTCATCCAGGCAGGAATGCATTCGGAACAGAAAATGGAGTAATAGACATGAGGAGATTATGGGGAGAATGAAGAGATGAAGAGAATATGGGGAGAATGGAGAGATAAAGCGAATAGAGATGAGGAGGAAAACACCTAAAAAAAACAGTTTATGATATATTAAAACTGTTTCAAAATTTGTTCCTATCAAATAATTTAAAACATTAAAGGTGACATTACTTTAGGTTATATTTAGCGAAAGAAATAGAGAAAAGCATACAACAAGGTTATCTCTTGCGATAGTCAAATTAGATCGATTTTTCCCCCCATAACGAAATTTGGGGATTATACATGTTTCATGCCTGGGATCACAGTGTTATTCGGTGATTTTTTTTTTAATTTCAATTACTAACTCTCTATTTTTCTCACAACTTTTCGATGAGAAATATCTTTCTGTGTTCCCTTATCCATTCCTTCATTCCGATCGCCGCACGAATGAGGCGTTACGAAAAACGTATTTGTTCGTAGGCTTACCATATAAGTTGTTTTCTTTTTCATATCAAAATCCATTTTTTTCTTCTTTTTTTTACATTAGATGGGATGTACAGGATTATTTTCTTCTTTGAAGTGCGTCCAATGATTGCTTCCTGGATCAAGACTCCTTGAACTCCTGAAGTGGTTATCAGTGTATGAACGCAATTATTTATTAGCGATCATGTTAATAGCGTAGCTTGATTTCCAAAGAGGGTGCCACTTCCATTTTACACCCATTAGTTGCTCTAGAAATGTATGACATAGGTGTCGTGCATGCGCATTCCTGGTTCGAAGTTTATATTCCCCCAGCACGTTTCGCTACTGAATAGTGTAGTAGCATTTGTGGTAAATATTTCAGTAGGCATGACAAATACTGACGAAGAATGGTTAGCTATTGATTGTTTCATAATAAAAGAAGAAAACGTCATTCGTTGACTCCTTGAAATGCTGTATGGACGTTATCGGCACCAAGGTTCTTGAGTATAAGGTCAGTGAATCACACGGACAATGAATGAAAAAGTTGTCATAAGTGTTAGATTTCGTCATTCGTTGAAGACCCAGACCGTCCGACTCGTCAAAAGACTTGAGCAGCTGTTTGGACGGCCGGGATTTCGTCATTCGTGACGTCACGACCCAGAGAAGAACGCCTATAATACCAAGGCTCTAACAGTTAGAGCCCTGCTATTATACAGACTGACCCATGACTACCATGTTCTGTCACACAGAGAGGAGCGCCTTGGCTAAAAGAAGTGAGAACCAGCGCCAATCTCCTTGAAAGCATTTGTGTTTGGCACCATTATCGCCGACAACGGCGAAAAACGGTTTTCTTGCATTCATCTCTTCATCAATTTATCCATTTTACTTCTTGTTCATTCAGCAATCTAAACATTTGCATCCCTTTTCGGGATTTATTAAGAACAATTCACGGCCGAACATCCTCCCATTCAATTGCGATTTCATACCACAATGCACCACAATTTCGGGTCACCAATGCAATAAAAACCAATGGACAAGTATGATAAGGAATGGCGGATGCGCTATCTCGTATATATAGGAACCTTAGTCCAGAGTAAACTTTGAAAGGAGTTTCCAAAAACCCAGAATGTTTTCGCATTATTACAAAAATTGTTTGTTAATTTTGTAATGGCAACATCCGGGCGTAAGCAGCTTCCGCAGAGATTATCATTTGTGTTGTGCAAACGGGACCCAGTGACGTCGAAGAGGATTTAGTGACGTCGGTGGGATAAAATGACAGTCGCAGTTAACAAGTTTGGTGCCTCTTGAGAGCCAGAAAACTAAATGCGCGAGTTTCCGATCCCCATGATATCATATGCGCAGAATCAAGTGGAAATAATTAAGTCAGTAATACCTGGGATGAGCACACCCTGATCGGCACGCACCTCACTTTGATTAGAATCCTTTCCGAATTTCTCGAACTCCAGCGAGTGCGTCAAGGAACAGCGAGCTTTAAGATCTTTTAATATAAAGTTGGGCGATCAGCCCGGCAACTAATCAAAAAGTTATCAGCTTGACGTCGACGAGCTTAGCATTTCGTCATTCGTAACGGACCGGGGAGGACTTTGAGAGCTGTTGCCAAAATACAAAAGTTTTCGCATTATTGCAATTAAAAATTGTGTGTTAATTTTGAAATGGCAATATCCAGACGTAAACAGCTTGTGCAGAGATTTTTAATTGTGCTGTGTGCACCTTCCTCAGTGGCGTCCAAAGATATTGAGTGAGGTCGGTGGAGTAGACTGACAGTCACAGTTAACAAATTCGGCCTATTTAGGAAGCCCGAGATCAAAATGCGCGCGTTTTCTTGTTGCCATGCACAGAGCCATGTAAAAAAAATTAAGTCAGTAATGCCCGGGATTAATAACACCCCCTGATTAAGCGCAGTCTCATATGAAATAATGATAAGAATATTTTTTTCCGTCCGATCCGTCCTGCGCGTGCCTTCCGTTCACTATGGACTAGAGGGCGCTTACCTTCAAGAGGGGTCTGTGAGTATGAGCAAGAATGGTGTTGAATTGATATCAAACGTAAACTGGCCCACAAAGTTTACACAAAAAGATCCGCTTGAGTTATATCTACAGATGAAAGGCACACGGTTGTCATTAGAATCAGGCATCTATTATGAGCTTATTCGAGTTTATTAAATCATATATAAACACATTTTTACATTATATCTAAGCAACTTTATGCTGTACAGATGATATCTCCGAAAAGTTCAAGCATTTTAGAATTTTTTTAAAGAGGGCCAATGATACTGATTTCATATAGCCAATATATCTCCGCGCGTCCATTCCATTGCGGCTTTACAACCCAAATAAAATGTATGAAGTGACAGAGCGCCATCTAATGGCATTTAACAAAAATGGAAATACAAGCAAATTGACCACCAGGTAAAAATGAAACCAGGTAAAGTTACCACCTGCCTAAAGTGACCGCATTTTCCAAAGTCACCATAGAGTTTATATATAGTGCTTGTCACCATTTCCATAAAGTGATCAAGCTTCTCTTACCCAAAGGTGATAACTGTAACTAGGTTTTACTGCATATTTTTCACAATGACCGTATAATATTTCAAGGTGATGAACAAAAGAACAGAATTTGAATCCCGTGTTTAAGCCATAGCGTGAGTACATACCATGTGTGAGCAATTTAAACCGTCGAGATTTCGGATGATTTGTGGATAACTTCTTGAAGGTACCTATCCAATATTTTCGTCATATTAAAACATTTTCGTTGGTTTTCTAATAGTATTTGAAATATGCAGTAAACAGATGTAAAGATACAGAATATCACCATCCAATCGTATCACGTTGTTTACGTTGTTAATGACATACCGCATGAAATAAGATCACATTAAAGTAAATTAAGTTTTATTAGACTATTACTGTGCAATGATTAAAACTAAAATGCGAAAATTATTTTATCAAATTGTTCTATTGAAAATGTATAGACATAGATAATAATTGCATGCAGTGATGTGTAACTCTATAGACATGAAAAAGACAAATAATTTTTTGGTCTTTCCAGGTTCTGCTGCTGCAGGAAGTCTCGGGATGAGAGTGAAGAGGTCGAAGTCCGGCCACCCTTGGATAAGAAAGTGATCGAGGTCTGTTTCCATCAAGGCGACTGTGCCCAGTCCGTCGATCTCCAGGACGAGCCCAGCCCACTCCGGAGACCCGACACTCATGTACTGTTGTACTGGTACTTGACCAGTTCGGGTACCGAAATGAGGAAGGCCAAGGCCTCTGTTTTCCACCCAACCTTGGGCCCCATGGAGATGATGATCACCAAGGGAGGCATAGAGGTGAAGTTCCCGCTCTACGAGTCTCGAAACTTCCGAATCACCAGTCGACGATTCCGGAAGGTGAGATATTTTTAACAATAAAAAAATAGCTTCTATCTACTTTTAATCCAGAGGTCCCAAACCACGGCGCACCTTTGATAATGGTGCGTATCACTACGTCTTCCCACTGTCATCCATAGAGTAATATATATATATATATATATATATATATATATATATATATATATATATATATATATAATTAATAATTGGGAGAATAATCACCAGAATTAAGGAAAACTATTAAAATACTGTTTTATAAAATGTCAAATTTTCCTTAAGATAATCATTCTATATACAGGGTGTCCAGTGCTATCGGTGCCCAATGGCTATTTCCTCAACCGTTAGTCACAGAGATATACTTCCAATTGCAAAAATGTTTTAAAGTTTAAAATCTATTATCTTAGAAACAGTTTAAATCAATAAATGCATTTCTGAAAGAAATACGAAATATAAATTTTTATGCACTCACCCAGTCCTACCAATTAATATTTAGGAAAATCATCCTCATACAATTTCATGTAAAATAAAAAAAAACCTTCCATTTATGATCAAAATTCGCCGAATTATGAAGCATTAAACTTTATGACTTAAGTCGCTTTTCCGCGCATAAAAATGTCCCGTTTCACGCAACCAACCAATCAGGGACCGTATTGACCATTTTTCAGCACAAAATATGCTCAAATTTAAACAGCTATAAGTCGGTCAATTTTGGTTTTAAAAGAATGATTGTTTTTTTATTTTGCATGAAATTGTATGAGGATGATTTTCCGAAATTTAATTGGTAGGACCGGGGGACTGTATAAAAATTTATATTTCGTATTTCTTTCAGAAATGTATTTATTGATTTAAACTGTTTCTAAGATAATAGATTTTAAACTTTAAAACATTTTTGCAATTGGAAGTATATCTCTGTGACTAACGGTTGAGGAAATAACCATTGGGCACTAATAGCACTGGATACCCTGTATATAGAACCTAAAACAAAATTATGTCCCTAGTTTACAGAGAATTTGTATTAAATTAAAAAGCATTAAGCAAATTTATGACTATCAAAGCCGTTTTGTTCAAAATCTTTTGCAAAAGTTATCTAATATTAGAAACACGTGTTGTGTTTGAAAGTTAGAATAAAACATGCTGTGTTTAAAAGAGATAAAGGAAGACATAACAATTAGTTTAAAGAAAATTAGTTTATTAAATTATAACTTCAAATTAATTCCAATAACAAATTACAAAATCTCTGCTCACAGGCAGGCAACTCAGGAAGAATTAACATTAGAATTTTAGAATTTTATCAACTTAGTTAGAATTAAGGAATTAGCATAAAAACTTTACTCAAAACAATCTATTCATCAAAAAATTCCATCAAAAAATCATTAACAAAAATATTAAATTTAAAAGAATTTTAGAATTTTCCCAGGCTCTTAAAATTTATGAAGGTTTAGAAATTTGCTCTCAGAATGAAGTTTTAGAATTTTAAAATTGACAGAATAAAATTTGATTAAATACATTTCAAATATTGAGAATTTAAGAGATTATGAGTTTAAATAAAACATCAATATTCACCAGCTGGGTCATCAGACAGGGGGGAAAAGTTCCAATAATTAGAGCTGCACAGGTTGGAGACAAAAGTTCTATAAGTAGAGTTTCACAGGGATGACAGGAATTTTTCTAAACCAGATTTCTTGGGATCAGGAGACGATTCAGTATAATTCTCGAAAATGAGAATGACATCAGGAAATAAGCCCTACCAGCCACATTTGGAACACTAGGATATTTATAGAACAGTCGTCATCGTCAGAAGCTACGTTCACGTAACTCGTATAATGAATCTCACCACACACTTTTCCGAAGAGTTACATCGCGAATTAACTCGTAGAGACGAATAAAACTTTCGTTAAAAGAGGCAAATGATAAAAAAAAACATCGCCTCGCGCTAACACACGACGAGGGATTTCAACAAAAAAAACTGAAACCGAAAAATTCTCCGCGCGTATTTATACGTGCGGAAAAAAGGGAGAAGTTTAGGCAAACGGCAGCAATTAAAATCCGCTTACCGAAATTAGAATTGCCAAAATAAAACTCAAAATTCCGAGAGCAGACGATCCGTAAAACGCGAACCAATTAAAATAATTCACGAATTCCAAAGAGGCGCGAAAAACGCTTAGGTGGTGCATCAATCGCGGTAAAAAGCCCGCAAAACAGGATTCCGAAAATGGCCGCAACTGAAATTTTTGAAATGCACTGAACATGGAAATAACTTGAAACTGTAGAACAAACGGAATTTCTAACCAAAATGGGAAAATGAGGCATCAAATTAAAGGGAATTTTAAGGGGAATCAAATAAATAAATAATTTTTATAAATTCACAAATCAAAAGTAATATTAATTTAGGGAATGGAACATTTTTAATTAAGAATATTATAAAGAAAATCAATTTAGAAGATTAAAAATATTCTAATTAAAGAATAAATGAAAAAGCCAATAAATATTATTTAAATATTACCAAATTGAGAACATTGAGCCAGGGAAAAAGAAATAAAAGTAAATTTTCAAACTCCTAAATTACATAAATTCTAAAGCAACCCAACACACGTTTAACAAGAGTAAAATTATATGAGGGATTTTCGGGTTTTGTGTCCTTAAAATACTTAAATCACATACAAAAGTTATTGTTAAACTTGGTATTCAAAAATAAATATATAGTTCGAAATATAATTCTTGACTCCCCAATTACCTTCATTTGTACATGATAAAAGAGAGAGGCGAAGAATTTCCTTTAAAAATTCTACAATTTTTGATTTGACCCAATAAATTCCTTTCTCAATATTAGACCCATTTCAACATGCTTCTCGGTCAAACCTACTAGTACTGTCTCACGGCCACGGACCTCTATAGATGCGTACAGATCCCAAGTGGGACCCTCTGAATTGATTGGCCAGCTGCTAAGCTATAGCAGAGTATATATGTGCATCTTGTTTTATTTTACTAAATCGTGTTTATTGTCATTTCAGCCTTCGACCGTTCCCTCTCGATCGGAAAGCTGCCGCTTGCAAAGGAAGAAGGTAAGGAAGTTTGGTTGCTATAGTGGAAATAACAATCACCTGATTGGTTCAGGACAAAACAAAATTAACGATGATTAATATAAGTTTTCTGCTTTCCGAGTGATATCATGCCAAATTCCGACACCATATAAAATGGTTCAAAAACATTTTTAAAAGATATTTGAAAAATCAGATAAGATACAGAATAAATGTGTTTATATTAGTGTGGAGTAGTGCGCTCAACTAGACTGTCTCATACTAGAATCCATTTTTAAGTAGCTTTTTTTTATTTTTCCAAATTTTACAAAATAAATTTTGAGAAATCAGTATCGTGGGTCTCAATGATTATAAAACTAGCGTGCTACTCTTCACTTTATAGGGTTTGAAAAGTATTTTCGATTGATACGATATTTGACAAGGGAGTAGCTTCTCTCCTATCCCCCGGAAGTCTAATGACGTCACGAACAAAAAAGGGTAGTATCCGGGCAATTTTTTTCACAACATTGATTGAAACTATAAAATGTCGTGATCCCTTTATGAGCTAGTCCCTTTATTGCATGGTTATGTTAAATTCTTCGTTTGATGCCATGTTAAAAAAACATAAAATTTCAATTAAACTTACTCGAAGTTTTTACTCGAATTAGAATAAAACCTATCTAGTTTTAGAGTTTTTGTTAACAAATCCGAATATAAACTTTCGTGAGAATCTATTAATATTTGTGGCCACTATCAATATTTGTTAATATTGGTCGATTACTTGTTGTGTACAAATATTAATAAATAATCTATTAATATTTGTACACAACAAGTAATCGACCACGGACAGACAGGCAGACGGACGGACATCACTCCAAAAATAGTCAAAACGTGTTCAGAAGATCCTAAATCATATATTGGCATCTAAATATCGAATTAAAATATTTCCGCAAAACCGCAATACTTTTTCTATCGCATATTAGCAACACATTAAATCAACTAACAACGCATTTTATTTAAGCTTTCAAGAATACAAAAAACTCACTGTGTTACAAATATAAGTGTCGAAAGCCCAGACCATCCGACTCATCCAAAGATGTAGAGCAAACAAATATAAGTGTGTCAATGTTAAAAAAATCACTACTGTTTTTAACCAGTTTCCCGAATTCAGTATGTATTTTGATGGCACCTCATCAGGGATAGCTTTTTCCTTCGATACCTCATTTATTTTCTATATACTGTCGTTTCGCCATCAAGTTGCCGGAAGATAAAGTTGTTCCGACTTAAACTTATAAATCATACCAGCTTCCTCAGGCGGTTCGCAACCGTTTAACATTCAGAAATAACACTATCTGAAATTCAATCACCCATAGGCTTTAGAACAAAATAATGTCATGACAACGCAAACAAAAAAGAAAACAATCCAACCACCTAGCGAGAGCTTGTGGATTTCTGAACTACAGAATCAGTTTTCTCGACTCAATGTTTGTGTATCGTAAAGCAGTAGAAACCCAAGTCATAAATCAAACTAAAATCGTCTAACAATAGTACTGTAAGAAATCGAATGAGGATTCTTTATTAACTTTGCAATGATACCTCATATAAGTCTTTACACTGACACTATTTTCAATATGTGTCCAATTAAATAGACTAATATTTAATGTTTGAAAAAATGATTAGCTAAATATTGAAACTACGTTCAAGGTAAAGCCGATATTAGAGAGATACTGTATAGGCATGTTATTGCGAAAATAAATCGGCCGGCATTGGCGCCATGATCTACACTTTTTAACAAAAAAAAATCGACGCACCAAGAAGGAGTTGTCCGATTGTAATGAAATTTCGTATGCAGTCATTTTGGGTCTTTAATGACGAGTCCCGTTTCCAACTGTGTCCTGATGACAACCGCAAACCTGTTTGGAGGCGTCCAGGGCAGCGTGGAGATCGTGCCCTTACTATCGCAGGCCACATATGCCCATAACAAGGCGTTATGATCTGGGGTGCCATCTCCTTTGACAGCCGGACCCCTTTGGTAGTCATTTCTGGCACACTGACAGGACAACGGTACGTAGATAACATTCTACGACCGGTTGTGTTACCGTTCCTTTTGCGACACCCCGGACTTACTTTCTAACAAGATAATGCCCGGCCGCACACGGCACGTGTTGCCATGAATTGTCTTCAAGCTTGTCCAACGCTTCCTTGGCCAGCTAGGTCGCCTGATCTCTCTCCCATAGAGCACATTTGGGAGGTTATGGGAAGGCGATTACAACCATCCCGGAATGTTAACGATTTAGCCCGACAGTTGGAGGCAATTTGGCAAGACATTCCGCAGGACACCATCCGTGAACTTTATCAGTCTACGCCACGCCGGGTGACGTCTTGAATCCAGGCCAGAGGTGGACCAACCGCCTTATTGACTTCCTCCCTTTGCATACGGTCAAACTCTAAATCATTAAATTGTTCTGAAATTTTAATCGTTTCTTTTTCTATGTATATTCTTCACATCCATCCATTTTTATCACAATCGGACAACTCCTTCTTGGTGCTTCGATTCTTTTGTTATAGAGTTTATTTCAATATAAATTTCTTGCAGTGAAAACGGTCAACATAAACATAATGTGCGCAATATAGATGTTACTGTTGCATTCATAAGTGTTCTTTTTTGTTTCAGGTGAGCCGTCGCGACATCAAGAGAACACCTTCTCTGCCTCTCATCAAGAAAGGCCTCTTCACTCCAGCCCTGAAGACAAGTCATCTCCAGGAGGAAACCGATGACATGAGTTTTTGCTTTATTACTCATCTTAAGTTTAAGAAAATTTAGTAATCTGATCCTAATGGATTAGATATGCACATGTTTTGGACTTGACCTAGAAATTTTATTTAGGATTGAATAATTTTTTATATATTCCTAGATTTTAAGTTGCTTTTGAGTGCACAGCTGTTAGACATCCGACCTCATCTATGGTTTCTTATTTTAAGACCCTAAATAGAACTTTAATAGCAAACTAGTCAAACATTTGTTTACACTTGAAATTACAAATTTTGAAAATAACACAAACGCTCTGCGAAATTTAGAGTTTGTAAAAACACGAAATTTCAACAACTGAAAAAGTCACTGAACATTTGTTTCTTTTTTGTGCCAAATGCTTTTCTGGCACGAGTCGTAGATTAAGTTATTTTTAGGTTTTTGACTGCTTAATTATGACTCTTAACAATTCAAGAAGTACTAATATGAAATACATACAAAATGTTTTTTATATAAAAAAAAAATAATGAGAAATATTATGCAGAGTGCATATTACCAACATTTTCACAAATGGTGTGCCTTTTTCCAACATGTGTTGTGGATGATATTTTAATAGAATTTAAAGAGTGCAGACATATTTTTTTTTTCATTTAGCATTTGGAAAAGTGTCGATATAGCAAAATTATTTATACGAAAGGAACCTGGACTGGGTCGGATGTTTATACTGCAAATTTAAATGTCATTCGACCCATCATGCAAAAATTAATGTTGTGTAATATATATATATATATATATATATTAGTTCTTAAGTGCATTTAAGAACAATATGTGCTTCATCCTCAGTTCATAATTTATTTTTTGATTATTAACAAATATAATTTCTATTTAAAATCGCAAATAAAACTCGTGATTTATTTATTGACGTAAATCGTATGAAAATCTTAAAGTATAAACTTTAAATTTTTATTTTATTGCAATGTAAATCAAAGATATTCCATGAACTGAGGAAACACAGCATCTCCGTTTCGGCCTAAAATTCAAAATTTATGGCAAACCACCATTTTTTTTTAATTAAACTGTTAACAATAGTCAGTGAACCGGCCATAGTCACTTTAATAATCAATAGTCAATAATAGAAACAATAGGAATATCAATAGTTTCTAAAACAATAGTCATTTCAATAGTTCGTTCTTGAAACAATAGTACTAGTCCATTTCTGAAACAATATTATACTCAATAGTTCAGAACGAAAACAATAGTCTATGCAATAGTCCGTAACTAAAACAATAGTAATATCAATCGATCAACGTATAAATAATAGGAAATAGTCAATAGTTTATAAAAGTTTACGAATAGAATTTTCTAGAACTGTTTTGTTGCCCACTCCAGGCATCGAAGGCCTTACCACTTCTCAGTCCTTTTGCTTTTGGCTTTTTAAAAATTCCTTTGTGGGTCCTCCGTTTCGCTTCTTTTAGGATGTTCTTGTTTTAAGGTGTCGGTCGTCTGTTTCGAGCTTCGGTTGGTTTCTTGTGTCGTTGAGTGTGGCGTTGGTGATAGGGGTTTGTGTAGACAGGTTTCGAGTATGGGTGTTGCGAATAGTAGTAGGCGTCTGTTGTCGTTAGGAGAAGATAGGTGTTCTTATCATAGGTGTGTTGATGCGTTGGTGTTGTAGGTGTCGAACTAATAGGGGGTAAGAGGGTCAGGGTGGGGGGTGGGGGGTCCCCTCCGACGAGGTCCAACCTTAACGTGGTGGAGGGGTTTAAGTGTCTCAAAAAAGTTTCTCAACCGAAAACCTTCTGCTCCTAAAATTAATTAATGAGCCATTGAGTTCCTTAATAGATCGCGCAAATTTATTCCGTCGTTAGCGGACTTAAAATTCTCTTCGATTTCCTCTTCCAGGAGATCCGTTACTGTAAATTCAACATTAGTTCCTCATAAGGTGTTCGCGATAGCAGATGTGAGGCTCTTAGATGTACAGGCTGGCGCAAAAGCGGCCATCTTGATTCCTAGTTGAAATGATGGCTGTACATGGCGAAAAGAGGGTTGCTTTCTCATCTCTTTACTCGGAATCGCCAGAAAATTAAAACATTCGAGACCACTTTTTTGAATAATGGGTGCAATTTTTTGAAAACAGCAGCATCTATTTTACAGCTAAATTGCTCATCAAACATCAGCCATGTAACATTCGTGCGCCATTGAAGTAGCACAAGCAGACTATAATGGACGGACTGGTTGAGTCAAAATGGCGGTTGCCTCATCACGTATATTTAGGAGCTTTAGGTAGATGTAAGGTTCCTATATATACAAGCTAGCGCAAGGGCAGCCATCTTGATTCCCAGTTAAAGTAATGGCTGTACAGGGCGAAAAGAGGGTTACTTTCTTATCTCTTTTCTCGGAATAGCTAGAAAAAATAAAATATTCGAGATTACTTTCTTGAATGATTGGTACAATTTTTGTGAAAACAGATAAACCTATTTACAGCTAAATTGCGCATCAAATATCCCCCATGTAATACACGCGTGCCATTAATATAGCACAGGAAAACGACAGCTGACTGAACCGGTTGGAATCAAAATGGCGGTTGCGTCAGCCTGTATATTTAGAAGTCTCAGGTGGATGGATTGAGAAACACCGACGTCAAAAATGCTTTCATTTCCAGAAAGGAATCTCAAACCATCATAACCCCGAATTATTTTTGTCAATTTTCATCTGTACAGAAACTCTGGTGGTAGGCTGTATTAAATTAGGGTATTAAATTAGGGGCTGTATTAATTAGGTAAATTAGGGGCAGTATTAAATTAAGGTAATTATTTAGTAATGTCCAGATGTAGCATATTGTTAGTGCCTGTTTTTTTTCTTCATTTAGTTACTTGGCGGGCAGCTTTCTAGAGTTCGTTATATTGGTTTGAGATTGCCGTTCTGTGAAACAGGACTTTTGCTTACGCATGGAATTCTGCCGGAGATATATAAAAGTTGTCCTGTTGCGGCATTTTTCGTGCTGCAAACATGTTCTATATAATTATCTTCTAAGACTGTTTTTCAGGTGGAACAGAAAAACAACTAGAACATCACCATCGTAAGCAGGACGAAGGTTTTGGGGCACAACCAAAAAGACCTCACAGCTGGAATTGGGGGCAAGTCGACAAGACATTTCTTCTGCAATGCTGAAGTGTGGTATTTCTGTAGAGGATTGTTTTATGTTGGATTAATATTGTTTCAGCTATCTTTCAGGTGGATCAAAGAAGCTAATGTATGACATCAAGAACTGATTTTTGAGGCATAACCAAGAGAATCTTATACTTGCTAAATGGTGATGAGTATCACAAGAAACAAGTATTTCTGCAACTAAGATTTTAACATAAATGTGTATGAAAATAGTACATTATATTTATTATATATGGCTTTTCAATAATTGCTTTATTTTTATTATAAATTCAATGACTTAATTGCTTTGCTTAGGATTTATTACTGGGTATAATAGTACATCAGCAAAATATAAAAAGTATAGCCATCTTGAATTAATTGTCCCAGTACCGGTATTTACAAGTTTTTTGCTCGATGTCAATATTTTATTGTTCAGAATTTAAAATAAGTTTTTCGCTTATTCTTACTTACAATGATAAAGAGGACATATATTTTTAATAGTTAAAATTTTTCAAATAAGATTTATAGAACTCTCGATATGTCTCAGTTTTGAGTGACACTGATTTATAGCACACGTGAGTAATGGCAGACAGATATTACTATCAGCAGAAGGATGGCGTAAGGCGACATTTTTCAATGTTCAGCGGAACCGTGGGATTTCGAGACAGTCTTTTAGGGGTTCCGCGATCCCATTAAATTTCAAAAGAACTCCGAGAACTAAAAAGATCGAAAAACACTGACGTAAGTAATTCTGCCACCTTATTTCATAATACCAGGTACCCACTTTACTGTTTAGAAAATTTGTTAGTAACAATGACTATAGATATCACTTGCTATCAAATGTTATACGAGTATACCACTCATACGCATACTCGCCAAGCGCGTGTGTACACAAACCGCACTTGGCGAGTTTAAGAAGCGGTTGTCGCGAATGAGTGAGTCTCTTTCTCTCTTCTCAATTCCCCAAGTTATGTATTTTTAATCAATTGCCATATAATCAGGTGCTGAACGAAAATGCAGTACAACAGAACTGGCAAGTTAGCACCCGTTTCAGCGTTAATTTTTGCGATAGGTTTTATTGAGCAAACTCGGAAGAAAAACTGAGACAATTTACCCGGAACAATAGGAAAAATCCGATGTACCCTTTTTGGAGAGAGGTACAAAAACAAAACTTTAATTTTGTATTGAATTTTTTAAATAATTAGTCAAAAACTGTAGAAGAATGAGGCACAAAATTTCTTATATTTTTATACTATAGCAGATTGACTCGACGTTGCTCGTATTTAAAATATATACAAATTAAAAAAGAATCCATATTGCGTTAAAAATTTCTATTAAAATATCTAAATTTTGAGTCTGCAAAACAAGAGAGTATTATTCTTTAGCTCAATCGTTTGGCGTTTTTGTATGGGCTTTAATTTTCAATGCATTCTCTTATCGACATTAAGTTTTGCAATTTGAATCATTAATTCCTAATTTATTATTAAATTTATCAATTTAATCAAAATATTTCTATTTGTTATTATTTATAAAAAATATATATATAATAAGCCAAGAATAAAAATCATAATATATATAATACGTACATATACATTCTCGCCCGTTACATGATACATAGCTGAATGCCATGACTAGTTTAATTGCTCTAAAAGTAAAAAGTATAACATGTTGAGTCCACTTCAACGACGAGAGCTTGCAATTCCGCCCTAGTAGCTCAGCGGTAGAGCGTCGACTGGCCAGTACGAGGTTCCGTGGTTCGATTCCCAGTTGGGACAGCAAGGTTCTTTACGATGAATCTCAGTGTTTGGTAAATAAAATTATCAAAGTAGGAAAAGAAATTTGATGAATAAAAAATTCTGATGCCTTTTGCTAACACATTTAAAAATATGAAGTTTGGTTAACATAGACCAAAATGAAGACACCAAAATGGTAGTGAAATTATATTCCTATACCATTTTTTATTCCAATTCAACAATTGTTTAAACATATTTGAAAATATACAAATTTAAAAAAAAAACTTTTGTCAAAATGAAACAAATGCCTTAAAAGTTGAAAATATCAAAAATTTCCGAAATTTCTTATCTCATTGATATAACACAATCAAAAATATAACACCATTCACTTATAAAATTTATTTTTCTATTAACTCAATTGCTTAAATCTAATATATTATATAAAAAACATCTAGTCTGCTGTATAAATCCACTTGATTGTTTTACGCATTGAAAATAATTTTATTCTGATGCATAAATCCATTTGATTGTTTTACGCATTGAAAATAATTTTATTCTGATGTCGCAAAACACCGCGCTATATACTTCTTCAAATACCGATTCGGAAAAAAATGATTTGCACAATGTTATTTCCATAAAACTGTAATTTTGTGTTTTTATTAATATCTCGACAACCTTTTGGGCCAAAAACTTATATATTAACTAGCAGTGACGTGAAGAATGGCAGTACTAATTACAGAGAAAATCTGCCCAAAACTGTGTAATTGTATACTGAAGAGAGACAAACAGGCAAAATACAGACAAACATATTTTTAAATTTATAAATATAATTACAGCCACACATAACAACACATAAGATGGCAGACAAAATGGTAGACGTATGAGTTCAATGTCTTTAACAGTGAGTTAGACAGAAGCAGATAAAGCCCCTATGAATGAAACGCTTACAAATGCCATAATGCTTTGAGAATTATTTATATCAGTTAATATATTTTTTTTAATTTATAGGATTTTCTGATAAATTTATGTGAAAAATGCGCAATATCTCGAGAACGGTGCATGCTAGCGTTTTAAAGTTTATATCAATCGTTTTCTAAGAAAACATTACATTAGAAATGTTTATTTGAATAACTTTATTAAAGGTTTTGAGTTTTTCATGTTTTTTTCAAAATTTCACTCGACAATTTAGGGGGGTTCTGAACATTCGATTACGTTTAAAAACAATAGGCTTCCAGTATCCACGGATTGTGATTTTTGTACCAAATTTCGTTCGAATCGGTTGATTTGTTCGTCAGTTATCGTCTCCACAGACTCACTGACACATAATACACATAATACACACACACACACACACACACACACACACACACACACAATACACACACATACTTTCACACACACACAGACATCACTTCAAAAATGTTTTATTCGTGATCAGGGATGCTTGAAACGTGCTCTCCCGTCGAAAACTCGAACTCGAATTTTCGACCCGTTCGTTCAGAATACTTTCCTTATACATAATGTATATAAGGAAAGTAATAAATGGAAAAATAAAATACTTTTGAATATGTAGGAATATTTATTGTTTCAGTTCCACTTCCATTGCGCCCATAATAAATTTAAAAAAATTGACAGTTAAATAAATATTTTAGGCCTTTTGCCCTAGAAATACATACAATGCTGCACAACTTATCTTATCCCAGCGCCACTTGAATGATTGTCTCAAACGATTTTGGCGTTTCCTTAAGTTTTAACTCCTTTTACCTCTATAATCTTTAGTGCTAATAAAATTTTCTCTCCGTTAAGGTCCCACCTTAGCTTGATGGAGAGAGTTATGAGATTTCAATAACCATTTTAATACATTTTGACAAAGACGTGGTTGGATTTATTAAAATGTATTACTTATGTTATATTTAATTTTATCTGTTGGATCTTGCGAAAACAATTTTAAATTTCGTTTCAATACGTAAAAACTGTTTCCGTCCCGTTTGTTATTTCGAACTGTTCGCAGTTCTGTTTGCCTTTTGCTTGTCTAAAACAAGGAACGAGAATCCCAAATGAAGCATAATGATGTTTAAACAAGAAAAATCAATCATGCATAAAGCATTGATTATGAAACACTTTCCAACTTCAATGCAATTTTGTTTAAACATCTCTAAAATGTGATGCATTCCTCGGTAATATTTTTAAAATCATCATAATACTACAATAATTTATTATAATTCAAAGCTTCATAGAAAACAAATGAAATTTATTCAAAAGACGTCATCGAAATGTAACACGCCTGGCTCACTCTATAAAAGCAACATTTCATTCATAAACTTTTTTCCATTTATTTCTTTCATCACAATACTATAATAATTTATTTTATTTAAAAACTTAAGACCATGGAGGTACAAGTAATTAAACTCTATGCTTAAAACTTCATCGAAAAAATCGTCTGCTTCTCTGTGTAAAATCAATGAATATTTCATTCATATCAGCTATATTGCAGAGTCCATGAGCTAAATAATTTTGCTTTAAAGAAATGCAGCAATTCTTATACAACTGATTCTACATATTTTGCTGTTTATAGGCTTCGTCGTAGAAATAATTAAAGTTGGATGATCATTTAAACTGAAATATATTGTAATTGCGTTTTTTAAAGATGTAGATGCACATAATTTAAGCAAAAATAAAGCGGTTTTAGGACGGATACAACACTCAATATGAATTAAAAAAAACTTTAAAAATCACAATTTTGACACAAGATGGATGCCATATTTTATTCTGAAGTGGGTCACGTGATCTCTTCATATAATGGTCGCGTGATCTCTTCATATAATAGTCACGTGATCTCTTCATATAGAAGGTGTAATTATTATTTTAATTTTTATTTAAAATACTACTGAATATATTTTGGTGAATTTTTTTTTATATATTTTATGGGATAATTTGAATATTCCCTAAAACTTTCGAAGCAATTTATGAATTTTAACAGCTTAAAAAATGTGAACCGCTTAAAAATGTTTGAAAAATTAGGTCTCATAGGGTTCAATGTATTTTATTTTTTCAACTCGGGTTCAATCCAAAACTAATTATGTGATGCTATTCATTTATATTCCCATAGGTGCCACAGACCGTCTGAACAACATACTAAAATTTCATTTTGATAAAGTCGTTTTTACGGCAATTATCGTGCTAACGGACAGACAGACAGACAGAATGAACAAAGTCATAAACACTTTTCAACTATGTTGTAAAGTGTTAAAAAGAATGAAATTCTAAATTTTATTGCACCAGTTTCTGAAAAAACAAATAAAAGTCTGAATCTTATTGCATCAGTTTTTGAAAAAACAAATAAATAAATAAAAATTCTAATCTTATTACATCAGGCATTGAAATTTAAGATATCAATTTTTTCTACGGTAAATGGTTATTGGAACTCATATAAAGAGGACCTTTAGAAAGAAAAACGTATTAATACCTTTATGTTTCTTAGCAAGTTGGGTTTCCTGCAGTCAACTATCCCCATTTGAAACAGTATAGATAAGACAAGAACGACGCAAGTAAGGGTATAGATGTGCAAATTATGCTGATGAACGTTGTGATAGATGACGAAATGGGCGACTTGGTACTTTCCAGAAAATGCTGCACAAAAACCAGAAAAACAGTAATAAAGAACTTTCTAGAATAGATATAGAACCTATGCAAAGACTTCTGCCCGGAGTTATACACCAGAATTTAGTGATCATTGCACAAACCTCTCTTTGCAAGAAAATCCACCAGTACAAGTGAATGAATCTAGAAGACCAAGCCAGTGTTTTGAGGGTGGGAGAGCCCAGTGGTTCGCGAGCGGGAATTGCACTCGGACGACTCAAGTTTGAATCCCGCCTCTGCCCAAACTGTTCTTGTCCGCAAGTCCTTCCGAGAGGTTGGTGGTAGGGAAGGATAGCATGGCTCTGTGAATGCCGCTTCTACTGGATTCCAGTCTAAATAGTGTAGTACTTCCCAGCCGTCCAAACGGATATCGTACACCTTCGGGTAGGTCTGACGGTCAAGGTCGAAGAAGAAGACTGTGTTCTGTGAATAGTTGCTGTGTTTATGCGCGACCGAGTTTTGATCTATGGTATTTCACTTGCTTTTTGCTACCCTGAATTCGTGTGCTAGTTTCTGTGTATGTTTATTTCTGTATTAATAAAACTATAAGAATCCATTTATGAATTCGTTTCTTCATTCTCCATTCCGATTTCAATTCAAAACATAAAATTAAAAATCTGATGCGAGCAGCACATGACTTCCCCTACAAACTTAATCTACTTTCGCTTTATTTCATTAATAATTCATTGAGGTTAATTGCACTCAATAACACGCATCATTATTTAAAATTGTACTGAATATACACTTTTAATTCAGTAAATTTAATATTTCAAGAACGACTAATCCTAGAATAATGGGGTTGATTTTATTCGTTTCATCGTCAAAAATTACGTAGAAAAAACATTTAATGGATACATACATTGCATAGACAGACAGACACGCAGACACACACAGATACACACATATGCAGAAGTCATGCTAAAAATTATTTTTTCGTATTCTAAAGGTCCCAAAACGTGTAGATCCCTCGAAAATTTGAGTTGCGATTTTTGTCTTATATTGACTTATACGATTTTTTATCAATACTTTCTTTATGCATTACCATGCATTGCAGGAAAATTGAAATTACCTGGTTTCTCGTAAAGACATAATACTTTTCCATAAGTATATATAAAAATGCGTACTACAAAGCAGAGCATAAAAATAGCTCCACAAACATAATCATATGGTGTACGACGACAAAAGAATATAATGTCAAAGAGTAATCTGGCATAACTAACATATGAATATTATATATAATATGGAGAAAAAATTGTACCTTCTGCAACGCGGTACTGTCATAACGCGGTTTCCATATAACGAGGAACAAAAATTGCCATAGCCCTCCCATATAGCGCGGAACTCATAAAACGCGGTATCCATATTACGCGGTGGTTTCATAACGCTGTTTTTCTATAATACAACTCAATTAGTTTAATCAATCGCATTATAGCAGGAATTTTTCTATTACACTTTTGTGGTTAAAATTAATGGGGAATTCCCCTGTTTGTTTTATTGTTGTTGTTGTTGTTTCATCCACGTATATCACCATTTTTCAATTTCAATTATCAAGGAAATCCGCTGCAAATGCAGAAATATGCAGCATTGCGGTTTCCATATAACGAGAAACGAATTGTTTTGTTTTTTACTAATTCTGAGTTTCTTATAACGCGGTTTCCATACAATACGGTATCCATATTAGTATGGTGCAAAATAATCCGATTTGCATTAATCAGAGTTTCTTATAACGCGGTTTCCATATAACGCGGTACAAATGAATCGCGTTATAGGAGGGTTGACTGTAATACTTCATAATCGGATTTCATTATACTTGTAATCACATTTCATTTCTTATCCATTATTCCAACAAATACGCAATTCACTTTGAAGTTTTCAAGACGAGTTTCTAATCAGATTGGCCTTGACATCTATAAAAGCGCATATACATGTGTTAAGGAGTGTCATATGGCCAGGTAAATTACTGAAGAAGTGTTAGGGTTATCGTACATTTTTTATACAGGTGTAAAGGAAACTAAATGGCGCTATACGATGAGACAAATTTAGGGGCGTGACCCCCTTTCTTAAGATGTACGGGGGGGGGGGGGCTGTCGCAGATGCATTTTTGTACCCTCGCAAAAGATTACTTCTCCTCCTGAAAATCGTTGTATACTATTTAACTGCCCCCCCCCCCCCCCATAAAATCACGAACTTAAACAATGCAACAGAATAAAATCGACTTTAAAATGCACAAAATGCACACCTTTATTTTTATTTTTTTATTTTATTCAATTTACGTGGCAACTACAGATGAAATCCAGTTACAGTAGCCACACAAGAAATTAAAAAGTACAGAACGTAGGATACAAGAATACTAAGGAGTAAACATGTCAAGCGCATTAAAACAGTCTTTTTTAAAACAAGCAGGAGTCAAGTTGAATATATCAATATCAGCACAATAGGTATTATATAGATCAACAAATTTATAGATAGAATAGCATTTAATGTAGTTGCGTTTAACAGTAGTAGTGTGAAAAAGAGTTTTTTTCCTGGTATTATTGACAGGTATGTGAGCATGGACCCATGTTTGCTTAATAAGCTGTTTCCTCGTTCTTTCCAATGTCTTTACGTTTACACTGTTACATGCAGATTAAGGAAGAAAGATCAATCATGCTTAAAGCATTGATTATGAAACACTTTCCAACTTCAATGCAATTTTATTTAAACAAGTCGAAAATGCAATACATTCCTCGGTAATATTTTAAAACTTATCACAATACTACATTAATTTATTATATTTGAAAACTTAAACCTTCATCGAAAAAAATGAACTTCATTCAAATGACGGCATTGAAATATAAATTGCCTGGTTTAAACATCTTTAAAATGCGATACATTTCTCGGTAATATTTTTAAAATTACCATAATACTACGATAATTTATTATATTTGAAAACTTCACCGAAAACAACTGGAATTCATTCAAATGACGTCATAGAAAAAATAACACGTCTGGATCTCTCAATAAAAACAGCATTTCATTCATAACATTTCCCCATTCATTTCATTCATCACAATACTATAATAATTTATTTTATTTAAAAATTAAGACCATGGAGCTACAAGTAATTAAACTCTATGCTTAAAACTTCATCGAAAAAAATCGTCCTTCTCTTTGTAAAATCAATGAATTATTGAGCCCCATGGAGCCCATTCATATCAGCTATACAGACTCCATGGGGCTAAATAATTTTGTGTTAAAGTAATACAGCAATTCTAATACAACTCATTCTACATATTTTGCTGTTTACATTTTACATAAGTGAAAAATAGTTTCGTTGTAGAAATAATCAAATTTGGATGAGCATTTAAACTCAAATATATTGTCATTGCGTTGTTTCAGTATGTAGATGCACATAATTTAAGCAAAAATAAAGTAGTTTTAGGACGGACACAACACTTAATATGAATGTAAAAAAACTTAAAATATCACGATTTTGAGACAAGATGGATGCCATATATCATTTTGAAGTGGGTCACGTGATCTTTTCATATCATGGTCACGTGATCGCTTCATATAAGAGGTGTCATTATTATTTTAATTTTTATTTAAAAAACTACTGAATATATTTCGCTGAATTATTTTTAATATATTTTATGGAACAATTTGAATATTACCTAAAATTTTCGAAGCAATTTGTGAATTTTAAATCCGCTTAAAAAATGTTTGGAAAATTAGGTCCCATAGGGTTTAATGTATTTCATTTTTTCAACCCGGGTTCAATCCAAAACTAATCGGGTGATATTATTCATTTACATTCTCATAGGTCCTACAGACCGTCTGAACAGCATACTAAAATTTCATTTTGATTAAATAATTTTTACGGCAGTGATCGTGCTAACAGACAGACAGACAGAATGAACAAAGTCATAAACACTTTTCAACTTTGTTGTAAAGTGTTAAAAATGGTTTCTTTAAAAATTGTTATTATTTTGCAATTTTTGCTGTAGGATAAAAGCCCTCAGAATTAATATTGCAATGTTCTACAAGTTTATAATTGACTTGTTTCTTTTATTTCTAAGAGTTAGTCCTCGAGTTAACCCTCCTCCCCCCCCCCCCTTAAACTTCCTCATTAATGAGCGCCACAGTAGCTTCCTATGCACCTATATAAAAGTAAACGAGTTATCGTCTTGGTCCTTAACATTCCTTGATATCCTGCATATACTGGGATTTGAGCACACTGCAAAATTAGTTAAACGTAACATGTATTATCCTATTAATGAAATACAATATCGAAAAGGTGGCTAGTTATCCGATTAATACCAAAGTTTTGCTGTAAGAAACATTTTGACAAAAGTTTTTAATAGACAAATGTCACAACCTTCTAAATGGTTTTAAAATAGTATATGGAATGGCATGAAAATTCAGCGACAGAAATAATGGAACATGAAAACACAATAAGCCAATCCCAAAGCGTAGAATCCAGCTCTCATTTCAGTCAATAGCATCCGTGAACTTATTTCGGGGGAGCTCCTCAGCTCCGAATCGCCAACGGTATTGGCAACAAGACATTGTAAAAAAAATAGCGAAAGGAAGACGATTCAAAAAAAGAATTCTGCGAACGAGAACTGGGTCCTCACAGCTTCGTTCAGTCTGGGCTCAACCTTCTTTAAAGTTGAAGCTACGTGGTATAGCTTAATATATATGTCGTCAATAAGATTCACAAAATTGTGGCATATCAAGCGCCTAAGGACTAAACGCTGCAGTCGACGGATGCTAGTGCTGCTTTGGGAGCGTGTTTCATATATTCTTTAACATTTCGGATAAGAGACAAATACCTTCATTTTTATAATAACTAGGAAATTCCATCCCCTTACACCCCCCCCCCCCTTCCCTAGCGAGAAGGACTAATGATGTCACGAACACAAAATTTGTATCGCGGCTGTTTTTCACTACATTGACTGTTAGTTTCGTAATCCTTAAGCCATAAATGACCCTCTTTATGCATAATTATATTAAATTTTGTCCTATACTGCCATATTAGGAAAGTATCAAATTTTGGATCCATTTCGAAATTTTTGCTCGAAATTAAAAAAAAAATTCAATTCAATTCTAGATTTTTCATGGACAAAGTCGAATCATGGACAAAGTCATGGACTAAGTTCGAATATAAAGTCTGAAGAATGGTTTATCTTAAAGTAATGGGGTTGACCTTATTCTTTTCTTTGTTAAAAATTACGTATAAAACAAGCATTTAATGGATACTTTTGAAGATATGTAGCCTTTTATCCTAGATTTGGACAATTTTTGCGAACCGTTTTGCAAAATAAGCTGACTACTTTTATTCGAATCGTACCAAAATCTAATCGGCACCACAATAACCCACGAATGACTTAGCTACCAATTTTTATGAAATTTGATCCATTAGTTTCCCTGCTAGAATCGATATACATACGATATTTGCGGGCCATTTCGCAAAAAAGGGCGGGTTCCCTTTTTCCAAATCGTACCAAAATCCGATCAGAACCATGGTAACCCACAGGTGTATTACCGACCAAATTTTATGAAATTTTGTCAATTAGTTTTTGAGTTAGAGTGAATACATGCACTACACACATAGATGTCACGCTAAAAATGGTATTTTCGGGTTCTAGAGTGCTTGATATGTGCAGATTCGTCGTAAACTCAAATTGCGATTTTCGACACGATTCCAATACTTTCCCTACATTACCATATATGGTAGGGAAAGTAATATGTCGAAGGCCAGACAGACGATTTAGAAACAGATCCAAAATAAATTACTAGATTAAATGAACATTATCATAACGGCAACTCCATAAACTCAATATATCAACGACTGATTTAGCCTTACCTGTATGACCGGGCTGTTATCTTCAAGACAACATCAGTCGCTGGCGCCTTTAGATGTTCCAAATCAAGTCCAGTCTAAGACAGCTGACGAGCTACATTGAAAGAAATAAGTTAAAACACTTACTTCTCTTCAGAATACCAAAGTGAAAAGAAGATAAATTTTCCATTACGAAAAAAGCTACTTACCAAAGTTAAATCCACCATCATGGCTTCTACTTCTTCAAAGCTGAGGATTCTGTCTGCCTGCGCAGAAAGGAGAAAAAAAAATTGTAAACAGACAGCAAAGAAATAAATGTCCGGTCTATAGTGCCTGACATACATAAAACGATATGAAATACCGGGAATTAATGTAGAAAATTCCGTTCTATTTCAACAGGGAAGTAACTTTCAAGCAAATGCAGAATCGGAAGAAAAAATAAAATTATTTTGCGATTATTCTGATTTTCCCCTTCATTGATATGCGTAGATGGAGTCAAAAATGCGTTGGGTGGATTAACACGTTTTGAGCATCCCTGAATACGAATCACTTCTTTAGCGGTGTCTGTCGGAGTCTAGGCACGATACAACTCCTACAAATTAAGCGAATCGAATAACATTTTACAATTAATTTAATCAATAAACGTCACATGTCTATGGAATTTCACCATGAGCAAACCATGGGTAAACTTTAATTTATTTTAATTGAAAAAAAAAACTTTGGTTTAAAAAAAACTACTTGATACATATATGATATGGTTATTTTACATGTATTTTTACCTTCTCATACTATAAGATATCGTACAGAGAAATTATTGCTTTAAAAAAAGAAAATGTTCGACTTCGAGATTTTAATGCCAAGATATGTTTCAGAGCTTTCTAAACACGTTTTGATTATGTTTGGAATTCTGTCTGTCGTTTATCTGTGATCGATTTCTTGTGAACACGAGAGCTGCCACAAATATTTCACAAAACTTTTTATCCGGCTGCGTTATTGAAAAATCTAAAACAAGATAACATTTTTTGAAATTCGAGCGAAAAGTTTGGAATTTATTCAAAATTTTATATTTCCTTAACATAACAGCATAGAACAAACTTTGATATAATTATACTTAAAAGGGGTTATTTATGACTCAACGATCCCAAAACTTAACAGCTTCAATCATTGTTGTGAAAAATAGCTACCATACAATGTATAGTACATACCTTGCCACTTCCCCTTGTGTGTCTGTGGGAGGGGGGAGGGGGGTTCATTATCAAATTTGGTATCAATCGATAAAAAAAAAATTTCAAGTTCTTTAAAAATGAAGGATAACATGCTATAATTGTGATCATTTGGATCAACAATACAGATTTTTCTAAATTTTTCATAAATATTTTTGTCGGGGTAAATCACGACACTGAGTTAGTATATTCAACATTTAATACTTTTGATAATCATCGTTAAGTATTTTTATTTTTAATCATTTAAATTCCTAAAATTTTTAGCTTTAATTTATTACTTTCCTTATATACATAATGTATAAGGAAAGAATTGTGACGGGGTCAAAAATTCGAATTCGAGTTTTCGACGGGAGAGCACGTTCAAAGCATCCCTGATCACGAATCGAACATTTTTGAAGTGATGTCTCTGTGTGTGTGTGTGTGTGTGTGTGTGAAAGTGTGTGTGTGTGTGTCAGTGAGTCTGCGGAGACAACAACTGACGAACGAATGGACCGATTCGAACGAAATTTGTCACAAAAATTACAATCCGTAAACACTGGAAGCCTATTATTTTTATACGCAATCGAATGTTCAGAACCCCCTAAATTTTCGAGTGAAATTTTGAAAAAATCGTCAAAAATTCAAAACCTCGAATAAAGTTGCGCAAATAGACATTTCTTATGTAATTTTTCATTAGAAAACGATTAAAATAAATTTTAGAACGCTAACATGAACCGTTCTCGAGATATTGCATATTTTTCAAAAAAATTATCAAAAAGTCATATAAAATTAAAAAAAAATATTAACTGCTGAGAAACATGTTCACTTTTCATATGTAATAACATGCGATAAATTTGGTGACATTATTCTCGTGGATCTAGCTCGTTCCATTCATGCGAAAATATACTTTGAGTAATACTTTTGTATATGAACGCCAATAATCATGTATCTGCTGTAAGAATAACTTATTTCTCCGTCCATAACGCTTGTCGAGATTTTGGCGCCGAATTTAGCGGAATGTCGCCAAATTGGCGACTTTTTAATGTTGCCAAATTAACGAAAATCTCGCCAAATGGATAAAAATGAGATTAAAACAATGGAAAAACGACTAATTGACGAAAATTCCATATCTTGGAAAGAATATAAATATCTACTGTAAGAAAATCCTATTTTTTTAATGTAAAAGAAGTAAACTCATTGCATTATATAAGGAAAGTCATGTGTTGCCCACATTAGATTTTTTACCCTAAATTATATTATTCCAAAATAATTAAAAATAAAATATTTAATGATGATTATTAAAAGTATTACATTTTGAATATACCAACTCAGTGTCGTAATTCATTACGACAATTTTGAGGGGGGAAAAATAAAAAACATCACAAGCTACTTAAAAATAGATTCTGATATGAGAGAGTCGAGTGGAGCCACACTACAGTTAATTTTTTCCCTCGAAAACAAGTGACGTCATTTGCAAAATATTAACGTGCGCTGTTTATGAAAAAATTTCACGTTTTGGATCGAAAAGGGAAAAAATCATAAAATAATAATTATGTTTACAATATTATCCAAGGGAGTGAAATCTTTATGAGTATTTTTTTGAGCAGGAACAATTGGATACCAATGTTTAAACGTCATGAGCCGTGAGGATATTAGAAACTTGACTTTTACCACAGGTGGCACGATATCTCTTCAAAGAATACAGGCAATTTCCTTAATATTGGGTATGTTTATTTTAATGGGCAGCAGCACATATCCTACTGATTTTCAACTAGATCAAGCTGGGGGTGGGACGCCCAGGAGTTAACGCGCGGGAATTGCACTCGGACGACCCGGATTAGATCCCTGGCCCTACACAAACTGTTCCCATGTTCACACGGAGTACGGGCACGTTAAATATATGGGTCCGTAAGTCCTTCCGAGAGGTTGGTGGCAGGGGAATGAGGGTACAGTCCTGTGTATGCCGCCCCCACTGGTTTCAAGTCTAAATTGGGTGGCACTGTCCCTCCCATCCAAACAGATACCTTACACATTCAAAAGTTGGACAATGTGTGTCGAAAGAAAAGCTTAAAGGGTAACGGGGTGGGATTGCCCGGCGGTTAAATCACGGGGATTGCACTCGGAGGACCCGAGTTAAGTTTCCAAATTTTCCAAAACTGTCCCCGTGTCTACGCTGAATGAACACCGGCACGTTCAATATGCGAGTCCGAAAGTCCTTCCGAGAGTTTGGTGGCAGGCAGAGGCGTCACGCGGTTTCTTGAGGCTCTAAGCGAGATTTTTGGAGAGGCCCCACCCAAGGAGCGATGCCAAAAATTTCCTGACAGGGGAATTATCCTTCATCCCGCTTCCAATTATTGTAATTCCTCGAATTCATATTTTTAATCTCAATTTTCTTGCAACAGTAACGATTCGATAATCCGAACCCAATTAATCCGAATTTTGTGTAATCCGAACTACAATTATATTTGTTTTATTATTTATTTTGTTCAAGGGGGTTTAAAAATGAAAAATAGGCCTGTTTCGAATTTTTATGACTTGTTTACGCTGTAAATATTCCATACTTCGTATACATGAAGGAATTCGCTTCGAACTCTTTTCCGATTGCAACGACTGAAATCTGAATAGCTGGAGGTAAATTTCAGAAAAACACAAAATAATAAAATAAGGCGTCGGGTGGGGGGGGGGGGGGGGGGGGCTAATGAGTGGCAAGATGCTACTTTGAAATAATTAGCTCCAAACAGAAGTTGAGAAAAGCTTAGGATAAAAAGAAAATTATCCTTTCCAATTTTGAGGCCTTCTCCAAAAATGATACAACACGGTATGTGGTTATCTGAGTTTCTTATAACGTAGTTTGCATATGACGATGTACGAATTAATCGCGTTATAGGAGGGTTGACTATACCCTGTTCGACGATCATTTACAAATTGCCTCACATATTTTATCTGCAAGAGCGAAATTACGCGTCACAATCATCATTTTTACGCTATACTCAAATATAAATTTAGAGCTTTCTAATTGTACTATTTGTTTCTGCAAAATGTCATTTCTTACTAATTTGTTGGGCAACACATTTCTAATCGACGATTTTTCCGTGTCTGTCATAGTTTCCAAAATAGGAGTGATAACTTCCAATTTTTGCCGCTTGGGGCGTTGCTGTTAGACTTAGCAAGTAGCGCATAGTCTCTTTACTATAACGATATCGCCTTATCATAGTTCAAAACTTATTGGGTCTAATTACGGCTTTAATGAAACCACAAACAAGTCGCAGATAAGAATAAAATGATGACATGATCTCATCTCGCAGTAATCATTTTTTTTTTTTTTGCCATACCCGGATGGTCATTAAGTACATACAGTCTCGAGAATGCATGCAATTTCTGCCTGCTAGTTCCTCTCTCTTAATTTGATCACGCAAATCTATCTGCGAAGATATACCGCCCGTCGATGAGAAGATAATGAATATTAAAGAAGAGGATATAGAGACGTAAGGTCGGGACAAATATGACTGGCGAAGATTCGCATGCAAACTGAAAATCTTCCAAATTAATTCGTAGATTGGAAAGCGGATTCTTAAGGAGCGGGTCAAATGAGGAAGATTTTTATTTATTTATTTAAAAGAAAGCAAGCTGCAGCACAAAGTCCCAGTAATAGCGTGCAAAATAAAATACAATACAAAATATACAGATAAAAATATAATAAAATACATTAAAATGTAAACTATTGATTAACATTATATTGATTAACATTACTATTGATTAACATATTGATTAACATTATAAACAACAAATGATTTTCGAAAGCACCTGAAAATGAAAAATCTGATGTGGGCAGCACATGACACCTGACTTTCCTTATATAATGAAATGAATTGACTACTTTTACAATAAAAAAGAAATAGGTTATTCTCATAGTAGATACTTATATTCTTTCCACGATATTGAATTTTCGTCAATGAGTCGTCCTCTTCATCCACTTGGCGAGATTTTAGTTAATTTGGCAACATTTAAAAAAGTCGCCAAGTTGGCGATATTCCGCTAAATTCGTCGCCAAACGTTATGGACGGAGAAATAAGTTATTCTTATAACAAATAAATGACTATTGGCGTTCAAATACAAAAGTATTATTCAAAGTAACTTTTCTCATGAATGGAACGAGCTAGATCTACGATGTCACCCAATTTATCACATGATATTACATATGGAAAGTGAACGTGTTTCTCAACAGTTAATATTTTTTTATTTTACTTATGGGATTTTTTGATAAATTTATTTGAAAAATGTGCAATACCTCGAGAACGGTTCATGCTCCAGTCCTAAAATTTATGTCAATCGTTTTCTAAGGAGAAATTACATAAGAAATATCTATTTGCGTAATTTTATTAACGATTTTAATTTTTTGATGATTTTTTCAAAATTTCACTCTAAAATTTAAAGGGGCTCTGATCATTCTATTGTGCTTAAAATCGATAGGCTTCCAATATTCACGAACTGTAATTTTTGTACCCAATTTCATTCAAATCGCTCCATTCGGTCTTGAGATATCGTCTCCACAGACTCACTGACACACACACACACACACACACACACACACACACACACACACACACACACACACATACACACACACATACAGACATCACCTCAAAAATGTTCGATTCATGATCAGGGATGCTTGAAACGTGCTCTCCCGCCGAAAACTCGAATTCGAATTTTCGACCCCGTCACAATACTTTCCTTATACATTATACTATTGTATAAGAAAAGTAATAAATACATTAAAATATAAAATATTTACATCACATGATTTTTAAACCCATTTCCGATGAATGAAAGAGAGAGAGAGTAAGAGTGAGTGAGAGACTTCTTTCGTCAGGTCGAGGTTAGGCCACAAACCTCTTTTGAACTGCCGCTAATTGAGAACCATCGCCCAGTAATTTTGATCTGCTTACCGGCTCCTTAATATACAGGCTGGCGCAACGACCCTCTTGACTCCCAATTAAAGCGATGGCTGTACATAGCGAAGAAAAAGTTACTCTCTCGTCCATTTTACGGAATATTAAGAAAATCAAAACACCCTGGACTTCTTTCTGATATCATTCAGATGGGTACAATTTTTTGGGAGCAGAAACACCTATTGCGTACCAATTATCAGCCTGATTAATACACGGACCTCCGCGGCCCCTAAATTTTACATATGATACATTTTAAGCAGAAATGGTCTTTACCTTTTAAGAAAAAATAATTTTCGTGAAGTAAATTTTCCTAAAATTAAAATATAAAATTAAAATTACGATATTAATTCATTGAAAAAGCTCCCCACTCCCCTTCCCTAAAATTTCAGAATATAAATATTTTGCCTCCCTACAAATAGGTCAATATTTTTAAATATTACGCATTCTATTAATTCTTAATATATTGCTGTGAAGGAAAAAATAGGAAAGTCTACGTGTACAAAAATACCTTCGGCGCAGCTGTCCCGGGCTCCTCAAATTTCATGTATGATTGTGTTTTGTATGAGGGCACCCCTTGGCCCTTCTTTGGTTTAATCAGGTCCTAAATATCAGTCATATAACACAAGGGCGTAGCCAGGGGGCATGTTAGGGACCCTCCTCCCACTCCCCAAAATCAATCCCCATCAATTTTTCCCAATTGAACTACAAGTAATAATACCATATATTTTTTTCAGCTACAAATGCATATAATTAATCAAGACACAGGTTTAATTAAAACAAGATTATTTTCAGGCAACCAAAAACATGCCCCCCCCCCCCCCCCCCGAAACAAAATCCTGGCTACGCCCGTGATGTAACATAGACACACCGTTGAAATAGTGCAGGCAGACTATAACCCACTGGACCCATAGGAGTCAAAATGGCGGTTGCGTCAGTCTCTATATTTGGGGAACTTACTGCTAAACGGAGGGCCAATCACTCCGCTCTAATGGGAAGGAGACAAAGCGACGCTTTTGAATGGAAAAAGTGCATGGCTACAGAAACAATTACATCCGTTCCTAGAGGAGAGCAGGGAGAGAGAGTTTTGCACGCTTCGCCGCGGATGCATGCAAAAGGTAATAATATTTAGGGGAGAGGGGGAAGCCCGAATTATAATTTTGGACAAGCTGTATGCAGTAGCTTCGCAAGTTTTTTTGAAGGGGGGGAGAGGAACACAGGCGTGGGTCAGAGGGAGATAAGCCCCAAAGAAGTATACTTAGCCTCCCTGATAAAAATATTAAATTTTTAGTATTAGCTAAGGGACTCTGCCCCCTTCTCGCATCGCTCGCGCCAACCCCCCTTCGTAGGCTTTGCCTCCTACTCGCTTTATATCTATCTTTCCTAAAATTTCTACTTTCAAAAATCTCTTTTCTATTCCTGCCTATTTCCCGCAGGAGGGAAAAGGCAGGGATTTTTCTTAGCCCAGGGAATCCAAAAACTGGATTCCTTGATCATGAGCAATTTCATGCCAAACTAATGTTTAAATCGATAAACGGTATATTTCATACTGTTACCCTATTATTCTCTACAAATGTACCCAATTTCATAGTTTTGTATGATATAGTTTTTATGGTAGAGACAGAGAAATCGCTAGACGTCTCGATACGGGAAAAAAACACGTTCACTTCAGAAGTGCATAAAAAGTGAAATATCTCAGAAGCTAAATCGAAATTAAAAAAATCTGATGTGGACAGCACATGACTTTCCCTGCAGACCTATATTCACGTTCTCTTTATTTTAATTAAATTTCATTCAATTTTAATTCAATTTTGATTCTCATTTAGTAACTGGATTTATTTTCAAAGGTGACGTAGAGAAAATATGAAAAAACTAAAATATCTTGAAAACGGCTAGTCCTAGTGTAATGGAGTTGATCTTATTCTTTCATCGTTAAAAATTACGCATAAAACAAGCGTTTAATGGATATATTTGAGCATACGTAGTCTTTTAGTTTAGATTTTGACAATTTTTGTGGGCCATTTCGCAAAAAAGAGCAGGACATTTTTTTCCGAATCGTACCAAAATCTAATCAGCACCAGGGTAACCCACAAGCGACGTTATCAACCGATTTTTGTGAAATTCGGTCCATTGGTTTTTCAGCTAGAGTGCATACAGGCAATTTCTGCGGACCATTTCGCAAAAAAAAGTGGGTTCTTTTATCCCGAATTGTACCCAAAACTAATCAGCACCAGAGTGGCCCACAAGTGATTTACCTACCAAATTTTATGAAATTCGGTCCATTACTTTTTTAGTTAGAGGGGATACTAAATCTGCACAGACAGACACACAGACATATACACAGACGTTACGCTAGAAATGGTTTTATCGTATTCTAGCGGTCTCGAAATGGGTAGATCCGCCCAACACTCGAGTTACTATTTTCGGCATGATTCCAATACTTTCCCTATACATTATCATGTATTGCAGGGTAAGTAAAAATCTGATGTGAACAGCACATAACTTTCCCTGCAGATTCAAATTCATTTTGTAATTTTTTAACACTTTACAACAAAGTTGAAAAGTGTTTATGACTTTGTTCATTCTGTCTGTCTGTCTGTCTGTCTGTCTGTCCGTTAGCACGATAACTGCCGTAAAAATGACTTAATCAAAATGAAATTTTAGTATGTTGTTCAGACGGTCTGTAGGACCTATGGGAATATAAATTAATAATATCACACAATTAGTTTTGGATTGAACCCGGGTTGAAAAAATGAAATACATTGAGCCCTATGGGACCTAATTTTTCTAACATTTTTTAAGCGGATTTAAAATTCACAAATTGCTTCGAAAATTTTAGGTAATAGTCAAATTGTTCCATAAAATATATAAAAAAAAATTCAGCTAAATATATTCAGTAGTTTTTTAAATAAAAATTAAAATAATAATTACACATCTTATATGAAACGATCACGTGACCATGATATGAAACGATCACATGACCCACTTCAAAATGATATATGGCATCCATCTTGTTTCAAATTCGTGATTTTTTAACGTTCTTTTTAATTCATATTGAGTGTTGTATCCGTCCTAAAACTACTTTATTTCTGCTTAAATTCTGTGCATCTACATACTAAAACAACACAATGACAATATATTTGAGTTTAAATTCTCATTCAAATTTGATTATTTCTACAATTAAGCCTATTTTTCACCTATGTAAAATGTAAACAGCAAAATATGTAGAATGAGTTGTATTAGAATTACTGTATTTCTTTGACACAAAATAATTCAGTCCATGGAGTCTGCATGGCTGATATGAATGAAATATTAATTGAGTTTATAAACAGAAGGACGATATTTTTCGATGAAGTTTTAAGCATAAAGTTTATGAATTGTAGCTCCATGGTCTTAATTTTTAAATAAAATAAATTATTATAGTATTGTGATGAATGAAATGGAGAAAGTTATGAATGAAATCCTGCTTTTATAGAGAGATCCAGGCGTGTTATTTCTTCTATGACGTCATTTGCATGAATTTCAGTTGTTTTCGATGAAGTTTTCAAATATAATAAATTATCGTAGTATTATGATAGATTTAAAAATATTGCCGTGGAATGTATTGCATTTTAGAGATATTTAAACCACGCAATTTATATTTCAATGCCGTCTTTTGAATGAAGTTCATTTTTTTCAATGAAGGTCTAAGTTTTCAAATATAATAAATCAATGCAGTATCGTGATAAGTTTTAAAATATTACCGAGGAATGTATTGCATTTTCGACTTTTTTAAATAAAATTGCATTGAAGTTGGAAAGTGTTTCATAATCAATGCTTTAAGCATGATTGATCTTTCTTGTTTTATTTCATTATGCATTGAGTTTAAATGCAGAAAATAATATGGATAATTTTCTGACACTATATCCAATTCGTTTTTTTTTTTTATTATTATTGCATCTTTACGTTTGGCAACTTAATTCACTTTAAATTCTTCAGATCCATAAAATTCCAAAAACTACAATATCTCGAGAACGGTTTATCCTACTGTCATGGAGTCAAAATTATTCGCTGAGTTGTCAAATTTTACATGTAGAACAAGTACCTAATTAATGTATTTCATCAATTTTAATCATTTATTTCAAAGTTTCACTATATTGCACATGTAGTATTTTATGTTAGATCGAATATATTAGATTTGCGAGTCATTTCGCAAAGAAATGTCACATTCTTTTTCTCGAATCGTATCAAAATCTAACCAGCATCACAGTATCCTACGAGTGACTTATCTACCAAATTTTGTGTAATTTGACCAATTAGTTTGTCAGCTAGAGTGGATACATACAATTTTTGCGGGCCATTTCGCAAAAAAAGGCGGGTTGGTTTATCCCGAATCATACCAAAAACTAATCAGCACCAGAGTCACATACAAGTGACGTATCTACCAAATTTTATAACATTCGGTCCATTACTTTTTGAGTTAGAGTGGATACATACATTGCAAGACAGACACACACACAGACGTCACACTAAAAATAGTTTTTTCGTATTCTAGAGGTCTCGAAACGTGTAGATCCGTCGAAAACTCGAGTTGCGATTTTCGGTATGATTCCAATAATTTCCCTATACATTACCATGTACTGCAGGGAAAGTAAAAAACATCACAATTTCATGCACAGTATATTTTTAACGAAGCTGTCGAATTAAATAAAAAAGAAAAGAAATAGAAACCCTCACTATTTTATGTGTAGAATATTCTATGCGAAACGGATGGTAGTAATAAATAACCTAATATCGTCAATCAGTAGAAAACACATCATTAAAATGTGGCTATTGCTAAAAGAATACATGCGAATATAAAGCAATAATATGATAGGCAGTAAAAAAAATAAATTTAAATGACAGACACGAAATTGTTTTTCCTTTAATAGAATCTGCAGATTACTATTTTTTTTTCATTCATTTATAAAGCTTCCATTATTTTAGAGATAGAGGCACAAACAACGTCACGTTATCGGATTTTGAAAGTTATTTATTGTAGAGAAGCTCATAAAATGATTAGGTCATGTTCGTGTCCCGTTTATATGGAGACACTTGGTAACGATTGGGTGATTCTCAAAGTGAGGAAAGCGTTAGAAGGACACGAAGACAGACAAACAAAGGGCAAGACTACACATCAAAATTTCATAAAATCGGACACTGCTGTTCTTCCGTTATGGTGAGACAAACGAATGGTTTTTAAATTTTATTTATACAGAGATGGTGCGAAAACAAAACATGAAAGATCAATCATGCTTAAAGCATTGATTATGAAACACTTTCCAACTTCAATGCAATTTTATTTAAACATGTCTAAAATGCAATACATTCCTCTGTAATATTTGAAAACTTATCACAATATTACATTAATTTATTATATTTGAAAACTTAAACCTTCATCGGAAAAAATGAACTTCATTCAAATGCCGGCATTGAAATATAAATTGCCTGGTTTAAACATCTCTAAAATGCGATACATTCCTCGGTAATAATTTTAGAATTATCATAATACTACGATAATTTATTATATTTGAAAACTTCATCGAAAACAACTGACATTCATTCAAATGACGTCATAGAAAAAATAACACGCCTGGCTCTCTCTATAAAAGCAGCATTTCATTCATAAACAATTTCCCATTCATTTCATTCATCACAATACTATAATAATTTATTTTATTTAAAACTTAAGACCATGGAGCTACAAGTAATTAAACTCTATGCTTAAAACTTCATCGAAAAAAATCGCCCTTCTCTTTGTAAAATCAATGAATATTTCATTCATATCAGCTATGCAAACTCCATATGAGCTAAATAATTTCGTATTAAAGAAATATAGCAATTCTAATACAACTCATTCTACATATTTTGCTGTTTACATTTTACATAAGTGAAAAATAGGCTTCGTTGTAGAAATAATCAAATTTGGATGAGCATTTAAACTCAAATATATTGTAATTGCGTTGTTTCAGTATGTTGATGCACAGAATTTAAGCAAAAATAAAGTGGTTTTAGGATGGATAGAACACTCAATATGAATTAAAAAGAACTTTAAAAATCACGATTTTGAGACAAGATGGATGCCATATATCATTTTGAAGTGGGTCACGTGATCTTTTCATATCATGGTCACGTGATCGCTTCAAATAAGAAGTGTAATTATTATTTTAATTTTTATTTAAAAAACTACTGATTTTATTTCGCTGAATTTTTTTTATATATTTTATGGAACAATTTGAATATTACCTAAAATTTTCGAAGCAATTTGTGAATTTTAAATCCGCTTAAAAAATGTTTGAAAAATTAGGTCCCATAGAGCTCAATGTATTTCATTTTTTCTACCCGGGTTCAATCCAAAACAAATTGGGTGATATTATTCATTTATATTCCTATAGGTCCTACAGACCGTCTGAACAACATAATAAAATTTCATTTTGATTAAGTCATTTGTACGGCAGTTATCGTGCTAACGGACAAACAGACAGACAGACAGACAGACAGAATGAATGAACAAAGTCATAAACACTTTTCAACTTTGTTGTAAAGTGTTAAAAAACCAAGAAAAACATATAACAAATATGGTTAGTACCATACTTTGACAACTGAAACTATGCCAATTCTTCAATTTTATTGGCATAAATATTATTGATTAAAATTTTTTCTAAAATTTTCTGTGTCAAATTGCAGAGAAAAGTGGTACATCAAATATGTCACTATATATTTTATATTGAATTACAGAAATAAAATTCAGTAAATAGTCTGTAAAACTTTATGTTGGTCATAAAATCAAAGGAATAAATATGTCAAGCTTCGCTTTATGTTAAATTAATTTTGAAACAGACAGACAGACAGAATGAACAAAGTCTTAAACACTTTTCAACTTTGTTGTAAAGTGTTAAAAAGGAAGGTTTTTGCTTTCCCTGCAATACATAGTAAAGTATAGGGAAAATTTTGGAATCATACTAAAATTCGCAACTCGAGTTTTCGACGGATCTACATGTTTGGGGATCTCTAAAACACTAAAACCTATTTTTATCTTGACGTCTGTGTCTATGTGTCTGTCTATCTGTGCAATGTATGTATTCACTCTAACTCAAAAACTAACGGACCAAATTTCATAAAGTGTGACTTTTGTGTGACCCTGTTGCTGATTAGATTTTGGTACAATCCGGGATAACAGAATCCATCCCTTTTTTAACACTTTACAACAAAGTTGAAAAGTGTTTATGACTTTGTTCATTCTGTCTGTCTGTCTGTCCGTTAGCACGATAACTGCCGTAAAAATGACTTAATCAAAATGAAATTTTAGTATGTGGTTCAGACGGTCTGTAGGACCTATGGAAATATAAATGAATAATATCACCTAATTAGTTTTGGATTGAACCCGGGTTGAAAAAATGAAATACATTGAGACCTATGGGACCTAATTTTTCAAACATTTTTTAAGCGGATTTAAAATTCACAAATTGCTTCGAAAATTTTAGGTAACATTCAAATTGTTCCATAAAATATATAAAAAAAAATTTAGCTAAATATATTCAGTAGTTTTTTAAATAAAAATTAAAATAATAATAACACCTCTTATATGAAGCGATCACGTGACCATGATATGAAACGATCACGTGACCCACTTCAAAATGATATATGTGGCATCCATCTTGTTTCAAAATCGTGATTTTTAAAGTTCTTTTTAATTCATATTGAGTGTTGTATCCGTCCTAAAACTACTTCATTTTTACTTAAATTCTACGCATCTATACATACTGAAACAGCGCAATTACAATATATTTGAGTTTAAATGCTCATCCAAATTTGATTATTTCTACAACGAAGCCTATTTTTCACTTATGTAAAATGTAAACAGCAAAATATGTAGAATGAGTTGTATTACAATTGCTGTATTTCTTTAACACAAAATCATTTAGTTCATGGAGTCTGCATAGCTGATATGAATGAAATATTCATTGATTTTACAGAAAGAAGGACGATTTTATTCGATGAAGTTTTACGCATAGAGTTTAATTACTTGTAGCTCCGTGGTCTTAATTTTTAAATAAAATAAATTATTATAGTATTGTAATGAATGACATGAATGGGAAATTATTTGTGAATGAAATGCTGCTTTTGTAGAGAGAACCAGGCGTGTTATTTTTTCTATGACGTCATTTGAATGAATTTCAGTTGTTTTCGATGAAGTTTTCAAATATAATAAATTATCGTAGTATTATGATAACTCTAAAATTATTACCGAGGAATGCATCACATTTTAGAGAAGTTTAAACCAGGCAATTTATATTTCAATGCCGTCATTTGAATGAAATTCATTTTTTTCGATGAAGGTTTAAGTTTTCAAATATAATAAATTAATGTACTATTGTGATAAGTTTTAAAATATTACCGAGAAATGTATTGCATTTTAGACATGTTTAAATGAAATTGCATTGAAGTTGGAAAGTGTTTCATAATCAATGCTTTAAGCATGATTGATCTTTCTTGTTTATTTTCAGAAATGACCTGTAAAAATCTCATGTATATCCACTCTAGCTAAAAAACTAATTGACCATATTTCAAAAAATTTCGTAGATAAGTCACCTGGTGCTGATTAAATTTAGGTAAGATTCGGAAAAGAAAACCAATTAAATGCCTGTTTTATATGTAACTAGCAGCGATTACCCCGGATTTACGATGCAAAACTCTGATAAAAATTATGCCAGAACGTATACGGCCGTGAATCTAATACATTGTTTTTTCACTGTGAAAGAAGTAAATTTATTGCATTATGCAAGAAAAGAAATAGACTGATTGGCCACTCTTTGGCCAATCAGATCCATTGGATCATACATACATAATTTTCTTCTTTATATATATAGATAGATTAGATATTTTTATATTCATTTATTACTTTCCTTATATACATAATGTATAAGCAAAGTATTGTGACGGGGTCGAAAATTCGAATTCGAGTTTTCGACGGGAGAGCACGTTTCAAGCATCCCTGATCACGAATCAAACATTTTTGAAGTGATGTCTGTGTGTTAAAGTATGTGTGTGCGTGTGTGAAAGTATGCGTGTGTGTCTGTGTGTGAAAGTATGCGTGTGTGTGTGAAAGTATGTGTGTGTGTGTGTGTGTGTGTGTGTGTGTGTGTGTGTGTCAGTGACTCTGTGGAGACGATAACTGAAGAACGAATGGGCCGATTCGAACGAAATTTGGTACAAAAATCACAATCCATAAACACTGGAAGCCTATTGTTTTTATACGTAATCGAATGTTCAGAACTCCCCTAAATTTTCGAGTGAAATTTTGAAAAAATCGTCAAAAAATCAAAATCGTTAATAAAGTTACGCAACTAGACATTTCTTATGTAATTTTTTATTAGAAAACGATTAAGATAAATTTTAGAACGCTAACATGAACCGTTCTCGAGATATTGCACATTTTAAAAAAAAATTACCAAAAAGTCATACGAAATAAAAAAAATATATTTCCTATTGAGAAACATGTTCACTTTTTATATGTAATACCATGCAATAAATTGGGTGACATCATTTTCGTGCATCTAGCTCGTTCCATTCATGAGAAAAGATACTTCGAGTAATACTTTTGTATTTGAACGCCAATAGTCATTTATCTGCTATAAGAATAACTTATTTCTCCGTCTGTAAAGCTTGACGAGATTTTGGCGACGAATTTGGCGGAATGTCGCCAACTTGGCGACTTTTTGAAATGTTGTCAAATTAACGAAAATCTCGCCAAATGGATTAAAATGACGCGAAATCCATGAAAATGACGACTAATTGTCGAAAATTCAATATCTTGGAAAGAATATAAGTATCTACTATATGAAAAACCTATTTTTATACTGCAGAAGTAGTAAATTCATTGCATTATATAAGGAAAGTCATGTGTTGCCCACATCAGATTTTTTATTATTCAAATTAATAAAATTTGTTGAGTACGCCTGTGAAAAATAAACCATGGTGATAAAGTTTCCATTTAATTCATATTTCAAACCTGCGATTTTCAAAAGTGACTAATACGTTCAATAAGCTCCCACAAAACACAGAGATTTAATTGACTTTTAAACCAGCGATTTTCAACCTTTTTCATTGGAAATCATGGAGTTACAGAGTAGAACTCCTAGAAAAAAGTTTCGTTTTCCATTAATATCTCGATAACCCCTGGTCTTAGAAACTCGAAACTTGGATTAAAACTATTGAGGGCAATTTTAAAGCTACTCACAGAATTTCATTAATTTCGTTGCAGCTGTTCTCCCGTAATGATGAGACAAACAAAAGTTTCGCTTTTCATTAATATCGCAACAATCCCTGGTGTTAAAGACTCGAAACATAGACAAAATTTTAAGTGGGGCTATTTCAAGACTACCCAGAAAATTTCATTAAATTCAGTTCAACTGTTCTCTCGTGATGTTGGATCATACATACATACTTTTCTTATATAGATTTTAGTTCTCGAGATATTTTAGTTTTTTTGCATTTTTGTTACGCCGCTTTTGAAAAAATGTCCAGTAAACAAATAACAAGAAAGCTTAATCATGCATAAGCATTGATTATGAAACACTTTCCAATTGAAATGCTATTTCATTTAAAAATTTCTAAAATGTGATACATTCAGTGGTGATATCTTTTTCCTTATCACAGTACTACAGTAATTTATTATACTTAAATATTTAAAACTGTATCGAAATATAAATCATCTGATTCTCTATGCAAAATCAATGAATATTTCATTCATATAGCTTGTATTCCAGACTCCAGAGCTAAATAATTTTGTGTGAAAAAAATTCAGCAATTCTTATGTAACTCACTTTACAATCGCTTCAGATATTTGCATTCTGCATAAGTTAAAATTAGGCTTCGTTGAAGAAATAATAAAAGTTTAGGGATCATTTAAAATCACAACTATTGTAACTGCATAGGCACGGAATTTAGATACACATATAATACACAGATACACAGATAATATTTGTGTGTGTGTATGTATTCAAAGTATTGGAATCGTGCCGAAGATCGGAACTCGAATTTTCGAAGGATCTACACGTTTTGGGACTTCTAGAACACGAAAAACTATTTTTAAAAAGACGTCTGTGTGTGTAAGGGTGTATCTGTGTATGTTTCTGTGTGTGTAAAGGTGTATCTGTGTATGTTTCTGTGTGTGTAAGGGTGTATCTGTGTATGTTTCTGTGTGTCTGTGAGGATATTACATCAACTTTAATTGAAAAACTAATGGACCGAATTTCATAAAATTTGGTAGGTATATTTTTTGTGGGAAATCCTGATGTTCATTAGATTATAGTACGAGTCGTAATAAAAGAATTTGCCTTTGCGAAATGGCCGGCAGAAATTGTCTTTATCCACTCTAGCTAAAAACTAATGGAACAAATTTAACAAAATTTGGTGTATAATATTTCAATAACCTACAAGTGATTTATATACCAAATTTAACAAAATTTGGTATATAAATTATTTGTAGGTTATTCTAGTACGATTCGGGAAAAAGGAACGGGCTATTTTTGCGAAATGGCCCGCAAAAATCGTTAAATATAAAAATAAAAGACTACGTGTGCTCAATTATATCAATTAAATTCCTATTTTATACGTGATTTTTGACAACAAAAATAATAAGACTAACCCCATTACTCTAGGACTAGCCGTTCGTGAGATATTCTAGTTTTTTCGCGTTTTCGCTAAGCCACCTTTGACAATAAGTCCAGCTATCAAATGAGAACCAAATTCAAGTTTAACGTGCAAATTCAATGTCATTTAAAATACTTATAGCTGTTATTTTGTGCAGATAAACTCAAATTATTATTGAAGAAATAAAGAGAACGTGAATATGAGTCTGCAGGGAGAGACATGTGCTGCCCACATCAGAATTTTTAACAATATTACAACAATGATTTATAGAAGTGAACGGGGATTATTTGCAGGTCATTTCGAAAAAAATGTATGATCTATATTTAAAGATCCACCAAATTTTTGTAGAATAAAATGTTCAACAAATTTAAGCTGTGTACCAAATTTTAACTCTCTAGGACGTAGGAAAATGCATTAAAAATGCCATCAAATAAGTATATCATGAAGAGTTATACAAAATTAAAAAAAAAAATTTAACGATTGTTATATACCAAATTTATTTTAAAATGTGAAGCCTCTCTCATATACAAAATTATTAAACTCTTGGGAAAATATTTATTATATAATATATCTCTTTTTTCTTTCTGGAGGATATCCCAAAAATCAGAATTTAATTGAATTTGTTTTTTTCCCTATATTAAATAATTTTTAATTAAAAAACTACTTAATATATTTTACTGAAATTTTTTTTATATATTTTATGGGATAATGTGAATATTTTCTAAAAATTTCGAAGCAATTTGGAATTTTAAATTTGCTTAAAATATGTTTGAAAAATTAGGCCCCATAGGGTTCAATGTATTTTATTTTTTCAACCCGGGTTCAATAAAAAACTAATTGGGTGATATTATTTATTTATATTCCCATAGGTCCCACAGACCGTCTGAAAAACATACTAAAATTTCATTTTGATAAAGTCATTTTTACGGCAGTTATCGTGGTAACGGGCAAATAGACAGACAGACAGACAGAATGAACAAAGTCATAAACACTTTTCAACTATGTTGTAAAGTGTTAAAAAACAAAAATTGAATTAAAAGTGTAAATTCAGTGTTATTTTGTGCAATTAAACTCAATTTAATGAATTATAAAAAAAATAAAGAGTAAATGAATGAGTATGTAGGGAAAGTCATGTACTACCCACATCAGATTTTTTTTTTTATCCCGATTCATACCAAAATCTAATCAGCATCAGGGTTACCCACTAGTGACCTACATATAAAATTTTGTGACATTTGGACAATCAATTTGAGTTAGAGTGGATGCATACATTGCACAGACAGACAGACACACACACAGGTGGATACACACAAAAACAGATATGAGGTATTTTTTCTCTTTATTTTTTTTATTTTATTTTATTTATTTATCTTATTACTTTCTCTGCAATACATGGTAATGTATAGGGAAAGTATTGGATCATGCCGAAAATTACAACTCGAGATTTTGACGGATCTACCCGTTTCGAGACCTCTAGAATACGAAAAAACTATTTTTAACGTGAAGTCTGTATGTGTGTCTGTCTGTGTGGTCTGTGTGTCTGTCTGTCTGTGTAATGTATGTATCCACTCTAACTAAAATTCGTAATAGTATAGGATTCGTAAAAACAGATAGGAAAATAGGATTCGTAAAAACAGAACCTGCCTTTCTTCCGGAGTGGCCCATAAAGATTCCATGTATCCACTCTAGCTAAAATACTAATTGACCAAATTTCACAAAATTTGGTAGATAAGTTACTCGTAGGATACTCTGGTGCTGATTAGATTTTCGTATATGATTCGAAAAATAACCTGCCTTTTCTTGCAAAATGACCCGCAAAAATCGTCAAAATCTAAAATAAAAAACTACATATGCTAAAATATATCCATTAAATGCTTGTTTTATACGTAATTTTTAACGAAGAAAAGAATAAGACCAACCCTATTACACTAGGACTAGCCATTCTCAAGATATTTTAGTTTTTTTCATTTTTTCTCTACGCCACCTTTGGAAATGAGTCCAGTTGCCGAATGAAAACGAAAATTGAATTAAAAGTGAATTAAATTTAATTAAAATAAAGAGAACGTGGATATTAGTCTGCAGTGAAAGTCATGTGCTGCCCACATCAGATTTTTTTTCTTTTGTATGGAATCAGCACATTATATGGTCTTATGTACTTTCCATTTGAATTCGTACCTCGTATATGAAACTCAAACCCATCGTACATTCTGCGAAACTTAAACCAATGGTACGTCAACCCATCGTACATCCTGCGAAACTTAAACCAATGGTACGTCACTTGAGCTGAAGATAATTTTGCACAAAGATAATTTTCCCAAATATACTGTAACCAAATGCATTTATTGATTTTGAAATATTGATACGTACACACCGAAATCGCAGGTTGGTGAACGTAGTAAACAGAGGCAGAGACCCTTTGTTACGAAAACAATGAATATAAGTCTGCGGAGGAAGTCATGTGGTGCCCACATCAGATGTTTTACAGTGTATAGTTGCTTATATCGAAAATATCTTCTATCACTGCCTCTGGGTAATTCTTGCCACAGGCAAACTATTGCAACTTAGCACTTCTTGGTATAGTCTACTTTCTTGAATGCTGCCGACTGTAAAATTCCTGTAAAACGTTGCCGATGTAATTTTACCATCCATTTTCCTGTCACCAAGCCCAGGATAATCGGCCGCTCTTGTGAAGGACATAAACGCTATAAAGGGTAAATGAGGCGCAGCGAAAACTTTTTTTTAAATTTACGAAAACATTCACTGGGAAACGGACCGGGCCGCTTCTAGGTATACAGGCTGACGCACCCGCCATTTTGACTCCAACCCGTCCCGACAGTTATCGTCTGCCAGTGCTATTTCAATGACCTAATATTTGGTACGCAATTTAGCTATAAAACAGGTGGTTCTGATTTCAAACAAATCTGATGCGGGCAGCACATGGTTTTTCTGCAGACTCATATTCTCGTTCTCTTTATTTCTTCAATAAATTCATCAAATTCAGTTTAATTGCACAAAATAATACCCATAATTACTTTAAATGACACTGAATTGGCATTTTTAATTCAATTTTCGTTTTCATTGGGTAACTGGACTTATTTTCAAAGGTGGCGTAGCGAAGTTGCGAAAAATCAAAAATATCCCTAGAATGGCTAGTCCTAGTGTAATGGGATTGGTCTAATTTTTTTCGTCGTTAAGTATTACGTATAAAACAAACATTTAATTGATATATCTAAGCATACATAGTATTTTATTTTAGATTAAAGATTATTAAAGATATTTTATTAAAGATTTTTGCGAGCCATTTCGCAAAAAAAAAAAAAAAGGCAGGTTATTTTTTTCCGAATCGTACCAAAATCTAATCAGCACCATAGTAACCCACAAGTGACTTAGCTACCAAATTTTGTAAAAACTGATCTATTAGTTTTTCAGCTAGGGGGAATACAGGCAATTTTTGTGGGCCATCTCTCAAAAAAAGCAGTTTTTTTTTATCCCCAATCGTACCAACAACTAATCAACACCAGGGTCGCATACAAGTGACTTACCTACCTAATTTTATGAAATTGGGGCCATTCGTTTTCGAGTTAGAGTGGATACATACGTTGCACCAGACAGACACACAGACAGACGTCACGCTAAAAATAGTTTTTTCGTATTCTAAAGGTCCTCAAACGTGTAGATCCGTCGAAACTCAAGTTGCGATTTTCGGCATGATTCCTATACTTTCTCTATCCATTACCATGTAGGAAAAGTAAAAATCACACAATCATTCAAGAAGAATGTTGTAATTTTCTCGTGATCGCGAGAAAAGGACGAGAAAGTAACCCTTTTCTCGCCATATACACACTCAAAAAAAAAAAACTCCGTAAGATTACGGCCAAATTCCGGCAATAGGGATCCAGCCACTGTCCGTAAAATTACATCCATGTTCGTAAAAATACATGGCAATAAAAAAGCATGGCTGACCGTAATTTTGTGGTCGAATTTTTTGGAAATTGTCCGTAAAATTACTTTTTAGCCGTAATTTTTAGGAAATTGTCCGTAAAATTAATTTTTGGTCGTAATAACGTGGCCGTAAATTTAAAGAAATTATCAGTAAAATTATTTTTGGCAGTAAAATCATGGCCGTATTTTTTAGGAAATTGCCCGTAAAATTATTTTTTGACTGTATTTACATGGCCGTAAATTTCATAATACTGCCCGTAAAATCGAGAAAATTATCTGTAAAATTACACGTTGATCGCAAAATTGCTACGATAAATGTTAGAATATTGTTCGTAAACTTACACGTTTTAATCAATAATATTTATGCCAATAAAATTAAAGAATTGGCATAATTTCAGTATGGTACTAACCATATTTGTTATATGTTTTTCTTGGTTTTTAACACTTTACAACAAAGTTGAAAAGTGTTTATGACTTTGTTCATTCTGTCTGTCTGTCTGTCCGTTAGCACGATAACTGCCGTAAAAATGACTTAATCAAAATGAAATTTTAGTATGTTGTTCAGACGGTCTGTAGGACCTATGGGAATATAAATAAATAATATCACCCAATTAGTTTTGGATTGAACCCGGGTTGAAAAAATGAAATACATTGAACCCAATGGGACCAAATTTTTCAAACATTTTTTAAGCGGATTTAAAATTCACAAATTGCTTCGAAAATTTTAGGTAATATTCAAATTGTTCCATAAAATATATAAAAAAAAATTCAGCGAAATATATTCAGTAGTTTTTAAAATAAAAATTAAAATAATAATTACACCTCTTACATGAAGCGATCACGTGACCATGATATGAAACGATCACGTAACCAACTTCAAAATATAATACGGCATCCATCTTGTCTCAAAATCGTGATATTTTAAGTTTTTTTATATTCATTTTGAGTGTTGTATCCGTCCTAAAACTACTTTATTTTTGCTTAAATTATGTGCATCTACATACTGAAACAACGCAATGACAATATATTTGAGTTTAAATGATCATCCAAATTTGATTATTTCTACAACGAAGCCTATTTTTCACTTATGTAAAATGTAAACAGCAAAATATGTAGAATGAGTTGTATTAGAATTGCTGTATTTTTTTAATGCAAAAGAATTTAGCTCATGGAGTCTGCATAGCTGATATGAAAGAAATATTCATTGACTTTACCGAGAGAAGGACGATTTTTTGCGATGAAGTTTTAAGCATAGAGTTAAATTACTTATAGCTCCATGGTCTTAATTTTTAAATAAAATAAATTATTATAGTATTGTGATGAATGACATGAATGGGAAATTATTTATGAATGAAATGCTGCTTTTTTAGAGAGAGCCAGGCGTGTTATTTTTTCTATGACGTCATTTGAATGAATTTCAGTTGTTTTCGATGAAGTTTTTAAATATAATAAATTATCGTGGTATTATGATAATTCTAAAATTGTTACCGAGTAATATATCACATTTTAGAGATGTTTAAACCAGGCAATTTATATTTTAATGCCGTCATTTGAATGAAGTTCATTTTTTTGGATGAATGTTTAAGTTTTCAACTATAATAAATCAATGTATATTGTGAGAAGTTCTAAAATATTATCGAGGAATGTATTGCATTTTAGACATGTTTAAATAAAATTGCATTGAAGTTGGAAAATGTTTCTTAATCAATGCTTTAAGCATGATTGATCTTTCTTGTTTAATTAATAATTAATTCCTTTAAAATTGCATTTTTACTTTCCCTGCAATACGTGGTAATGTATCGGGAAAGTATTGGAATCATCTCGAAAATCGCAACTCGAGTTTTCGACGGATCTACACGTTTCGAGACCTCTAGAATACGAAAAAAACATTTTTTAGCGTGACGTCTGTGTATGTGTCTGTGTGTGTGTGTGTCTGTCTGTCTGTGTGTGCAGATTTTGTATCCACTCTAACTAAAAAACTAATTGACTGAATTTCATAAAATTTGGTAGGTAAGTCATTTGTGGGTGAATCTGGTGCTGTTTAGTTTTGGGTACGATTCGGGATAAAAGAACTTACTTATTTTTTCGAAATGGCCCGCAAAAGCTTGTATCCACTCTAACTGAAAAACTAATGGACAGAATTTCCCAAAATTCGGCAGATGAGTCATTTGTGGGTCACCCTGGTGCTGATTAGATTTTGGTACGATTCGGAAAAAAATAACCTGCCTTTTTTTGCAAAATGGACCGCAAAAATCGTCAAAATGTAAACTAAAGAACTGCGTATGCTGAAATATATCCATTAAATGTTTGTTTAATACGTAATTTTTAGGGAAGAAAAGAATAAGACCAACCCCCATTACCCTAGAACTAGCCGTTCTCGAGATATTTTAGTTTTTCGCATTTTCTCTACGGCACCTTTGAAAATAAGTCCGGTTACCGACTGAGAACGAAAATTGAATTAAAAGTGAAAGAAATTTAATTAAAATAAAGAGAACGTGGATATAAGTCTGCAGCGAAAGTCATGTGCTGCCCACCTCAGATTTTTGATCTCAGAGTGCAAATATAGAGTTTTAATGCTATTCAAATGATACACGGAAAATCTTTTTTTGAACTAAATATATTTTCACGTGTTTAAAAGTTTGAATATAATGGTTGGATTGGAATTAAAATTTTTATATTTTAAGACAGCCATCGCTTCAACTGGGAGTCAAAATGGCCGCTGTTGCGCCAGCCTTTAGGAGCCTTAGACCGCTTATAGACGGCAGTCTTCCTTGGAGAAATGGCAAGGATAAGCATGACAATAATTTAAATTCTTTCACACTTGCGTAACCGGAACGAATCGAAATTCTGCCTGATCCCGGATCATCCATTCTGCTATTGTTGTAGGAAGCAGTCTGAAAAAAAAAAGCCAACTCGTGCGGCCGAAACACACTCATTACGTTATAGAATAACCATTATTTAACATTGTTAAAAATTATAATACATATCTCTTTACTATTACAGTGCATATTATACTCTGTAAAATATCACACGACCAACCCTAAGGCTAATGGTTACTAAGTGTGTGGCCGGGAAATATCTAGAGTGTGAAGTTCCATTGAATTTTGATATACAGTAAACTTCAGTTAATCCGGCATTGAATTGTTCAGCAGCCCGGTGCGCCTCTCGAACGACACTTGGATCGGTTCAGAAATGTTCGGAAATATTCGGAAAAGTTCGTATGCTCCCACATTGAGCAGATTTCTGCCCACTGAAGTTTAACTTATAATATTTAAATTATTTTAAATGTTTTTTAACATACAGTTAAACCCGTACTACTTATATTCAATGTGTGCAAACTTTTATGCAAATATATAGAATACTAGCAGCATACCCGTTCTTCGTACGGAGTATATAATATAAAGAAGCTTAAAATTTACAATCATGTGCAAATTCCTATAGTATACTAAATGACATTTTTAATCAAAATATTCTGTTAAAATATTTAATACAATGCTCCTAAAAAGAAGTTTAAGAATCTCGCTATACAAAATTATCTTCAAGGGCAGATCTGAAGAATAAAACATCCTGGCCCCTTTTGTAAGCAAATTGAATCAATATATGCAAAATGAATGCATTAAAATTGTATGGGACCCGTACTACTTATATACGCGAATATTAGGAGATATAGTCTGTATTAGTACATTACATGTATAAATCGAATATATCAATAAACCCGTAATTGACTCCAATATATGCCTGAATGACAGCACTAAAATAAATTATATGGGAATATATATATATATATATATATATATATATATATATATATATATATATATATATATATATATATATATATATATATATATATATATATATATTTTAAAAAGTACCGTAGCAAACTTTAAAAATTATGAAAACTTTGCAATTATGCAAATGTAAAAATTGCGTAAATAGGATTGTGAAAAATAAATGTGTGCGTAAATAGGAATGTGTTGTTGAATAAGAAGTGAACAATTCATGATTTAGGCTTAGAGCCTTGTCCTCGTGTATAGCGTTTGTGCTTGATTTCGTTTGTTATTCTTTTTTCGATTCCTTACCTTTGTATTTTGATACTTTTCATTGACTTGTTGATTCGATATTTATTTTATTTATTTTTTTTTTATTTTTTTCCATTTGCTTGAGGATTTGTTGATTTATACTTTTATTTCGTAAGCCTGTTAGATATTTGAATTTTCGTGTTACAGTGTCTCACTTTTCTTTCATTGGATCTTCAAACCTTTTTTTCTTATATATATATATATATATATATATAATAGAAGTTTGAAAATCCAATGAACGAAAAGTAAGAAGATGTAAAACGATAAACCTAACTTTTTAAAAACACCCACAGAATAAAATATAATACAGCAAATCATCAATCAAATGGATTAAAAATACAAAACACTAGCTATCAAGTTACAGAAAATCAACCAAATTAAAAGGTATGGAAACAAAAAAAGAAAAACTTAAACTAAATTCAACTATCTAACTGGCGTACAAAACAAATGTAAAAATCAATTAATCCTCAAGCATATGGAAAAAATAAAAAAATTAATATCGAATCAACAAGTCAATGAAAAATATAATACAAAGGTATGGAATCGAAATAAGTATAACAAACGAAATCAAGCACAAACGCCTTACACGTGGACGAGGCTCTAAGCCTAAATCATGAATTGTTAACCTCTACAAAAATCTAATCATGTCCAAGTTTTTTGTAGAAGCAAACTCAAAAATGTATGTTTCTGAAGAAATAGATAGATTAAATCTATGAACTATTTCTACTTGGACGACATACATAAAGATGGAATAAAAAAGAAAAAATGAATACCTGGAAAAAGCACAGCATGTGTACAGACGATTCATTACAGGGATCGAGGGAACACTGATAGAAGAGACCAGTGTTGCCATTCGTAAAGAAAAAATAAAAAACCATTTACTGTTGCCATTCATAAGAATTGAAAAACTGTGAAGCGAAATGTAAAGAAAAAGTATTAATATACAAAAAGAGCTACTAAAAAGAGGGGCAAATAAAGGTAATGCTGAAGTGGGAAGTGAATGGGGGAAAAAAAAAAAAAAAAAAAAAATGGAGATGACTGGCTAATATAAGATACTATGAATAGAATTATATGATACTATGGAAAGAATTATAAAAATCCAGCTATTTTAAATTTTTTAACAATACTATTTACTAAATAAGTGGGATATTTATATAAATTACTAGTAATTTTGAGATTATTGATATGCATAGCATGAAATTTTTTATCAGATAATCTATAAATTCTAAAAAGCTGATTGAGTATAATATTTCTAAACAATTGAATCGAGTTACAGGAATTAAAAGGTAAGATTTTATTAATATTAAAATTATAAAAGTCTTTTTTATCATATAAATTTGTAACAATTCTATTAGAAGGATCAATAAAAAGATTTAAATCCAAAAAATTAACATTTTTATTAATGGTAGCTTCATTAGGTATTAATTCCAAATTGTCTGGATAGTAATCTATATCTATGAGATAATTTTCTGTATGTACTAAGCAAATCAGATCATCAACATATCTGTAAAAAGTATAATCTATTGAAGTAAATGACATTTCATAATGATAAAGGTATAAATTAGCTAGCATACTGCTACTACAGCCACCCTGTGGAACTCCTGAGACTTGTAAGTATAATTTATTTCCTTGAAAAATATAATTATTGAAAATAACAAAGTGAAGAAGTTTAGGAAAATTTTTAAATTTAATTTGATTTGAAAGAGGTGTAATATAAGCATTATATAGAGCTAAAATTACATCATATAGATCAGATATCTTAATATTATTAAAAAGATCTTTAAAATCAAAAGTTTGAAATCCTATTATTTTTCTAAGAGATGTTAATTTATTCTTTAATTCTTTACTATTATTTAGAATATGGTAGTTATTGCTAGTCTGGCTTAAACTATTATTTATTAGATTTAAAGAATTTAGTAATAATTTACTCGCAGTAGTAGAGTAAGTATTATGGCCACTAGTAACTGTTCTAAATTTAATAGGATTTTTATGAAATTTTGGAATAAGCACTATATAAGGAAATTTAAGATATTTATATTTAATATTTAAATCATTATACATATTGATAATTTTCAATTTAATACTATTGATGGAATGTAAATCAGGTTTAAAAAGACTATTATTTTTTAAATAATCTAACAGAAATTGAATATATATATATATATATATATATATATATATATATATATATATATCCCCGTACTACTTATATTGTCGCAGATTAGAAAATATGCCATTGTGTTAGTAGAAAATTACCCGTATTACAATATGAGTCTCAAAAACCTTTGCGAAAATAAAACAGATGACGTAATAAATTGGAAATATCAATAATCCCTGCAATCTTTATACCAGAAGGTCGTAATTGATTCCAATATATGCAAATATATGTCAAAACATATGCCAATATACCTGCATTACTTATATTCTCGTAGATTAGAAGATATACCCGTGCATTTGTAGAAGATTACTCATACAACGTACAATATATGATTTTAAACAATTTTTGACATAATAAAACTATTGCATAATAACTTGAAAATATCAATAATCCCCGAAAATACCAATAATAATAATAATAATTAAACCTGAAGACAGTAATTGATATTATCCAGTCAAAAATGCAATGTCTATGAAATTTATTTTATAGTATATATATATTTATTATTCAAATCGGAAAAGATTGAATAAAAATCGTATGCCGCATAACAAACACATTGGATTTACATCCGTTGCTAAAGAGCATGATATCATTTGCTTCAAATAAATTGATGGAAATCATATCGCCTGAATAATGCTATCTCCATGGAAGGTTTGGCGTCATTTTCGTCAATTTAGCGATAATTTAAAAAATCTCCAAATTTATAGCCAAGTGGGGCTGTAGAACTGATAGCCCCATTTTGCGACAAATTGACAAAACATCATCACAATACTATCCCCTAACAAATCACAACTAATTTCATTTATTAAGAGCAATTTTATCAATTTCATGATATTTTTATGGATTTATAAACATTTTTATCAATTTGGTGATATTTTAAAAATTCGCTAAATGTGTTACTAAGTAGGAAGGATGGACTGGCCGACAAATGCTACCGAAACATTATTTCAGTACTCTATTATAAAAAAACAAATTTAATTTCATTGATTTGCGTCGTTTTTATCAATTTGACGACATTTCCGTCAATTTGGCAAAGTTCAAGAAAAGTTGTCAAGTTAACGATATTCTGCCAAATTCGTAGCTCTGAATTTGCTCGTTCTATTCTTTTCTGTTTCAACAATCGGATAAATGAATTTATTTGGTAAACACAATATATGAGTTTATTAGCCAAAGACAATATATAAACTTAAAAACGCTTTGGCAAAATAAATGAAAGTGGATGTACGCAGTCCGCAATTAATATAATTAAAAGAAAAATCAAACCGTTCTTTTCTAAAATGTATTTTTATATCCATTTATTTATTATTCAAATCGAAAAAATAATAATTAAAATTAACAGACAGATTTAATTTAATTGAGTTTCTGAGCAACATGATATAAGATAGAATCTTCCTCATAAACTGCGAAATTAAATAACCATTTTGATTTCTTTATACTTTTCATTCTTCAGTAAAAGCTTGTAAAAATAAACCATGGAGATATATTTCCCATTTAAATTCATGTTTTCAGAAAGTGACTAATTAGAGCAAAAAATCTCCCACCAAACTCAGAGATAAAGTTTTAATTCATTTTCAAACGATTTTCAGCCTTTTCGTTTGGATAAACCACGGAGTCAGAGAGTAGAACTCCTAGGAAAAAATTTCGTTTTTCATTAATATCTCGACAACCCCTGGACTTAGAAACTCGAAACTTGGATTAAATTTATGGGGAGCTATTTCAAGGCTATCCACAAAATTTCATTAAATTCGGTTCAGACGTTCTCCCGTGATGATGAGACAAATGAGTCTCGTTTTTTACTAATATCTCGAGAACCACTGGTTGTAGAAACTCCAAACATAAACTAAATTTTAAGTGGGGCTATTTCCAGGCTATCCACAAAATTTCATCAAATTCGGTTCAGCTGTTCTCCCGTGATGATGGGACAGACAGACAGATTTTCAATTTTATTTATATAGATTTATTGTCCTTTTTTTTTTTAATTTTTTTTTCAATTATTTCAATTTTTACCCCATTTTAATTTGACATATGATAATCCGGCATGACCGAAGTCCCAAATATGCCGGATTATCAAAAATTGAGTCATATGCCACATATAGTTTTGGTTCGCTTATATCAGTGGCGTAGGCAGGGGGGTCATAACCCACCCTCATTGGCTAAACAATTCCATAGTTTGCAGAGTATATAGATATATATATTACAGAATTAAATAAAATTCAACGCAAAATTTCATTTGTTCTTGAGGAATCATGTCCACACGCGCACACACAGAGATACTTCCGAAAGAGCCCAAAGCGTATTCAGTTGGTCTTAAAACGTGCTTCTCCGTTAAAATATCAAGTTTTTCTATACAATAGTACGAAAAAGTTAAAATTGAAAAAATTGCTACATCCATTCCTCTATTGAATTCAAATTTATACAAATTATGTATATATAAATCGTTAAAATCTCATTCGAATTTTCTACCCTGTCAATACTTACTTAATCATTATATTTAAAACATTGGCGTACCCAATGGGAGGTTTTAGGGGTCTTAACATACCCCGTCTCCCATTGGCTGAACAATTACATTAGTTATCCATAAATTCATACTGGAAAACAAAATCCAAAGCTGTAACTCTCCCTTTTCGAGATCCTGGCTACGCCCACTCGACCATGTATGCAAGGAAGTTAAGCGCTGATCATCTGATATTTATATTATACATCGAGGGTCACTTTGTACCGCGGCACACACATTAAACACATTTGGATCAAATTTCACATCATAAATCGTGTATGCGTGACTAGTACGTATAATCTCGCCTCTATCTTCCCGGCAGCCATTCGAACACTCTATTTGCATAAATCAGCCATCTGCGACGCATTCTGGCTGTCCCCACACACACTCACTCGCGTGCATAAGCCGCATATTTGGGTCCAGAAAAAACTATGATTTTCCTCCTCCGAAAAGTTGTTTTATCACTTGCAAATTTAATTGTTCTGTCCAACCTTTTCCTATATTCGGCATCGCCCCTCTCCCTCCCACTCAGCAACGGCCGCACACCCCGTGATGTGTTACCGAAAACATGGAGTTCTAACAAATCAATTTAGCGGACGGTAATCATACGGTCCAGCCGCTGATGATAGCGCCATTAATGTCGAAATTCTCGATTTGTATGTCCGTCCCATCCTCTGCGAGCAGTTCCGATGACGGTGGGCGTCGACGACGGGCTGGCGTGTCCTGTCGGTAGTGTCACACAAGCCCGTAATTTTCCTTCATGTCCCATTATTGTCCATCATTCGATCTTCAGGGGTGATGTGCTGAAGCATAGACTATTTAGTTAGTATCACTTTAAAGATCTATATATGTTAGCGAAATTTTTTTCTAAGGGAAAAGAGAAGCACGAGTGGCGTATTCAGAGGGAGAGTGTATTGTTCAAATTGCACCCCCTAATTTTTATATAGTATAGTCGATAAATTACTGTCATCAGGGCCTGATTAATGCACGGGCCTCCGGGGCCGCCGTCCTGGGCCCCCCAAATTTTAGTAGCCCCTAAATTTTATATGTATTAAAACATTTTAATCAAAAATAATTATTTATTTAATTATTTGAATAATTTAAACCGATAATGTTAGTTTTTATTTTAAAATTTTGAAATATGTTAATAGTTTTAAATATTATACATCTTTTAAAGTTTTACTTTTAAATAAAAAGTTCTACATCCTGTAGTACATGTAGACTACATGTACAAAAGTGCCTTCGGGACAGTGGTCCTAAACTTCCAAATTTGCTTAGTAATGTTTTTTTGGCATATATTTGGGTATGTCGTGAGTGCATGGGGCCCCAATTAACACAGGCCCAGAGCCCCCCATTGGCTTAGTCAGGTCTCGACTGTCACTGTAATGAACGAAAGATTTAAATGAATTTCAATTAATAGCGTTTCGAACGTTTTTGAGATGATGTCTGTCTGTTTCTGTGTGTGTGTGTGTGTGTATGTCCGTGAATCTGTGGATACGATATCTCACGAACGATTGGAAAAGTAGGTTCGATTCTTACAATGAGTGAATGCTGGATTGATTTTAAAAGCAATCGAATATTCGGAAGCCCCCCCCCCCTCCTCCCCAATTATTGAAATGATTCTTTAAAAAGAAAATCGTTAAAAGAATCAGTAGTTTCATCATTACCATCAGCATTATATGATATTACAGAATCGATAGTTTCATTGTTTCGTTACAAAAGGAATGACACAAACTTTAAGTTAACATGCACGATATTGCACGTTCTTCAAATACATTTGTAGAGAATGAAAAAAAATTACGAAAGAGTAGTCCGTATCATCCAATAGGTACCTTTCCTGGTGATGTCCCATTTCATCTCTTCCCATTTTATCCTGCGTCTCTTGTTATTCCCATTTCGTCCTGTCTGCACCCCTCCTAATTACCTTGAGGTCCTCACCTGTTGGTAGAAAGGAAAACTGTGTGCGTTCCCCAATAGTCTCTTCTCTTCACAGCCCTCCTCGCCGGAGGGATTGAGATTTGTTCCCCTTGCGACCGTTCCATTTGGAATGACTTTACTTTGTTAAAAAAATATACAGTAAAGATAATTTCCCTTTGAGAAGATCTATGTTCGTATATATCTATTTTATACATAACTAGCAGTATTCCCGTTTTCGTATTGAAAATACATTATAAAGAAACTTAAAATTTACCATCAGGTGCACATTCCTATAGAATTCTAAATGACATTGTTATTCAAAACATTCTATTACAATAATTAAATTAAAGCTCCAAAAAGGAAGTTCTCTATTCTCGCTATACAAAACTCAATATTTAGTGTAGTAAAATGAAGGTCGCGTATACTGCACCCTATTTAAAATGACTGATGGGTAGGTCCCATATTTTTTTTTTTTTTATTGTTAATATTGCTAATGAAGACAACATAGAATGAAAATCTCGAAAAATGAACAACCTGAAAATTTTTCTCACGAAGATGGTTAACAATCATTGACATATTTTTCTAATTGTCCGAACAAACATTTTTCATTTCTATTTAGAATAATTTACTTGCAATTTCCCAATCTGCCTTCGATTCGACAATATCTTTGACATTTAGGTCATTTTTTCATTACAAACAAATGTGCCTCTGTCTCAAAGAAACGTTCAGAGTTCTTTCAAAAATGCCATGAGTGACATATTATTTTAAAGAATTAGCTAATTGTCATAACATTAATAATTGATAAGTGATAAAAAAGCTCAACATTATTTTCTTTGGACATTAAATTGTGCAGATTTATTTTATGAGATTATATTACTCCAGAACAGTATTATAGTTTTTATTTTTAAAATACTAAATATCTTAATCGAAGTTGTACGATAAATATAAATCCTTTGGACGTTTATATCTCCAAACCTATTAGTTAAATATGTAAACATTTTTTTTTACTTATTTTGTTGAAAAGGAAAATATAGTGCACATTATGATTATATAAAATGATTTCAATATTTAAATATTTTTTCGAAAAGATCACAGTTTTTGTCCGAGCAATGATTTGCTTCACTTTGCTTATTTTCACTCGAAATATATTTGTAAATATAGGAGATAAATGTAAATAGTAAGCGACAAAATGTTCAATAGGAAATCTAGTTTCTTGATTTATAATTTGTTTTATTCAGTTTTTCAGGACATCCTAAAAATGTCACTTGCCTTAAAGCACTTAAATACTTGTGAAGCAATTTTAAATTCCCTTCCCTACTTGATCATTCTAGAATTTTTCAGGTTTTATTTTTTACTGAAATCACCAATTATTTCCGATTTTGCGTGTCATTTTCTTTGTTTCAAATTTTTTGATATTGGCATTTCATTTTTTTGTATTTCTAAGTTGAATGACCATTTGATATAAAATTTTGCTTTTATTATTATTAAGACTGCAGGCTAATTTTTCTTTAATTTAAGCGATAACTTTAGGTGATTTTTTATTAATTTAAATTTCTGTTTTATTGTTTAATTATTTATGAGCAATTTCTAAATTATCTTGATCGCAATATTTCGGTCATTTTTTTAAGTTATTTTATCAAGTAATATGAACTCATCATTTTCATGTTAAAATTTCATCATTATGTTTTCTTTTTCATAGCTACTAAATTATTTAATTATTTCATAACTACTAAATTCTTTATTTTTTGACTTTTCTGAATTCAAAAGTTTCAATATGGAATTTCGTATAAAAATGGCTAAAAAAATCGGATGTAATATTTTTTTAATTACTCGCATGGGCTAAAATTTCAGATTTTTACCGGTTTGGCTCGCAAGTTCCAGTTCCCGAACTTGGTCTGAGTTTGAAGAAAATTTTGAAAACTAGTTACATTATTAATTACTTTTACAAATTTACACTCAACATTTTCCACAAATGTTCCCCAGCTTTCACTAGTAAAATATCAATTTAGGTACAACATATATGAGGAAATCAAAGTTTAAGAGTTTCTGGAAAATACCCACTAAAACCCAACAAAGCCCAATAAAATTCGGGTGGGTGGTGTTTTTAAAAAAATTCTGCGTTTTTCAAACCTTTCAAATTCAGAAGTTTAGCACATTTGAATATAAATTATTTCGGGCCGGACCGGGCCGAGATTCAATGGTCTTTGAACATAGCTAGGCCGGGCTCGGGTTCTACACCTGTAAAGTTCTTCGAGCTCGGGCCGGGTTTAAGCATTGACTCTGTCGGGTGGGGTGAAAGTGAAACTGAATTTTTGACACACGGCCTTTGACACACGGCCTTTACGTATGTCTATGTGTGTGTAAAGGTGTCCTGGCTATGTCTATGTGTGTGTAAAGGTCTTTTGTAAGGCCTTTACACACACATGCACATAGCCAGGATCTTGGGATGTTGAAAATACTAAGTTTCGTTTATGTAATTTTTCAAGCAAGAAGAGGTATGACTCTTAACCCCCCCCCCCCCTTTGCTTATGCTACTGTACACAATTACTGATATATACAAATATATGACCCTAAAAACGTTATATTGAAATTTAAACTTGTAAAGCTCTCAAAAATTGGAATTATAATGTTTGACTAAGTTATAATACTTTTGCTACTAGAGAGTACATTACAATACTAGAGAAAGTGATAGGTTAAAAAGTTTTAGATTCTGTTCGTCAATTAAGGGTTTGCACAACAACCACTACATAAACATATATATTCATGGTACTACAAAACAATTATAAGTACCCATTTCATAGGGATATCTGACAAGACAGGATTTACTCTATCTAAATTATTTAAATATATTTAAATAACGCCAAACAACATATTTACAAGCAATATTTTTAATTTGTTCTCCTCGGAGCTCTTCGGAACTCATCCCCTAAGGGAGTCATTTGCACCCTTCTCAGTTGGGAGAAAGGGTGAGAAACAGGTGTACATTGGATAAGGGATGAAATGCTACTATTTTAAAAAAGGGTAGCGCAAGAGACGAAATGGGAAGAGATGAAGTGGGAATAAACCACCTTTCCTTTCTGTATGCAATGTATGCATCCAATCTCTTAGCATCATTCTCTTGAAGCTATTTCGTTCCATTCACTAGAAGAAACTTTTTGTAATAGTTTTGGGTTTTAACCCCGAAGAATTAGCCTATAGTCATTTAATTTATTTCACGGGATATTAAATTAAATGTAGATTGCATTTTGATGAGGATTTTAGGGAGTATGGATAAAGTGAGAATGAATTTACTATTTAAGGAGTATGAATTTATTATGCATTGAAGAACAAATTTCAAGGATGACATATGATTACTTTACAACAGATAAACCTAACGTTTGTACTCGCGAACCTTTCCTTACAAAATTATTGGGACGCTCAGGCGCTTTCCTAACCCTGCATACACTAGAGCTCCTCTACTACAGGCTGACTTATCAAGCATATTGAAGCCCATAGGATTCCATACTACAGTTACATAAATTATAAAATAAGTGTTTAAAATAAATATTTTATATAACAAAAGAAGTTTTAATTAGAATTTAGCTCGCACAAGTATGCTCCAGTACCGGGTATCCAATTATTTATTAGCCATTGTTTTATTCTTTCTTCGTTTCTAGGAAAGCGAAATAACCTAAAACCCTTTTTGGAATGATTAGAGCAGTTTGGTGCAGAACAACCACCCATAATTATTTTAATACTTCTTAAAGTGAAAATACGAATAGAGCTAATGCTAATGGATTGCGCTTCCAGCTATGGTGGGCTTCAATATGCTTGATGAGTCAGCTCGTATATAGAGGAGCCTTAGCATACACGGTTCCGTCATAAGTTCTTGCGTACTTTTAACTTTTCATTGAAGCGAGAAGTAGAGTGTACTCTGAAAACGACTATGCGCTATCGATTGAGAAAGTTTTCAGCGCCTCTAACGGGGAAAATGCAATAGTTAGGAATCCTATCTCGAAAACGAAGCATGATAGTCGAACCAACATTACAAAGTTGTAGACATAAAAATTCATGCGGACGAAAGTAACAGGTACAGAAACGGTAATAATGAGGTCAACAAAAAGGAATAATTATTATTATAATGCAGCATTTGCCTGTTATTTTTATACAATATTTATCGTTTACTGATAAAAGGAGAACTCTAAATAAATTGAAATTAACTTATTACGCGCATTATTATTTTTGAAATGCATATTTATCGTTATTTTCTTCAGAAGTATTTCAATGAAAAAAAATCTGATGTGGGCAGCACATGACTTTCCTTATATAATGCAATGAATTGACTACTTTTACAGTAAAATAAAAATAGATTATTTTATAGTTGATATTTATATTCTTTCCAAGATAGTGAATTTTCGTCAATGAGTCGTCATTTTCATTGATTTAGAGTCATTTTTATCCATTTGGCGAGTTTTTCGTTAATTTAGCAACATTTAAAAAAGTCGCCAAGTTGGCGACATTCCAACAAATTCGTCGCCAAAATCTCGCCAAGCGTTATAGACGGAGAAATAAGTTATTCTTACAGAAGATAAATGACTATTGGCGTTCAAATACAAAAGTATCACTCAAAGTACCTTTTTTCATGAATGGAACGAGCTAGATACACGAGAATGTCACCCAATTTATCGCATGGTATTACATATGAAAAGTGAACATGTTTCTCAATAGGAAATATTTTTTTTTATTTTATATGACTTTTTGATCATTTTTTTTTTAAATGTACAATATCTTGAGAACGGTTCACGTTAGCGTTCTAAAATTTATGTCAATTGTTTTCTAATGAAAAATGACATAAGAAATGTCTATTTGCGCAACTTTATTAGAGGTTTTGATGTTTTGAAATTTTTTTCAAAATTTCACTCGAAAATTAAGGGGGGTTCTGAACATTCGATTGCGTATAAAAACAATAGGCTTCCAGTGTTTACGGATTGTAATTTTTGTACCAAATTTCGTTCGAATCGGTCCATTCGTTCGTCAGTTATCGTCTCCACAGACTCACTGACACACACACACACACACACAGACAGACAGACATCACTTCAAAAATGTTCGATTCTTAATCAGGGATGTTTGAAACGTGCTCTCCCGTCTAAAACTCGAATTCGAATTTTCGACCCCGTCACAATACTTTCCTTATATAAGGAAAGTAACGAGATATTTGCATACTTACTGCTTTTTATTGACCCCAATGTTTAGTCGGTATGTTAGGTGTAAACCACACGTTTTTCCATACTAAACAGAAAAAGCTCTACAACTTTTTAATTGAAAATTTTCGCCTAGATATTGCTTCGTTTTAAAGATAGGAATTATAGCTTCTTAAATTCATCACTAGAAGCGCTGCAAACCTTCTCAATTGATAGCGCACAATCGCTTTCCTTATTAATACCCTGTTTTTCCAGCTCTAGAACACTTGCATCGAAAATCCTGTATAAGGGAATACCGATCTGAACATCATCCACCAAATGGGATTTAAAACTTTAAACTATGCTGCGGTCGAGGCTAACTTGAATGCATTACAGACGCAATGGCAGACTATTCATAGCTTTGGCTACATATATCCCGTTATTCGTACTATGGAGTTGAAAAGAAGAAATAAATCCCCTATGGTTGAAACTATGGAGGTAAAAGTAAGGCGTTAAAAATTCATATTAGGAAACACCCATATCGTTTGAGACAATCATTCAGGTGGCGCTGAGATAAGATAAGTAGCCTTGTATGCATTTCTAGAGCCTAAAAATAAATTATTATCGCAATGCAAAGTAGAACTGAAACAATAAAGAATATTCCTATGTATTCAAAATTAATTTATCCTTTCATTTATTTTTATCTCACTACATTCTGTACTCTATCCTGCAACTATGAAAAAATACTGGCTAATTATTCTCATCATTGGGGAACCCTTAAATTAAAAATAATCAAAATTACATATACTAAATACTACGCATTTCTGTTTTGTCAATTAACAATAGCAGCTACTTTACTACCACTAGCAACACATATAGATATCATTCTCAAAGCATTATAGCATTTTCAAACGTTTCGTCCATGGGGGGGGGGGGGGGGTATCTCCTTCCTAACTCCATGAATGAAACGCTTGAAAATGCCATAATGCTTTGAGAATGATATGTAGGTGTCGCTCGCGTTAGTAAAGTAGCTGTTATTATTAGTTAACACAACAGAAAAGAGTAGTATTCAGTAGTATATGTATATTTATACATATACTACTTAGAGAAAGAGTAGTATATGTATATTTGATTATTTTTAAATAAAGGCTTTCCCAATGAGTATAATAATTTTTCATAGTTATAGTATAGAATATAGTGAGATAAAAATAAATTAAAAGGTAAAATAATTTTGAATACATAGGAATATTCTTTATTGTTTCAGTTCTAATTTGCATTGAGCTCATCATTTATTTTTACAAAATAGACAATTTAAATAAATATTTTAGGCCTTCCGCACTAGAAATACATACAATACCGGACTATAGTTATCTTACCCCAGCGCCACCTGAATGATTGTCTCAAACGATATTGGCATTTTCTTAATATGAAGTTTTAACTCCTTACCTTTACCTCCATCATCCGTACATTTGCTAGATAGTTTCCATAGCAACAGATTCCCTTTTCAATAACCACGTAGAATACTTTTATTTTTCTTTCCCTGCAATACACGATAATGTACAGGGAAAGTATGGGAATCGTGTCGAAAATCGCAACTCGAGTTTTCAGCGGATCTATATATTTTGAAACCTCTAGAACAGGAGAGAACTATTTTTAGCGTCACGTCTGTGTGTGTGTCTTTATGCGTGTTTGTGTGTGCCTGTGTTTGTGTGTGCCTGTATTCTCTGTGAAATGCACACTAACTAAAATACTAATTGACCCAATTTCATAAAATTTTATAGATAAGTCATTCGTCAGCGACCCTGGTGGTAATTAGAATAAAAAAAACCTGTGGTGGAAATAAAAAACTGGCGGAATAAAAAAAAAACTGTTTTTTTTTTTTACTTTCCTTATATACATAATGTATAAGGAAAGTATTGTGATATTCGAATTCGAGTTTTCGACGGGAGAGCACGTTTCAAGCATCCCTGATTACGAATCGAACATTTTTGAGGTGATGTCTGTATGTGTGTGTGTGTATGTGTGAAAGTATGTGTGTGTGTGTGTGTGTGTGTGTGTGTGTGTGTCAGTGAGTCTATGAAGACGATATCTCACGAACGAATGGAACGATTCGAATGAAATTTGATACAAAAATCACAATCTGCGAATACTGGAAGCCTATTGTTTTAAAACACAATCGAATGTTCAGAACCCCCCTAAATTTTCGAGTGAAATTTTGAAACAATCATCAAAAAATCAAAACCTTTAATAAAGTTACACAAATAGACATTTCTTTTGTAATTTTTCCTTAGATAACGATTGACATAAACTTTAGAACACTAGCATGAACCGAGTTGAACTGAAATTGAGAAATGGTGATATAAGTGGATGAAAAAAACAGGAGAATTACCCCCATTAGTTTCAACCGTAAAAGTGTAATTGAAAAATTCATGCTATAGGGAGACTACTTAAGCTAATTATGTTGTATTATAGAGAAACCGCGTTATAAAACTACCGTGTTATAAAACTACCGCGTTCTATGAGTGCCGCGTTATGGGAGGACTGTCGCAATTTTTTCTCCTCGTTATATGGAAACCGCGTTATGAGAGTAGTTATAGGAGGGTTGACTGTATCTATGCTATTTCTGAAATTAAACTCACTTTAATGCACCATGAAAAAAAAATAAAAAAACGAATTAGAATGTGTAGGGAAAGTTGCGTGCGGCCCATATCAGGTTTTTTTTAAATTGAAACATGAAAATACGAATATAATTTGTAATTTTAATAATAAAAATCGATTGATTGCACCTCAAATCATTTTAGTTTGTAATTATTAATATAACTATTAATATAATATAGCGGAAGTTTATAGTTTGTTCTATAACTCTCTACAGTGCATACGATATTGGCTAATAGCGGCGCCGACTTTGTGGATTCCAGTCACTTTTTGAACCCCAATCATTTTGTTGTGGATGTCTCAAACCCCTAATACTTCTGTGGTATTCAGTGGAGAAAATACATGCATGCATTTTGTTTTCGTGATCCATTCTTCAAGTTTTTCATTGTCAATTTCCTGTTTACTATATACTATAAAGTGTGCATAGAAATTTAGCCCCCAGACTGTTTATTGTATTCTGAATACAAGATTTTAACTCAGAAATGATTTAACGAGTCATTGGTTGGCTTTTTAACATTAGTAAAAATAAAGGTAACATTGGTATAAATAAACGTAAAAATAAATTTTACAATTTTTTTTTTTTAATGTAATTGAATTATCTTTATAAAAGTATTTATAAGGACAATTCAGCTGAAAATTCACATAGTATCTGCATGATGTCTATAATAATGTTGCGCCTACAAAAGCAAAATAAATGAAATAAATAATTATCTGGAGAAGAAAAAAAATTCTATACTTAAGTATAACTTGCTTCATTTTTGAATTTCAGAAGTCTTATTGTAATAGATAATCTGATTGAATAAATTTTGAATTAGACTTTTAAAATGCATGGATTTAAAGTCCCCCAATCCGCTTTCCAGTCGGCGCCTATATGTTGATTACACAGAACTGAACGAGTCGCCCGGCTATTGACAGTTGATGGACGAAAACTCTGAGTTCAAAGCGACCGAGAAAATGTTTAGTTGTCTGGTCGCGTCTGTTTCAGCACTATTTCGCAGATGATTTCGAAGAAAAGTAACGTTCGATCGACACAATGCCCTGGGATTATGACGAGACCCATCTGGGTAAGACATGTGGAGACAGGAGGCATGAGACGAGTCGGGGGGGGGGGGGGGGGGGAATAAAAAAATAAATAAATAAATATATCAGTCGGTACCTTTTGATGCACCGGTAAAAACCAGAGCGACTTGTATAATGTAGAAAGCCAATAGGGTAATAGAATATTGTCGGAATTAATCCATAAGTGGCTATGCGTCATTATAGTGATCAATGGCATATGTGCGGGCAGTGTTTCCTGTTTCACTGGGGGGGGGGGGGACGAAGCCCCCCGGAGATATTTTATGTTAACCTAGTTTCTATCTGTGTAACACAGCATTTAATTACATTTATATAGGACAAGTAAAAAACTACCCCCCCCCCCTAAAATTTTATTCGTCCACCCCCCGGACAAAAAGTCCTGAAAGAAGAAAGAAACACTGTGTGAGGGGGGGGGAGAGGCCTTTATAACCTCCTGAAAAGCGAAATCCAGGACTTTAAATCCCCCCCCCCCCCCCCCGTCTGAGATTCTAGCTACGTTAAAATTTGTGATAGTATAAGTTTATAATAGTATTATACAGAGAGACCACAATTTTTTTTTTAAGTGGGGAGAGGGGGGGGGCAATTGAACTTTTACTCTTAATTTTTAATTATTGTGTTTCTAATTATGTTCTCATGATCTTATTACTGTATATTTTGTGATAATGTAAATTTATTACAGCAATACATAACTAGTGACGTTTTTTTTTACAAGTGGAAGGGGGGGGGGCAATTCATTATTAAATTAAAAAAATGGGGGAGGGCTATTGAAAAATCAGTCAAAGAACAGTCACTAGTGGTGTAAACTTGAATTATATGGACAGTTATATTCGGGTGAACAAAGTTTGAGAACCGCTACCTCAGAGCATTCATCCAACACTGAGGGCGGGGCCCTTTGCAGCACTCTCGGTGGCGCTGGAAGAGACACAATCCTCAATTAATCAATTTTAATGTTCCGCACTAAGACGCCCGCAAAACACGCCCCGGCTTCTGTGTTTATTCGACAGCCGCGAGGGGGCGGAGCCCCAGAAACTCACGCGCTTGCGCAGAAGGAAAACAATAAAAAAAACAAGCAGTGTATAAAAAAATAAAGAGTGAGAAATTATGGGCGTCGCAAAATATCGCACAAAGTTGGGTGGGGTGCCCGTTTTCTGTAGAGGGAGGGTTGTCCGGCAATTAACTGGTAGCGGCCCGCCCCCTAACGTCCCACCGCGACCGCCGCCTATTTTTTATGGCGTCACTCGGCGCCGCCGTTTTTTTTCTGTTACTTTTTTTTTTTTTTACATACGGTCGCAATTACATTGGAGATTCTAAAGGTATGTTTAGAGTAATGAGGAATAAACGCCGTCGTAAGACGGGACGTGAGGTTTTACATAATGGGCCCTGATGAGGTCTAATTGCGAAGAGATGCAAAAGTGGCCCCCTTGGGTTGTAATGACAGAAGCACAAAAAAAAAGTCGGTAATATCTCTGTGTACCTGGAAAGATATCGGAGCGATATCGAATACCGTTGTGACTGCTGCAGAAGGGCGCTTCAAACCACAAAGCGAGGTCCTGGTTTTTCGGAATTGGAACATAGGCGTTCAAGAAGGCCGGGATGGGACAGCTCAGTGGTTAAGGCACGGGGATTGCACTCGGTCGACCCTCGGTCGGCAAACTAGCCCCGTGTTTACGCAGAGTACTAGCACGTTAAATATGTTGGTCTGTAAGTCCTTAAAAGAGATTGGTAGTAGAAGAAGAAAGGTATGGTCAGTGTTTCTTTTAGAACTATTTAGCTGAGGGGGAGGGGGGGCGACGAATGAAACCTTAAGGGGAAAGGAGTTTTCTATTTGTCCTATATAAATATATCTAAATGCGGTCATATAAATAGAAACTAGTTTAACATAAAATGTCTCCGGGGGATGGGGGCGAATATTAGTCTCATATCGCGTTTAGACCCCCCGTATGTATGCCAGTGAGAAACACTGGGTACAGTCTCTGTGGCTGTTGCCCCACCCCCAACCCCACTATGTTCCGATCTAAATTGGGTGCTATTGTCCAGGCCGTCCAAACAGATACCTTACACTTTCGGGTAGGTCGAACGGTCTGGGTCGAAAGAAAGATGGTTCCAGAAGGCCGTTTTTACAACTAAGGTCTTTCAAGCCCGAGCGTGGAAGGCCAAAATTTAGCTGGCGACACATTTTAAATTATTAATACTGGTCGTTGCTGATAAATGCCGACCATTTCAATGCCATATTAGTCCACGAGCTTCTCCATATTTCTGATGTGTGGCACGGGAAAAGTACATTGCACGAGTTCAAACGACCAGCCTTCATATTGTCAATAAAACGCAATATGGAGAGTAACGAAGTCCAATTTTAAAAAGGTGAGCAAACGAAGCCAACGGTGTTCCCGTCAAAATATCTAAAACGAGGCTTTACCCATCGAGGTAGTCAGGAGGAAGATATGAAAGGGCAATGATTGTTACACATATTTTAATATTTTTTTAATTCGCATGAGATAAAATAATGAATATATATACATGTTTTAAATTAGTTTTACTATTTTTATTTTTATCTTTATTATATATATATATATATATAATTGAAGAATGTTTATTTTACTTTTATTATATATACCTGAGATAGATCATTAATGGAAAATGTTCTGTATAGCATAAGTGAACGGAAGATGGACTGAAATGTAAATGTGACATCAAAAATACTATACGACAAGCCATTTATTATTTTAAAAAAACATGATAAGAAAACATTATAAATAAAACAGGTACTAAATTGGTATAAAATACCCCTTTTTCCCTGTTCCATATCAAAGTTAAGGAATGGAATAAGAATTACATGTGATGTATATATATATATAACCATATTTATACCTACATTAACACAACAAAAAAAAAATGAAAACATACCTATAAGCGCCAAGCAGCTCAACAAAGTATATTTATATAAATGAAATATAATGAAAGAGAAGAACAGCAATGTATCAAAAGTAGACGGGGGGGGGGGGGGATTGTGACCGTCACTTCCCGGTTAAGCCAGCTTTATGTCATAACGACACTCCCGGAAGCTGATACACTGCCGAAAACCAAGTACTCAATACTGAAAACACAAAATATATAGCAAAAAAGTACTGAAATTACAAAATTCCCATTACAACAAAAATTGCATCTCATATAGCAGTATATCAAACATCTAACAGATAATAACACAAACGAACCTCGTACATACATTATAACCCAAACGTAAGCATCAACTAAGTGTTTTCCCTTACCATTTTGCATAAAAACACCCGGCCACCTCGTTTCCAATACGTCCATGACAGTGCCATGTTTCTATCTGCTCAAACTTCATGTTGTTGTTGTTGAGACCCAGACCGTCCGACCTACCAGAAAGGTGTAAGGTAACCGTTTGGACAGCCGGGAAGTGCCACCCAATTTAGAACCGGAACCTATCTGCTCAAACTTCATGTGTACTTTTATTTAAATACAAACTGTAACATTCCGTTACGGTTATATTGTAAAACTTGCTTATGACGTCAGAAAGAAAATGTTTATTTATGAATGCGATCATAGTTTCCTGAATGAGGCAATTGCAAAAGGCTAGCTACCCTAAATGTTTTCTTTCAGACGTCATAAGCAAGTTTTACAATATAACCGTAACGGAATGTTACAGTTTGTATTTAAATAAAAGCACACATGAAGTTTAAGCAGATAGAAATATGGCACTGTCATGGACATATTGGAAACGAGGTGGCCGGGTGTTTTTATACAAAATGGTAAGAGAAGACACTTAGTTGATGCTAACGTTTGGGTTATAATGTATGTACGGGGTTCGTTTGTGTTATTATCTGTTAGATGTTTGATATACTGCTATATGAGTTGCAATTTTTGTTGCAATAGGAATTTTGTAACTTCAGTACTTTTTTGCTATATATTTTGTGTTTAAGTATTGAGTACTTGGTTTTCGGCAGTGCATCAGCTACCGGGAGTGTCGTCATGACATAAAGCTGGCTTAACCGGGAAGTGGGGGTCACAATCCCCCCCGGCTACTTTTGATACATTGCTGTTCTTCTCATTATATTTCATATATATATATATATATATATATATACATTCCCCCTATATCTGAATCTGAAATATTATGAAGTCTTATATTTTTCAGTATTTTATGTAATCTATTTTATATCATATTTTATTTACAATTGTTTTGTAATCCAATTTGTTTTACGAAATTGACTTCATTAATAAAATTATTCTTTAGTAATAAAATATTTTGGTAATAAAAATATTCTAATCCTATTTCGTATTTTTCTTCAAACATATTCTTTAAAATCTTATAACGCATAACACGTGTAACTACTTCTCATTCATCCTCGTCTTTAATAGAAGTTTAACAAACAACAACAAAAGGTGCACTACACAGTTTAGTCAATAAATCGCAAATCATAAGTCGTTCTCCTCCTCAACCTACTGCACCTGTTTTATGTTGGTCACGTTTCTAGCATGGGGAAGATAGGACGGTGATGTCCCATTTCATCTCTTCCCATTTTATCCTGCGTCTATTGTTATTCCCATTTCGTCCTGTCTGCACCCCTCCTAATTACCTTGAGGTCCTCACCTGTTGGTAGAGGGGGAAAACTGTGTGCGTTCCCCAATAGTCTCTTCTCTTCACAGCCCTCCTCGCCTGTTGGAGGGATTGAGATTTGTTCCCCTTGCGGCCGTTCCATTTGGAATGACTTTACTTTGTTAAAAAAATATACAGTAAAGATAATTTCCCTTTGAGAAGATCTATGTTCGTCTATATCTATTTTATACATAACTAGCAGTATTCCCGTTTTCGTATTGTGAAAATACATTATAAAGAAACTTAAAATTTACCATCAGGTGCACATTCCTATAGAATTCTAAATGACATTGTTATTCAAAACATTCTATTACAATAATTAAATTAAAGCTCCAAAAAGGAAGTTCTCTATTCTCGCTATACAAAACTCAATATTTAGTGTAGTAAAATGAAGGTCGCGTATACTGCACCCTATTTAAAATGACTGATGGGTAGGTCCCATAATTTTTTTTTATTTTTAATATTGCTAATGAAGACAACATAAAATGAAAATCTCGAAAAATGAACAACCTGAAAATTTTTCTCACGAAGATGGTTAACAATCATTGACATATTTCTCTAATTGTCCGAACAAACATTTTTCATTTCTATTTAGAATAATTTACTTGCAATTTCCCAATCTGCCTTCGATTCGACAATATCTTTGACATTTAGGTCATTTTTTCATTACAAACAAATGTGCCTCTGTCTCAAAGAAACGTTCAGAGTTCTTTCAAAAATGCCATGAGTGACATATTATTTTAAAGAATTAGCTAATTGTCATAACATTAATAATTGATAAGTGATAAAAAAGCTCAACATTGTTTTCTCTGGACATTAAATTGTGCAGCTTTATTTTATGAGATTATATTACTCCAGAACAGTATTATAGTTTTTATTTTTAAAATACTAGATATCTTAATCGAAGCTGTACGATAAATATAAATCCTTTGGACGTTTATATCTCCAAACCTATTAGTTAAATATGTAAACAATTTTTTTTACTTATTTTGTTGAAAAGGAAAATATAGTGCACATTATGATTATATAAAATGATTTCAATATTTAAATATTTTTTCGAAAAGATCACAGTTTTTGTCCGAACAATGATTTGCTTCACTTTGCTTATTTTCACTCGAAATATATTTGTAAATATAAGAGATAAATGTAAATAGTAAGCGACAAAATGTTCAATAGGAAATCTAGTTTCTTGATTTATAATTTGTTTTATTCAGTTTTTCAGGACATCCTAAAAATGTCACTTACCTTAAAGCACTTAAATACTTGTGAAGCAATTTTAAATTCCCTTCCCTTCTTGATCATTCTAGAATTTTTCAGGTTTTATTTTTTACTGAAATCACCAATTATTTCCGATTTTGCGTGTCATTTTCTTTGTTTCAAATTTTTTGATATTGGCATTTCATTTTTTTGTATTTCTAAGTTGAATGACCATTTGATATAAAATTTTGCTTTTATTATTATTAAGACTGCAGGCTACTAATTTTTCTTTAATTTAAGCGATAACTTTAGGTGATTTTTTATTCATTTAAATTTCTGTTTTATTGTTTAATTATTTATAAGCAATTTCTGAATTATCTTGATCGCAATATTTCGGTCATTTTTTTAAGTTATTTTATCAAATAATATGAACTCATCATTTTCATGTTAAAATTTCATCATTATGTTTTCTTTTTCATAACTACTAAATTATTTAATTATTTCATAACTACTAAATTCTTTATTTTTTTACTTTTCTGAATTTAAAAGTTTCAATATGGAATTTCGTATAAAAACGGCTAAAAAAATCGGATGTAATATTTTTTTAATTACTCGCATGGGCTAAAATTTCAGATTTTTACTGGTTTGGCTCGCAAGGTTCCAGTTCCCGAACTTAGTCTGAGTTTGAAGAAAATTTTGAAAACTAGTTACATTATTAATTACTTTTACAAATTTACACTCAACATTTTCCACAAATGTTCCCCAGCTTTCACTAGTAAATGATCAATTTAGGTACAACATATATGAGGAAATCAAAGTTTAAGAGTTTCTGGAAAATACCCATTAAAACCCAACAAAGCCCAATAAAATTCGGGTGGGTTGTGTTTTTAAAAAAATTCTGCATTTTTCAAACCTTTCAAATTCAGATGTTTAGCACATTTGAATATAAATTATTTCGGGCCGGACCGGGCCGAGATTCAATGGTCTTTGAACATAGCTAGGCCGGGCTCGGGTTCTACACCTGTAAAGTTCTTCGAGCTCGGGTCGGGTTTAAGCATTGACTCTGTCGGGTGGGGTGAAAGTGAAACTGAATTTTTGACACACGGCCTTTACGTATGTCTATGTGTGTGTAAAGGTGTCCTGGCTATGTCTATGTGTGTGTAAAGGCCTTTTGTAAGGCCTTTACACACACATACATATAGCCAGCATCTTGTGATGTTGAAAATACTAAGTTTCGTTTATGTAATTTTTCAAGCAAGAAGAGGTATGACTCTTACCCCCCCCCCCCCCCCTTTGCTTATGCTACTGTACACACTTACTGATATATACAAATATATGACCCTAAAAACGTTATATTGAAATTCAAACTTGTAAAGCGGTCAAAAATTGGAATTATAATGTTTGACTAAGTTATAATACTTTTGCTACTAGAGAGTACATTACAATACTAGAGAAAGTGATAGGTTAAAAAGTTTTGGATTCTGTTCGTCAATTAAGGGTTTGCACAACAACCACTGCATAAACATATATATTCATGGTACTACAAAACAATTATAAGTATCCATTTCATAGGGATATCTGACAAGACAGGATTTACTCTATCTAAATTATTTAAATATATTTAAATAACGCCAAACAACATATTTACAAGCAATATTTTTAATTTGTGCTCCTCGGAGCTCTTCGGAACTCATCCCCTAGGGAGTCATTTGCACCCCTCTCAGTTGGGAGAAAGGGTGAGAAACAGGTGTACATTGGATAAGGGATGAAATGCTACTATTTTAAAAAAGGGTAGCGCAAGGGACGAAATGGGAAGAGATGAAGTGGGAATAAACCGATAGGACCACGCTCCCTCCATATATACTAACTCGTTGGCTTTTCCGCACTCCAGGGAAGAATTCAAAATATCTTTGAAGAAAATTCAGCTCCAATACTTACCTTAAAAACTGAAGGGCATATTTGTATTTGTCCGAAAATTCTCTTTTATTATTAATACTAGCCGCCTTCGGCGACCAGGCTGTTTGCTACCCTTGAAAATTCTGACCGTGGTAAATTCGTTGGCGCCATAACCCCGTGGAGTTGTTGTTGAGATCCAGACCATCCGACCTACCAGAAAGGTGTTGAAGGAGTGTTGAAGACCCAGACCGTCCGACTCATCCGAAGACTTGAGCAACCATTTGGACGGACGGCTACCAGAAAGGTGTAAAGTAACTATTTGGACGGCCAGAAAGTGCCGCCCAATTTAGACCGGAACCCAGTGGGGGAGGCATCCACAGGGACCGTACCCTCCTTTCCCTACCACCAACCTCTCGGTAGGACTTACGGACCCACATGTTTAACGTGATCGTACTCCGCGTGAACACGGCGACAGTTTTGACAGTGGCGGAAATAGAACCCGGGCCTACCGAGTGCAATTCCCGCGTTTTAAATATAACGTAATATCACCGAGACAATCTCCATAACTTTCTTTTTATTTATGTTTTTATTTCTCAGTGTTTAAATTTTTTCATTGTGGTCCCAACCACCACCCGATGTAAACAATACATCGCCACAATTCAATCCAGCATAATGAGCCAAAAACCTTATAAAAAGCAAACACTAATTCGGTTTTTAATTGTCCCTAGGCCAAAAATCGCCAAAAACTAGGCCAAATATCTCGAGAGCGGCTAATCCTGGAGTAATGGGGTGGGTCTTATTATTTTCATCGTCAAAAATTACGTATAAAACAAACAGTGAATTCACGCACAATTGAGCATACGTAGTATTTTATTTTAGATTTCAACGATTTTTGCCGGCCATTTCGCGAAAAAAGAAAAAAAAGATTATTTTATCTCAAATCGTACACCATGGTTCTAATCAGCACCAGGGTCACCCACAAATGACTAACCTATGCATTTTTACTTTCCTTATATACATAATGTATAAGGAAAGTATTGTGACGGGGTCGAAAATTCGAAATCGAGTTTTCGACGGGAGAGCACGTTTCAAGCATCCCTGATCACGAATCAAACACTTTTGAGGTGATGTCTGTGTGTATGTGTATGTGTGTGAAAGTGTGTGTGTGTGTGTGAAAGTGTGTGTGTGTGTGTGTGAAAGTATGTGTGTGTGTGTGTGTGTGTGTGTGAAAGTATGTGTGTGTGTGTGTGTCAGTGAGTCTGTGGAGACGATAACTGACGAACGAATGGACCGATTCGAACCAAATTTGGTACAAAAATCACAATCCGTAAACACTGGAAGCCTATTGTTTTTATACGTAATCGAATGTTCAGAACCCCCCTAAATTTTCGAATAAAATTTTGAAAAAATTGTCAAAAAATCAAAACCACTAATAAAGTTACGCAAATAGACATTTCTTATGTAATTTTTCATTAGAAAACCATTGACATAAATTTTAGAGCGCTAGCATGAACCGTTCTCGAGATATTGCACATTTTTCTAAAATAATTATTAAAAAGTCATATAAAATGAAAAAAAAATATTTCCTATTGAGAAACATGTTCACTTTTCATAAGTAATACCATGCGATACATTGGGTGACAACATTCTCGTGGATCTAGCTCGTTCCATTCATGAAAAAAGATACTTTGAGTAAGACTTTTGTATTTGAACGCCAATAGTCATTTATTTGTTGCAAGAACAACTTATTTCTTCGTCCATAACGCTTGGCGAGATTTTGGCGACGAATTTGGCGGAATATCGCCAACTTGGCGACTTTTTAAAATGTTGTCAAATTAACAAAAATGTCGCCAAATGGATAAAAATGACGCTAAATCTATGAAAATGACGACTCATTGTCGAAAATTCAATATCTTGGAAAGAATAAGTATCTACTATAAGAAAAACCTATGTTTTTACTGTAAAAGTAGTAAATTCATTACATTATATAAGGAAAGTCATGTGTTGTCCACATCAGATTTTTTTTTTTTTTGGTCAATTAGTTTTTAAGTTAGAATGAATACATACATTGCTCTCTCTCTCTTTGTGTCTGTCACACACACAGCACGCTACAATTTTTTTTTTTTTTTTTTTTGTATTCTAGAAGTCCCAAAACGTGTAGATCCGTCGAAAACTCGAGGTCCGGTTTTCGACACGATTCCAATCCTTTCCCTATACATTACTATGTATTGAAGGAAAAGAAAAAAATATATATATAACGAAATAGGTTGAGAGAGGAAGAAGTCAGCAGTTAGTCACTTTCACATGTAATGTACAGATAAATGAATTCGCAAGCAATTAGGGGAAGAATTAAGTGCGAAGCAAGCAAGACTTGATTAACGTACCTCCGGGGCCGCGGCCCCAAAATTCATATGTGATAAGAAATTTAAGCAAACATAATTTTTTAATTCATTTACAACTGGCAATATCAGTTTTCATTTTAAATTATAAAAAATGTTAATAGTTTCCAATATTACATATCCTTTAAAGTCACATATTACTTTGAAATAAAATGTTTGGAAGTTTTCTACATGCGCAAAATTCGGGGTTGTGATCCTATACCCCCCAAATGTGTTGTGTGGACGCTTTGCATGTGTTTGGTATGCGTGTGGGGGCCCCGCAGTCCAAACGACCGCTTGGGGCCTCATATTTACAGAGGGTCTCAATTTTGTACACTATTTTATTGGACTTATATTGAATTTTTTTTTTAAAAGACTGGTGCAATATAGTGAATCCAGCGTTTTCTTGTATTTTATAATTTTTGTATTTTATCATGAGTCATTTGTGTATGTTTACAGTTGTCATTACAACGTTTTGGCTACGACATTTTGTATAAAATTGTAGTTGAGCACATTGAGATCTTGAATCTTGATGCTATAATACCCACGGTGCGTCGTTCTCTATTTGTGCTTTGGTAGTTTTAATGTAGACATTTCGTATTTGCTTTGGTTTCTAAGAATTTCGATGTTTTGTGACTCCAGGACTACTTAATGGACCTCGGCTTAAAAGAATTTACATAATCAGTAATTCTTCTTCTTGCAAGAGCTATTAGTAAAGGATCTGTAGGTATTAGATAGAAAAAGTATATAGTTATATAATCAGGGTCGGATTATTTGTTGAAATTATTTTGGGCAAGGGAATATTTTATATCATAAACAAAGGTCCCCATATTGTTGATTCAGGGGATGGGAGCAAAATTATATGTCAGAACCTATAGTGAAAAAACTAACGTAATAAATCCGCACTTATTTTTGAACTTGTAAGGACAGCATAAATAAATTGTCATATAATCGATATTTTGAATGACCAATTTTCGGATTTGTGATGTTTTACTGCATTTATTGTTCAGATGGGGCCTCTCATAGAAGTTCGTTTGGGGCCTCAGAAAATTTTGGGAAGCTACTGTCCCGAACTAACACCAGGCCCCTGAGCCCCACTTTGGCCTGATCAGGCTCTGCTAGCAAGCCCTTCTCTAGAGCTAGGTCCCCCAGGTTGAATTCTAAAGTTTTGAATAATAATACCAGATATATGGCCCTAAATGGGGAGATGTTAGGAAATTTATTCTAGGCTTAGAATAAAAACAGCGTAAACTTGGGGGGGGGGGGGGAGATATCATCATAAACCTTATTGGTTCAACAAATGCAAAAACTCTCCATTCATCTAACATTGTAGACAAGATAATTACCACTATGAATCAATTTTAGTTAATTTTAGACAAATACCCCCCACCCCACACCCCTTTCGGCCCAATACATTTCCAAATATATGTTTAAAACAACGAGTAACTTTTTACGGACAGCAGGTAAACCAAGAAATAAATTATCATAAGACTATAAAAGGTTCATCTATAAGGAATTTCCTATTTGCGTTACACAAGAGAAAGCAAGAAATGAGAAGAATAGCCTACATGATATAGCTGTAATTATTGAACATGGACGTTATCTTCATGTTACTTTGTGTGTAGAGGCAGTTCTTAATGATGTGAATATAAATTCCGCAGAGCCTTCCTTTAAACGTTCGACAAAATATTGATGAAGACTATGTGTGTGGGGGGGGGGGGGGAAGACAACTATTTCTATTGTTTCTCCGATCTGAATCTTTCGCGACAACAGAAGAATTCGAAAGCATAATTTTAAGTTCAATAATTTATGGAATTTAGATAGTGTTAGGGAATAATATGTACAAAAGAGGGGCTTCTTTATCAGTTTTTACTGCCCAAAGAACTTCAGACTTTCCCAAAAGATAAATTGTGCCTTCGTTTGTTACTTTTACTAATAGTTTTCTGAATAGCATAAATTCTATATAAAAATCATCAATGCAGTAGAGGATGTTTTAAAACTGCACCCTTAAACTTTGAAAAAACTTAATTTTTACCCTTGTAGTGCAATTTAAAATGTGAAAATAAAATTAAACTCAGTCGTGTAGATGGGGGGGGGGGGGAATCATAAACCCCATTAACTGTACAATTAAAAGATCCATATTGGAAAATGAAATCTAGCAACACTCCGTTTAATCTTCGACATCCCCTTCCCTCGTTCTGGATTCCTGACTACGTCTACGCATAGAAGTACAACATATCTAAGACAATAGTACTAACCACGTGGTGCATATATTTTTTTTTATCTACAACATGGGCGCCCACAGGGGGAAGGGCAAGAGGGGTACTTCCCCCACCTGGACGTTCAAGGTCAGAAAGGTGGACGTTAAACTAAGTGTTGTACATCTTATCACTTGTGTTTACCCCCATTGACATCAGTGGTTTGCCCCTCCCCCCGGAAAAAGTTCTATGGGCGCCCATGATCTCAGGTCTTCAAAAGATCTTAATCCGACACCCGCTCGGATCATCTCGGGCCTTAGTCACGCCACTGCTCTCCTCAGTCAAACTCGGCGCCAGAAATCGTCTCCCTCCATCGCGCGCCCCTGATCTCCGTGATCAGTCAAGTGAGGCGATCACGGGACGATTGGGAATGTCGTCCCCCGTCTTGATGGGACTACACTTCTTGACATTAGAATGCAAGGCCATGGAGGTTCTTAATCGGAGAGATGCGATCTCTGTTGTCTCAATCCGACATCATTTCCCGTTGCGACGATGTCACGGGACGGACGTGAATTTTGAGTGGGATGGCTTGACAATGCGCCACTTTGTAACTCGCAGCGATGAGAACGCTCGAAAAATACAACAGAAAGGGCAGTGCTCCACTAAACAGAGTGCTTTTGAGTTAAATTGCCTTAGGTGAGCAACCCACGTATCTTTTCAAACAGACTCGAATAGATGTTTTTTTATATACGTCACAATCGCTAAACATTAAGATCATCCAAAATATATACCATCCAGAGCATACACGTTGTCTGACTAATGCAGCGGCATGAGGGGCAGTTGCCCTGGGCCCCTACATTAAACACAACATCGAAAAATTAACGACTGCTAACTGGTAAAAAAATATGTTTACCATCGGAATTGGTTCGTCCAGTGAAAAAATTTATTTTAAAGGCATAAGGATTACTATACTCATTCTCCCTCTTGGCTATGATGAGAATGACAGTCAGCCACTTAAATTCCATTAAAATATGCAAAAACTTCATTTTTCATACCTTTCTCTACAATCAGCGGCGGCAAATAGGGGGCGCGGTCGCGCCCCCAAATTTTATCCTCGTCGTCTATCGGCTTCTCCCATTTTTCATCGACTGTCCACTGGTCAGTTTTCTCACACCATGGAGCTTCAAAAGCGCCAACCTTCACAGAGAAGTTCCAACTTCCGGCTGGAACGAATCCTTTTCACTTGAAACTTTCAAGTGTCCGATTAAGTTTGTGTGCAGTTAGAACATGCTCATCCATTCCTTCCGCTAGAAATGCATTTTAGCAGCTCAATGCATTATATTCTTTCATAGAAACATCCTATAAAAGACATGCTATTTTAGAAAAAATTCGCTCATCAACAAATACTTTTTCTGGAGGCTTTTCAACTCTACAATCACTAGTGATACGAGGTGGTCTTCCAGAGTTAAAGCCATAAAAGCACTACTTGATATTTTTAAGTGGTGATTTCAACACTGGAAGAATTATCTGAAAACGATTCTCTCAATGGTGGAAAAGCCGAAGCCCCTTTAACATGCATGACATCGTTTGAATTTTTGTTCACTTTGTTTGTATTGAACAGTGCTTTTGATCAATGCAATACTCTCTCAAAGCATCTTCAGTCATCTAATCTTAATTTTCAGGCTGTGCAAGGTTTGGCTAAAGCTACTATTGACTCTTAGTTCTTTTTACACTGATGTATATTTCAATCAAGTGTGGAGTTTTGTGACAGAACTTTGCGAAAAAAATTCTTATTCTGGACCAAAACTGAAAAGGCGTAAACAAATTCCAAACGAATTCGGATGCGGTGAAAAAAATCCCCATGATGATGCTAAATCATATCACAAAATCAATATTATCAATATTCAATATGAAATTATAGATTCAGTATCTAATGAAATTGAGACAAGATTTAATGAGAGCAATATATCTGTTTTATTTGCCCTTAGTTCAGTATTATCCGGAGCAGATGTTGAAAAAGAAAATGTTTTAGCCATATGCAAAGTATATAACTTTCAGAAAGAGGAATTGCTATGTGAATTGCGACTGTTTTATTCAATGGTGAAAAATGAAAACATAGACCATGCCAATTTTAAAAGTCGCCTGGATTATTTTAAAGAGAGAAATTTAAAAAATGTATTTCCTGTCATGACATTATTAGTTAAATTGTTTTTGACTATGCCAATCAGCTCAGACAGTTGTGAAAGGAACATTCAGTCGTATCTCAGGTTGCTGAAAAATTATTTTCGCAGTACAATGGGACAAGGAATACTTTCATCTTTAGCTGTTTTAGCTATAGAACAAGATATACCACTGGATTATGATGATATTGTAACAAAATTTTCTCTTCTTCCAGACTCTAAGAACCGGCGTTTAAAACTTCAATAAAATGTAAATAAATATAGATATTTGTATTTAGAAAAATTATGTTAACAACAATTATGTTAACACAATTATGTACAAAAATTATGTTAACAACAATTATGTTAACACAATTATGTACATAAATTATGTTAACAACAATTATTTTTCTCAACGTCAATTCAATTTTGTGATCAATCTCCTCCCCACTCCCCCTGTTAACAAACATTTTGTTTATTTCATATTGTGGATTTTCATACATACAAGTCTCGCACCCCCAAATGGAATGCTGAAATGCCGCCCCTGTCTACAATACAATTATGTTGTTGAAAAAAACATTTTCATTCATTTCAGATATGTATATTTTCATTCATTTCAGATATGTAGAGAGTTATACGGGGTCCTGGAGGAATGTTTGCTCCGGACCCCAGTTAGGCTCAATCTGGCTCTGCATATACCAGATATAACGGCTGACATTTCTTTTTTATCTCGTTTTGTTGCTATCCTAATATATCCTAACTCGATATATCTCGATGTCCTGACTTTTAAAATTATCCACTAGGAAGCGCTGAGATCCCTTCCATTAGATCGGCAGGATCATTTTACTATACATAGGTAGTGTTCTTTCAGGACTTTTTGGCCGGGGGGGGGGGGGCGAATAAAATTTTAAGGGGCAAGTTTTCTATTTTCCCTATATAAATTTATCACATAAATACAGACTAGGTTAACATAAAATGTCTCCGGGGGAGCGAAACCTCTTCACAGAGGGGCATCTCGCCCCCCCCTCCCCCGGAGGTATGCCTGAAAGAAACTGTAGATAGGACGTAGAGCGCAGTGTTTCTTTCAGACATACATCCGACGATTTTACACGCCCCCCCCCCCCCCAGCACACATTTTATTTTGACTTTATATTTATGGGACAGCATTTAGATATATTTATATAGGGCAAATAGAAAATTTGCCCCCCCCCCTCTCCAAAAAATAAAGTTTCATTCGCCCCCTGCAAAAATCCCTGGAAAGAGTGCCTGGTAGCACGTGCACTCGAGGATCTTTCCTTACAAGGTTATCGAGGTGCTTAAGAACTTCCCTAGGAACCCTGTATAAGTTAAAGAACACAAAATATGTGCATTTAAAAAAAGAACGTCAAACTAATTTTCGCTCCAGGTACAAAATGTCCGGTTCCGCCTCTTCTTGCACTAGATGCACCATTGTCGTCCATTAGATGCTTATGGACGTGCTTAATTCTCCTATAGAATCGGCGCTGGAATGTGTCCATGCGCCAAAACATTCCTCTGTCTCCGAGGCATTTAAAGTACTGAAAGCAGCCTCATTATTATTCAAAAAACAGCACCAGTCGGAAAAATACAAAAAGTAAACTCCACTGTGTAATTGCTCCTGATCGTAAGAAAATTCGAGATGGGGCGGGTCCCTTCTTTTAATCTTAATGAACTCTATTATTGTCATTACTATTAATGGTCTTGTGTCGTAACATTGGTTAAGGAGAAGAGGGAAAACACCTCAACTCTCGTAGGAACGGGAAAATGATTGCGTCGGAGCGTGTAATCATAGGACACTGGGATAAAAAAAAAATAAGTAGATAAACTAGAATATTCTCGTCAGGTTCGGTTGAAAAACGCCAAACCAAAACAACCGGCCATATTTGGCTTTAGCAAAAAACATTTTTCTTTCTTTCTTCTATTTTGAACGTTCAAAAATGCTGTATTGGAAAAGAAAAAAAAAACTCTGACACTTCAGTGGTAAACGATTCTGCGTACATGAATTGCAAAAAAAGTAATATATATATATATATATATATAATAATAATATAATAATAGTTTGAAAATCCAATGATAGAATAGAGAGAAGTTGCAGTTCAAAAAATCTCAACATCAAAAAATGTCTAACAAATAAAAAAGTAGTATCAAACAGAGAATCATCAATCAAGTGGAAAATAAAATTCAAACTTCTAGTCATCAAGCTGAAGACGAACAACAAACATCAATGAAAAGGCATCGATAATAGAAAATCAAATAAAATCCAAGCATTAAAGCTTTACACGTGGACAAGCCATAAGCCTAAACAGATGAATTGTTCATTACGATAAAGCTCTTCGTCAAGTCCAAGTATTTTATCAAAATGAACACAAAATACATGTTTCTGATATCAGTGATAGATTATATCTATAAACACTGATAACTTGGACAACATGCATAAAGATTGAAAAATTATAGGAAACTAGTATACCTGAAAAAACACTGCATATGTCTGATCCAATGGAGTCTTGAATAAAGAGACCAACCAATATTGCCAATCGCAAAAAATAAAACGTTGAGAACTGCTTTTGCCAATCGTGAGACATAAATAACAGTAATGCCAGAAGACGATATAAGGTGATATTCAACAGTAAGAGCTACAAAATAATGGGGCAGATGATAATAGAAATTAGAGACTAAATTATAAGGGGTTATAAATACATGGTAATGCTTATTCAAGAGAAAGTGGATGTTTGGCTAATATAAGATACTAAGGCGAGAATTTAAGTATATTCAACCATTCCAAACTTTTTAACTATACCATGTACTAAATATTCTGGATATTTATATAGTTTGCTGGTAATTATTAACTTATTAATATGCATAGCATGAAACTTTTTATCTGATAGTCTATAAATTCTACAAAGTTGATTAAGTATAATATTTCTAAACAATTGCATCGAGTTACAGGAATGGTAATATTAAATAGTAATATTTATTAATGTTAAAGTTAAAATAGTCTTTTTTATCATATAAATTAGCAACTATCCTATTAGTAGGTTCAATAATAAGATTTAAGTCCAAAAAATTAATGTTATTACTAATAGTATGGCTTCATTAGGAATTAGTTCCAAATTATCCGGATAGAAATCTATATCTACGACACAGTTGTCTGTAAAAACCAAACAAATCAGATCATCAACATATCTGTAAATTTTATAATCTGTTGAAATAAAAGATTTTTCATAATGATAAAGGTATAAATTAGCTAATATACTACTACTACAGCCACCTTGTGAAACCCCTGAGACTTATTATACCCTGAGACTGAGGTATAATTTATTACCTTGAAATATATAATTATTGAAAAGAACAAAAAGTAAGTTTAGAAAAATTGGTAAATATAGTCTGAGTAGAATGATTAGTAATATAAGCATTTTATAGAGATAAAATTACTGCATAAAGATCAGAGATCTTAATTTTATTAAAAGGTCTTTAAAACCAAAAGTTTGATATCCAATTAGTTTAACTAGTGTTGTTAATATATTCTATAATTCTTTACTATTATTTAGGTAGTTATTGCTAGAAAAACGTAAACTATCATCTATTACATTTCAATAATTTAGTAGTAATTTACTCGCAGTAGTAGAGTAAGTATTATGACCACTATGAATGAAATGAAGGCGGGTGGCTCCAAGAGAGCCCAGCGCATCGACCAGAGGTCTATTGTACTACCCCAAAAGAGAAGATCTCTACGAAAAGAGACCACTATAGTCGAAGCAAAAATAATCAGGCACTTTACAGGAATGTCATTCAGCTCCCAGGGTTCAATCACATGTCGACCTATGTGCTCGAACCTGTGGCCAGAGAAAGCCTCACATTCACAAAGAATATGAGCAGCATTTTCTTCATTATAATTGCAGCCTCTGCAAAGCGAATCCTTAGTGATACCTATAATATTTAGGTGTCTTTTAAGGGTGCAGTGCCCAGTAAGGAGCCCAACAGACATTCTGATGCCAGTTCTACTGAGCATGAATAATTCCTTCTGACGTATACTAGGGCAGTTGCAGTTGAGTATTTTCGCCTGCCTTTGACCCTTAATAGTACGCCAGTTCTTGCACTGAAGCTTTCTGAAGATGCCATGCACAGTTCTTCTGGTAAGTTCATTGGGAATACCCAAGGCCGGCCCAGGACCGACAAAAGGAGTACAAGAGCCTTTTTCAGCCAATTCATTTCCTGGAATGCCCGAATGTCCAGGCTCCCAATATAGGATGACTCTGTTATTGCTAGCAATTTTACAAAGTGCATTATAGCACTCCCAGACGAGGGAAGACGTCATAGTAAACTTCCCTAGGGCCATAAGAGCAGCTTAACTATCACAACAGATAAGTATTTGGTTGCTCCTGTAATTTCTGTCATAGCAAATTCTACAACGCATGAGAATGGCAAAAACCTCAGCCTGAAGGACAGTAGCATAACTGCCGAGAGGATAAGACAGTTTTGTATCATCATCCGGACAGCACACACCACCACCAGTACTAGTGCCTAGCTTCGAGCCATCCGTGTACCAGACAATACAATTCTGTTTATTGTAGGTAGGAGTCCTCTTCCAGTTATCCAGCGAAGGGACCTGAATTTCATAAGGCTTATCAAACGTATATTTGACATGAATGGCATATGGAAATAAGGATGATTTGCAGCATTACTGTTTAGACCACTCCAAGATAAATACTTTGAGTAGTCCTTCCAGTGTTTCAGATATTTAAGTTTGTGCATGCAGATGAGAGCCTCAGCTTCAATATGCATGTGGAGAGGGTGCAATCCAAGTAGAAGGTCAAGAGTTGCAGTGGGAGTGGTTTTCATGCATCCAGAGATCGCAATACACACCATCCATTGAAGCCTAATTAGATCTAATTTCGCAGTTTCACATCTGATTCTAGACCACGAAATAATGGAGCCATAGGAGATGATAGGACAGATTACCATATAGTAAATCCAATGGATAGCCTTGGGATTCAAGTCCCAGGTTTTCCCAATAGCATTCCTACAAGACCAGAAAATTCTTCTGGCTTTGGTTATGAAGTGTCTCTTCCAATTGAGTCCCTTATCAAAATAGATTCCTAAGAATTTAACCTCCTTGGAGCAAGTAAGCTTCTGACCAAGGAAGAGAATGTCTCTAAGATTAAGAATAAGTTTTTTAGTAAACGCAACCATAGCAGTCTGCTGTGGATTAACAGAGAGACCAGCATTTTTGCACCATGTCTCAACACCCCTAAGAGCAGTGGACATCATGTCAGAGACAGTATTGCCAAATCTGCCCCTGGCTGTGATAACAACATCGTCAGCATATCTAACACAGAATACACCAGAACCAATGATTCTCTCCAGAAGAGAGTCAACAACAAGGTACCAGAGAATAGGTGAAAGTACACCAGTAGATAAGAAAGGAGAGTTCACCGACGAAGGCGGAATAATGCGGAATGCGGAATCCAAGATGGCGGCCATTCCGCCTTCCGTAATCCTGGACGGGGGTGTAAAAGGGGGGGAAAATGGAAAAAAGGTGGGGGTGAAAATTTTTCGAAACTTTTTTTCGGGTGGCAACGATGTCGTAGTCTTGTACGAGGGGTTTGGAGGGAAATAAATTTTTTTTTTGAATGAGATTTTTTCTAAGTGGGGTAGAAACTTTTTCAGGTTGGCAACACCGACGAAGGCGGAATGAAGCCATCAGCGCCCCCCTAGCGGCGAAAAGCGGAACTATCAGTGGTTAAACTTCAGATTATTTTTCTGTTTCGGTTGCCATAGCAACACCTGTAGGGGAGAAACTTTTTTCGGGGTGGCAACACCGGCGAAGGCGGAATGAAACCATCAGCGCCCCCTAGCGGCAGAAAGTGGAATTAAAATTGGAAATTTTTCTATCCTAATGGGACTTTTTTCTTTTTTTTTTTTTTAAATGAATTAATTAAGTACGAAATATTCGCATTTTTTTTTCTTTTTTCTAAATGAATTAAAGGCGTTAATGAGGATAATTAAATAAAGTAATTAAGTATATCAAGGTCTATGTTATTGCGTGCTAGAAGCGTGTCAAGAACATGTTATTACATGCTAGGAGCGTGATAAGAGCATGTTAAGGTTATACTAAGGGGTATACCAAGAGCATACCAAGGCCATGTCGATACCCCTCCGCCTAAGAAAAGAGTGCTTTTCCTATTCGTAGGTTACGAACTTAACTGCGAGAATCTCGTAGGGTGTAGGTGTATGTCAAGAGCATCGAACATGAATTTTAAGAATGTGCCGCTTTTTGCGTTTTTTTCACAAAAAGTTTTCAAAACGTTAAAAAAACAACAAAAAATGTGTGTTTTTTCAACAAGTTGAAGTTTTGGAGTTGTCGGATTTCTCTATGGGAATTAACATGGGTTTTCACACTTTTGCGAATTTTTTAGAAAAAAAATGTGGTTTTTTGCAAAAATGCGGCCAAAAATGTGTTTTTTGCAAAACGCGGAATCGGCCGATTTTTTTCAAACTGTCGGATTTCTCTATGGGAATTAACATAGGTTTTCACACTTTTGCAATTTTTTGAAAGAAAATGTGCGTTTTTGCAAAACTGCGGCCAAAAAAGCGTGTTTTTAGAGTAGCAGAATCTCGGGAATCTCGGGAATCTCGAGAATCTCGGGAATCTCGAGAATCTCGGGAATCTCGGGAATTGGGTGTATAGGAGGGGTGTGTTTCCCCAACCATTTCGATCTTGGAGTTCAAATATTTTAAAAATAAATATTTTCAATAAATATTCCCAAAATTAAATATTTTTAATAAATATGGGGGTATCTTTGAATCTTAACATGTTTTAAAGAATCGTGAAAGTGTCTAAAATACTTGAGTGTTAGGAATCGTGTATTCATTTAAGTCTTAAATTTAAATAATAGCAGATACCAATGTCTGTATACATATGTTTTTACAAGTGTACTACTACCATAGGCTACCATAGGGGTATCTTTTAATCTTAACATGTTTTAAAAACCGCATAGTGCATTAAATCATGATAACAGATCTACCCCTCCCCACCTCTCGTAAATGTGGATAGTTACATCGTATGGCCAGTGCGGGAAAGATGAGGATACTACTAACAGAGCGTGGTTCTGTACCTGGATATAACTTTAGGCTATATGTCGCATTGGGCTTGGGTTTGGCCGGCTGTTCAGAACGGCCCTCGCCGCTATTGTTAACATCTGTGGTGGGGGGACAGTTTTTCCGGACTGATAGAATGCTTGTGTTGTTAGATTAAAAAGACACTACTAAATATCATTGTATTCTCAGCTGGGAGAGGCTATTTTAAAGAAGTTCTTATTAAATTTTAACATGTTTTAAAAAGAATCTTTCATTCATTAGTGTTATGAATGAAAGGATGTTAATTAAATTACTTGATTAAGTATTAAATGCCTGTATACCAGGAGCATGTCAAAGACATGTCAAGGGGTATGTCAAAGCGTACCAAGGGTGTACCAAAGGAGTATGCTGAAAGCATACCAAGACCATCGTTCCTACACTATCCCTCCGCTATATCGGGGTTACGAAGTGAACTGCGAGAATCTTGTAGGGTGGGATACTTGAAAATATCGTATGATGAGGGGTATGCCAAGAGGACCGAACATGAATTTTAAGAATGTGCCGCTTTTTGCGTTTTTTTCACAAAAAGTTTTCAAAACGTTAAAAAAACAACAAAAATGTGTGTTTTTTCAACAAGTTGAAGTTTTGGAGTTGTTGGATTTCTCTATGGGAATTAACATGGGTTTTCACACTTTTGCGAAATTTTTAGAAAAAAAATGTGGTTTTTTGCAAAAATGCGGCCAAAAATGTGTTTTTTGCAAAACGCGGAATCGGCCGATTTTTTTCAAACTGTCGGATTTCTCTATGGGAATTAACATAGGTTTTCACACTTTTGCAATTTTTTGAAAGAAAATGTGCGTTTTTGCAAAAATGCGGCCAAAGAAGCGTGTTTTTAGAGTAGCAGAATTTCGGGAATCTCGGGAATTTCGGGAATCTCGAGAATCTCGAGAATCTCGGGAATTGGGTGTATGGGAGGGGGTGTGTTTCCCCAACCATTACGGTCTTAGAGTTTAAAAATAAATATTTTCAATAATCGTGAAAGTGTGCTTATGCCCAAAATACTTGAGTGTTATGAATCTCACAAGTTAATGAAAGGATGATAATTAAATAAAGTCTTAGAGTTTAAATAATAGCAGATACCAATGACTGTATGCATATGTTTTTACAAGTGTACTACTACTACCATAGGGGGTTTCTTTAAACCAACATGTTTTAATACGTGCGTTATTCTAAGAGGGAGAAACACCTAATATGGTGATACATATGACACACGCGCTCAGCACAAATCGATGGAAATAAATGGTGAGATAGTTTTTAAAGACGAGACTTTTAAATTTTTTTCGATAAATAAGGTATTTGAGGTTATTTAACGTGTGAATGAACGATACATACCAATAAAATGAGGAACTAGGCTAAGTTTACAAGTATGGGACTTTAAAGTTTTGATGTTTTAGAGGTAGAACTTGAATTTATAATTAAACATGATTTATACTAACTACTGCAAAGGGAGAAATGCATAGCGAAAGGGTTATGTGTGTATATATATATATATATATATATATAATACATATAACCAACACCCACCGGTGGAATGCAGATCTAAGATAGTATTTTTAGGAGAAGACATGAGATTCTTAAGAAAATGGAGTATTTAGAGGCATTTAAAGAGATATAAACATATGATAAGGTAACATCCATAATACACAGAACTAATATAGGACAGCGAAAGGAAAACTTTAGTATTGTTTAGAGACCGAACTTCAAATTTTTAAGTAAATGTAGGTGCTTGGAAAATTTTTAATGAACTATGTGCGATACACATGTCTCCGATCACAATGGTGGAAAAGTGATACCGGGGCAGTTTTCAAAGATGTGAGTCTAACTTTTTTTAATTAAGTGAAGAATCTACTAAATATTAGAGTGTGCTAGCGCTTACCGAGGGTTTTATGAATAATACACATAAGCAGCATATAACATTAGGAAGGGGATATTAGAAAAATTTTTAAAGATAGGACTTTAGATTTTGGAACTAAATGAGATATCAAGAAACATTTAAAGGGGATGAAAACATCTAATGAGGCGGAATGGGGGTGTACTTACCCAAGATACCCAGCACTGAAATTATTCACTAAGATAAATTTTTTTTTAAAGTAAAGACTTTAGAAATTTCACATAAAAGGCAATTTATACTAGTTTTTAAAGAAATGAAAACGCCTAGCGAGATGACTTAGAATGAATACAACGCCGATATATATAACAGTGAAAATAAAACTTAAATATTGTTTAAAGACTGCACTTCAAATTTCAAAGTAAATGTACATACTCAGAAACTTTTAATGGACTAGTATAATACACATACTTGATATAACAGTTAAATGATGAACTAAGAATAATTTATAAGTATGTAACTTTGAATTTTTTTAGTTAAATAGGGATTTCAGCTAATTTTTAGAGGGATAGAAAGGTATACTAAAGGGTGTACAACAAATTTTTAGAAGGGACTTAGGAAATTTGCTAGCTAAATAGGGATTTCCACTACTTTTTAAAGGGATATAAAGACATACTAAAGGGTATACAGCAAATTTTTAGAGGGGACTTTGAGAAATTTTTAGCTAAATAGGGATTTCTACTAACTTTTAAGGAATCGTAACACGTACTGAAGAGTATAGAGCGTAATCATTACTAACACCTAGTGCTAAAATGAGGAATTAGAGTAATATTTTGGGGATGGGACTTTAGATTTTTAAGTAAATGTTATGTTTAAAAACTTTTAAAGTAGCATAAATACCTACTAAGATGACATATGCGATACACATAGCCAATACATAGTTATTAAATAGGGAAAAGCTAAGATGGCTTTTTAGAATAACACCTAAAATTTTTTCTAACTAAGCGCAATATATCAACACTTAAAGCGGACGAATACGAAGATTCAGACGGCATGTGTGATACACATCGCGGGCACATAATAGTTAAATCTTAATTTAAGTAAGTTTTTAAGGATAGAACTATGAATTTTTTGGGTAAATGAGATGTTTAAGAACATTTAAAGAGTCAAAAACACCTAATAAGGCGGTATGAGATGATTTCATCATCATCAGATAACAGCGAAATGGGGATACTACAAATATTTTAAAGGGGAATCCTTAAAATTTCTAAGTAAATAACCTTTAAAGGGGTGAAAAATATATAGTGAAGTTGTGTAGATAATACAGATCATCGACATTCTAAAACAGACAAGACATGTCTATACAAGATAAAAAATGTTGTACGTTAATATAAACATACATTATTCTATGTAGCAATGTAATACATACCCCAAGATTTATATAAAGTAATTGCGAATACATTATACCAATCCCATCAGAAATCAGCTAAAATAATAAAATTACCAAGCTGAATAATATATCTAGGTACTAAAACCCCAACAAACTACATTAAATTGATAAAAATCTTAACTAAATAAAATAATGAAGCTGTAACATACTATAAAAATACTAAGTTTAATAAAATAATAGAATAAAATCATATTAAAGCAAGTACTTACATGTTCAATCCGACTCAAAATGCTACATTAGGTGTAGGCCGATGAATAATGACAGATATATCATCTCCAGCTTTACCAACTTAAACCGACATATTCCCAGAGCAACTTGAAACGCGTCTTGACAGCACGAAATCCACAGCAGAAGTGATAAAATCGATACTTCAACGACACCCCCTACACGACAAGGTCACATCATGGTTACAGTTAAACCATGGTATAAAATATAATCACATGTTAAAAAATAATAGATTTTAGTAAAATAATTAAAGAAAATCCCTCTGTGATTATGAATAACCTGTCTATATTTACCGTGTGTGTGTGCGTGTGCGTGTGCGTGTGTGTGTGTGTGTGTGTGTGTGTGTGTGTGTGGGTAATTATACCTTAAAAAGCTATATATCTGTAGTATCCCAACAGATACTAATATTTGTTTTTCAAACTTAGAAAAATTTTATTTCAGTTGCACTTATTTTAAGTGTAATTTAAAAAAAGTTTTAACTAAATGTGTAAGACAAATATTAGTATCCGTTGGGATACTACAGATATATAGCTTTTTAAGGTATAATTACCCCCCCCCACACACACACACACACACACGCACACGCACACGCACACACACAAGGTAAATATAGACAGGTTATTCATAATCACAGAGGGATTTTCTTTAATTATTTTACTAAAATCTATTATTTTTTAACATGTGATTATATTTTATACCATGGTTTAACTGTAACCATGATGTGACCTTGTCGTGTAGGGGGTGTCGTTGAAGTATCGATTTTATCACTTCTGCTGTGGATTTCGTGCTGTCAAGACGCGTTTCAAGTTGCTCTGGGAATATGTCGGTTTAAGTTGGTAAAGCTGGAGATGATATATCTGTCATTATTCATCGGCCTACACCTAATGTAGCATTTTGAGTCGGATTGAACATGTAAGTACTTGCTTTAATATGATTTTATTCTATTATTTTATTAAACTTAGTATTTTTATAGTATGTTACAGCTTCATTATTTTATTTAGTTAAGATTTTTATCAATTTAATGTAGTTTGTTGGGGTTTTAGTACCTAGATATATTATTCAGCTTGGTAATTTTATTATTTTAGCTGATTTCTGATGGGATTGGTATAATGTATTCGCAATTACTTTATATAAATCTTGGGGTATGTATTACATTGCTACATAGAATAATGTATGTTTATATTAACGTACAACATTTTTTATCTTGTATAGACATGTCTTGTCTGTTTTAGAATGTCGATGATCTGTATTATCTACACAACTTCACTATATATTTTTCACCCCTTTAAAGGTTATTTACTTAGAAATTTTAAGGATTCCCCTTTAAAATATTTGTAGTATCCCCATTTCGCTGTTATCTGATGATGATGAAATCATCTCATACCGCCTTATTAGGTGTTTTTGACTCTTTAAATGTTCTTAAACATCTCATTTACCCAAAAAATTCATAGTTCTATCCTTAAAAACTTACTTAAATTAAGATTTAACTATTATGTGCCCGCGATGTGTATCACACATGCCGTCTGAATCTTCGTATTCGTCCGCTTTAAGTGTTGATATATTGCGCTTAGTTAGAAAAAATTTTAGGTGTTATTCTAAAAAGCCATCTTAGCTTTTCCCTATTTAATAACTATGTATTGGCTATGTGTATCGCATATGTCATCTTAGTAGGTATTTATGCTACTTTAAAAGTTTTTAAACATAACATTTACTTAAAAATCTAAAGTCCCATCCCCAAAATATTACTCTAATTCCTCATTTTAGCACTAGGTGTTAGTAATGATTACGCTCTATACTCTTCAGTACGTGTTACGATTCCTTAAAAGTTAGTAGAAATCCCTATTTAGCTAAAAATTTCTCAAAGTCCCCTCTAAAAATTTGCTGTATACCCTTTAGTATGTCTTTATATCCCTTTAAAAAGTAGTGGAAATCCCTATTTAGCTAGCAAATTTCCTAAGTCCCTTCTAAAAATTTGTTGTACACCCTTTAGTATACCTTTCTATCCCTCTAAAAATTAGCTGAAATCCCTATTTAACTAAAAAAATTCAAAGTTACATACTTATAAATTATTCTTAGTTCATCATTTAACTGTTATATCGAGTATGTGTATTATACTAGTCCATTAAAAGTTTCTGGGTATGTACATTTACTTTGAAATTTGAAGTGCAGTCTTTAAACAATATTTAAGTTTTATTTTCACTGTTATATATATCGGCGTTGTATTCATTCTAAGTCATCTCGCTAGGCGTTTTCATTTCTTTAAAAACTAGTATAAATTGCCTTTTATGTGAAATTTCTAAAGTCTTTACTTTAAAAAAAAATTTATCTTAGTGAATAATTTCAGTGCTGGGTATCTTGGGTAAGTACACCCCCATTCCGCCTCATTAGATGTTTTCATCCCCTTTAAATGTTTCTTGATATCTCATTTAGTTCCAAAATCTAAAGTCCTATCTTTAAAAATTTTTCTAATATCCCCTTCCTAATGTTATATGCTGCTTATGTGTATTATTCATAAAACCCTCGGTAAGCGCTAGCACACTCTAATATTTAGTAGATTCTTCACTTAATTAAAAAAAGTTAGACTCACATCTTTGAAAACTGCCCCGGTATCACTTTTCCACCATTGTGATCGGAGACATGTGTATCGCACATAGTTCATTAAAAATTTTCCAAGCACCTACATTTACTTAAAAATTTGAAGTTCGGTCTCTAAACAATACTAAAGTTTTCCTTTCGCTGTCCTATATTAGTTCTGTGTATTATGGATGTTACCTTATCATATGTTTATATCTCTTTAAATGCCTCTAAATACTCCATTTTCTTAAGAATCTCATGTCTTCTCCTAAAAATACTATCTTAGATCTGCATTCCACCGGTGGGTGTTGGTTATATGTATTATATATATATATATATATATATATACACACATAACCCTTTCGCTATGCATTTCTCCCTTTGCAGTAGTTAGTATAAATCATGTTTAATTATAAATTCAAGTTCTACCTCTAAAACATCAAAACTTTAAAGTCCCATACTTGTAAACTTAGCCTAGTTCCTCATTTTATTGGTATGTATCGTTCATTCACACGTTAAATAACCTCAAATACCTTATTTATCGAAAAAAATTTAAAAGTCTCGTCTTTAAAAACTATCTCACCATTTATTTCCATCGATTTGTGCTGAGCGCGTGTGTCATATGTATCACCATATTAGGTGTTTCTCCCTCTTAGAATAACGCACGTATTAAAACATGTTGGTTTAAAGAAACCCCCTATGGTAGTAGTAGTACACTTGTAAAAACATATGCATACAGTCATTGGTATCTGCTATTATTTAAACTCTAAGACTTTATTTAATTATCATCCTTTCATTAACTTGTGAGATTCATAACACTCAAGTATTTTGGGCATAAGCACACTTTCACGATTATTGAAAATATTTATTTTTAAACTCTAAGACCGTAATGGTTGGGGAAACACACCCCCTCCCATACACCCAATTCCCGAGATTCTCGAGATTCCCGAAATTCCCGAGATTCCCGAAATTCTGCTACTCTAAAAACACGCTTCTTTGGCCGCATTTTTGCAAAAACGCACATTTTCTTTCAAAAAATTGCAAAAGTGTGAAAACCTATGTTAATTCCCATAGAGAAATCCGACAGTTTGAAAAAAATCGGCCGATTCCGCGTTTTGCAAAAAACACATTTTTGGCCGCATTTTTGCAAAAAACCACATTTTTTTTCTAAAAATTTCGCAAAAGTGTGAAAACCCATGTTAATTCCCATAGAGAAATCCAACAACTCCAAAACTTCAACTTGTTGAAAAAACACACATTTTTGTTGTTTTTTTAACGTTTTGAAAACTTTTTGTGAAAAAAACGCAAAAAGCGGCACATTCTTAAAATTCATGTTCGGTCCTCTTGGCATACCCCTCATCATACGATATTTTCAAGTATCCCACCCTACAAGATTCTCGCAGTTCACTTCGTAACCCCGATATAGCGGAGGGATAGTGTAGGAACGATGGTCTTGGTATGCTTTCAGCATACTCCTTTGGTACACCCTTGGTACGCTTTGACATACCCCTTGACATGTCTTTGACATGCTCCTGGGCATTTAATACTTAATCAAGGCATCATAATTTGACAGGCATTTAATACTTAATCAAGTAATTTAATTAACATCCTTTCATTCATAACACTAATGAATGAAAGATTCTTTTTAAAACATGTTAAAATTTAATAAGAACTTCTTTAAAATAGCCTCTCCCAGCTGAGAATACAATGATATTTAGTAGTGTCTTTTTAATCTAACAACACAAGCATTCTATCAGTCCGGAAAAACTGTCCCCCCACCACAGATGTTAACAATAGCGGCGAGGGCCGTTCTGAACAGCCGGCCAAACCCAAGCCCAATGCGACATATAGCCTAAAGTTATATCCAGGTACAGAACCACGCTCTGTTAGTAGTATCCTCATCTTTCCCGCACTGGCCATACGATGTAACTATCCACATTTACGAGAGGTGGGGAGGGGTAGATCTGTTATCATGATTTAATGCACTATGCGGTTTTTAAAACATGTTAAGATTAAAAGATACCCCTATGGTAGCCTATGGTAGTAGTACACTTGTAAAAACATATGTATACAGACATTGGTATCTGTTATTATTTAAATTTAAGACTTAAATGAATACACGATTCCTAACACTCAAGTATTTTAGACACTTTCACGATTCTTTAAAACATGTTAAGATTCAAAGATACCCCCATATTTATTAAAAATATTTAATTTTGGGAATATTTATTGAAAATATTTATTTTTAAAATATTTGAACTCCAAGATCGAAATGGTTGGGGAAACACACCCCTCCTATACACCCAATTCCCGAGATTCCCGAGATTCTCGAGATTCCCGAGATTCTCGAGATTCCCGAGATTCTGCTACTCTAAAAACACGCTTTTTTGGCCGCATTTTTGCAAAAACGCACATTTTCTTTCAAAAAATTGCAAAAGTGTGAAAACCTATGTTAATTCCCATAGAGAAATCCGACAGTTTGAAAAAAATCGGCCGATTCCGCGTTTTGCAAAAAACACATTTTTGGCCGCATTTTTGCAAAAAACCACATTTTTTTTCTAAAAAATTCGCAAAAGTGTGAAAACCCATGTTAATTCCCATAGAGAAATCCGACAACTCCAAAACTTCAACTTGTTGAAAAAACACACATTTTTTGTTGTTTTTTTAACGTTTTGAAAACTTTTTGTGAAAAAAACGCAAAAAGCGGCACATTCTTAAAATTCATGTTCGATGCTCTTGACATACACCTACACCCTACGAGATTCTCGCAGTTAAGTTCGTAACCTACGAATAGGAAAAGCACTCTTTTCTTAGGCGGAGGGGTATCGACATGGCCTTGGTATGCTCTTGGTATACCCCTTAGTATAACCTTAACATGCTCTTATCACGCTCCTAAACATGTAATAACATGTTCTTGACACGCTTCTAGCACGCAATAACATAGACCTTGATATACTTAATTACTTTATTTAATTATCCTCATTAACGCCTTTAATTCATTTAGAAAAAAGAAAAAAAAATGCGAATATTTCGTACTTAATTAATTCATTTAAAAAAAAAAAAAGAAAAAAGTCCCATTAGGATAGAAAAATTTCCAATTTTAATTCCACTTTCTGCCGCTAGGGGGCGCTGATGGTTTCATTCCGCCTTCGCCGGTGTTGCCACCCCGAAAAAAGTTTCTCCCCTACAGGTGTTGCTATGGCAACCGAAACAGAAAAATAATCTGAAGTTTAACCACTGATAGTTCCGCTTTTCGCCGCTAGGGGGGCGCTGATGGTTTCATTCCGCCTTCGTCGGTGTTGCCAACCTGAAAAAGTTTCTACCCCACTTAGAAAAAATCTCATTCAAAAAAAAAATTTATTTCCCTCCAAACCCCTCGTACAAGACTACGACATCGTTGCCACCCGAAAAAAAGTTTCGAAAAATTTTCACCCCCACCTTTTTTCCATTTTCCCCCCCTTTTACACCCCCGTCCAGGATTACGGAAGGCGGAATGGCCGCCATCTTGGATTCCGCATTCCGCATTATTCCGCCTTCGTCGGTGAACTCTCCTTTCTTATCTACTTACACCTCCCTGAAGACAGCCTGCAGAGCATGCACCGTCATACTATAACCAAGTAAAGATGCACAGATATACCTATTAGATAACAGGTTCTTGATCCAACAAGAGATTGTAATATCAACACCTTTCTTATCAAGAGCATGTAGGATGGTGGCAATGAGCACTTTACCAAAAGCGCCTTCAATGTCAAGAAAAGTGGCAAGAGCAATTTCCTTAGCATTTAAATTTCTCTCCAGAATAAAGGAGAGACTATAAAGAGCAGTATCCGTAGATTTACCCGGTTGATAGGCATGCTGAGAGTTAGACAAAGGCATAGAAGCCAGAATCACTTCCCTAATATACCTGTCAATAAGTTTTTCAATAGTCTTTAGAAGAAAAGACGTAAGGCTAATAGGCTTGAAGGATTTAGCATCATAATAATTGTCTTTGCCAATCTTTGGAATAAAGATTACCTTTGTATGCCTCCAGGCGGACGGTACTTGACCAAAGGCAATACAAGCTCTGTATATTCTACAAAGAATGAGAGCCAGCACCTCAATTCCTTTTTGAAGAATTGGAATGATGCCATCAGTCCCCGGAGTTTTGTAGAGTTTATGAGAATTAATTGCCCATTGAACCCTAGCCAAAGTGACCACACTCCTAGCAATGCTCCACCTTCTGCTTTCACATGTAGAAATGGAGCAAGCATCAGGTATATTATGACCACTAGTTACTATACTAAATTTAATAGGATTTTTATGAAATTTAGGTATAAGCACTATATATGGAAATTTAAGAAATTTATAATTAATATTTAAATCACTATACATACTGATAATTTTCAGCTTGATACTATTAATGGAGTGTGAATCTAGTTTAAATAGACAATTGTTCTTTAAATAATCTAACAGAAATTGTATAAAGAATTTTTTACAGATAATAACATAGTTATTAGAGGCTTTATCAACATAAGTAATAACAAAATATCTTTGTAAATCATTAATGGAATGTTTTAAATTATCAATATTATATATAGATCTAGACAATTTAATACTACAAATAGTATTTTTAATAAATTTTAATAAAGTAAATTTCCACATATTAAATGCCTCTAAAGGCAGAGTATAGAAGCTCATTTATAAATATATTTATCAAGGACAAGATTTATTTTCTTTAAAACTTTAAAAGAGTTATTACAAGATGGTAACCTGAATTTTGTACCAAATGATTCTCAACGTTTCGTATTTAACTATTGCTAAGTCTCCTGTAACTATACGGCCCAAGTGTGGATTTATATATTCAGCATATTCGTCCACCTTGTAAATACAATCATTATCTACATTTGACATGGAATCTTTATCTATAGAGAGAGATTGTGAAATTTCATTGTAATTAAAAATAGATCTACCAATCGGCTTGTCGTATTTAAAAGTCTTAGTAACATTCAAATCCTCAATAGGCAATAACAGTTTGAATTTGTTAAATATAGACCCAAAATTTATAGAATTATAAATTGGATGTTCAAAAGATATCACACAATATAAATTAGTAGACGTATTATTATTATGAAATTGATTAAGTTTTATTTTTAAATACTTTGATCTAGTAATGAGCAAATCATAGAAAATATTATTAAAATGTTCATTAGTTAGATTTAATTTTAAGAAAATGGTATAAACATTATTTAAATATTTTTCTAAACTGCAAATACCCAATATTTTATTAATTTCCATTGATAAGTGCTGTTAAATTAATGATGTAAACATTTAATCTCAGCTTTATAATCACGAAGTATAGAGCTTCCCTTATCTCATTTAAAGCTTTTGAGATTATCTGAGTTTCTATTATTTAACTGGAGTTTCAAAAAAAGGTGATTAAAAATAGAATATTGATTATCTATAAAGCTATTTTTTACAATATTACCATTTAGTTATAATTGATTTAATCCATATGGTAAAAGAGTACAATTTGATTTAATGTAGAAGTTTTCGAAAAAAATTCTATCAGCTGTATTAGTTTTTATATTCAAAATATGCATAGTAATATAGTAATATTTTTAAAACCATGTTTAGTAAAATGTTTATATTCTATTTTATTAGATGTTGCAAGAAAATTATTATTGAGGATATATTTTTTGACATGATCTCTGTGAACATTCATTCGTAAATGAATGGGATTACTAGTTTGTCCTATATTATATATATATATATAAGGAGTCACAATCCTCCTTGACCTTGCTACTTCCCCGTAAGCACACCTCTCTCTCTTTAATTTTTCTTTTTTTTTTTAATCCTTTTGGAATTTTATATATATATATATATTAAAAATGAAAATCCAATGATAAAATAGAAGTAGTAAATAATACACTAACTAACTTAAAAATTGCCTACCAAATATAAAGAAGTAAAAAAGAAATTCAACCATAATGAGGAAATTTAAATGTATGTGACTGGTCAAAATTCTACATACAATTTCTGTTAAATTATTTAAATAACAATAGTCTATTTAAACTTGATTCACATTCCATTAATAGTATTAAACTGAAAATTATCAATATGTATATTGATTTAAATATTAATTATAGTGCTAATACCTAAATTTAATAAAAATCCTATTAAATTTAGAACAGTAACGTAACTAGTGGTCGTAATACTTACTCTACTGCTGCGAGTAAATTACTCCTAAATTATTTAAATGTAATAAATAATTGTTTACGTTTTTCTAGCAATAACTACCTTATTCTAAATAATAGTAAATAATTAAAGAATAAATTAACATCACTTGATAAACTAATTGGATTTCAAACTTTTGATTTTAAAGATTTTCTTAATAATATTAAGATCTCTGATTTTTATGTAGTAATTTTAGCTATATAATGCTTATACTACTTATCATACTACTCATATTATATTTACCAAATTTCCTAAACTTCTTCACTTTGTTCTTTTCAATAATTATATATTTCAAGGTAGTAAATTATACTTACAAGTCTCAGAGGTTCCACAAGGTGGCTGTAGTAGCAGTATATTAGCTAATTTATACCTTTATCGTTATGAAAAATATTTTACTTCAACAGATTATAAAATTTACATATGTTGATGATCTGATTTGTTTGGTCTTTACAGACAACTGTGTCATAGATATAGATTTCTATCCGGATAATTTGGAACTAATTCCTAATGAAGCCACTATTAGTAATAATATTAATGTTTTGAACTTAAATCTTATTATTGAACCTACTAATAGGATAGTAACTAATTTATATGATAAAAAAGACTATTTTAACTTTAACATTAATAAAATATTACCTTTTAATTCCTGTAACTCGATTCAATTGTTTAGAAATATTATACTTAATCAGCTCTGTAGAATTCATAGATTATCTGATAAAAAAATTTTATGCTATGCATAATAATAAACTTAAAATTACTAACAAATCATATAAATATCCAGCTTATTTAGTACGTAGTATAGTTAAAATGTTTGGAATGGTAGATTATACTTAAATTCTCTGCTTAGTATCTTATTTTAGCCTGACATTCACTTTCTCTTGAATAAGCATTACCATGTAATTACATGTTCTTACTGTTGAATATCACCTTTTATGGTCTTTTCGCATTACTGTTATTTCTTTTTCAAGATTGGCAAGAGCAGTTCTCAACTTTTTATTCTTTGAGATTGGCAATATCGGTCTCTTTAGTCAAGGCTCCAACGGATTAGACGTATGCAGTATTTTTTCAGATATTCTTGTTTCCTTTTTTTCAATCTTTATGCATGTTGTCCAAGTTATCAAAGTTTATAGATATAATCTATCACTGATATCAGAAACATGCATTTTGTGTTCATTTTTATAAAAATTATTTTTAAAAAAATGCTAGCTACAGGACAAAGCCCCTGTAACAACTTGCAAAATAAAATACATTACAAAATATACAGATTAAAATATAATAAAATACATTAAAATGCAAACTATTGACAACGCATGATTTTCGAAAACATCTGCAACTAAATAAATACATTAAAATATAAATTATTTACAACAAATAATTTTTAAAATCCATTTCCGATGAATAAAAAACATCGAGGTTACCAGGAAAGCTATTTAGTCTACAAAAATTACTTATCGCACGATAACAACCAATATTCGAACTAAAATTCCTTACAGCAAATAGACTCAAGCTCCTGGTTGAATACTGGGAATCATGAAACCCGATCCCACCCAAAACAGGGGAACAACCAATTTCGCCATTGAACAGATCCCTGAGGAATGAAAATAAAATGTAATCCCTTCTGTTCTGTAAGCTTTTAGCATTAAATATATGACGTAGAAAAGTAGCAGATAAGGCATAACAAAAAAATAATAGTTTTCTAACAATATACAGTCGAACCTCTCACTTACGGCCACTCTCCGGACAGAAAATTTTGTCCGTAAACGAGGGGTGACCGTAAAAGAGGGGATCGTTCTAAATTAGATCAAATATTACACATTAATCGTTTTAAATTCCTCATATTGAAACATACCTATTTTTGAGAACATAAAACAATTTTAAGGTAACGGATAAACCCGTAGCCGAAATTTGCTTTCGGGGGGGGGGGGGGGGGATGAGGTTGAACATTGGTTTTGATACTATACCTGATTAGATCTTTAACTTGTACCTTCTCAGTGTTAAACTTTTCTTTTATCGGGGGTTAACTCCCCCCCCCCCCCCCAACTGCGATCTTGGTGACGAATGTGCACACTTGTTTCATAAAAACAATTAAATTCACAACTTGTAAGCTCATATGCAAAAAACGTACAGTAGTACACATTGAATTTATTTACCTTTGGGGAAAGAACTGATCAAATGATGTTTGGTGGGTTTTAGCCACCAGTCTTTCTCCTTCGAAGTGTATTTGAAGTTCTGAGACTAAATTTAATGCCTTTCCATCATTATACTTACAGGAAAATATCTTTAGTCCGTCTAACACTTTAAAAACTTCAGGGTAATTTCTGATGCTGACTCCTTGCCCTTCACACGCGACTTCTTCCTCACTTTCTTCCTCTTCAGATGATTCTGTTGCAAATTCCTTGACGATATCAATATTTCTCTGTTGTTTTCTTCTATCATTACATCTGCATCCATAGGAGTATATTCCTCAGACGATACGCCCACGAATCCTGCAAGATTCCACCAAGATTTGTAAACTTTTAGATTCTTCATCTGAATCAGTCGGATGTGTTGCAAACTCCCGGAAACCAGCTTTTTGATAACAGTTAGAAATCGTTTCTTCTTTTACACTATTCCATGAGGATTTTATCCATCCAACTGTATCCAAAACGTTGATCCACTTAGATAGTTCTGTGGCCCATTTTGCAGATCAAATGCTTTAAAAGTAGCTTGCGGTATTGAACGTTAAAAGATTTGATTACACCGAGATCCAGTGGTTGACACTTTGATGTCGTGTTAGGGGGAAGGAAAATTACCTTTATGTTTTTCAGGCGAACGTCTGTTGGATGGGACGTGGCATTATCCATAAACAGCAGGACTTTTCTTTTTCCTTCACGAAGTGCTTGTCTAAGTTTATCAAATGTTTCAACATGATATCAGAAGTCATCCATGCTTTCCTATTAGCGTGCCATTCGACGGGTAAGCCACGTATATACAGTCTCTTGCTGCTTTTCCAATCACCAAAGGGGTCAACTTTTCACCTTGCATGTTTGCTCCCAGCAGTATTGTCAATCGCTCTTTAGAAATTTTTCCTCCATTGCAACGTTCTTTTTTTAAGCAAAGCGTTTTATCAGGAAGAGCTCGATAGAACAGTTCAGTTTTATCGATGTTATAGATATCCCTTGCTGAATATCCTTCAATAATTCTTGGTATTTTTTCAACCCAATCTTCACACACACCGCTGTCGACATCAGCAGATTCGCCGACCAGTTTCCTGAACGCGATTTCATGTCGAACGCAATTTCATCTCGAACGCGAAATCGATCCAGCCAACCATTCGAGGCTTTGAAGTCTGTGAATTCTTCTGCGGCTTCTTTCGCTTTCTCTTGGAGAATTGATCCGGAAATAGGAAGATTTTTGTTTCCTGCAGAAACTAACAAATCGTAAACAATTGTATCTGCAGCAAGTCCAGGTGTTTTAGGAAATTTATTTTTCTTTCTTGATTTCCTTTTTTCAACCATTGGTTTCGCCAATATTCTTTTTTTTCAAAATACAGCATATTTGGGTTCTTCCTTCATTACATTTAGTCGCGAGGGTACGAACTCCCACTTTATGTTTTTCATTATACTCAATAACATTAATTTTATCTTTCAGAGACAGAGCTCGACGATTACTAATGCTGGTCATTTCGAAAGAAGGGTGACTATACATACACGTATGAACTCTACGACCTCAACACTGATGTGACTTCAAATTCTTGAAAAGCAACGCATTAAATGTTAATTTAACGACCATGCGCACTCCATTTCCGTACCCTTTGTGGTCTTAGTCCAGTTTTTCCCACTCCTTTGTAACTGAGGGGTGGGGGAGTTCCCGTAACTCTTTATCTCCCTTATGAATTGCTTGCTCTTAATGTCCCTAGAGCATGACCATTGTTGTAGGCGCAAGTGTTTTTCTTACTCAGGAGAGTTGCAATTTTTTTCTGGGAATCTATCTTTGGTATAGAAAATTCAAATTTTTATTGTGTCCGTACAGAGGTTTTAGTCTAATGGAATGAATCAATAAAATAGTGTCCGCGTCCGTATCTGAGGGTGACCGCTAATCAGGGGTTCAAAGTGCATATTGTGAATGGGTTTCCTGCCGGGGAATTTATAACTGACCGTAAAAACGGGGTGACCATATCTCAGGGGTGACCGTTTAGAGGGGTTTGACTGTAATATATAGGGCGCGCATTCTAAATATGTGCGATTTGTGTTTTTGCATCGCCTCTATTAACCAATTTCAGATAGAGTGAAAAACTTTCAGAAATAATATGTAGTTAATGCATAGTTTGTGAGGTCTATATAACATTTGGTTACAATTTCACTTACTTTACGTTCTAAATTCAGTTTTACTTTAAATTAACAATTTCTTACTGGCTTAGTTATGTAGACCAATCCTGAGCCAACTAACAATTTCTACGACCCTGTAATAGAACAGGATAAAGTTTCGGTTCGGGTAAGAGAGGATGGCTTGACTTGGCTTGGTTTGGCGAATGCAATGCGCGTAAAAGGGTACGTAGTAGTGGAGTTCCCACCTTCGCCGACTCTAAGAAGAGCTAACAAGAAGCACTTGCTGAGATGTGTACAATCATGAGCTACCAAAACTAATCGACAAGAGTGCCTTCTAAAATATCCAGACGTTCGCTGAGATGTTGGGTAAGCACCAACCATCCTTATTCTATTATTACAAGTAGTCCAACTTTCATGGGGTTACCAAGTCCCGAGTTTGTCCAAGTTCTGTCTGTCATGTATTCTGTCACAATGTGCCTGTGCAATCTAATGTATGTTTTTTTTATATACAGACCTTTATTGTTTTACAGTCAGCTGATGTATCAGTTATATGTGTTGTTAATAAATAGCTTAGATTGAAATAACTTTGTCTATGTGGTTTCACACCATGTGTTAAATGAGAAAGGGTCGTATAGGGCTCTGCAAACACCAGCGATACCTGGATATAATTCTCAAAGCCTTATGGTATTTTCAAGCTTCTCATCTATAGCAGCTATATATCCTTTCTCCCTAACTCTATAGTGTAAATACTGTTACACATAAATGCCCACAAATGCGGTTTTCACCTCTATAAGTGGATAATTACTGTAAAAATAGTTATAAAGGCAACCATCCTTTTTAATTGAAGGTAAAAATCGCTTAGAGATACATTTTGCACACTGTCACCAATTATGGGACTTTTAAAGAGTTTAGGAACCTTCTCAAATTTTGCTGATTGGTTAAGAATTTCCCGATTTTTTAGATATCTCCACAGAGGCAGACCTCAGCTATCGTTCAATTAGAGAGAGTTAGCGTAAAACGAGACAAAGTAACTCGAGAATACGTCATTGTTTTGGGAAAATAATCGTCTGTTTTTGTGAAACCACATATTTTCCCATATTAAGTACAGAACATTCTATAACGTTGTAATTGAAAATGTCCACACTATCTTCCATGGTTTTCGAGATAGAAATACACATTTCGTCAATTCACCGCCAAAGGCGCTGCAAACTTTCACAATCGGTATAGCGCCTCTTTCCAATTAGTAGACCTTGCTTTTACAACTCTAGAACACATCAATCAAAAGTTAAAGAGACGCATGAGGACTTATAAAGAGACAGAGGACCCTGTATATCTTGTCTATAACGAAATTCCACTGTTATAAACGTTTATGCGGCCATCCCTTGAGGATTCGTTATAACTGGCATCCACTGTATTTTAAAAATGTCTTCATATTAGAAAAAGTACCAAGATTCTGTTTCAATTTATTTCTTATCAAATAAAATTTAACTCTCACCTCTATAGATACAGATTTCCCAAGAAAATAACAACCGATCAACAAATCACCTGTCAAGCCATTGTTCCTTCTTCTAATCTCATGTGAGAAACGACAATAAGGGACCTGCATAAAAACATAAATGCTGAAATCAGACGACGATAAACATCTGATTATATGTGTTGAAAATACAGTCATCCCTTCTATAACGCGATTCATCCGTACCGCGTTATATGGAAACCACGTTATAAGAAACTCAGATGAGTGCAAATCAGATTATTTCTTACCATGCTAGATGGAAACCGCATACCGTGTTATATAGAAACCGCGTTATAAGAAACCCAGAATTAGTACAAAATAGAACAATTCGTACTGCGTTATATGGAAACCACAATACTGTATATTTCTGCATTTACAGGGAATTTTCCTAATATCTGAAATTGAAAAATGGTAATGTACGTGGATGAAAAAACAGGGGAATTCCCATTAGGTTCAACCGTAAAAGTGTAATAGAAAAATCCATGCTATAGGAAGACTACTTAAGCTAATTGAGTTGTATTATAGAGAAACCGCGTTATAAAGTTATCGCGTTATATGGAAACCACGTTTTATGAGTACAGCGTTATGGGAGGGCTGTCGTAATTTTTGCTCCGCGTTATATAGATACAGCGTTATGAGAGTACCGCGTTATAGGAGGGCTGATGGCTGTAAACAGGTTAGACTGAAATGACTTTGTCTGCTTTCCCTTGACCGTAAGGCAGCTTTGACTTAGTAAAAAAGTTTATAGTTGTGTCATTTTTAAATAACCAATCTTTATAAAGCTAGCTACATACCCCATAATGAACGACTTCATTTGAGCTAAAGGCTCAAACTTCATAAGTTGCAAAGAGATATATTTTCCAGATGATTCCCTTTAATACTCTGAATAACGTCGAACGCGAATAACGTTTAACGACGTGAATAACACAACGTGAATAACGTCTAACTTTCATTCACTTAAAACCTCCCCACGACCCACAAGGTAAGTAATTTCTATGTATAAAGCTACCGAAGAAGAAATGCAGAAGAAATAATTCAACTCATTACTCACCTACATTGTTATAATATTCTATTAAAATTAAAACTCTCCAAATTGATTTGACCTTCAGTAAAACACGTTATCCCATAACTGTGACCTTCGTTCCAACTATTTCCACCTTTTTCACGGAATTTAGATCTGCGTGCCGTAGAATGCATAATTATTTGATGTAGATAACACGTTTTTCAAAAAATTAATTACATTCACTCTTTTAGTTATTATTTTTTTCATTCCCCGCGACCCAAACTATCCGAAACTATTTGTTAATTTCTATCGCCAACTCTGATAATACAGCCCAAATAAAAGCCCTTGCTCACGAGTAAAGCCCTCCTCCCCCCCCCCCCCCAATGGGGGGGGGGGCTTTACTTACAAAAAAATTACATGGAGAAAAGGGAAGGGGTTAAAATAACATGTTTGGAAAACGACAAAATCGTTTGAGGCACACATTTAGGTGGCGTTGGGATGAAAAAAACCCACCACATCTCTATATGGCAGGGCCGTAGCCAGAGACAAAATTGAAGAGGGGCTGAAGGGAAATTCAAGGGGGCTCACCACACACATTGTTAATCATTAGCATTTAAAAAACATAATAGTTACTATTATACATTTCAATTCATATAAGTTATTAACAGATAATTGCATATTTATATTTGCAAGCTAAGAGCCGATTATTAATATCCATAGAGCTACTATACGTCCATATTAACACACAATAATTACAATTGATTTTAATGTAAGCATTAACTAGTAATAAAGCTGTTAATTATTCGTAGAAACATTCTGAACGTTAATACAAGTTAATGCTTAATATTAACTCTTACCTACTTATCGGTTGATTTTGACTCTATCATGTATAACAGTGAACCAACCTCGCAATAATATAAAAGTATCCTAAATACTATTATCAAAATGTTTAAATATTTTTAAATTAAATATGTAAGTAAATGGATCATTAGTATAATAACACATTCAGCTAAATTAAAATATCTTTGAAACTAAGTAATTTATAAAAAAAAAATGTCAAACAAATTTTTTATGCAAAATTTGAATGACATTTTATATGGAATTTCACATCACTACTAAAAATTTAATATTTTTATCAGGGGGATTGAGTATACCTCTTGAGGGGGAATAGACCTCTCTCCCCCCTACCTGGCTACGGCCCTGCTATATGGCAGATGCATAAAATAATATTTATTTAAACTGTTCATTTGGCAGAAATAAATTATCAATGAAATGTAAATTATAGCTCAAAAAATAAAAATATATTCCTACGTACTCAAGTTTTTAATTTATTCAATTATTTTTTGTCCTTTAATTTACATGTACCTCCCTATATTCGGTATCCTTTTTTACAACTAAGAAAAAATACTCATTACTTCTGCTCATACCAAAGGAACTTTAATTTACACTGCTCACAACTAAAATCGCAACACCATAAAGTTGTAGGTGTAGCTTTATGTAAATTAGGCAATGAAAACAGCAAGGCGAGATATTCAAATGATCAAGGCGAGATATTCAAGGAGGAGCGATATCCCAACTAAATTGTAGCGTCATTAGTTTCAGGTTGTAAAAATCCTCACAGTATGTCCAGAGTAAATACCGGGCTCCGTGAAGTTGGCCCCCCCGTGGAAAGCACAAACGACAAAAATTAGTGGAATCGTTTGTACTTCGTTTGTGCTGGTTTGTGCTGCAAAAATTTTCGTTTGTGCTTCTTTCGTTTTCGATTTATAGCATTTTCTTTTCCGGGGGGGCTAACTTCACGATCAGCCATTGTTTACATAAGAGATATTACATGAATATCGAAAAAACGTTTATGCCATTCGTTTGTGCTTCGTTTGTGCTGGTTTGTGCAGCAAAAATTTTTCTTCTGACCCTTTTCAAATTTGAACTATAAAGCTTTCATTTGTTTGGCGCCAAAACTGGCTTTGTTGACATACAAGAAATTTAAGGAATTTCGGAAAAACGTTTATGCCATTCGTTTGTGCTTCGTTTGTGCTGGTTTGTGCCGCAAAAATTTTCGTTTGTGCTCTTTTCGTTTTCGATTTATAGACGTTTCTTTCCCCGGGGGGGCTAACTTCACGATCAGCTGTTGTTTACATAAGAGAAATTACATCAATATCCAAAAAACGTTTATGCCATTCGTTTGTGCTTCGTTTGTGCTGGTTTGTGCAGCAAAAATTTTTCTTCTGACCCTTTTCAAATTTAAACTATAAAGCTTTCATTTGTTTGGCGGGAAAACCGGCTTTGTTGACATACAAGAAATTAAAGGAATTTCGAAAAAACGTTTATGCCATTCGTTTGTGCTTCGTTTGTGCTGGTTTGTGCCGCAAAAATTTTCGTTTGTGCTCTTTTCGTTTTCGATTTATAGACGTTTCTTTTCCCGGGGGGGCTAACTTCACGATCAGCTGTTGTTTACATAAGAGAAATTACATCAATATCGAAAAAACGTTTATGCCATTCGTTTGTGCTTCGTTTGTGCTGGTTTGTGCAGCAAAAAGTTTTCTTCGGACCCTTTTCAAATTTGAATTATAAAGCTTTAATTTGTTTGGCGGGAAAACCGGGTTTGTTGACATACAAGAAATTAAAGGAATTTCGAAAAAACGTTTATGCCATTCGTTTGTGCTTCGTTTGTGCTGGTTTGTGCCGCAAAAATTTTCGTTTGTGCTCTTTTCGTTTTCGATTTATAGACGTTTCTTTCCCCGGGGGGGCCAACTTCACGATCAGCTGTTGTTTACATAAGAGAAATTACATCAATATCCAAAAAACGTTTATGCCATTCGTTTGTGCTTCGTTTGTGCTGGTTTGTGCAGCAAAAATTTTTCTTTTGACCCTTTTCAAATTTAAACTATAAAGCTTTCATTTGTTTGGCGGGAAAACCGGGTTTGTTGACATACAAGAAATTAAACGAATTTCGAAAAAACGTTTATGCCATTCGATTGTGCTTCGTTTGTGCTGGTTTGTGCCGCAAAAATTTTCGTTTGTGCTCTTTTCGTTTTCGATTTATAGACGTTTCTTTTCCCGGGGGGGCTAACTTCACGATCAGCTGTTGTTTACATAAGAGAAATTACATCAATATCCAAAAAACGTTTATGCCATTCGTTTGTGCTTCGTTTGTGCTGGTTTGTGCAGCAAAAAGTTTTCTTCGGACCCTTTTCAAATTTGAATTATAAAGCTTTCATTTGTTTGGCGGGAAAACCGTGTTTGTTGACATACAAGAAATTAAAGGAATTTCGAAAAAACGTTTATGCCATTCGTTTGTGCTTCGTTTGTGCTGGTTTGTGCCGCAAAAATTTTCGTTTGTGCTCTTTTCGTTTTCGATTTATAGACGTTTCTTTTCCCGGGGGGGCTAACTTCACGATCAGCTGTTGTTTACATAAGAGAAATTACATCAATATCCAAAAAACGTTTATGCCATTCGTTTGTGCTTCGTTTGTGCTGGTTTGTGCAGCAAAAAGTTTTCTTCGGACCCTTTTCAAATTTGAATTATAAAGCTTTCATTTGTTTGGCGGGAAAACCGTGTTTGTTGACATACAAGAAATTAAAGGAATTTCGAAAAAACGTTTATGCCATTCGTTTGTGCTTCGTTTGTGCTGGTTTGTGCCGCAAAAATTTTCGTTTGTGCTCTTTTCGTTTTCGATTTATAGACGTTTCTTTCCCCGGGGGGGCCAACTTCACGATCAGCTGTTGTTTACATAAGAGAAATTACATCAATATCGAAAAAACGTTTATGCCATTCGTTTGTGCTTCGTTTGTGCTGGTTTGTACAGCAAAAAGTTTTCTTCGGACCCTTTTCAAATTTGAATTATAAAGCTTTCATTTGTTTGGCGGGAAAACAGGGTTTGTTGACATACAAGAAATTAAAGGAATTTTGGAAAAACGTTTATGCCATTCGTTTGTGCTTCGTTTGTGCTGGTTTGTGCCGCAAAAATTTTCGTTTGTGCTTCTTTCGTTTTCGATTTATAGCATTTCCTTTCGTTTACTTCGTGTGAAGTTGGCCCCCCCGTGGAAAGCACAAACGACAAAAAATAGTGGAATCGTTTGTACTTCGTTTGTGCTGGTTTGTGCCGCAAAAATTTTCGTTTGTGCTTCTTTCGTTTTCGATTTATAGCATTTCCTTTCGTTTGCTTCGTGTGAAGTTGGCCCCCCGTGGAAAGCACAAACGACAAAAACTAGTGGAATCGTTTGTACTTCGTTTGTGCTGGTTTGTGCCGCAAAAATTTTCGTTTGTGCTTCTTTCGTTTTCGATTTATAGCATTTCCTTTCGTTTGCTTCGTGTGAAGTTGGCCCCCCCGTGAAAAGCACAAACGACAAAAACTAGTGGAATCGTTTGTACTTCGTTTGTGCTGGTTTGTGCCGCAAAAATTTTCGTTTGTGCTTCTTTCGTTTTCGATTTATAGCATTTCCTTTCGTTTGCTTCGTGTGAAGTTGGCCCCCCCGTGGAAAGCACAAACGACAAAAACTAGTGGAATCGTTTGTACTTCGTTTGTGCTGGTTTGTGCCGCAAAAATTTTCGTTTGTGCTTCTTTCGTTTTCGATTTATAGCATTTCCTTTCGTTTACTTCGTGTGAAGTTGGCCCCCCGTGAAAAGCACAAACGACAAAAACTAGTGGAATCGTTTGTACTTCGTTTGTGCTGGTTTGTGCCGCAAAAATTTTCGTTTGTGCTTCTTTCGTTTTCGATTTATAGCATTTCCTTTCGTTTTCTTCGTGTGAAGTTGGCCTCCCCGTGGAAAGCACAAACGACAAAAACTAGTGGAATCGTTTGTACTTCGTTTGTGCTGGTTTGTGCCGCAAAAATTTTCGTTTGTGCTTCTTTCGTTTTCGATTTATAGCATTTTCTTTTCCGGGGGGGGGGCTAACTTCACGCTCAGCCATTGTTTACATAAGAGAAATTACATCAATATCCAAAAAACGTTTATGCCTTTCGTTTGTGCTGGTTTGTGCAGCAAAAAGTTTTCTTCGGACCCTTTTCAAATTTGAACTATAAAGCTTTCATTTGTGTGGCGCGAAAACGGGCTTTGTTGACATAAAATAAAATTCACGAGTTTTAGAAAGGTCTTTATGCCATTCTTTTGTATTTCGTTTCTACCGGTTTGTACCGGCTTGCACCTCAACGATTTTCCTTTTATTCATTTCAGATATATTCGTTTCAGATTTATTGAGCTTCACATTTTCCACCACCTTTCATGTAGCCAGCGAAAGCAGTCTGAACCAACTTTCGTAAAAACAAGCTGCACAATAAGCCCTTGCAATGGGCGCTCATAAAGGAGGTAAGGAGGAGGACTTTTCCGCCTTTAAACGGTCAAGGTCACAAATCTAGATGCCAAGCTAGTCGATATCGACATCTTATCTGTGAGTTAGGAAATATTTCTTCCTTCTGTTAATTTTTATGTAGAGCAAACCTGGCTCAGAACAAGTCGATTCGTTTGCACTAGGGGTGACGAAAGCTGAACTGATTCCACATGCACTAATATTGAATGCTGAAATTAGAAAAAGTATTAAAATGTGTTGAAAAGTTATTAATATTATTTTATCGCAAATGTAATGTTATTCACGAGTGGGTCCAAATTCAACATCCGCGTTCAGCTTGTTGGATTAAATGTTTACGAATTCTTGACTTCACTCCATGAACTTTTGGAACAATATATTATTCGGGATCTAATTGTTGCTGGTGTTGAGATAGAGGCTGGTGTTAAGATAGAAGCTATAACTTTTGAAAAGCTAGTATAATGGCCTGACAATGTAAAAAATTTTAAACAGCAGCAAGCTTTTTATTTTGAATCTAAGAAGGTCAAAGATGTTGGAATGAAAACGAAACACAAACTATCCCAAAGCTTCTGAAAGGTTACTCAAAATTGTGACAATGTGAAGATCGGTCGGTTATGTGGAAGGCCCAGACCACACGGCCAACCCTAGGGCTTACGGCAGTTTAATGTGTGGCCGGGAGAGGTTAGTCGAAACCGACCTCCACGGTCAGCCACCAAGTTTTAGTCTGCATTTATTTAAAATTCAATAAAGTGGTTACAAGGTAAATATTTATATATATATATATACAGACAGTAATACAGTTTTACATGTTTTACATAAAATACAGTGGGAAGGGGGGGGGGGGCAAAGAAACGTAGATTTTAACAAATTTTGAATTTTGAGGTAAAAATTAAGTTATTTTCTTAAAATGAAATTAAATTTATGTAAAAACGTATGGCCAAAAGAATCCGAGCAATCTCGGGAAAAGGGACAATGCAGTAAAAACCAACAAAAAGAAAGCAAAAAGAACATGGCTGAACAAAGGTTACATGCAATCAGTTGAGGTAATCGGATAAGACAAAGTTAAATGCAATATAGCAATACATGTACATGGTAAGACTTTCAAATATATGAACAGCCGAGGAACACAGGGAAAACAGATATATACAACAGAGGAATATAAACAGGAAACAAAATATACAAAAGATGGACACCAAAAAGTGTAAGTACAGGAACAATAAGAGACAAACGCCTGGAACAGGGGGTAGACAACATTGACCGAAGAAAATTGAAAGCAGTTGGCACCAAGCTTGCTAAGGAACCTGATGGGAGAGTTCTCTCGCAATTAAAACACAGTTTTTCAACCTATTTAAAATAATTTTATTGGTTCTGACACCAGAGAACCATGTCGCACGAAGATTATCTGGAGGACGGGTTAAGTGAAATTTTGAGGTATGGGGGCAATTAAAGACATAATGATCTACGTCACCATATGAATTACAAAGACAATTTGAAGAACGTTTATGTTTGAAAAAATGAAGATAGTCAAGAAAAGGACCATGACCCGTTAAAAAATAGATTAAGAATTTGTTATAAATTTGAAAATTGAGGTTGACTTTGGGTAAATAGCTTAGAATTCTGGCAGGGTCAGGAGTCCGGGGGGAAATATAATCATTAAGAAGAGATTGCCAATTTTTAAGAAGGAAAGATTTATAATTATTAATCAAAAAGGAGTAGGGAAAAGGTATAAGGAGTGGGGTGCCGGAGATCGTAGCTTGTTTGGCCAGTTCATCGGCGACTTCGTTGCCCTGAATGTTAGAATGGGCCTTGATCCAGGATAAGTTAATTAATGATTTGTAGGGGTGAGCATTAGTTTTAATTTTAGATAGAAATTTCGTTTTATTCTTGATAGATTTAAAAGCCGAAATAGATGACTGACTGTCCGAAAAGATGTTGATTTTTAAATTGTTTTTGCCGGCCCAGAGGATGGCCTGGTTGATGGCCTCAAGTTCGGCTTGAAAAACTGTGTTTCCAGTTCTAAGTTTAAAGGATAATGATTCGATCAGTCGATCATTTTCGAAAATGCATATTGATAAACCTACATTATTATCCAGTTTTGACCATCTGTGAATACATTAAACCTAGAAAACGAGGAAGGGTTTGAGGAAGAAAAATTTAAAACACGAAAGGGAGGAGGAAGGCTAGAAAGAGATAAACTTTTTACAGTTTTAAAATTTTAAAGAGTTTTTATTCTTAATATTGTGTTTTTAATGTGGCTTATACTGTGAGTAAACTATTTTTTAGATACTGACAAGTAGTTAAGAAGAATTTAACGAATTGTTCTTAATTTTGTCATGGCGGACTATAGTGGTTCGACTTCAGAAGAAGTTGAGCCAGTGTTACGCAAAGCATTTTTGGAGTGTGCAACTTGAATAACTTGTTCATTTCTGTTTCTGATAGAAAATCGGCCTTTAAACATAGGGTCAGTCTCGATCTCAATAGAGAAAACGCGCTGAAGATTTTTGAACAAGCATTGAATGATAGGAATAAACCTACAGAGCGGAAGTAAGTTCTGATGACAACACACACTTTTCGGATAAAATTAATTAGCTTTAGTGGAACTTTTGAATAGAAAAGTGCAAGATAATGACACTGACCTCCTTAGGAGAGTGGTCAGCATCGAATAAAAAGTATATTCAGGCAGTACTGGTATAAATGGTATCATAAAGACAGAGGTAAATGTTCACTTCGTTGATCGGGAACACTGTTGGATGGATTTGAATGTGATTAAACTACGTTCGGAATTAAATCGAAGAAATAGTATCAGGGAAAACATGAGGGAAACTGTCAATGATGTTGCTGAATAAAGCAATGGAAATGCTGAACAGTGGCCAAATTTACAAGATGGAGCTAGTATTGCTCAACTGCACATACACAGGGATATGTTTATAAATACTATGGGATCTGGTTTTAAAAAGGCGATAAGGGATATATTGCTACACCGAAATCAAAGACAGTTGTAAACGGTTCATGTAAAGTTTCCACATTAGTGGCGGTTGAGAAACGTCCCAGAATGGGAGTAATATTTCTCTTGAGACTGAGTTCAAATGCGAGAGCCGATGATATTGAAATTGATTTAAAGAACGGTCTTATTGATAATTTCATTTGTACGCCATTAGTTACTAAATGTAATACCTACTTTCCTTTTCATGTTGAGGTCCAGGAACAGGACATGGCAAAGTTGTTGAAAGTGATGTTTGGCCCGATGGATGTTTCATTACCAAATTAGTTGGTAAACTTAATGATAAGCAGATTCTTCAAGAGGGTGAAATGCGTGGCAATGAGAATGAAGCAGGGAAGTGACTACCTGATGAGTCTTTGATCACTGGTGGATGTGTTGTAAATCGTGACATGAAAATTTATTATCAGAATGTTAGGGGTCTACGGACAAAAACAAACAAACTATTCTTATCGGTATTAACTCAAAACTATGATGTAATATGTTTAACTGAGACCTGGCTCTGTGAAAATATTAGTAGTGCGGAATGTTTTGATGACAGATATACAATTATACGTGGAGATTGGACTAATATGGATATTCGAGACCTTCGTGCCGGGGGCTTGTTTATTGTACTCAATTCTAACATTGTGTTCAATGAGTTATCCATGGGTGAAAATCAAACGGAATCGGTATGGTTAAAAATTGATCGTGCTTTTGGTAAATATTTGTTTCTCTGTGTGGTATATATAAGCCCTTCTTCCAGTTTTGATACGTATGATGAATTCATCAATTTGTTCGAAGCTAATTTTAATTTTTTCAATTACGACATTGTTACTATAGGTGACTTTAATTTACATGGTATTGTTTTGCCTTTTGTCATGTCAAATGAGGTTAATTAGACTAATACTGAAATGTTACTTCTAAATTTTTTAAGCTTCTATGAATTGAATCAATTGAATAATGCTAGGAATAGTAACGACAGATTTAGATCTGGTTATTTCAAACGTTTTTTCGAAATTCATTTAATTCCTATTATGTGAACAAAACCAATTTGTCCCCCAGAAAAATGAAAGCTTTATATTTTGGATATGAAAAGGGTCCGAAGAAATTTTTTTCCGGAACAAACTAGTACAAACGAAGTACAAACGAATGGCATAAACGGTTTTTCGAAATTCATTTAATTTCTGTTCTGAAACAAAACCAACTTGTCCCCGAGACAAATGAAAGCTTTATACTTTGGATATGAAAAGGATCCGAAGAAATTTTTTCCGGAACAAACTAGTACAAACGAAGCACAAACGAATGGCATAAACAGTTTTTTAAAATTCATTTAATTTCTGTTATGTAAAAAAAAAAAAACACTTGTCCCGGAGACAAACGAAAGCTTTATACTTTGCATATGCAAAGGGTCCGAAATTTTTTTTTCCCGGAACAAACAAGTACAAATGAAATACAAACGAATGGCATTAACGGTTTTTCGAAATTCATTTAATTTCTTGTATGTAAACAAACCCTGTTTTCGCGCCAAACAAATAAAGATTTATAGTTCAAATTTGAAAAGGGTCTGAAGAAAACTTTTTGCGTCACAAACCAGCACAAACGAAGTACAAACGATTCCACTAGTTTTTGTCGTTTGTGCTTTCCACGGGGGGGCCAACTTCACACGAAGCAAATGAAAGGAAATGCTATAAATCGAAAACGAAAGAAGCACAAACGAAAATTTTTGCGGCACAAACCAGCACAAACGAAGTACAAACGATTCCACTAGTTTTTGTCGTTTGTGCTTTCCACGGGGGGGCCAACTTCACACGAAGCAAACGAAAGGAAATGCTATAAATCGAAAACGAAAGAAGCACAAACGAAAATTTTTGCGGCACAAACCAGCACAAACGAAGTACAAACGATTCCACTAGTTTTTGTCGTTTGTGCTTTCCACGGGGGGGCCAACTTCACACGAAGCAAACGAAAGGAAATGCTATAAATCGAAAACGAAAGAAGCACAAACGAAAATTTTTGCGGCACAAACCAGCACAAACGAAGCACAAACGAATGGCATAAACGTTTTTCCAAAATTCCTTTAATTTCTTGTATGTCAACAAACCCTGTTTTCCCGCCAAACAAATGAAAGCTTTATAATTCAAATTTGAAAAGGGTCCGAAGAAAACTTTTTGCTGTACAAACCAGCACAAACGAAGCACAAACGAATGGCATAAACGTTTTTTCGATATTGATGTAATTTCTCTTATGTAAACAACAGCTGATCGTGAAGTTGGCCCCCCCGGGGAAAGAAACGTCTATAAATCGAAAACGAAAAGAGCACAAACGAAAATTTTTGCGGCACAAACCAGCACAAACGAAGCACAAACGAATGGCATAAACGTTTTTTCGAAATTCGTTTAATTTCTTGTATGTCAACAAACCCGGTTTTCCCGCCAAACAAATGAAAGCTTTATAGTTTAAATTTGAAAAGGGTCAAAAGAAAAATTTTTGCTGCACAAACCAGCACAAACGAAGCACAAACGAATGGCATAAACGTTTTTTCGATATTGATGTAATTTCTCTTATGTAAACAACAGCTGATCGTGAAGTTGGCCCCCCCGGGGAAAGAAACGTCTATAAATCGAAAACGAAAAGAGCACAAACGAAAATTTTTGCGGCACAAACCAGCACAAACGAAGCACAAACGAATGGCATAAACGTTTTTTCGAAATTCGTTTAATTTCTTGTATGTCAACAAACCCGGTTTTCCCGCCAAACAAATGAAAGCTTTATAGTTTAAATTTGAAAAGGGTCAAAAGAAAAATTTTTGCTGCACAAACCAGCACAAACGAAGCACAAACGAATGGCATAAACGTTTTTTGGATATTGATGTAATTTCTCTTATGTAAACAACAGCTGATCGTGAAGTTAGCCCCCCCGGGAAAAGAAACGTCTATAAATCGAAAACGAAAAGAGCACAAACAAAAATTTTTGCGGCACAAACCAGCACAAACGAAGCACAAACGAATGGCATAAACGTTTTTTCGAAATTCCTTTAATTTCTTGTATGTCAACAAACCCGGTTTTCCCGCCAAACAAATTAAAGCTTTATAATTCAAATTTGAAAAGGGTCCGAAGAAAACGTTTTGCTGCACAAACCAGCACAAACGAAGCACAAACGAATGGCATAAACGTTTTTTCGATATTCATGTAATTTCTCTTATGTAAACAACAGCTGATCGTGAAGTTGGCCCCCCCGGGGAAAGAAACGTCTATAAATCGAAAACGAAAAGAGCACAAACGAAAATTTTTGCGGCACAAACCAGCACAAACGAAGCACAAACGAATGGCATAAACGTTTTTTCGAAATTCCTTTAATTTCTTGTATGTCAACAAAGCCGGTTTTCCCGCCAAACAAATGAAAGCTTTATAGTTTAAATTTGAAAAGGGTCAGAAGAAAAATTTTTGCTGCACAAACCAGCACAAACGAAGCACAAACGAATGGCATAAACGTTTTTTCGATATTCATGTAATTTCTCTTATGTAAACAACAGCTGATCGTGAAGTTGGCCCCCCCGGGGAAAGAAACGTCTATAAATCGAAAACGAAAAGAGCACAAACGAAAATTTTTGCGGCACAAACCAGCACAAACGAAGCACAAACGAATGGCATAAACGTTTTTTCGAAATTCCTTTAATTTCTTGTATGTCAACAAAGCCGGTTTTCCCGCCAAACAAATGAAAGCTTTATAGTTTAAATTTGAAAAGGGTCAGAAGAAAAATTTTTGCTGCACAAACCAGCACAAACGAAGCACAAACGAATGGCATAAACGTTTTTTCGATATTCATGTAATTTCTCTTATGTAAACAACAGCTGATCGTGAAGTTGGCCCCCCCGGGGAAAGAAACGTCTATAAATCGAAAACGAAAAGAGCACAAACGAAAATTTTTGCGGCACAAACCAGCACAAACGAAGCACAAACGAATGGCATAAACGTTTTTTCGAAATTCCTTTAATTTCTTGTATGTCAACAAAGCCGGTTTTCCCGCCAAACAAATGAAAGCTTTATAGTTTAAATTTGAAAAGGGTCAGAAGAAAAATTTTTGCTGCACAAACCAGCACAAACGAAGCACAAACGAATGGCATAAACGTTTTTTCGATATTCATGTAATTTCTCTTATGTAAACAACAGCTGATCGTGAAGTTGGCCCCCCCGGGGAAAGAAACGTCTATAAATCGAAAACGAAAAGAGCACAAACGAAAATTTTTGCGGCACAAACCAGCACAAACGAAGCACAAACGAATGGCATAAACGTTTTTTCGAAATTCCTTTAATTTCTTGTATGTCAACAAAGCCGGTTTTCCCGCCAAACAAATGAAAGCTTTATAGTTTAAATTTGAAAAGGGTCAGAAGAAAAATTTTTGCTGCACAAACCAGCACAAACGAAGCACAAACGAATGGCATAAACGTTTTTTGGATATTGATGTAATTTCTCTTATGTAAACAACAGCTGATCGTGAAGTTAGCCCCCCCGGGGAAAGAAACGTCTATAAATCGAAAACGAAAAGAGCACAAACGAAAATTTTTGCGGCACAAACCAGCACAAAAGAAGCACAAACGAATGGCATAAACGTTTTTCCGAAATTCCTTAAATTTCTTGTATGTCAACAAAGCCAGTTTTGGCGCCAAACAAATGAAAGCTTTATAGTTCAAATTTGAAAAGGGTCAGAAGAAAAATTTTTGCTGCACAAACCAGCACAAACGAAGCACAAACGAATGGCATAAACGTTTTTTCGATATTCATGTAATATCTCTTATGTAAACAATGGCTGAGCGTGAAGTTAGCCCCCCCGGAAAAGAAAATGCTATAAATCGAAAACGAAAGAAGCACAAACGAAAATTTTTGCAGCACAAACCAGCACAAACGAAGTACAAACGATTCCACTAGTTTTTGTCGTTTGTGCTTTCCACGGGGGGGCCAACTTCACGGAGCCTAAATACCGCATACGTTCAGTTGTCATCAACGGAATGGCAATAAATCATTGTTTTACGTGAGGATGAATTGAGTCTTCAAAATATCGCTGAACTATTGGGTCGTGATGTGAGCACAGCTCAATCGTGTGTGTTACAGTTCGTGAGAGACAACGAAATGACACGAAGATCAGGTAGTGGAGCTTCCAAGTGTATCACACCACGTGAAGATCGTATTCTTCTGAGAAGCGTTGCGCGGGAGCCGTTTACCACAGCCACCGTGTTACAACGACATTTATCCCACACTACAGATAATGTGTTTCGACGCAAACACTTCGAAACCGTTTACATGATGCGGGACTCCGGGGTAAACGACCTTTTCGACAACTACCGTTTCAACGTCTTCAACGGTTACGTCGCCTCCAGTGGTGTCAAATGAGACGCAATGGGTCGACAAAATGGTGAAATATATTCTGTTCACGGATGAATCACGATTCTGTTTTGGCATGTCAGATGACCGTACTCGCGTATGGCGGCGCTTTCAACAACGCCACCAGGCAGTATTTTCTACCAGTCGCCACACAGTCCCCCTTAGTGGTACCATGGTTTAGGGTGGTATAACATTTGGTAGACGAACACTTTTGGTCCACGTTTCTAGCAGTATCAAGGGACAACGATACGTCTCTGACATTGTGAGACCTGTGGTACAGCCATATCTGTCAACCAGGCCTGGACTGCTTTTTCAGCAGGATAATGCCAGGTCACACGGCGAAGAAAAAAAAGATCTATCAAAGTTGATTGTTTGGGGGACCTTAAAACTCCTTTTTTCAAAAGAAGGGAGGATGTTTATAAAAGATAATTTTTCTGTACAAAATTGTTTACCCATTTTCATGCTAAAATTGACTTTATTCGATTATCTGGGGGCAGCTCGTTAAGACTATTCGTTAAAGCCGATAAATATAACACTGAACCTACAGGAATAAGTCTGGTTCTATAAGACTTTATTCGTATATCGATTATCGGTGTATTCGATTATCCGTGACCTAAATAAGTGGGAACGGCTGTATACTAAACACTACGCCTATTCCTCTTGTGTCTAATAAGAACAGGTCGAATGAGGCTTTGCTACCACTAGCGACACCTGGATATAATTCTCAAAGCATTATGGTATTTTCAAGCTCAGCATCTATAGGAGTTATATCGTCCTTACATCTAACTCCATGGTGCAAATATTGATGCATGCAAATGCGTCTTTCACCGCATTAGGTGAATTCGTGCTGTAAAAATAGTTTTACAGGCAACCATCCTTATTAATTGAAGGTCCGGAACGCTTGGCGACACATTTTGCCCAATGCCGCCCATTTTGCGACTTTGGAAGAGTTTTAGAACCTTCCGGAATTTTGTAGCTTAGTTGCGAATTTCCTGAATTACGTATATTTTCACTTTCCTTATATACATAATGTATAAGGAAAGTATTGTGACGGGGTCGAAAATTCGAATTCGAGTTTTCGACGGGAGAGCACGTTTCAAGCATCCCTGATCACGAATCAAACATTTTTGAGATGATGTCTGTGTGTGTGTGTGTCAGTGAGACTGTGGAGACGATAACTGACGAACGAATGGACCAATTCGAACAAAATTTGAACAAAAGTCACAATCCGTAAACACTGGGAGCCTGTTACTTTTATACTCAATCGAATGTTCAGAACCCCCCCTAAATTTTCGAATGAAATTTTGAAAAAATCGTCAAAAAATCAAAACCACCAATAAAGTTACGCAAATAGACATTTCTTATGTAATTTTTCATTAGAAAACGATTGGCATAAATTTTAGAACGCTGACATGAACCGTTCTCGAGATATTCCACATTTTTCAAAAACATTATCAAAAACTCATATAAAATAAAAAAATATATTTCCTATTGAGAAACATGTTCACTTTTCATATGTAATACCATGCGATAAATTGGATGACATCATTCTCGTGGATCTAGCTCGTTTCATTCATGAGAAAAGATACTTTGAGTAATACTTTTGTATTTGAACGCCAATAGTCATTTATCTGCTGGAAGAATAACTTATTTTTTTGTTCATAACGCTTGGCCAGATTTTGGCGACGAATTTGGCGGAATGTCGCCAACTTGGCGACTTTTGGAAATGTTGCCAAATTAACGAAAATCTCGCCAAATGGATAAAAATGACGCTAAATCAATGAAAATGACGACTAATTGTGGAAAATTCAATATCTTGGAAAGAATATTAGTATCTACTATAAGAAAAACCCATTTATTTTACTGTAAAAGTAGTAAATTCATTACATTATATAAGAAGTCATGTGTTGCCCACATCAGAGTTTTTTAGATGTTTCCACAGAGACCATTGTTCAGTTAGTGAGAGTTAGCGTAAAACGATACAAAGTTATTTGAAAATACGTCAGTGTTTTGGTAAAATAATCGTCTGTTTTTGTGAAGCCGCATAACTTTCCATATTAAGTAGAGAATATTCTACAAGTTTGTAATTGAAAATGTTTACCATCTTCCTTCGTTTTCGAGATAGAAATTCAAACTTTTTCAATTCGGCGCTAGAGGCTATGCAAACTTTCCCAATCGATAGCGCATATACGCCATCCTATTAGTAGACCTTGCTTTTGCAACTTTAGGCCACTTGAATCGAAAATTAAAGGAATACATAAGCACTTATGAGGGAATCCTGTATTTTGATTATAACGAAATTCCGCTATTACAAACGTAAACGGCCGTCTCTTGAGGGTTCTTTATAACTGGCTTCCATTGTATTTTTAAAATGCCTGCATATCATAAAAAGTACCAAGGTTCTATTACAGTTCAGTATTTATAGAATTGAATTTATCTCTCACCTCAACAAGAGAATTTCAGCCGATGAACAAATCACCTGTCAAGCCATTGTTCTTCCTAATCTCATGTGAGAAACGAAAATAAAGGACCCGCATAAAAACTTAAGTGCTGAAATCAGACGATGAGAAAAATCTGATGTGAACAAACAGCACATGACTCTGTACAGACTCAATCATTTATTCTTTTTTTTTTACTTTTATGATTCATTAAATTTAGTAGCACAAAAAAAATCTGATGTGGGCAGCACATGACTTTCCTTATATAATGCAATAAATTTACTACTTTTACAGTTACAAAATATTATTCTAAATAGTAGATACTAATTTTCTTTCCAAGATATTGAATTTTCTTCAATGAGTCGTCATTTTCATTAATTTAGCGCCATTTTTATCCATTTGGCAAGATTTTCTTTAATTTGGCAACCTTAAAAAAGTCGCCAAGTTAGCGACATTCCACCAAATTTGTCGCCAAAATCTCGCCAAGCGTTGTGGACGGAGAAATAAGTTATTCTTACAGCAGATAAACGACTATTGGAGTTCAAACACAAAAGTATTACTCAAAGTATCTTTTCTCGTGAATGAAACGAGTTAGATCCACGAGAATGATGTCACCCAATTTATCGCATGTTATTACATATGAAAAGTGAACATGTTTCTTAACAGTTAATGTTTTTTTATATTACTTGATTTTTTGATAAATTTATTTGAAAAATGCGGAATATCTCGAGAACGGTTAATGCTAGCTTCCTACAATTTATGTCTATCGTTTTTTAGGGAAAAATTACATAAGAAATGTCTATTTGCGTAACTTTATTAAAGGTTTTGATTTTTTGATGATTTTTTCAAAATTTCATTCGAAAATTTAGGGGGGTTCTGAACATTCGATTGTGTTTAAAAACAATAGGCTTCCAGTATTCACGGATTGTGATTTTTGTACCAAATTTCATTCGAATCGCTTTATTCGTTCGTGAGATATCGTCTCCACAGTCTCACTGACACACACACACACACATCACCTCAAAAATGCTCGATTCGTGATCAGGGATGCAATACTTTCCTTATACATTATGTATATAAGGAAAGTAATAAAAAGGATAATTATTTGAAATTAAACTGGATTTGCAGTTTTATTTCAATTTTCCTTTTCATTTGGCGACAGAAAGTATTTTCAAAAATGAAGTATAGCACAAATACGAAAAAGTTAGCTATCTCGAGAACAGCTAATCCTGGAGTTATACGGGGTTAGTCTTATTATTTTCGTTGTCAAAAAGTACGTAGAAAACAAGCATTTGATGGATACACTTGAGTGTACATAGTCTTTCATTCTAAATTTTGGAAATTTTTGTGGACCATTTTGCAAAGAAAGGCACGTTCTTTGCAAAATGGTCAATTCGAGTTGCGATTTTCGACACGATTCCAATACTTTCACTGTGCGTTACCATGCATTGTAGGTAAAGTAAAAATCTGATGTGGACAGCACATGACTTTCCCTGCAGAATTAAATTTATTTTCTTTTTATTTCTTTAATAGTTAATTAAATTAAGTTTTACTGCACACAAAATAATGTCTGATGCGAACAGCACATGACTTTATCTGCAGACGTTCTCTATTTCTTCAATAATTCATTGAGTTTAATTGCACAAATAACGCTCACAATTATTCAAAATGACACTGAATTGGCACTTTTAATTCAATTTCCGTTCTCAGTTAGTAACTGGACTTTTTTTTTCAACGGTGGTGCAGCGTAAATGCGAAAAAACGCAAATATCTCGAGAACGGCTAGCCCTAGTGTAAATAGGGTTGGTCTTATTCTTTTCATTGTTAAAAATTATGTATAAAAAAGAATCGTTTAATGGATATATTTGAGAATACGTAGTATTTTATTTTAGATTTTGACGATTTTTGAAGACCATTTCGCAAAAAAAGGGCAGGTTACTTTTTTCCGAATCGTACCAAAATCTAATCAGCACCAGGGTAACCCACAAGTGACCTACCAACTTTTATGGAATTCAATCCATTATGTTTTCGAGTTAGATTGGATACGTACATTGCACAGACAGACACACAGACACACACACACACACACACACACAGACGTCACGCTACAAATAGTGTTTTTGTGTTCTAGAGGTCTCGAAACGTGTAGTTCCGTCGAAAACTCGAATTGCGATTTTCGGCGTGATTCTAATACTTTCCCTATACATTGCCATGTATGGCAGAGAAAGTAAAAATCTGATGTGAGCAGCACATAACTTTCCCTGCAGATTCAAATTCATTTTGTAATTTTTTGTTTCATTATGCATTAAATTGAGTTTAATTGCAGAAAATAATATGGATAATTTTCTTATATTATATCCAATTCGTATTTTTATTGCATCTTTGTTTCATTTGGCAACTTAATTCACTTTAAATTCTCCAGGTCCTTAAAATTCCAAAAACTACAATATCTCGAGAACAGTTTATCCTACAGTCATGGGGTCAGATTTTTTGGCTTGGTTGTCAAATTTTACACGTAGAACAGGTAGTTAAATAATACATTTCATCAATTTTAGTCATTTATTTCAGAGTTTCCCTATCTTGCACGTATAATATTTTATTTTTGAATATATTTTATTTGCGGGTAATTATAAAAAAAAAAGACAGATTCTTTTTTTCCGAATCGTATCAAAATCTGATCAGCATTCCAATATCCTAAAAGCGACTTATCTACTAAATTTTGTGTAATTTGATCAATTAGTTTGCCAGTTAGAGAGGATACATACAATTTTTGCTAGCCATTTCGCAATAAAAGCAGATTCATTTATCCCGAATCGTACCAAAATCTAATCAGCACCAGGGTCGCCCACCAAGTATCTACCAAACCTATCCACCAAATTTTATGAAATTTAGTCGATTAGTTGAGTTAGAGTGGATATATACAATTTTTTAGGGCCATTTCGTAAAAAAATGCAGGTTCTTCTTTTTCGAATCGTATCAAACTATAATCGGCACCAGGGTGACCCACAAGTAACTTATCTACCAAATTTTGTAAAATTTGACGAATTAGTTTTTCAGTTAGAGTGGATACAGGAAATTTCTGCGGGCCATTTCACAAAAAAAAGCAGGTTGTTTTATAACGAATTGTACCAAAAACTAATCAGCAGCAGGGTCACACACAAGTGACTTACCTACCAAATTTTATGAAATTATGTTCGTTAGTTTTTGAGTTAGAGTGGATACATTCATTTCACAAACAGACGTCACGCAAAAAATAGTTTTTTGTATTCTAGAGGTTCCGAAACGTGTAGATCCGTCGAAAACTCGAGTTGCGATTTTCGACATGATTCCAATACTTTTCCTATACATTCCCATGTATTGCAGGGAAAGTAAAAAGTAGTTGAGTGTTTATCGGGTTGGCTAAGGCCTTGATTATCTTGAAAAAGAATATAAAATAACATAAAATGAGTTACCACATGTTCTGGATACATTGGAGTTGTAAAAGTAAGTAAAATATTTTTAAATATTCTAGATTTAGTCCATAGAAGTCTTAAATCCGTGGAAGCATAGAAGCATTAAATCCATAGAAGCATTAAAGCAAGTCCATAGAAGCATTAAAGCTTCCATTTAATGTAAAAATAATCTTTCTGGTGACAGTAGCTAAAAGATTGTTGCTATCAACCCTGAAACTTTCAAGCTGTTTTCCCTGTTCTAACCGATTAATAATGTAAAATTAGTAAGAGGAGTTCTAATGATCGTAAAGACATGCGGTTTTATTTTCTAGAATCAACCTGAAAAGATGTACTTAACAAAGACATAAACTTGATTTCTCTTACCATTCTTTCATAAAATTAGCACACATCACCATATAATTCATCGGAGCCGCTATAAACAATTGCCAACTTGAAAAAATAAACTTTACAAAATCTATGAATCACTTCAAGATAATTTTAATTAACTGGTTCAACAGAGCATAAAAAGATGAAAGGTTTTATTTTATTCTAATACTGCTCTGTCGGATATATTCCTCCCTGATATTCTTTAGAATGGCCATAATTTCATACGAACATCTTTATTACGGTCAAACCTTTTGGTATACAAAGAAACGTAGAAATCTTTCGATTGTAAGAACCTCTTTTGAAGACATTTGAAAGGGTGAGTTCTTTTCAAAATATTCTCGATTTATTAGGAGTCGGGGATTCGTTTAGAACTATAATCATTCCTCATCTTCTATACAAACGTCTTTTATTATGCTTCCCTTGCAATTTAATAACATTTAAAATCTTTAAAGTGGCCATAACTGTAAATTTTGTTATTTTGAATGTTTAAATGAACATTCGACAAATTCGAACCTTGTGTACTTTCCAAATAATGATGTCCATACCATTTGGGCTTAATGATGATATATTACACTTAAATAATTTTTTTAATCTGATGTGATCAGCACACGGCATTCCCTACGGACTTAATAATTCAAAATAAAGTTTACATTATTTGAAAGATTTATCATTTTGATTTATTTAGCCTTAAATCTGCTGATATTTATAAACTAGTCATTTCACCCTCACTCAGTATAACTGAAATTTTCTTCAGAAAGGCTCTATTAAGACAGTTAAAAAAAACAAATTTATCTTAGTGAGTAGGAAAAACATGTACTGTCCACACTAGATCTTTCGCATCAGAATCAACAATGAGTCAAAATAAAAACGTTATTTCAACAATGTACATATTTCGATTAGAAAAGCTATTTAAACAATTACAATACCTCAAATGATGAACTCAATAATACTTTATGGGAACAACAATGTAAAACAATGAAAAGTAAGTAACAATTTCGATGAAACTGACCTTGTCAAATCTTGAGTTGAATGCTATAACTTGTGTTTTTACTCTGCGATTCTGAAAGCGATCTAAAGCTGCTTATTTCTTCACCTATTTTGTTAATTTTTATTAACTTTATTATTTTGACAACCTATCCTTCATTTTGATCCACTTTTACCATCTTGAAATTTAACTTTTTACTATTTGAGCGATATTTGTTTCGGCATCTTGAAGACCTACCTACCTATTTGGTCAGTGACTAAATTCTTTGGATTTTCTCCATTTTATCAGAAGAAATAACTTGGGTATCAACCTGAAAATTTCTTCTACTTAATTCTACTAACTTCTTCTGATTATACCTGATTATACCCGATTGATTCTACCTGAAAATTTCTTCTACTTAATTCTACTAAATTCTACTAATTCTACTACATTTCTTCTACTGAAAATTGTTTATTCTTATTTTGACTAACCTAACCCTAATACGACTCAGTCATGGATAATCCAAATCCATTTCTCGATGAGAATTTGATAAGCCGTGAAGAATGCCGCCACAGGCTCCAAGAACATGTCATAATAGTTCTGGAGAGGAACTGGAATTTTAAGATCTTGAAGGCTCTCGGGAAGAGCAGTTTCGGCGATGTGTTTTCCGGAACGATCCCTATCTACCCAGGCAAAGTAGCCATAAAAATCACTCGATTCGACGAAACCTGGAAGAAAGGAAAGTGCGATTGGCGCAACCTGAATTACCCCAATGTGATGTCGCTCTTGCAGGCGATAAACCTGAAGCAAGCAGATATCTTTGTGATGCCACAGTTATCCCAAGATCTTGACCCTATTTTGGGAGAGATTCGTAACGTTCCATGTGGCCTCGATAGGGTGAAGTCGTGGCTGAAGGATGTTTTGGTGGCAGTTGACTACCTACACCAACGGCAGCTCTGCCACCTTGATATAAAGTCCGACAACGTGACGATAGGCTTCAGTGACTGCGCAGTTCTGTGTGACTTTACATTCCTGAACGACACAACTGCACCAACCAGAAGGTTAGCTATTTTCAAAAATTATCCATTATTAATATAGATTATACGATGAGCGCTCGCGTTTTTATTAGCATACTTCATTCAACGATAACTGTTTCATTTTGGGGGGTTGTTGTTTTGTTGTACACTTGAAATTCTTTAATCATACAATTTTCTACCTCTTTTATTTTTCAAATACGAAATACCGCCCCCCCCCCCCTGAGGCGTGTGAAAGTCTGTTATTGTGTGCCAGTGGACGGTGTTAAACTCGATATTTGATGCTTTGGGATGCTCAATCAATACGTTATCGGGTCACGTAATACTGAGGAATCTCAGACAGCTGAGGAGCTGGAGGGAGGATATCTACCCATGGGCTGAAGGTCAGTAACATTTCAATCTCTCCCAACTTATACTTCCAATTGATTTATTAACTGATAAATATAACGTCTATAATTTACTGACAGATGCTTTTTCTTTTTTCTATAAAGCTATAGATGTTAAGTCCGTAATATGAAGGGAGGCATGATATTGGGTCACAGCAAGTTTTCTGTCTGCAATCACATGTATCAGATATTTCAGACTCATAGGCGCATAAGAAGCATGGGAAATGTTCATAGATGCTGTTATCTTAAATAGAAGCGTAATTCTACCTCTGAAAACACCTTAACCCCCTTTTAGGCGGGTTCTGACTATGGGGCGCATAGAGCTATGTTGATGGTCCACTGACATTCACTCGTATGCAGCATTTTCTCTTCTAATATTCCCAGCCACAAATTACGGCACCGTTTTCCGATCAATGTTATACGAATCCCTAACACAAAGCAATTACTTTTTGAGCCCCCCCCCCCCCTCTCAGGGTCGTTCCTCAGCAAAACATATCTATATCCCACGAACATTGAAACTCGCTACATTTTGAATCAAGGAATACTAAATAACAATTCTCTACAAAGCGATGGAGATTATCAGAAATTAAATTTAATTATTTTTCGAGATTTTGAATAATCGCCAACTCAGCAACATTTCCTAAAGTCACCAGTTGGCATTATTTTACTACAGCTGTCCCCAAGTTCGCTAAATTCGACACCGGCAAAGAGAGATATTGGCTTTTCTTATCAACATAAAATCGTTTGGAAAACACCTTTCAAAATATTTAATATCCTCATTTTACTATTTCACTGTTCATTTATTAACTAGATTTTTTTTTCTTCGTATGTTTGTTCTTTTGTGACTATTTTCAATGTATGCAAGCTTAAAAATTATTCGTTTCAGGAGCCTCAACTCCATGCTTTGAAGACAGAGGGCTTTCCTGCCTCTAGAATTTCTGATGAAGTCGCTAAAGCGCTGAACTTCCTTAAATCAACAATTGTCTACAAAGCAATGGGGATTATCAGAAATTAAATTTAATTGTTTTCCGAGATTTTGAATAATCGCCAACTTGGCGACGTTCCCTAAACATCACCAAGATGGCGTTATTTTGCAAAATGTGTCCCTAAATTCACTAAATTTTACACCGGCAAAGAGGGCTTGTCTTATCAATATAAAACCATTAGTGTTGCAGTATAACATCTTTCAAAATATTTCAATATCCTCTTTTTAATATTTCATTCTTCATTTAGTAACTTGATTTTTTCCCCCTCTTATGTTTGTTCTATTTTAACTATTTTCAATGTATATGAATATGAACATAATTCGTTTCAGGCGCCTCAGTTCCATGCTTTGAAGACAGAGGGCTTTCCTGCCTCTAGAATTTCCGATGAAGAAGTCGCTAAAGCGCTGAACTTCCTGCAGACCGTTCTGAGGGACAGGGCGGAAGACGGGCCACGTGCTACAGAACTGTTGAAGCACGATTTTCTGGCAAATGAAAGGCAAACCCATAAATACCCGGGTGATGCGGAGATCGCAAAAGGTAAGTTCTTTATAAGTAGCTTGCTATAACATATATATATGTCTTATTATATAGTTTTAATCGCCTTATTTATGCATAAAAACTTCTAATACGTGTTTCTCTAAACAGATAATTCTTCAGCTCCCGTCGAGGGGACAGCACATTTTTCTGTGCGCTTGGAAAACGAGCAGCACTTCGACCACGTGTCTGAAAGCAGAGAGAATTGAGCAGCGCTCAAATGTGCGGAGCAGAAGCTGGTGATAATCTTGGTGAGTATGGAATAAAAACTTTACTTTCAGTTTCACTAAACGGTTCATGCAGTTATGAAACAAAATATCTGATGTGAGCAGCACATGACTTTCCCTGCAGACTCATATTCACGTTCTTATTTCTTATTTCTTCAATAATTCATTATATATGGGTTTAATTGCACAAAATAGCGTCCATAATTATTTAAAGTGAACGCTGAATTGGCACTTTCAATTCAATTTTCGTTCTCAGTTGGAAGCTGGACGTTTTTTCAACGGTGGCGCAGCGTAAATGCGAAAAGGCTATATCTCGAGAACGGCTAGACCTAATGTAATGGGGTTGGACTTGTTCTTTTAATTGTCAAAATTATGTAAAAAACAAGCATTTAATTGATATATTTGAGCATAAGTAGTATTTTATTTTAGATTTTGACGATTTTTGCAGACCATTTCGCAGAAAATGGCAAGTTACTTTTTCCGAATCGTACCAAAATCTAATCAGTACCAGGGTAAACCACAAGTGACTAATCTGCCAAATTTTATGAAATTTGATCAATTTGTTTTTCAGTTAGATTGGATACAGACAATTTTTGCGGGTCATTTTGCAAAAACAGGCGGGTTGTCTTTTTCCGAATCGTGCCAAAAACTAATCAGAACCAGGGTTTCATGCAAGTGACTTACCTCCTAAGTTTTATGAAATTCGGTCCATTCGTTTTTGAGTTGGAATGGATACATTCATTGCACAAACAGACACATAAGCAGACACACAGACATTATCTAAAAATAGTGTTTTCGTGTTCTGAAGGCCACGAAACGTGTAGATCCGTTGAAAACTCGAGTTGCAATTTTCGGCATAATTCCAATATTTTCCCTATGCATTACCATGCATTGCAGGGAAAATAAAAATCTGATGTGTGCAGCATATGACTTTCCCTGCAGCATATGACTTTCCCTGCAGACTTAAATTCGTATTTTCTTTATTTCTTTTAATAATTCGTTAGATTGAGTTTAATTGCGCCAAATAACACTAAATTTGCATTTTTAATTCAATTTTTGTTTTTCTTTGGTAATTGGACATTTTTCCGAAATCGACGTAACAAAAATGCAAGAAATCTCAAATATCTTGAGAACGATCAGTACTAAAGCATAATGGAGTGTTATATATTATTTTCCTCGTCAAAAATTGCGTCTAAAACAAGAATTTAATTGATACATTTGAGCATGCGTAGTCCTTTTTCTTTTTAGATTTTGGGGGTTTTTTGCGTACCATTTCGTAAAAAAAGGCACGTTGTTCTTTTCCAAATTGTACCAAAATCCAATCAGCATCAAAGTATCCCACAAGTATAACTTATCTACCAAATTTTGTGAAATTTGGTCAATTAGTATTTGAGCTGGAGTAGGTACATGAAATTTTTACGGGTCATTCTGCAAAAAAAAAGGCGGGTTCTATTCACACAGACACGGTTCACACACACACACAGACATCACGCTATAGTTTTTTCGTATTCTAGAGGTCTCGAAACATGTAGATCCATCGAAAACTCGAGTTGTGATTTTTGGTATGATTCCGATACTTTCCCTATACATTACCATGTATTGCAGGGAAAGTAAAAATCTGATGTGAGCAGCACATGACTTTCTCATTATTTATTAGTAATTAGACATTTTCCCGATAGCGGCGTAACAAAAATACATTGCACACACATGCACACACACACAGAGAGAGAAAGAGAGAGAGAGAAACAGACAGACAGGCACACACACACAGCCACACACACAGACGCCACGCTGCACAGACAGACAGACAGATAGACGAAATCGTATTTTATTACCTTATTAGTTTATCTTAATTAATACAATTCTATATATGAGTTAATAAATCATTAAATATGTTTCCTTTAATAGGTTTTGTTCGAAAAAACGAAACCCCTTTTATACAGAACCTTCTGCCGATTTTTCTGTGTTTGTGGAGAATGTCTGCGGTCACGTGCATCTGTGCATGAGAGCATCGATGATGAGACACAGTCCCCGTACGACCCAGTAGGAATGAATATGCCGGAACAGAAATCATCGGCAACTCTGGTAAGTGGGATGAAATGAAAGAAACAAAAATCCCGAAATTTTCAGAACTATAATTTTTTTTTTTTTTTTTTTCAGTTTTAACTGGATAGCATGTTCACGTAATATTTTTTATTTTCACACAATCGTCTGGGAACGTATTGTCAACTGCCCTGGTATACACTGAAAAGGACGACAGTTCGAGCGAAAACAACTTTCATTCATCGAACGAGACGCCACATTGCGATTTATCTTCGGTTTCCATTGAAATTGTGCCTCAAGATGCGCCTCTCACTTCAACTTTCGAGTGGAGAATCTCGTCCTTGAAAGCAGAGTTTGACAAAACCTTCTGTCCCTCTGCTGTGCTCCCACAGGACGCACTTGTGCCGGATGATTTAATACATCCCAGTAACTCACCCGATAAAGTCGGAAAAGACTTGACGCAATCTTGTACCAATAGTCATTTGTCGAACGGAGGCGCCATCTAGCGCTTAACTTCGCTTCCCGTTGAAAGTGAGCCTCAAGATATGCCTGTCACTCCAACTTTCGAATGAAGAATCTCGTCCTTGAAAGCAGAGTTCGAAAAAGTCTTCTGTCCCTCTGCTGTGCTCCGACAGGACGCACCTGTGCCGGATGATTTGATACATCCGAATAACTCACCCGACAAATTCGGATAAGACGTGACCCAATTTTGTACCAATGGTCATTCGTCGAACGAGGCGTCATTTAGCGATTTGTCTTCTGTTCCCGTTGAAAATGAGTCTCAAGATACGCCCGTCACTCCATCTTTCGAGTGGGGAATCTCGTCCCTGAAAGCAGAGTTTGACAAAGTCTTCTGTCCCTCTCCTGTCCTCCCACAGGACGCACCTGTGCCGGATGATTTGATAAATCCGAGTAACTCACCCGACAAAGCCGGAAAAGATTTGACCCAATCTTGTACCAATGGTCATTCGTCGAACAAGACGCCATCTAGCGGTTTGTCTTCGGTTCCCGTTGAAAATGATCCTCAAGATGCGCTTGTCACTCCAACATTCGGGTGGAGAATCTCGCTCCTGAAAGCAGAGTTTGACAAAATCTTCTGTCCTCTGCTATGCTCCCACAGGACGCACCTGTGCCGGATAATTTAATACATCTGAGTAACTTACCCGACAAATTCGGAAAAGACTTGTACCAATCTTGTACCAATGGCCATTCGTCGAACAAGACGCCATCTAGCGGTTTGTCTTCGGTTCCCGTTGAAAATGATCCTCAAGATGCGCTTGTCACTCCAACATTCGCGTGGAGAATCTCGATCCTGAAGGCAGAGATTTTGGTTCTTCTGTTGTGCTCCGACAGGACCCGCGTGTGCCGGCTGATTCTATACATCCGAATAGCTCACCCGACGAAGTCGGAAAAGGCTTGATCCAATCTTGTACCAATGGTCATTCGTCGAACGAGACCGCACCTGACGGTTTGTCTTCGATTCCCGTTGAAAGTGAGCCTCAAGTAGCGGCTGTCACTCCAAATTCGAGTGAAGAATCTCGTCGCTGAAAGCGGAATTTGAAAAAGTCTTCTGTCCCTCCGCTGTGCTCCCACAGGACGCACCTGAGCCGGATGGATGAATGATTTTATACATTCGAGTAATTCAGCTGATAATGTCGGAAAAGTCTTGACCCAATCTTGTACCAATGGTCATTCGTCGAATGAGGCGCAATCTAGCGGGTTATCTTCGGTTCCCGTTGAAAGTGAGCCTCAAAATGCGCCTGTCACTCCAACTTTCGGTTGGAAAATCTCGTCCCTGAAAGCAGAGTCTTCTGTCCCTCTGCTGTGCTCCCACAGGACGCACCTGTGCCGGATGATTTGATACATCCCAGTAACGCTCCTGACAAAATCGGAAAAGACTAGACCCAATCTTTTACCAATGGTCATTCGTCGAACGAGGCGCCACCAGGCCCGGCTCTAGGTTTTTTGCCGCCCCAAGCAGAAAGCAATTTGGCCGCCCCTCCCTGCCACTCATTTTACTGTTAACTTTTATAAATGCAGTAGAATAGAGAAACACTGCTAAGTGTAGTTTTAGTTTGTTCCAAATGTTTCTCAAGTGAATGGATTTTTCGTGGGATTAAATCTTTTGATTCTTACCGTTTTAAATTAAAAAAATGTGCAATATTTCAAAAACGAAATATGTTAGCATCATATAAATGATGTCATTAAATTTTAGATAAAAAAAATCTATGGCCTAATACATGCTTTTCCATACATATTAATAAATTTTGTTATTAAAAACTTTTATTTACCTCGTCATGAATGATGCGTGTGTGTGTGTTTGTCTGTTCCAACTTCTTTGATGGCATTTTAACATACATTTCTACTTCCTAAAGAGCTGAAATTTGGTACACAGTGCAGTCCAGTAGAGCATTTTAATTTATTAACGTTTGTTACATCATCAAAAATCGAAATAAGAAAATCGAAATTACCGAAATAAGAAAATTGAAGATCTTGGCCTTCGAGAAAATTAAGAGGCCCTCTGACAGTTATTGGTTTGTACACCAAATATATTTTGATTTGACTAATTTTTTCTATACATATACCGCCGCATATGGAAAAGTAAAATGCTCAATGAGAACTTCTAAACAATGGTATTCATTCATTTCCTGTTAAAAGTATTTTCAAAATGGGTACTAACTTAATAAGATTGAGTATATTTAATTTTTTTATGATTTTTTTTTTTACATTTCAAATAAAAAATGCAAATTATCCCGAAACGTCCTATATAAATGATGATATTCGCTTTTAAATGAAAATTCAATTAAAATATCTAATTTTTTAACATTTTTAAACTTTATACTTTTCATGCTTATCCTAGTTTTGATTTTAAATGTTCAAAAATTGATGGCTTTCTTCTGTCCCTTTTACCCTTAAATTAATGAGTCTCTGATATTTATTGATTGATTTAGTATTATCGAATTGTATTCTATTTTATTGATTTGTTATAGAGATATCATTACCAAAGACAAAGGTGATTCTTTTAGGAATATATCTGACGGGGGGGGGGGGGGGCGAAGTTCCTTCTGGAAACATTCTCCCCTCCACCCCCGAAGAGATTTTTATGTCACTGTACCAAATGCTAATAAATTCAGAAACTCACAAAATACTTTTTGTGAAAAAATTTGCCGCATTTTAACCTAGTTTCCACTTCTTATGTGGGCAGCATTTAGATCATTATTATAATTTTATTTTGTGATTGATTATTTTCAGAATGAAATTTTGTAGCTATAATTCAATGTACATTATTTTAAAGGTTTTTCATCTTTTTGTTTAGCCGGAGCAAGTTTTTCTTGCAATATTTGAATAAGTATATTTGCTATATATATAGTAATTACTTCTATATATGTGTATATATAATAATTACTACTATTAGTAGTTAGTTAAAATTATATTAGATAACTTTTTCCCTTTGAGGATCTATTTCTCTCTCCCCCCCCCCAGACAAAAATTCCTGAAAAAAAAAAAAAAAAAAACTGCGCAGATAGACAGACATCATTAAAAAAAATGGTTGATTAGTATTCAAGGACGCTCAACATTGGAAAAACTTATCAAAATCCGAGTGTCCGATTTTTACCCTATCACAATAGTTCTCCTTTCCTATGTGTTGCAGGAAAAGAAATTATATGTGTAAATGATATTTTTGTAATTCTTCTTGTCCTATTTATTTTACTCCCCTCGCTAAATAGAAGTAAGTATTCGAACACATCTTTTTCAGAGATCTATACGTTTTTGAAGGGACTGGTTACAAAACACAAAATAAATACTATTTAGTTTTTTGTTGTTAATCGGTCTTTCGGTCAGTATATTGCTAAATCGAGGTACCCTGCTGCTCTCAGAAACTAATGAACAAATGAAGTCAGATTTTGAACATAGTTAGGCTGTTACTCGATCCAGTGAATAACGTCGCGAATTTTTTTTTTTTTTTTTTTTTTTTTTTTTGTAGTTTTACACTAGTCATTCACAATTTGAGCAAATGTCGTTTTCACAACATTACAATACGACTACTCAACGGAATGAAATAAAATTTTGTACGAATATGTCTTGTTATATGCTTGAAAAAATATTCTGCGAGAACATTTCTGTGCATCACACTGCAAGCATTAAAATTATATATAAAAAAAATTATAAGGAAAGTGCATGCTTAAAATGCAAAATTTAAAAGTTTCAGTTAAATAGTAACATAATTTCAATTATACTCAACAGTTGAAATAATTTAGAAAGTTCAAGAAATTTACAGTATTTGTTTTTACTTTTTATTTACCAGAAAGAATGAAAATTCTTTGAGAGTTCATCATTTTTTTTTCGATGATTTAAAATGGAAAAATAAAAATTTGAAAGATTAGAGCTCTACATGTGAGACAGTTGGTTTAGAAAATAAATTTTGATTGATTTCCAATTAATTATAAAAACTAAATTATTTCCTATTAACTTTTATTGTAAGTACTCAAATACCAAACAATGTTATATTCTATAGGATCTTACTCCATAACTTAAACACAAAATTTAATACATGTAATAATGATATTTTTATGATCCGATATAATTCGTTTATAGTTTTCGAGTTTATATGATAACAAGGGTTTTAAAGCGGTAAGATGTGAATCTGTTGAATATGGTAATTGTTTAAAAAATTACCTCATTCAAATCACAATAGTTACTTTTTAAATTAAACGAAGCTTTAGCTGAAATCCTGATAACTAAAAATTTGAATAATTCGAAAAAGTAAAAATTTCCCATAAATAGCATAATTAATATCAACACATATTTTTATTTTAAGAAAGAATAAATACAGTATTAGGTAGGGAAAACGCACATAGAAAAAGAAATCTAAAAATTGAGCAAAACGAGGAAACAATTTCTAAGAACTTTCAAGGAGCTAAATTTAGTATAACACCCTAAGAGCAAACAAACAGTATTATACTTATCCGTGTGAAACATTTAAAATACCTTTTAGCTAAAAGGTGACTCAACTAAATACTGTATATAAATTGTTATAATGAAAACTATTACGGTCTTTAAATTAAGGACTATACCTATTTTACACCTGGAATTTAGAATAATCTGGATCCCCTTGATGAGGATCTACTATGTTATACGTTAATAGAAACAAATTTAAACAATCATAAAATAATTATGTCTTACTTACCTTATATTTTATAATTACACAAAATATTAGAGCTGAATATTTTAGATAATGTCAAGTTCAACTGTAAGAAAAATGACATTTGACTTTCTCACCGAAACGTACGACTAAACTGATTCAACCCAGAACAAATCTCACGCAGAACAAAATGATTGATAAACACATGTTTCATAGCCGATAGGATTGCTTGGGGTGTGTATGTACCATAAATTCTACAATGGTTCACCGATATTTCAAAGATGTCTTTTGAGACCTGTCATTGTCCAGTGTTCTAATTACTTCCAATGTGGACACCTGTTTTGGCATAGATGTGAAAGAAGTCCTTTATTTATGTGTCTGAGTGATGGGGAAGATGATTTCCGGATTTGAAGAGTAGAAGAATAATTAACAAGGATGGGTAACCTGGCACGGCAATTCTGGGATTAACCAAAGAGCTAGTATTACACCTCGAAGGAAGGAACCCCATCGTTTCAAGCAATGTGCCCTCTCTGATCGGATTTTTTTCATGGAATAGTTAACAAAAACCAGTTTCACTTAAAAGCTTTTTCAGTTCACAGATAATGGTTAATGTGCCGCCCTAGACGTGCTGTTGATAGTTGTACTGGACTCCCGGTGCTCTAAAGTAATTAGCGGTTACTTGCGTTGCAAGATAAACGATTGGGGTGACATACTGGAAGCCATCACATTTTTGCCCTCTGGTCCTCTTTTCTGCCCTCTGGTCTCTCTGGTCAAATTTTTAACATTTATTCAGTGTTTTGTTTTATTTTTTAGCTCATACAACTGGATTTGTAAATACGGTTACACGCGCCCCAGAATTTTTTTGTATGTAATATCTTGTTGACTAAAATGCCGCCCTTAAAATGTGCCGCCCCAAGCAAGTGCTTGTTTTGCTGGTGCCTTAAGCCGGCCCTGGGCGCCACCTAGTGGTTTGTCTTCGGTTCCCGTTGAAAGTGAGCCTCAAGATGCGGCTGTCATTCCAACTCTCGAATGGAGAATCTCGTCCCAGAAAGCGGAGTTTGAAAAAGTCTTCTGTCCCTCTGCTGTGCTCCCACAGGACGCACCTGTGTCGGATGATTTGATAATCCAAGCAACTCATCCGATAAAGTCGAAAAATACTTGCCCCAATCTTGTACCAATGTTCATTCGTCGAACGAGGCGCCATCTAGAGGTTTGTATTCGGTTCTCGTTGAAAGTGAGCCTCAAGATGCAGCTGTCATTCCAATTTTCGACTGGAAATTCTCGCCCCTGGTGCGTCCTGTGGGACTACAGCAGAGTCTTCCGTCCCTCTGCTGTAGTCCCACAGGACGCACCTGTGGCGGATGATTTGATACATCCGAGTAACTCACTCGACAAAGCCGGAAAAGACTTGACCAAACTTGTACCAATGGTCATTTGTCGAACAAGACGCCATGTAGCGATTTGTCTTCGGTTCCTGTTGAAAATGAACCTCAAATTTGCGCCTGTCACTCCAACATTCGAGTGGAGAATCTCGTCCCAGAAAGCAGAGGTTTTTGTCCCTCTGCTGTGCTCCCACAGGAAGCACGTGTGCCGGATGATTTGATACATCCGAGTAGCTCACCCAACAAAGTCGGAAAAGGCTTGACCCAATCTTGTACCAATGGTCATTCGTCCAACGAGACGCCATATGACGGTTTGTCTTCGGTTCCCGTTGAAAGTGAGCCTCAAGAGAAGCCTGTCACTCCAACTTTCGAGTGGAAAATCTCGTCCCTGAAAGCAGAGTCTTCTGTCCATCTGCTGTGCTCCCACAGGACGCACCTGTGCCGGATGATTTGATACATCCGAGTAACTCACCCGACAAAGTCGGAAAAGACTTGACCCAATCTTGTACCAATGGTCAATCGTCGAACGAGACGCCATTTAGCGGTTTATCTTCTGTTCCCGTTAAAAGTGAAGCTCAAGATGCAACTGTCACTCCAACTTTCGAGTGGAGAATCTCGTCCCTGAAAGCAGAGTTTGACAAAATCTTCTGTCCCTCTACTGTGCTTCCACAGGACGCCCCTGAGCGGGATGATTTGATGCATATGAGTAACTCACCCAACAAAGCCGGAAAAGACTCGACCTAATCTTGTCTCAAAGGTAAAAATCATTCTGATTTTCATGAATGTCATAGATTTTTTGAGCCATTTTATGGTTCATTTTCAAATTCGGTGTATAGAATGCTTGGGAGCATAAAACAAACAATTTCAATGTAATATATGTTCGGAAAAAAAAATTATCTAATCTAAAAAAATTCCCAACTCTTTCATCCGATTTTGAAGTTTTTGAACCAAATACATCCCCACAAAACAAGTTGGAAAATGTTACAGTTTGGCGCAGACCATGTCCCACTCCTCCTCTCGTACCGCTGCACTAAAATTTTTTTTTCGACGTTCTGAACCCCTTTCGTCCCCGTATAATTCATATGATTCGCTGTTGCCTAATAACGTGAGCCCGGAGGGACAATATTTTACTGTAGTCTGACTCCAGTTTATAGAAATTAACCATTGAAATATAAAAATTAATAATTTGATGATTAATTCCTAAAAATTACGTAATTAAAGTGAGTTAACACCGTATGCTTTGACGTCTATGGAAAATAAAGTTTATTTTTCAACCGTGGTCGTATAATAACGTTTGAAAATGATTGACAACCCCAAATTGCGTTCCCATTTTTCTTGTGTATATACCATCAAATTATCTGCCGAAATTAAGGGTTTTCACCAGTACCTTCAATTTGTGAAATAAATGCAGTTTACGGGCCAGAGGGGCCAGAGGGGGCTAAGCCCCTCCCCCAAGAGGTATACTCAGCCTCCCTGATATTCATATAAAATGTCATCCAAATTTGGCATAAAAAATTATTTATGAGATTTTCTTTTATAAATTACTTCGTTTTAAAGATTTTTTTAATTTAGCTGAATGTGTGGTTATACTGATGATCCATTTATTTACATATTTAATTTAAAATTATTTAAAATTTTTAAAAGATTAAGACAATAGTATTTGGATACTTTTGTATTATTGTGGGGTTCACTGTTTTACATTATTGTGTCCAAATCAACTGATAGACAAAGAGTAAATATCAAGCGTTAACTTGTATTAACTTTCAGATTTTTTTCGATTCATTAAGAGCTTTGCTACTAGTTAATGTTTATATTAAAATCCATTGTAATTATTATATATTATAATATTGATGTATAATAACAATATGGATTTTCCGAATCAACCCTTGCTTACAAATATAAATATGAAACTATTTGTAAATAATTTATATGGACTAAAACATATAATTACTATTATGGTTAATAAATACTAATGATTAACTGTGTTTTGGGGCACCCCTACTTTAAGACTGTTGAGCCTCCCTTGAACTTCATTTTAGCCCCTCTTGAATTTCGTCTCTGTCTACGGCCCTGAATATGAATAAATGAAAGTTTTTGTTTCCTAATCGAAACATTTAAAAAAGTTGGTCAGTTTCTTAATGGAACTTTAATAATAACTGAAAAAATTCTGGATTCCTTGCCCCAGGTAACATAATAGCTATCTTTAAACTTTCTGAACAGTTCAGAAAACAGTGAAATTATACTTCTTTCCTAATGCAAGACGTTACATACCAGCAAGACAAAGCTCGCATAGTTGCCCCTTCTAAGTTTTTGGACCAAAGGTGTTGTGGTTATTGGCGGCAAGTTAGGCGATGAAAAAATTAGAGAGTAAAATTCTTAAACAACCATTATTCCTAGCTTGGTCAACTTATCGCCTATCCCTTGTGACGAGAAGGAACACCAAGAAAATAACAAAACAGCAATAAAAAAAAATCTGATGTGGGCAACACATGACTTTCCTTATATAATGTAATTAATTTACTACTTTTACAGTAAAAAAATAGGTTTTTCTTATAGTAGATACTAATATTCTTTCTATGATATTGAATTTTCGACAATTAGTCGTCATTTTCATTGATTTAGCGTCATTTTTATCCATTTGGCGAGATTTTCGCTAATTTGGTAACATTTCAAAAAGTCGCCAAGTTGGCGATATTCCGCCAAATTCGTCGCCAAAATCTCGCCAAGCGTTATGCACTAAGAAATAACTTATTCGTACAGCAGATAAATGACTATTGGCGTTCAAATACAAAAGTATTACTCAAAGTATCTTTTCTCATAAATGGAACTACCTAGATCCACGAGAATGGTGTCACCCAATTTATCGCATGATATTACATATGAAAAGTGAAGATGTTTCTCAGCAATTAATATCTTTTTTTTAATTTATGGGATTTTTAGATAAATTTATTTGAAAAATGTGTAATATTTCTAGAACGGTTCATGCTAGCGTTCTAAAGTTTATATCAATCGTTTTCTAAAGAAAAATTACATAAGAAATGACTATTTGCGTAACTTTATAAGTGATTTTGATTTTTTGACGATTTTTTTAAAATTTCATTTGAAAATTTAGGGGGGTTCTGAACATTCGATTGGGTATAAAAACAATAGGCTTCCAGTGTTTACGGATTGTGATTTTTGTACCAAATTTGGTTCGAATTGGTCCATTCGTTCGTCAGTTATCGTCTCCACAGACTCACTGACACAGAGTCACTGACACAGACTCACTGACACAGACACACACACACACACACACACACACACACACACATACTTTCACACACACACACACACACATACTTTCACACACACACACACATACTTTCACACACACACAGACAACACTTCAAAAATGCTTGATTCGTGATCAGGGATGCTTGAAACGTGCTCTCCCGTCGAAAACTCGAATTCGAATTTTCGACGCCGTCACAATACTTTCCTTATACATTATGTATATAAGGAAAGTAAAAATCTGATGTGGGCAGCACATGACTTTCCTTATATAATGATTCCTTATTCCTTATTCCTTCTGATTTCCTTGTTCCTTATATACTGAATTCGTAATCTTATTTAATTTCCCTTTCATTGGGCGATTAGACGTATTACTTTCCTTATGTACATAATGTATTCGAGTTTTCGACGGGATAGCACGTTTCAAGCATCCCTGATCACGAATCAAGCATTTTTGAAGTGATATCTGTGTGTGTGTGTGTGTGTGTGTGTCAGTGAGTCTATGGAGACGATAACTGACGAACGAATGGACCGATTCGAACCAAATTTGGTACAAAAATCATAATCCATAAACACTGGAAGCCTATTGTTTTTATTCGTAATCGAATGTTCAGAACCCACCTAAATTTTCGAATAAAATTTGGAAAAAATCGTCAAAAAATCAAAACCACTAATAAAGTTACGCAAATAGACATTTCTTATGTAATTTTTCCTTAGAAAACGATTGACATAAATTTTAGAACGCTAACATGCACCGTTCTCGAGATATTGCGCATTTTTAAAAAAAATTATCAAAAAGTCATATAAAATAAAAAAAAATATTTCCTATTGAGAAACATGTTCACTTTTCATGTGTAATACCATGCGATACATTGAGTGACATCATTCTCGTAGATCTAGCTCGTTCCATTCATGAAAAAAGATACTTTGAGTAATACTTTTGTATTTGAACGCCAATAGTCATTTTTCTGCTGTATGAACAACTTATTTCTTCGTCCATAACGCTTGGCGAGATTTTGGCGACCAATTTGGCGGAATGTCGCCAACTTGGCGACTTTTTGAAATGTTGCCAAATTAACGAAAATCTCGCCAAATGGATAAAAATGACGCTAAATCAATGAAAATGACGACTCATTGCCGAAAATTCAATATCTTGGAAAGAATATTAGTATCTACTGTAAGAAAAAAATATTTTTTTACTGTAAAAGTAGTAAATTCATTACATTATATAAGGAAAGTCATGTGTTGCCCACATCAGATTTTTTTCAAATAGGCGACATGGCAAAAATGCAAAATATATATATATATATATATATATATATATATATATATATATATATATATATATATATATATATATATATACAGGGGCGGAAAATAGGGGGCGTGGTCGCACCCCTAAATTTTTCCTCGTCGTTTATCGGCTTCTCCCTTTTTTATCGACTGTCCACTGATCAGTTTTCTCACGCTATGGAGCTTAAAAAAAAACAGACCTTCACAGTGAAGCTTCCCTCTTCCGGCTGGAACGAATCCTTTTCAACTTGAAAAGATTGGGGTGATGTTATCCTTTTTACTTGAAAATTTCAAGTGTCCGATTAAATTTATGTGTAGTTAGTGCGTGCTCATCCATTCCTTCCGCTAGAAATGCATTTCAGTAGTTCAATGCATTATATTTTTTCATAGAAACATCATATAAAAGACATGCTATTTTCGAAAAGATTCGCTCATCAACAAATACTTTTTCTGGAGGCTCTTCAACTCTACAATCACTAAGTGATGCGAGGTGGCCTTCCAGAGTTAAAGCCACAAAAGCACGACTTGATAATTTTGAAGTGGTGATTTTAACACTGGAAAAATTATCTGAAAACGATTCTCTCAATGGTGGAAGAGCCGAAGCACTTTTAACATGCATGACATCGTTCGAATTTTTGTTCACTTTGGTTGTATTGTCCAGTGTTTTTGATCAATGCAATACTCTCTCAAAGCATCTTCAGTCATCTGATCTTAATTTTCAGGCTGTGCAAGCTTTGGCTAAAGCTACTATTGAAACTTTTAGTTCTTTTCGCACGGATGCATATTTCAATCAAGTGTGGAGTTTTGTGACAGAACTTTGCGAAAAAATTTTTATTCTGGCCCAAAACTGAAAAGGCGTAAAAAAATTCCAAGCGAATTCGGAGGCGGTGAAAAAAATCCCTATGATGATGTTAAATCATATCACAAAATCAATATTCAATATGAAATTATAGATTCAGTATCGAATGAAATTGAGGCAAGATTTAATGAGAACAATATATCTGTTCTATTTGCCTTTAGTCCAGTATTATCCGGATCAGATGTCGAAAAAGAAAATGTTTCAACTATATGCAAAGTATATAACTTCCAGAAAGAGGAATTGCTATATGAATTGCGACTGTTTTATTTAATGGTGAAAAATGAAAACATAGACCATACCAATTTTAAATGTCGCCTGGATTATTTTAAAAAGCGGAATTTAAAAAATGTGTTTCCTGTCTTAACATTATTAGTTGAATTGTTTTGACTGTGTCAATCAGCTCAGTTGTGAAAGGTATTTTTCGTATCTCAGGAGGCTGAAAAATTATTTTCGCAGTACAATGGGACAAGAAAGGCCTTCATCTTTAGCTGTTTTAGCTATAGAATAAAATACACCACTGGATTATGATGATATTGTAACAAAATGTTCTCTTCTTCCAGACACTAAGAACCGGCGTTTAAAACTTCAATAAAAAGTAAATAAATATAGATATTAGTATTTAAAAAAATTACAAAAATTATGTACAAAAATTATGTTAACAACAATTATTTTTCTCAACGTCAATTCAATTTTGATCCCCCTCCCCCGCCCCCCGTTAGCAAACATTTTATTTATTCCATATTGTGCATTTTCATACATACAAATCTCGCACCCCCAAATGAAATGCTGAAATGCCGCCCCTGTATATATATACATCGAGAATGGTTAGTCCTACTGTTATGGTAATGTTTTATTCTCTTCGACTTTAAAAACTGAGTATAAAACAAGCATTTAGTTGACACGTTTGAGCATATGTAATCTTTTATTTTAGATTTTGACGATTTTTGCTTGCCCTCTCACAAAAAAAGGGCAGGTTAATTTTTTTCGAATCGTACAAAAATCTATTCAGAACCAGGATGTCACACGAATGACTTATCTGCAATAGTTTGTGAAATTGGGTCACATGGTTTTTCAGCTAGAGTGGATGGATATATTCTGCATTGGCGGGCCATTTCGCAAAGAAGGGTAGATTTTTTTTTTTATCCAAATCGTATCAAAATCTAATCAGCACCAGGGTTTCCCACAAGTAACTTATCTGCCAACTTTTGTAAAATAGGGTCCACTCGTTTTTTGACTATAGTGGATATATACATTACACAGACAGAAACACACATACACAGACGTCATGCTAAAAATAGTTTTTTCGTGTTCTAGAGTACTTGAAATGTGTAGATCCGTGAAAAACTCGAGTTGCGATTTTCGACACGATTCCAATGCTCTCCCTATACATTACCATGTACAAAGTAAAAAGTGTTAAAAGAATTTGTTCTTTATTCCAGATGCTGTCATAAAGAAGAGTGGTTTCGACGAGTTTGGACTGGTATCCGGATCTGTGGCTCCAATACAGCCGATGATTAACTTGGGTAAGTGAAGAACAAAGGATATTTTGTCTTTTCAACTTTATTTAATGCACCTTAATTTTTGAGGCAGCACAATAAAAATTTTCCTTTCCTTTTCCAGATAGGACCCACGTCCAACTTTCGGATCTCATGCAACCTCTTGACCAATAGTACAGTGGGCCTCTAAATAGATTCTTTTGTACTCATTAAGTCATACTTGCCATAGTTTTTCAGCTATCTATTAATAAAGTAATAGTCCCACAACACTTGTCTTGTCTTTTCTACTACATTCACTGTTTTACGCATAGTGTTAACCTTCCCTGCCATACATATTGCACGTGTGTGTGTATATAATATATATACAGGGTGTCCCAAAAACGTTAACCTCGGCTTTTATTCCTTAAATATGGATCTTAGACATATATAATAAATTACAAAGTTGCGTAAAGAAAGGTACAGAATTTTATGAAATCGATTAAAATTTTCCAGAGAATTAAATTTGAAGAAATACAAAATTTAAATTTTTATACGTCCCCTGTACAAAAATATTTCCAATGAGTAAAATGCGACACTATTAAGGTGATGTATAAAATTTCAGCATTTTATCATAAAAAGTCCCAGAGGTATGAAAAGACAAAAATGATGACTTCAACCACTTTTCGATGCATCGGCGTGGGTTCTCAAAGGGAAAAATCATGTCGGTAGACCGCGTTTCAGGGGTCATATAGAAATTATGAAAGAAAACAATGATTATATAAATAAATAATAATTTTGCTATTTATTGGTACAAAAGTATCTACACTGTGTAGAAATAATAACTTTACACAAAGATTACAAAACTTGTTCAAAATGTTTTCCATCCATGCCAAAGATCCATTAAAGATAAGAAGCAGATATTATTTGCTTATGATGTATTTCTGCGTTGCGTCATTTGTACTCTTACTGCATTTACATTTTAATGTGTGATTAATCCCTCACCAACTTTGTTTAAACATATCTCTGGGACTTTTTATGATAAAATGCTGAAAGTTTGTTCATCACCTTATTAGTATATGGGGAACATTTTACAAATTGGAAATGTTTTTGTACTGGGCCCGTATAAAAATTTACATTTTGTATTTCTTCAAATTTAATCCCCTGAAAATTTTTATCGATTTCATAAAATTCTGTACCTTTCTTTACGCAATTTTGTAATTTATTATTTATGTCTAAGATCAATATTTAAGGAATAAAAGCCGAGGTCGATGTTTTTGGGACACCCTGTGTGTGTGTGTATATATATATATATGTGTGTGTGTGTGTATATATATATATATATATATATATATATATGTGTGTGTGTGTGTGTATTAAATAACATATATATATATAATCGAAGACTATACATAAACTGCTGTAAGCACAAAAAACCCATCTAGCATATCCGTTACAAAAAAGTAACTATAAACCAAAACTAAGGATATAAATAGTAGATAATTTATCACTATGATGGTAAAATGGGGATTAGGGGAATAATTAATGAAATAATAAAATACAATCGAAAAGGACATGAGTATAAATGTATACAAAAACCATTAATAAATAGATATTTATATATAAAAATATATATAAACAATAAGAAAGAACAAATATGGCAAAAATGAGAAAAGGCAATAACTAGATCAAGATAAAAGATCAAGACAAGGACGTTTTCAGTGCTATAAAATTCAAATGAGTGCGCATAAAAATAACGAAAGTCAAAACAATTTGAGACTCTAGGAAAAGCCGGGCTCTCTCCCCCTCTACTCCATGAGATTTTAATATTAGACATTAGTAGGGCGTACTATTCCAGAGCAGTAAACGTGACAGTCGCTTGTACACCAGAGCAGCGGGTGTATTTTTTTTTGTTGTTGTTGTTATTGTTAATTTATTTTCAAAAGTTGATTTCCAAAGGAGAACTACGTGCATGTGCGGGATGGCTGGCTGGTCGCTGAAGGCGGCTAGTATAAAAAAAAAACATGGAAAATTCCCTTGCACGTTTTGCGCACACTATGTGCAAAAATAAAAAGAAAATGCGCAACGTTGTTTACTTATTCGAGTCACAACTTAACTATGTTCAAAATTTGGCTTCATTTGGTTGAATAGTTTCGAAAGAAAACGGGATTATCTCGATTCGACAACTGACCGACCAACCGATAAACAAACACAAAAAATCCTAAAACTGTTTTTTTTTTTTTTTTTTTGTAATCAGCAACTTCAAAAACGAGAAGATATTTTAAAAAAAAAGGGTTTTTTTCTTTTTCTGCGTAATAATAATACTTGTTAGCGATAGAAATAAAAGAAAAATTGAAAAGGAGGTGGTCGTCAGATCATCCGTTTCATCTCAATCCGAGATCAGACAGATTAGTGTAAGGTCTGAGGATAAAAGCTAGGAATTCAGTCTCAATTATCGTCCATTACAAGATCCGAGGTTCGACTGTCGGTTGAGACAATGAGTTCTTTACACGTTACCAGATAGATAGGATATACATAACCTCTCAAATTACTAAAAATAGCATTTGAGCACAACAGTGGATACCAATCACAAACAATACCCCACACGCAGACGTGTCACGCCCCTTTTTTACAAACAACCCGAAAACTTCAAAACGAGACATTATGTATTCAGGGACTTATAAAACATGTTTCGAAACTGTTTATATTTACTATTCTGCGAATAACATAAACAAACAGCGCCAAATCTGTCTTCTACATCAGCGTCTGTTCTTGATACAACTGGTAAATTTGTAACATCGTTGCCAAATATCGTTAAAATAACCCGATATATAATCTAATGAGGATTTTCTGATATTTATTCACGCATGTTCTAATGGGGTAAGAAACAATGTTGTTTGCGAACCTTATTTGACGTGTGTATGGCTCTTTTCAAAACACCAATTGCTCATCTATAATGCAACGCCCGACAACAATCGGAAAATCGAACGTTTTACAGGAGAGTCCTGCGCTTTTAATTTCCTCTTGTCGAAACAGAATTCCTCAAGTCAGCTTCGTTTTCCCTCAACTCGGACGCCCACTTTCGGCACTCGTTTGTCATTTTTGTCTTCTCTCTTGACAACCGTAAATCATGTCGGTCGCATTTCTCATTATCCTATTCCTTGTAAAAAAAAAAAAAAAAGAAGTAAATTCCATGAAAAAAAAATTGAGACCTAAACTTACTGTGTTTTGTATTGGAAGTTGCCATAGAAACGGCCGTTTTAACACTGAAAGTCTTTCGCAAGTTGTTCACAGTTGGCCCTGGCCCGCCATTTTTCGTGCAACTCTTGTCTCGTATACTGAACAACAAGGGGCGGTCTTGGGAAACGCGGGACTCTGTGGAAAATATCATTTGCGGAGTACCTGTACAGAAATTTTTACGCTTTTTAACACTTTACAACATAGTTAAAAAGTGTTCGTGACGTTGTTCATTCTGTCTGTCTGTCCGTACGCACGATAATTGCCGTATAAATGACTTAATCAAAATGAAATTTTAGTATGTTGTTCAGACGGTCTGTAGGACCTATGGGAATATAAATTAATAATATCACCCAATTATTTTTGGATTGAACCCGGGTTGAAAAAGTGAAATACATTGAACCCTATGAGACATTTTTCAAACATTTTTTAAGCGAAGTTAAAATTCACACATTGCTTCGAAAATTTTAGGAAATATTTAAATTTTGCCATAAAATATATAAAAAAAACCAAGCAAAATAGGTTCGGTAGTTTTTTAAATAAAAAATTAAAATAATAATGACACCCATATAATATGAAGAGATCACGTGACCCACTTCAAAATAAAATATGGCATCCACCATTTTTCCCAGTGTCAACATCGTGATTTTTAAAGATCTTTTAAATTTATATAGTGTTGCATCCGTCCGCTTTATATTTGCATATTTTCTATGCATCTATATTCTGCGCTAATGCAATTACACTATGTTTGAATTTAAATGACCATCAAACTTTGATTATTTCTACAACGAAGCCTAATTCAAATGAATACTGAATGAAAACAAGTGATTATAAGATACGTTGTATAAGAATGGCTAAATTTTTTTCAAGCAAAATTATTTAACTCTGGAGTCTGGAATAAAAGTGTATGAATGAAATATTCACTGCTTTTACATAGAGAGCCAGACGATTTTATAGCATTGCCTATTTTGATGAAGTTTTCAAGTAAAATAAATTATTGTACTGTGATAATTTTAAAAATACCACCGCTGAATGTATCAATTTTAAAGATGTTTAAATAAAATTGCATTTCAGTTGGAAAGTGTTTCATAATCAATGCTTTATGCATGATTGATCTTTCTTGTTTATAGTGTCATTTTATGCTTTTTGATGGATAAATAGGGTGTTCAAACTGTATGGCTCTAATTTGAAAATTATATTTATGAGAAAACTGCTTGACGATAAAACTGTTTATTATTACCACGCCAGGTAGACTTAGTATACAAATTACAGTATTTTAATTTTTATACTTACTCATATTATGTAAATAGTAATACTTTCACGAAAATTTTCGAATTTGATATTTGGATGCCAAAATATATGTTTTGGGACCTACTGAATACGTTTTCACAACTTTTGAGTGATGTCTGTCTATCTGTCTATCTGCCTATATATGAATGTATGTCTGTGGTTGATTTCTTGTTTATGCAATAGCTACGGTAAATATTAACGGATTTTCACGAAACTTTATATCCGATTTTGTTATCGAAAACATTATAACTAGATCAATTTTTTTTAAATTCGAAATAAAACTTCGAAATTTATTAAAAATTTTATATTTCTTCTTAACATGGCAGGATAGGACACAATGGGACATCATCATGAATAAAAAGGGATATTTATGGCTCAATGATCACAAGACGTGATAGTTTTAATCATTCTTGTGAAAAACAGCTATGACGCAATTTTTGTGTTCGTGGCGTCATTTGTAAAAACCCTTACTGCTCCAACCTGGAATCGAACCCTAGATCTCCGAACGTACCAGCCGACGCTCCACCGTTGAGCTACTGGGACGAAATTGCAAGCTCTTATCTTTGTAACCTAAGTCGACTCGGCATTCTCCACCCTTTAATGCCAGATTGGCTGTCAACTGACCATCTGGCTGACCACCTCCTGCTATTCTTGCCTCAGTTTAGTCTCCTACTACTACTATTTTTACCCAGATTAGTATCCTGCGTGGTCATTATCCTCTCCATTTGAAATCGAGGGTACATTATCAGACTTGGTATTCATTGAAAAAGTTTTTCAGTCTTTAAGGGGACGTTGAAATAAGCAAAAATCGACTAAAAAAAGTTATTTTTTTTTAATACATAACATTATTTTACCTGCTGCAACAGGTGCAATGTTTCTGTCGGCGATTTCCATGGACGCCAATGCCTGCAAAGGGGGATCGAACTGTTTGGGATAGGGTATGTCAAATACCTGTCTTTTTGGGAGGTTCTTTGTTTGGGATGGACGCTGTCCCACCCGCAAGTAAAGGTTAAATGCATTTTTGCATTTTTTTTCGAAACGGAATTTTCAAAGGTTTTACAATTTTAAAATGCTCCGTGCGTGTTAATTTTTGTTTGCGATGCATGAAATTTAGCAAGAAGACACCTTTCATACTTTTTAATGAAACTGGGTATGCATTTTATAATTGAATTTCATTAAGGTAATTAAAGGTGAATAAAAGAACCTGATTAAATGATGAAAATTAAGATTCAATGCAGAAAAATATTTTTAAAAAATTAACTTTCTAAGGGATTTAAAAATAAATACCCGAATTTGTTCATAATGTGTTTTTGAGTGATCATAATGCAAAATTTATCAAAAATGTAAGCAAATGGCACGCAAGGAGCATTTTCAAATTTTTGTTAAAAAAATACAAAATTATAACAAAATTGAAATAAAAATTAATGGTATTTTGTATAGTAATGTTAAGAGGAATATTTATACAAATTTTCATGTTTCAAAGTCAGTAAATAAATAAAAAAAATTTCAACATCTACCATCTCCTTAAGGTGAAGGATAACATGCTGCCAACATCAGATTTTTTTTCTCGGTAAAGCTCGGTTTTGTTTTTCATAACAAGCATACTTCTAAATTTAATAATTCTCGCTTCCTTGCATTCTACTAACAATATTGATACAGTTCAATAGTTCCTGTAGTATGGTTGATCTCGCAAATATGTTTTTATTAGTTTAAGTTTTGAAAAACTGCTATATTCCAAAGCTATTGTGATATATCGAATTCGAATTTTCGACCCCGTCACAATACTTTCCTTATACATTATACTATGTATATAAGGAAAGTAAAAATGTACTGCGGCTATTTTTCACAACAATGATTAAAACTATAAAGTATGGTAATGACTGATTCATGCATAACTCCTTTCATGCGTCCAATTTTATCCGATGATGGTATGTTAAAAAAATATAAAACTTCGAATCCATTTCGAAGTATTCATTCGAATTTTAAAAAAAAATTCTATCTAGTTCTAAATTTTTTTATAGCAAAGCCGGATATAAAGTCTCGTGAAAATCCATTAATATGTGTGGTCGCTATAGTGTAAACAAGCAATCGACCACAGACAGCACTCCAAAAATAGTTAAAACGTGTTCAAGAGGTCTTAATACATATATTGGCATCAAAATTTCAAATTCGAAAATTTTCGTGAAAGCAATACTTTCTCTATACTAGTGTGAGGAAGTAAAAATCCGAGTAATTCTCAATCAACTAGTAAAATCGTTATTTTAAATATGTCCAGTACTTTATTGAAACAATTTATTTTGTACGAGTTTTTTTTTTTTTCTTCTTCTTTTTGGATCATGCTAAATTTCCGCCTGGTCCGATTTTATTAAATACAGATCAGATTATATTCTTCAAAAGTTTTAAAGTTGGAATCAATATGAGAAACTCGCAGCTTTATTTATGAAAGCATAACGTTATTTAGGCCATTATTATGAACAAAAATTAGTACGTTATAAGAAATTTATTAAATAACCTTCATGCGATGCCAAGTTGTGTGTATACATTTCATTTTCGACAAAGCTGTCAAGCATTTTTATACTCTTTCGTATACTTATTTCGCACAGTTATACAAATATTTAGAAAACCCGAAAGTGACATGTCTAGAACCGGAAGTGGAAATTCTTAGTGAACCACCCAACCCCTCGAAAATTCGATACCATATGAATCTAAGATTTGTCTATAGTCAATCCTGAGATAAAATTGTTTCAAGGAAAATTTTTGAACCGGAAGTGGAGAGAACCGCCAGTGGAGATCCTTCGTTATACCCCCAATCCCCTCCGGAATTGGATGCTGAAACCACATCAATTATCACCTAAACTCTATTTATAGCTAATCCTAAAACAAATAGATGTTTAAAAGAAAATGTAAATTCGAAAGTAACATCTCCAGAACCGGAAACTCTTCTAACCCCACCCCCCAAACCCAAGTTTGTGCTGAATTCATATCAGTCATCACCTAACCTCCTACCTATAGCTAACCCTGAGAAATAGGTGTTTCAAGGAAAAATTTTGAACCGGGAGTGCGTGAAAATTCTTAGTGGCTCACCCTACTTTCTCCAGAATTCAATGCTAAATCCATATCAGTTATCATCTATAGAAAATCCTAAGATAATCATCTATTTATAAAAACAAATTTACAGAAATAAATGTTTCTAGTAAACTGATATTTTTTTAACTAGAAATAGAAGGAAAAATAGCCGGAAGTGGGGAAAACATTAATAACCCCCTTTCCCTTATCCTCCTCTACAATTTGATGCTAAATTCATATCAGTCACCATAAGCTGTATCTATAGTAGATCCTGATAAATAGATGTTTGAAAGAAATTTATTTAGTAAAAACAATTAGAGCAATTGCTTTGCCACTGTTGCGGGGCTGCAGCTTTGCGTCACTCACTGCTAAGAAAGACATCCCCAATTATTCCCTCATCATCGAAGAATCCTTTTGGGCCTGATGGCATAGCGCGGGATCACCAGGTGCCAAGTTCGAACCGATCCCTCACCCGCGACGATCTGCGCCCCCCCTCCACACATACACAATGGGTCACGTCCGGGTCACCAACTGTGGGGGTCGCAGATCCCTGATGGTGGGGGATGGGTTCGAACTCAGAACCTTTAAATTTTTGGAACCTTTACGTCAATGAAATTCTTTCCCTTAATAGTGATTTATTTTATCTTCAAGCCTTTGCGGACGACCTTGCTATTATTACATTTGGCAATAATAGAAATGTCCTTGAAACTAATACCAATTCCCTCCTTAACTCCCTTTCTACTTCCCTCAATAATCTGATATTAGAAATATCTATTGATAAAAGTTGCTCCGTTATTTTCCCAAAAATTTACTCTAGTATGAAAAGAAATCCCATTTCAAATTTAATAATAGATCCATTAAAATTAAAAATCATTTAAAATTTTTAGGTTTAATCATTGATAATGTATTAAATTGGGACCCTCATATTCGATATCTCCAAGAAAAATGTCCAAAATTTTGTACTACTTTTGGGCAAATTTCTGGGAAAAATTGGGGTGTCAAAAAATGTTTCTTAAAATGCTGGTATCTATGTGTTGTGGAAAAAGTTATTACTTACGGTTCTGCTATATGGGGTAAAAAACTAAAAAAAATGCAAATTAAAAAACTTCTTTCACTCCAAAGGATCTTCCTTCTAAAAATCTACCCAGGCTACCGTACAACATCTAATATCTCCTTATTTTCCCTCACTGGTATTCCCCCCCCCCCCCATTCATTATACAATTTCTATCCTCTATAATAAATTTAAATTTTGGAAACAAAATATTGATTCCTTTTCTTCTCCCTCCCTCCCGCCTCCCTCTGATTTTTATTTCCTTGTTCCTTTCTGTAATTTTCACCCCTCTAAATGGTCCGTAAATTTAGTTAACAGAATGGATAAAAACTCTGCTATTTATAATATATATACTGATGGTTCAAATATTGACAATAACACTGCTTTTTCAGTCTGTATTTTTAAACATGATGTTCTGGAAAAGGTTCTCTCCTATAAACTTGACAACAGGAATACAGTATTTCAAGCCGAACTTACTGCTATTTCCTTTGCTATTGACTGGGTTTCCTCTAATAATACCCCTGTTAATATTTTTTCCGATAGGCTCTCTTCCATTCAAACTCTTAACTCAATAAAAATTAAATCTAATTATCTTAACTTCATTAAATCCAATGCTCTCCTTGCCAATATTTCTTGGGTAAAAGCTCACAATAACATATCTGGAAATGAAATTGCTGATTACCATGCCAAATTTGCTGCTGTCTCTGGTTCCCCTCTTACTATTCCCTTTTCTTACTCGCTCCTCTCAAAATTTTGTAAATCTCATATCCTTAATCTTTGTCAAAATTATCTTAATGATTATATTTTCACCAGGACTGGTGATCCGGCTAGAATCCTGTCTTACCTCCCTATCGTGAATCCTAATTTACAAACTTTTAATAAATACCTCATTTACTTTCTTACTGGTCATGGCCCCTTTCTTGATTACCTACACTTTTTCAAAATTAAATCCACCTCTAACTGTATTTGCAATAAATTCGGTGACGTTGACCATTACATTTTCGATTGTCCTTAAGCTTATGAGTAGATTCCGCTCTCAGTTAATTTTGATCAATGAATCCCTTTATTTCATTCTTATTAACTTATATGAACTTATTGTGTTCCCTCCATTTTTTCTTAAAAAAAAAAAGCTATGTTAACCGTATTTTCTTGAATCTTTCTTTTTCTTTTGACCCTTTTTATTGGTATTTTTTCTTATTTTTCTTTTCTAAATTTTATTCTAAATTTCTGTTTTTGTTTTTCATACGTCAATTTTTTTTTCCCTTTTCATATATTTTCTTTTTATATATTTTCTAAATTTTACTTTTAAAATTTTATTATTTTCTTTCATTTTAATCTATGTTTCATTATGTTATTATACCTCGCTCTAAATTTTATTTTTCAATGATCTTTCCATCTATATTCGCAATAACCCTTTTCCCACTTTTGTAAAATGGACGTACTTGTCAAGTTCAAATATAATGTTAAACTGTCTGTTTAATCACAATATTTTTCATCAATTGCTACATTGTTAGACCTAAATAAAAGTTCGTTTGGCGGGATGGTAGACCTTGGGTGCCTCCTGAGTGCAGGAGGTATCCTTTCCCGGCCGTGCAAATAGCTACTCTAAACCCACTATGTGAGTCGCACGGTCTAGAACTTCAAAATGTTTAAATTTCTGATCCCGCGCATGAGGCCCCCACCATGAGGCCTAAAAGAATTCTCAGAGGCCGAATAATCGGGGATGTCTTTCGTACTAGTGAGTGACGTAATGTCGCCCCCCACACCACCAATAAGCAATTTAAAATTTCCAAACCATTTTTTTTTGTTGTTGTTAAAGAGATAGGGAGGTACTAGATATTTATTTATAACTGAACAATTCACATATGTTGCTAACTTGAAAAAGGAATCTTTTACAAAACACAGCCAAACAGACACACACACACATGCGCGACCACTCAAACGACTACTGCAAACCCTCAGGTCAATCGAGTGGTCTGGGTCTTACATACACACACACACACACAGAGAGAGAGAGAGAGAGAGAGACATATCCCTTCATTATGCAAGATTTGTGAGTAGAGTACTCTCTCTGCATATATATTTGTAGCAGTTCGAGCGATTTAATTTAAAAGGTTATTATGTATGCCATGTGTTTCAGAAGATACACAGTGTGAATACGCCGGAAAAAAACAAATTGCAATTATGTTACACGGTAAAATAATTACATAGTGAAGGAAGATATTTTCTCAGAGACATACGTAAATAATGGTCTTGGAAATAAACCCTCCACACACGCGATTTAGTTTTCGGATGTGAAAAATATTCCCAAGTCTGTAGCTTTAGGTTTGGGGATTTTTGGTACTTGCGCCGTTTACAGAGCTCCAAATATTTGTAGCCAAATAAAAATATGACCAGACAATTATGATACATATGCGTCATTTGTCTATATTGTTGACCCTTTTTCACCATTACGAAAACATATGATGTAAATTAAAATTATTATAAGTAATCAATGGTTTTTCAAATTTAAATAATCAAAAGTAAACATTTTCATTTTTTTCTTTTAAGTTAGGCTATTTAAAAGTAAACAGATGTTTCTAAATTTAAATCATTAAAAAGTAAACAATTTTTCTAAAAATTTAAGTTATCGAAAACCTTCGGATACGCAGTGTTTCTTTGCCGGGGGGGAGGGGGGCGAATGACATTTTAGGGGACAAGTTTTCTATTTGCTCTACATAAATATATCTAAATGCTATGTCACATAAATACATAAATGGAAACTAGGTTTCATAAAATGTCTCTAGGGGGACGAATACACGTCTACGGGGTCTTCATCCCCCACCCCCTTCGGAGAAATGCCTGAAAGAAACACTGTCTGGAACGGACACCACCCGAATCGGGAGCTCGGCTTTAGGGGCGCAACAGACCCAGAAGGGAGACAAGAACATGAAAATTCACAAAAAAAATGGAAATCAAATATGAAGGGATCCTGTGAGAAATGTTTGCGGGGGGGGGGGGGGGGAGCACAATTTGTATGGGCGGTCCTGACCGATTCCCAAGTTGAAATTTGTACAAACTTTTGCACACAAAATGGCTTCACACATGAGAATCGACCACACCTGACTTATAAAGGGGCTCTAGCTGTACTGGACCCGTACCGCCATCTATCAGCCGAAATGTGAACTTCCTCTCTATTAATGGCTTCATTACATCGCAATAATCATGAAGTCGAAGTCAAAGTGCATGGAGCGACGCAGCGATGGAAATGAAATGAAAAGCGAAATGATAGCGCTTGTTTCTGCATATAGAGAGGCTCTTTAAAAAAAATAAAAAAAGAGAAAGAAAGAAACAGATAGAAAGCTCAGCCGGCGTAGTGGAATCCGGTATAATTATGTCTGCCCGACCTACGACTCTTCGGAAAAAGAAGGAAGAAAAAAGCAATTTTATTCTTTCTAGCTTTTGTGCTACGGTCTAGCGCGCGCGACATGACGGCGACAGTCAACCATTCACACCGGTATTGACAATTCACCTCCCATTTTTTTGTTTATTAATTTTTTTTCCCCCTTTGGAAGCTCAAAAGCTTGAAAATGAGCTCAATTCATTTTGGGCACCCGGGTTCCGCTTTAGAATCTTTTTATTATATTATTTTATTGTTTTGGAAGGTATTTTGTTTTACTACATGCTTAGTGCGCAGTGGAAAGGTTATGTATTTTCGGGCATGCATGTCCACTGTAACATTGTACACATTGATTGTGAACTATAAAAATGTACACGCACAGATAAAGAAAAAGAAATGCTTCTACAATACAGTGTGGGACATTTGCAAGCATGTTATTGAAAGTTTCAGGGGAATCAGCTGTCTGTAATGGAAAGTAAGGTTCCTGATAGTTATTATATATATATATATATAACACTTCAATATATTTAACTTCCAATTTCCATCTTATATATTATATATATATATATATATATATATATATATATATTATATCTATAATATATATATATATATATATATATATATATATATATATATATATATATTATAGATATAATCTATCTATTTTTTCAGAAACATACATTTTTGGGTTTGCTCCTACAAGACACTTAGACTTGAAAAAGAGTTTTGAAGAAGTGAACAAATTCTGATTTAGGCCTAGACCTTGTCCACGTGTATAGCATTTGTGCTTGGATTTCGCCTGCTTTTCTTTTATCGATTCCATACCATTGTTTATTTATACTTTTCTTTGATTTGGTGATCCGAAGTTTGTATTTTTTTCCATTTGCTTGAAGATTTGCTGATTTATACTTTTATTTTGTAAGCTTGTTAGAAAGTTAGGTTTTTCGAGTTACAGCTTCTCACTTTTCTTTCATAGGACCTTCAAACCGTTTCATATATATATATATATATATATATATATATATATATTAGATAACTACGTTAAAAGATGTAAAAAATAGATTCATCAATCAAGGGGAGAATAAAATGCATGTATCCCAGTCAACAAGTTATATATAATCAACAAATATTAATGGTGAGAATTCTAACATGGTTAAACAGGAAATGACCAAGTATTAAAGTCAAACACATGGAAAAGGACTAGGCTTAAAAGGGGAATTCATTATGAACAGATTCTTCTTCAGGGCCTAGTATATATTCAAAATGACCAAAAAAAACTTGTTTCTGAAAACGGATATAGATAATATCTATAAGTGTAGTTATCTTAGATTTTAATCTAAATATTTTTACGTAGTTATCTTATATTTTAAGTTATGGTTATATGCATTACAACTTATCTATAATCTATCATTGGAATATATATATATATATATATATATATATATACACAAAGTAACGCTTCGACGGACGATAATTAACCGAATATTTCAGAAATTAAGTTGGATTTTTCATGAACGCTTGTCATTGCGGCTTTCCTTATCAGTTTGCCGATCAGTAGCTGAAAATAAACGAGCAAAGGTTGCAGAATGTTTTATAATGGACAATGAGGTGAACATTCTAAAATTGAATGTCTGTTTTTCATATAGTGTGGATTTCTGTTTATCCGGTACAAAATAAGAATAACCTGGAAAAATTCATTAATCTATACACATAAATGGCAAAGCTCTAGCTGACACACTCCATTCGTCCCCCATCACCGTATCTCCCCAACCGCTGCATCCAGCAACTTTTGTTTTACAGTGATTGTTCCTCATAGGTCTTAGGTAAACACTAAAAACATATTTTTTTGTAACTCTAAACGGGTGAAATAACATGGAGACGGGGTGATGCATGGAGGGTCCATAGAGACAAATACACGTTAGACAATTGTATAATTATGCAAATACACATTATACAAAAAAACTTGATTGTCATCTTTATAGCATTATTTCCTATGGAAACAAGAATCATTCCCGATAAAGTGATAATATTATAAACCAATACAGAAACTGATAGTTTGAACTAGATCGATGTAAATGGTCTTGAAATAAAATGTATGTTAACACAAATCTATATCATACAGGTGAGTGAGACTGACTGATGAATCACACAGCTCAAATTGCTGAAGGCAGAAACTTGAAACTTTGCATGCAATAAAAATAGGACAAGAACCACCCATAGGAAGAACCATATACGTAAAAGATATATGTCTATGGGAAGAACGGACACCACTAAAGTACGAAGGATCCGGGCTCCAGTAGAAAATCAGTAGTCCTAATATTTCTTTTAAGGAGACAAAAACATACATTCACAAAGAAGGGAAAACAGAATATGGAGGGGAGGTCCGTGGCAAATATGCGTATCGAACCACAATTTGTATGAACAGCCCTGGTGAAAATTGATCTATAAGAAATGAGCAAAATATAAAATCTTGGAACTAACGATTTTTTTTTTTTTTCATTTTATCAACGAATCTATTTATAGCTTTCAATTCCATTGTGGTCACTAGGGTAACCGAGTTATGTTCGAAATACCAAGATCGTTTGTTGGCTATTCTTCAAATCAAATTGAAAAATAGTGCTATAATGAATTTAATTTTAGCTCAAAATGCCTGAAAACATTGAAAATAAGGCAACCTAAAGTGATGGGAGATGAAGCATTGTTTGACATACCGTCATTTTCATGTTGGCATTACTATAAAATATGCGCCATTTTTATGCTTAAATTTGAAACGGTTTCTGAATTTCAGAACTTTTACTGAGTGTGTATATAGGTGCTGCATTGAGTGACCTTTATTAATTTCGCCAGCATGAAGCGTGGGTAGAAATGGCTAGATTAAATGGCAAGAAGATCTTGCAAACTAAAACTCATAAAAAGCTGCACTTTCTCCCATTTATGATCCTGAACGAGGATCCGGAACCAGCCAAAACCACCTTTAAAATCAGATTAAAAAATATCCGCTGTGAGCAGCTTTCTCTAGACACACACATTCATTTTCTCTTTATTTCATTAACCTTTTGCTTACGGGTGGTAAAGCGTTAATCCCAAACCAAAAACCTCTCAAAAAGACAAGTATTTGACATACCCTATCCTAAACAGTTCGATCCCCCTTTGCAGGCATTGACGTCCATGGACGCCTGCCATGGACACGTAGTCTTTTAGATTTTGACAATTTTTGCGGTCCATTTCGCAAAAAAAGGCAGGTTTTTACTTTCCCTGCAATGCATGGCAATACATAGAGAAAATATTGGAATCATGCTGAAAATCGCAACTCGAGTTTTTGATGGATCTACACGCAGGTTATAAAGCTTAGCCTAAACAATATTCTATATAAATGTTTTACTTTCTGCCATTTATGATCATGCCAAGAATCCAGAACTAACTAACACCACCTTAAAAAACAGATTTAAAGAAATCTGACGTGAGCAACATGTGGCTTTCCCCATAGACATTCATTTTCTCTTTATTTCATTAATAATTCATTAATATTTCATTAATAATAATTTCATTAATAATATTTAAATTGAGTTTAATGGTACCAAATAACACGCATAATTATTTAAAACACATTCTAAAAAATTAGAGGTGTGCTCAATAACAGTGGCGAAGCTTGGTCTGGTCACACTACCCCCCCCCCCCCCCACACACACACACACACACACACCTCACAGTTTAAAACATTATATCCCCTTTACCTCTCCTTCCACTTATCCCTTATGATATTACTCATTATGCATTAATAATGGGCTCCAAATCCATTTAAATCTCTTGAGCATACGCCCCCCCCCCCCATCAAACGTAATTGAGGGGACTACGGGTCTATACTTTATCTCCGACACTGTTCAGTAGGTCTTGTACTTTAGTACGCTTTTGCATCAAAATGTCAAATTCGAAATCTTCCTTGAAAAAAAACAACACTTTCTCTATAAAAATAGTGTGAGAAAGTAAAAAGCGGTCATAAATGGGGGGGGGGGGGGATATTCGACCGTTTCGACAGAGATTACATTTCTGAAATAAAAAAATTCAAAAAAAAAAAAAAAATGAATATATAAATATCTAACAATCGGAATTCCTGCAATTTCCGTCACTGGAGACATGCGAAGGCAGTACTCTCAACCCCTTAAAGATGCCTAAATTACAGCTATTACAGTCCATAAAAGGATGGATTATTCGTCGCCAAGTTTGTTAACAAAGGGAGATAAAATGACGCCAGGAAAACTTTTCTATTAAAAAGTAAGTGGCTGTTTAAAACCTATTGTTTAAGGCATTTTTACTTTCCCTGCAATACATAGAAATGTATAGGGAAAGTATTGGAATCGTGTCGAAAATCGTAACTCGAGTTTTCGACGGATCTACACGTGTTGAAACCTCTAGAATATGAATAAACCATTTTTAGCATGATGTCTGTGTGTGTGTGTGTGTGTCTGTGTGAGTGTATGTCTCTGCGTGCGTTCGTGTGTGTGTGTATGTATGTATGTGCAATATATGTATCCACTCTAACTCAAAAATTAATGTACCAAATTTCAAATTTCATAAAATTTTATCGAGAAGTCACTTGTGGGCGACCCTGGTGCTGATTAGATGTTGGTATGATTCGGAATAAATGAACCTGATTTTTATTGCGAAATGGCCCGCAAAAATTGTATGTATCCACTCTAGCTAAAAAGCTAATTGATCCAATTTCACAGAATTTAGTAGATATATCCCTGGTGCTGATTACTTTTTGGGTACAATTCGGAAAAGAAGAACCTGCTTTTTTTTTTCTACGAACTGGCCGGCAAAAAATTGCCGCAATCTAAAATAAAAAACTACGTATACTCAAATGTATCCATTAAATGGTCGTTTTATACTTAAATTTTAACGAGAGCAAGAATAAAAACAACCCCGTTACTCTAGGACTAACCGTCCTCGAGATATTTTAGTTTTCTCACATTTTTGTTACGCAACTTTTGAAAATACGGCCAGTTACCCAATGAAAACAAAAATTGAATTAAAAGTGTAAAATTCAATGTCATTTCAAATAATGATGCGCGTTATTTTCTGCATTAAAACATAAAATTAAAGAATTATTAAAAAAATTAAAGAGATAATGAATTTAAGTCTGCATCGAAATAATTTAAATCTATTTTAACAATCAACACCCCAATATAGTTTCATACTAGAATTCGAAGTTTAGCGGTACTTAACACGATGTAGATAATGAAAGCAAATAGGATTCAACCTGGTTAAAAATAAACATGATGAATAAACATGAACATCCGGTTAAGATGAACTACTAAAATAATTTAGCAATTTCTTTTTAGGAAATAAATGGTAATTTTATTACGTCTTTTGATTTTTATAACAATTTAATTGCATCCGGTCTTTTGCAAAATTTTATTTAATTTCATGATACACGTCTCTAAACTACAGAAAACAGTTATTATTATACATATATTTCTTAACTGTTATGTTATTATACATATATTTCTTAATAATTCCTTAAAAATACTTTTTCTTACTTTCCCTACAATACATGGTAATGTATAGGAAAAGTATTGGAATCGTGCCGATAATTTCGACGGAATCGTGCCGAGTTTTCGGCAGATCTACAGACTTTGGGGAATACGAAAAATACTCTAGAATACGAAAAAAATATTTTTAGCGTGACGTCTGTGTGTGTGTGTGTGTGTGTGTGTGTGTGCGCGCGCGCGTGCGTGCGTGCGTCTGTCTGTCTGTCTGTGCAATATATGCGACTCTAACTGAAAAACTAATGGATCAAATTTCATAAAATTTGGTAGGTAAGTCCCTAGTGGGGGATTCTGGCGCTGGTTACATTTTGGAGCGATTCGGAATTAAAGAGCCTGCCTTTTTTATGTTTTTGCGAAATGGCCAGCAAAATTTGCCTGTATCCACTCCAGCTAAAAAACTAATAGACCAAATTTTACAAAATTTGGTTGACAATTCACTTGTGGGTTACTCTGGTGCTGATTAGATTTCTGGAAAAAATAACCCGCCTTTTTTGCGAAATGGTCCTCAAAAATTGTCAAAATCTAAAATAAAAGACTACGTATGCTCAAATATATCCATTAAATGCTTGTTTTATACATAATTTTTGACGATGGAAAGAATAAGATCAACCCCATTACACTAGGAATAACCGTTCTCGAGATATTTTAGTTTTTTCGCATTTTCGCTACGCCACCTTTGAAAATAAGTCCAGTTACCCAATGAGAACGAAAATTGATTTAATAGTGAATTAAATTTAATTAAAATAAAGAGAATGTGTATATAAGTCTGCATGGAAAGTCATGTGCTGCCCGCATCAGATTTTTTTATTTTCCTTTTAAACTCCTTTATGAGTCTGATAGAATGTTAGATTATATCAGACTTGTGTAAAAATGTTCTTCCATTTCTATTACTTTCCCTGCAATACATTGTAATGTATAGAAAAAATATTGGAATCATGCCGAAAATCGCAACTCGAGTTTTCGACGGATCTACATTTTTCGAGACCTCTAGGACACGAAAAAACTATTTTTAGCGTGACGTCTGTCTGTGTTTATGTATGTCTGTCTGTCTGTCTAACTGTGCAGATATTGTATCCACTCTAACTAAAAAACTAATTGACCGAATTTCATAAAATTTCAAAAAAACTACGTATGCTCAAATATATCCATTAAATGCTTGTTTTATACGTAATGTTTAATGATAAAAAGAATAAGAACAAACACAACCCCACTAGGACAAACCGTTCTCGAGATATTTTAGTGTTTTCGCAGTTCCGCTACGCCACCTTTGAAAATAAGTCCAGTTACCCAATGAGAACGAAAATTGAACTAAAATTGCAAATTCACTGTAATTTAAATAATTATGAGTGTTATTTTGTGCCATTAAACTTAATTTAATGAATTATTGGGGAAATAAAGATAACATGAATATGAGACTGTAGGGAAAGTCATGTGCAGCCTTAGATTTTTTTAATTTGTAGGTGAATTACTAAAATGATTTATCAATTCCAATTTAGTAAATAAATGGTAATTTTATTACGTCTTTTGATTTTATAACGCTTTAATTGCATCCGGTCTTTTACAAAACTTTATTTATTTACATGAAACACGTCTTTAGACCACAAGGAACCGTTATTATTGTAAATTATTTCTTAATAATTCTTTAAAAATACATTTTCTTATTAATTTCCTCGCAATACATGGTACTGTGTAGGAGGAAAATATTGAAATCGTCTCGAAAATCACAGATCGAATTTTCGACAGATCTGAACGTTTCGAGCATTCTAAAACCTGAAAAAGAAATATTTTTAGCGTGACATGGATCAAATTCTGCAAAATTTGACAGATCCATCCCTTGTGGGTGAACCTGGTGCTGGTTAGATTTTGGTGTGGTTATGAAAAACAGAACATGCCTTTATCACAAAATTTGGTAAATAAGTCTCTTGTGTGTTACCTATAAAAAACAGGGTTTTTTTTTATCCCGAATCGTACCAAAATCTAATAAGCACAAAATAAACCACAAGTGACTTCATATGAAATTTTGTCCATTATTTTTTTAGTTTGAGTGGATGCAGTCATTGCACACATACACACACACACACACACACAGAGAGAGAGAGAGAGAGAGAGAGAGAGAAGAGAAAGAGAGAGAGATGTCACACTGAAACTAGTTTTTTTGTATTCCAGTGGTCCCAAAATGTGTAAATATGTCGAAAACTCGAGTTGCGACTTTCGGCACGATTCCAATACTTTCCCTATACATTACCATGTATTGCAGGGAAAGTAAAAATGATTGTGGTACGGAGCATCAATATAACATTAAACGCCTGTTTAGAAACAAAACAAAAAAAAAGGTGGGGAAGAGGCGTGAAATCTCGCATCTATATTTATCATAGGAGTACGCAAGTAGATTTTAGAAGTACGCCATCAAAAACAGTTTGGAGACGACTGGTCTAATAATCGAATTCGAAAATTTTCAAGGAAGCAATACTTTCTTCTCCATACAAACAGCATCACTAAGTAGCAAGAATGAAATTTTGTTCCTAAAAGGGGGCATCATCGAGTAGTTTATTACATAGCGGCGTCCCTAAATATATAATCTTGTGTTCATATTTCCCAGTGCATCTATTTATCTATCCATTCAAACAAGTGGTGCTCTACTGTGTTTATATGTTAATGCCCGTGATGGAGCACTTTTTGACATGGCTGGCTTTTCCACATCTGTCATTGTTTCAAACTGTTTTCCCGGCAGAATCGTGAGCGAATTATTCCCAAAATTACCAGGGGTGCGGCCGATGGATCTGGATGTGTGTGCAGGTGGAGGGGGGGGGGGGAGTCGATCCTTTGTGACGACCCCCCTTCTTTCTCTTTGTTGCTCCCAACCGTGTGTGAGTATCACAATTGCATGCATAATATAGCAACATTATTGCAGCCTGCGGCCGGCGGATACAAAGAAAGGTGCTCTCACTGTGACCGAGAGCGTTTCCTGGGATGGAGCTGAGGTGAGTACCGTTTTGCTAAGAAATATCGTGTATGGTTATATTCTTGTGGTGAAAGTTCGCATTAACTGCTGCATTTTGAATGAAAATCAAATACTCAAAATGCTCTGAAATTCATGACTGCACTCAAACCTCCCTTTTCAATAAGTATACCTCAAAATAAAATAAAATAAAGTATTTTGTACTGCACTAGCACGATTTTAGATCAGTTCAGAGACTGTATTTATCGAAAAATCGAGACCATCCTGAGAACAGTCATCCCCTTGCTTCAACGCTGGCACAAATAAAAAAAAAACATCCGATGTGGTCAACAGATGACTTTCCCGACGGACTCAAAATTAATTTTTTGCTTTATTTCTTTAATAATTCATTAAATTGAGTTTAATGGCACAAAATAACACGCATAATTATTTGAAATGACATTGAATTTTCCCTTTTTAATTCGCTTTCGTATTCATCGGGTAACGGAACGCATTTTCAAAGGCGGCGTAGCAAAAATGCGAAAAAGCTAAAATATCTCGAGAAAGGCTAGTTATAGGGCAATGATGGGGGCTGATCTTATTCTTTTCATCGTCAAAAATGACGTATGAAACAAGCGTTTAATGAATACATTTGATCATACGTAATATTTTATGTTAGATTTTGTCGCAACAAAAGACTCCTCGAATCGCATCATAAGCTAATCAGCATCGGGGTAACCCACAAGTAATTTATCTACCAAATTTTGTGAAATTGGGTCGATTAGTCTTTTTAGCTAGAACGGATACATAAGAATTTTGAGGGCAGAAAGAGGCAGGTTCTTTTATCTCGAATCTTACCGAAATTTAATCAGCACCATCAGAGTAAACCACAAATGACGTACCTATAAAAATTTTATGAAATTTAGTCTATCAGTTTTTGAGTTAAAGTGGGTACATACATTGCACGGACAGACACACACACACACACACACACACACACACACACAGATGCCATGCTAAAAATGGTGTTTTCGTGTTCTGTGGTCCCAAAACGTGTCGAAAACTCGAATTGCGATTTTCGACACATATAAGATTTTATGAAATTGTGTCCATTAGTTTTTGAGTTTAGAGTGAATACATACATTGCACAGACAGACACAGACGTCACGCTAAAAATAGATTTTTCGTGTTCTAGAGGTCCCGAAACGTGTAAATCCGTCGAAAATTCGAGTTGCGATTTTTGACATGATTCCAATAATTTCCATATATATTAATTACCATGAAAAAAATTCTGATGTGGGTCAACATATGGCTTTTCTTACATTATGCAACGGCTTCACTTCTTTCACCAGCGAAATTGGGATATTAAAAATCCATAACCCGAAATCTTTGACTTTGTATTAACACCGCGTTCAGTAAAATGGGGGTGTTTTTAGTAGATTGTGTCCAAACATAATGCTTTATTCATATTCACGAGCAAAACTCCATCAAAATGAAATGGACATTGAATTCATATACTGTTAAATAAATTACTATGGGTGAATTCTTGGACGTCAATATATAAAACTAATACAAAAAGCATCTTCTAGAGTGAATGGAACGAACTAGATCCACGAAAATGATGTTGACAGATTTGCTGCATAATGTGGTATATATGGAAGGTGAACTTATTGGATAACACTTACTTTTTTCATGTTATGGAATAATTTTTTTTATAAAATTATTTGAAAACCGTACAATGTCTCGAAAACGGTCGGTTTATGCTAGCGTTCTAATGTTTGTGTCATTTATCTTCCATTAAAAAATGACGTATGAAATAATTATTTATTTACCAGCATTTTAAGCTCTCGTTTTTTTAAAGGATGTTTTCAAAAACGTATTCGAAAATCGTGCAATATCTCGAGAACAGGTCATGTGAGCGTTCTTAAGTTGCATCATTCATTTTCTAATGAAAATCTACGTATTACGTGATAATCTATTTATCATTAATGAAAGTTTTGATTCTTTTAAAATTTCATCTAAAAATTCAGGAGTCTTTCAGACATTCAAATGGCGTTTAAAATCAAAAAGGTTCCAATATTTACTGGCAGCAATAGTCGTATCATATTTTGAAACGCTCCATTCGTTTGTAAAATATCGCTTCCACACACACATACACACACGGACATCACATCAAAACCATTTGATTCGAGTTCAAGAATACGTGAATCGTATTCGTCGGTTCGTCGAAAACTCGAATTCGAATTTTCGACCTTGTCACAATACTTTCCTTATATTATAACATGTATGTAGGGAAAGTAACGAACACCTTTTGTGTATGGGGATGGTACATCTGACGATCAACCAGGGATGAAACATTTAACGTATAAATGTTATACATTACACACGTATAAAACAACTTATAATAAGTATAAAATGTAAAAAAAAACACATATAATACATATAAAATATAAATAGAATAAAATATATTCTTATAGCTGCAAATTGTTTCCCTACTTAAAAAGTAATAATGATCCTACGAAATCTCATTTCTCAGGGAAGAAAATTAAAAAAAAAAACGTGATGTCTGTGGGATAAAAATATATCTAAAGTTTTTAAAAACCTGAAAATAATTTCTGCTTCCTATCTTTTCCATGTTCGAAATTTTGGGAAATTCTCTCTCTCCCCCCCCCCCCCCCCCCTCCAAAACAAAATAACATTGAAACCCCCTGTCCCTCAACTACCTATCTTTTCTAAGTAAAAAATTACTATCAGAAAGCCCTGGGTAAGTCGCAAAAACTCTGAATCTGGCAACACTGCCATGACTGGCTGAAATTTCTTGTTTTTAGTCCAAGACAAAAAAAATAAATAAATAAATAAAAGACTAAAATAAAAGAATAATACATAAAATATAAAATGAAATATAAAATAAAATTTTAATTTACTTCATTATTTTTAAGGCCTTTTTTGCACTTTATTTCATGGAACTACTAAGGGTTGTTCTACTCGTTGTGTTTTAACGTATAAAATGTATAAACTGAGACGTATAATATGTGCGTACTACATGCACATATAATATGTTTCGCGTATTATAGTGCCATCCTTGGGATGTCTTTTACGTCGATTGGAGTATCACAATTTAAAATAATGATGTCATCTGCGTCAAGGTCGTAGCCAGAAACGAAATTCAGAGGGGCTGAATTGAAATTCAAGGGAAGGCTCAACAAACTTGAAGGAGGAGTTCACTAAAAACACTATTAGCATTCTTAAACCGTAATATTCATTATTATATATTGCGATCCATATAAATTATTAACAAATAATCAATTACAGATTTAAATTTGTAAGCTAAGAGCTTATTAGAAAATCAATATTAATACATAATAATTACAATCGATTTAAATATAAACATTAACTAGTAGCAAAGCCGTTAATTGAAGAAAATTTCAGATAGTAAATACAAATTAACACTCTCTTAACTACTTATTAGCTGATTTGGACGCACTAATGTATGACAGTGAAAGCCGCAACAATATAAAAGTATCCTAAATATTATTATCTTAATTATTAAAAAATTAAATATTTTTAAATTAAATATGTAAAATAAATGGATCATCTGTATAACCACAAATTTAGCTACATTAAAAAATCTGTAAAATGAAGTAATTTATAAAAAAAATCTCATAAAGCAATTTTTATGAAACATTTGAATGGCATGTTGGGTGAAATTTCATACTACTACTAAAAACGTAATATGGGGTAAACGTATGGGGTAAACGTAAACGTAATATTTTCAGGGAAGCTGATTATACCTCTTGGGGGGGCTTAGCCCCCTCTGGCCCCTGCCTGGCTAAGGCCCTGATCTGTGTACTAACAAAATATCAAAAATATCATCTCAAAATATAGGGGGGGGGGGGGGTAATGGTAGAAAAAGAAAATGCATCAAAATTATTAAATTATTATTTGATAATAACAGTTTATTCTTTTTGTGTACATGAATAAATAATTATCATTAAGATTGTAAAAATATAACGTTTAATACATTTAAAACCACTTGTCAAAATCGTTTTCTTCTTTTTCTGGGAAATCGAATTTTTTTGTTTTTAATTTGTGCCACTTTTAAAACAAAGGTGCATGTAATATGTCATTAATTATTTCGGTAAAGAAAAAAAACATTTCTTAAATTTCTTTAATTGCAAGCCTTATCCAGAAATCAGCCCAGACACTATTAATGATTCCTCTATTGATCAAGTAACCAGGCCTTTTATAGACAACAGTGTGATTCTCAGATTTTAAAGGTATAGCTTTCGATTTTTTTTTTTTTTTTATCTATACCATGAAGATCAAAGTTTAGTCTATTCTTCGTGATCATACGGAATGTTGTAACTTCTGATAAATAAATAAATAAATAAATTCTAATTTGTACTGCATAAGTTCTTAAGAGAAAGAAAAGCTTAACGTTACATGGTGAGTGTGTAAATTGAAATCAATTGTTTCTTAACCAAAACATTTAATAATATTTGCTTTAACTACAACTGTACAAAAAAAAATCTGATGTGGGCAGTACATGACTCTCCCATACTCAAATTTTTATTTATCTTGTTTCACTATACTTTAATATTTCATTAAATTAAGTTTAATTGCACAAAATAACACGCATAATTATTTGAGATGACATTGAATTTGCAGTTTTAATTCAATTTTCGTTTTGGTTTGTTAACTGGGCGTATTTTCATATAAGCGGCATAGCTAAAAAGTGAAAACAACTAAAATACCTCGAGAACAACTAATCCTATAGTAGTGGGGTTTGCCTTAATTTTTTCATCGTTAAATATTACGTATAAAACAAGCATTTAATGGATACATTTGAGCAAACGTATCTTTTTATTTTAAATTTTGACGATTTCGCAGGTCATTTCGCAAGAAAATGCATGTTCTTTTTTCCCAAATCGTACCAAAATCTAATCAGCACCAGGGTGACCACAAATGACCTACCTATAAAATTTTATGAAATTAGGTCCATTAGTTTCGAGTTATAGTAGATACATACATTGCGCAGCCAGAGACACATATCATTTCCTTTTCCCTGCAATACATGGTAAAGTATAAGGAAAGTTTGGAAATCGTGCCGAAAATCGCAACTCGAGTTTCCGACTGATATACACGTTTTGAGACCTCTAGATCATAAAAAACTATTTTTAGCTATATACATATATATATATATATATATATATATATATATATATATATATATATATATATATATGTATATATATATGTATGTATGTGTGTATGTGTGTATGTATATATATATATATATATATATATATATATATATATATGTGTGTATGTATATATATATATATATTATATATAATTATTAATTATATAAATAAAAATGAAAAATAATAAACTAAGTCAAAAACATTAGAAAAATCAAAAAATAGGAAAATAACATGCATTAACATTAATGTTTTGAATTTTATTTTCGCAAAAAAATGTAACTTTTGTCAGTATTGAAACTACGTTTTGAGTGCCCTTATAATGGTGTATAGTGGCATTCTCGATTATCCATTTTTCATATGAATTACTTGTTTAGTAGGAATTTTCATCTTTGATTCATATTCATATTCATGTTTGCATATTTGGGAAGTTGTATTCTGAATTGCTTGTCCAGTCTCCAGCTTAGACTCACTGGACGGGTTTGGGAGTAACTCCGTGAACGTTCGTACTGCCTCCCTGGTAGAATTTCGACTTGTTCATTCCGGTGCTTCTAGATTAAGCTGTTGAGGTTGATCGTGTATACACGTGGTAGAAGAATGGTTCATGCCGCATGGTAATACAATTTTCTTAATGTATCCTTTTTTCATTTTTTGTTGCCTGTAGTCTGAGTTTAAGTATTTATAGTAATGTACTATTGCTTAATCTGAAACAGGCATTTGTTTGGGTTAATTGGAATTAAATACTCAGACCTGACGATGAATTTAATTCTAATTAATCATCGAATTTGGGATGGTGCTGTTCTTTTCTCTTATCGGCATTATGGCTTTGAATTTGCTTCTATGGTGATGTTAATATTACTTGAATTGTATTTTTTTATTTTTACATAATTCTTATTATTACATTTCAAATATATATATATATATATATATATATATATATATATTCAAAACGATTATTTCATAAATACCGTAGCTTGCTAAAAATATTAAGGATACTTTGCAAATATGAATATGTAAAGAAATTAAAGATAATAAGTAAAAAGGAATGACAATGCAAAATACATTTAATTTATTGCGCAAATGCAGATTATAAATAAAATGTTTTCAATAATAATAATAGTTTGAAAGTTCAATGATAGAAAAGAGAGAAGTTGCAACTCGAAAAACCTAACTTTCTAACAAACCTACAAAATAAAAGTATAAAACAGCGAATCTTCAATCAAATGGAAAAAAAATACAAATTTCGAGTCATCAAGTTAAAGAAAATCAATAAATTTCAATGGTATGGAAACGATAATAGAAAAACATAAAAAATCAAGCATGATTGCTATAGACATGGTCAAGGGCTGAACTAGGGGTGCACAACCTTTTAGCATCTGCGGGCCAATTTCACATAGACTAAGCAACGAAAGTCTATCTGAAATTGACCCGTAGGAGCTAAACCGCTGGGTGGTACCCCCCCCCCCCCCTTGCGCGTGCCGCAAGGGGGGGGGGGGTACCACCCAGCATTATATTTTTAGGAAATACCGGAACAAAAAATTCAAAGCGAAAATTAAAAACAAATACAGAAATGAACAAAACAGCTCACTTGCTTCAAAAACGTATATACATGTCTGCAGACATCGCCAAAATCCTTTTATTTTTTTGTAGAGCTAGTGGGAAATTTGACATTGTTTGATTTTCATTATTCTTTCAATGTCTGGTTCAATGTTGGATACAGCGATTCGTATTCCCTCCAAGTGTTCATCAGTTAGACGGGAACGACCTTTTGATTTCACTTGTTTCATTAATGAAAATGATTGTTCACATAAGTAGGTACTCCCGAATAATGTTATCGTATTTTGAGCGTGAATTTTCAATTTTTCCATTTCACAAGGCAAGTAATTTTTGTAAAATTCTAGCAAAAAAACTTCGGAAAATTTAGCTTTCAATTCGGAGTTATTCGAAATTTCGATAAGCTCCATCTGAAAATTGACGGGCACTGGTTCAATATTTGTCGCGAATAGTATTGCAAACACTTCCAAAGATTTCTCAAGTTTGTTGGTTTGTAAACTTATGTTGCAAATCTTTAATTTTATCCTTTCTCAGTTGTCCTAACAACTCCTTTTATTTGTCAGAAACGTGTCTTGTCATTGTATTTGTCAACAACAGCATATGCCAGACGTATGTCAGAAAATTCTCGCCAACAGCAAGCCAACGAAGGACTACCATGGCAGTGTAATAATTCAAACATTCCACTTCTCATTGTAAAAATTAGACAATTTTTAATTTAAAGCTGTTTGATTTGCTCTTTTCATTTGTTTTGTAGTCGAAATCTTAAAGAAAATTTGATATAAAACATAATTTTTTATAAAATTCTATGATACAGTTACCCAGTTGAGGGTGGCGGCGGGTCACACACGATTAGACCGAGGGCCGCGGGTTGTGCACGACTGGGCTAGACCTTAAAAAATTGAATTTTCACTTCACCATCCTTTATTTTTCCTTCTTTATGTACGTTGTCCAAGTAGAAATAGTTTATAGATATAATCTGTCCATTTCTTCAGAAACATACATATTTTGTGCTTGCTTCGTCAAAATACTTGGACCCGAAGAAGAGTTTTGACGAAGTGGACAATTCCATTTTTTAAGAACAAGCCCTTGTCCACGTGTATAGCAATATTGCTTGATTTTTTATGTTTTTCTATTATCGTTTCCATACCATGAAATTTGTTGATTTTTTTAACTTGGTGACTTGAAATTTGAACTTTTTTCCATTTGCTGTTTTATAGTACTTCTATTTTGTAGGTTTATTAGAAAGTTAGGCTTTTCGAGTGGCAACTTCTCTCTTTTCTATCATTGGACTTTCAAACTATTATATATATATATATATATATATATATATACAATACAAATGTTAAGTAAAATATAACTTTTACTAGAAATATTAAAACGGGATATGCCCATACTATCATAAGGCGCATTGCAGCACATACAATATAAGCACGAATATGGATTCAAATGAATAAGAAATGAAAGAAGTAAAAACGGATGGGGATGCTTACAAGGAAGTCGAACGGCCAAGGGGGATTACGACCCCTTGTTCCCGGTTGAAGCACGCTTTTAATCCCAGGAAACGTTCCCGGAACCAGACTCGCCTGAAGCAGTCCTCCATATACCAACGCTGGAAAAGCAAAATCCAATCCACTGAAAAAGCAAATCCAATCCATTGAAAAAGCCAAATTCAATCCATTGAAAAACGTACTTGAAAACCCAGATCACCAACATGAAACGATACTAATAGCAAGACTACTTGGATGCCTAATGTCTAAACAACCTATAACATCCATATCAGCACTGACTTTTCATTACGTGCAAGTCCTAGTAAGTCCTTATAACATGTTACGGTTAAGATACATGTCACAGTTAATCTTTTTGCATCCAGCGTGACGTAACTATAATAGTTCATAGAATTTTGCATAAAAGTCCTGATCATACTTTTTGTATGATTTTTCATAATAATGCTTTAGGAAATGTAACGGATATAGCTGTTTTTTCGCTTCACATACCAAATTACGTTCGCATATAATGCGTTCGGTCTTGGTTGTATTTAATCTTTTAATCCTGTTAAGATGATTGAGTATTAAGTTACGTAGTACGCCTATACTCAAGTTGGAATTCCAGCTGATGATATAGTTTATGCTGACATCAAAGGTCTTTCTTTTATCATACATTTTAAAGCAAATACTTTCTTTGTTGTCGTAATAAATGCTTATATCTAAAAACTCTGTTATTTCTTTCTTCACTTGTTTTGTTTCGATCAATTCCAAATTTGCGGGATAAAAGTTGAAGTTAAATTGATAATTACTTTCAAAATTTCCAATAAGCACATCGTCCACAAATCTGAAATAGGGAATTTCATTTAGATAATGAGTTCCGATCTCATACTTATTCAAATAGATATCAGCCAACATGGAGGAACAGCCACCCCCCATGGGTATACCTTGAATTTGTTGATAGAATGAATCTCCGTTGTAAAGTAAGTTTTCATATAAAACGAATTTGATGAGGTTTTCGTAACTATTGATGTTGATAAATAGATGCAAATTGTATTCATGAAATGTTTCGATCATGATCTCAAACAGATCCTTTAAATTTATGTTATTGAATAAATCTTTAAAATCGTAGCTTTTAAGGTGTAATCTCTCTGGTATTTTGCTCAACTTTTCTATGACTTCATTACTATTTGATACCATTACCGTACCACTTGATTTTATTTTCGCCATTGTAGGTCTTAAAATATTCAGCAGGATAGCATTTGCCTTAGTTAAATAAGTTCCACATCCCACAGTCACCGGTCTAAATTTGACGGGTGACTTATGCATTTTAGGTATTAATACCAGGTATGGAAATTTGATTGTAGTGATTTCAATACCGATCCTTTTATACAATGCTGTGATTTTGTTTTCATTGGCCGTTTTAGACAAAACATTTAGTTTATACATTGTTTCGTTGTCGTAACATTTTTTTAATTGCTCTACATAGTATTTTTTACAAGTAAATGCATAGTTTGAGGTAACTTTGTCCATATAAGTGATCCATATAAGTGATCCATATAAGTTGTCCAGATAAGTGAGTATATATATATATGTTGAATCTTAGTACAAGTACTTGTACCACAAAAGTTCCGTTCAATCCAAAAATATGATCTCGAATTTCAGTTGATTTAAAGAGGAAAAATTGCTTGTTGCTTCTTTCTATGAATGTTTTAATTTCTGAAATGCAAAAAGGTAAAAAAATTCGCCCCCCCCCCCCTTCTCAATAGGCCAGCTGAGATTATAATTCCTGTGTGCTGTTTTTGTAACCATAAAGAATTTCAACCTACTTTAAACAAAACAAACTCTCTTTATCAAGCAGATTTCTCCTTATTCAGATATTCTATTGTATATTGTGTATTTTTAAGGAAAGTGAAGAACTTCTAAAAGCCCCCTTTGCTCACATGAAGTTTTCGCATGAGATCGCGTAATGTTCAACTGCCGAAAAACAACGACTTTTGCGACGCCGATACCTGCTCGTTGATTTCGGTCGCCGTCGCCGATGTCATCCGGCGGCGAGGAGGTAACTGTCACCCAGGCGGTCGCAAGGAAGAGCAACTGCGGCGAAAAAAAAGTCATTCTGCGGTGTCAAGATAGGATAAGTCGCTGCAGCGACGACTCTTAACGTCAAATCGTATTTAGAACCAACGACAGGATCTGAGCCAATCATCTCGGCAAAAACAAAAAAATCTGATGCGGGCAGCACATGACTTTCCCTGCAGACTTATATCCACGTTCTCTTTATTTTAATTAAATTTATTTCACTTTTAATTCAATTTTCTTTCTCATTCGGTAACCGGACTTATTTTCAAAGGTGGCGTAGAGAAAATACGAAAAACTAAAATATCTCGAGAACGGCTAGTCCTAGTGTAATGGGGTTGGTCTTATTCTTTTCTTCGTTAAAAATTACGTATTAAACAAGCATTTAATGGATATATTTGAGCATACGTAGTTCTTTAGTTTAGATTTTGACGATTTTTGCGGGCCATTTTGCAAAGAAAGGCGGGTTATTTTTTTCCGAATCGTACCAAAATCTAATCAGCACCAGGGTGACTCACAAGTGACTCATCTACTGAATTTTATGAAATTCGGTCCATTAGTTTTTCAGTTAGAGTGGATACAAACTTTTGCGGGCCATTTCGCAAAAAAAGGCGGATTCTTTTATCCCGAATTCTACCCAAAACTAATCAGCACCAGACTCGCCCACAAGTGACTTACCTACCGAATTTTGTGAAATTCGGTCCATTAGTTTTTTTAATTAGAGTGGGTACAAAATCTGCACAGACAGACACACAGACACACACACAGACGTCACGGTAAAAATACTTTTTTCGTATTCTAGAGGTCTCGAAACGTGTAGATCCGTCGAAAACTCGAGTTGCGATTTTCGGCATGATTCCAATTCTTTCCCTATACATTACCATGTATTGCAGGGAAAGTAAAAATCTGATGTGAGCAGCACATGACTTTCCCTGCAGACTTATATTAACGTTCTCTTTATTTTAATTAAATGTATTTCACTTTTAATTCAATTTTCGTTCTCATTCGTAAACCGGGCTTATTTTCAAAGAAGGCGTAGGGAAAGTACGAACAACTAAAATATCTCGAGAACGGCTAGTCCTAGTGTAATGGGGTTGGTCTTATTCTTTTCGTTCTTTAAAAATTACGTATTAAATCAGCATTTAATGGATATATTTGAGTATACCCATTTCTTTAGTTTAGATTTGAACGATTTTTGCGGGCCATTCTGCAAAAAAAGGCAGGTTATTTTTTTCTGAATCGTTCCAAAATCTAATCAGCACCAGGGTGACCTATACGTGACTCATCTACCGAATTTTGTGAAATTCGGTTCATTAGTTTTTCAGCTAGAGTGGATGCAAGCTTTTGCGGGCCATTTCGCAAAAAAAGGCGGGTTCTTTTATTCCGAATCGTACCCAAAACTAATCAGCACCAGCCCCGCCCACAAGTGACTTACAAAATTTAGTGAAATTCGGTCCATTAGTTTTTTAGTTAGAGTGGATACAAAATCTGCACAGACAGACAGACACACAGACAGACACACAGACACACAGACAGACAGACACACAGACACACACACACAGACGTCACGCTAAAAATGGTTTTTTCGTATTCTATAGGTCTCGAAACGTGTAGATCCGTCGAAAACTCGAGTTGCGATTTTCGGCATGATTCCAATACTTTCCCTGTACATTACCATGTATTGCAGGGAAAGTAAAAATTATGAAGAAATAATATATATTTTTTTTATTCAGATTTTTAAACATTAAAATTAAATTCAAATTCAAAACATCTCAAAAAAATAAATTCAAACACCTCAACAAAATAAATTCAAACACCTCAACAAAATAAATTCAAATACATCAACAAAATAAATTCGAACACCTCAACAAAATAAATTCAAACACCTCAACAAAATAAATTCAAACACTTCAGAAAAAAGGACTCATGTGAGCAGCACATGACGTTCCCTATATATATATATATATATAGATTCCATTTCCTTTTTATTACTTTAATAATTCATTAAATTGCGTTTAATTGCACAAAATAACGCGAATCAGTATTTGAAATGCCGCTGAATTTTCACTTTTAATTCCATTTTTGTTTTCATTGAGTGATTGAACGTATTTTCAAAGGCGGCGTAGCAAAAATGCGAAAAAACTAAAATATCTCGAAAACGGCTCGTCCTAAAACAATGGGGGTTGTCTTATTCTTTCATCGTCAAAAATTGCGTATAAAACAAGCATTTAATAAATGTATTTGAGTGTAGTCTTTTATTTTAGATTTTAACGATTTTCGACACGATTCCAATAATTCTCTATACATAGCATGTATTGTAGTTAAAGTAAAAAGATCTGATGTAGTCAGCACATGACTTTTACTACGTAATGTTAGGATTTTATTATAATTTATTTTTCTTTTAGTAGTCCAATAATCCAGTAGTACGAGATCCAAGACACAATAATTTTTGCTTTGAATAAACGCAAATTGATCAGATGAACTATATAACTTAGCAGAGACCTGACTTTTTCATGTCAATAACAACTATGAAATGGGCATCAATGACGGAAATCGGAACGTTACGAAAAATGCAAACAGTTTGGGCGCTTATATCTCCGAATCTAATGGATAAAAATGTAAATATTTGTTCTTTGTTTTAGGGGGGTTAAATTTATGAATATATAAAAAATAATTTCAATATTTTAATCTGAGCTTTTTTCCCTCATACCTCTCTAACAAGTTAAGCTTTATCGTAAATGTAGAAACTAGCATATTTCATTGATTTTAATTTTATTGTTGCTGTATGTTTTCCTTACATTTCTTCAGATTAAAACTTTTTTTTAAATTCACTTTAAGTATGACATTGGTGTATGTATGTGTGTAGCTATGTGAGCAAGATTTATATTTACTAAAGCTAAAAAACTATCGACACACAAAATCTTGAAGTTTGGTCAGTTGTACGTTGTTTCCATGTGCTATACAGGGTGTCCCAAAAAGATTGAAAAGCGCTTTAATTCTTTACCTGTTGGAGATAAGTGGGCAATGTAAATTGCAAAAATGTTGAAAGTAGGGTAGGAAATAAGACTACGTTAATGAAATAGTCCTCCCATTCATTTTCAAAAAGCTACACTTTTTAAATTTTTATACGATACCCTTAGACATATTGGGTCAATCAGAAAATTGTTATTTTTAATGCAACAAGATCATTAAAAAATCCGCATATCTGTATCTTTAAAAGCAACTGAATCATGATAAAGGAAAAAATCTGACTTATTCCACTTTTCCGTATCATGCGAAAGACTGATCACTGAAAATAGGAATCATAGACAAATTAACGATGGAAATTGTTCAGATAAAAAATACGTTAATATGTGTCAAATTTTTTTTATCACAAATGCATCTAAATAAAGCATTACACAGACAGAGATCATATAAAGCAGTGGTACTCGCTACGCGATTGGGTATCCTATGTATTATCATCCAGTTTTATCTTTTTTGTGATATGTCACACATTTACATTTCTAATTTGATATAGGATCCCCATTCACAATGTTCAATTTTCAATTAAATATAACTCTCTCAATTTTAAAGATACAGATTTATACGGTTTTTTAATGATCTTGTATTAAAAATAAAAATTTTCTGATTGACCCAATTTGTCTAAGGGGGTCGTATAAAAATTAAAAAAGGGTCACTTTTTGAAGATAAATGGGAGGGCTATTTCATCAACGTAGTCTTATATCCTACCTTACTTTCAACGTTTTTGCAATTTACATTGCCCACTTATCTCCAACAGGTAAAGAATTAAAGCGCGTTTCAATCTTTTTGAGACACCCTGTATAAATTTTGATATAAATTGAAAAAAAATTAGAATCCCCCCCCCCATCACCATAAGGCCTTCAAAAATCGAAAACAATTGAAATAGAAATATAAAATATCCTTAATAACTTGACCATATAAAAATAATGCTTTATTTATGAGTAATTTTCATAATAAAAATAATGTATAACCACACATATATGGCTATAAGATAAACCGTGCTCAAAGCTAATTTGTTTCTCTAAAGTTTCAGCGAGTCACAAATGTGTCAAACCAGAAAAAAAAAATTTTGATATGGACAGCACATGACTTTTCCTACAGACTAAAATTCATTTACTCTTTTATTCTTCCATAATTAATTAAATTGAGTTTAATTTCAGAAATTAACACGGATAATTGCACTGAATTTGTAGTTTTAATTTTCAATTTCCGTTTTCATTTGGCGAATGAGAGTATTTTCAAAAGCGACGTGGAAAAAATGCAAAGAAGCTTCAATATCTCGAGAACGGATTATCTTAGTGGATGTGGTTGAAATTACACTCCTATCGTCGTCAAAAATTAAGTATAAAACAAGTATTTAATGGATACATTCAATTATGTATAGTTTTTCATTTTAGATTTCGACGAATTTTGCGGGGCATTTCGCAAAAATGGGCAGGTTCTTTCTTTTATTTGCAGCGCACCAAAATCTAATCAGCACCAGAACAACCCACAATTGAATTACGCATAAAATTTTATAAGATTTCGTCAAATATATGTTGAGCTAGAGTAGATTGCATTGGGTTTTACTTTGCACAGGCACACAGGCAGACAGACACACACACACACACGCACCACACACACACACGCACCACACACACACACACGCACCACACACACACACACGCACCACACACACACACGCACCACACACACACACGCACCACACACACACACACACACACACACACACACACACACGCACGCACGCACACACAAACGTCAAGCTACAAATAGTATTTTTATATTCTAGAGGTTTCGAAACGTGTATACCCGTCGAAAATTCAAATTCCGATTTTCGACACGATTTCAATACTTTCCCCTATACATTATGCTACATGTATTTATTGTAGGGAAAGTAAAAAAAAAAAAAAATGTAAAACTGCAAATTTGATTTAATTTGAAGTATTAATTGCATTGTTCATTATTGCTCTGTGTGATGTATTGTGTGAGTGTGCTATTTTATTGACTGTTTGATTTTGTTCAATAAAACTCAATTTAATAAATATAAATAAAGAAAAAATAATTAAATAAACAAGAAATGTATGAAAAAGTCTTTATAAGGTAATTAGTAGACAGAGCCGTTAAATATTTTTATACACTTTTGAACACTTATTTCCTAGTCATATGAATTTTAGGAAAAACGAAAAGTGATATTTCCAAAACCGGAAATGGAAACCCGGAATTAAACTTCCAACCTCTATACATAAATGTGCGATGCCCTATACGATGTTGAATCTATATCAGTCATCATCTAAGTTCTATATCGGCAACCAATCCAGTGAAATAGATGTTTCAAGGAAAGTTTCTGGGCCGGAAATGGAATTCCTCTGTGAATCACCCTATCATCTCCAAAATTTGATACTAAATGCATGTACAGTTATTGTTTAAGCTCTGATAGCCAATCTTCAGAAATAGATATCTCAAGGAAAATGAAAATTTTTAAACCGGAATGGAAAAAGAGTTAGAAGCAAAACCCTTAAATGAGCCTCCCCCCCCCCCCCCCTAAATTTGGTGCCGAATTCATATCAATCACCCAAGAACAATCTATAGCAGATCCAGAGAAATAGAAGCCTCAATAAAATTTTAGTTGAAACAATGGTATGCTAAAAATTTTTGCTACTAATAAGTTTAAGTTTGTAGAGAAAACTCAAGATATTTTTTTTGTGAAAACAAACATTATGAAAAACTACTGGGCGAATTGCAACCACATTTTGCACTCTTCATCAGTGGCGCCCGTTCTTCATGCCCTTCATTAGTGGCGAAATGAAAATAAGTGGTGAACATGCGCTTAAATATAGACCATAACTACCAAACAAAATTTACATATTAATCAATTTAAATTTTTAAATACGAGGCATTTAAAAAATAATTTAATTATAAAATACAAATTACAATAAAAAGAAAAGGTTCACAAATTAAGTTCATAAAAGGGATCTCGTCAAAAAACAAAATGAAGCAACTACTATATTCATAAACATAGCCCAGTATATGATTAACGACCACTTTCATCCTATATTTGATAAAAAAAATTTTAATTAGCTGCAGTAACCCCCGTAATATTTTACTTTATGAATCCCTTTTTATTTATCTTTACCGTGATTCTATTTGCAATTTTGATCCCGGTCAGATCCTGAGTTATGCTTGGCGTCTCGTTCTCGACTCACTACGTGTCAAACTTTTATATCATTTTCTGTTAAAAAAAGTAGTAGTTGCTTTATTTCGTTTTTTGAGGACATTCCTACTGGTTACCATTTAATTTATGAACCTTTTCCTTTTATTGTAATTTATATTTTATAATTAAACTATTTTTTAAATGTCTCGTATTTAAAAATGTAAATTGATTAATATGTAAATTTTGTCGGACGGTTATGGTCTATACTTAAGCACATGTTCGCCACTTACTTTCACTTCGCCACTGATGAAAGACATAATAGGGCCCGAAAGCGTTATGGCTGAGTGATTTTAGCACGTCGTAAAAAGAAGATTTTAATAAAAGACTTTTAAGCCTATATTTTTGGGGTGTCTTAAATTTTAAAGTATTAATTAGTTGACTTGTTTCCATACTATTTTATTTTTATCACATTTTGTATACACTCACTTTCCTGAGTATGCGATTCCTGAGCATGCGAATAGTTCAAATTTCGACCGCCAGGGCTGATATCTGGCGCTGCACTCCCCGCAACTTGCATATTGAGCACAACTTATCTAACACATTTTGATGAAAAAAAAAGAGTTCCGAAGATTACACATCGTGAGTGGATCTCTGCGTAAACCTTTTAACTGTAGAAATGATTACTCTGCAGCAGAATCAATGCTGTCTTGTTGAAAGAATATTTTAACAAGCAACGCGCGATCCTGTACTTTGAGCTTTATGACACTGCGCCAGCCGTGAATTTGTGAAAAAAAAAAGGTTTTGTAACTCCTTTAATATGCGGCGGTTGTAAGATATACTTCATGCAAGTTAAGAGCGGGGCCTGATTATCACACGGACCTCCGAGGCCGAGGCCCCAAAATTTTAAGGGCCACTAAATTTTGTATATGATGAATTACAAAGTGTTCTTTAAAAGTAACTTTAAACTTTATAAAGTGTTATTTCATAATCGTCTTAATAAATGAAAACTTTGTCTTTTTCTCAATACAAATTTCCCATTTATTGTTTTATTGTAACTCTTAAGGCTTTGTTTCAATTTACAATAATCATAAATATTGTGGAATATTTATAATGTTCAGAACTTGTACTATAAAAGTATGCATGTTTTTTTGTTGTTGTTTTTTATTGTAACATTAAAATTTTGAAAAATATATTAATGTATCTGAAAAATACGTATTTTTCGACAAAAAAATATAATATTCATGAAGTAATGAAAAAAATAATATTCATGAAGTAAATCCTCCTAAAATTAAAACATAAAACTGAAATTACGAAAATAATTCATTGAAAAAGAAGAAAAATCTTTCTAAAATTTCAAAATGTTGGCATGTTGCCTTCCTACAAATATTCTAAATTTTTTAAAAATTGTACGTTCTTCTAATTCTTAATAAATTGCTGTGAAGTAAAAAGTATGGAAGTCTATATGTATACAAAAGAGTTCCGGGTCCCCAAATTCGGTATGTGAAGGTATATTGTGTGCCATGAGTGTATGAGGGTCCCGAAATGCCTCCAGGCTGTGGGCTTCTCTTTGGCTTGATCGGGACCTGATCACGAGGACAGCAGTATCAGATTTCCGTCCTGGCGACCGAAATTTTAACTATTTTGTTTGACTATAGAAATCGAAACCGCATACTCGGGAAAGTATGTGTAGTTAATTGGGTTGCCATTCGCCTAGTAGTTTTTCCCTATTTCAGGGATTAATTTGAATCACCCGGTAGAGTACCTAATATCAAATTTATACAAAGATATGGCACAAAGATCAGTTAAAGTCTTCACATTACTTCTTCACTCTGAACTCAACAGTCAGTCATATAATGATGCACTTGGCTGGAACTATTTCCTTTACGTTAATGATGCTGAAGAAAGCTTTTCAAGAACAAAGAGACGATAATACTGGAAAGTTTGGATTAGCAATAAATGAAGATTTGGTTTTAAAACCTCCCCCTAGGGTGTATATGCGTTGAAGATGCAATCAGCAGGTCATAACGAAACGACGGGTACACATCCTGAAGTAAATCATTCGGAACTCGGTTCATGCTAGCAAGTGTACCCCATCTTTACTCGGGATTTCAGACAAAAATGTATGTTATGGAAATTGATATGTAGTTAGGACTTGCGGTAATAATGAGTACACACTAATTGTCTGGTTAAATAATATATATATATATATATATATATATATATATATATATATATATATATATATATATATATATATATATATATATATATAAGAAAAAAAGGTTTGAATGTCCAATGAAAGAAAAGTGAGAAGCTGTAACACAAAAATTCAACTATCTAACAGACTTACGAAATAAAAGTATAAATCAACAAATTTTCAAGCAAATGGAAAAAATAAAATAAAAATCGAATCAACAAGTCAATAAAAAGCATCAAAATACAAAGGTATGAAATCGAAAAAAAAATAACAAACGAAATCAAGCACAAACGCTATACACGTGGACGAGGCTCTAAGCCTAAATCATGAATTGTTCACTTCTACAAAAATCGTAATCATGTCCAAGTTTTTTATAGAAGCAAACACAAAAATGTATGTTTCTGAAGAAATAGATAGATTATATATATAAACTATTTCTACTGTATATATATATATATATATATATATAAAAGAAATAGTTTATAGATATAATCTATTTCTTTTATATATATATATATATATATATATATATAGCTTCTCCATTTTGTTCCTTTCAATAATTATATCTTTCAAGGTAATAAATTATACTTACAAGTCTCAGGTGTTCCACAAGGTGGCTGTAGTAGCAGTATGTTAGCTAATTTATACCTATATCAATATGAAAAATTCTTTACTTCAACAGATTATAAAATTTACAGATATGTAGATGATCTGATTTGTCATGTATTTACTGATAACTATGTCATAGATATAGATTTCTATCCGGATAATTTGGAATACCTAATGAAACTACTATTAGTAATAATATTTATTATTTGGATTTAAATCTAATTATAGAACCTGCTCGTGGGATAGTTACTAATTTATACGATAAAAAAGATTTTTTACATTTAATATTAATAAATTATTACCTTTTAATTCCTGCAACTCGATTCAATTGTTTAGAAATATTATACTTAATCTATAAATTCTAAAAAGTTGATTATCAGATAAAAAATTTCATGCTTTGCACATTAATAACCTCAAAATTACCAGTAAAATGTATAAATATCCTGCATATTTAGTAAATGGTATAGTTAATAAGTTTCGATTAGCCTAAAATTCTCATAATCTCTCCTTAGTATCTTATTTTAGCCGTACTTCTTCATTCTCTTGAAATTATATTTTCATCTTTTTATCTTGCAGCTTTAACTGTTGAATATATCATTTTATTGCTTTTACGCAGTACAGTTTTTTTTTTTTAATTACTCTCTTTGGCAACAGCAAATCACATTTTATCATTTCTGCATTTGGCAACATTGGTCTAGTCATATTTTGCTCGTCATGGTTGTACTAATGAAGTGTATTTTAAGGTATTTATGTTTCCTTTATTTTTCCAATCTATATGCTTGTCGTCCATATAACACAAGTTTATAGATAAAATCTATCTTGTGTTTCAGAAACAAGCATTTTTGTGTTCATCTCGAGGGAATATATGGACTTGAAGAGAAGTTTTTCGAGATGAACTTATCTTAAGCATAAAGCTCTTCCATATGCTTGATTTTTTTGTTTTCCTATTTTCATTCCTCATCTTTGAAATTTGTTGATTGTATTTGTCTTTATGACTTGCATTACGCTTTATTATTTCCTCTTTATGTCTTAATTTCTTTTATTTCTTTGTATTTTGTAGAATATTTTGGAATAGTGTATTATGAGTTACTACTTACATTCTAACATTGGATTTACTAATTTATTTATATATATATATATATATATATATATATATATATATATATAAATAAATTAGTAAATCCAATATTTTTATATATATATATATATATATATATATATATATATAAAAATTGAAGGATATTAATCGAAAATTATGCATAAACTACTGTATGTACAAAAAAACCCATCTCTAGCATATCTGTTACAAATGAGTAACTATAAGCCAAGTCTAAGGATAAAGATAGAATGTTACATAATATATATATATATATATATATATATATATATATATATATATATATATATATATATATATATAAGCTAATAAAAGCTACAAAATAAAAGGATGAAAATGCATAGTAATGTATATTCAAGAGAATGTAGCTGTATGGCTAAAATAAGATACTAAGGAGAGATTTTTAAGAATTTTAGGCTAATCGAAACTTATGAACTATACCATTTACTTAATATGCTGGATATTCATATAATTTACTGGTAACATATACATATATATATATGTATTCAATTAGCCTAAAATTCTTAAAAATCTCTCCTTAGTATCTTATTTTAGCCATACATATACATTCTCTTGAATATTACAATGCATTCTCATCCTTTTATTTTGTAGCTTTTATTGTAGAATATCACATTTTACAGCCTTTACGCAGTACTGTTATTTATTACTCACATTTGGCAACAGTAGATCTCTACTTCACAAACATTAGAGAATGGCAACATTGGTCTTGTCATTTATTACTCGTCATGGCTGTACATTTGAGGTGTATTTTCAATTATTTATGTTTCTATCTATTTTTTCAATCTTTATGCTTGTTGTCCAAATAACAGGAATTTATAGATAAAATCTATCTCGTGTTTCAGAAACAAGCATTTTTGTGTTCATTTCGATTAAATATTTGGACTTGAAAAAGAAATTTTTCGAAATGAACTATTCTTAAGCCTAGAGCTTTTCCACGTGCAAGCTTTAATGCTTGGTATTTTTTGTATTCCTATTTTCGATTCCACACCATTGATATTTGTTGATTATCTTTAGCATGATAACCAGTAATATTCATTTTAATTTCCACATTACGGTTGAATTTCTTTTTTATTTCTTTGTATTTTGTAGGCAATCTTCAAGTTAGTTAGTGTATTATGAGTTACTACTTCTATTCTATCATTGGATTTTCATTTATAATAAAAATAATAATAAAAATAATAATTGATCTTCTGCCTAATGTTGTTGTCTCCTTAATTTATCTAGTCAGAACAGAGCATTAAAATATTTGTGACCACAAACCATTAATAAATTAACCTTTGATTTTGATAGGAAATGAGTTGTAAGTATTTGGCAATATAACAAGGAATTAAAATTATTATATATTATATATATATATATATATATATATATATATATATATATATATATATATATATATATATTTAATATATATATATATATATATATATATATATAATTTCCTCTTTATGTTTTAATTTCTTTAATTTCTTTGTATTTTGTAGAAAATTTTGGAATAGTGTATTATGAGTGACTACTTACATTCTAACATTGGATTTACTAATTTATATATATATATATATATATATATAAAATATGAAAGAGCAAATATGACAAAAATGAGAAACGGCAATAATAATTAGCTGAAGATAATAAATCAAAACATGGAAAACAATCAGTTGAAACTTCATAAAAATTATATATATATATATATATATATATATAATTCTCTCTAAATAGACTGAGAGATGCTTTATTTATCTCCCCCACCCCCCACCCCCAAGAAAGTTCGGTTAGAGCTAATGGTTCAAGTATACCACATTCCAGGAATTCTTATCTCATATTTTTCTTGAGATATATTCCTTTTCTTGAGAGCATAGTTCTCCTTTCCGGTCACCAAGAAAATCCACAGGAACTCTGCCTAGCCTAACTTCCTTGTTTTGAAGTCTGCAGCTACTATAACGAACGGTTGTTATTTACGTCCTTTCCCGATTGTGGGTAGAAGACATTTCTCCGGTTCTATGTTTAACTCTTTGATCCTTTGAAGCGACCTTCCCGACTCATACACACTTTTTCATAGTTCTTCATTCTCACAAACGGTGTCAAAAAATTTTTTTATTTTTTTTATCTTGCTCTGCTTTTTATCACCTTTATTATATTTTATTCTATTTGTTTCATTTTACATGCTCGGTTCAATACAGAGACCTAAAAGTTTTGCATGAAATCGAGCGTTTGCGTTAAAATCGAGTAAATCAGACTTCAATTTGTATTGTACAAATACAAATTGAAAAAGTTCATAATTTCCTAGTTAAATCAGAGCCGTAGCCAGGCAGGGGCCAGGGGGAGCTAAGTGCCCCCCACCAAGAGGTATACTTAGCCCCCTATCTCAGACAAAAAATATTAAATTTTTAGTATTTATATGAAATTTCATCTAGAATGTCACCCACATTTTGAATAGAAAATTTATTTGATATTCATTTATAAATGACTTCGTTTTAAAGATTATTTAATTTAGCTGAATGTGTGGTTATACTAATGATCCATTTATTTTCATATTCAATTTAAAAATATTTAAAAGTTTTTAAAATTATGACAATAGTATTTAGAATACCTTAGTATTATTGCGGGGTTCACTGTTATACATTGTAGAGTCAAAATCAACTGATACGTAGGTAAGAGTTAATATGAAGCATTAACTTGTATTAACTTTCAGAAATTTTCTTCGATTCATTAACAGCTTTACTACTAGTTAATGCGTATAATAAAATAAATTGTAATTATCATATATTAATATTGATGTATAGTAGCTATATGGATATTAATAATCGGCATTCAAATATAAAAATGCAATTAATAAAAATAATATAAATAATATAAATTAATAATAAATTAATATAAATATGCAATCATTTATTAATAATTTATATGGATTGAAAAATATAACAGTAGCTATTATAATTTATAAATGCTAATGATTGTGTTTTGGGTGAGACCCTCCATCCAGACTGTTGACCCCCCCCCCCCCCCTTGAATTTCACTCCAGTCCCTCTTCAATTTCGTCTCTGGCTACAGCCCTGTGTTAAAAGCGGTCCTGTTATATAACCTGGAAAATAATTCCTTAAGCACCCCAATAACTTATAAGTAAGGGAAGGACTATAAGTGTACACGTTAAATTTGTCAAAAGTAAAGTGACCATGCCCAACCGAGTAAAAGTGATTGCAGCGTCCCTAACGGAAAATTTTAAAAAAGGGGACAACGAACTTGGCAATAAAGAGATATGGGGGGGGGGGGGGTAAAGTGCCAATTACAAGGTGAGTAGGAATCGACAGCAAGAAAGAACAAAACGCGTATATGAAAAGTAATAAATAAATACCTGTCAAAAGTCGTATCATCAGGACCTGTAACACGGTGACACCTGCAATGGTGGTCAAAGTACGTGGTCCTATTCTTTCTCAAATTTAAATGCGCACTGTTGCTGGCAGAGAACATTCTGACCAGGCTGTACATTATGTTACTGTGCATTCAAATGTTGTTCATTTTAACCTTTCTGAATCGGTCAGCTATTCGCCAACAGCCATTTTGTATCAAACAAATACTTCGGTAACAGTTTTAGTGTCGATTACTACTCATTAAACAATGCTCTACAACTTTGTAATTGGATTTTTTTCGTCTATCTCGCTTCGTTGCCGAGTTCGTCATCCTAATCCTAATTTTTTAGATTATTCGCTAGGGGGCTTCTGCAATTCCTTCTATTCTATCGGATCTGATCACTTTACTATGCATTCATGGACCTTTTCTTACAAATTATTGGGGGGGGGGGGGGGTAATTAAGAACTTTCCTAGGAACGTATAAATTCAAATTCGGATCCTTGGGGATCTGAAAGCCACCGCTTGGCCACGGGTGGATGTTACACCTCGAATAACATCCCTTATGGGTGGAATGTCCGTGTTTACGACTTTGAGAAATCTCTTCTTAAGACGTTTCCTGACGAGGAAAAATTCATGTTTTCTGTAAAAAATAAAACTATATTTTCCTAACTTTTCCTTTGCAATAAATAAAATCTAAAGTATTTTACAGTCAACATAAATAAAAGCAAGAAAGTGCTCAACTCATCATGCATTACCACTCGGGGAGTATATTGTTTTGCGGTCAATGCCACTCATCAACACGATGCTGACGATGAAATAAATAATCAGTGAACGCAAAAATCACTAAAGCAAAGGTTTTTTAATTTTTCTGGTAGAAATTTTGTAACTTCGAATCCAGTAACAATACACCGGTGGTAGTGATCAGTTGGCCACTGTATTGCTTTACGCAACGCTCACTTATAGGACAGAAGACTCTTCTCCTTCCATATTCCTGAGCGCCTAAAATTTTTTAACGGTGAGCGAAGTAAAAATGCCTTCTATCATTACTGGATTTGAAGTTACAATACTTGTACCAGAAAAGTTCTGAAATCGTTAAGTTTTGTTCCATACACCGTGCTGACAAGCGACAATGATTACGAAACCATGGTTCACGGTGGTGATGGAAGATCAGTTGAACATTTTCTTGATTTTATTCAGAGCCCTGTTACAGGGTAGAAGTATTTTCATTATAGTTAATGTAGAGTTATCTGTAACGATTGAGTTTGTAAATGTGAACGGAGTTCTACCTCAAAATCCCAACCGGGTTGGCAAAAAATTATCCTTTAAAATGACTTATCAAAACTAAATGAAGGCAGAAATAACAAGTAAAAAAGGGGCAAAAAACATAATTTTTCAAAAAATTATCTTTTAAAATGACTTTTCAAAATTAAATGAAGGCAGAAATAACAAGTAAAACCTTTTAAAAACAACAAAAACATAGTCTTTCAAAGTACCCTCTTTTTATCATTTGTAAGTAACTTAAATGTATGCAAAATATGTATAATAAAATAAATGCAACTTAAATGTATGAAAGACATTTGAGCTTGGACACAAAGACATTCGGTTACCCAATTTGAGCTTTCTAGCTACTCCGATTCTCGAGTCATTTCTCAAAAGCGAGTATATTCCTACGCAGGCACACGACAGGCTAATCCGATAAGGTTCAAAATAGAAATAAATAAATAAAAATATAACCCGAAAGACCACGACATATCAAATCTGGACTTTCTACCGGCTACGGTTCTCGAGTTATTCCCCAAGAATGAGTGCATTCCTATGGCGGCCTCAAGACCGGCTAGCCCAATAACGTTCAATATAAAAAAAATTAAAATATAATACTAAAGACCACGACATTCCCAGTTTGGACTTTCTACTGGCTTCGGTTCTCGGATTATTCCTCAGAAACGAGTTACTATGACAGACACATGGGGTTAAAAATCCAAAGAACTAAATTGCACAATAGGCAACGACATACCCAAATACATGTTACTATGATGAATGAAACCTGATTAGTTCGAACCTCAAAAATTTGAATGACACTAACAAACAAACCCCAGATCAAGTCAAATAAAAAAGTCACTTCGAGACATTTTTTTTTTAAATTTTGCTTTGTCCATTTCAATACAAAAATCTGATGTGGGCAACACATGACTTTCCTTATATAATGTAATGAATTTTATACTTTTACAGTAAAAAAATAGATTTTTCTTATAGTAGATACTAATATTCTTTCCAAGATATTGAATTTTCGACAATGAGTCGTCATTTTCATTGATTTAGCGTCATATTTATCCATTTGGCGAGATTTTCGTTAATTTGGCAACATTTCAAAAAAGTTGCCAAGTTGGCGACATTTCGCCAAATTCGTCGCCAAAATCTCGCCAAGCGTTATGCACTAAGAAATAAGTTATTCTTACAGCAGATAAATGACTATTGGCATTCAAATACAAAAGTATTATTCAAAGTATCTTTTTTCATGAATGGAACGAGCTAGATCCACGAGAATGATGTCACTCAATTTATCGCATGGTATTACATATGAAAAGTGAACATGTTTCTCAATAGGAAATATTTTTTTTTTATTTTATATGACTTTTTGATAATTTTTTTGAAAAATGTACAATATCTCGAGAACGGTTCATGTTAGCGTTCTAAATTTATGTCAATCGTTTTCTAATAAAAAATTACATAAGAAATGTCTATTTGCGTAACTTTATTAGTAGTTTTGATTTTTTCAAAATTTCATTCGAAAATTTAGGGGGGTTCTGAACATTCGATTGCGTATAAAAACAATAGGCTTCCAGTGTTTACGGATTGTGATTTTTGTACCAAATTTGATTTGAATCGGTCCATTCGTTCGTCAGTTATCGTCTCCACAGACTCACTGACACACACACACACACACACACACACACACACACACACACACACAGACATCACTTCAAAAATGTTTGATTCGTGATCAGGGATGCTTGAAACGTGCTCTCCCGTCGAAAACTCGATTTCGAATTTTCGACCCCGTCACAATACTTTCCTTATACATTATGTATATAAGGAAAGTAAAAACGGAAGGTATACATTTAAATTGCTAAAAAATGCAGACAGAATTTTCTGTACACCTTTAAAGTATTTCTCATAGTTCCTATATAAAACCACGGCCCTTTTCAGAAAATTTCCTTCGGAACTAACAATAGCCTCTAAGATAATTAAATTTCACTTCAGTAAGTCATCCATTAATAATGTGAGTAAATGATGGATTAAATACGTATCAAAAAATCTGATGTGGGCACCACATGACTTTCCTTATATAATGCAATGAATTTACTACTTTTACAGTTAAAAAATATTATTCTTATAGTAGATACTTATTTTCTCTTTCCAAGATATGGAATTTTCTTCAATGAGTCATCATTTTCATTGATTTAGCGTCATTTCTATTCATTTGACGAGATTTTCTTTAATTTGGCAACGTTTAAAAAAGTCGCCAAGTTGGCGATATTCCGCCAAATTTGTCGCCAAAACCTTGCCATGCGTTATGGACGGAGAAATAAGTTTTTCTTATAGCAAATAAATGACTATTGGCGTTCAAATACAAAAGTATTACTCAAAGTATCTTTTCTCGTGAATGGAACGAGTTAGATCCACGAGAATGATGTCACCCAATTTATCGCATGCTATTACGCATGAAAAGTGACCATGTTTCTTAACAGTTAATATGTTTTTTTTATTTTGCTTGATTTTTTGATAAATTTATTTGAAAAATGTGCAATCTCTCGAGAACGGTTAATTCTAGAGTTCTACGGTTTGCTTCTTAATTCTAGAGTTCTACAGATTGCTTCAATCGTTTTCTAAGAAAAAATTACATAAGAAATGTCTATTTCCGTAACTTTATTAAAGGTTTTGATTTTTTGATGATTTTTTTCAAAATTTCACTCGAAAATTTAGGAGGGTTCTGGACATTCGATTGTGATTAAAAATAATAGGCTTCTAGTATTCACGGATTGTGATTTTTGTACCGAATTTCATTCGAATCGCTCCATTCGTTCGTGAGATATCGTCTCCATCCACACACACACGCAAACACACACACACACACGCACACACACACACGCACACACACACAGACATCACCTCAAAAATGTTCGATTCGTGATCAGGGATGCTTGAAACGTGCTCTCCCGTCGAAAACTCGAATTCGAATTTTCGATCCTGTCACAATACTTTCCTTATACATTATGTATATAAGGAAAGTAATAAGAAAATTAAACCACCTTATTAAAGAAAATTAAATTAATTTTTACTTCCACAATTTATGTTTTAATGGTAATTTTATTTATCAACATATAAATCTTAAATCCATATCCAAATTTATTGATACAACAAAAAAGACAATATAGGTGCAGCAACAGATAGAAAAAACACAACATAAACACAGAACACAATATTTTGCTATAATGCGGCCTAGGGACTAACAAGTCAATTCATTTCAAATCCCGTTGAAAATTGGAAGTTTTTATCTTGCTTCTATTATTGTTACGTATTTGGAGTATATGGTAATATTATTCGGAAGAACTTTAAATATGACTTTTATGCCATAAATTATATTATGTCTTCCCATTATTTTATTTTTATATAATTTTGTTATATAATGCATATTATAAAATTCTACATCATACACACATTTCAACATAGTTGAAAAGTGTCTATGACTTTGTTCGTTCTGTCTGTCTGTCTGTTCGTTGTCACAGTAACTACCGTAAAAATGACTTTATCGAAATGAAATTTTAGGATGTTGTTCAAACCGTCTGTGAGACATATGGGAATGTAAATGAATAATATCATAATATCACCCAATTAGTTTTGGATTGAATCCGGGTTAAAAAAAATGAAATACATTGAACCCTATGGAAACTAATTTTTCAAACATTTTTTAACCAAAGTTAAAATTCACAAATTCTTTGAAAATTTTAGAAAATATTCAAATTATCCCATAAAATATATAAAAAATTTGAGCAAAATATATTCGGTAGTTTTTAAAATAAAAATTTAAATAATAATGACACCCATATTAAATGAAGAGATCGCGTGACCCACTTCAAAATAAAATAGGGCATCCATCTTTTTATCCCAATGTAAAAATCGTGATTTTCAAAGTTCTTATAAATTTATATTTAGTGTTACATCCATCCTAAAACTGCTTTATTTTTTGCGTATTTTCTGTGCATCTATATTCTGCGCCAACGCAATAACAATATGTCTGAGTTTAAATGATCATCCAACTTTGATTATTTCTATAACGAGGCCTAATTTTAACATAAGCAGAATGTAAACACATCAAGCTGCAAGATGAGTTATATAAGAATTGCTGAATTATTTTAACTCAAAATTATTTAGCTCTGGAGTCTGGAATATAAGTGATATAAATGAAACATTGATTGAAGTTACATAGAGAAGCAGACGATTTTGCAGCATTGGCTTTTTCGATAAAGTTTTAAGCATGGAGTTAGAAAGTACTTTCACCTCCATGATTTGAAGTTTCCAAGTAAAATAAATGATTGTAGTACTGTATGATAATTTAAAAAATATCACCGCTGAACTTATCGCATTTTATTGATGTTTAAATAAAATTGCATTGGAAAGTGTTTCACAATCAATGCCTTATGCAGGATTAATCTTTCTTTTTATGTGTTGTATATGTTTGTCAATGCAAAATTTTTTGAAGTCTACATATATCCACACCTATGACCAGTCATTAGTAAATCTCATATCGAGGCCTAATCTCAATATCGAGGCCTAATCTCATATCGACCATGGTTGTGTGAATTGTCCATTTTGAGGCCAGTTTCAATCATTTCTTTCGAGTTCATCATCATTAATGTGCTCGTTGATTGGTTGCTTGCTCTGTGGACACTAAAGCTTCTAAGCAGGGCTGCTTTAATCCTTGCTAAGGCAAAATAATTCCTTCCCCCCCACCAACACCCTATTACTAAAAGAAATGCACACGAAGAATGCGGGGCAGAACGTTGTAAGCCCCAGCATTTACCTACTTTGTCTATGGCCCCCAGAACGATCCTGACTTTAAAGATTATGAGCTAGGATTATGAGAACTTTTTTACATCATTTCGTGGCAACTAACTCTATTAAGGTTATAGGCGAATCAAAAAATCAAAACTTCAGTTTTTTCGTTCCACCATAATAAGGTATATGGTAGTCGTTATATAAAACCTCTTTTCATCATCATTATGGTTATTAGGCAGATATCCATTCGTAATAGTCCAACTGGTGTTTTGAGGGAATGTAGATGGTGACTCCTAATCAGATTTTAGCCGGAGTCTATGCTTCGGTAATAAAATCAATTAGGAACAAGGTGCATTTTTGAAAAGACTCCACTACAGAATCTTGAAGAAGACCAACAAATAAAATTCTATATAAACAAGAAAGATCAATCATGCATAAAGCATTGATCATGAAACACTTTCCAACTGAAATGCAATTTTATTTAAACATCTCTAAAATGCGATACATTCAGCAGTGATATTTTTATAATTATCACAGAACTACAATAATTTATTTTACTTGAAAACATAAAACTTCATCGAAAAAAATGAACTTTATTCAAATGACGTCATCGAAATATAAATCGTCTGGCTCTCTATATAAAAGCAGTGAATATTTCATTCATGCACTTTTATTCCATCTCCAGAGTCCAGTAATTTTGATTGAAAAAAATTCAGCAATTCTAGTACAACTCATCTTACAACCATTTATTTACATTCTGCATCCATTAAAATTAGTCTTCAATGCAGAAATAATCAAAGTTGGATGATCATTTAAACTAAGAAATATTGTAATTGCGTTGGCGCAGAACATAGATGCACAGAAAATACGCAAAAACAAAGAGGTTTTAGGACGGATGCAACACTAAATATAAATTGAAAAGAACTTTTAAAATCACAATTTTTACTATGTTAAAAAAAGATGGATGCCATATTTTGTTTTGAAGTGGGTCACGGGATCTCTTCATATTATACAGGTGTAAAACTGTCGAGCATATTTTGCTGAAATTTTTTTATATTTTTTATTGGATAATTTAAATATTTCCTAAACTTTTCGAAGCAATTTGTGAATTTTAAAGTCGCTTAAAAAATCTTTGAAAAATTAGGTCCCATAGGGTTCAATGTGTTTCATTTTTTCAACCCAGGTTCAATCCAAAACTCATTGGGTGATATTATTCATTTACATTCCCATATGTCTCACAAGTCGTCTCAACAGCAGACTAAAATTTCATTTTGATAAAGTCATTTTTACAACAGTTATCATGCGAACGGGCACACAGACAGAAGGAACAAAGTCATAAACACTTTTTAACTACTTGTAAAGTGTTAATAAAATTAAAAATCTGTCTGTGTGTTTGTCTCATCATCACGGGAGAACGGCTGTATCGAATTTCATGAAATTTTGTATAGATAGACATGAAAAACCACCACTTAAAATTGAGTCCATGTTTCGAATATTTAAGACCGCGGGTTATCGAAATATTAATAAGAAAAGAACCTAGAGATCGCATTATGCAGACGATATTTTTTCGCCAATTTATTTGAGAAAAATAATATCATGTTGCTTAGCAACATAATTATATCCAATGTATTCCTTCGGGTGTTAAAGATTAAGGGACAATTACTGGTATTTTTAATTTCTTACGTTATCTGTTATATTTTGGCAAATACTTTTCAAATACATATACCGTTGTTGTTGTTGAGACCCAGACCGTCCGACCTACCACAAAGGTGTAAGGTAACTGTTTGGACGGCCGGGAAGTGCCACCCAATTTAGACCGGAACCCAGTGGGGGAGGCATCCACAGGGACCGTATCCTCCTTCCCCTACCACCAACCTCTCGGAAGGACATACGGACCCACATGTTTAACATGATCATACTCCGCATGAACACGGCTGCAGTTGTGGCAGCGTGCAAATCCAGCACGCAAACCACTGTGCTACCGCGCCCGAAATGTGCCAACAGCACGCGGTGTTCCCAAGGGGTCACCCACCCAAGTACTAACCGCGCCCGATGCTGCTTGACTTCGGTGATCTAACGAGAACCGGTGTTTTCAGCACGGTACGGCCGTTGGCTAAATACATATACCGTGTTAAACTCCTGTATTGTGTTTAGGCGATTGTTAAAACAGAAAAAAGTAGTACTGGTAATATAATTTCAGAGCTTTCATTTTGGCATATACTGAGCCAATTTCATATTTTTTATAAATTAACAAAATTATCAAACGGGCCCAGGATATGTTTTATTCTTCAGATCTGCACGTAAATATAATTTTGTATGGAGATAACATATATTCTTATAGCTACTGTTTAGGAGAAATAAATTAAATATTTAATAAAATATTTTAATTAACAATGTCAAATCAATACTATAAGAACTTGCACTTAATTGTGAATTTTCTTTTATGTTATACATATCGAACGAAGAACGGGTATACTGCTAGTATTTTACTGAAAATGCATGTTTGCTCTCCCATAAAAGAAATTATATGCCGGATTTTATAAGTTCATTAGTGAGTATGTACTTGTATAGAGTGTGTCTAGTAAAGTTCGTATCAAAGGAAATTTCTCGGGAATGAAGACAGTTATCTTTATTTTTTTTAATGCAGCTACAGAGGAAACTATGACGCTGCACGACGACACAACTTTAGGGAGCTAACCCCCCCCCCCCCCCCAATTCATAGCTAGCATTTTTAATTACTTTCCCTACAGAGTACTGTAGGGAAAGTATTAGAATCGTGTCGAAAATCGCAAGTCCAGTTTTCCGTCGGATCGACGCGTTTTGCAGAATGAAAAATAAAACACCAGTTCTATTTTTCAAATTATACCAAAATGTAATCAACACCAGTGTATAAGTGGCTTAACTACAGAATTGTATGAAATTTCGTCAAACAGTTTTAGAGTTAGAATGGATACATAAATTGCACAGACACACACACACACACACACACAGACGTAATGCTAAAAATAGTTTTCCGGGTTATCATTCACACTAACACACATTAACATACCCACACACGCAAACACACACTAACATAGACACACGCGCCACGCTAAAAAATAGCTTATTTATGTTCTAGAAGGCCTAATAGGTGTATATTTTGTGACATTCCTGCCTTAAAATTTGACCATCTCTGCAAAACCACTAATCTATCTATAAACTCGACCGGTTTTGCTGTTTTTACCTCTCGTCATGAGCAAGCTGGTCATGACGATACATCAAAGGCGCAAAAATTCCCTGATAGCGTGGAATTATAAAATGTTCTTATCCGGTCCTCGCCAGGTATGTCTGGATCAATTATTATTTATTTTATTTTATTTTATTCCAAACAACAGTCTACAACTGCTCGCATCCAATTGACTTTCAATCAATCGTCTGATTTCATGTCCATCCGCCCTTCCCAGTTTTGATACCCCCAAACTTCATTCTGTCGGGCTCATACGTCAAAGGGTTGTCTGGGAAATAAATACTCGATCAGAGCAGACGATATGTGTCGCTCCGCTTTTGAATACGCCGTCATTTTACAGACGATTTTAATATTTTGAAATCATTTTTGATCAATACTTGGTATTCGGACGCCGCATCGAAACAATTGATCATCATTTATAAAGTAAAAAAAAAAAAAAAAAAAACTTCAGACATTATTTAAATTATTGGGAGTGCTTCCTTTGGACATTCTTCCATATTTTTAACATTTAATTGCGTACGGCGTATTTATTAAAAGCTTCTTCGATGGGAAGAAGGTTTTTAAGTCATTTGTATGCGAATTTGTTATTTATTGGGGAATTTATTATTATATAAACGGTTGTTATTAGGAACTGTTATTATTAAGACCTTTTAAAGAAATTATTCAAAAGAATAACTTGCAACGAAAGCTAATAAGAAATGTATTTTATTTCTCTTACTTTCCCTGCAATACAGGGTAATATATATAGGGAAAATATTGGAATCGTGCCGAAAATCGCAACTCGAGCTTTCGACGGACCGACACGTTTTGGAACCTCTAGAACACGAAAAAACTATTTTTAGTATGGCATCATGTGTGTGTGTGTGTGTGTGTGTGTGTGTGTGTGTGTGTGTGTGTGTGTGTGTGTGTGTATCTGAATGTGTGTGTGATGTCTGAATGTGTATGTGTATGTCTGAATGTGTGTGTATGTCTGAATGTGTGTGTATGTCTGTATGTGTATGTGTGTGTTCAATGTATATCTCCAATCTAACTCAAAAACTAATAGACCCAATTTCAGACAATAAGTCACTTGCGAGTTATAATGGTGCTGATTAGATTTTGATACAATTCGGGATAAAAAAAAAACTTGCTTTTTTTTCTTCTTTTTTTTACACGAAAGGGTGTGCAAAAATTGTATGTATCTACTCTAGATGAAAGCTAATAAACCAAAATTTGATAGATATGTCACTTGTATGTTATCCTGGCGCTGATTAGATTTTAGTATGATTCGGGAAAATAAAAGATGGCTTTATTTGCGAAATAGCCCACAACAATCTTCAAAATCTAAAATAAAAGACTACATATACTCATATGTACCCATTAAATGTTTGTTTTTGACGATGCAAAGAATAAGTTCAAACCCATTGCTATAGGACTAGCCGTTCTCAAGATGTCAGTCATTTCGTATTTGTACTAAACGCAGGTCTTGAAAATACGTTCAGCCACCCAATGAAAACGAAAATGGAATTAAAAGATCCACTTCGGTATCATTTGAACAAATATTCGTATTATTGAGTGCAACTAAACTCAATGAATTATTAAAGAATTAATGAGAAAATGAATTTGAGCTTCATGCGCTGTACACATCAGATTTTTTTTTTCGCTCTGATACTGATTAGAGACATAAATGGAAGCAAAAAAATATGTGTATGAGAAAAACGGATGGCGATTTTCCCTCTGGATATTTTCAGTTGATACACCTGAAGCAGAACCTTAAGTGTTTTAGAAGCACAACAAAACGCGTCTATTTCTCCTAAAAGATTCGAACGATACGCGTCATTTAAGGTCTATAATGTTCAGGATCAGCGTGTCTGGAAATTATTTCCTATCGAAAAATAACTATCATTTGACTATTACCTTCATTTCCTAAACCGGTCCAGCAGACATCCCAATTTGTTTCACAAATCGTTCGACAATACCCGTCACAATGAAAAAAGAGAGAAAGAGAGAGAGAGAGAGAGACAGAGGTACGTCCATTGAGATATTTTCTCTCCGGCTTGTTTTTAAACCTTTATCCTGTTGTAAATACCTTCACGTGCATACCCGAGGTAAAGCTTGTACAAAAGGTCTCTGACCTTGAATCGGAGCAGTCAATAGCAGCGCTCGAAAATTCGATGGGACCAATACACCCTTTTCCGTACTGGACAAACGATTTTAAAATATATTTACGTGCATCTTGATACTCAATGCAGAGCAAACACATTCTTGAACCCTCAGAAAAACATTACGGAAACTATGCAAACTCATTCTTGAGACCCAGAAAAACATTACAAAAACTATAGAAACTCATTCTTGAACCTCCAGAAAAATATTACGGATGCTATGCAAACTCATTCTTGAACCCCAGAAAAACATTACGGAAGCTATAGAAACTTATTCTTGAACCCCCAGAAAAACATTACGGAAACTATGCAAACTCATTCTTGAACCCCAGAAAAACAATACGGAAACTATAGAAACTTACTCTTGAAGCTCCAGAAAAACATTACGGAAGCTATGCAAACTCATTCTTAAACCTCAGAAAAACATTAAAGAAACTGTAGAAACTCATTCTATGCAAACTCATTCTTGAACCCCAGAAAAACGTTACGGAAACTATGCAAACTCATTCTTGAACCCCAGAAAATCATTACAGAAACTATACAAACTCATTCTTGAACCCCCAAAAAACATTACGGAACCTATGCAAACTTATTCTTGAATCCCAGAAAAGCATTACGGAAACTATACAAACTCATTCTTGAACCCCATAGAAATATTACGGAAACTATGCAAAACTTACACATATGCGTTAGTTCAGTTATTTGATTCCATGTTAAAATAGTGTTACAAAATACCTGAAACGTCTTTTCCTGCGTTGAACCTCTCCCTGCTGTAAAACAATTTTTACAGACACCGATGGTTATCCATAAAATATCCGGGTTGCTTGGTCTTGGTATCAAACTTGGCAACCTTAGTGACAAACTTGGCAACCTTAGCGACACATTTAAAAAAATATTGCCAACTTGGAGGATATTTTAGTACTTTGACCTCAGGGTGAGTACACTTTTCCTTAAAAAAATTTCGAGCACTTTTTAAAGACTTTTCAAGTACCATGCAATTTTTTTAAGAAAGTCAATCAACCCCTCATTATTAAATTGTATAAATTTCTGGGAGAAAAAAAAGCATAGCAAACTAACATGGCTGTTTAATGTTGAAGCCGTTGACCAAATTTTTGGGAAAAAAAACATTGTTGTTTAGGAAATTTTCGGCAACCGCGTAACTGCTCGGGAAATTTCCAGAGAAAGCAGAATTTCTCAGAAAAAGCACAATGCTGTGAATCTGCAGAACACTTTCAACCCTGCTTTTTTCAAGCACTTTCAAGGGATTGACCAAGAAAATGGGAATTTTCAAGTACTTTCAAGGTCTTGAAAATGTTAATCTTGCTGAAAATGATAATCTTGTTGAAAATCGCAATAAAAGGGCATATTCATATTAAAAACAATAGTCAGCTATACAAATTATGAAGCAGTTTTAACTTCCAGAAATGTTCAAATTAGGATACATTTAACTGAGTAAGGCAATATATTATTCTCTGAAACATTTAAGAAATTAGTATTTAAACAAGTAAAACTATGGATGGTAATCCTAGGACCCTGGTGAAAAATATAGGAGAAAACCTCAATTAGAATGCCAAAATTTATCAAATATTTTTATGTATAAAATATAGCATACTTGGTTTTACAATTATTGTTTATTGAAGTCATTGAGGAAATTTTGGAGATAAAACAATGTTGCATAGGGAATTTTAGGAAACAGCGAAACCATTGGGGAAATTCCCAGGGGAAATACAATACCACGAATACATGGAACATTTTTACCCCTACCTTTTTCAATCACTTTCAAGGACTTAACCGACGAAATGGGAATTTTCAAGTGCTTTCAAGGCCTTAAAAATGATCATCTAAAATCCAGTACTTTCCCGATTTTCAAGCACCTGTATGCAGTGGTTGGAAAAAATACTTTATTGCTGTAGTGATCTAACTACATTATGACAAATGTAGTTGACTACAACTGCAACTTTTATTTTTAAAAAGTAGTGACTACAAACTACTTTTAAAATGTAGTCATTACATAACTACTTTTATAAGACGAATTTTGCCACAGCTTCAATTTTCACTAAAAGTTGAGGATATGGGTTTATCATTTAAGGGTGAGCGTCAGTAAATTTTCTGACCTATCCGCGCTTTGTTAACTTTCGCGGCACACATATTTCGCCGAAATTCTGCTCAAACAGTTGCGAAATATTTTCTTATAGATAAAATGCTATGCTTAGATTATATTAAAACTAAATTTAATACCCAATAAAACATAGAATATATGTTTTATTTTAATTTAAAATATTTTTGGTACTGCCATCTGTTGTCGTAATTTAATTCATACTGACTATTTTTATTTTTTAATGAACATTTTTAAATGTCTATTCCTTCTAATACGCTATTAAATACAACAACAGATCATATATAATGCCATAATCACGGAAACGTAATTGAACTTGGACTTGAAGACAAAGCTGCAGTTCTCAGTGATGTACATTCAGATCCCTTATCAAATTTATAGAATGATAAATTACCTTTCCGTGATTGTGGCATTATTATATATGATTTGTTGTTGTATTTAATACTGTATTAGAAGGAATAAATATTTTAAAATGTTCATTAAAAAATAAAAATAATCGGTATGAATTAAATTACGACAACAGGTGGCAGCACCAAAAATATTTTGGATTAAAATAAAAAATATATTCTATGTTTTTTTGGGCATTAAATTTAGTTTTAATATAATCTAAGCATTGCATTTTATCTTTCAGAAAATATTTCGCAACTGTTTGAGCAGAATTTCGGCGAAATGTGTGCCGCGAAAGTTAACAAAGCGCGGATAGGGCAGAAAATTTACTGACGCTCACCCTTAACATGCTTATTCTGAATAATTAAAATTTACTGATCAACTTACCAATCTTTAAGCTTTTACCCACTTCTGAAAACAGTAAAATAAAATAAAAGTATAAACTTTAAAATCAAAGACAACCAAAAATAGGTTTAAAAGTCCTTTAATAAAATCTCCTTTCCTCGACGTACAAAAATGACACGGCCAAAACGCTTTCGGGCATCACGATGTCCTTCATCAGTGGCGAAACCACTGCAGCCTATGCAGATGAAATCGTGTCAAAAACTGAAAGAGCTAACTAACTAAATATAAATAGCTAATGAGTCATTTGTGAACCTGCAAACGAAACAAATAAGTCTGAAAAAAAATCGAATAAACTTATTGAGCTTTATTAGGGTTTTGTTTTGCAAAAGTTTATTGACGTCAAACCCAATCGACTTTGGAGCCACCGCCGATTTTTGTTATAGGCTACTTAATAACGAAGTCTTTTATGAAAAGGAGGGAGGAGAAAAAATGCGCCAATTGAGGTTTTTTCCTTTCTCTCCGGGATATTTTTTAAACCTTCCTACGGTCATTCGTATACACCTTTGCGTGCACACCCGAAATACATTCTCAAAAAAGGTCTCTGACCCGGCATTAGGGCAATCAATAGTTGCTCTCAAAATCAGAACTGGATTTTGGCAACAAGAAGTTGGAAGCAATGAATAAGTCGACGTTTAGTTGGGAATGGATTTAAGTTTACACATAGGGGGGTGGGAGGTGGGGGAATCTGGTGTGGGCAACATATGACTTTCCCGACAGATTCTTTTTTTTTTTTTTAATTTCTTTAATAATTCATGAAGTTGAGTTTAATTGCGCAAAATAATACGCATAATTAATTTAAATGACGCGGAATTTGCACTTTGCATCTTGCGGAATTTATACCATAAGAAATTTAATTTTCATTTCATAACTGGGCGCACTTTAAAAAGCGGCATAGCAAAAATGCAAAGAAAAAAAAAAAGCTAAAATATATCGGGAACGGCTAGTCTTAGAGTAATGGGGTTGGTTTTATTCTTTTCATCGTAAAAAATTACATATATAACAAACATTTAAAATATATAGAGCATAAGCAGTCTTTTATTTTAACTTGCCTATAAAATTTTATGATATTTGGTCAAATAGTTCTTGAGTTAGAATGGATACCTACACACACACACAAAGGGGGAGAGAAAGACACACACAGAGGGAGAGCGAGACACACACAGACACACAAAGAGACAGACACGTACACAAAGAGACAGACAGACAGACAGACAGACACACACACACACACACACACACACACACACACACACACACACGTCACGCTAAAAATAATTTTTTCTAGTTCTAGAGGTCTAAAAACGTGTAACTCCGTCGAAAACTCGAGTTGCGATTTTCGACACGATTCTAATACTTTCCCTATACATTACCATGAATTGCAAGGGGGGGAGGGGGGGGGGGGAAATCGAAAACTTCCAGACGGTATTTATATTATACATTTATATCATACAGGGCCTCTAGCATGAAATTTTTTCAGAATGAACAGCATTTTGTAATATTTCTTAAAATAAATATTTAAAGGAGGTATCCAATCTCGCACATTTATATTTTTATTTTAATGTCTATACCTGTATATACCTTCTTTCTACTATTTATGAGTTCTAATCAAGGATTGGGGTTCACTTGTATATATGGGTTTTTCTACTATTTATGAGATAGACTTTCATGTGAAACTTATGACTTCATAATAATCCGCATTATATAATGGAAAAAGAATCTGATGTGGACAGCACATGACTTTCCCTACAGACTCAAAATCATTTTTCCTTTATTTCTTTAATAATTCATTAAATTGAATTTAATGGCATAAAATAACACGCATCATTATTTTAAATGACACTGAATTTGCACTTTTAATTCAATTGTCGCTTCCATTGGGTAATTTGGAATGCGGCATAGCAAAAATGCAAAAAAAAAAACTAAAATATCTCGAGAATGGCTAGTCCTAGATTAATGGGGTTGATCTTATTCTTTTCATCGTCAAACATTACATATAAAACATGCATTTAATGGATACATTTGAACATACGCAGTCCTTTATTTTAAATTTTGACGAGTTTTACGGCCATTTAGCAAGAAAAACAGGTTCTTTTATCTTGAATCGTATCAAAATCTAATTAGTACCAGGGTAACCCACAAGTGACTATACAATTTTATGAAATTGGATCAATCCGCTTATGAGTTAGAGTGGATACATGCATTGCACATAGGCACACACACACAGACGTCACGCTAAAAATAGTTTTTTCGTGTTCTAGAGATCCCAAAAAGTGTAGATCCGTCGAAAACTCGAGTTGTAATTTTTGACATGATTCCAATGCTTCCCCTATACATTATCGTGTATTGTAGGGAAAGTAATAACCCAACAAGTATTTAATAGATACATTTGCATATGTAGTTTTTAACACTTTACAACAAAGTTGAAAAATGTTTATGACTTTGTTCATTCTGTCTGTCTGTCTGTCTGTCCGTTAGCATGATAACTGCCGTAAAAATGACTTAATCAAAATAAAATTTTAGTATATTGTTCAGACGGTCTGTAGGACCTATGGGAATATAAATGAATAATATCACCCAATTAGTTTCGGATTGAACCCAGGTTGAAAAAATGAAATACATTGAGCCCTATAGGACCTAATTTTTCAAACATTTTTTAAGCGGATTTAAAATTCACAAATTGCTTCGAAAATTTTAGGTAATGTTTAAACTGTTCCATAAAATATATAAAAAAAAAATTCAGCGAAATATATTCAGTATTTTTTTAAATAAAAATTAAAATAATAATTACACCTTTTATATGAAGCGATCACGTGACCATGATATGAAACGATCACATGACCCACTTCAAAATGATATATATCATCCATCTTGTCTCAAAATCGTGATTTTTAAAGTTCTTTTTAATTCATATTGAGTGTTGTATCCGTCCTAAAACCACTTTATTTGTGCTTAAATTCTGTGCATCTACATACTGAAACAACGCAATTACAATATATTTGAGTTTAAATGTTCATCCAAATTTGATTATTTCTACAACGAAACCTATTTTTCACTTATGTAAAATGTAAACAGCAAAATATGTAGAATGAGTTGTATTAGAATTGCTGTATTTCTTTAACACAAAATTATTTAGCTCATGGAATCTGCATAGCTGATATGAATGAAATATTCATTAATTTTACAAAGAGAAGGATGATTTTTTCGATGAAGTTTTAAGCATAGAGTTTAATTACTTGCAGCTCCATGGTCTTAATTTTTAAATAGAATAAACTATTATAGTATTATGATGAATGAAATGAATGGGAAATTGTTTATGAATGAAATGCTGCTTTTATAGAGAGAGCCAGGCGTGTTATTTTTTCTATGACGTCATTTGAATGAATTTCAATTGTTTGCGATGAAGTTTTCAAATATAATAAATTATCGTAGTATTATGATAATTCTAAAACTATTACCGAGGAATGTATCGCATTTTAGAGATGTTTAAACCAGGCAATTTATATTTCAATGCCGTCATTTGAATGAAGTTCATTTTTTTCGATGAAGGTTTAAGTTTTCAAATATAATAAATAAATGTAGTATTGTGATAAGTTTTAAAATATTACCAAGGAATGTATTGCATTTTAGACATGTTTAAACAAAATTGCATTGAAGTTGGAAAGTGTTTCATAATCAATGCTTTAAGCATGATTGATCTTTCTTGTTTATTTTAGACTAGCCGCCTTTGGCGACCAGTCTGTTCGCTACCCTTGAAAATTCTGACCGTGGCAAATTCTAACCGTGGCACACTCGCTGGCGGGACCTACCTGTAAGGTGTAAGGTAACTGTTTGGACGGCCAGGAAGTGCCACCCAATTTAGACCGGAACTCAGTGGGGGAGGCATCCACAGGGACCGTACCCTCCTTCCCCTACCCCCAACCTTTCGGAAGGACTTACGGTCCCACATGTTTAACGTGATCGTACTCCGCCTGAACACAGCGGCAGTTTTGGCAGTGGCGGGAATCGAACCCGGACCTACCGAGTGCAATTCCCGCGCGCTAACCACTGGGCTACCGCGCCCTCCGCGACAATCTCCATAACCTTCTTTTTATTCATCCAATTTAGACCGGAACCCAGTGGGAGAGTCATCCACAGGGACCGTACCCTCCTTCCCCTACCACCAACCTCCCGGAAGGACTTACGTACCCACATGTTTAACGTGATCGTACTCCGCGTGAAAATGGCAGCAGTTTTGGCAGTCGAGGGAATCTAACCTGGGCCTACCGAGTGCAATTCCCGCACGCTAACCACTGGGCTACCGTGCCCTCCGCGACAATCTCCATAACTTTCTTTTTATTCACCCAGTTTGGACTGGAACCCAGTGGGGGAGGCATCCACAGAGACCGTACCCTCCTTCCCCTGCCACCAACCTCTCTGAAGGACTTATCGACTCATATGTTTAACGTGATCGTACTCCGCGTCAGTGGCGGGAATCGAACCCAGGCCTACCGAGTGCAATTCTCGCGCGCTAATTTAAATTTTATAATGGCCATATGCTAAGTTCTTAATTCCACCATCCTCGTTCCATCATTTAAAATATCCATAAAATTAAAATATCCATTTAAAAATCTATAAATTAAAATATCCATAAATTAAAATATGCATTTAAAATCAAAAATACATCCATATCGTTTCACCAATCCATAAATATAATAATTTCAAATACATCACCACAATTCAAACCACCATAATTCAATCATTTAAATTATTTAAAATATCCATTTAAAATATCATTTCGCCCGATGTATACAACACTTATGCTCGGCTCTCAATTCATTTAAAACCGAAAGCGCGGTCTCCATGGAGACGGTGAAGAAACTACTGCGGATGGGGGGAAATGCCGTTGAAGAACTGAGCCGACGCCGAGAAATTTAAAATCATGACGTCTTTAAAATTGCGATCCTGAAGGCAATTTTTAATATTTCTGGACCAGATTAGACTTGTAAGAATGCCAGATATTTCAGCTTTCTAAAAATGTAAATTATTAGTCGAAATTATGAGTACTTTTTACTATATGAGAATTTAAAAACCAAAAATCGTTTTTTTGAGCCAAAAGTGACTTTTGTTTTAAAATCTTTAAAAAATATTAGAAATCGAAATTCAGATTTGAAATTGATATATTTTTACTCACAATTGTCTGCTCTTTCCGATGGTGTGATTTGTTTTTTTTTACGACGCCTGGATCGTGGAGAAAAAAGGGCAAAAATGGCAAAAAACGGTCGAAATTGCATAAAACATTAAATAAATAAAAAAAAAATTAAAATTTTAAAAATCGGTTTTCACGTGTCCCCTTCCCACCCCCCCGGGTCTCCGATTGCCAAATTTCGTAGCTCTCCGACGCGCGGTCGCTGAACGTATAGTGTATAAGACAGACAGACAGACAGACACACAGACATTGCCTTTTATTATATAGATTTTGGCGATTTTTGCGAGTCATTTCACAAAATAAAGTAGGTTATTTTATCCGAAATTGTACCAAAATCTAATCATCATCAGAATAATTCACAAGTGACTTCCCTGTAAAATTTTATGAAATTGGTCTATTTGTTTTTGGATTAGAGTGGATACATTCATTGCACAAACAGACACACACACACAGACGTCACGCTAAAAATAGTTTTTTCATGTTCTGCCCCAAAACTTGCAAATCCGTCGAAAACTCGAGTTGTGATTTTTTGACACGATTCCAATAATTTCCTTATACATTACCACGTATTAACCTGAGGAACGTAAGGAACGTAATAACCTGAGACCAAGGAACGTAATAACCTGATATTGCCACTCAGTAAAAAACAAATAATTAAATAATTCTTACTGTTGTTAAAACGATACTTGTTAGTAATATATAACAGACGATAAAAAAAAAAACTAATTGTTTTTAAAAATAAAATTGTAAGTTGTGTTTTCGTGAGTCTTCTTTTGCTTTATTTTACGATAATTATGGTAAAATTTCAAAAAGAAATAATCCAAATATTAAAAGTTTAACAGCAAATGGTGAATTAAGTATCTATAAATTATACATTCTGCAGATAGAACGAGTATACAGCTGGTACTATAGCATGCGCATGTATTGTACATTTGCAGATTAAGTTGACATGGTAATTTTACCTGAACTTAATGAAAGATTCCCTAATGGGAGAGGGAGAGAACAAATTCCGCTAAACACTTCGTCTTCTTTTCAACCCGGACCGTCCGACCTAGCCGAAAGTGTAAGGTATCTGTTTGGACGGATTGAAGGAACCACCCAATTCTGACCGGAACCCAATGGGGGCTGCATCCACAGGGACAGTACCCTCCTTCCCCTACCACCCACCTCTCGAAAGGACTTACAGACCCACGTATTTAACGTGCTCGTACTCCGCGTGAACACAGGTACAGTTTGGGCAGAGTCGGGAATCGAACTCGGGTCGTCCGAGTGCAATCCCCGCGAGCTAACCACTAACCTTTTCTATCCCGCAAGGGCGTTAGACACTTGAAATGCTATATAGGGGAAGGCTGTTAGAAACATTAAATTCTATTAAAAGTCGTTTTATACCCAACATCGCTCGCATATGCCCGACTCATGGATATATGAAACATATTTTGTTAGAACGCGATAAAGTAAAATACAGCATAGAATACAAAATTTAACTGGTCCTTTCAAAGGTAAAAAACAGCCTTATTTTTCAGGACAGACAAAAAGAACGTCTTCACTTATTCACGTTAGGTCGGCAACGGGGTGAGGTCGCACGTCTTGTCGATCCTGAAGAATAAGGCTGAAGTTTCTGCCTTTGAAGCCGGTTGACCCGTTAATTTTTGTATATATACTGTATTTTACGAATTTTTACTTTATCGTGAAATTATTGCAGCAGTTTTTGAGTATTTATTTGAGATTTTGTTAGAAGACAGCAAACACTGAATACATGCACACCACCGTTCATTTGAACTGGTAGAAAGTTCAAGATCGATTGGTGGAAAGTTTTAATCGATGGGTGGAAGTTTTAAAGATGAAGGTGGAAAGTTTTAATCGATTTATCTGTGATATATTTTAATCGACCGGTAAAGCTTTAAGAGATGAATCAGGTACATGTTAATCTGAAACCGTTACCCCCAAAAAGATCCTTCCGTCGTACGACCCCCTCCGAGAGCAGACGCAAGACGTCGTATAATTGTTCGGCCAAGAGACGACGCCGGAGAGTGACAAGAAGCCGACGTTTCTGCGGTCTCGGCTCATGGGAGGCGTGTCCGCAAGGAGGGTACGAAAGCAGGACCCCGCCGCAACCATCCCCCTTCGCTGTGCGGTTTCGCTAATAGCTCGCAAATCAGAGGTTCGCAGTGCCACTGCCCGCGGGGCGCTCGATGCGACACACACCGGTAATTGCCGACAATTTTTTGCTCATTCTCTTTTTCGCGCAGTTTCTTAGTTTTGTTGTTCTTGTGTCGCCGCGTTTTGTTCCATATTATTCTGCGCCTCCCCTCCGACCATTGCCCACTTTGCATAAGCGCTCATTAAAAACAGACGTTTTTTTTTATATTCCCTTCTGTTTTCTCCGTAGCCGTTTCGCCATTCGATGAAGCTTTTTTTTTTTTAATTATTTATTTTTTGTTGTTGTTCTTATTCCTTTTTCGATTGCATTATCTTCAGATCGATCGACGTTCCAGGTACGGTTCCTTTGCTCCCGGGTCTCGGCTCGGGTATAATAAACTCATCCGTCAAAGTCCCGACTTACCCCCCCCCCCCCCACTCTCTCTCCCTCTTGATAATGAGTCTTCAAATTTTGAAAGACTTATCACAAGGCCGGGTTTTTAAATGTCCCATCCATCAATCCATTACATGTGAAGTAAGTCACAAAATAGAGGAAGCTATCTTGCTCCAATATTCAGCAGAAAAAAAAATTAGGTAATAATAATAAAAAATAGTTTTGGAACTCCGATTGAGTATGCGTAATAATTACATAATACCAGGGCTGGTTTACCCAGTAGGCCCACTAAGCACATGCTTAGGGCGTCAGCCGAACAGGGGCACTAGAAAGAAGAGTAGAATTACAAAATAATCTGATGTGGGCAGCACATAACTTTCCCTACAGACTGAGCTCCATGTGCTCTTTCATAATTCATAAATGTAAGTTTTAATTGTACAAGCTGACACAAATACGTATTTGAAATTATAGGCATATCGTGGTGTTTAATAAATACATGCAGTGATTCTTAAAAAAAAAATTGAATCTCTCCGAAAAAAATTCAATATTTTAAAAATAAATATTTAACATAGCATATAGCACACACGAATATTGCATCTTTTTTATTTTCCCTACAATACATGGTAATGTATAGGGAAAGTATTGAAATCGTGTCGAAAATCGTAAATTGAGTTTTTCGATCGTTTCGAGACCTCTAGAACACGAAAAAACCATTTTTAGCATGAAGTCTGACTGTCTGTGCTATGTATGTATCCACTCTAACTCAAAACTAATTGATCCAATTTCACAAAATTTGGTAGATAAACCACTTATAAGGTACCCTAATGCTGATTAAATTTTGGTAAGATTCGGGTAAAAAAAAACCTGCCTGTTGTTTTTTACGAAATGGCCCTCAAAAATAGTATAAACCTAAAATAAAATATTACGTATTCTCAAATGTATCCAAAATGTTTGTTTTATGCTTAATATTGGACGATGTAAATAGACCAACCCCTATTCTCTAGAATTAGCCGTTCTCAAGATATTTTAGTTTTTCGCATTTTTGCTACGCTGCCTTAAAAAATACGTCCAGTTACGCAATAAAAACGAAAATCAAATTAAAAATGCATATTCAGTGTCATTTCAAATAATGATGCGTGTTATTGTGTGCAATTAAATTCAATTTAATGAAATTTTAAAGTAAAGAGAAAATGAATTTGAGTCTGTAGGGAAAGTCACGTGCTACTCACATCGGATATTTTTTAATCTGATTTTCAAGGTGGTTTTGTTTGGTTTCGGATCCTCGGTCAGGATCGTAAATGGGAGAATGTAAAACATTTATATAGAATAATTAGGCTAACTAACTTCATAATCGAAAAGTAACCAAATGCATCTTTTTACGAGTTTTAGTTTGCAAGATTTTCTTGAGTAGCCATTTCTACCCACGCTTCATGCTGGCGAAATCGACAGAGGTCACTCAATGCAACACCTATATACACACTCAGTAAAAGTTCTGAAATTCAAAAACCGTTTCAAATTTAAGCATAAAAATCGCGCATATTTCATAGTAATCTCAACATGAAAATGGCGGTATGTCAAACAACACTTCATCTCCCATCATTTTAGGTTTAGGTTGCCTTATTTTCAACGTTTTCGGACATTTTGTGCTAAAAATAAATTCATTATAGCATTATTTTTCAATCGTTTGGTTTGAAGAACAGCCAACAAACGAGTTTGGTATTTCGAACATAACTCGGTTACCCTAGTGACCATAATTAATGGAATTGAAAGCTATAAATAGATTCGTTGATAAAATGAAAAAAAAATCGGTAGTTCCAAAATTTTATATTTTTCATAGGTCATGTTCCACCAGGGCTGTTCATACAAAATGTGGTCAGCTACGCATATTTGCCACGGACCTCTCCTCCATATTCTATTTTCCCTTCCTTGTGAATTTATGTCTTTGTCTTCCTAAAAAAAATATTAGGACTACTAGTCCCCTACTGGAGCCCGGATCCTTCGCACTTCTTTTAAGGCATTGCATCAAGGCGTACGAACCTTACACCATCAGGTAAATCGCATGGTCTAGGTAGGAAAAAAAGTTCATAAAGACAAAGTTTATTCAATAAACCCCCCCCCCCCCCCCCCCCGAAATAAAAGTGTTGCAATCGCTTTACATAAGGGAGGTTTTTCTGCTCGCCAAAAGAATAAAATATAACCAGTCAAGTCTATAAAGTCATATAAATCTACAGGTCATTAAATCTGCAGTCTATAACTTTGCATGCCGAGTTAAATACTTATAGTAGCCGAGTTAAATACTTATAGTAGTTACCGAGTTAATATGTTACTGTCCTTTTTCTGAATTAAATTTATGGAAATATGTGGGTGATGCGCAATATTTTTGATCACCACTGTACATCACGCTAAAAATAACCCATTCGTGTTGGCTGCTCTTAATTAAATTCAGTTTCAATGTTGGAAGACGATAAATGCTCAAACTTGGCAATCTATGTTTTTGCCTGTGTAATTTGAAAGGTATATGCATGTCAATAAAGTTGTAGTATTGTGTATATAGTAAGAAATTACTACTATTTATTATGTGCACTATTACAATTATTTTATATTCATTATCTTTATAGTATATAATCAAGAGGGGTATAAATAATAGTAACATGTGTTCCCGCTTAATCGTATACCTCGTTTAATTGCATACAATATAGCGTGGAACAATAAATGTATGCAATTAAGCAGGGCCAACTGTATTTCTTTATAATATTTTTTTTTAAATGTATATTGAAAGAAAACAAATTTCGTACTAGAAAGAAAAGGTTTGTTTCTAAAATATATACTTTGTAAGATATAAAATGCTGAATATAAGGATTTTTTAACTTTTTAACATTCTAAGTCCTCTGACCCCTTAAAAACAATAATAAAAAAAAATTCAAAGAAGAATTACATGTTTACATGGTCAAACAATTTCTAGATAACTATTTTTTTTAAACCGCACTTTAAATTCAAAACTTTGTATTAAATGTATATGTGAAGTTGACATTCCACGATCAGAATGCATTGCATTTTTCTATAGTTACCGATTAGAAAACATCCACAACATGCATTGAAAACATGTCAATAAAGTTATTCAATATTTTACAAGACTTAATGTTACAACTAAATGTCAACAAGCACCATTCGTTCTATACAAATATAGAACATACAACTTCGAGAATAAATCCATGAAGGACATAAATGGAAATTGCACGATCAAAAATGCACAACATCAAAGAAGTAAATCCTTAAAAGTTTATGTAAATCATTATGCATAATGCAATATATAAACGTAATGTACATATTAGTTGGAAAGTATTGTTTTAAAAAGTTATTTCTTACCTTCAAACATTTGCAGAACATTTCACAATACAGAAGAAAATATAAACAACTTTGGAATTTCGAATCGAAAATCGAAGATCATAGCAGGCAGAGGATTTCACGAGAATGAAGAATATAGAACATACAACTTCGAGCATACATCCATGAAGGACATAAATGGAAATTTCACGATCAAAAATACACTACATCAAAGAATTTTTCTGGTAGGTCGGACGGTCTGGGTCTCAACAACAACAACAACAACAACAACAACAACTACATCAAAGAACTAAATCCCAAAAATGATACGTAAATCATAATGGATGGTATACGTTTAAGTTTAATGTATGTAATAGTACATATGTACGTTTACGTTTAATGTACGCACTGTACATACAGTATATGTTTAATGTACACAATAATTGGAAAGTGTTGTCTTAAAAAAATATTTCTTACCTTCAAACATTGCAGAACATTTCAGCAACCACTGCAGAAGAAAACGTAAACAACTTTGGAATTCCGAATCTAAAATCGCAGATCATAGAAAGCAGACGATTTCAAGAGAATGAAGATGAATCTGATTGGTTATGTCCATATGACGCAGAATTTAATGCCAATTAATACGTTTTCACAGAAAAAGGGCGATAAAATTACACAAAACACTTGCGTTGAAAGAAGATATTTTACTTTCCCTACAATACATGATAATGTATTCTAGGGAAAGTATATTGGAATCGTGTCGAAAATTGGAACTCAAATTTTCGACAGATCTGCACGTTTTGGGATCTCTCGAACACGAAAAAACTATTTTTAGCGTAACGCCTGTGTGTTTGTGTGTATTTCTGTCTGATGTGTAGTGTAAGTATCCACTCTCGCTGAAAGTAATAACGTCAACCACTCTATGTAATGAATGTCAACCACTCTATATAATGTATGTCAACCACTCTATGTAATGTATGTCAACCACTCTATGTAATGTATGTCAACCACTCTAACCAATTGACCCAATTGCATAAAATTGTACAGGTAAGTCGAGCTAATTCTACTATAGGTTTCAGAAATTGTATCTCGTTTTCAGCTCCTACATTTTACAATTTTCTACCTCAAAAAATAACATTTCTAAGAGTAGTTATATTCAGCTAAAGTTGCGATAATTTTCATATCAATAGTTAATTATTTACCGGCTTTATTTGTCATCCTTACATATTTCTTATTGTCCATGTTTATCCTTTTAAATGTTATGTTGTAATGATTTGTTGTAATTGTCATCTGTCATTGTATTTATGTCTTTTCATGCTACTGTATTTATCATATTTATTCATCTCCTTTAGGAAGGGGGAGGGGGGGGGGGGGGTATTCATGGAAAATGTATTTCGGATTATTAAAGTTTATAATTTTTTTTTTTAAATGTGTCATTCGAAAGTTTTTACTTTCTTTACAGTGCATGGTAATTAATGTATAGGGAAATTATTGGAATCATGTCGAAAATAGCAACATGAGTTTCGACACCGTTCCGAGACCTCTAGAACACGAAAACACTATTTTTAGCGTGACGTCTGTGTGTGTGTCTGTCTGTCTATGAAATGCATGCATACACTCTAACTTAAAAACTAATTGACCCAATTTCATAAAATGTGATAAGTCTCTTATGGGTGACCCTGGTGCTAATTAGATTTTGGTACGACTCGGAATAAAACCACCTGCCTTTTCTGCGAAATGGTCCGCAAAAATTGCATGTATCCACTCTAGCTAAAATACTCATTGACCCAATTTCACAAAGTTTGGTGGATAAGCCACTTGTAAGTTACCCCGGTGCTGATAAGATTTTGGTACAATTCGGGGGGGGGGGGGGGGGAACTGCCTTTTTTACAAAATGGCTAGCAAAAATCTACAATAAAAGATTACGTATGCTCAAATGTATCCATTAAATGCTTGTTTTATACGTCATTTTTAACGAAGAAATGAATAAGATCGATCTCATTAATTTAGGACAAACCTTTCTCGAGATATTTTAGTTTTTTCACATTTTTATTACGCCGCCTTTGAAAATACGTCCAGCTGCCCCATAAAAACTAAAATTAAATTAAAAGTGAAAATTCGGTGTCATTTCAAATAATGATGCGTGTTAACTTGCGCCATTAAAATTAATTTAGTGAATCATTAAGGAAATAAAGAGAAAATGAATTTTAGTCTGTAAGGAAAGTCATGTACTGCCCCCGTCAGATTTTTTTTTTCCTATCAGGTGCTACCGCAATTGTATTTTATTTTAACACTTTACAACATAGTTGAAAAGTGTTTATGACTTTGTTCATTCTGTCTGTCTGTCTGTCTGTCCGTTAGCACGATAACTGCCGTAAAAATGACTTTATCGAAGAGAAATTTTAGTATGTGTTTTAGACGGTCTGTGGGACCCATGGGAATATATATGAATAATATCACTCAATTCGTTTTGGATTGAACCCGGTCGAAAAAATGAAATACATTGAACCCTTTGAGACCTAATTTTTCAAACATTTTTTAAGCGAATTTAAAATTCTGAAATTGCTTCGAAAACTTTAGGAAATATTCAAATTATCCCATAACATATATAAAAAAAAATTCAGCAAAATATATTCAGTAGTTTTTTAAATAAAAATTTAAATAATAATTACACCCTTTATATGTAGAGATCACGTAACCATTATATGAAGAGATCACGTGACACACTTCAAAATAAGTGTGGCATCCCTCTTGTGTCAAAATCGTGCTTTTTAAAGTTCTTTTTAATTCATATTTAGTATTGCATCCGTGCTAAAACCGCTTTATTCTTGCTTAAATTCTGTGCATCTACATACTGAAACAACGCAATGACAATATATTTGAGTTTAAATGATCATCAAACTTTGATTATTTCTACAACGAAACTTAATTTTCACTTATGGAGGATGTAAATACCAAAAGATGTAGAATGAGTTGTATAAGAATTGCTGCATTTCTTTAACGCAAAATGATTTAGCTCATGGAGTCTGCAATATAGCAGATATGAATAAACATTCATTAATTTTACACAGAGAAGAAGACTATTTTTTTTTCGATGAAGTTTTAAGCATAGAGTTAAATTACTTGTACCTTGGTTTTAAATTTTTAAATAAAATAAATTATTATAGTATTGTGATGAATGAAAGGAATGGAAAAATGTTTATGAATGAAATGCTGCTTTTATAGAAAGAGCCAGGCGTGTTATTTTTTCTATGACGCCATTTGAATAAAGTTCATTTGCTTTCGATGAAGTTTTCAAATATAATAAATTATTGTAGTATAATAATTTAAAAAATATTACCGAGGAATGTATCGCATTTTAAAGATGTTTAAACCAGGCAATTTATATTTCAATGCCGTCATTTGAATGAAGTTCATTTTTTTTCCGATGAAGTTTTAAGTTTTTAAATATAATAAATTAATGTAGTATCGTGATAATTTTAAAAATCTGATGTGGGCAGCACATGACTTTCCTTATATAATGCAATAAATTTACTACTTTTACAGTAAAAAAAAATCTGATGTGAGTAACACATGACTTTCCTTATATAATGCAATGAATTTACTACTTTTACAGTAAAAAAAATAGGTTTTTCTTATAATAGATACTTATATTCTTTCCAAGATATTGAATTTTCGACAATAAGTCATCATTTTCATTGATTTAGTGTCATTTTAATTCATTTGGCGAGATTTTCGTTAATTTGATGACATTTCAAAAAGTCGCCAAGTTGGCGACATTCCGCCGAATTCGTCGCCAAGCTTTACTGACGGAGAAATAAGTTATTCTTATAGCAGATAAATGTCTATTGGCGTTCAAATACAAAAGTATTACTCGAAGTATCTCATGAATGGAACGAGCTAGATCCACGAGAATGATGTCACCCAATTTATCGCATGGTATTACATATGAAAAGTGAACATGTTTCCCAATGGGAAATATATATATATTTTTTTTTATATGACTTTTTGATAATTTTTTTGAAAAATGTGCAATATATCGAGAACGGTTCATGTTAGCGTTCTAAAATTCATGTTAATCGTTTTCTAATGAAAAATTACATAAGAAATGTCTATTTGCGTAACTTTATTAGCGGTTTTGATTTTTTGACGATTTTTTCAAAATTTCTCTCGAAAATTTAGGGGGGTTCTGAACATTCGATTACGTTTAAAAACAATAGCCTTCCAGTGTTTACGGATCGTGATTTTTGTACCAAATTTCGTTCGAATCGGTCCATTCGTTCGTCAGTTATCGTCTCCACAGACCCACTGACACACACACACACACACTTTCACACACACACACTTTCACACACACACACACACACACACACACGGACATCACTTCAAAAATGTTTGATTCGTGATCAGGGATGCTTGAAACGTGCTCTCCCGTCGAAAACTCGAATTCGAATTTTCGACCCCGTCGCAATACTTTCCTTATACATTATGTATATAAGGAAAGTAAAAATATTACCGAGGAATGTATCGCATTTTAGAGATGTTTAAATAAAATTGCATTGATATTGGAAAATGTTTCATAATCAGTGCTTTATGCATGATTGATCTTTTTGTTTCCTTTTGTCTTTGCTTTGTGAGTGTATTACAGAGAAAAAAAATCAAGTATTTAGCGATTTTAGAAGCTGAGATACAAACAGCTGAAAATCGTCGGGTTCCACGCCAAGTATATAGGGTGATTAAAAAAAGATGGATCAAACGTTACGAGGTGGTAGCACACACCAAACCAAGCATTTTTCGTCATAATTTACCGGGTAGGAAATGCAACGCAAAGGCGTTACAGGGGGGAAAGTGGCTGCTCAGCAAACTCAAAAGCGTCATTCTGGCTGTTATTTTCTGGTTGAAGAGTAAAACCACGTATGCAAATGTTATCTCAGGAAGAAAAAGAACCCTTATGCATATTTTCGTATTCTCGAACAGACCAGGCATGTCGCGCACTTCGGCAGCAGTGACCGGAATTCTGGCGACGAGTTGCTCTTCAGATTTGTGGCAGCTCAGCAAACTCAAAAGCGTCATTCTGGCTGTTATTTTCTGGTTGAAGAGTAAAACCACGTATGCAAATGTTATCTCAGGAAGAAAAAGAACCCTTATGCATATTTTCGTAGCACTAAATGTAGGGCCTTGTCAGATTGCAGAAATTATTCGCAGCTGCAACTTTTGAGAGGCCGATCGCCCGATCTGACTTCTTTTTGTGGGGATATCTCGAAAGGCTCGTCTATAACACTCCCCTTGAATCTGAAGAGCAACTCGTCGCCAGAATTCCGGTCACTGCTGCCGAAGTGCGCGACATGCCTGGTCTGTTCGAGAGAGTTCGCCAATCCCTCCACCGCCGCTGCGAGACATGCATTCAGGTTGGCGATCGCTCTTTTGAGCCATTACTGTAATTATTACTTTCCTTATATACATAATGTATAAGGAAAGTATTGTGACGGGGACGAAAATTCGAATTCGAGTTTTCGACGGGAGAGCACGTTTCAAGCATCCCTGATCACGAATCAAACATTTTTGAAGTGATGTCTGTGTGTGTGTGTGTGTGTGTGTCAGTGAGTCTGTGGAGACGATAACTGACGAACGAATGGATCGATTCGAACCAAATTTGGTACAAAAATCACAATCCATAAACACTGGAAGCCTATTGTTTTTCTACGTAATCGAATGTTCAGAACCCCCCTAAATTTTCGAATGAAATTTTGAAAAAATCGTCAAAAAATTAAAACCACTAATAAAGTTACGCAAATAGACATTTCTTATGTAATTTTTCATTAGAAAACGATTGACATAAATTTTGGAACTCTAACATAAATCGTTTTCGAGATATTGCACATTTTTCGAAAAAATTATCAAAAAGTCATATAAAATAAAAAAAACTGTTTCCTATTGAGAAACATGTTCACTTTTCATATGTAATACCATGCGATAAATTGGGTGACATCATTCTCGTGAATCTAGCTCGTTCCATTCATGAAAAAAGATACTTTGAGTAATACTTTTGTATTTGAACGCCAATAGTCATTTATCTGCTGTAAGAATAACTTATTTCTTCGTCCATAACGCTTGGCGAGATTTTGGCGACGAATTTGGCGGAATGTCGCTAACTTGGCGACTTTTTGAAATGTTGCCAAATTAACGAAAATCTCGCCAAATGGATAAAAATGACGCTAAATCAGTGAAAATGACGACTAATTGTCGAAAATTCAATATCTTGGAAAGAATATTAGTATCTACTACAGTGACCGCCGGTTATAAGATTCAGTGGTTATAAGAAACAGCCGTTTATAAGACTCAAAACGACAGAAACAAATACAAACTTCGTTTTAACATTAAAATTGTGTCGCTTATAAGAAACACGATTCCGCTTATAAGAAACAGTTTTCTACAGAAAATTTGTTGATTTCCTTGCGACGCTGGTGTAAAAAAAAAAAATCGATTTGTTTAAGGTTAACTGAAGGACGAGTTGTTATCTCTTGTCTCTGGGCGTACGGGGAGGGGGTGGGAGTTTGCTATGTAACAAAGGATGACAGAGGATTTCTCCGCAGAAAGACTTGGGGAGTACAACCCCAAACCAGTAAGAAACGAGCTTTAATCTTTTGGCAGTTAAGGAAACGTACTGATAAGGAAAGGCATCTTTGCTTATGCACTCAAATAAGATTCGTACAGCTTTAGTTAGTCATTTTATGTTTTGCTAGTGAAGCATGTCGCAAACCCTTACTTTGCTTGAAAAGCAAAGTTTACTTAAAAAGTATGATTCTCCACCTCCGTGTAGTCAATAAGCAAGAAAACAACCTTGCTTGATGCTATCCATATGATCGCAGGCGCATGGAAAAAAGTTTCTGACATATGCATTTTTAATTGCTTCCGTAAAGCAGGATTTTTGAAAAATAATGTTGCCATACCAGCAGAAGATGAAGAAGAATTTAAAGCACCTTTCGAAGAATGGATTCACATCGACGAAAATTTACAAACATCTGAAGAAAACAATGATGATGACATAGTGCGGAAATTCAGAATGTTTGCAATGAAGAAGAAAATGAAGACGACGTTCCACAAGAAGAAAATTTTCCTACAGCCAAACAGTCGCGAGAAGCCCTAACTATAATTAGAAAAACTCTTGAACACAGAGGGGCATCAGAAAAAGTTTATGGACTGTTTTATGATTTAGAAATGGATGTACGTAAACTAATCACAGACTCGTTAGCACAAACAATACTGGATAAGTTTTTTGCTATTCTTCAGTAATAGATTACGGTATGTATGAAAATGTACTATGCTCTTATACATAAATGAACGACCTATGAGTTTTACTTTTTATTCTTATTTAACTGCATACTATATGCATATAGATAATAATTTAAGTTGTAAGGCTTAATTTGTAAAATGAGAAATATTTTTGAATGCAAAACTTAATTTACAAATGTATTATGTACGTACTAATATTTTACTTATATACATTTATCTTTTAAATTCTGTAAAACTGTGTTCAATAGTTAGTATTTACAATGGAAGAACGATATTTAAAAAATTTCCGGATTTAAGAAACAACTGCTTATAAGAAACAAAACGAGCGAAACGAACGTGTTTCTTATAAGCGGCGGTCACTGTATAAAAAAAACCTATTTTTTTACTGTAAAAGTAGTAAATTCATTACATTATATAAAGAAAGTCATGTGTTGCCCACATCAGATTTTTGTTTATTAAATGTCATTATTTAACTTGTAAGTCATTCTCGTGTTTTCGCCTCACCTCATCGGTTTTCATCATTAAGCGCCCACTGGCGCGTCTACGTTTCATTTCCGATCCGGTAAACTATGACAAAATATGTCTAGTTTGGTGTGTACTACCACCTCGCAAAGTTTGGCCCATCTTTTTTGAATCACCTTGTATAATATGCACATGCCCGCTACGAAGGTTCGGCAATGATGAAACGCTGTCGTGTTTAAAGATCGGTTCGATTGACGCGAAATAATTCACATTAGCGCAAGACACATTGAAGCTCTGCGCTTGAGTGAACCGCTCCTCCTCATATTTAATCATTGGTAAACGTCCTCAATATCAAGTGATGGTTTAGGTAGTTTTCATGCTGCACAGCAGAACACTAAACACGTGATAAATAAAACTTAATATAAACAACAGAGGGCCTTGTGCAACAAAGAGCGTGAAACTTAGAAAGAACAGAACTCCATTTTATTTTTATTTTTTTTAACTTGTACAAAGTCGATGAGCGAAACGATAACGTGGTCAGAGTCGCTCCACTGCGCCGATCCGGCTCTGCCCTAATCTGCCCCGCCCTACAGTGAAGCTCTTCTCTTTGAATTATGTTTGTAAACGTGTGGGTAGTGAAAAATCAAGGGGAAATGTTTATTCACTAAAAGGTAATAAATGTAAAAAAAAAAAGTTTGATTTTTACTTTCTCACACTATGTAATATGGTATGGAGAAAATATTGTTTTCGCGAACATTTTCGAATTCGACATTTTGATGCCAATATATGTTCTAGGACCTCCTCAACACGTTTCGACTATTTTTGGAGTGATTCCCGTCTGCCTGTCTGTCTGGGGTCGATTTCTTGCGTTTCAAAATAGCGGCCACACATATCAATGATTTTTCACGAAACTTTATATCCGGCTTTGTTATCGAAAAATATAGAACTAGATAGAATTTTTTTAAATCCAAGCGAAAACTTTATAATGGATTCGAAATGTTATGTTTTTTAACATGGCAGCATAGGACACAATGGGACATAAGCGTGCATAAAAGGGATTATTGATGGTTCAGTGATCGCCAGATTTCAATCATTGTTGTGAAAAATAGCCGCGTTACAATTTTTGTGTTCGTGACGCCATTAGCCCCATACGGGGGGAGGGGGGCAACTTACCCCCCAGGGGTGTACATTGTCAAGCATGGCATATCAATCTAAAGATTTTTTTCAAGACCTCTAAAATGAAGCGTAGCACGCTCTAATTGTAATCATTTGGATCCACGATACCGATTTTTCAAAAAAAAAAATTTGAAGATAAGAAAAAAAAAAAACAAGCTATTTAAAAACGGATTCTGGTATGAGAAGGTCAAGTGAAGTCACTCGCCAGTTAAATTTTATGTCAAAGATATCTTCAAAAAAAAATTTTTTTAGTATGCATTTTATATAGTATTATTTATCTTAGTAAAACGACTCAAAGTGATCTCTTTAAATCAGTTTAAAAAATCTCTTCTCCAAGTGACCGGAGAATTATGGCGGAAGCGATAAGTGTCCGTTAGGTCTAACTGTACGCTTTCAGAGAATTTTTTGGTGAATATGTGAAACTTTTACGCTAGTTTAAGATTTAATTAATCAATCGAAAGTTACAGAATAAGACGATATTGTGTATATAAAGTGTTATTATTGCAAAAATGTATTTTTAAAAAGCGTAATGGCTTAAGCGATTAACGCAAACAAACACAAATCGTCGGACATGCGTATAAGCTTGTTGCCATTCGGCAAACAATAAAAACGTACGTAAATTACTCACACTCGAAATTATGTTGTTTGATTTCCCTTATTATACGTAAAGGAAGAACATTGCGATGGGTCTAATATTCAACTCTTAGGTCCAACGAACTAATCAAATCCTATTCTCAATTTGAAACGATTATTTCCACCGATGATCATTAGCGGATTATTGATATTCGGGGGGCGGGGGGGCAGTCGTAGCGAAAGCGCTCAATTTTTAGAACATCCTTTTAATCGACAAAAGTAGCAAAAAAAGATATATTAATTCTACGTAATTTATTATTTAAAAGATAATAAAATCCTTTGCGGGATGTTAGCGTTATTCTCGAAATATAGTAAGTTTTTTTTTAATCTAAAACGGGAAAAATAAAATATACTCCTATTATCGAGTGATTAAATGCTTCGTAACCACTGTTGTAAATAGAATATATCACGATCCGTTCATGAGATATTAAAAATTTCCCATTTCCGCACGGACGAGCGATACCTCGCAAAAGAATCCAGAGATTTCCAACGAGATTTAGTACGCTTATTCCAATGGGTGGTAGCAATAAACTTGGGGGGAAATACGGAGACACAATTATGCACACATTATTATGCGAGGCAGCACACAGCTGTTTCATGATACGTTGAATCCCCTCCATCACATCAGATTTATAAATATATTTAGCACTGACAAATGGAATCCAAAGTATCATCGAAACAGCTTATTCCGCACAAATTATTATACAGCCCAGCTGCATGTTGTCTTGTATAGCAATTTGTGCGTAATTGTGTTCCTTAATTTTTCCTTACACTGTATGTACACAAAGTGTTTTTACATTTTGATAAACGCAATAAATATGTTTTCTTTTTCTCCTTGATAATCGAGGAAATCGTGAAAAAACTTCTACAGTCAACCCTCTTATAACGCGATACTCTCATAACGCGGAGCAAAAATTTCGACAGCCCTCCCATAACGCGGTATCATAAAACGCGGTTTCCATATAACGCAGTAGTTTTATAAAGCGGTTTCTCTATAATATAACTCACTTAGCTTGAGCAGTCTCCTATAGCATGAATTTTTCTATTACACTTTTACGGTTGAAATTAATGGGGAATTCCCCTGTTTTTTCATCCACGTACATCACGTTTTTTCAATTTCAGTTATCAGGGAAATCTCCTGTAAATGCAGAAATATACAGCACTGCGGTTTCCGTTTAACGCGGTACAAATTATTCTGTTTTGTAATAATTCTCAGTTTCTTATAACGCAGTTTCTATACAACACGGTATGCGGTTTCCATATAGCAAGGTACGAAAGAATCTGATTTGCACTCATCTGAGTTTCTTATAACGCGGTACGAATTAGGGGTGAGCGTCAGTAAATCTTCTGCCCTCTCCGCGCTTTGTTAACTTTCGCAGCACACGTTTTTCGCCGAAATTCTGCTCAAACAGTTGCGAAATATTTTCTGATAGATAAAATGCAATGCTTAGATTATATTAAAACTATAATATTTAATACCCGCATAAAACATAGGATATATTTTTTATTTTAATTCAAAATATTTTTGGTGCTGCCATCTGTTGTCGTAATTTAATTCATACCGACTATTTTTATTTTTTAATGAACATTTTTAAATGTCTATTCCTTCTAATACGCTATTAAATACAACAACAGATCATATATAATAATGCCACAATCACGGAAAGGTAATTTCTCATTCTATAAATTTGATTAGGGGATCTGAATGTACATCACCGAGGACTGCAGGTTTGTCTTCAAGCTCCTTTGTCTGCAAGCCCAAGTTCAATTACGTTTCCGTGATTGTGGCGTTATTATATATGATCTGTTGGTGTATTTAATAGCGTATTAGAAGGAATAGACATTTTAAAATGTTCATTAAAAAAATAAAAAATAGTCGATATGAATTAATTACGACAACAGATGGCAGCACCAAAAATATTTTGAATTAAAATAAAAAATATATTCTATGTTTTATTGGGTATTAAATTTAGTTTTAATATAATCTAAGCATTGCATTCTATCTATCAGAAAATATTTCGCAACTGTTTGAGCAGAATTTCGGCCTAAAACGTGTGCCGCGAAAGTTAACAAAGCGCGGATAGGACAGAAGATTTACTGACGCTCACCCTTAATCGCATTATAGAAAGGTTGAATGTACTTTGTGTTATTTTTTCTGACAATATTAAAATTCGTGAATTTGTGGTGAAAGTCGCGTGTTGTACCAATCTCGTTTTGAGTGGAGTCGTTCTGTTTTACTTTGTACATTACACAAAGGTTCCTCTTTTTCATTGTGCATATCTTTAACTTTCGATTGAAGTGTCCCAGAGCTGCAGAAAACGGATCATCTATTAGGAAAGCGATTATACACTATCGATTAAGAAAGTCTGTAGCGCCCCTAACGCCGACCTGGAGAAGTTAGGATTTCTATCTCGGAAACGGAGCAAGACGGGCGAAACTTTTCAATTACGAAGTTATAGAACGTTTTCTATTGAGTAAGAAATTTGTGCACAGCACTGCTGTAAATTAAATAGGATGTTGCTCAACTCGGCTTTTTCATACCAGAATCCATTATTAAATAGCTTGCAAGAAAATTTTATTAAGCGAGAAAAATTTGAAATATATATATCGTTGTTCCAAATGAATACAACTATAGCATGTTACCTTCATTTTGAAAGCCTTGAAAAAATCTACCGATTGATACCAAACTTGATAATGTACCCCTTCAGAGGGGTAACTTGCCTATACGAGGGGGCTAATGACGTCACAGACACAAAAAATTGTATCGCGGCTATTTGTCACAGCAATGATTGAAAATTTCGTGATTATTGAGCCATAATTAACCCTTCAATACATAATTGTGTCAAATTTTGCCCTATGCTGCCATGCTAATAAAATGTAAAATTTCGAATAAGTTTTAGCACAAATTTAAAAAATTCTATCCAGTTCTATATTTTTCGATAACACAGCTCGATATAAAGTTTCGTGAAAATCCATTAATATGTGTGGCAGCTATCGTGTATTACACAAGAAATCGACCACAGACAGACATGACTCCAAAAATAGTCAAAACGTATTCCGGAAGTCTTAAAACATATATTAGCGTCAAAATCTCGATATCGAAAAGTTCGTGAAAATAGTACTTTCTCTATACTATATTCTATAGTATAGAGAAAGTAAACGTGAGATCAACAACAAAAAAAAAAGAAACGATAATGACACACATATTTCGTTTACGGCTGAAGTACTTCTAAAGGAAATGACAATAAATCCGCTCAGAAAAAGACTAATCCGGTAATAAGCTCATTTTAATTTATTTAGAATTATCCTTAAGCAATAAGTGCTGTATGAAAAATTGCAGACGCATGATGCGGTACAATAAATATCTCCTTTCGTACTTTCTTTTTTATCATCTGTGTACGTATTATGCAAACTTGTCTCTATATGCAATCAAGTACAAGGTGATTTAAATTAAATATCAAAAACGACTACTGCTCGAATTACATCCCAATTTGGAACACATACTTTCCTGAATATGCGGTTTAGATTTCTGAAGAAAAAAAAAGTTCAAATTTCGGCCGCCAGGGCTGAAATCTGGCTCATTTGTCCCCCTAATTTGCATATTACGAAGTATATCCTACAATCAGGGTCTGATTAACGCACGGGCCTCCGGGGCCTCCAAATTTTAAGGGGCCCTTACATGTTGCATGTGATAAACAATTTAAGGAAAATAATGTTAATTAATTTAAAACTATTAATATTAGTTTATAATTTAAATTATAAAAGATGTTAGTAGCTTTAAATAATATGCAACCTTTAAAGTCTTCATATATTACTTCGAAGTAAAAAGTTTGGAAGTTTTCTACATATATCAAAGGAGCTTCAGAGCGGTGACCTGGACCGCCCCCTCCCCTTCCCAAATTTGTGATGTGTTGATGTTTTGCATGAGTTTGGTATACCGTGAGTGCATGCGGGTCCCAAATTAACACAAGGACCTGAGCCCCACTTTGTCTTAATCAGACCCTGCCAACAACCGCCACCCATAAAAGGAGTCGCGAAACCTTTTTTTTTTTTTTTTTTCACAAATCCACGCCTGGTGAAGGGTCATGAAGATCACCTTACCTGATCGCACGTTACTTGTTAAAATCTTCTGTCAAGGAAACAGCAACGCTTCTGCTGGTTTTAGACCAGTTTTTCTGCTACATTTCAACAGTTAAAAGGGCTTACGTAAAGGTCAACTCACTATTTGTAATCTTCACAACCAAGGCCGAAGCCAGAGATGAAATTGAAGAGAGGCTGGAGTGCAATTCTAGGGGGGGCTCAACGGTCTTGAAGGGAGGGGGGGGGGGCCTAATCGAAAACACAGTTAATCATTAGCATTTAAAAATCATATTAGTTAATATTATATATTTCAATTCATATACATTATTAACAAATAATTGCATATTTATATTTGTAAGCTAAGAATTGATTATTAATATCTGCATGCATCAATTATAATAAGAATTACAATTGATTTTAATGTAAGCATTAACTAGTAGTAAAGTTGTTAATGAATCGAAGAACATTTCTGAAAGTTAATACATAATGTTTAATATTAACTCTTACCTACTTATCAGTTGATTTTGATTCTATAATGTATAACAACGAACCCCGCAATAATACAAAAGTATCCTTAATACATAACAATAATAATATCATAATTTTTAAATATTTTTAAATTAAATAAATAAATGGATCATCAGTATAACCACACATTCCGCTAAATTAAAAAATAAATCTTTAAAACGAAGTAATTTAAAAAAAAAAATCTCAAAAAGAAAATTGCATACAAAATTTGGATGACATTTTAGATGAAATTTCATATCACTACTAAAAATTTAGTATTTTTAACAGGGGGAGGGGAGGCTGAGTATATCGCATGGGGGGACTTATCCCCCTCCAACCCCTGCCTGGCTACGACCCTGTTTAGAACTCTTTTTCACCGATATTTGTTAGATAAATTGTGCAATATGCAAGTTGCGGGGACATCAGTGCCAGTTTCAGTCCTGGTGGCTGAAATTTGAACTATTCGAATACTCAGGAAAGTATCTGTACAAAATTGGGTTGCAAACCGCCCAGTGGTTTTTCTTACCGAGCGGTCTAAACACCCGAGTTTTAATTTGAATCACCCTGTATATATATATATATATATATATATATTCACTCTAGCTTATAAACTTTCCGAGCGATATTTTATGACATTTATATTGTGCACGCGGTTAACAAAATCCCAAGAAGCCTATTTATTGGGCTGTTTTATTAAATTCGTGACTTCCAGAGAAGGTCATGTGTTGGCTACATGAGGTGTACGGAGTAACTCATGAAAGAAATGTGACAAGACTGTAACGGAAGTACGTGATGGAAGTGGTATCTCATTGTTACGAATATGTAACGGAAAACCATTGTCGTACTTTGAGAGTCTGGGTCGCTTGAACTTGGCGAAAAATTTGACAAATATCGTTAACTTGGCGAGTTCTAGGAACTCATTGAATATTGTAAATTGGCTAAGAACTTCACGAATTACGTGCTTTTTCCCGAACTTTCCCACAAACTGAATATAAACTCCTCATCGTTTAGTTGACTTGTTGAGTCATGCAAGCAAAAGTATCTGCCGAACCCAATATGCAATTTTACTTATATGCCCTTTAAGCTATATTATGAAACTATTTCGGTAAAAAAGTGTACAGTTTAAATTTTAGATCTACGACATCTGTGCATCGACATTTGCTCTATAAGCCAAAGCGCGCTTATCGCCTCCGCTCGACTGCAAACGTTACACCCAAATGTTTCATCGTCGACCCCTTCTTCGCATGAAGTCTGATTCGGGCGAAATAAACTGCATTCTATTAATCCATTAAAACTGTATAATTTATAACAAGACTTTTTTTCAAACTACCCTATATACGTTTACACACACATAATATATATATATATATATAATGGGATAGTTACTAATTTATATGATAAAAAAGATTTTTTTTAATTTAATATTAATAAATTATTACCTTTTAATTTCTGCAACTCGATTCAATTGTTTAGAAATATTATACTTAATCAACTTTTTAGAATTTATAGATTATCAGATAAAAAATTTCATGCTTGCACATTAATAACCTCAAAATTACCAGTAAATTTTATAAATATCCAGCATATTTAGTAAATGGTATAGTTAATAAGTTTCGGTTAGCCTAAAATTCTCATAATCTCTCCTTAGTATCTTATTTTAGTCGTACTTCTACATTCTCTTGAATTTATTATATTTTCATCTTTTTATCTTGCAGCTTTAACTGTAGACTATCTCATTTTATTGCTTTTATGCAGTATGGTTTGTATTACTCTCTTTGGCAACAGCAAATCACATCTTTTCATTTCTGCATATGGCAACATTGGTCTAGTCATATTTTGCTCGTCATGGTTGTACTAATGAACTGTATTTTAAGGTATTTATGTTTCCTTTATTTTTCCAATCTATATGCTTGTCGTCCATATAACACAAGTTTATAGATAAAATCTATCTTGTGTTTCAGAAACAAGCACTTTTGTGTTCATTTCGAAGGGATATATGGACTTGACAAGAATTTTTTCGAAATGAACTTATCTTAAGCCTAAAGCTCTTCCACGTGCAAGCTTTTTTGCTTGAATTTTTTGTTTTCCTATTTTCATTCCGCACCTTTGAAATTTGTTGATTGTCTTTGTCTTTATGACCTGCATTACGCTTTATAATTTCCTCTTTATGGTTGAATTTCTTTTATTTCTTTGTATTTTGTAGAAAATTTTGGGATAGTGTATTATGAGTTACTACTTACATTCTAACATTGGATTTACAATTTTATATTTATATATATATATATATATATATATATATATATATATATATATATATATATATATATATATATATATATATATATATATATATATTACTCATATGATTTATCATACTTTAAATAATAATTTAATTCTTAGGTGTAGTTACAGGCTTATAACAGGCTTTCAAAATGAAACTCAATTTTCAATTGCTTACCTTATATATGGAACAAGAAAAGAGGAGAATTTAATACCTATTTAATACCTGTTTTATTTATAAAGGTATTTTCCTCCTGTGTAACGTTGAGTCTATTATATTTTCACATATGCTCTTCAAACCATTTTCAATAAAAGATAAGTCACTGGTATTTAATACAAATAATTAAAATTCTTAATATATATATATATATATATATGGAATCAAATGATTAAGAAATGAAAGAAGAACAAAAGGAGAATGGGGATGCTTACAGGGAAGTCGAACTGCCAAGGGGGATTACGACCCCTTGTTCCCGATTGAAGCATGCTTTTAAATCCAGGAAACGTTCCCGGAACCAGACTCGTCTGAAGCAATCCTCCAACTGTCAACATTGGAAAAGCAAAATCCAAATCGTTTAAAACCGAACATGAAAACCCAAATCGATAAAATGGAACAATACGAATAGCAAGACAACATGGATGTCCATACAACCTATACCATCCATATCAGCAATGACTTTTCATTACGTGCAAGTCCGTATATAACATGTTACGGTTAAGATTTGTGTTACGGTTAAGCTTCTTGCATACAACGTGACATAACTATAATAGCTCATAGAATTTTGCATAAAAGTTCTTATCATACTTTTTGTATGATTTTTCATAATAATGCTTTAGGAAATGAATCGGATAAAGTTGTTTTGTCGCTTCACGTACCAAATTACGTTCACATATAATGCGTTCCTTCTTAGTTGTATTTAATCTTTTAAATCTATTAAGATGATTGAGTATTAAGTTACGTAGTACTCCTATGCTCAAGTTGGTATTCCAGTTGATGATATGGTTTATGTTGACATCAAAGGTCGTTCTTTTATCATACATTTTAAAACAAATACTTTCTTTGTCATAATAAATGCCTATATCTAAAACCTGTATTATATCTTCCCTCACTTGTTTTTTTTCGATCAATTCCAAATTTGCGGGATAAAAGCTGAAGTCAAATTGATAATTACTTTCAAAATTTCCAATAAAAACATCGTCCACAAATCCGAAAAAGGGAATTTCATTTAGATAATGAGTTCCGATCTCATATTTATCTATTCGAGATCATGATCGAAACATTTTATGACTACAATTTACATCAATTTATCAACATCAATAGATACAAAAACCTCATCAAATTTGTTTTATATGAAAACTTGCTTTACAACGGAGATTCATTCTATCAACAAGTTCAAGGTATCTCCATGGGGAGTGGCTGCTCCTCCATGTTGGCCGATATATATCTGAATAAATATGAGATCGGAACTCATTATCTAAATGAAATTCCCTTTTTCAGATTTGTGGACGATGATCTTATTGGAAATTTTGAAAGTAATTTTCAATTTGACTTCAGCTTTTATCCCGCAAATTTAGAATTGATCGAAACAAAACAAGTGAGGGAAGATACAATAGAGGTTTTAGATATAGGCATTTATTACGACAAAAAAGATAGTATTTGTTTTAAAATGTATGATAAAAGAAAGACCTTTAATGACCCGCTTTGGTTGTAATTGACTCGCTCTATGGTTGTAATCATTTAGATCAACGATACCGACTTTTCAAAATTTTACTTGCAAAATTTGAAAAAAAATCTGATGTAGGCAGCACATGACTTTCCTTATATAATGCAATAAATTTACTACTTTTACAGTAAAAAAAAATAGGTTATTCTTATGGTAGATACTTATATTATCTCCAAAATATTAACATTTCGTCAATGAGTCGTCATTTTCATTGATTTAACGTCGTTTTTATCCATTCGACAAGATTTTCGTTAATTTGGGAACATTAAGAAAAGTCGCCAAGTTGGCGACATTCCGCCAAACTCGTGGCCAAAATCTCGCCAAGCGTTATGGACGGAGAAATAAGTTATTCTTATAGCAAATTGCTGTTCAAATACAAAAGTATAACTCAAAGTATCTTTTCTCGTGAATGGAATGAGCTAGATCCACGAAAATGATGTCACCCAATTTATTGCATGATATTACAAATATGAAAAGTGAACATGTTTCTAAATAGTTAATGCTTTTATTTTTTAATTTAAGGGATTTTTTTATAAATTTATTTGAAAAATGTGCAACATCTCGAGAACGGTTTATGCTAGCGTTCTAAAGTTTGTGTTAATCGTTTTTTAAGGAAAAATTACATAAATGTCTATTTACGTAACTTTATTAAAGGTTTTGATTTTTTGATGAATTTTTCAAAATTTCACTCGAAAATTTAGGAGAGTTCTGAACATTCGATTGTGTTTAAAGAACAACAGGCTTCCAGTATTCACGGATTGTAATTTTTGTACCAAATTTTATTCGAATCGCTTCATTCGTTCATGAGATATCGTCTCCACACGCACACATACTTTCACACATACACACACATACTTTCACACATACGCACACACACACAGACATCACCTCAAGAATGTTCGATTCGGTATCAGGTATGCTTGAAACGTGCTCTCCCGTCGAAAACTCGAATTCGAATTTTCGACCCCGTCACAATACTTTCCTTATACATTATATGTATATAAGGAAAGTAAAAAGGAAAAAAAAAGCCACAAGCTACTTAAAACTGGACTATGGTATCAGAAAGTAGAGTTGATCCCTACTCCAGTTCATTTTTTCAGAGTTGTAATTTGTTACAGAACAATTTAAAATAATTCCCATGCCTTAATTTTCTCTATTATTTTTCAGATATTCTAATATGCTTCAGAAGAAGGACCCAGAAGAGAAACCGAAAGGGGTATCCCGGAAGGGAAACAGCAAATTGAGAGACCGGAAGTTACACGAATCCACACTTTCCTGTGAAGATAGCATCGATTTCGAAAAGAGAAAATAAAACTGCTAGGCCGCTTGAAAATGCCATAATGCTTTGAGAATTATACCTATAGGTGTCGTTGGTGTTAGTAAAGTAATCAGTAATCGCTAGTGTTAGACACAACAGAAAAGTGTAGTATTCAGTATATGTATTTTTGATTATTTTTAAATGAGGGATTACCTCATTATGAGTATGATTAACCAGTATTTTTGCATTGTTGTAGGATATAGAGGGAGCAGTAGAATATAGGGAGATAAAAATAAATTGAAATGTAAAATAATTGTGAATACGTAGGAATATTCTTTATTGTTTCAGTTCTACTTTGCATCGCGCTCATTTATTTTTACAAAATGGACAGTTAAATAAATATTTTAGGCCTTTCGCCATAGAAATGCATACAATGCAGGACTACTTATCTCATCCCAGCGCCACCTGAATGATTGTCTCAAACGATATGGGCGTTTTCTTAATATGAAGTTTTAACTCCTTACTTTTACCTCCATGGAAGAGAGTATGAATGATCAATAAAATAAATTTGAATCAATCTGCTATATAATAAAAGGCAATGTCTGTGTCTGTCTGTCTGTCTGTGTGCCTTATACACTATAGGTTCAGCGACCATGCGTCGGAGAGCTACGAAATTTGGCAATCGGAGACCCGGGGGGGGGGGGGAGGAAGGTGACACGTGAAAACCGATTTTTAAAATTTGAATTATTTTTCTTGTTATTTAATATTTTATGCGATTCCGACCGTTTTTTTTTTCCATTTCTGCCCATTTTTCTCCACCATCCAGACGTCTTAGAAAAAAACAAATCACACGACCGGAAAGCGCAGATAATTGCGAGTAAAAACATACCAATTTCAAATCTCAGGGGACAAATTTTAATATTTTTGAAAGATTTTAAAACAAAAGTCACTTTCAGGCTCAAAATAACGAACTTTCGTTTTTAAATACTCACATCCGGAAAAGTAGCCAGATTTTCAACTAATAATTTACATTTTTAGAAAGCTCAAAGATCTGGCTTTCTTACAAACACAATCTGGTCAAGAAATAATTAAAAATGGCCGCATGATCGGAATTTTAAAGAGGTAATGATTTTAAATTTCTGGGATAATTCTCGGAAGTTCCGATTATTCTCCCGTCGCAGACGTCACGTGTTTCCATGGAGACAGGTTAGAAAATTACATAATATTTTAAATCGTGGAATTAAGAAGAGCTTAGCATATGGTCATTTTAAATGGATATTTTAATTTATGGATATTTTAATTTATGGATATTTTAATTTTATGGATATTTTAAATGATGGAACGATGGAATGAGGATATTTTAAATGATATTACGTTATATTTTAAATGATGGATTTAAGAGCTTAGCATATGGTCAAATTAAAATTTAAATTTGTTATGGTCATTATAAAATTTAAATTAGCGCGCGGGAATTGCACTCGGTAGGCCCGGGTTCGATTCCCGCCACTGCCAAAACTGCCGCCGTGTTCACGCGGAGTACGATCACGTTAAACATGTGGGTCCGTAAGTCCTTCCGAGAGGTTGGTGGTAGGGGAAGGAGGGTACGGTCCCTATGGATGCCTCCCCCACTGGGTTCCGGTCTAAATTGGGTGGTACTTCCTGGCCGTCCAAATAGTTACCTTACACCTTTTTGGTAGGTCGCGCAGCGAGTTTGCCACGGTCAGAATTTTCAAGGGTGGCGAACAGGCTGGTCGCCGAAGGCGGCTAGCATAAACAATAAAACAAGAAAGATCAATCATGCACAAAGCATTGATTATAAAACACTTTCCAACTGCAATTTTATTTAAACATCTCTAAAATGCGATACATTGAGCGGCGATATTTGTTTAATTATCACAGAACTACAATAATTTATTTTACTTGGAAAATTAAAACCATGGAGATAAAAGTACTTTCTAACTCCATACTTAAAACTTCATTCAAACTTATTCAAATGACGTCATCGAAATATAAATCGTCTGGCTGGCTCTTTGTTGTTGTTGTTGAGACCCAGACCGTCCGACCTAACAGAAAGGTGTAAGGTAACTGTTTGGACGGCCGGGAAGTGCCACCCAATTTAGACCGGAATCCAGTGGGGGAGGCATCCACAGGGACCGTACCCTCCTTCCCCTACCACCAACCTCTCGGAAGGACTTACGGACCCACATGTTTAACGTGATCGTACTCCGCGTGAACACGGCGGCAGTTTTGGCAGTGGCTGGAATCGAACCCGGGCCTACCGAGTGCAACTCCAGCGCGCTAACCAATTCCAGACTCCAGAGCTAAATAATATTGCGAGAAAAAAATTCAGCAATTCCTATACAACTCATCTGATAATTAATTTGTAAATGTAGGCTTCGTTGTAGAAATAATCAAAGTTTGATGATAAATGATTACAAAAATGATTACACAGATGAAAGTTTGATAAAAAGTGATTACAAAAATTTTGTAATTGCGTAGGCACGGAATTTAGATACAGAGATAAAACGCAAAAATAAAGCGGTTTTAGGACGGATGCAACACTAAATATAAATTTAAGGGGTCTTTAAAATTCATGATCTTCACACAAAATTGATGCCATATTTTATTTGGCAACGAGTCACGTGATCTCTTTGTATATCATAGATGTAATTACTATTTTAATTTTTATTTACAAAACTATCGAACATATTTTGCTGAAATATTTTTCATACATTTCAATGGATAATTTGAATATATCCTAAAAAATTTTTAAGCAATTTGTGAACTTTAACTTTGCTTAAAAAATGTTTGAAAAATTAAGTTCATTTTTTCAATCCGAGTTCAATCCGAAAGTAATTTGGTGATATTATCCATTTACATTCCCATATGTCCTACAGACCATCTCAACAAATAACAAAAAATCTGATGTGGGCAACACATGACTTTCCTCATATAATGCAAAGACTTTACTACTTTTACAGTAAAAAAAAAAAGATTATTTTTATAGTAGTTATTTATATTCTTTCAAAGATATTGAATTTTCGTCAATGTGTCGACATTTTCCATATCGTCATCATCAATGAGTCGTCATTAATTTAGCGTCATTTTTATCCATTTGGCGAGTTTTTCGTTAATTTAGTAACATTTAAAAAGTCGCCAATTTGGCGACATTCCACCAAATTTGTCGCCAAAATCTCGGCAAGCGTTATGGACGAAGAAATAAGTTATTCTTACAGCAGATAAATGACTATTGGCGTTCAAATACAAAAGTAATACTCAAAGTATATTTTTTCATGAATGGAACGAGGTAGATCCACGAGAATGATGTCACCCAATTTATCGCATGGTATTACATATGAAAAGTGAACATGTTCCTCAATAGGAAACATTTTTCTTATTTTATTTTATGACTTTTTGATAATTGTTTTGAAAAATGTGCAATATCTCGAGAACGGTTCATGTTAGCGTTCTAAAATTTAAGTCAATCGTTTTCTAATGAAATATTACATAATAAATGTCTATTTGCGTAACTTTATTAGCGGTTTTGATTTTTTGACGATATTTACAAAATTTCACTCGAAAATTTAGGGGGGTTCTGAACATTTGATTGCGTATAAAAACAATAAGCTTCCAGTATTTATGGATTGTGATTTTTGTACCAAATTTCGTTCGAATCGGTCCATTCGTTCGTCAGTTATCGTCTCCACAGACTCACTGACACACACACACACACACACAGAGACATCACTTCAAAAATGTTTGATTCGTAATCAGGGATGCTTGAAACGGGCTCTCCCGCTGAAAACTCGAATTCGAATTTTCGACCCCGTCACAATACTTTCCTTATACATTATGTATATAAGGAAAGTAATAGTTTACTTGTGGAACTTTAATGCATTCATAAATACATTATAAATGCATTAAAGAATGCATAGGAGTTAATGCATTAACCCGCTATGCATTGGGGGACTCACAATAGAGCATGGGCACGTGATGACATACCTTACGTACATAAATTTGCCCTTACGTTTCGTGACGTTTCCAAAACAAAATACTCGTCTGCTTAGCAGTATAGACATTTTCATTATTTCTGCATTAAAAACGGTTACTTTAGAAACTTACAATGGTTTAACCTCTCATTTTAGTAGGATATATCTCAATTTATCTTCTTGATGGATATTTTTAATGAACCGGAAAATAAAATATTCACTTTATTTCAAATATTTACACTTTTTTTTAAAGGAAAATTGTTGCATATCTTTTCCTTCAGGCTCGCATATACACTGCAGAATTTGCTAATAAAAGTATATATCTTTCGAACGCTAGTGAGTGACCACGGTAAAAATGAGTATAGTAGTGTACGTTCACTTAAAATCACTTAAAGTGCACTTTAGCAAGTGAAATCTTAACCATATATGTTGTTATTCAAGTATTCTAAAAACTTATTTTCATGACAAAGATACATATTGAAGTTTAATGGGTTTAGTTTCAATTTTTATTGGCCCCCTTCATCGTCCGTTTATCATGACACGCTATGGTAAAAATAATGCCCTTTTGCCCTTATGTTTCTGCGCATTCTACGACGCAGGTTGTTTATTGACACTTGTGCCCATACTCTATTGGGGGTGCTCATGCGAAGTATAGTTTAAAAATGATAAATAGTTTACTTGTGGAACTTTAATTCATTATATTTTATCCACCGATTTCTGCACGATATAGCCAAGGTCTTAATTCGTGAAAAAAGCTAAATAAAAATAAATTTGAAAACTATGAACACGCTAGCACAGACGCCAATGGAATATTGACAATTTTCTGTCAAACTCAATACGAAACTAACGTCTCTGTATCTTTCTACGATAGGCGAGAGTTGACGACACATTTCTTTATTGAAGTCTTGCGCATGTGCAGTCATTTGGAACTGGATCTAGCCAGAAACCCTAAAAATACCTGATCTCAGATTTATAAATCCGTAAAAAAAAAAAAATCTGATGTGGGCAACACATGACTTTCCTTATATAATGAAATGAATTTACTACTTTTACAGTAAAATAAATAAGTTTTTCTTCTAGTAGATACTAATATCCTTTCCAAGATATTGAATTTTCGACAATTAGTCGTCATTTTCATTGATTTATCGTCATTTTTATCCATTCGGCGAGATTTTCGTTAATTTGGCAACATTTCAAAAAGTCGCCAAGTTAGCGACATTCCGCCAATTTCGTCGCCAAAATCTCGCCAAGCGTTATGGACGAAGAAATAAGTTATTCTTGCAGCAGATAAATTGGCGTTCAAATGCAAAAGTATTACTCTATATCTATATTAAGTATCTTTCTTCATGAATGGAACGAGCTAGATCCACGAGAATGATGTCACCCAATTTATCGCATGATATTATATATGAAAAGTGAACATGTTTCTCAATAGGAAATATTTTTTTTCAATTTTATATGACTTTTTGATAATTTTTTTGAAAAATGTGCAATATCTCGAGAACGGTTCATGTTAGCGTTCTAAAATTTATGTCAATCGTTTTCTAATGAAAAATTACATAAGAAATGTCTATTTGCGTAACTTTATTATTGGTTTTGATTTTTTGACAATTTTTTCAAAATTTCATTCGAAAATTTAGGGGGGTTCTGAACATTCGATTGCGTATAAAAACAATAGGCTTCCAGTGTTTACAGATTGTGATTTTTGTACCAAATTTGGTTCGAATCGGTCCATTCGTTCGTCAGTTATGGTCTCCACAGACCCACTGACACACACACACACATACTTTCACACACACACAGACATCACTTCAAAAATGCTTGATTCGTGATCAGGGATGCTTGAAACGTGCTCTCCCGTCGAAAACTCAAATTCGAATTTTCGACCCCGTCACAATACTTTCCTTATACATTATGTATATAAGGAAAGTAATAAATAAAATAACGACTTAAAAGAGAGAGGGAGAAAAAAACTGAAAATTGTTGGAATAAGGAGCAGTTGTTAAGTAAAAAGAAGTGTTTGCTCAATTTGTAATGGGGGTACTGAAGCACCCCTCGCGACGCAGCAATCGTCTGAATTGTTGTTTTATATGAGGAGAATTTGGAATCTAATCCGTAGTTTTCAGAGTTCTTTTCAGTTTTTTCCAGTCGGACAAACACATTTGTATACTAATTTGGCAACACTATAATTTTGTAATGGACATTTTCCTCTATGTCTAAAAGAGAGCGAGGTAGCCCTCTCCCCCCTTCCCTCCCCCCCCCCTATTAAGGAGGGTCCTTTATCCTTAAAAATATAAATATTTGATAAACACAATATTTTGCAACAGTTTTAAACTTATATTGATTCGTAGTACATGTGTCGTATTTTCAGGAATTCGAACAGTTTATTCTGAGCACACCCTAAAATGTAAACAATTGAAAGCTGCAACTTTTCCTCTGTCGAAAGCTCATGCCATTTGGAAGTAGAAGTTGCACGCTGTGACACCCTTAAAATAAATACACTTTCGAAAACAGCCCCCAAAAATTGCCGAGGTAAAAAACTGTTAATGTTATCCATTATGTTGTATGTACACGATCTTGCAAAGAAATGCACCATTTTCTTTGCAAAATCAGACACAGATTTTTTTCTGGATTGTTGTAGCATCATACTAAGGCAAAGTGAGACCATGGAGTTAGAAAGGAGATAAAACTCCTATGGATGAAACGTTTAAAAATGCCATAATGTTTTGAGAATCATAGCTAGGTATCGCTCGTGTTAGTAAAGTAGCTGCTATTGTTAGTTGAACAACAGAAAGGCGTATTCAGTATAAGTACTTTTGATCATTTTTAACTCTTATTATAAGTGTAATTAACCAATATGTTTTCATAGTTGTAGGATACAGTATAGAATATAGTGAGATAAAAATAAATTGAAAGGTAAAGTAATTTTGAATACATACGAATGTTCTTTATTGTTTCAGTTCTAACGTGCATTGATTGCACTCTTAATTTATTTTTATAAAATGGACAGTTTAAATAAATAATTTAAGCCTTTTTGCCACAGAAATATATATATATAATGCATGCTACTTGTCTGATCCCAGCGCCACCTGAATGATTGTCCCAAACGATCTGGGCGTTTTCTTAATAAAGATTTAACTCCTTATTTTTACCTCCATGCTTTCAGTAATGAGGGAGTTATCATTTATTTCCAAGCGAGGAAAGAATAACCTATAACATCCCTAGTGGGTTTATGAATTCATAAATTGCTTGCTCGTTAGAATTTGTGACCTATATAAACTTCAATCAATTTCACTCATTACTTATTTTTATTGCGGCCTTTTAATACTTTACATACATAGTATAGTGTATAAGGGAAAGTATTGTGATGGGGGTGAAAAGATGGAAGAACACGCTTTAGGCATCCCTGATCTCGAATCGACCGTTTTTGAGGGGATGTCTGTGTTGTCCGTGAGTCTACAGCAGTGATATCTCAATAGCGAATGGAATGTTTCAAACAAAATTGGGTACAATTATTAGAATCCGTAAATACTGGAACCTTATTGATTTTAATCGTAATCGAATGTTCGGAAGACCCTTAAATTTTGATCACATTTTTTTTAATAATGTTGCATAAATACGAATAATCATTTCTTATGCAAATTTTCATTAGAAAACGAATGGCACACACTTTAAAACGTTAGCATAAACTGCTCTAAATTTCGAAAATAAATAAATAAATAAATAAGTATCAACTATCGTAAAATATGTTGTTCAGTTCTCATGTGAGACATTGGTTAATATCATTCTCGTTGACCTAGTTTATTCCATTCGCGAGAGAAGATTATTTATACATTAGTTTCGTATTTAAATGCCCAACATTTCGCTAATAATCACTTGTTTATATATATATATATATATATATATATATATATATATATATATATATGCAAATTTCTAGTCATCAAGCTGAAGATAAACAACAAATATCAATGGAGTGGATTCGATAATAGAAAATCAAATAAAATCCAAACATTAAAGCTATACACGTGGATACGCCCTAGGTCTAAATACATTGTTCATTCCAAAATATGTGTCAAGTCCAAGTATTTAATCAAAATGAACACAAAATCTGCATGTTTCTGAAGAAAGATATAGATATAATATCTATAAACTCTTTCTACTTGAACTATATGCAGATATAAGATTGAAAAATTATATAGGAAACAAGAATACCTGAAAAAAAAAAAAAAAAACACTGCATATGTCAGGAAAATTTTTCGAAATTGAAGACTTTTTGCTGCAGTTTCTACTCAATGCTGTGCATTAAATATATCCTAAAAAGTGGACCTATGCTGATAGAGAAAGCTAGAGATTTCATTAAAACTGAATGTCAAGGATACTAATTTTATAGCAAGATGGCCCCATAAATTTAAATTACAACATGGAATTTTCTGTAAAGTGATAAGTGAGGGGTTGAAATATGTTCCATCAGAATCTGTTGAAAATTGGTTTGAGAGCACAGAAAAGGCGTATACAATATATGCACTTTTGATTATTTTTAAATAAAGGGTTCTCTCATTATAAGTATAATTAACCAATGTGTTTTCATAGTTATAGGATATAGAATATAGTGAGATAAAAATAAATTGAAAGATAAAGTAATTTTGAATACATAGGAATATTCTTTAATGTTTCAGTTCTAACGTGCATTGCACGCTTGATTTATTTTTATAAAATGGACAGTTTAAATAAATATTTTAAGCCTTTCGCCATAGAAATATATATAATGCATGACTAATTATCGGATCCCAGCGCCACCTGAATGATTGTCACATACGATATGGGCTTTTTTCTTAATGAAGTTTTAACTCCTTACTTTTACCTCCATCCTTTCAGTAATGACGGAGTTATCATTTATTTAAAGTTCCTAGTGGGTGTATGAATTCATAAATTGCTTGCTCGTTAGATTTTGTGACCTATATATAAACTTCAATTAATTTCACTCATTACTTATTTGTATGTGTTTTCATAGTTGTAGAATAGAGTACAGAATATAGGGAGATAAAAATAAATTAAAAGGTAAAATAATTTTGAATAAGTAGGAATATTCTTTATTGTTACAGTTCTACTTTGCATCGCGCTTATCATTTACTTTTACAAAATAGACAGTTAAATAAATATTTTAGACCTTTCGCCATAGAAATGCATACAATGCAGGACTAGTCATCTTATCCCAGCACCACCTGAATAATGGTCTCAAACGATATTGGCGTTTTCTTAATATGAAGTTTTAACTCTTTACTTATTCTCTTGCCACGAAGCAAAACTCATTCTTCTTTTGCTCAGTTTCACTCTCTTGCCTTAACATTTTTACGTCTATAAAAATTAAATTTGCATAAGTGCAAATTTAATTTTTATTATTTACACAAGCGTGATTGCCTTGATAAGTCCTTCCGAGAGGTTGGTAGTAGGGGAAGGAGGGTACGGTCCCTGTGGATGCCTCCCCCACTGGGTTTCGGTCTAAATTGGATGGCACTTCCAGGCCGTCCAAACAGTTACCTTTATGGTAGATCGGACGGTCTGGGTCTCAACAACAACAAGCGTGATTGCATAACTAATAAAATCGGTTTATATCTGGCAAAGAGTCAACTACATTTGAAAATTAAAAGAAATATTAATAGATTTATAATCATCTTTAAAAGTAATTTTTTTTTTTTAATACGCTAATTTTTGACATAAAAGAAATATTAAGAATTTTAATTTTAACAAAACATTTAAAAAAAATAACTTGGAAATAGAAGCTGATAAAAAGGAATACTTTTTGTTTTGTTTTATTTTTCCCATTCTTGTGCTCCAATTGCATTTACAGATGTAGAAAATTTATTGATAAGTATAAAAATTTCAATTTTATTTATTTTTACGCCGTATGTATAAAGTAGATTATAAAAATTTTATTCAAAGTTAAACCGATCGCAACTGAAAAACTATTATAAAAAAATTCTGGTCACTAAAACACTCTAAATTAAGCAAAAGTATAAATGTTTTCGTAAAATGATTATTGAGCACGTATTAAATCAGTTATAACAAATATCCTTTCGCATAGGATGTTGTGACAGATATTTTTGACATTAATTTCAAAACTCTCCAGATTTAAAAATTAACAGAACAAGTTTTTATAAAAGTAAAACGCGATACAGCAGACGATCACAATTGCTTCTGACTCTGCTTCTATGTAGAGTGACTGACTACTGACTCTACTTTCATGGAACAGCTATCGCCATCTATCGCGAGATCAAAACATTACAGTCGTGTTAAATTAAAATCAGTAATAATGTTTTTATAAACATTCTACTGACCATTTCGTGTTAAAAACATTTAATTCGCGACTTGCTACATTTCCCACCCAATTCAAATCTATCCTCTTTGAAACCATCAAGAAAAAAAAAAATCTGATGTGGGCAGCACATGACATTCCTTACAAATTACCTCACTTATTAAATTTTCTTACTTATTCACTTTCTTTCTACTTTTTCAATAATTCATTCCATTGAGTTTAATTGCACAAAATAACACGTTTGAGTATTTTAAATGACACTGAATTTGCACTTATATTTTAATTTTTGTTTTTATCTGGTAACTGGACTTATCTTCAAAGGCAGTGTAGCGAAAATGGGAAAAAACTAAAATATCTCGAGAAAGGCTAGTCATAGAATAATGGGGTTCTTTTCACCGTCAAAAATTACATATAAAACAAGCATTTATTAGATATAATTGAGCATACGTAGTCTTTATTTTAGATTCTGACGATTTTTGAAAAGAATCTGAAAATTCTATTATCCCAAATCATATACTAAAATCCAATCAGCACCAAGGAAACCTACAAGTGACTTATTTACCAAATTTTGTGAAATTTTATTAATTCGTTTTTTAGCTAGAGTGGATACAAACAGTTTTTGCGGGACAAATAAAAATCAGGGTTTTTTTGTTTTTTTTTACCCCGAATCGTACCAAAATCTAATCAGCACCAGAATAACCCACAAGTGACTTCATATGAAATTTTGTCCATTATTTTTACTTTCCTTATATACATAATGTATAAGGAAAGTATTGTGACGAGGTCGAAAATTCGAATTTGAGTTTTCGACGGGAGAGCATGTTTCAAGCATCCCTGATCATAAATCGAACATTTTTGAAGTGATCTCTGTGTGTGTGAAAGTATGTGTGTTTGTGTGTCAGTGAGTCTGTGGCGACGATATCTCACGAACAAATGGGGCGATTCGAATGAAATTTGATACAAAAATCACAATCCGTGAATACCGGAAGCCTATTGTTTTAAAACACAATCGAATGTTCACAACCCCCCTAAATTTTCGAGTGAAATTTTGAAAAAATCATCAAAAAATCAAAACCTTTAATAAAGGTTAATAATGCAAATAGACATTTCTTGTGTAATTTTTCCTTAGAAAACGATTGACATAAACTTTAAAACGCTAGCATGAACCGTTCTCGAGATATTGCACATTGCACGATTGCACATTTTTCAAATAAATTTATCAAAAAAAATCCCATAAATTTAAAAAAAAATATTCCCTGCTAAGAAACATGTTCACTTTTCATATGTAACATCATGCGATAAATTGGGTGACATCATTCTCGTGGATCTAACTCGTTCCATTCACGAGAAAAGATACTTTGAGTAATACTTTTGTATTTGAAAGCCAATAGTCATTTATCCGCTGTAAGAATAACTTATTTCTCCGTCCATAACGCTTGGCGAGATTTTGGCGACGAATATAGTGGAATGTAGCCAACTTGACGACATTTTTAAATGTTGCCAAGTTAACGAAAATCTCGCCTAATGGATAAAAATGACGCTAAATCAATGAAAATGACGACTCATTGAAGAAAATTCAATATCTTGGAAAGAATATAAGTATCTACTATAAAAATAACATTTTTTTAACTGTAAAAGTAGTAAATTCATTGCATTATATAAGGAAAGTCATGTGCTGCCCACATCAGATTTTTTGAGTTAGAGTGGATACAGTCATTGATTGCACATATACAGATTGCAGACAGACACAGACACAGAGACAGACAGACACACACACACACATACACACACAGAGGTCACACTGGAAATAGTTTTTCGTATTCTAGAGGTCCCAAAATGTGTAGATATGTCGAAAACTCGAGTTGCGATTTTCAACATGATTCCAATACTTTCCCTATACACATTATCATGTATTACAGAGAAAGTAAAAAACTGATGTGGCCAGAGCCATTTAACTTTCCCTACAGAATCAAATTGATTTTTACTTTCCCTACAATACATGGTAATATAATAAAAGTATTAAGATCGTGTCGAAAATCGGAACTCGAATTTTCGACAGATCTACACGTTTTGGGACCTCTAGAATACGAAAAAGACAATTCTTAGCGTGTGTGTGTGTGTCTGGGTGCACAATGTATAATCCACTCTAAGTCAAGAACTAATTGAACCAAATTTCATAAAATTTTATAGATAAGTCACTTGTAAGTGACCCTGGTGCTAATTTAGATTTTAGTACGATTCGGGAAAATAGAACGTGCCTTTTCATTCGAAATAGCCCGTAAAAATCTAAAATAAAAGACTACGTATGCTCGAATATATCCATTATATGCTTGTTACATACGCAATTTTTTACTATGAAAAGATTAAGACCAACCCCATTACTCTAGGACTAACCGTTCTCGAGATAGTTTAGCTTATTTCGCATTTCTGCTACGTCGCCTATATAAAAAATATGTCCAGAGAAAGTCACGTGTTGCCCACATCAGATTTTTAACTCCCTGCAACACATAGTTTATGTAAAGGAATAGTGTTCTAATGGGGACCAATATTCGAACTCTTGGATTTTGATGAATTCTCGATACAGCTGTATACTGCACAGGGCCTGGCTAACGCAGGGGCATTCGGGGCAGCTGCAACGGGCCCCTATGTCAGGGGGGCCCCAAGTTAATCAATAGCCACATCGAAAAATTAACGACTGCGACAAAAATTAACGATTCATACAATCGAAATAGGCTTGCCCACAGCGAAAAGATTCATTTTGGGAATATACAGGGTGATTAAAAAAAAATGGGTCAAACTTTACGAGGTGGTAGTACAAACCAAGCATTTTTCGCCATAGTTTACCGGGTTGAAAATGGAACGTAAAAATGTCAGTGGGCGCTTAATGGTGAAACCCATGAGCTGGGGCGAAAACACAAGAATGACTTAGTTATAAAATGACATTTATTAAACAATAATTGCAGTAATGGCTCAAAAGAGCGACCGCCAACCTGAATGCACGTCTCACAGCGGCGATGGAGGGATTGGCGAACTCTCTCGAACAGACCAGCCATGTCGCGCACTTCGGCAGCAGCGGCCGAAATTCTGGCTACGAGTTCCTTTTCCGATTCAAGGGGAGTGTCATAGACGAGAATCTTGAGATATCCTCACAAAAAGGAGATCCATAGATGAAATGCACATCGGCTTTTCCCATATTTGTAAATTCCTCCATCGTCTCAAAAGTTAGAGCTGCGAAACAAAGCAATTACAATATATTTAAGTTTAAATGATCATCAAACTTTGTTTATTTCTACAACGAAGCCTAATTTTCCCTTATGGAGAAACTAAACACCAAAAGATGTAGAATGAGTTGCATAAGAATTGCTACATTTCTTTAAAGCAAAATTATTTAGCTCATGGAGTCTGCAATATAGCTGATATGAATGAAACATTCATTGATTTTACACAGAGAACCAGGCGATTTTTTCGATGAAGTGTTAAGCATAGAATTAAATTACTTGTACTTCCATTTAAGTTTCACTTAGTTTTTAAATAAAATACATTATTATTGTATTGTGATGAATGAAAGGAATGGAAAAAGTTAATGAATGAAATGCTGCTTTTATGTAGAGGCGATATATATTTCGATGACGTCATTTGAATAAAATTTATTTGTTTTCGATGAAGTTTTCAAATATAATAAATTATTGTAGTATTATGATAATTTTAAAAATATTAACGACGAAATGTATCACATTTTAGAGATGTTTAAACCAGGCAATTTATATTTCAATGCCGTCATTTGAATGAAGTTCATTTTTAGCGATGAAGTTTTAAGTTTTCAAATATAATAAATTAATGTAGTATTGTGATAATTTTAAAAATATTACCGAGGAATGTATCGCATTTTAGAGATGTTTATATAAAACTGCATTGAAGTTGGGAAGTGTTTCATAATCAATGCTTTATGCATGATTGATCTTTCTTGTTTTAGACTACAATTATGCTTTTGAAGTAGTCTTTCTTCTTTTGAAGTAATATTTTTGCGAAAGGTGAGGGGGGGTGGGGGGTGGCGGAGGAATGTCTGTCCCGGGCCCCAGTTAGGCTAATTCGGGCCCTGATGCTGCATCGTTATTTTATTTGTATCTATTTTATTTTAATTACGTCGCTCAAGTTTTTCTTACTTCTTATGTATTTTTCATCACTTTTCGTTTTCGAGATATAAGTATGACAAACTTTAAAAACAGAAAATTTTAATCTTCTTCAAATTAACAAAACGATTCCTTGAAAACTATAAGAATACTTGCAAAAAACAAATTATTGATCTAAAAACTGGATTTCCTACCGACGACGCTTGTCCTTTACTGTTTATATTTATCTTTTATAGTTTAGAAGGCATGTCGAGTGAAAGTAAGGGAACTGGAGTGAAAACTCGCCCGAACAAAAACTGTTTTGTTATAACAGAAAAAAAACTTCAAAATATTGAAAAAATTGAAATTATTTTAGTGTATAGCTTTTTTCCCACAAAACAAGTAAAAATTGCTTCTATTTTTAGCTATTAGGTTCGAAGACATAAGTGTCCAAAGTGTTTATGTTTTTCGTATCGTTTCGATTTTAACTAGAGATTCCCCGACCTCTGATATTCACATCAAATCAAGTTCACATCAAAACAGTCCCGGAGACGAAAAACAATCTTCTTCTTCAAGATGTAAAGGCAGAATCATCGCACAGACAAGCAGCAGTGTGTTAATGAAGAGTCGCATCACGTGACCCGTGAAAGAAACTATTGTCAAACGAATAGTAGAAAAAAAAAAACTAGGAGGAAGCGAAAAGAACAGCAGAAAAGATACAAAACACTTTCTCAATAGGAATACAACCTATTGTAATTTAAAAAAAAAAAAGATATTATATATATATATATATATATATATATACAAACATTATTATTACAATGCGCAATATTCCCTTTGGCGCCTCCTCTTTCATTTATCTGGAAGACCAGGCCAAGGAAACGCAGTCCTTGCCGTCAGCATGACGTGAACCCAGAGTTTCCAGGATTTCCCAGTTAGCAGGATTTCCAGATTTGGCGATTTATAGCCAATTTGAAGACATTGGACGACTTCCGGAACGTTCCAGAAACTTCTCGATAGAACGATTATTCTTTGAGATATAGATATTTCCAGAAGTTTCTGTAGAGAGACTATAAAAAGACTCATCCCTCCGTTAGAGGGGAGTGTATGTATGTAGCAACATATGAGCTACAGTGAACTGTGACTTTTGTCAATGTTTTGAGAATAGTAGCTGTTGTTTTGCGAAATTATTTTCACCAGTATTTTGAGAATATAATCGATTATTCGATAATGGCGTTATAACGATATTGGCGTTTCCTTAATACGAGAAGGTCGTTCACACTTTATGGAAACGATTTTGTGCTTTTGTTTCTCGTTAGCATTTTGAGATAAAGATATGGCATTTTCAATAGAATCGTCTGCTACTGTTTTGTTTTGATTGGAATGTAGGATAAAAGATTTATTTTGAAAACAACTCCTAAAATGGATAGATGGCTCGAAGGTTACGTAAATGCGCTTTCCGAGGAAAAATATTTGTATCAACAAATTGTAAAGCGGTGTAAAAATCGAGGTTATTGCATTTCAAAGAAAGGTATTTTTAATATATTAAATTTGAAAGACAAAAAGCGTCTAATTAAAAGTAAAAATGAAAAAATGGCCGCAAAATCGATTCCTAAACTGTTCGAATGCGGGTAAATATGAAGAAAGTGAAGTCTCTGATCCTAAAAGAAAATCCATCGACTCAAGATCCAATGCATCGAAACTGGAACTGTCTTCTGGCACTGTATGTAAAATCATTTATAAAGATTTGAAGTTAAAAAAGATGTTTACATCTAAAGTTCATCTGCTTTTGTCAAAGCATATTGCGGAAAGAAAAACAAATTGTAGAAAATTATATGAAAAACACCTAGCTGCTGATAAATGGAAATGTGCGGTAACACTCGGTGAGGCATGAGTGCATTTAAGTGACTGTAATAAAAAAAGAGCAATTTTCTACTGCTCAACTGACGAAAATGACCGTAAGAAATGGCTTCGTCCATGTACAGAAAAACTCCCAAAAAGATTCATGATAGTTGCAGGATTTTGTTACAACAGTAAATTAAAACTCAAAAAAGTTTCAAGTAAAGCTAAAGTTAAGTCACTATACTATCAGCAGAATATTTTAGAACCAATTTTTGAAGAAGAAATTCCAGCCTTATATGGAAAGGACATCAATAAAGTTGAGCTTCATATGGGACAAAGCCTCTAGTCACACGTCTAAGTCAACTGCAGCATATTTAGCAAAGAAAGAATCGGAAACAGGAATAAAATGTATCCCATTTAATGAAATACCTGTAACATCACTTAACGCTTCTCTTATGGACTTTTGTGCTTTCGGTTTGTTAAAACGAGCCTTAGGGAAACGACATCCAAGAACACTGAACGGACTTTGAAAAACGACCCAAGAAGAGTGGAATAAAATTGACATGACGGTGCTAAGAAAAAGTTTACTTTCATGGGAAAATTCGAGCTAGAGCTATAGTCAAGAATCAAGACCAGTGGCGGCTCGTGATCAATACGTAGAGAGAGGCGCTGATTATAGCATGTTTTATATATATATATATATATATATATATATATATATATATATATATATATATATATATATATATATATATATATATATATATTGAAAATATGTTTGTATATGCGTTTGTGTATAAGGATAATTGGCTGCTAAAACCTGAATTTATAGTAAAAATCTTGAATTTATAATAAAACTTATAATAAAGTTTTATTATAAATTCAAGACTGTTAAACATTTTGCTGTGAGAGTGATTTTTACTATATATTTTAAATGTCTTAGGAAATTATTGTTTCTTAGTTTTATAATTAAGTTTGATAGGTTTTTTTTTTTAAGATTTAATAATTGAATATTGCACTACTCTGCAAAAAGAAATGTTGAATCATATTAGATTTATAGGCATCTATGAAATATTTACAGTTCTTCGTAATTTTTTACATTCAAGAGTTAAAAACATATGATGTGGGCTGCATATAAATTTATTTCATTCCGAGGCAAGTTAATTTCTGTAACAATCTAATAATCGCGTGTAAAAAGCTTTGAACAATGTTAAATCAATTCCATATATATTCAAATTTGGTTATTTTGTTATCAACGCCTTAATAAACTTAATAATCGCACTCATTTATATGCCTTACAACAAATATATAAAAAGGTTATATTGACTTCGTATTACTTTGATTGGTGTTTGGTATTTTTGGCTACATTGATAGCGGCGTCGTTATTTAACATTGTTTCCAAATGTGCTATAGTGCGAAAATGCTGCATGAGAAAAGAGTTGACCGATTTAATTTGCAATTTTTGCATGTAAAGTTTATTATACGAGTATAAGTCATTTCATGAATTAACTACTAACATATCAAAATCGGGGCATGCCAAGATTTTAAAATCGGTTTTCTTTGTTTCCTACTGATAATAAAATTACTGAATAAGTTTATTTCTGATGATTATAAAATACCTTTTATAAAATGATCATGTATATCGATTATCAAAAGATTTTATATGATTGACTGACAGTTATTTATTTTATATTAAAAAACGTTTTATATTGAAAAATAGTTTTCATAAAATGATCATGTACTTTGATTATGAAAATATTTTACATGAATGACTGCCATTTATTTATTTTATATTAAAAAAACGTAAATATGTGTGCGTTCTGTATATTTGTACTTTCTAATAGTAAATAGCATTTCATACTTCATAGACAATATATTCGTACAAAATGTTGGTCAAATCGCCCCATTCGTTATTTGGATATCGTGTCCACAGATTCTTACATGCATAAACAGCCATATACACACGTAGATCATGTTAAATTTGAGTTTAAGAATGTTTTCAATATTTAAATCCGTTAAAAAGACAAATTTAACCATTCAACCCGTCAGTCACACTTTCCCTTTATATACATAAATGTAGAAAATGTAACAAATTTTTTATCAGACATATATTAACTTTTATGTTTTAAAAATATAAACTATTGAACAATTTAAAATAGAATTACTTATATAACTTTAAAAATAAACAGTTATTCTTGTATAAACGGTCATTTTATTCAAGGATTTATTTAAAAATACTAAAACTATATTAGAAAACAACAGAATCCGTCAAATTCATATTCTTAAACGCAGCCACAATAGCGAAATAATGCTAATTCTAGAAGACCCACGATAAACTAGCTTATTTTCTGTCGACGGCCGCTCAACGATACGCGACACATAATGCTTTGAAAATAGCCAATGTTCATATTCGTTCATTCAAACTCACAATAGTATTTGAACAAACTCACAATAGTATCTGGGTAGCTCTGAATTCACGGCCCTACGACGAAACCAGTGTAGAAGATTCTTGTAGTGCTGATTCAGCAACTACATTGTCGAGTTTAGTTCCTGAATGTGTTACAAGATGGCAGCACTACACTTTTGTAGAAAGACGTTTTGTTTAGTTTTGCACAAAAACTGTAAAAAATTATGTGTTTCTTGCTTATTCTTTGTTTTGTGTTATAGATCATGTATTAATTAGTTAAATAAAGAATTTCAGTTGACACAGATATCTTTCAGATTCTTTTTGTTTTGGTTCATACAACTATTTATTTTCTAATTAATTTAAAGAAATAAAAAAATAAGTGTGAATTCTTACGGCATTTTATTTTTTAATTTTTTGGAGTCCTAAATGTATTTTTATAGGGGCATTTTTTCTTTTTTTAATTTTTTGAGGTCCTAAATGTATTTTTATAGTGGCATTTTCTCTAAATTTTTAGGCAATAAAAATTCTATCTGTACTAATAAAAGGACTCTCTTTAAACGTCCAATGAGACATAACAATGTTTTAATTTCTGCTTAATTACATTATTCAACAAACAAAATTTCGGGGATTTTACAAAATAAATTTTTGTTAAATACAAGTTCAACTGCAATTTGAACCTTGACACTGGTTTCAACAGCAATTAACAGTACAGATATTTCAAAATAAAATAGTTATATCTTGGAATCTGAATCATTTTCCGAATCAGAAATGTACTCTCCCTTATCATAGCCGTCGACTTCGTCGTAGTCTGACTGTACAGGCTGAGCTTGAGGACAATAACTCGGGAGCTGCGTTTGAACAGTGTTGTCAGAATTCACTCTAAAAGCAGCTGGGAATTTCTGCAAAAACAGCAGGAACTCTTGGCCAGGATATTTTTCTTGGATGTACGCATATAGATTCAGCTTTTGTGGAGCGTCCTCTACCAGACTCCGGAGACTCATGAAGTCCATGGGGGCTATCTGATACTTCAAAATGTTTTGTAAATAAGTAACCAAATGTTCTTCGGTAGCCGACTGCACATCAGCATTTTCAGCCACCGATGTAGAACTATAAAAAAAAATAAGTTTCGGTTACTTGGCCTGGCAAGACATAAAAAGCTTTTTTCAAAACAAACTAAAACACCTCGAGTGTAAAGGTGTTATTACACGGAGCAATTCCTTCCAGAAATTTTTCAGCAACACCATACATTTCAATGAGAAGAAATCTCGTAGCCGAATTTCCGCAATTTTTTCTAACTCGACAATAAAAATGGCTCAATTTCTGAGCGCGAACCAATCAGAGGACAATATGATTGTACATCACTCTGCTCCGACTTTTTCCTTCTCATTTGCATTAAAAATGGCGATGGCGACTGCAAGCACAACGCAAGCAGCTCAACTACGGTGGAATCTGGAGATGGAAAAAATAATAATAGAACTTATACTAAATTACAGACACCGGTGGGATATGAAAGATCCAAATTATACGAAAAAAAAAAACAATAAAAAATACTTACTGGAATGAAATCGTTGGCATTAGAGAGGAGGTGCCTAAAGTATGATCGAAGTTTGGCAACAAAAACTGCCTGCGTAATAACACCACCGATTGATTTCCCCATATATGCATTTCCTCATAGATTCCTCATATTTAGTTTATGGGGACCGGCTCTTATGCCACTATCTGCTATGAATCACTTCCCCAGTTATGTGCTCAGACCCGAAGAAAACTTTTGGCCTAATCGTTATAGCATGAATTTACCATACCATTGGTCCTGAGTTGTCTTACTAACCTCACCAGGAACCAGACAACGCCCCCCCCCCCCCTTCAAATTCAACTCGCATCCCAATAATTATGAGGATGAAAAATAAAGGTACATATTTTTCAGACCCGAAGAAAACTTTTGGTCTAATCGTTATAGCACGGATTTACCATGCCATTGGTCCAGAGTTCTGTCGTTCAACCGAACGTCACCAGGAACCAGCCGGCGTCTCCAATGTTTCTTTCGGGCATACCTCCGGGGGGAAGCACCTCCGGAGATGAGTATCCCCCCCCCCCTCGGAGACATTTTATGTTAACCTAGTTTCTATTTATGTGACAGGATATAGATATATTTATATAGAGCAAATATAAAATTTGACCACTAAAATTTCATTCGCCCCCCCCCCGACCAAAAAGTCCTAAAAGAAACACTAGGCGCCCCCCCCCCCCCCCAAGTTCAACTCGCATTCCAATAATTATGGGAATGAAAAAAAAAGATACATATTTTTCAGATTGCGTATTCGAGTTTCTCATGTTGTTGAAACCCAGACCGTCCGAACTACCAGAAAGGTGTAAGGTAACAGTTTCTCATGTAAAATATTTGCAAAAATTCTTTAAAAATTAATTTTTTTCAGTTGGCAACAACTTAATGATGCCGATGAATTAAATGCATTTGGCTTGCGCAGCAATATAAACTACTATGATACCGCTAACAGTTGTTTCTATTCCCTCATACTATAGTACCGTTACTTCAGGAATGACCGTTTTCCCGAGAGACGAAATTTTTAGCATTCGGTACTTTACCGATTAAAATAAGCATATACAATTTCACGGACGTCGCACTTTTTGTGGAAAAGTTAAATGTCTAATATCTGGAGAATGTAGAGGATCGACTTCAGAGTCGATTGTGCGTAACACGATGCATAGTTTTCCAACAAACTGTAATATCGCTCAACCCCAAACAGGTGATGAAAGTGAAAATTTAACCTCGGTATTAAACCCATTTATACAAGAACTTTTCACTAGCTTGTCTTCATAAGAAGGTACAATTGAATTATCATCACCAGTTCCAAGATAAATTTCGGGTTTCGTCACTAAAAATGACTTTTTTAACAATTTATATAGTTGAAGACTTTGTTCATTCTGTCTCTCCGTTCGTTCGCACGATAACTGCCGTAAAAATGACTTTAACTTTACCAAAATGAAATTTTAGTATGTTGTTGAGGTGGTCTGTGGGACATACGGGAATGTAAATGAATGTCACCCAACTAGTTTGGGATTGAACCCGGGTTGAAAAAATGAAATACATCGAACCCTATGGGACCTCATTTTTCAAACATTTTTTAATCGAATTTAAAATTCACAAATGGCTTCGAAAGTTTTAGAAAATATTTAAATTATTCTATAAAATATATAAAAAAAATTTCAGCAAAATAAGTTCGGTAGTTTTTTAAATAAAAATTTAAATAATAATGACACCCATATAATATGAAGAGATCACGTGACCCACTTCAAAATAAAATAGGGCATACATCTTTTTTCCCATGGTAAAAATCGTGAATCTTTTAAATTTATATTTTGTGTTGCATCCGTCCTAAAACCGCTTTATTTTTTGCGTAATTTTTGTGCATCTATATTCTGCCGCCCCAACGCAATTACAATATTTGAGTTTAAATGATCATCAAATTTTGGCAACGAAGCCTAATTTTAATGGATGCAGAATGTAAACAAGTGATTGCAAGATGAGTTGTATAAGAATTGCTGAATTTTTTTCAGACAAAATTATTTAACTCTGGAGTCTGGAATAAAAGTGTATGAATAAAATATTTACAGCTTTTACATAGAGTACCAGACAATTTATATACTTTTTATACTTCGACGTCATTTAAATAAAGTTCATTTTTTTTTTGGGGGGGGGGGAGTTTTAAGTTTTCAAGTAAAATAAATTATCGTAGTTTTGTGATAATTAAAACATATCACCGCTGAAAGCATCGCATTTTGCACTGGAATGTACTTTATAATCAGTGCTTTCTGCATGATTGATCTTTCTTGTTTTCTAGATTGATCATTCTTGTTTTCTAGAGATTGATCTTTCTTGTTCTTCGAATACCTCGACCATTAGAAAGTATGCGAGATTTTGAATAGTGTTACGGCGTATCGTGGAAGTCGTGGGTGTGCGTTCAGGATACAAGAATGACGAGTCCAAATTTCAAGATAACTAACATGTTTATTCACAATCACAACGTAAACAGGAACAATATACAGTCAAACAGCACTTAAAGGCTAAACTCATTTCACAAAATAACTGATATTATTCTCAAAACATTGACAAAAGTCATTTCATAAAACAGCGGATACTATTCTCAAAACATTGACGAAAGCCACAGTTCAATGTAGCTCGTATCTCATCAACTGCTCTCCAACTAAGTGATGATTCTTTTTATAGACTCTCCATAGAAACTTCTGGAAATCTCTCATACCATGCAGAATAATCGTTATTTCGCGGGCCTTCTCGAACTTTCGAAAAGTAGCCACATTGACAATAAATTGTCAAATCTAGCAACCATTCTTAGACCTTCGGAGTATGGCAACCTTAGGCTCAAGTAATGGGAAAGGATGTCTGTACGGGTGTTTTCTCAGTCTGATCTTCGAAAGAGGCGAAAGACTCCAGAAGAAAGGAAATATTACAAATTCGCAACAATATAATGTGGAAAAAATTCAATACCTCGAATATCACGCCATGATTAATGACGGCTTCTAGAATAAAAAAATCTGGATACTCCGGAAGATTTTTGAAAATATCTAGAAGAAAGTTTACTTCTGCCCAATGAAAACATTTTTTACTATTGGAAAAAGGACAAACTGTATCCTCACTAGGAAGAATTATTTCTAAAGTACTTAATCAAACCGCTATCAACAGTTTTTTTAAGAACAACTCTTCAACTTTAATTTGCGACACAAAAAAAAGAGAAACAGACTAGATCTTAAAACATGTTCAAATGCTTATTCTCTAAAATAAAAACCTACAACAATTATTCAATTATTGTAGTGAAGAAGACCTAAAACAAAAAACTTGTAAAATAATAAAAATTTAAAATATAAAGTTTTATTGCTAAATTAATGTAGTTTTATGACACATTTTACTTATTTTATTTCATTAATTTATTTACTAATAATTAACAATATTTAGTAAACATAAATATTATTTATTAACAATTTGAAATAAATAATTATCCAGGGTATTTGAATAATATCTGGTTAATATTCGAATTCAAGTAAAGTATTATTCACCTATTTCTACTTTTCTCTAATCAGCCAATTCCCAATTTAAATAATTCTTACTTTTTTGCAAACACTTTATATTTTTTTTAGGAGGTGAAAAAAGGTTGATTTCGGTTTTATAAAAGTTAAATTCTTGACCATTCAACTGATTTTGTTCTGTGAGATCGCTTAACCTCACTTTATACTTTGAATGTATAGCATAAGTTGTTGTGATGTTGAACGCCACATGATTTTCTAAAGTTCAATCAAAAGATTTCTGTCCTGTCTACATGAAGTGGCACATGGTCATCCAGTTCGAGACAAGTTTTTCACACTATTAGTCGTCGTTAAACATGTGGGTCCGAAAGTCCTTCCGAGAGGTTGGTGGTAGGGGAAGGAGGGTACGGTCCCTGTGGATGCCTCCCCCACTGGGTTCCGGTCTAAATTGGGTGGCACTTCCCGACCGTCCAAACAGTTACCTTACACCTTTCTGGTAGGTCGGACGGTCTGGATTTCAACAACAACACTGCCTGATGAAGGGGGCTTATAACAAACTGGAACAAATTGCAGTCACCTAATTTTTATATATCTACTTCTATCAAGGAAAGACAGTACATATAAAAATTCGGTGACGATAATTTCAAGGGCGTTATGAGCTCCATTCGTCAGGTCACACCAGAAATGTGTACTAACCAAAAGATTCAGCAGAATTGCATTTAATATTTTAGTTTCAGCTAGTACACACTACCTTTCAGGGTGAGTACACTTTCCTTAATAAAATTCAAGCACTTTCAAAAGACTTTCCAAGTACCATGCAATTATTTTTCAAGGGCATCATTTCTTTCATATTATGAAGTTGTATGCACTTCTGGGAAGAAAAATCACAGCAAACTAACATGACTGTTTAATATTGAAGCAGTTGACAAAATTTTGGGGGAAAAAACAATGTCGTTTAGGAAAATTTCAGCAACAGCTTAACAGCTAGGGAAATTTCCAAAAAAAACAGAACTTCTCAGAAAAAACACAATGCTGTAAATCTGCAAAACACTTTCAACCCTGCCTTTTTCAAACACTTTCAAGGACTTGACCAAGAAAATGGGAATTTTCAAGTACTTTCAAGGTCTTGAAAATGTTAATCTTGCTGAAAATCCTAATCTTCTTGAAAATCACAGTAAAAGGGCATTTCATACTAAAAACAATAGATAGTCAGTTATACAAATTATGCAGCAGTTTTAACTTCCAGAAATGTTCAAACTAGGATACATTTAACTGTGTAAGGCAATATATTATTTTCTGAAACATTTATGAAATTAGTATTTAAACAAGTAAACCTACAGATGGTAATCCTAGGACCCTGGTGAAAAATATAGGAGAAAACCTCAATTAGAATGCCAAAACTTATCAATTATTTTTTTGTATAAAATACAACATACTTGGTTTTACAATTATGTTGAAATCTTTATGGAGCAATCCAATGTCATCCATTTATAAGAGCAAAACTCCACCAGTAATACCAAAATTTCAAAAATTAGCTGATATTTTTTTATCGCAAATGGGCAGGCACTTGATACATTTAATCATTCCCCTATAACGAACCAGGATCAGGAACAATTTAGTCATCACATGATGTTGCCCTGGTGCACCAGAAGAGTGTGGAACACACTATGCCCTTAAGGACTCCATAACATCTATGCACGCAAGTGGGACTTGAACCCACAGCCCAGCAGCTGAAGGAACACAAAGAAACACTTGTCTTGACCGCTCAGCCACCATGTCGGTAATAAGCTGATATAAAAGTCAAGAGCATAATCTGGTTAAATGTCCTGTCAGGAACAAATACTGCTCAGTCTGTAGTTTAATTTGTCAACATGTTTATGTAGTCTAATGAGAACAAAAGAATGTGCATCAAGGTTATCTTGAGTCATGATAAAATAAATCAATAGAAACAAGCACTGGTAAGAATTCTCAACACACAGAACAGAGGCTCCACTCTGTAGAAACACTATTGGTAGACAAAATAAAATATATTCCTTTCTCTGAAATCACAGAAATGTTCAGAACATGAACAGACAAGCATCAAAGTACAGATAAAGAAGAAATATTATCATGCTATATTGCAATGAAAAATTCTATATTAGAAACGTTTTAATGATCAGATTCGAATTAAGTTTCTCGCGAGGAAACTTTTCTAAACATGTTTACTTGGTGCACAAGTTTATATTGATATGATAAATCAGAAATTCTTATTTTATGGTCTAGTTAAAATAGAAGGAACTGGCTTTTCCCAAGTTCCTGAGGAAGCAATGAGAAGACAGAAAATATGAGAGTTCATAAATTTATTTTGTAGTATTTAGCCATTATTAAAAATAATCCAAAGGCCGACATTTCACAACATGTCAGTCTGTTGTTATCAGTCATCTTACATTTTTGGTTCCTCTATGTCTATAAGAATCATGCAATATTTTTAAATACCACTTCTATCTGCAAAAAATTAGATTGGAATGGAATAGTCTCAAACTTCACAAAGTTTTGGGTAATAGTTTAGGTTGTAGACATGATAGGTCAATCTGTTACTGCAAAGATTTTTAGTCTGTGGATCATAAAACTTTTGACAAAATAAAAACATGTACAAACATAAAAATCTGATATGGGCAGCACATGACTTTTACTGCAGACTCAAATTTATTTTCTCTTTGTTTCGTTTTTATAATTCATTAGTTTAAGTTCACCAAATAACATGCATCTATATGAAATGGCACTGAATTTGAACTTTTAATTCAATTTTCATTTTCATTGGGTAACTGGAAATATTTTCAAAGGCGGCATAGCAAAAATGCAGAAAACCTAAAATATCTCGAGAATGGCTAAATGGGGTTGGTCTTATTCTTTTTATCTTCAAAAATTACAAATAAAACAAGAATTTAATTGATACATTTGAGCATACCAGGATGAATACTCTTTCCTTAAAAAAAATTTCAAACACATTTCAAGGACTTTTCAGTACCATGCAATTATTTTTCATGGACTTCTTCCATATTATGAAGTTGTATATGCTTCTGATAGGAAAAATTATAGCAAACTAATATTATTGTTTAATGTTGAAGCCGTTCAGGAAATTTTGGGGCAAAAACAATGTTGTTTAGGAAAATTTTAGCGACAGCGTAACTGCTAGGGAAATTTCCAGAGAAAGCAGAGCATCTCAGAAAACACACAATGGAATCTGCAGAACACTTTCAACCCTGCCTTTTTCAAGCAATGTCAAGGACTTAACCAAGTAAATGGAAATTTTCAAGGCCTTGAAAATGTTAATCTAATATTCAAGTACTTTTTCCAATTTTCAAGCACTCATATGCACCCTGGCATATGTAGTTTTTTATTTTAGATTTTGATGAATTTTGTGAATATTCAAGCTGGATACTGAGAGAATGATATTCAAAGATTTGTAATATGTCTCACGTGGAAAGTCTATTTAATGGTACTTTTAATGACTTTTTAAATAAATTTATTTGAAAAACAAGGAATATCTAGAGAAAAGTTGATGTCGGCATTTCTTTCCATCCCTCAGCCAGTCGAATGATAAAGTATATCAAATAATTCTTGATGTAAAACATGATTGAAACACTGATTAAAAAAAAAATAATTAAATAAAGAATGGAAATATTTCAAATGTTTCATTAAAAATAAAATAAATCTGGAGTTGAACCATTCAATGATTGTGATAATTATACCAAATTTTCATTCGTTAGTGAGAATCGCATCATATGTGGATACTATTAATTAACTTATGTAGTAGTCAGTTAACCAGTAACTTTCAAATTTAGCAAGTTAACATACTAATCTAGTAGCCACTGCACTAAATTATTCTGAGTGATAAAAAAATGAAAAGAGTTTTTTTCCTAATAAACATATTTAATTTTTCTACAGCAAAGGAGCGGAAAATGCAGAAATATATATATATATATATATATATAGATAGATAAAAATAGTTTGAAAATCCAATGATAGAATAGAGAAAAGTTGCAACTCAAAAAACCCTAACATTAAAAAAATGCCTAACTATAAAAAGTATCAAACAGTGAATCATCAATCATGTGGAATATAAAAGGCAAACCTCCTCTTAGTCATCAAGCTGCAAACAATCAACAAACATCAATGGAAATGAATAGATAAAAGAAAATCAAATAAAATCCAAGCATTAAGACATTTATTTACTCGTATTTTAAATACCAGTGACTTACCTTTTATTGAAAATGGTCTGAAGAGTATATGTGAAAAAAAAAATAGACTCAACGTTAGGCTGCAGAAAAATTCCATTATAATTAGAAGATACTAAATAGGTATATACCCCTTTGTCCCTGTTCCATATATAAGGTAAGCAATTGAAAATTGGATGTCACTTTTGTGAAAAACTGATAAATAGAAGCCTGTAACTACATCTGATGATTAAATTATATGTTTATATTTTATAGATGCTTTGCTTATAAATCATATATGTAATACAGGTACTAATCCCCTTGTTCCCTGCATGAACATACATGGTGCAAGTGCATTAATAGTGTATTAGATGAAAATATTCAAACAAAAAATACCACATGGAGCTAGACCTTCCCTGGCTCCCATAAATTTTTACATACATGAAAAAGAATGATAAATTAGTAAAAGTGAAAAGTATTTCAGAAGCCATGTATATTTTCAAGGGCAAAACTTGTTTCGATAATACTGAAATGTGTGTACATAAATCAAAATACAGCAATATTATCTTGTACTCAAATTATTTACTATGAATTATGTCATATATATGAAACAAATCACAGGCTAAGTACAATAAAGTATTTTAATAGAATTTGTAGGGGTAGTATTAAATATGTATTCGTAGAGGTAGTATTAAAATTAAATATGTCTCCAAATGTTTTACTGTATATTTTTGTGAACTATTTCAAATACTTTAACCACAGCTTTTATGCTTTTAACACCGTATTTTTCTTTTAATTATCTGACTGCAATGATATGTATTTCGTATCAAAAACACTAAAATTACAAAACATTTTATATTACTAAATTACTTTAAATTAATTTTTCCAAAAACCAAATTAAATTATGTCATTATTAAGGATACAAAGTTCCAAACTATTCACAACAATAGTTTTCGAAAAAATGTCTCTTTTTTACTTTCCTTATACACATATAACTTATAAAGAAAGTATTGTGACAGGGTTGAAAATTCAAATTTGAATTTTCGAAGGGAAGATCACGTTTCAAGCATCCCTGATCACGAATCAGACGTTTTTGAGATGTCTGTGTGTGCGTGAAAGTATGTGTGTGTGTCAGTGAGTCTGTGGAGATGATAACTGACGAACGAATGGAGCTATTCGAACAAAATTTAGTAGAAAAATTACAATCCATGAATACTGGAAGCCTATTGTTTTTATACGCAATCGGATGTTCAGAACCCCCCTAAATTTTCATGTGAAATTTTGAAAAAATCATCAAAAAATTAAAACCTTTAATAAAGTTACGTATATAGTCATTTCTTAAGTAATTTTTCATTAGAAAACAATTGACATAAATTTTAGAACACTAACATGAACCGTTCTCGATATATTGCACATTTTTCAAAAAAATTATCAAAACATCATAAAATAAAAATAAAAATATTAGTTATGAAATATGTTCACTTTTCATAAGTAATATCATACGATAAATTTGGTGACATCATTCTCGTGGATCTAGATAGTTCCATTCATGAGAAAAGATACTATACTTTTGTATTTGGATGACAACAGTCATTTATCTGCTACAAGAATAACTTATTTCTCTGTCCATAACACTTGGCGAGATATTGGTGGAATGTCGCCAACTTTACGACTTTTTTAAATGTTGCCAAATTAATAAAGATGTCGCCAAATTGATAAAAATGATGCTAAATTATTGAAAATGATGACTAGATGATGAAAATCTTGGAAAGAACATAAGCATAGATACATTTCTCCGTCATCCAAATACAATGTCATTTGTATTTGGATGACAACAGTCATTTATCTGCTACAAGAATAACTTATTTCTCTGTCCATAACACTTGGCGAGATATTGGTGGAATGTCGCCAACTTTACGACTTTTTTAAATGTTGCCAAATTAATAAAGATGTCGCCAAATTGATAAAAATGATGCTAAATTATTGAAAATGATGACTAGATGATGAAAATCTTGGAAAGAACATAAGCATAGATACATTTCTCCGTCCATCCGTAACACTTGGCAAAAAATTTAGTGGAACGTCGCCAACTTGGCGACTATTTTAAATGTTGCTAAAATGACAAAAATGTCACCAAATTGATAAAAATGAAGTCAAATGGGAAGTAATGTATCGCAAATTTTGATTTCTATCGTATGACGGGCATACCTTCTAGTATATAAGAAATAATCTTCTCTCTTTTTTTTGTCTGTAACACTTAGTGATGCATTTGGTAAACTTTGCGAATAATTTAACAAAGTATTGCCAACTTGGCGATATTTTGCTCCAGATTGACAGAAATATCGTCAAAATTGAAAAAATGACGTTAAATTAATGAAAATTACACCTAATTGATGAAGTAATTATTAAAGTATTTTAATATATGGACTCGATTGCTTACTGAGGATATCAATATTGATAATTGTTTATTTAGAGTTGCACAAAGTATAAGATAATTGAGTATTTTGAAATAGTTTTACATATTGTCATATGGAAAATCACCAAACGTACAATTCAACAATAAAAACACAGCAGAGTGGATCTTATACATTATATTTTGACTGTAAAACTAGTAAATCCATTGCATTATATAAGGAAAGTCATGTGCTGCTCACATCAGATTTTTTGGTAAGTAACACTGTTTTGAGGAAATAAAAAATTACTGAAACACTTACTTAAAATAATTTAAAATACTTCTAGTGCAGTTAAAATAACAATTTTAATGTCATGCTTTCTAAAAATGCAAAAATGTGTTTTCCGATTGAAATTCATGAACTTACCACCATAAGAAAAATACAATATAGAAAAAATTATTCTAAAATTGGATTGAATAAACTATGATTAGCTAATAAAATTTGATAACTAGTGGTTAGTAAGAGAAGAGCATAACTTCAGGTACACACATATAGAGATTAGCTCAAAATAGTTTAAGTTAAAAAATACTGAACATATAAATCTGTCGAAAACATGAATTCAAAAATTTTCAACCCCCAATAATATTTAACCTACATTACTATGTCTGTTAGAAAAGAAATCGCCAGATCTTTTTAATTCTTATTATACTAAAGGTTACATCTTTTTGTTAATTTAAAATATATTACTTTAAGACAATTTACTACTGCTGTGTATTTCTTACTAGCTGCCTTCGGCGACGAGCCTGTTCGCAACCCTTGAAAATTCTGACCGTGGCAAACTTGCTGGTGCGACCTACCAGAAAGATGCAAGCTAACTATTTGAATGGCCAGGAAGTACCACCTAATTTAGACCAGAACCCAGTGGGGGAGGCATCCACAGAGACAGTACCCTCCTTCCCCTACCACCAACCTCTCAGAAGGGCTTACGGACCCACATCATGTTTAATGTGATCATACTCCGCATAAACACGGCGGCAGTTTCCACAGTGGCGGGAATCGAACCTGGGCCTACCGAGTGCAATTCCCAAGTGCTAACCACTGGGCTACTGCGCCCTCAACCCCGTGGAGTTAACAAAGTTTGGTTTATTTAATGATGTTAAAACTAATAATGAAATTTTAAGGCACCGTGACAATCTCCATAACTTTCTTTTTATTTATTTTTTTATTTCTTCAGTGTTTAAGTTTTTTCATTATGGTCCCAACCACCACCCAATGTAAACAATACATCGCCACAATTCAATACAGCATAATGAGCCAAAAACCTTATAAAAACAAACACTAATTCGGCTTTTAATTGTCACTACCCTAGGCCAAAAAATTTAAGGTAATATCATTTAAAATATCCTCATTCCATTGTTCCATCATTTAAAATAAAGGCATTACGTAAAACCCATCTTGTGGGACCTCCCCTCCATTCACCGCAGTCAGTCTGATCCCAAATATTCGTTTGGGATAACTAACTTTAACACCGTTGCCATATAAATGCCACTCGAGGTGCACTGCACGGGAATGGGAGGAAAAATTATTTTGCCAGCTTGCGGACAAGAAATTGAAATTGGGAAATTCTTAAAATCCGGATTCTGCAGCTACTTTTTCATATTTTTTGACCAGATTGAGCTTGTAAGAATCCCTGATCTTTGAGCTTTCTAAAAATGCAAATTATTAGTCGAAATACTCGGAACTTTTCCTGATGCCAAGATTTAAAAATGAAAGTTCGTTTTTTTGAGCCAAAAGTGACTTTTGTTTTAAAATCTCTAAAAAATATTAGAATTTGTCCCTGAGATTTGAAATTGATATAATTTTACTCGCAATTGTCTGCTATTTCCGGTGGTGTGATTTGTTTTTTTCTACAACGTTTGAATGGTGGAGAAAAAAGGGAAAAAAAAAAGTCGAAGTAGATTAAAACATTAAATAACAAAAAAAAAAATTCAAATTTTAAAAATCGGTTTCGACGTGTCACCTTCCCACCCACCCCCGGGTCTCCGATTGCTAAATTTCATAGCTCTCGACGCACGGTCGCTGAACCTATAGTGTATAAGACACAGACAGACACAAAGACATTGCCTTTTATTATATAGAAGATGAGCACAGTCGGTATTCATTACAAATATGAAACATTACCTATACTTGTTATATCCAAATGTTTGTTGTATCGCTAAATATCTCAATGAGATATGATTTAATCACACACAGAGCTGTGGAGTCGGTAACTCAAACCTTTGCCTCCAACTCAGACTTCTCCTTTTCTCTACTGTCCAACTCCTGTTTTACTAATATCCGACTCCAATACTGACATAAACACCTTTATTTTTTGTAGCACTATTTTTTTAATTCTTCAACATTTAATGGGATTTTTATTAATTTATTACCTAAAAATTACTCGTCCATTAAAAATTTAAATATTACACAAAATATAATTATTTTTAAATAGTTTTACTTAGATGTTGGAATATTTCTTCCGACTCCCACTCCACCTTAATTGTTTTCATTGCCAATTTTTTTTTTTAAATATTGCAAAAAATTATCATATTTTTTTACTGCATTTTTAAATAAAAGAAACTGAAATAAAACATAATATAATTTTTTTTTTTCTAATTTTAATTTGTTAAAAAAAGTACATTGTGTTGATAACATTTTACTATCCCGAGTTATCTTGGTCAATTGAAAAATACTAAATATTAATCCGTATATGATAGTTTTTGAAACAAGGAACAAAGTGATACCTGACATTCAGTACACTGATACCTAGTCTCTCTTCTTACTGGTTTTCCTCTGGAATCTCACTTATGGGAGCATATAACACACCGTCTTGTTAGATTCTAATTTCTTTTTTTTAGTGGTAGGAATAACATCTGGGAAATACATTGAGGTTAACCTATGTGGTGAAGGAATACAGCTGGGCCAGATGTAGCAAAAAACTCATCAGAATGATTTTTTGCAATAAGTTTCTTGACAAGTTCCATTCTATAGAGCTTTCCAACATGACAAGACACATTCTTTATAGTCTGCTTCAAAAGCATTTGTAGAACACCATGTGACCATTCTTTGACTTGTCCACTTGATTTTGTAAGAAAAGCGTGAGATTTGAAGGATAAGTTTAAAAATATGGTGAATTTTTATGCTGTTTGGATGTGATAGTCAAGGTAATAGAGATTCTGTTTCTTTTTTTAGAATCCCCTGTATTCCCAAAATAGGAAAACTCGGAAATATTAAATTAAAATCAGAAAAACATGAAAAAAGAATTTCAGCTCTTTAGAGAAAGAATATGATAATACTGACAACTTCAAAATTGAAGTTCTCTTATCCTTGAATATTCAATTTGTGATAAACATCTTATAACAGATAAGTTTATTCTTTTCTATTGATATAAAATAATTTATTTATTCATAAAGTATTTGAAATGTTTCTAAAACATATTGAACTTAAGTATGGTTCAATAATGTAGCTCGAGAAGATGTTAATTCATTTATGGAATCTAAAAGATATAGATCAGGAAATTTTATTTCGATAAAGCTTTACCACTGCAAAATCCCTGTTAACACAAAGATTGTCTTAAATGCCTATCTTACATTCCCGGTTGCTATGCTATTGCCAGGGCTGAGACCACGTGATATGGAATACTCTATATTGTAGAGATGTTTATTTCCCTCCTGCTTTAGAAAATGCTGGAATTTCATAGAGTAAATAAATAATAATTTCATAATCCACTAAATGCAAAAAGGCCAAAATGGAATGTATTTCTTTCCTCGTTTTCTTGGTGTACAATAATCAGCTAAATGCTGATCCACTTTACCAACACCACCCATTTTGTTATTGAAATCAATTACACATTTTGATTTCTTCTCTCTACATTTGTTTCTCTCATTACAATTAAAGAAATTCACATAAAAAAGTTGGAGATGTCAAAATTCTCATCATCACTACACAAAAAATCATTTGTTTTGATTCATTTGACATTTTATTCTTTCTCCTACTTATAGAATGTTATTTTTTACTTGCGCAACTGTATTTCCTGATCTAAAAATGATCTAACTGCACACACACGGGACAAGAGCAAACTCGATGTGCACATAAGGGTCCCATGCCACACCATACCAATGATTCTATCGAGCACGCAAACAAAACCTGACAACTTGCCAATCCATGCAGGAATGCTCATTTATCCCTTAATTACCTTCAGCCCATTTTAAACTCATCAAAAAAATTTCTATCCTCGAGTTTTCTCGGAATAATATTTATTTGCAACAAGTTAACTCGGAATAATCAATGAAGCGATTAAATAGCTACCACCTCCACAGCCCTGATTACACATAGTATTTATAAACTAATTACTGATAAATTAGATCATAAGATTAAAATCTTCTTTTAAATTAAGTAAAATGGGGTACAGCTTCGATATAAAGAATTTGGATTCGGTGATATTTTTTGGAGTGATAAATTGCGCCAAATGTGGCATTCCGTCCCATGATAAAGTTTTTCTGGTAAACCCTTTTAGCTTTCTGTTATCTTTGGAGATTCTATTTTAGTTGTATTGTTGCTTAGTAGTATGTAAAAATGCTTAAAAAATGTGAATGTCATACAAAAATGAAAGATAGCACATGTCAATAGATAAAATAATGTGAAAGCAGAAAATTTACATAGGAATAATCGTTCTCTGAAGGCTACAATGTGGATACCGCCATTTGTGCAATCTGGATATTTACATGTGATTTTCTTTGAAAAGTTTTGGATTTCATTAAACAAGGTACTGTTTTTTTTATTTTGATTTAAACATAGCTTCAGCTTTGTTTTAGCATTAACTTTAAATTAAAGCTTAATTTCTTGACTATATTAAATTTTATGAATTTCATATTATGTCCTCGCAGTTAACAAAGGCCATAGAACATTTGTAGCACATACAGCCATTGCTACATGTGACGTATAATTTTTTTTTTAAATTTTGTTCAAGTACAAAATTTTTTCTAAGTATCATTTTTTTTTTTTATTTCATTAAAGTACAATCTTTTTTCTAAGTATTGTTTTTTAAATTTTGTTAAAGTGTAATCTTTTCTAAGTATCGTTCTTTTGAAATTTCATTAAAGTGCAATCTTTTTTCTAAGTAGTATTGTCTTTTTTTATACTTATACATTAATTTATACTTATTTACGTATTACGTTTTTATGCATTTTGGATTTTTAATTATATATTTTTATATTTGTTACACAAAAAGCCTAACATGGCATATGTTAGCACTTTTCAAACACCATCTTCCTTGACGCAAAAAAAAAAATGGCAGTTTGCACTAACCAAAGCTGTTCCTAAAATAGAATGAATAATCCCACAGGATACTAAAATCAAAACATTCTTAATACAATGAAAATTTTTCTGAATTGCAAAGTCTAAAAACTACAGCCAATGAATTCAAAGTATGTGAAATGATAAAGAGTATTATATTAGAGAAGTAAGAGAGAGTATAATTGCTGTGTTCACCATTTATCTAAAAAACTGCAATCTCAGGATATATAGAAAAAAATATCCATCTGACATCCTGACCAACTAATTGCCTACTACTCTATAGGCAGGATTTAAATTATTACATCATAAATGGACAAGGTTTAAAGAGATGTACATCATAATTATACATGTAACCAAATTATTATGGGGGGCCACAGATCCCGCAACGGTGGGGGATAGGTTCGAACTCAGAACCTTTCTGATCCGTACTATGCCATCTGGCCCAAAAGGATCCTAATGGGCTAAGGGAATAGCTGGCGAATCTTTCGTAGTGATGAATGACGCAATGCTGCCCCTTCACTATTATTTTTTAACATGAAATGTTTACAACAATAATATATCGTATATATTCGACATACAAATTTTTAACTTGAAATGTATACCTACTCAGTCAACTTTCACTTCAACTATTGGTTTATCAACCAAAACAGTACAACAATCTAAAGCGCCATTATCACATTCAAATTTCATGTGTAATTACAAAACACTTGTTTTTCTTTAATTTCAATTCTATGGAAAACATGTACAGACTATTGGTAAATCCAGATAATAATCCCTCACTCATTTTTTTTTTTCTAAGTGTAAAATCGAGTCAAGTTGATGCATTCTCCTGTGTTTAGAAATAGGCTCTTCCCACCAAAGTGAAGTATTCTAATATATAGTAGCATTCAACCACATTATGAAATTTAATTTAGAAGCTAAAAGATTATTTATTTGAAATAGAAAGAATTTTTAATGAAATGTAAAAATACTAAAATAAATTACTTTGAAAATTGTCCAGAAATCTAAAAAACATAGAAATTGATGTAATTTACTATGTTATGAAATTCTGAATATACTAGATTAGCTAGTTATAGTTTGGAAAAACACTAATAAAATAAAGAATCAAATACTCAGGAAAATTTTGCGAACATAAAAAAATATGTTAATTTGTGGGACTTTGCAAATATTTCACAAATCCAATGCTTAAAATGTTTCAAAACATTTGTAATAGAAAAATTTTAGGACTTTGGGAGACTTTGCAAAAATTGTATGCATGAGAGAGCAATTTTCTAAACATAGGAAAATACAAAACAAAATTTCAGAACATGGGATAAATTAAACAAAAAAAGACTAACCTTCAGGACTCTTCTCAGTCATTGAAACCGACATCCATTTGGCCATGCTTCACAGAACTACACTCACCGTATATTTACTCAGGGCCACAAGCCAGGAGTCACAAGGAAACTATAATCGACAATAAAAAGAAATCCGCAAAAAAAAAAATGAAGCCAAAATTACGTTATGAAACATGTTCAAAACAAATAAAAAATGCTAGTACAAAAAAACGTGGTTGTCGTCCAACAAATGTGCTGTTACTTCATAAAGTGGTAGCAACCATAGAACACTGTTCCTATTGGATGTAATGCGTATGAGAAGTTACCAGATTACAACAAAAAGCAATCGCAATTAGAACACTTAGCAACAACTTGGAGAGCTTAAAGGTGTGAGGGATTATTCTCCAGATCAATCAGACTATCTTTTCTAACTGGATTACAAAACATTAAAATTCTGAAAGTTTGGAGGAAAGTTGAATAAACTACAAATATATTGCAATTTTTATTAAATTTTTTTAATGCATCCTTAACATGAATACACTTTGACAGGGAATAGCAATTTCAAACAATATTTATAATGTTATTCAAAACTATATTTAAATAGCCAGTGGATATTATAGTATATATATAATTAACAAAAATGTCCACTGAGAGTTTCTATTTCAAAGATTATATTATATTATCAAAATTTTAAATTTCACTCTCTTCGTCTTCTTTAACCAAAACTCCATTTTCTGGATAGTTTGGTAAATACTCCCAATGAGGTATTTTTAATATCATCCTTGTTCTTTCACACCACAACAGAGCTCGTATTGCAAAAAGAATATGATCCGTTCCTTTGGGTTTATGATTTTCAATAATAGTCAAAGCATGCTTCAGATTTTCCTCAATGTGTGTAAATGGCATGTTTAAGCGACCAATGCATACCTCTACCCAACCAAAATCAGGTTCAATTGCACTGCATTTCAAACTATACTCTATGCCTTTTATAAAGGTAGCAACTCCATAATCGACATCTAATCTTAACATACGATTATGAACAGTAGGCATCCTCTTTTTCTTTAATAAAATGCCTTGAATACTCTTCATTTCCTGGTACATATCTGGATGACAAATAACGTAATCAAAATCCTGATTTATTGTAAGAGATCCTGACAATATTTGCTTAATCAGTGCTTTAGATCCTGTATAAACAGCTCCTGCTGCGGTTGCTTTCATCTGATCTTCCTCCTCTTTACATATAGCAATTATTTTATTTTTCTTTACAGGCTCAAATTCATGAGGGAAAACAACAATTCCGGCAAATTCGTCCAAAAATTTATTCTTTTCCTTCCTTTGTAACTCAAGTTCAACAGTAAGATAAATCAATGCAGATGAGTCATTGAGTAATGCAGGCATATGTAAGTCCTGAAGAATGGTTACAGCTTCTGCAACTGCATAAGGCTTCCCTCTATATAATTTCATATTATACACATCATCAATCGGCTGCACTTGCAACCAGTTTTCATCTCTACATCTTACTCTTTGAAGTTCTGGTGACAGTTTAACCTTCCTCTGTAAATATTTGGGAATAGGTTTAGGTTTATTCGCGTCTCTAAGCTTTCGTGCTCTTTTTGCAGCGAGTGCCTTTTCTCGAGTACCTTTTCTCGCTCGATACCTAACAGCTTCTATATTAGGTGTTGCATTTATGTTTCCTGTAGCTGCCAATAATATTCTAGAATCCACAGAAGTTTTCCACAAATATGAAAGGCGACTTTTGTGAAGAGTGAAAATAGATTTTAAAAACATTTTTATATGTTTAATATAAATAAGTGGCTTAAGTGATCGGTTACGTTAATTATTTATAAGATTTAAATTTATTATTGAATACAGAATCAAAAGAATTAATTACCTTCCATCAGTTTTCTCACTTTCCATACTGCAAGTTCATATCACAAAATGATTGAAATTTAAGAAAACAGAAAACTAACAACAATAAGCCAACTTCTTTCAATGTTTATTTAGTGAGAAAGCACTACTTTTTTCGCAGTATCATAGAATCACCAAGCAGTTAACTTTCTCAGAGCTATAGATAGTTTCAAATCAGAAAAACGGAAATGTGCAGACAAATCTCAGCCACAAATATAACTCGGATGGAAACCAGCAACTTCAAAGAAAGATAAAGTCCAACAGTTTTAGCACACAACTATTTTTAAAAATTGCTTTTCATTTTTTCATCAATCACAAATGCACATGGAACCCAAATATAAGGCTATGTTCAGAATTCAAGCCCGGTGGGAGAATTATGTCGATCTGTAACATTTCAACCGACCGACCGCCGACGACTACTGTACCTAGTTAGCACAATAAACTCTCAGGAAATTCATAATAGATGAGTTTCATGTGACGTCACATTCGCGATTCCACGGCACAGCGGCCATGTTCTTTGTAACATCGATCTATCCGTATATTACAGATGATTTTTAGAAATTTACAATCATTTAGTGCATAATTTCAGTAGGATACATCAAGATTTATTTTCTCTTAGGATTATTTAGCACAAATATTCATAAAAAGATGTGTTTTGATGACAAATTTCATATTGCCGCTACAAGCATATATGCATAATATTTTAATAACGGCATTCTTGAATTTAAATACTTTTTACGTTTTTTTTTTCTTTGTTTCATTTCAGTCAATATCGGCAATATCGCTTTTTAAACTAATTTTGTATCTTAAAATAGAGTGAATATTTTTCAACAAATATTTATTTGCTTTTTTATACGGATGTGTGACAAATCCAAATATTTTTTAATGTTCATTCATCTGTTTAAGCTTTTGATATCTGAAGTAATCCATATAAAAAAGAGCAAATCAAAAATTTACAATAGATTTTGTCCACATCCTTCTCGGTTTACTTTGTTTCTTCTTCTACGCAGGAATAATCCTAGCGTAATTATGCCAAGGCATATTTGATTTTTCCCTGCAGCTGATAGCAATTTAGTCATAATTACAAAGTAATAAAGGTTACAAAAGGAAGTACTAAGTAAAAGTCTTGTTTTACTGCCGAAGTCGAAGCGAGAACGCTCTGTCTGCCGAAAAGTACATGTGCAAATGTATAGTTGTCGCCAAAAAGCGATAAACATACCGCCGTAGTTTTGTCATTTAGCACAACTTCTTCAAACTGTCAATAACCCTATCGCCAACTTTTTCGTCGAAAAATTGGGGGAAAAGTTGTCCGAAATAGTGGGTTGTTCCAAAAGTTCTTGAGTGTGATAGTGTTGCAATCGTCGTCAACGATAAAGGGAATTGTAGTCAGGACGAATTTCCTCCGAACCCGTTTTCTTCAGACTCTCACCCTGTACATTTCAATGGAGATTGGTTATGTACTGTTGTGGTTACGGCTGCAAGAAAAAGCATGTAAAAGGAGGACTTTACTCTTTTCATGGGTAAGTTTTTTTTTCATTATATATCTTACAAATATAGTTAAGAAGTAATTTTGCTAGATTTTAGCGTGGTGCATTCCATTCGGCTATTAATTTCATTGCTTTTAATGCTGTATTATTAGAAGTTATGCTCTATTTTTGGTGTTTGTGATATTACAGAAGACTTATAATATCATTCTAACACTTTAAAAAACATTCGGAGTACTTTTCTGATAGTTATAGAATTATTTTCGGTATGCTCGTATGTTTTTCCTTCGAGGTAAAACTTGGCGATGGTTGGCGACTCGCAAGATTTGATGGCTAGGGAAGAAAAGTGCGAGTTTAGATAATGAACGTAAAGACGTGTCGTGTGATAAAATTTTACGTTCATAATAAAATGTAATAATAGTTTACATTCATTGGCAATGTCAGCTAGATTTTACATCATAATTTTTCAGTGCATTTTATTTAAAGATATATGATCTGAAATATGAGCACGATCTCATTTCTAGTTCAGAGTAAATCGTACTTAATAAGTCGATGTTGTTAATCTTACCCTTAATATTGCCCTCCCTCCCCCTCCGGATAAATCTTATAGATGCCGATGTTAGTTAGAATTAATTTCATATAAACATCTCGATTGTTCACAAATTAAATATCAAAGGATGTATCATCAAACTCCCAGTGTTTTCGAGAAGTATTATGGTATTACACTCTTGTTTAGTTCTCAGGAAAGAAATATGTCTTGCCCAAAGAAGTATTTGAATCACCGACTTCTTGATCATGCGTTAGCAACAAGGGCGGATACAGGGGGAGGGCGCAAGGGGCGCGCGCCCTCCCCGAGAATAGGATTTTAAGGCAGAAAAAAATAAAAATATAAAATTATTAGAAAATAAAAATATAGGAAATAAATGCAGGAACGTTTAAATTATGCTTAAAAAATCCGACAACACAATCTAAAGTTGAAAATATAAGCTGAATTCAAGGAAGTATCTAGAAATTAAAAAAGAAAGAGGAGGTCGTGACTTGGTCGCAGCCAGTAGGTGTTATTTATTTTCACAAATGAAATATATTTTGTCGAATAATGAAAATAAATTCAGAAATATTTTATGATAGCCTAACAATGTGTTCACACAGAGCCCACAGTGTCTCTTTCAAGCATACCTCCGGGGGACGAAGCCCCCCGGAAACAGGTATTGCCCCCTTGCGACATTTTATGTTAACCTAGTTTCTATTTATGTGACACAGCTCTTTGATATATGTATACTGGACAAATAGAAAACTTGCCCCCCCCTCATAAAAATTCATTCGCCCCCACCACTGGCCAAAAAGTCCTGAAAGAAATACTTGACAAGACTTTCCTCGAATTTTCTAAGATAGTATAGTAGGTGTGCTTTCAGAGCGGTAATAGCTAATCGAGTTGAGCAAGCTAATGAAAGAGTAAAATTTTATTGAATTATGCCTTATTTTTCGATATTTTGTAACTGGAACGAACTTTGTGAAAAAGTTAAATATAGTAGGAAAATAAAAGGTTTTCGGAGTTTAATGAACGAAAAGGAAATTACCGTGAGCAGGAAACAGAAACTCACAGACTATAATACTGAAACCAGCGTACATTGCAGATTCTAATCTTTCGAGTGCGATAAGAATTTCTATCTTACATTGTTTGTAATCGTGCAAATTCGACCTTTTTAATTGGAAAGAGGCCTTTTTAATTGGTCGTTGATACCAAGCAGTTGTGATTCTGGGAATGCCTCTATCAATAATTCCTCAAACGTGTGTACTCGAGACATCGCAGCATAAGTAAAGCCAAGAGAAAATTGGGGTTTGTCAATTTCTACCAACCCACTGATGACGGATCTTGGGTTATATCTTGAATTCGGAGAGTTGCATATGCGAGATTGCATATGATACAATACTGTTTTAGAGTTATGCCTTGACTTAGGTGGGCGTTGATTGCATATGCGAGAATATGCAATAGAATGTGAGAATATGCAATGTACATCGTACGGAAATAGTGGAAAACTATGGAACAGACACAATTTTTAACCAAAATCAGAAATAGAGGCATCAAATTAGAGAGAATTTTAAGGGAAACTAGTTTAATGATTTGTCTCTGTGACTGCAGCGGAGACGGTGAGACCTGGCTAAAGGGAGTAGAAGCAAAACTATTACTTGAAAGTGACTAATATGGTTTCATTTGTATTTATACGAACTAACTTCAAAGAAAATTTCATCACAATCGTTAAAGTCGTTTTTGAGGAAAATTATTTCGTTTTTCATACTTTTCACACTATTTTCTAGTTTTTATACTATTTTCGATTTCTATAGCTAAAAACCTAGTCCGCGTTAGTTGTGATCCCTGTGCAAAATTTTAGTTATGACCACTGTGCAATTATTTTAAGCTTTTTAAAGCAAGACGTTCTTACGAAAAACGGTGACAAAAATGGCATTTGGGCGGATCCTAAAGAGCTTTGTTATACTCAGCCCAATAATCAAATTCTTTTTGGATTTTCATACTTTTTTAAAGAGTCGCAATTAACGGTGTATTCTTAAAGCTATATGTTCAGTAGATATAATTTTGAATATCTTCCCCGTAATTAAAGTGCTTTTAGCTATTAATGCTGTTTTGACATCATGTCGTTTGAAACTCTGAAAGGTATGTAAATCACTATTTAGTATGGATTAATTTTGTTTTCCTTTTGTATGTACTGTTCGTGTGCACATGTGCTTCTTCTCAAATAAGTAATTCAAACAACAATGGTTTCAATTTTTTACATTTGCCAGTATATGCATACGGAACAACAGTTTGGCAAGTGAGCTGATAAAATAGGAACTGCTAAAATATCATTGGAATGATGATTCGGCTTACAAGTATCCTTCATTTATTAACCAAAACGTGGTCGGGAAGAACAAAGGAAAGTTCAAGCAGTGCGTTTCGAAAAATAACATTGACTTGTGTTTTTGCCTTTAAAACAACAATATTTCTACATGTTTGTGGGCACAAGTGCTATAAGCCGGCCTTTGCATGCCGACTTGAAAACATGGGCTTCGCTAAGATTACAGTGAACGAGAGCTACCCACCTGATTTCAGTTTTTAGAAATCTCAGGTGCGGTGCTTCGAAAATTGCAAGGTAACAATTATAAAGGTGCTCTCTGGAATTTTGGCGCAAAATCTAGGTTGAGTTACGTGCCGGAAATGTCGCTAGAAACGTTTTGAACATCGGGGTATTTATCTCTGCTCCATTGAACTATAGTTTCCACAGAAGAAGAATTGCTTGGATGCGCACGAAGCCACTATAAAAATCCAGCAAACGGTCAACATGCTAAGGGAGAAGCATACTTAAAAGTTCTATACTAAATTAGCGATGGAGGAGGAAAGCGGGAGTTGGGAGACGAACTAACTATCCCAAGACTAGTTGGTAGACAGCAGCACCAAGTTAAAAATTTAGTTGAAGGAGACTCCTCATCAACAGCGCACTGGAAGTGGACTGTTTGCATTCTTTGCTCAAATATATCCTATGATTTTGAGAAAATTTTCGCTCGCCAAAGGATTTCAAATCATTTAACAAATTAAAGTCTACGGATGTTAAATCACACTTCAGAAGGATCATCAAAGCACCATGCCATCTCATGGCACTAAACGATTCAGATCAAGACATCCTACAACAAATTGTTGCAGAAGTAAAACTCCTTTGTCAGAGGCCAAACTTCAGGAAGTCTTTTTCGTTCGGCGTATTGGAAAAATTGAGGGAAGATGGCGATATTTACCCGCACCTTATTAAAGTGTACAAGACCGCACTTCGGATGTCAATTGTCACAGCAGAGCTAGGTTTATTTACTTTGCGAGGACTTAAAACTTGGTTGAGATCTCAAATGGCCGAAGACCGGTTGACAGGACTCGTTTTGATGAATGATCATCCCCATATTTGAGTTGATGTAGAGGCCGTAATAAATTAATTTGCCACAAAAAAATTATATTTTATAAATACTTATGGCTGAGATATGAAAAAATAAAGATATTAAAAGTTGTATGAGATATAAAATGATAGAAATAAAATTATATTAAGATATGAGAAATGATGATTAAAATATATATCTATGAATGTGTTTGGGTTTTTCTTTGATTTCTCAATGTTTTGCGAGTTCATTCAAAGGCATACCAAATCACGACCACAAGTTTAACAAAATAAGTGTGAATTAGCTTTCTAGCTATGCGCCCCACCCGACAAAAATTTCTGGATCCGCCCCTGTTCTAAAAGAACCTTACGTTCTCCTCATCATAACTTAAGTATTAGGCTTTTTGATCTAGAAACAGCTCTACCAATATAAATAAATATTATTACTTACATCATGTTTTAGATGTAAAAATGGTTCAGTCGTATTACGCCTCAAAGCAGATATATATACTGCTAACATAACTTTTAAAGATAAAGTTTATCTGGATAAAAGTGAAGAATTCTACATTTTAGGCAAGCATGCACACAATTTTTCATATACTTTATAATTGTTTTTAAATATATTATACATATTCTTCAATTTGTACGCTTGTAATTTATTTCATATCATGTTTTATTTGTATTGTTTTGCAGTTCAATTTGTTTTACGAAATTGACTTCATTAATAAAATTATTCTTTAGTAATAACATTTTTTGGCAATAAAAATATTCTTATCCTATTTCGCATTTTTCTTCATACATATTTTTAAAAATCTTATAACGCATAACACGTGTAACAACTTCCCATTCATCTTCGAATTTAATAGAAGTTAAAAAATACAGAAGGTACATTACACAGTTTAGGCGATAAATCGCCAAATCATGAATGCCCTTCTCTTCCTCGACCTACTACCCCTGCTCTGTGTTTGACCATGCTACTAGCATGGGGAAGATTGGACCGCCCTCCCTCCATATATAGTAACTGGTTCAATAAAACCTTTGAAAAACACCCTCCCCCTTTCAGAAATTTTTTTGCCTGCAACAGCCAAGTTCATACTCACAGAATTTGCTTATAGGAGGCTTTCTTATTGAGGATAATAACATTCATGAATTTGTTTTATGTTTATTGTTACAGCCAGGATTTTTATGACCAAAAATTGGTAGTAAGTGCCTTATAAAAATGCATTTATGACCCAAAAAGTAAAAGAGAATACTCTATGTAACAAAAATATGAGCTAGAAAAATTCACATTTATTTTTTTATGTCATAGCAAAACTAAGAGAAAGAGATACATGAAACGAAATGAAAGGAAACTAATTATACTATTTGTTTACTATTGCTCTAATGGTTATTAACGGATATTCTGTATTGTACTAACCAATGAATCAAAACAAAGAATAAACAAGAAATACAACTTTATTTTGTTACAGTTCTGTTCCTTCAAGAAAATTCATCCAAAAATGCTCTATTGAAACAAAATATGCAAAATAAACGCAAAAAAGAAATGCCTTAATATTTTCAAAAAACCTGAAAAAAATGCCATGTGTAAAAATTATAAAAAAATACCTTAATAAAGGTACTAAAATCAGCTTTGCTTTTTATGAAACGTATTTGCATACACTTGAACAACATTTCGGTATTGCCAAAATTATGCAAAATCATAAAAATCCTACCCTACGAATTTTACACTTATTAGCAAGGAATAGTTGATATCTGTAGTGACAGAAAGAAAATTTACTATGTGCCACAATTTTGCAAACTTCTAGAGAAACTATCAAATTCAGTCTTAAACTTCATAGAGCTCAGGCTGCAATGGCCAAGTTCATACCCATAAAATCAGCTATATTGGTTATTCCATGCTGACGAGTGCATAACAAGTGTGAAACTGGTTATCTTCAATGGAAACAGGACAGCGGAGTCTCAAACCATCCCTAGAAGCAAATAATGTGAAAAAACTAATGTGTCTGCATTTTATACTAGAAAAGTGATCTGTAAAGATATATTTCATATAAAAATATTAAAAAATATTTATTATTGAAGAAATTAACAAGACCTCTTAATATTCATTTTAACTATTGTATAATATAAAGTGTTCATTATAGTTATAGTTTATTCAGTACTAAAATTTTTAGAATAGAACAATGTTTTTAACACTAGATCGACGGAAGCGGTCATTTTGACCACACAACTACTTTGAGAAACAATTCCTCCGAAACGGCTAATCTCAGCCCATTGAAATTTTATGACTTTTCTTATTTTTTTAAAGTTATTGCAAACACAGAAAAAATTATTCTAGGTTTTATAATAGGAGAACAAATCAACGATCTTCCAAGAAAGACTGCAAATATATCCATCATTTTAGAGTTAAAATCTCCATTTCTATATTTTATGTGTAATCTCTGTATCATTATAACTCATTGAAAAGGTGTGTGAGATAGTTTTAAATTCCACCGAATGTCAATTTTTATATATAAACATTTATCCTCCTTAAGTAACAGTTTTCAAATAAACTCATCTTAAATGATAATCCTGGTTGCACCACTTGAAGGATCCTAATTTTGAGAAAGTCCTCTATTAGTGGATTCAGTGAGTATGAACTTGACCATTGCAGACTGAGCAAGAGCTGCAACTAAATTTATCGGCCTCATTAGAGGTTAGCAAAAGTGTAGCATACAGCAAGTTGTCTTGCTGTCAGTGCAGTTATCAACTATTCTATCCAGGCAAATGTATAAGTATGAAGACGGCCAATGGGTGCTATTTGAAATAGAAGCGCAATTCTAAAATAGGGGGCTTCTGCGAGTATACAATTTATTTTTAATACCCAGCATACCCAAAGATTTAGAGCAGTAGAATGGGAAATCGGGAAGAAAAGTGCTGTAATTACTTTAAATGTATGTTACTTGCACTTCTATGATAGAAAATTCTAACTTTTTTGCATCCTATTTATGCAAACGAGCTAATTTGACTGAGACCTAAAATTTGAACAGAATTCCAGACCACTGCAAATCCCCTAGTACACAGAATAGTACTACATGAAAAATATAATTTATAAGTACTCTTTGTTATCAACACTTATAAAAAGATTAAAGATTAAAGTTAAAATTAACAGATGAATATTTAAAGAATTAAGTTCTACTACTAGTTTATGATTAATATTAAATAGCAACTATATTGTTTGTTAGCCAACTATTAGCTTACATAACTGCAATTAACTATTAGTTAATTTATATAGATCCAAATACTATATATACAGTGATAAGTAAATATTAGCCTCATTATATATAATTTCAAAGCACAATTGTGGCGTCATGTGACTAAAATACCTTATAGTAATATATACCGATTTTGTATTATTTAATTTAAGGAAATTACAATGTGTTAAGTGAAAACACTATGCATGCATGTTTGCAGCACACAAAATGCTTGAATCTTGTCTAACCAGCGTCATATTTTGAATTATTTGAAGGGCATTTGGAGGTCATATTCGTCGAAGATATACAATACACCTTATAATAGATTTACCTGAAAATTTTCCGTTTGGACGGAACGAAAAATGCCCGTGACACTATACATGATAAGATACACACTGTTAAAAATAAAATACATTTTGCAAAATTTTCTCCATGTAACTTTGATATGCAACTACATTGACATGTGCCGACGCAGTGGTTGAGTGGTCAAGGCGAGCGTTTCCGCAGCAATCGTTCGACCGCCGCATCGTGGGTTCGAGTCCCACGTATGGCATGGATGTTTCTGTTGTGGGCGTAGTGTGTTCCGCCCCTCTGGTGCGCCTGGGGCAACGTCTTAGGATGGCTAAATGGTTCACGTTCTGGCCACTGACAAAAGGCGAATGATGAAAGTCAAGTGCCTGGCCATTAAAAAAACATTGACATTCGTGGTGGTGAAGGTTACCGTACTTTTTTCTCAGAAGGTTACCAGTGTCCGACTCACAGTGCGATTTTCGCCATATCGCCAAGCTTGTTACTCCGACCGCATTATGGAAATACGCTGCGCCGTTCGTGCAACTTGAGTATGACAAAAAAATCAACCGCATAATAAATTTTATTTATAACTTTTACAATAAAAGAAGCAACTAGTAACACTAGTAGTTTGATAGCCTCGAAAAAATTTTAAATAGAAAAAAAAATAGGGGATAAGTAATAAAAATATAAAAAGTGAATATATATATATATATATGTTTTCAATATCACACATAGGCGAATTGAAATGTAAATTTCCGCCTGAAGAACTCGTGTCATATTCATCTACAGCTACACATCTACGTGACGTCACACAGAAAGATCCAGTTACTCAGTCTATCGTAATGGCTGAGGTTTGCTAAAATTCCCACTTGACGTTTATATCAAGTGGTATTTTCATGGGAGTTTATTGCGCTTACCAGGCAAACATTAGAAACGTAATTTAAATCGGATTTGATTATTTTTCGATTAATTTCGATGAGTTTTCATTTCCTAACTAGTTAGAAACACTTAGCTAGTACGCGCAATAAACGCCCGAAGAATACCGTGATATTTACGTCACAAGAGATCTCAAATAGACCTCCGCCATTCCCAGATTTCGTTCCAGGGGCGTTTTTCAGTTTGACGTCACGCAGATGTATGATAGTTGATGAATGACTAGACTTTAAGCGAAAATTTACATTTCAATTCGACTATGCGCGATTTTGATATTAAAATCATATTTTATGCGTATATATTTCTATTTAAAAACAAGTCTTTCTGAAGCCTATTAAACTAGTATTACGTTATTTCTGCTTTTATTGTAAAAGTTACAATTAAATTTTATTAACATTTTTATTTTTGAAGGGTTGTTTACATGTCTAAACCGGACGAACAGCGCAAGAAAGTCTCGTAATTTTTTTTTCTTCTCTACATGGCTTTTCATTGCACTTTATTTTTTGAGGAACTTTTACCTCTTTTTCCAAATTCTGAGACTCAAGAGATATTTATTGTAATTCGGCACAATCAGGATCCAAGAGCATCGCCCGTTTTCTTAATTTTCTCTTCCGTAAACTATATTTTATTACTATTTCCCAGCCGCACTTTAGATTGAACTCCGTTAATTGGATATCCTTGAAACAGTTTTTTCGCTGAGAAGAGAATTCAATAGGGGAAGTCATGTGCTGCTCATATCAGATTTAAATTACACATACATATATATTGTAATTTATGATAAACTAGAACGAATTACGGGTCCTAAATTAGTGGCCACTATTTAAATAAGAACCGCCTCTTTGTTAAATAAGTTACAGAATCTGACTCTTTTCGAGTGTCAAGATGGAAACTCCGCGATATTTTCGGCTGATAAGGAACTGATTTGTGAGAAAATCGCGCTAAAACATTACGTTAATTAAAAAAAAAAAGAATCGTGTGGGCCCTCTCGGTATTTAATTGAGTTTTTTTTCATGTCTTCTCCAGTCTCAAAGAAAATACTGGCAGGCCAAGCGCCCTCTGAAGCCCGAGCGTCTCCACTTGAGTTGTGCAAGTTTCCCTTCATGGGCAGTCCTGAAGTACCGTGTACCAAAATTCATGGCCATTAAAATACACAAATATCTTCCTTTATCATGTATTAAAAATGTACAATTTTGTCTAGTCATGTGGCTAGTTTGTTTTAAATTTTTCTCTTTATAAGTAAGAGTATTGTTAGAACTTTGTTCTTCGGGGATTTAGAGAGTTCCTGTGTAGTTTATTAAATAGAAACAAATTGCACTGGTTCTAAATAAACGTCCACTACGTATAGATAAATGAGCACTCGTTGCTTAAACAATACATTTGAACACAATATAAAATGGTTTCAATTTTAAAAAAACTATAATCGCAATAGATTGTATATTAAACCGCTCATAAAACAGGATTCCGCAGAAATCCACATGAACTCTAATATGAAGAGTCATCCGTCCGGAACTCCAGGTTTCGTGTCAGAGACGCTCGTCTATGATCTTGCCTCGAATGAAATTCGAGCCATATTTTTCTTCGCACGTTTTATTGAGTTTTTATAGATCGCAAAGAAAATTTAAGACTATACAATAGTAAATAATTCGAAATTAAAGAAAAGTAAAATATCTCGGTGGTACACCTATTCGTGTCCTGAAGTACCCGTGTACCAAACTTCGTGATCGTACGACGCTTCGATTTCTCTCTACAGACTGCAGACACAAATCTTCCTTTAAGATTTGTAACTTCAATTCTGGACAACACCGGAGCATTCTAGAAAATGTACCCAGTGTTGCCAGGGATTTAAGCTGCAAACCTAATTACAATCACAGCGGGATTCGCAACTAATTTTCGACGCTTTAACAATGCACTCTTGTCTCACACACACACACAAAAAGATCCAGGTGCCTTCGGTTTTGGGAGATTACGTCAACGCATGTAAAGTATACAGAAGGTCGTTTGCACTTTATGAAACTATTTTGATAATTTTTATGCATAAAGGGCGCATTTCTTGCGGCGATTTGCTTCCATCTGATAGCCTTGATTCTTGACTATAGCTCTAGCTCGAATTTTCCATGAAAGTAAACTTTTCTTAGCACAGTCATATCAATTTTATCCCACTCCCCTTTGGTTGTTTTCTAAAGTTCGTTCAGCGTTCTTTGATGCAGCTTTTCCCAAGGCTCGTTTTGACAAACCGAAAGCGCAAAAGTTCATAGAAGAGTCGGGTGATTTTACAGGTATTTCATGAAATGGGATACATTTTATTCCTGTTTGAGTTAAATATGCGGCAGTTGACTTTGACGCATGACTAGAGGCTTTGTCCATATGAAACTCAACTTTATTGATGTCCTTTCCATATAAGGCTGAAATTTCTTCAAAAATTGGTTCTAAAATATTCTGTTGATAGTAGTGAATTAATGTTAGCTTTACGAGACTGTTTTGAGTTTTAATTAACCGTTGTAACAAAATCCTGCAACTATCATAAATCCCTTTAGGAACTTTTCTGTACATTGACGAAGCCATTTCTTACGGTCATTTTCGCCAGTTGAGCAATAGAAAATTGCTCTTTTTTTTTTTATTATTAGTTACTTTTTCTGTTACTCCCATGCCTCTGAGTATTACCACAAATTTCCGTTTATCAGCAGCTAGGTGTTTTTCATATAATTTTCTACAATTTGTTTTTCTTTCCGCAATATGCTTTGGCAAAAGCAGATGAATTTTTAGATTTTTAAACATTTTTTTTAATTTCAAATCTTTATGATTTTACTTACAGTGTCAGAAGACATTCTCAATTTCGATGCAATGGATCTTTGAGTCTATGGATTTTCTTTTAGGATCAAGGACTTCACTTTCTTGATATTTACCCGCGTTTGAAGTCTTAAAAAAATGGCTGCAAAATTTCATCCCATTTTTACTTTTAGCTAGATACTTTACCCTTTTAAATTTAATATATTAAAAATATCTTTCTTTGAAATGCAATAACCTCGATTTTTACACCACTTTACAGTTTGTAATGCGAATATTTTCCTCGGAAAGCGCATTTACTTAACCTTCAAGCCATCTATCAATTTCAGGAGCCATTTGCAAAATAAATCTTATTGTGCATTCTAATTCTAATCAAAGCAGTAGCAGACGATTTTATTGAAAATGCCAAATATTTATCTCAAAATGCTAACGAGAAACAAATACAAAATTGTTTCCATAAAGTGCAAACTACCTTCTGTATTTTCGCTTAAACCAATTTAAGCAAAAATGTCTCAAAATCATGCTAACAAAGTAACAAGCCAAATTAAAACATCGGTTATTTGAAATGAATGAGTAAAATGGATTTAAGCACTGTACTGTATTATGTATTGTAGAAAAAGGAAAGTAATCAAAGCTTTTTTTTTTTTTAACAGTTTTATTAACCACTGGCAAATCATTTTATTTACATTCTTACTAGTAGGCAAGATACTTAGAATCTGTCAGAAATAAGAAAGGGCATGACACACTAAAGGAAGAAGTCAATACAGGAGACTCAACATATGACCGCAAGGCGCCTGAGCTATTCAAATGAGCAAATCAAAAACAGAGCTACCAAGCAGGAGAAATGGGAACTTGTTAAATCACATTTTACGTAACACTTAAAATGATGCAACTTATGTTAGTCCATGGCATGAGAAACATGCCACTCGTAGGAATGGGAAGAATTTTTTTTTTTGTAAATTAATCTTGTTTATCCAAGTTCCTGTGAATGTATATTAATCCAAGTACCAAATTTCATGTAAAACAATTATGCATAATGATCTTTTTACAATTACCATAGCGTTACTTAAGGTCAAGGTTAATGGAATATTAACAGGTTATCCATTCCCCTATACCTCCCATGGTTTCTCTCCAGGGCCAGCTGTGACATCATTGACTGACTCAGCGCAGTATGGATCAGAGAAGTCCCTTGAAATTTTTTGTTCGATAGGAGTAAAGTTTTTACCGTTATAGTTTACCGTTACAGTTTTGCTATTTTTTGTGTTCATAACATCAAAAGTTATTGTACTATAATTTCTGCAAATCAAGTCAGGAATAAGATGTACTAATGGCATTGTGCAATAACAGTTATGCAAAAACGAAAAAGCATCCTGCTATGTGTGTCACATAATGTACCATTCCTTTCCTAAAGAGGATTCTATTAAAAACAATGGATTCATTGTTGAAGAGATGGTCACTGGAATGCTAATTTATGCGCATTGTGTTCTGAGCATTTTACAGAGGATAAGAGGAATTTAAATTCTGAACTTTTAAATTTACCAGTCAAGCAAAAAATTAAAAGAAAATACTGGGCCTTCCCAAAATCTCTAAATAAAAGCATCCAATGAAATTCTACTCAATAGAGCAAGACATTAGACTAGAACGGAGAGAGCAAAAAAATTGTATAGAAGAAATTATAGAGTACTGTAAATATTGAAGATAAGGATACTTTGTGTACAGGCTTTACTGCTTATTCCTACAGCAGAATTCGATGAATTATTAAAAAATTATAAACATCTGAAAGAAAAATATGATAATCTGCAAAAGTAATATAAAAAGTTGTGCCAAATTTGAAAAGAAATTGAAAACATTCAACAGAAATTTCATACTTATAACATAAAAGAAAAACTCATGTAAATTTTTATGAAAAATTAAGTAGAAAAATTATTTTGTCCCAAGGTATCTACCTCTTTTTAGGATGCGCTCGGTAAGAGTGCAAAGATAACAAAGCCGTGTGTACATTTAATGAATACATAATTTATTTAAAAACATATCCATTTACAAGTGTTAATATGCACATTAATCTTCATGCCCTTCATTGGGTTGGAAACCAAATAAAACAATTTAAACAAGTCTTACAGATTAAATTGGAATAATCGTAACCAGATATAAAATTACCTGCCAATGTTAAATTTAAATTAAAGGAGAGAGAGGAAAAAGCAAACATATCAGGAAAAGTCCTAAAAGGGTAACTCACTGATATTTAGTAGGGTCTTCTTCAGTCATTAATATTAGATAGTAACGAATTAAAAGTTTGTAATAAATTGACATATGCGCATATAAATTGTGAAGGAGTCCTCTGAAAAATGTTCATTTGGCGGCTGAGGTTTTTACAAACATATCTACTGCATTAAAACATTTCATGCCATCTGATAAAGATCAACATCTATAGATTTTTTTAAAAATTAGAATTCCCAACCAAAAGTGGTTATGGTTTATTTCATGAACCGACCCAAATCCTGGAAAATATGTACGACAATGTCAAAATCAGGAGATGCTCCGGGAAGAGAAGCCTGCAGTCGTTTTAAAAAGGCACGTCAATAAATGCGTTAAAATTGTTATTCAATGAAGTCTAATAATGCTGGCGTTCTTGCTCACCATCTAAATATTGTTTGGGAAAACTTTTTTCCAAATTAAATAAAAAAATGAAATTAAAAAATAAGTGTCCGTATCTGGGCAATTTTACTAAAGATTTGAAGCATGCTGCTGGAAAGTCACTATGGCTTAATCAGTTATCAGTAGGATTAACAGTCCTTTTGTATGAATGGCTGACCATCAGTAAATCCATTAGAAAAGAATTTTTTGTATCAATCCCCCGAATAGTCTAAATGGAAACAAAGGAATTGTTGCAGATTTAGTAAATGAAAGCTGCATCTGTCCATTCCCACAGACATTCTTAAAAATATAAAAATAAGGACAATTATTTGCATAAGGCATATAAATACAAAGATGGAAAGATTTAAATATGAACGAAATGAAAGAAAATAGAAGAAATGGTAACTTGTGAAAATCTGCACTTTGGGAACATTTGGTCACTTATGCAAGTACCTAAATGTTTATTTGTTTTACATAGTGCTTTAAGTGCAAAATGTAAAACTTATCTTCAGAAAATATCATTAACAGTTAAAGGTCCTTTTTGAAAACTTATTCAAATATATTTAAAGGTCTCTGATACTATTATTAATTAGCATTTTGCTTCTAAAGCTTCATAGAAATGCTCAACTTTTCCATGTTAAAGAATCTCTTTCCATCTTGGGTGGTTGGTCAGTGACGTCACAAGAGGGGTAACGCAGAACCAGATTTCAGCGGGAATGGACAACCTTGTCATATTTTACGAACCTTGACTTCAGGTTTCTCTGATCAACTGAATGTTAAACTACCATTTTATCGTTAAAATTCTTAATATGGTCTCAAAAGAGTACCCCCCCCCCCCCCCCTCCCCAAATGAACCTTAAAAATTATTTACTATAAAACAATTTTCTAGCCAGTATTTTGTAGATGTGCCTCTGGGAGTTCATAAAGTAATTCTGAAACGGTGGATATTTTAATAATGAATACATCCTTTTAAAAAAATCCATAAGAATCTTGCTACACTGCATTTCATAAACATTGCATCCAAGGTTTTTTCCTCAGCAATTGATTACGCATACTTCAAAATTGAAAAAACCAGACTTTTGTAATTGCAGATTAATCTGAGAGTGGCATATATATATATATATATATATATATATATATATATATATATATATATATATATATAACCTAAATTTTTATATTGCTCATAGAGGGAAAAAGCCAAACCTGAAAATACAGTTCTATCCTAACTAGTCAAAAGCAACTTAATTTTTACATAATTTGCCAATATGGAACATTAATTGTAAGAAGTATTTTGATCAAACTATTCCATAAGAATGGGGAATCTAAATCTTTTATACAGCCTCCTCCCCCCTCAAGTGAAGAAGTCTAATTAGAAATATTGCTCTTCATAGCCCTTTGTTCATTCAGTTACTCTTTAAAGAGAGTAACTCAGGCTTCCCACTTGTATAATTCACCACGAAAAAGTGATGCTAATTTTTTTTTAATTTCTTGTCAAGCCGTTGCACTGCAAAACAAATTAAACCAGTTTACACTATAAATTATACAGAGAGGAAGAACAGAAATACAAATTAACAGGAGGCTTAACCTTTTTCAAATTAGACTTTCACAGGAGCCCTATAATTCAGATCCCTAATTTTATAAGTGCCATGCCAGTATTTCATATTTATTTTGAAATATTTTTTAAATTAGAAGCAAGTGTGAGTAATCAAACTGAAGAAATCAAGATATGCAGTGTTGATGAAATGTATTTTGCAACAAACCATTTAGACTAATATTTATTTCAAATCAATTGTGGATGCACTGAGCACACCTGATTATTCAGTATCGGATATTTCTAAGTCAGTTGCAAAAATCTACTTGCTATAACAGCACCCAATATGCAATAACTTGAATGATGTGATGTACACAATTTCTATGTACGCAGAATCACTGACAAACTTTTTAGGCTAATAATTCCAATATAAAAGATGAATGAGAGAAAGAAAACTAAAATAACACATTTGTTGCATGTTTCAGTTTGTTAGTTTTAAAATTTTATTTTATAGATTAACTTATTTAGGTTTTGAATTTCTTCACGTTTCCCCCCCCAAGGACAGATGCAAAGGTTTGTGCTTAAAAAAAATAAGTATATCTATTGCATTTCGATGCATAATATTAGAAATGCTTCAGAACAGGTTTCACTTTTCATCTATGCTTGGCAGAAAAAGTCCTGAACTATGGCACATATCGGCAAAATGAAACGAAAATATTTCTTTTTAAAATCAATTTAAAAATCGCAAAATAATTTTGCAAATGCTATGCTGTTTTTACATTGAATATATATGAAGACAAAATGTCATAACATTTTTCGATCCTTTTGCAAAATTATTTTTTTTTTATCATTCGGTTCGTTCAATTCTAAAATATTAATTTATATACTTTAAACCACATTTTAAAAAATGCATTTTGAACGAAATTTAGCATTACAATATAAATGCGTTAAAAATTAGGCTAATTGTGCAATAATTGCATTCACAACCAAAATTTGAACCATAACCAATACAACCAAACTTGAATATATAGGATGCTGCAACAGTGAAGTTTTCACACTCAAATTATAAGACTATACAAGATTCACTTCTACAATCCGAGATAAGTCCAATGCAAATCCAACATTGATATATCCTACCCTCAATATTAAGCAATGGTAAAAGTCAATCTTTAACTTTTTTTTTTTTTTGCCATGCTTAGATTCTGAAGAGACTTTAGCTATACTCTGCAAAAGAAAAAAAAATTCTAAAACTCAACGAATTAGAGGTTGGGGACTTTTTCATAGGTTAACATGTGTGGTGGCGGGAGAATATTAAACAAATGGCTGGAGGAAATATCCTCTTAATGTGAAGCAAAATACATATTATGATTTGAATTAGACTTGTTATAAATCCAAAAGTATAGCCGAAAAAAGTCATGCAAGCACAAGACATGCATAAAAAACGTGCTACATTAAACATTTGTAGAATTCCATTTTATTGGGGGGAGGGGGAAGAATTAAATAGCTTAATTACTTTTTCAGACAATTGAAAGTGAAAATGTATTATATAGAACACCATGAGAAACATAAGACACCATTTTGTGGTTCAGTCTTTTGGTATCAATTTTATTTTATAACTGTTACTTCAAATTCAAAATATTGTTTTAAATTCCACATTTATGGTTCAAGGTGACTTGTCTGAATTACAATTTCTGGGTTATTTCAAGATTTCCACCCCCCATGGAATCCAATCTCAAATTGCAGACATGGTATATGTAATTTTAGTGTTATAAAAAAGGCTAAATTTTCTCAATTTTGAAAGAAACATTAACAGGGTAAAAAAAGAGTTCAAATCTGAACAAAGATATATCATTAAATACAAGCCTGCAGTTTTGGAATAAAAGACATTTTATTTTAGCAGTCAACTGTTGACACAACAAAAAATAAATCAAGATATGTAAAAAAGTGTCCAATTTACACATAAAATGAGAGCAAGTGCAAGCTTGGCAATTAAAATTAAGTAGGCTCTCCGCGAAGATGTTTTGCAAGAATTTATTATTCATACAATCTGTAGTGTGAACACTCCACAAGAAAAGCATCTTGGCTTGTGAATTCAGGAGAGACTGTTCCAGCAACTAACACTAATTTGGACGATTGATGAGTCACCTGTATTTCATAAATATTTTACAGATGCTTATAAAAATAAAGAAATATCAGAAACTATATATACAAACAGAAATTGCAAATATTTGAACATTGAGCCTTTTTTTTTTAAACACGAAAAATGGCTGCAACTGCAAACCAACGATGTCAGTAAAACAAAATTCTTAGTAACATACACCTTTAAGGCATCTGTGGGCAGCAGCTACACTTGAAAGGGAATCGGAACATTCAGAAAACAGGCACATTCTTATTGAGGCTGTAACCTTACACAGGGACTCTGAGTTTACATTAAATTTATTAGATATAAATCCTAGACATATGCACAGAACTTGCATACAAAAATTAAAGATCTTTTGGATTTATACGACAAGTATAATACTCAGGGTGAGTACACTTTCCCTTATTAAATTTCGAGGACTTTCAAGCGTCATGCAATTCTTTTTCAAGGATGTCAATCAATCCCTCACTATAAAGTTGTATGTATTTCTGGAAGAAAAAATAAATAGCAAACTAATATTGTTTATTGTTAAAGCCATTGAGAAATTTTTTGGAAAAACTATGCTGTTTAGAAAATTTTTAGAAACAGAGGAACAGTTAGAGAAATTTTTAGGGAAAGCAAAACTTCTTGGGGGGAGAGGGGGGATAATCATACCTGCAAGCCCAGCTAACCTGTAAAGGTTTGGGGAGAGGGGGGGAGGAACAATACCACATATCTGTGGAATATTTTCATACCATCCTTTTTAGAGCACTTTCAAGGACTTAACCAAGAAAATGGGAATTTTCAAGTACTTTCAAGGCCGTGAAAATGGTCATTTAAAATTAAAGTACTTTCTGATTTCCAAGCACCCTGAATGCTGATTGTTTCATATATGAATTCTTAGACTTGTATTATACTTGCATAGGATTTATGTATGCATTCAGCACATATGCAAGACTTATCATATAAGAGTATTTTGCATAAACCCTACAATGTACTGAATTTTAACCAGTGATTAAATCAAATTAGTTCAGGTTATAAAACCTTACAGATTTATGTCGGTTTATTTGAAAACTTTCATACAATCATAATTTCAAGAAAAGCATCAGAATGAACACAATTACATAATGGTGAAGTCAGCAGAAATATTCAATTGAATGTTCAACTTTCATCAATAAAAAAAATTATGATCTAATTTCAGTAGAATCTGTGTATGCACATTAAAAGCAAAGGCTAACTGTTTAAAAAGAAAATTAGGATACAATGATGAAAATATGACAACTGAAATTTAATAGAACATGTATATTGTATGCGTTTGAAAAATTCCTGATATGTAGAGATGTTGCAAGGTCCTTCCTTGGGACACTTTGTGATATACATTCAAAAATGTTTTAAGAGAAATAAAATAGTATGGAAACACTTCAACTAATTACTACATTAAAATCAAAGACAACCAGAAGATAGGTTTAAAAGTCTTATTAAAATCTCCTTTTATGATAAAAATCACACTTTTGGGCAAATTTATGCCATTCATCAGTAGCAAAGCCATTGATGAAGGGCATAAATTTGCTCAAAAGCACTATGGCCATGTGATTTTAAAAGTCATAAAAAGGAGATTTTAATAAAAGACTTTTAAACCTATTTTTTGGTTGTCTTTGATTTTAATGCATGTTTTAAGAGGTTGGGTTTAAACAGATAGTTGGATCAGGCAGGTACAAGTCTAAAATGTGAAATTCTAATGCACATACACAGTATGATTCAGTACAGCATTTTTAAAACAAAAGTAAGCAACATGTTGTAATACACTAGTGATTCAATTGCTTTTGATTATGTGTGCACAGTATACACCAACATACTATATATATAAACAGCATGATTCAGTTTACATGTCATTGTTTCATGTACGTTGCACACAAGTATGGTACAAAATGAGAATCTGCATAAAACTTTTCATTCATTACTGATGTTTCAAATTAAGCAATCAGATGCAATAATGGATATCAAGTTGCCTACTTTACTGAAAATGTCATTTAAATACAAGACTCAATTTATAAATTTATTGATCGTTAAGAGATGCAAAACTACATATTTTAATTGAAGCTAAGAAAATTAAGTAAATTTAACTTGCAGGTGTAATTCAACTTGTTAGGATTATGTTTGACAAATTAACTGCATAACTTGGGCCCACAGCAAAATGGTAATGAATTTCATTTTTTATGATAGATTTTCAACACTTGATATTCAAAAAGGCAAATGCCAAATAGAATCCATTCCATTACTCACTGCACAATGACATACTATACATAATTAAAATAAGCCACATGATATTTTGTTTTAAAGAAAAATGAAAATCATTTAGCGAGTACACCATGATAGTTTTGTCCCCTTTTTATTTCTTTCTTTAATTTAAATCTTAACACATGTACAAACTTAAGCTACTAACAGTAGTTCCAGATTTGTTAAAAAGGTTCACAAGCTATCAGTACTATTGTATTGAACACATCTCAAAACACATTTTGAAATGAATTTTGTATAGATGTTGACTCATGTATGTAAAATAACAGGCCACTCCATATGTTTTCTTTTCATGCAATATATTTGTAAGCCATAATATTAAAACTTGCGAATAACATTTTATAAACATTTACAGTGTAAACAGATTGCTCAACAAATTTTTTCCTATTAAAAAAAAAATGAATTGCTAAATGCAGACTGATGTACATGTGTGCGAATAGTGTCGTTTATCTGCCATGCTTAAATTCTCTCGCTTCATATTTATTTTCAGCTGCTTTGCACCTGACTTAGTAGAACTGCCACAGCCTTTCAATATTTGTGGCAAGGCCTTGCACCACCCATCACCAAATTGGACATTTGAAATAAAAAAAGATGTTGGCACTCGTATTTTTGTAAGTGGCAAAACTTGGTGGCCAAAATAGTTTTTTTTTTACATATCATAAGGATATTTTAAATATTTCATTGACACAAAACTAATTGTTAAAATAACACCAGAAAATTACATTTTATTTTTTAGATTATCACAGGGAAGCATCAGGTTTTTTTTTTATATATATATATATACATAAAAACAATAGATATTGCAAAAATTAAAAAAATCTGGCTACAAATTTTAAAAAGTGGCCAATTCATGACAAAGAAAAAATTTCAGAGCGAAGTTTGACTCTACATCTTGCTATGACAAAAATACTTTTTCTCCCCTAGTGTTTTGTAATTCATCAATATAAAAAGTTATATAAATTAGTACCATATATAGCAATTTATGGAGTTAATTATTTGTTAAATGTTTAACTTAGCGATGAAAAACACCGTTACGATTTTGGACATGTGAAACGTATTCTTGCATTAAAATGTCATTTGTGGACATACATTCCTTAATTCTTTTGTCATTCTTAAACTGAAAGAGTATAAATTAGTACTAAAAAGCGAGTTTATACTTTAATAAATAAATCATTTAAATTGCAAGTTTTTGCAGATTCATTACTTAGCAGTTTAGTCAATGCTCTTATCAACTGCATTCAATACTTGAGTAGTTTAAGCCAGATTGAAGTTTTAAATACATTAACAGGATCATGCTGTTTTTATATGCACACATAAGAAAAGTTCCATAAAGATTATGAATCCATACATTAAAGCATTAAATTGCTTTATAGCATATACTGAACAAAAAAAAAAAAGCTTTCTACATAAAATCAACAGACATTTTATCAGCATATACCAAATGATTAATGGATTTCAAACACTAAAAAAGGTACCAGGGGCATGCAAGAAAAACCAGTAAAGTCTTTTTTAAATGCAACATTCATGAGCTATATGTTTTGCTCTTTGGGGGGGTGAAAACCATCCCTTGGATACAGATCTATTTTGTCAAATTTTTATTCCACAAAATTCGCATGTTTTTGGACTTTGCTGGTTTTCCATGCATGCTCACAATTTAGTCATTCACAATAACATGTTATCAACGAATTGCAATTTTTGAAGAAAGTTATTTTATATATTTTTATGACAATACTATTACAAGAAATTACAGTTTTTTCAAAATAAACAGAAAAGTACTTTCAGTAAACTTCTGGTTATCCAAGTGTATTCCAAATGCTTAAGCATTTAATTATTTAATCTAAAATTATACTACGATTTGATTTTTAACGTCTGACAATTTATCGACATTTTAATTCAATATTTTTAATTATTTGACACTATTCGGTACACAGATTTCTTTTAAGACTGCTAAACATTTTTAAAGGTTTGCCAGTAGTCGTGAATTTTGATCAATACAATTTCTTCAAAAACTGTCATGCTATAATAAACACCCTGAAGTATAATTATTTTAACATTAAATGGAAAATCCACAATTTCATTTAGATATTTATATCAACTTTAACTGACATTTTAATTTTAATGGTGCTTTAGTTTCAAATTGTAAAATCCACAATTTATATCAACTAATAATCCAATATTTATATCAACTATTTATCTGACATTTTAGTTTTAATGGTGCTTTAGTTCCAAACAATGTTTGAATGCTTAGGGTTTTGGTTTAACATGTACAAAATGCAAAAAGGACACTAAGAATGATGAACTAAAGATCAATAAGGATGCAATATATTTTACTGTATAAAAACCAAATGCAAATAGTGCAACTATTTATGGCATGTTATATAAATGCTATGTATGTTATATGTATTAGAAAGAATACACAAATAGAATTTGCACACTCCAATATGGAATGAATACAGGTCTTTAATATTAAAGCAATGTTTGAATTACAAATACTGCTAAAAATTATTTTTTTGTTTTAAACTAAATGTTAATTTCACTAACCAAATTATATGTGCTTCTGTAAAACAAAGAGTAATTTATAAACCAAAATAGTGTTCTTAATTGATGTTATGTTCTGGATTATCCAGGTCAGCCAGATTACATTGGATCATATTTCATAAACAGGAGTGCAAATGAAAGTGTGCAATTTACATAACTCTGAGATGTTTTATACACTAGGAGTAAGCAGAACCAACAAAAACATTTTCTATATAAAATGGCCTTTATTTTTTTGTTTTCAAGGCATATACAATAGTTATTAAAAAGTTTAGTAAAAGTTTTACACTTTTTGATAACCAGATGCTTACTTCACTTGGGATGAAAAATTTACAAGGAAAACTAAAAGATAAGAAAATCAGTGCTTTTCCCTAAGTAAGGCTACAGAGGAATATTTGCTAAGTTTAATAGCAGCCATTACACACAGCAGTCTTTGATATACACTGAACCAGCAGTGACTTCTGGGATAACAATAAGGCATTTGTCACGCGCACACACATTAAAATGTAATTTCAATCAACACTACTTGTCAAATTGCTAAAAACACAAAGAGCTAATAAGAGCAATCTACTGTTGAACATTACATCAACTTACAATCTGCTTTTATCACAGCCAGATGACACAGCCATCATTCAGGCAGAAATATTTAAAAGGGAGGGAAGACCCCACCCCCCCTATGCAAGGATCACAAAAGGACCAATATACACAGAAAATCATTCAAATTAGAAAAACGACCTCAATGTTTACTAAAGAAAAATGAGATTAAATTTGAGACAAAGGGAAAATGCACTAAATCCTAGATTTGTTTTTGTAAAAAAAGTATGGCGCAAATGAAATTTGTATAAATCAATACTAATTGTATAGCTACAGTAGTGTTAGTTGAAAGCGGCTCGTACAGACTATATTCGGTCCAAATTCGAAAATAAATATTTCGTTATTCTTAAACTGCATTAAAGTATTGTGTAAATCAAAAATGTATACCATTTTCCTATCTACATAAAATTGAAAATGTTTAAATCAAGGATTAGGTGTATTTTAAGACTATAGGTGATTACACAAATTTAAGTATTAAATAATTTGGTGGTTTTTTTAGCAGTTTTAAAAACTATTGGATAAAACTTTATAATATATTATATACTCCTCATAGTTAAGTAGAAATAATTACTAATTATAAAACCACAAATATACTTTTTATTACAGTGTACATGCAGTGATATCACATGAGCTCTATTGATGCAAGTTTATATTTAATTAGTAAAAGATTTTTTTTTTCTTTGCTAGAAGTTTGAAAGTGAAATTTTTCCCACCAGGGTACTACTCTAAAAACCTTTGAATCCTTGTAGAGTTCAAACCAAATGGATCCTTTTGAAACAGTTGTACATCAATTAAAAATAAATTGCTAAAGCCGTCATCAAACATTAATACTTTTCAATCCATGCTCAAGCTGAACTTTAACACCACATTCTCAAGCAGAGATTTAAAGACTCAATTTAATTTCCACGAATCACACTCATGTTTAGTCAGCATGAGAGTAATCTGTATTTAGTGATATATATATATATATATATATATATATATATATAAGTATATATACCACACAGTATATATGACCCACATTTTTGCAGTTTGATTAATTTTTCATAACACGTCTAATAAGCTGATTCAACATTATTGGTAAAAAATGTTTTGAAATTTATACCAAAGGAAATGTTTTTAAATATATAAGTTTATGTATCTATATTACTGTAAATATTTTCTGAGTGAGAAAACGAAATGATTATATAACAGGATGCTTACTTATATACTTATTTTTAAATGTCAAAACTAGCTAAATTATTTGTCAAAAATTTTAATACAGATACTATTTAATTATTTGCATATTGATAAACAGAAATTTCAGATAAAAAAAAATTAAAGAATGTTTAAAATAAATGTATAGAAGTATTAAAAATATGGGGGAAAACAGGCCCAAAACCCCCAGTCCTGTGGAGGAAACACCCAGTCCTGAATATGTTGATTTTGCAGCAATAGAGGTATCACTTAAGAAAACTGTTTCAATGCAACCTTTTAGCATATCCTCCCTAAAATAAATGCTCAGAAATAGTACTAACTGACTATGCAAAGTTGAGAATGTCGATTGTACGAAAAATTTCAATTTTATTGTTCATGGTTAAAAAATTGATAGCGCCAGATCATTTTTTCTTTTTTTAATTTTAAAAATATGTCACCTAAACTTAAAAAAATATGATTTAAAGGGGAAATTCATTGAACACACTTCCAGAGAAGCAACTAAAATCAGACTGGTTTTGTCCTTATTAGAGTTCATCAGCACTAGCAGTTAAGGGCTATATGCTGTGGTACTGTGACAAAAGTAAAAAAAATGGTTCACTTATGCTGGTTGCTACACTGGGAAAATTATTCTAAACTTTGAATGCTTTTATCAGTACATTTTGTGGTCAAGAGTTTCCCTTTGTCAAGAAAGTAGTTTTATAAACAGGGATATTACTGTTTGCAGTTCATAAAATTGAAAAGTTTTAGTATAACACCAATAAAGAAAAGCTAAACCCTCATGCAATAATCCTTCTCTGGAAGCCAGTCTGTGTGGCCGCTGTCAAAGCGTTTATATGTAGACAGGCATTTCCAACGTGCCTATTAAGAGTTAAAAGCAAGAAATAGATGATTCAATCAGCATCACCAGATATATTGTAGGCTACTTCAATAGATGACAAAGCATGATCATATAATTCACCTTTGTAGGTAAGCCCTCATCATTTGTATAGCAACTGTAAAGATGATTTCATCTGTCACAATCGCTAGACATTGTAGAGTCATTAAACACATGACAGCACATGACCAGGCATTTCACCTTTGTAATTATATATTTATATTAATTAGTGCAGTGGCTACGTCCATTGATTGGAGGTAGTATTTTAAAATAAGATTAACTTTGGAACAGTAATCACAGACAATGTTTTAAAATTAATTTTCTACAAATAAATTTATTAAAATCAAAGTTTAAAAACATAAAATAAAAAATATTTCAATACCCGAATAATGGCATGAAGCAGTTTCCTAAGTCAGAAACTTGACTGAGATACACAACTAGAATATGAAAATATGTTATATGCACAGCATTAACTTTAAGGCACCTGCCGTATTATTTCACTTTTGGTCCACAGTTCAGAAAAAAAAAAAAATTAAAAATAATATATATTAACCAGGTCTAAACTAAGACCAGGATGTTATATCCATGTAAGGAAGACAAATATACAATTTTCTTTAGTCAAATTGTCGTCGATAGAATTCAAATAAAAATTCCAGCAGAGAAGTCTCCGAGAAACAAAATAAGACAAACAATGTATACATACAATGTGTTGGAGGATTGTAAGACAACCATGTCATCAACGTAAAAATGAAAAACACATTTACAAGTGCCAGATGGAGTTTAAGAGTAGCAAATTCATTTGTATGGATCTTGGCACAAAACTAATTTCACCAGAAGATGAACTCAAAATAAAGGCACAGCTCCATCTGAAAACAAATCACACTTTAAGTAAAAGCAAACAATGTTAACTTTTTTTACAAAAAGCATTCATTTTCCCACACCTCAAGCAAAAAAAATAAATAAATAAAAAATAATAATGGCTTTTTCAGGACAATTTCTTTCTTTTAAGGCTACTTAGAACTTAAGAAATACAATCCGAATGATTTCAATAACAATACTGAATTATATAGATAACTATGCAATACGTAAAATAATAAAAATGTTACTCCTGTTAAAATTTCTCAATCTAAACAGTTAATTATTCATTAAATATTCACAAGTAAATGTGGACCGACAGAACGAAGGTAACTGCTAACTTCTGTGAAAATTTCTTGGGTCACCTTAGTGAACCCTTTCTATCGAAATTGTCCAGCAAAGCTTGTTAATCATTCTAAGAACATGCTAACATAATTAAAAGAAAATTTATTAAAATATCATGAGAAATCAAAATATCAAGGGACAAAGTCAATGAACAAAAAATAAATTTATAAATGACATCACAAAACAAAATTATAAAGGAGCTTTCTTAGGGTGGCAAATGGTGTGTATACTTCATTTTAGACAGGTTGTTAAGCATTTTTATACTTTTCTGCACACGCTTTCCATAAAGTTTCAGAAGTGGAAATCCTTGGTGAACTGCCTACCCTCTCTAGAATTCAATGTTTAATCCATATCTGTCATCTAAGCTCCATCTGTAGCTAATCCCGAAAAATAGATGTTTCAAGGAAAATTTTTGGTGAAAACAAATAATGCAAATTTTTCACAATAGCTTGGCATTCATAAACTTTTACAGTCAAACCCATTGACAAGAATTACTTTTACTAATTGGTTTAGACCAGATTTCAAATTTCTTATGTATACAATACTTTCTTTGCGGTTACAAGAATTACTTCTAATATAAATATTCAGAGCAGAGATTCTACGGCAAGAACCAAATTAAGAAATGTTCAAATGCACTTTACTCTGAAATGATTTGGATGCTTTTTTGCACATAATTATATCTCATCGAGTTAAAGTCATGAACAACCAAATTTGGAATCTATAAAACAGTCAATGTTGCATACCTTTTAATAAATTGCAAGTTAAAACCATTTAAAAACACTAACATTTATTTCTTACTACATTAGATATTAAAAAAAGCTTTTAGTTCTTTTGGGTGCCATACACCCATCATTAGAAGACGGATAAGAAAACCACCATGATACAGAAATTTTAAGCCTCCTCAATTAATGCACCTGCTTTCATAATTTTTATTCCAAATTCCTATCTCATATCACAAGCTAATTGTAACCCCATTAAATTTTATAACACACCATTAATATTATCATAGAACGCATGTACGCCATGAATCAAAACCACAAAGTAAGCTTTCATTAGAATTTCTCTTGTCCCAAGCTTGAATAAAGTAAAGTCATAACTAGACCACAAGATATTTTTTAAGATAAACTTCCCATCTGTAATTGCATTTCCATCACATTTTTTAATACTTTACACAGTTGAAAAGTATTTACGACTTTCTTCATTCTGTATCCATTCACATAACTGCGGTAAAAATGATTATCAAAATTAAATTTTAGTATGTTGAGATGGTCTATGGGAGATATGGGAATGTCAATGAATAACATCACCCAATTAGTTTTGGATTGAACCTGGGATGAAAAAGTGAAATACATTGAACTCTATAGGAAGCGAAGTTAAAATTCACAATATGCTTCGAAAATTTTAGAAAATATTCAAATTATCCCATAAATATATAAAAACAATTTCAGCAAAATATGTTTGGTAGTTTCTTAAATAAAAATAATTACACCCATATATGAAGAGATCAAATAAAATATGGCATCAATTTATTTTTCCTAGTGTCAAAATAGTGATTTTTAAAGTTCTTTTAAATTTATATTTAGTGTTGCATCTGTCCTATTTGTATATTTTCTGTGCATCTATATTCTGCACCAACACAATTACAATATTTTGGAGTCTAAATGATCAAACTTTGATTACTTCTACAACAAAGCTTAATTTTAATGAATGCAGAATGTAAACAAGTGATTGTAAGATGAATTGTATAAGAATTGCTGAACTTTTTTCATGCAAAATTATTTAACTCTGGAATAAAAGTGCATGAATGAAATATTCACTGCTTTTATATACAGCCAGATTATTCAAATGACATCATCGAAATATAAATAAAGTTATTTTTTTTTCGATTAAGTTTTAAGTAAAATAAATTATTGTAGTTCTGTGATAATATCACAGAACTACAGTACTACTAATATCAGTGCTGAATGTATCGCATTTTAGAGATGTTTAATAAATAAAATTGCATTTCAGCTGGAAAGTGTTTCAAAATCAATACTTTATGCATTATTGATATTTCTTGTTAAATATAAAAACCACAGGGATGGCATATTTCCCATGCCTTGATGAGAATGGGTTCTTAGCATTTTGCGCAGTCAACAAGATTTCCCTCTCCGAAATAAGTGTAACATGCACGTAAAGGCAGACTGCACTGACAAGATGGAGGCCTGATGTTAAGTAAAACTGATGTATAAAATTTGTTCAGGTAGTGCCATGTAATAAATCAGTTTATAGAGCTTGCCTGCTTCACTTCTAAATCAACAATAATAACCATTACATATATATATAGCCAATGTGGCTACGCAAATAGTTATTTTAACTATTGCCTGAAAGTGTCAAAGGTTCTTTTAGTAATAATGACATCTGCAATGGAGTAATAAAAATAAATTTTAATGATTTTAAGTGTTTTAATATCTCACCAGCATGTGGTTTAGGTTTAATCTATTTTATCTGCAAGCAATATAACTCAATGATAAATTCCTGTTTATATAAAAATGAACGTGCTGTTCTTTTAGGAATCAAACGCATTGTTTGCTTTCTTTGTTTTAAACATGTTATTTAATACGCAATAGAAAGCAATGTGCTTACTAAAATTCACAATTGTTCATTTCCTGACACTACTTGTACGAAGAGATCGATCGCTACAAATAATGTTTTGATGGGTATTTTTACTCCTAAAAATTGAGTAATTTTCCAAAGTTGGAAATATTTAAAATAAAGAATGATATATATATATGGGAATAATTTATTTTCCAAACATTTAGCAAAAATTTATCATAAGCGTGGCAAGGGAAAACAAATGAATAGTAGTATATCAAAACTTAAGGTCTATTACTTTATCAATGCACATTGGTTGTACCAAACTTAACAGAATAGGATATGGTAGAGTTCAAGTTTAAATACAGCAATTAAAACATAAGTGGGAGAAAAAAATAATGCAAAAAATATGTATTTTTACACACTGATAAAATTGAGGAGTAAACTGGTATTTCAGTGTTTTAAAAATAAAGACAACCAAAAAATTGGCCATAATTAAAGTCTTTATTAAAATCTTTTACGATGTAAAATATTGCATAGCCATAACGCTTTCGAACATTACTATGTCTTTCATCAGTGGCACCGATGAAAGGCATAGCAATGCCCAATTATTGCATAGTTATGATCAATTTTTGGTTGTTTATTTTTAAAGTATTGATTATTTTGATGTGTTTCCATACAACTTTATTATTTTGGTATTTCAGTGCATACCAGACACATAATTATGCATTTTGGCGAACTCAGCTTCTACATTGCACCTCATTCTAGTAAGTGCAAGCATGTTGCACACTATTTGCAAAGCAAATGTAAGTCAGATTGAAAATCTAGTTTTATCTCCTGATTGCTTATATGCTAACACAGTTTAACAATATCGCAAAATCCGATTGCATATCAATAATCAAAAACACTCACCAAAACTACCAAGAGCATGTTCTGTCACGCTTAAACACAAGGATTCCAGCCTAATGTTTATTTCAGGGTCATTAGAATCCACACCTGTAAATGAACATTTAAGTAAGTCGCAATGCAATTAAAAAACAAAAGTAAATGTTACTAGTAAAGTAAAGACTATTGAATGAAGTAATAGCGAAAGTCATTTATTGTCAACCCATTTTAGGACAATGTTCTATATGACAGACATATAGAGATTAATCTTAATGTTACAATAATGGGACCACAAAATTTTGCATTTTATTCTGAATACTAATACATACATAGCTGCCAACATTGCACAATTAAAGATTTCAAGATGAAGCAGAAAAAAGGTTATATTTATTACTTTGTCGTAATTGCATTATAAAAATAATTTTACAATCAAAAGGGATTTTTAACTTCCCATAAAATATATAATTATAATATTGAATACAAAATAGTACACAGTATTCATTGTGTGCTTTTTTAAAAAAATCACATGTTTATTGATAAAATTTCTGATTTTATTCAAGACCACTAAATTTATGATTCTATTTAAAAGCGCTAAAGTTCACAATTTTATTTAAAAATAGTAAATTCAAATTTTACTCAAGTGCTAAAATTAGCAATTTGACAAAAAGTGCTAAAGCATGCAATTTTTAATGAGCAAATTCACAATGGTTTTGAAAAGTGCTAAAAATAGAGTTTTTTTAAACTAGTACTAAAATGCTCAATATTATTTAAAATCTAAATACACTATTTAATTTCAAAGTGCTAAGTTTATAATTTTAATGAAAAGGTGTTAAAACTCACTACTTAAAAGCACAAAATTTTTTACTACAAAAGTGCAAGAATTTGAAATTTTATTTAAAAAGAACTAAAGTTCGTAATAGCTATAAAAAAAGTAACTGCCGCAGCTGTTTAATGAATTTCTCAAGTTTCTCTACTTCGTATCGCAAAACTATAACATAAATATATGAAATTTGGTACATTTGTAGAGAAGGTTTTGGGGGAACACTCTGAAATAAACCGCTAATATATATATTGTAGCTTAAGAAATATTTGATGAACTCGTCAACGTCAGACAAAATATTTGCGCTGCATGTCCTGGATAGACTAACAATAGCAAGACCACACATTTTTTGAAAGTAGGTACCCACATAGTTTAATTTTTACAGGACAGAGTCCTTTTTTTAAATTCCGATGTAGTTTAAGAGATATTTTACTTGCCATGCACTTCCAAAGTGAAAAATTTTCTTTCGTATTGGCACTAATTTTAGTAAATTTTTTGAAATTCAGATTCAAATGTTGTAATATGTCACTTACCATCAGTATTCTTTCCAAACATTGATACTGGCAATGGATTGGGCCTAACAGGTGCAGAGTTGGTTCTTTGGATCTGTACATGAGGCTTCATATGCTGAAAAATAAAGAAATTAAGAACTTTAAAATATTCATACAGGCAAGAAATTGCAGATTTGCACTATAGTTGCTTTTGCAAGTTCAACTAAAATACAGATGCTTCAAAAAGCAAGTTTATAGTTTAAATTTGTAGAAGGCTTCCCACCCTTTATAAATAAAATTAAGGACTTTTTTTTAAAGATCTAAAATGTATTTATACATGCCTATTAGCATGGTTCATGCAAGATTTTGTACAACAAAAATAACATGATCTGAATTTTCAGAGTTTTCCAATAAAATAATGCTTAACATAATAAAGTGCTTGAATATGGAGAGAAAAACAGGTTGCATTGTTGCGTTATGCTGCAAACCAGTAGCTGTTTGATAAGACTTTTCTTTCTTTTAATTAGCTGCAATAACCCCCATGATATTTTACGTTATGAATTCCTTTAATCTTTACAATGTTTCTATTTGCAATTCTGATCCCGTTCAGACCTTTAGTTATACTTGGCGTCTCTTTCGACTCACTATGCGTTAAACCATTACATGATTTTCTAAATATTTAGTAGATACTTTATTTTGCTTTTGACAATATTTCTATTGGTTACATTTAATTTATGAACCCTATTTTTTTTTTTTTTGCATTTTTTAATTAAATTACATCTTAAATGCAAAATGATTAATATGCAAGTTTTGTTTGGTGGTTATGGCCTGTATTTAAGTTCATGTTCGCAACTGATGAAGGGCATAGTAATGCCAGAAAGCACTATGGCTGTGTAATTTTAGTACATTGTTAAAGGAAATTTTAATAAAGGACTTTAGAGGACTAAACTTTTAATTATGGCCAATTTTTTGGTTGTCTTTATTTTCAAAGTATTGATTATTTTGACGCATTTCCATACCATTTTATTACAATTCATAATAGTTACATTTTCTAGAATGATTATCTTTTTATCTTCTATTCACTCTTTGTAAATTTAAATTTATACTCTTAATTATCTTGTTTGCAGACGCTACAGAGGTATTAAAAGACACTGCAATTGTTCTTTGATTTTGTAATTTTTTTTTATTAGACAGATTTTATTTTTGAAATAGTTTAACAAGTATGTACCTTCTTTGAGTATTCATTTGTTGTTTTACCAGTTAAAAGCAATGCTTGACACTTTCCCTTTTATTATTAATATCAGTTATTTTGCCATTAGAAATGTGAATTCCATGGTTTTCAGAGTTTTTTAATTACAGAAGAGTATTTCTTCATAAAAAGCAAAAACGTGGCCTTCAACTCAAATTTGTTTACACGTGTTATTTTTAATATTGACAAAGTTTAACTACAGCAAATGATAATGTAGCTTTTAGAAAATAAGCTGTTGTCTTACTTTAAAATTAAGTTTTGTTATATTTAGCAATAAAATCCTAAAAATGTGTAAACAGCCTACGTATTTTAAAGCCAAAGGAAGTAGTAAAAATTGAGATTTTTCCAGACATTTATTGAAAGGAATTTTATCACTCATCTTTTCCAAAACCTTTGCCGGTAATCAAGTAGACATTGGAAAGAATTTAATGTGTAGAAACATTTATATTTCATTTTTACAGATCTCTATTTTGTGGTAACCAACATACCCATGTCCCTTTCTATTATGAAACCATATTATGTTTTGGAAAGTAATAAAATTGAGTATACATGGAATATACTTTCTGAATACATTTCTACTATTTTTTACATGTCCGTCTGTGGCCAATTTCTTGTGTACACAATAACTGTTACAAATATGAATGGATTTTCATGTAACTTTATATTCGGCTCTGTTAACAAAAAATCTAAAACTAGATAGAATTTTTTTTTTAATTCCAGCAAAAGCTTCGAAATGTTATATTTCTTTACATGGTAGCATAAGGCAAAATGTGACAATGCATAAAAAGGTTATGGCCCAATGATAACAAAACTTAATAGTTTTGTATAGCATATGCCATGGTCTGCAACAGTATGTTTAATTAACTGCATAAATAACTTTTTATTGGTATTGAATTGGAGACACAGGCTCGCAATCAGTGCCGCCAACAAAATTTTTAGGCCCTGATGCAGTAAATGTAAAATAAGGGATAGAATGGAGGCACAAGTCATTGGCCTTTTTCATAAACTTTTTATGCAGCCCAGGGTCCCAAGCATCCCGGTTCCATATGGAAAGCATTCTTTTGCCCCCACTTGTCAGCAGCCCTACTTCCAACAGGTTCACTGTTTATTTTTATTCATCAGTTGATAGAAAACTGAAAAGAAAGGCTATGTATGAGTCAGCAATTTTTCATTGAACCATTGTGTAATTATGGCAGCAAATGCTAATTTTCTGAAATGTTGCTGGGAATGTTCGTTACAAATGTCATTCCAAAAGTACAGATTATTATTAAATGATGTTAACCACAGTTCACTAGCACGGATATAACTAGCAATACACAAATGAGTCTCCTTAGTATGATAGATAAACATGCCTTACTCAAAACTTTCTATTCTCATTTATCCATGATTATAATCCATTATTTTGTATATACAATTGTTTCTTATTTCCAATAGAACAATTTTTTCACTATTCAGATTAATGGAAATTATTTTATGAACTTTTTTTTTGCCATGATTTTAAGAAGAGTATATAAAATATTAACATGTATATCATAAATGTCACTTAATTATTTAGAAAGGTGGTTAGTTATAAATTATGACTGAAATAAGTTTTGTACATAATGTTACTGTAATCATAAATTTATTATATATTATAACAGTAATCTGATATCTAATAATATCAGCTCTTTGGTAATCATAGTATTTGTTGGTTCCAATAGCATAGGTTTTTTTTTTTTGTTTCATAACATCCCTCGTTAACACAACGTACCACGGCGGGTCAAGTTACACTTTTAAACTTTCTGGCAAAATTTCTTGCATATCTCCCATCGCCATTTGACTTTAAGACTTATTTAAAAATACATTGGATGTAAATTTTAATATTTATTTTTTCATGTTTCTACAGAGAAATATATGCAACTGGATCTACCTACCACGATGGGTATAATAGATTGTGTGATGAAATCATTTTTGCTATTGCATCAAAATTTTGCTGTTTTGCTTTATATTTGTTGATACCTATTGAGTGTTGCATTTTAGTTTTAGTTTGACAATTTCAAGTTATAGTGCTATTTTGTGAGTCAATAATTCTTATTTCATTATTGTGTTGATAATTCTTATTCCAAGAATGTCGAGAAATTCAAGATATTTTGAATTATTAGAAAATTTAAATAATACAGCTGAAGAGTGTTCGGATAATAGAACAACATGACTCATTTGATACTATGGACGGATGCGAATCCTCAAGTACAGGTGATGAAGAGAATATTTCGAATATACGTAGAGGACAGAAAAGAACGATATAGTTATAAGAGTTTCAAAACTGAAAGTGATTTAGATGATCGATCTGTCAAAATGCATATTTTCAAGATGCGCAATAGAAAGAACAAGATACAGGAAATGTCAACAAATTCAGGTTCAGTTTCATGTGAGAAAAGTGTCAAATAAGATATTGCAAAGAAAACTACAAAAATCTGTTTCAAATTCAAAAATAATTGTGTGGCAAATGTGCGTTCCAAGACCCAATCATTTGCAAAATATTTGTGCTGAACGTGAATAAGGTTTTGCATATTGTTTAATTGTTTAATTTCTAAATTCAGGAATAAATTGAGATTTTGTTCTTATTTTTATTCATTTTTTTTTTAATTGAATAAATAATTTAGAACAGTCATTTGGAAAAATTATTTTATTCATCCACCAAATTGTACTAAATGGTATATTTTTGCTATACATGCATCATAAAATATGACTTTTTGAAGACTGATCATTTGACCCACTGTGGTAGAAATAGGTATACATTAAATATCGGTAGGTTTAGTGTTAAGTCTATGAAGAAAATCTTTGAAAATTTGAAGCACTATGTCCGGAAATAAACCATTGCCATCTAATATTTTGATATACGAAATATAGTTTGCAGTTATTTAAAATGAATGTTAAAAACATAACGCGTTACAAAAATTATTTAATATCAATGTTGAGGAACAACTCTGGTTATGTGCAGCAATGCTTATTGAAAGACAATCTATTTAAAAAATGAGCTTAACATGGCCCTATTTTAGGATTTATGATAAAACTAAACTTCAATATTTTTTTAATGTTATTTTATTCTTTTGGCAACGGTCAATTGTGATTATACATTTATTAAAATCTATTTTGTTGTCTCTCAATGGTGGCATTAAGTTTTGGTATATATAATTCTTTATAAGAATAGCCCTTCTCTGTCAGTATGCATGAAGTGCTTGGCAATAAATTTGATGACAAATTTGCAAACTGAAAATGCCACTAAATTTATGAAAATTCAATATCCTGGAAAATTAAGTTGACTTAAGACATTTCAATAATTGATTTAAACATTTTCTTAACTCTTGTTAAATATTAAAATATTAAGCAATCATCAAAATGCTATTCAATAAAAAATTTTATAATTGATTTGTGTACACTTGCAGCTGCATTTTAGTTTAGGAGTCCATTAACTCAGCCTAGAGTACTTTAATATATTTCAAGTTTACATTGCTCATTTAAACAATATGGTAAAAAATGTTATAAAAGTGGCTAGCAATAGGTTGAATAAGAAAATTGATTCTGACAACCAGGATTTCCTCATTTACCAGTCACTAACTTATATAGTCCAGTTTTAATTTCAACACAAAGATGCAAGACAATGTAAGGTTAAATAATGTCATTGAAAGGTTACTTACATCTTGCAAACTAGGCCTTTTTATAACACCGGATAAAGGACTCCTTTGACTGCCCTGAGAGGCAAAATTACTGGAAAGAGATTGCCGCACGGGCATACGTTGGGGTAGCTGTTGGTATTGGACGGGTATACGTCGTCTCAAGGAAACTGAGCCGCCAATGGATTCATGTTCAACATTTTGAGCAGTGCCATTGCTGTAGTTATTCCATTTACTGAAATAAAAATGATCAAAATATGCTTTTTCATTTACACATAAATCAAAAGCAAATGTGCCAAAAAGTTCAGTTAAACAATACAAATTCAAATGTATATTAACTAACTTGAACACAAATTTATAAACAATGCAGCATACAGCTGCTTTAAAGATATGTTGAATCCCATATAAGAGGTTGCAATGTACCCTCGAAACAGCTGCATTAATTTTTTTTTTTACTAAATTATGCTGCTTAAGAAATTTCTCTTATCCATTGCACAAAGTGTTTCAACTGCTTCATTAGTTTTTGAAAGTTCAAATACAAATAGCAAATATTTTATTAACAGCAGATTAACTGGATCCCGATTATTGTAAATTCACTGCTAAACGAAAAATTTAATACTGGTCGCATTATCTACTGACGAAATGTACAATTATAACTGCAATTTGAGATTTATTTAATTCCAGACCAAAAATAAAAGCGAAACTCAGATTATAACAAAACTTTACCCACGCACAGTCCACCTGCATGCGCCGGCTAAGATCAAAGGGAGATAACTTCAAATACTGCTTTACAGTGGCTGTCCCATAGATTCCCTACATTCTTTGGCATCAGAGCTGAGATGAGGTTAAAGGGGCGAATCCCTGAACGTCCACCTTTGTGAGACTGTGAACATTGTGGGACATGATATCACCAAGACTACAGGTGGATAACTCAAAATCACTGGCTCAGCACCAGGGGTAATTTGCATTGCATTTTGCTATGTGATTTTAAAAATCAAATGATTCACGACAGTGAAAAAAAAGCTCTCTTATGAAAAGTGTGAAAACTGATTACAGATCTAGATTAAATACTGAAACCTTGAACAACCCGTTTAGAATTCCTATAGACATGAAAAAACTAACTGTTTTCACCTGAGCCAGCAGATTTTTCAGTATGAAACAGAGAGAACAAAGTCTGTTTCTTTATCAGATTCTGAATAAGAACACTATTTCTCTGATAATCATTTTGTTTCATTTTATATTTCAAGTCTGACATCTCAATATACTTATAGGTAGAATTTTTTAAGAACTTATGAAAAGCTCGTGAAAAAACAGTTGCGAACTGCTAGTCAAAATGTCGAAACTGCTACACAAATGAAATTTTGATTAGCAGTTTGCTAATAGAAATATCCCCTTATTACTTTTCCTGCAATACATGGTAATGTATAGGGAAAATATTGGAATCATACAGAAAATCACAACTCGAGTTTTCTACATATCTACATGTTTCTAGATCTCTAGAGAATACGAAAAAACTATTTTTAGCATGACGCCTGTGCATCTGTCAGTGTGTCTGTGCAATGTATGTGTCTACTCTAACTAAAAACTAAAGGACTGAATTTCATGAAATTTGGTAAGTCACTTGGGTGAGATCCTGGTGTTGATTAGTTTTTGGTAGGATTTATAAAGACAGAACCCACCTTTTTTTTGCAAAATGGACTGCAAAAATTGCCTGTATTGACTCTAGCTGAAAAACTAATAGACTGAATTTCGAAGAATTCAGTAGATAAGTTGCTTGTGGGGGTTACTCTGGTACTGATTAGATTTTGGTACAATTCGGAAAGAAATAACCTGCCTTTTTTTGCAAAATGGTCTGCAAAAATTTTCAAAATCTAAAATAAACTATGTATGCTCAAATATATCCATTAAATGCTTGTTTTATACGTAATTTTTAACTAAGAAAAGAATAAGACCAACCCCATTACACTAGGACTAGCCGTTCGAGATATTTTAGTCTTTTCATATTTTCTCTACACCTTTGAAAATAAGTCCAGTTACCAAATGAGAACAAAAATTGAATTAAAAGTGAATTAAAATAAAGAGAACGTGGATATAAGTCTGCAGGGAAAGTCATGTGCTGCCCACATCAGATTTTTTTGCATCCTGCTCAGCACCCTATCACTGAATGGATTACTCATTTATTCACAGAAAACAGAAGGCACACTTGATTTTAGTGTTAAGGACTTCCTGAGAAAAATTGGTGATCTCTAGAGGTCAGTGGAAAAATACCAGTTTCAGGAATAAAGCCGACAGATAGGAGAGAAGAATAATGAATGAAAATCCTTGAACGATAAGTTAGCAGGAAAAAGCCATCTAAATTCCCAAATATCCAATTGCAAGAGCGAAAATGTGTGACTGAGGACATAGTCCTGTACTATTTTTATGGGTGGTTGGTGAAATGACCTTGGGAAAAAGTTTTTCTTTTTTTAGTACTTCATTTGCCATGGAAGAGCAATGAAAAATGTTTAACTATCTCTCAACTAAGTTCACAGAATTTTTTTTTCCCCAACCCCAAAGAAAAACACTGGCAGAATTGTTGATTGCAAAATTGAAGTGCAAAACTCCCAACAGTTTATATTTTGATTCCATAAAATACCATAAAATTAAAAGCTGGCTTTTAACTTTTTGACCTGGCTCCTAGATTGCGGAGAAATTTGTCGAGCCCTGATATAACAAAAATAGGTAATAGATCTTTAATTTTCAGAAATAGCTCTTAAAAATAAGATATGCTTTAATCTATCTAGATTTGTGCATACTTCCTTTGCCGGCTATCAAGGGATCGACGAGGAGGTAAAGGATGACAAGCTTTCTGAACTTGCTGCTTCCAAGAAAACAATCTTCGCTTCTGTACAGGAGAAAATGCCTACAAAATATGAAAGAATGTCACTGAAAATATATAACAAAATAAAAATAAAGCATTAAAAATTATTTTCAAACATAAGATAAACACTTAAGTACACTTAAATAAAATCCATCAGTACGAATGGTTGCTTAAGCATAAGACAAGAGTTGTAATACTAGTCAAAGTATAACAGGGGGAAAAAACACCCCCTAACAAAACTTATTTCAAGTTCCTCCTGTACACAAAGAGTTTGGGCTAACTTAGCAAGGTTGGCCAAAACCAGGCTGAAAGGGGATTTTATTGCATTTTTAGAGGGAATAACCTGTCCATTTATGGCTAAAATTATTTTTAAATACACTTTAAGACAAAAAAAATATATATATGCACCAAGAAAGAATTATCCAAATGAGACAAAATTTGGTACGTATAATGTGGATGTATAGAAAAAGAAATGATTAGAATTTCAGAACAATTTGATGATTTATTGCAATAAAAGATTTACGCAAAGTGAGCATGTCAGTATGGCATTTGTCCATCTCTGGCCTTTATACAAGCTGTTACTTAACGTGGCATTGATACTTAAAGTTGTCTGATGGTGTTCTGAGGTATGTCGTTCCAAATGTCCTCAATTGACGAGCTAGTTAGTCTACATTCTGGGATGGTCGAAGGAGACACCCCATCTCAGCCCAAATGTGTTCAATAGATAACAGATCTGGGGATCTAGCTGGCCAAGGAAGTGTGTCGTAAGCACACAAACAATAGAAGTGTGCCATGTGTGGCTTAGCATTATCTTGCTGAAAAGTTAGCTCGGGGTGTCGCAAAAGGAATGCCAATACAACAGGTAGTAGAATATAGGCAACATACCACTGTGCTGTGATGGTGCCACAGAGGATTATCGAAGGGGCCTGGCTATCAAACGAAATGCCCCCCCCCCCCAGACATTAACACCTTATTGTCGAGCCGTGTGGAGTATGACAGTAAGAGCAGAATCCTGACAATGTCCAGACTGTCTACAGACACATCTGCACAGGTTGTTGGGACTCTGTTCGAAACAGGACTCATCACTGAAGACAATTCGTTCCCAATTCGAAAAATTCCACATTGATCAAGCCTCCGGCCATCCAAACAGTTACCTTACACCTGTCTGGTAGGTCGGACGGTCTGGGCCTCAACATTGATCAAGTCTGGCACCATTGCAATCACTCTTGACTGTGCATACTGGTCAGTGGTAGGTGACATAATGGGCACCGCAAGTATAGATTCTGTTCCCGTAGTCTTCTATTAATGGTCCGGATGGTTACTTCAGTGTTTATCACACATTGGATGGTTGATAAAGACAAATCTCATGCTGTCAGATGCTCCAACAATCGCTTTATCTTCCTGTTCTGTCGTCACTCTAGGCCATTCACTGCCAGCATGCCACTGAAATCTGCTATTCCAAACCCATATCTGTCAACATCGTTTAATTGTTGCATCGCTCCTTCCCAAATGCCAAGCGAATCGTCAGTGTGCCCATCCAGCCTCATGCAGTCCGACAACATGCCCTCTTTCAAACTCCTTCATATGCTCGTAGTGGCTGCGAATTTGCTGGCAAGGCATTGTTACAATCAAGGTAAGTAAACACAATCTAAATTCACTGCAAGTTTTGTTTCCAAAAGAGAGGTTCTTTCCTTATATACACCACCATGGTGTTCAGTTTCAATGCGCTGTAGTTCCGACTCACTATTCATTCATTGGCTGTGAATGTTTGATCTTTTGCATATTCAGTCGAAAGGTGTTTGCATGTAAAGTTTCATTACTATCGGGTTATTTTGTGGGGTGTGTCGATTTTTTTTGTCTTAAGAGTGTATTAGCTATACAGCGATTCATTTATTCTGTAAAAGGGTAATGACTTGACATCCTTAAATGCCCTCATTTTTATTGAACAACCCAACTAACCCTAGTATAAGTAAGAAATTATAAAAACTCCAAAAAACAATTAAGAAATAAAACTTTTCAACAGGTATTCAACAGGTTCTCCCTGGGCTTTTTAAATCCCAGCTTTTTACCTCCTGCAGAAATTATGTGGGAATAGAAATTTTTTTTGAGAGAGAAAATTTAAAATAACAGGGTGCTCTTCATCACTGCGTTAGAAAATTTCTAATGCAAAGTCTATTGGTGTCTAAGTAAAAAATTTTGAATAATGCCGCAAAATTAAAATAAATACAGCAAAGAGAAGAGAGGAAAAGATTATGGGTTCCTTGATTGATGATCAATGAGTCTCATCCTTAGCATTCGAATATCATGACAAGGCTCAACTTGAGGTTGAAGATTAGTTAAAAAAAGTATATATAACTAGTCAGGATTGGGTAGTGCAAAGATGCTACAGGTTTTGAGAGGTGCGCTGGCACGTAAGTACAGGTCCTAGGATCTGCTACATAGGAGTGCCCTTAGCCACTTGGAGTACTTAAGGAGCCTTGTGTCAGACCATCAGGCTATCAATTTCAGTATTTGAGACTTTCCAGAGATTTCTCAAAAATATGTGAAAGTTTTTGAATGATTTTCAAAAAAGGGCCTAAAGTTGAGATCTATGAACGGCCTCGAGTTTGACAAAAAGGAGCTTGAAGGATATACAAAGAATACAACTCTGAATAATTTGAAGTTTCCAGATACGAGTTTCAGCAACGGTACCCGATGTTTGGGAACCATATATCATAATGGGCATGACATAAGCTTTGTACAACAGTAATGTGTTAGACATAGACAGACAGCTATTCCTAGCCAAAAAGGGTTTGAGGGTGGCAATTGAAGCCTTCGCTTTCCGACATGTTTCGGAAATATGAAGGCTCCAGGTTTATTTGGAATCCAAGTACACTCCTAGGTACTTCTAGTTAGTTTGCCAGAGCAAAGGCTGATGAGGCTTGTCAGGACATAGACGAGCACTTTCATTTGCCTACGGACTTCCCACCATGTTCTAAATGCAGCTTTGACCAGAGAGAACCTTTGGTCTCCTGTTCTGGTTATCAACTTCCTGAAGCTGTACGAATTCATGGACTTGGCCTAGCTATCACTAAACCATGAACAATTAATAAAGCACTATGAATTTTAAAATTAAAGACAACCAAAAATAGGTTTAAAAGTCTTCATAAAATCTCCTTTCCTTGACCGAAGAAGAGATTTTATTAAAAGGCATTTAAACCTATTTTTGGTTGACTTTAATTTTAAAGTTTAATTAAAGTCTACATGTATCCATAACATTTATTTAAGCATTATGAAGGTTGATAAAGCTTCACATAATACATTATCCGACTGCAAAACTTATCAGAAATTTAGAGGAATGCTTAAAAGCATTTCTACAGTATGGCAATTTCTTTTAATTTGAGCAAAATCGACATATTTTGGATCTTGCTGATTTGAGAATATTTGGCAGACTTTTGACAACATCCTGTACGAATTACTACAAGAAAAGGTGAGCTTTTCATAAGCATATTCGATATATTTGCAAAAGAATCTTAAAAACAGAATAAAGTTTTCCTGATTGGAAGATTGTTATCGATATAAATGTACACTAAAATGAAAAACATGCTACACAAAAAGGCCCCAAGGCTGTGGTTTTTCAAGCACACCCTGATCATGGGTGCTGCTACAGTCAGGCGAGTATACTTCCTGTAAAAAAAAATTCAAGCACTTTCAAGGACTTAAGTACTTTCAAGTACCATGTACTTTTATTTCAAGGATGTCAATCAACTCCTCATTAAGAAGTTGTATGCGTATCTGGGAAGAAAAATAAATAGCAAACTAATATTGTTTATTGTTGAAGCCATTGAGGAAATTTTAAAAAAGAATTTTAGGAAATTTTTGGGAATAACAAAACACTATTGAAATTTCCAAGAAAAGCAAAACTTCTTTGAAAAAATGTCTAGGATCCACAGAACATTTTCATCCCTGCCTTTTTCAAGCACCCATATGCACCCTGATTATTGGACTCCGGGAATCAGGGTTGGATTTCGACCTAGACAGTGGAAGAAACTGAAAAAAAAAAACAAGAACTAAAAAAAAACTCTTCATATAGCGATGGGAAAAAGTTTACAAGCTTATCCTTTTTGTATGAGAAACAAGTTTTCCTACTTTAATTGTAATTTCTGAACTGAGACATCTAAGAAAATTAAGCATCTTTGTTCAAATTTAAGCAGTTTTAGGGTCCTTAAAAGTCGTAATCGGGAATTATAGTTTTTATGCCGTGGCCCAAAGGACGGAGCACTTCGTTTCTGAATTGTTCCCAAACGACGGCTAATTTTTTAAGCTAAGCCTAACTCTCTAAAAAAATTCACTAAAAATAGCTCATTCACCACAACATTCTACTTTTTTCAGGAATAAAGGAAATACTTATTTTCTATTTGATGTATATTTTTCATACAAATTTTTTTTTATCAAAATATTAAAAATTTTTGTGTATTGTATTAAAAATGATTACTTACCTTGATTAAAATAGTTATCAGTTAATCAGAAAAAAATATTGAAATAATTGTGATGAAATATTTATATAATTAATAGAAATTATGTACATATATACAAGAAAATAGAGTAGCTATTTTCATTAATTAATACACCTTTTGCGTATGGTATATTTCAAAGCAAGAATCCACGCACAGACCAACATTGCAATCTTTGCATTCATAATAACTGTCTATGCGCTTTCTTTTGCCTTTTGTAGTCCACATAACCAGACAGTAATGAATACTGTTTGGTTCGTTTACCATACGAGTATATTCTTCCACAGAAAGAAAACGTCTCAGCCCAGCCATTCTTTTATCCGAAATAACCTAATCATTTCACTGCCGCATATTCCTCTACCCTCCCCCCCCCCCCCCCAAAAAAAAAAAATACTCTCATATTCATATAATTCACCAACAAAAATCCTTAAGCTAAAATCAAAACGAGACCCGGCACTCAATTATAAAATTGTTGATGCTGCGAGAAGTCCTGTTTATATTACAAAATCATGTTTCACTGCTCCAAATGGAGAAATAATTCATCTATGCCAAGGTCAAGTAACTGCAAAATACATTGGAGATGTTCCCATGGACATTTAACGCCATTTAGTAGACAAATAAAAACGTTCCATTTGAAAACACGCAGACTTGATTCCCGTCCTTTAGGGTAAGTTTTTCCTCGACGCGGATACGTGACAGTCGTCCTTGAATGCAAGTTCGCAGCCCACGTGCGGGCACGTCAACCGTCCCGAAAGGGTTAAAGCAAAGATTTTAGAATGTTTCTTGCAGAAGTATTTTTTTTGAACAAAGCTGAGCATTAATTTAGCCCAAACCTCTGTCAACTATATCTAAACACACAGGATTACACAGTGAAAATACTTTTGATGAGAGACAACCTCGAAATTATGATCCTGGGGTTGAAAGGATGACCAGCTGGAGTCAGGGTGCGTACACTTTTCTTTAAAAAAATTTCAAGCACTTTTCAAGGACTTTCAAGTTGCATAAAATAATTTTTCAAGGACATCATTTCTTCCATATTATGAAGTTGTATGCATTTCTGGGAGGAAACATAGCAAACTAACGTTTAATGTTGAAGCTGTTGAGGAAATTTTAGGTAAAAATTGCTTGGGAAAATTTCAGTGACAGCATAACTGCTAGGGAAATTTCCAGAGAAAGCAGAACTTCTCAGAAAAAGCAATGCTGTGAATCTGCAGAACACTTTCAACCCTGCCTTTTGCAAGCACTTTCAAGGCCTCAAAAATGTTAATCTAAAACTCAAGTGCTTTCCCAATTTTCAAGCACCCATATGCACCCTGTGGAGTATATTTTTACTTACAAGCAATGCCCTATTATAAGGCAGAAGTAGTCTCACTGTAATCCTGCAACTCATTTTCATTATAAAAATACAAATATGTGCTTCTGTAAATCACAACCCAGCATGTTATATTAATACAATATCAGAGTGATGTGTAAATACAGAAAGTGCATTCACAAAAATAGAAAGATGGAAAATTAGTCTACTACATATTTTCCCCTCCCCACAGGTTACTTATAATCAGCCACCAATCAGATTTTTTCAGCATTGATTATAATTGGCAAAGACTTGGCTGGGAAATTAAAAACTCTCAGAGATAGAACTTTAATGCATGAAAAGAAGTCATGTAGAGGGAAGAGGTAGGGTGACCCTTAAACTTTTAGTTTTATCACAAGTCAAAATTAAAAATAAATTTACAATACAATTTTATGAATTTTACCTCATGGCTAAGGCACTTGTCAACAATCATCACAAAAAAATTTAAGTTCTCATCTTGGTTGGGCGAGATCAGCAAGTTTGAACAAACTGGAAAAAACAATTGATTAAAATAGATGCTTTATAAAATTAGTTTACATAAAAACCAAGCATTGACATTCAACAAATACTTAGTAAAATAACATTTCAGAAACTTGTGGCCATACATATACCTAAATATTACCGCAATAAAATTAAGAAAAAGCTCTGGCTAAAAAAAAATTGAACTTGTGTCTAAAGAACTAAATGCTTTTATATTCCAATGGATTACTGAATCTCATCTCTAAAGTAAGACAAATATGGGCGGCTTTAACCTAATGTTTTCAGAAGTAAACTAGCTTTATTATGACTGGTATGCAAAGTTGTAGAATAGACATATTGGAGATCTGTACGGGCAACTATTCTGACACACTGGTTTGAGACCAGTGAGTGAACCAGTTCGGGTCCCATTTTTCAGACAGTTTCTTGGTGGACTCTGGCCTAGTTCCTAAACATTCAGGTCAGACAAAATAGATCAGATATAATGTTTGAAAAATTTATGAAAGAATTTTTTTTTCAATATAGAGCTCCATGTAGCTCCAAAATTCAAGTAAATATATTCTTAAGATTTCCCCTTAATAAAAAGCTTCCACAAAATTTCTCTAAAAATCCCTAAATTTGTCCTCTTGAACTTAAGTCTTAACAGTCAAATGATCCAAATCAGTAAATTCGCTCCTTAAATACTTATACTTTTATAACTAATGAAGTCGTAAGGAACTTTCACTTTCAATGTTTTTAGAAATACCACCTACAGTTTACTGTTCTTATAAAATTCTGCACCTTATTTTAAGAAGCTTTACATTTGAAAGTGAACAACCAAGATCAATATTAAGGAAATAAAGTCTTTTTTGAATGATAAAATAGTATGGATATACATCAACTAATTAAAACTATAAAATCAAAGACAACTAAAAAATAGGTTTAAAAGTCCTTTAACCCTTTCCGGATGGTGGCATTCTGGAACTGCCATGGCCCAAAGGATGGAGTGCTTCGCTTCTTAACTGTTCCCAAGGGATGGCTAACTTTTTGCGCTAAGCTTAACTAAAAAAATTCACTAAAAAACACCTATTCAACACAGAAATCTACTTTTTTCAGGAATAAAAGAAATATTTATTTTCTATTTGATGTATATTTTTCATACAAATCTCAATACAAAATACTCATTAGTTGCTTCCATTCTTTTATCTGAAATAAACTAATAATTTCACTGCTGCACATTCCACTAAAACCCAAATTTGAAAGAAAAAAAAATACTCATATTCCTATGATTCACCAACAAAATCATTAAGCTAAAATCAAAACGAGAACCGGAACTCAGTTATAAAATAGCTGATGTTATGAGAAGTGCTCCATTTGTTTATATTCCAAAACCATGTTTCACCACTCCAAATTGAGATATGATTAATTGGATCCTTCCTATGACAAGGTCAAGTATCTGCAAAATAAATTAGAGTTGTTCGCATGGACATTTAACACCATCTAGTAGTCAAATAAAAACGTTCCACATGAAAACTCATATCTGTGACCGCAGTCTTTTAGGGTAAAGTTTTCTCCGACGCAAATGAGTGACAACCATCCTTGAATGCAAGTTCACAGTCTACGAGCAGGCTCGCCAACCATCCGCAAAGAGTTAATAAAATTTCCTTTCCATGACGTACAAAATTATATGGCCAAAGCGCTTTCGAGCATCACTATACCCTTCATCAGTGGCGAAGTGACTTCGCCACTGATGAAGGGCACAGTGATGCTCGAAAGCGCTTTGGCCATATCATTTTGTATGTCGAGGAAAGGAGATTTTATTAAAGGACTTTTAAACTTATTTTTTAGTTGTCTTTGATTTTAAACTCTTTTGAATATCCTATACAGAGGAATGCTGAAATGTGAATATAAAATATAAAGACCCCTCCCCCAAACTTAACTAAAACAAAATTTGGCATTATAGACTACACTGAATGGAAAATCTTACTTTTTCCTAGCAGACGCGTTATCTGTCCAGGCAAGTCACCTTCTGCAACCTGAGAAAAAGGGTCCCCCTCATGCATTGTAGGGCTAGGTGGTGCACTTGGAGGGTCAGAACAGGAAGTCTCTGATTCACTGCTGTTGTTGACAGACAACCCATGGTCAGTCAAAGCTGCAGAAGCATTGAAATTCTTGATTGGAGTTTGGATCATGCTTTTTATTTCATTTAAAGCACACCTTATGGTACCCTCACCATCTTTAATATCCTAAAATTGAATAGAAAAGTTTTGTTTAAAAACAAATTTTATGAAATTATACACGGGAAAAAAAGTTTCGCAAAAACCTCACAATGTCCAGATTTTTCTCCAATACTTGCAATGGCACATTAACCAAATATAGGGTGATTAAAAAAAGAGGGGCTAAACTGTACAAAGTGGTAATACACATTAAACCAAGCAAGTAATACACATCAAACCAAGTCTGTCCATCCAAATAGCTGCTCTATATCCTAGGATGAGTCGGATGGTCTTTGTCTTCAACATCAAACCAAGAATTTTTTGTAATAGTTTACCGATTCAGAAATGAAACGTAAAGGCACTACAGGGCACTTACTCATTGGGAAGTGGCCGCTTCATAAACTTAAAATCATCATTCTGGTTAAGAAAACCACATATGCAAATTTCATCTGGGGAAGAAGAATGCTTACGCAAATATTTGTAACACCAAATGTAAGGCCTTCAGTTTGCAGCAGTTATTCACAGCTCCAATTTTTGAGACTATGGAGCCCAATGATCACCGATCTGTTGTGTCCAGACTTCTTTTTTGTGGAGATATCTCAAGAGTCTTCTCTGACACTCCCCTTGAATCTGAAAAGGAACTCGTGGCCAGAATTTTGACCGCTGCTGCCAGAGTGACATGCCTGGTCTGTTTGAGAGAGTTTGCCAATCCCTCCATCGCTGCTGTGGCGAAAAATGCTTGGTTTGGTGGTGGTGGTGTTGAAACCCAGACCATCCGACCTACCAGAAAGGTGTAAGGTAACTGTTTGAACGGTCAGGATGAGCCACCCAATACTTGATTTGGTGTGTACTGCCACCTCTGAAAGTTTGGCCCACCTTTTTTTAACCACCCTGTATATGCGTGTGCTATCCATTTCCATGCGATACATACACTTAAAGTTCTGAATATCAAAGATTCACAATATTTCTTCTCTGATCACGGTATGTTACCTTATTTCGACACTCCCAGACATTTTAAGCCCCAAACTAAATTCATTATAGCATTATTTCTAAATATTTTGATATTTCAAATGCGACTTGAATACTCTAGTTACAATAATGGAATTAAAAACTTTATTGATACGATATAGTAAAAAAAAAAAAAATGAATTGCACCTAGCAGTTTGAGTTAAAAGAACGCAAGAACGAAAAAAAGTCATGAGATTTATAAATTTACTGTACAAAACTCCCAAGATTTTAGATTTTTCTCATTACTTATATAAAAACTAACTGGAGTGTGGCTCAACTCTTTCTCATACCAGAATCCATTTTTGAGTAACTTTATTTTTTTTCCTGCAAATTTTGAAAGAAAAAAAAAATCTGAAAAATCTATTGGTCCAAATGATCCCAAATATAGTATGTTATCCTTCATTTGAAAGGGCTTGAAAAAATTCTTTTGATTAATACTAAGTTTGACAATCGTACTATCGGCTAGACTGGATGGAAGTCAATCACAGCAGTGCCATAATATTGAAAAGGTGTCCATTTATCTTAATGAAGTGCTTCCTAACTTTTTCTGAACTGAAATCTATATTAGAAAATATGCTTATATTACAACCAACATTCATTTTGTAAATTACTCTAAGACAGTGTGCTTTAAGTTTTCAATGCTGGTTCTATATTCAGGGTGAGTACACTTTCCTTTAAAAAAATTTTAAGCACTTTTCGAAGACTTTCAAGTACACCATGCAATTATTTTTCAATGACATTTCTTCCATATTATGAAGTTGTATGCATTTCTGGGAGGAAAAATCATAGCAAACTAACATTGTGTAATGTTGAAGCCGTCAAGGACATTTTTAAGGGGGAAAAAAATGTTCAGGAAAAATCTAAAATTCAAGTACTTTCCCAATTCTCAAGCACCAGTATGCACCCTGACAGATGTATATTTTTCTGTCTTCCAGTGTTCCCTCTTTTCCATTAATAATTATCCCTTACAGATTTTGGCAGTTGGTAAATTTTAATCTAAATTTAATGGGTCCACTCTGATTTATCATGAAGCTAGAGACATAATCTGGGTTACTGGTTTCTGTGTTGCCAGAATATGAGCTAAAAGGCATAAGGCCAACAACTGTTTTCTAATATAGGATGAAGCAAAGAAACTGTTTGGAATAAAATAAATTTCAAGAGGTTAATTTAAAATTTTACCTTTTCCAGGCTCCTGAGGTTTTCTTGCCTTTCTCTTAGTTTCTGAATACTCAGAACTATTTTATGCCTTGCACCTTTGGTAATATTCTGAAATTAAGAAAGCAAGATTTAGCAAATAGATACATATGAAACCAATAATATGCATATAGAACAGGGTGGTGGTCACAAGAAATTAATTTTGAAATTCCCTGAAATGTTGCCCTTTGAAATATGTTTATAGAGGTCACATTGCCTGTTGATGAAAACTCTCCCTCCAGCCTCTTGTTCAAAAGTATAGTTAAAGGAGATGAATGATGGGTTTTATGATGAGAGATGAAAAATGTGATATCATGGAATGAACAAACATTGTTCATTCAGCTAAAAAAATAGTGCAAAAATTCAGTTTTCCCTGACTTTCAATGGAATTACCAGATTTTTCCAGAAGCATAAAATTCCCTGATAATTCCAGCTTCTCCAGGTCTGTGGTCACCCCGATAGAACCAATATATCATGCACTAGCACTACACCAACAAGTTTAAATGGTTCAATAATAAAACTCAAATTTAGCCAAGTTTTTACATGCACTTCAAATGAACATGTTTAAGAGCAGATAGCAAAAGTTAAATAAAAAATGTACAAGATAAACCTATGTAAATTGTACATTTTTGTTGTCGTGCAGATACCCTAACTGTTACATTAAGGAAGAATGTGTGCACTGCTCCTGTTTAGTTTAATGACCCGGGGCACCCGAAGGTAGAAGTCTGACTTCTGTCCCAAATAAGACATTACAATATCTATGCCCGCAGGCGGGACTCGAACCCGCAATCTGGCAGCCGAGCCATCACGAGGAAACGCCTGCCTCTGACTGCTCGGCCACCACATCGGCTGTACATTTTTGTTAAAATATATAAAGAAAAATTACATTTTAATATGTTGTATGTGCATATTTATTGTACAGTCAACTCATTAATCTGCAATACATTTTGGATGTAAACCATTAAATTTACAATAATGTATTAAATCCTGCAAAAGTTAAATCTGACAATAAAGGAGAAAAGTTACTTTTGAGCAGGGCTTGGCTCAGGGATATAAATGCCTTGACTTTATACAGAAATAGAGTTTTATTACAAGGCAAGAAATAATGAATATTCATAGACCAAGAAAAAATATTAAATCAAAAATTCTTAGATAATTATATCTGTTTGAAAATCTTAAACCAAATTTATAAAATTAGCCAATTTTGCTTTAAATGTATTGTAGAGTGATTTTTAATTAAATAACTCAGGACATACCAATGTCTCAGTTTTACACATTTATTCAGCAGTGACCTATAATCTGCAAAATTCTATGATTTGCAGATACTCTTGTTCCAATACTATTTACTGTAATGATATACTATTTATAAAAGTTAGTCAAGTAAAAAGTTAACATTTTCCATATGTGTATTGGGTCATTCCATGTGAAATCAACAACAAAAAAGAATATTTGGTCGCATGACCATTTTTAAAAAATTTTATATTTTGCACATATGTTCCTACATATTTTAATAGATAAAGCAATTTAATTTTTTTCTTATTGTTTTTTAGGTAAGGCCATTTTTCCAACATGGCCAACTATAATTTGGCCAATTTTGATGCTCACACAAACTTAAATATCTTGGGACTCTAGAAACTTCGGATAAAAACTATTCTACTGGTCTTAAAGTGGACTGCATGTCCTAGTAATGTTTGGCTAACTGCAACTTGAGGGACAAATTCACCATCAATTTTGCTAAAAAGGCAGTTTTTAGGCCTTATGAAATAAATAAAAACTTAATCTGAACCTTCAAATTTTTACCACATTTTACCATACTCCCATAGGCTTAGCCTGGAAAAAAAAATTAGTCTACTCTACCTTTTACTTTGATTTTAGCATTGCCAAAATTCAAAAAATGATAACTTTTAACACCTCCAAAACCCCATACGAGACATAATTTAAAACTTTAAAAACTGGTTCAGTAAAACAACACCATACCGATAATCAAGTGAAAGGGGTTTTTTTTGTATATTTTATCTTTGCTATTTTTAAAATTGAAAAGAAAAGTGACATTTTCAGCACATGGAAAAATTTCAAAACGGGACGTTAGTTATTAATACTTAAATGTCTATGCAAAAATGTGTTTTGCTTGTGCATTTCTTTATTATTAACATGAATTTAGAGGAAATTTCATCTATTTTTTTGCTTACAATTGGTCATGGGAAGGGGGTGGGGAAGAGAAGTTGTCTGTTAAAGAAAAAACATCAAAATATTATTTGTACCTATTACCTGAAACAAAATGTTCTTTCAATGTTATAATTTTACATTTTCTTTGACTGATATGAAAATTACAACTTTTATTAATTAAATTACCACTGGAATAAAAGCTTAAAATTTTTTTGTACTTATAAAACACTTCCAACTCTTTAAATCAACCATATTTTATTCCTGTTTTAATTTCACCAGTTAAATGGAAAAATTCTTAAAAATAAAAAAAGTTCAAAAATTTTAAATTTAAGTGTTTAGAAAGGGTTTCATTTAAAGAAAATTTTACAATTAGTTTATATCATATGAAAGTTTGGAGTCTTAGTTTTAAAATGGCACCTGAAATATTGGTTTGTAAGAAATACAATCGATTTTACTTCGGAAAGAATGAACATAACTTTGCATAGAAATATGACCTTGAACGATGCTCCAAGGGGGAAAATCTCCCTTCTTTTTAAAAAAATTGGAATTCTGGCTTTTGTCTTCTTCCCTGGAATAAGCAGCTAATTTTAATTTTTGATCAAAATCCATTACTATGATGATTTGGCATGGAATGACTAATGAATTAGAAACTTGTTCCATTAAACATACCTAAAATTATAGATGTAAGCACAGTTCATGCTTGCTCTCATTTTATGCATAAATTGCAGGAATTTTGAAAATAGTGACTTGTAGATTTTGCAACAGTTAGCCAAAAATTGACCTTCAAATATTGTAAATAACTGTTCTAATTAAATCATTGACATTTTAAACAATTTATGCTCATTTGAAATACATTCAGAGAATAAATTAGAATGATATATTTGCAGCAGATTTTTTTTTTTTCAACTGAATCACATTCAGTCTGAGTCACATTTTCAACTAAGTCACGTTTTCAACCGAGTCATGTTTTTTATTGATTAACGCACAATTCAAACTTAAGGTACTAACATTTTTTCAGAGTAGTAGTAAGAGAATAGGGTTAATCAAATACAAATCTCCTAAACTCAAAGATAATAAAAGATCTTTTGTAACCATTGAAAATTGCTTTTGTTTAAAGAAAAACTCACCATCTTCTCTAATTTTTCTTCTGTAATGGACATCATTTCTTCATAACACATATTTTTAAAGATATAAGAATATTTGTGTAACCTCAGTCCTTTAAGCCAGCTAGGAACATCTGAAACAATTCAAATATTCATATTATACTGTTTAGATGGTGGTACAAATTACACAAGAAAAATAATTACAATACATTACTAAAAGAAAATAAATTGTAGCTATAACACAAATAGCCTGTTACTACTGTCGAAGTTGAGTCGAACCCTTAATGCCAATCAACCATACAATTTTATGAGTCAATTATAAAATTTCAGAATTAAGTCTGCCACTGATATAATGCCTATGCATATTCTATTATATTTATTCCTTAAATTGCATATTGAACAAACATTCCCAGTGTTAAATGTACTGGGTATCCCTTACACCGTCTCCTTTAAAATCTGCCATCCATTCATACCCACAATTATGCCTTATACCACATTTTTAAATGCATCTTTGTATAAAACAAATACCATTATGGCAAATATGTGCATGTAAGTTTATTACAGGTATTTATAGTGAAGCACATGTATATCACCTGTTTTATGCAAAGCAATTTGTGAAATTCCAGGAATTCCCAGATATAATGCAATTTCAAAAATTGTCTCATGTCTGGATTAACACGACAAAAATTCAAATATGCTAACACATATACAACGTTTCTCCTTAAGTTATTTGAGCAAAAACACATGGAAATAGAAGTATTAAACAACCCAAAAAGTAACATTTTGTAAAAATAAACTAGTCAGGAGTGTATTATTGCACATTTCACTGAAAAGTAAAGCAATTTTAACTTTCGGTTATATATAAGACTTCTTTTTACTGCTCTATCTAGCCTTAGGATTTTAAGTAATGGTAAACTAAACAGAAAGTTAATAGTATACTAGATTAAATAAAAAAAAAAATAGCATTTTTATATGTATCCCATACCACAACTTTTAAATAATAGCTAAATGACCATGAAATAGTGGCCGTATATCGAAGATTGATTGTACAATGGTATTATTTATGTATAGCAGTTTCAATGATTAAAAAATATGTTAATAGAAATTCAATTATGCATAACTAAATATAAAATATTACAAAAACAGTGATACAATACAAATAACTATGTTAGCCAGTTAATGATTATTTACATCAAAAAGTGTGCACATTTTAAAATATTAGTCTTGCATTGAATATTGATCTAGCACTCTTTCAAAAACATACGTGTAAATTCAGTTCATAACATTCCTGCATTTTGCTTTAAATCGCCAGTAATAAATGATAGGATGTTTACCTATTTTCAGTTACTAGTTAACAAATCTATTTTTTATAAATTAAAGGTAAACTTTAAAATCAAAGACAACCAAAAAATAGATTTAAAAGCCCTTGGCCATGTAATTTTTGTACATTGAGGAAAGGTGATTTTATTAAAGGTAAATTGTATATTTAGAACCACCATAAAGGTATGTTCCTCACTCCACACAGGAATCTCATGAGTTCTCTACCTCTAAAGTATGAGGACTTCATGTGATAGTTTTAGCCTGAAACAGAAACCTCATATGTATGAAGTGGAAGGAGTCAATTATAAATTTGTTTCTGCAGAAACAATCAAAACATAGTAGCATTTAATTTCTTCCTGATTTCAAATGATTAGTTTAAAACATTGATTTTAATTAAATTTTACTAAATTGAAATACATTTTTAAAAGCAAGCTAGTATTCACTATCTGACTCTTGCTTGCTTTGCAAACAGCTAGTAAAATCAGGCCTTGCTTTGGGAATGTTTCTTTTTTTAGTCAAATTAATCACTTATTTTTATAATTTTCACCATTATTGTTTATCCTTTAAAAAGGAAAAACAATGGCGATTTTTTTGATGGAAACTCTGGGATAACATTTTAGGTCACTAAGAAACTTATTTGAGTGAAACAAAAAAAAAATATTGCAGAGGCACACCTTCCCATGTCCTGAAGTATCTGTGTACCAAATTTCAGGGCCATACATTGCTTAGATATTTCACTATAGACAACACAGGCAGACTTATCTTCAACTATTATAGATTATCTATGCAGCGGTTGCTTATTTAGAGGTTTGCATCTTATCCAAGACAATGCTAGGTATTCATGATAGTTATTTAAAAAGGTCATTTTTTGTCTGATAAATTTGAAATATTGTCAACTTGGCAGTTTTGAAAAGTGTCAAAATCGACAGATGTTCTAAAATTGATGAAAACTCAATTAAGAATAAAAGGTTAATTTCTTTAACAATCCCCGTCACTTTGTGGAAACTTAATTTAGAACTCTTGATTCAAATAGGAAGTTCACCGTGGGACAGGCATGTTTTGTTAGCGGATAAAGGGTGTCAAATTCAATTTTCTTAAGGGGGTATACTTGTCATTAGGGGATCAAATATTGGTTTGGAGATGTGCATAGTCTGAATGTATCCTGAGGAGTGCAATTGGGATGGGTATACAGGAGAAAATATTTTTCACAATTTATGCACCCCATTATATAATGGGCTTAACATCTAAAGATAACAGTTTAGACAACCTTTCATCCCAGTTCCATCTTGACAGAACACATCTTTTTCATCCTTTTGACCATCGCTGCCGCTGCCTGAAGATGTGACACTGCTCTGAGGAGAAAGGGGTGCATGATCTACCCTTAGGCTGGACTGGCAAAAAGGCAGATTTTCATGATCTAGGTTGATGCTGGATGATGATGGGGGGGAACAGCTGCTTTGTGCTATCACATGACCAGGAGGTGTTAGGCTACTGCTCCGTTTGACTTGAGAATGAAGCATGGGCAATGTCTGAGTTCCATCTACAAGAGACAAGGATACATTGCATAATAGATTATATCTCAATAGATTGTTTCATATGACATCCCACATGGCATTATCTCTCCGTATTTAAAAAGCAGCTAACACCACTGCCTGACATATTTTGTTCTAACTTCTCTGCTTTGTACCACAAAAATTATAAATTGCAAAATTATAAAATTTTTTGTAGGTTATAGTATACTTTTAAAGAAATGTTTGAGTAAAACCAACAAAACTGAAAAAAGTGTCAAGACAATTTAGACAAAATATTTGAGCTGCGAGTTCATGTCCTGAACAGACTAACAATAACAAAACCATTAATTTTTACAGGCATATACATATAGTTGAATTCTTGCAGGACAGTTTTTTTTTTAAAAACTTCAATGTAGTTTATGAGTTATTCTACTTTTTTATACATTTCTGAAGACAGCGATACAGAAGAATATTTTTCATCTAATTTCTCAGTCTAATACAACAAAAAACATGAAATTTGGTTAATTTGTAGACAAATAATAAAGGAACACTGAAACATACAGTTTTTCAATTTAAACTTTAGTTGCTTGAAATAGCTCTTGACTTGAGCTTTACAAGCACAAGCGAGCAGGAAGTAAAGTCTCCCGACTCGCAAAGCGAAATATGTGGATTGACAAGGTAGAAATGAGATGGGCTCAGCCCGAGCCCAAATCAGGTTCTAAGGTACCAACTACAATTTGGGCTCGGCTCAGGCTCCAAACTATTTTTCTTATTTAATAGACATTTTTAAATTGTTAATGATTAGAAAATTAACAGGTGCCTGAAATCTTATTTGAAGTCAAAGACTTGGTAAATGGGTTCTATCTTAAATTATTCTATGCTAGAAAGTGTGTAGTAAAATGTCACTGTTTATTATTGACCCATATTGATAAATAGGAATATCTGATATGTATAGAATAATCAAGGCATGGCAATATATCAAACGAATGGGTTAAAAATTAAAATGTTACATTTTTATTGTCCTAAATATTTAAGTCTCATACATTATGCCAAAATATTGAATGGCGAGAAGTAAAGGCAAATAATTTTGCTACTTGTTTTAATGTCATCATATAGTTTTCATGAGACTTTTCTGGCTTATATTTATGTTTTTCCTAAGCTTCAGCACTCAAAGTAATTGTTTATGCATGTTTTGTGCTTAATATGTAAACTTCATCACCCATTTCACGAATGGACAGTTTTGAAAAATTAGTAACAATAAAGTGAGAAAGTTAAAACATATTTCGGGCTAGGCAAGCTCGCTAAATTGAGCCTAAACTCATCTCTATGGCAAAGCATAGTAGGTATGGGGCAGAGCCCCTAGTTACTAAAAAAAGTTTACGTAGGCAGCACATGACTTTCCATACATAATGCAATCAATGACTACTACTTTTACAGCGAAATAATGATACACAAGAACTATGGTACAATATTTTTAGCATTGAATCTAAAAAAAATCATCATATGGTTAATAAAAGAGACATTTCAAAGTACCAAATTAACTTGCATTTTGCGCAAATCTAAATAGATAATTAGAAAAATTGATAGCATCCTCCAAGCTATATAATCCATATATTAAACAATTTTATTGATTAGAAACCAATATTATATAAAACCAATATTTCACGATCAAATCAATTTTAAAATTCATATTTTAATGTTACTAGGACATCTGTGTAAAGTCACCAAATATGGGTTTAAACAGATAATGCCATACCAATGTTACTGGCATTGAAATAAAATCCCATTAGTGTAAATTCACATCAAAATTCAATTGGCATTCCCATGAAATGGAGTCAAAATACAAAACTATGGCAAGACTGTCTTTCCTAGTGAATGGGGCAAGATAGATCCATGAGGGCGATACATTCATCTCATTGCATAGAGAAAATAAAACAAACACTTGTTTTATATTATGTAATTTATTACATTTATTTGTAAAATATGCAGTATCCTGAGAAAGGTTTATGATAGCATTCTAAAGTTTGTCATTTGTTTTCAAATGAAAAATTATGTATAAAATTAAAAATCAAAATATTCTACAGTGCTTCAGGAATTTATTGGAGTTCTGGAAGTTGCATTGAGTTTTGGAGTATACACACTTTTACACAGACATTTTTTTTAAAAAACTGATGTTGCGAGTTTAACCTTTTGCTTACGGGTGGGACAGCGTCAGTCCCAAACGAAGAACCTCTCAAAAAGACCAATATTTGACATACCTTATCCCAAACAGTTCGATCCCCTTTTGCAGACATTGGAGTTCTTCGTTTGGGATTGACGCTGTTCCACCCGTAAGCGAAAGGTTAAGGTCTTAAACATGCATTTCTGTTAAAATCGTTTTATTAGTTTTTAAAAACTTTCTGTAAAAACCATGATTCATCATTTAGGAGAGATGCCTTTTTAAGCAAAATCATGAAACTTAATACAGTCATAACCCCATTTCAGTGATAAATCAAAACCAGAAGGCCAAGAGTTGACTATTTACACTGTAACAAATAAATTATCCAGGAAAACAAAAACTAAAAATAAGTTGTTGTTTTTAACGTTCCCAATGGAATATGCTAATTTCCTTAAAATATGAAGATACTTTTTCCTCTTAAATGCATCTTGCATTATAAAAAATATGCATCTGTAGTGGAAAATTGAAGCTATGGACAGCAATGATATTAAGTACTACTTCAGTTATCTGAACAATACAGATCAGTGAGATTTTTTTAAAATTTGAATTAGTTTTTAGTTATTTTATGTTGAAACATGATTTTGAGTAGTTTTCACACAAACTGATTCCTTAACTAGTGAAAATATCACAGAACTTTCATTTGAACATCCTCAGAGATAGAATAACATTCATGTTGGATTCAAATTCATAAGACAATTCCTTCATATTTATTTTTAAAAATATAATACTTTAATTTGCCCCAATTTCTATTTTGTCACATCTGAAAATTGAAGATCAGCACAAATATTTTTAATTACTCTATTTTCTGATAATTATCAACTAAAAGCATATTGAAATTTTACAATCCATTCTTTGTACAGTTTGTGGAGCATTCTTCTGGGGAGAACTGAAAGTTTGTGCACATGCATGGCAAATAGTTGCATACGATTACACATTCATTGAAACAAATATCTGGATTGAAACGAAAGGAAGAATGTGATTTTAGTTCAAAACAGGTGATTTAGAAGTTGTGTTATCTATTATTTAAATAGTGGGCACAAGGACTGGGGCAATGCTGGGTATTTTGTTCTAATGTAATATAAACAATAGTTTATAATAATGGCTTCCCCCCCCCCCCCCAAATAAAAAGCGTTCATTTTTTACTTTCCCTATATACATAGTATAATATATCGGGAAAGAATTGTAACTGGGTCAAAAATTTGAATTCAAGTTTGGCAGAAGAACAAGTTTCAAGCACCTCCAAACTCTAAACAAACCTTTTTTAGGTGAAGCCTGTGTGTTCGTGTATAGAAGCAAGATCTCATGAATGGAGAGTTTTAAAAGGTATTTTGTACAAATATTACAACCCCTGGATACTGAAAGCCTATTAATTTTAAATGCAATTGAAGGTTCAAAAGATACCCCTCCCCCTCAAATTTTTGAATTACATTAATAAATAAAAATCAGAATCTTTAATGATGTTATATAAATGATAATTTCTTATGTAATTTTTCATTAGGAAATGAATGAATGACACTTTAGAATGCATGAACCGTTCAAAATAGTGTTCGTACTCCAGACACAGATAGTTTTGGATGGTGGAGAGGATCGAACTCCAGGCCTCCTTGAGCAATCCTCTCATCACTGAGCTATCTGTCCCAAACACTAACTATAAATATGGCTTTAATACTTTTTAGGCAAGACTAACTACAAAATTGCATATGCATATAGCAATAAAAATTTGTCACAGCATGCAACGGGAATATGCATAAAATCTTTACATTCAATAAAAATTTGTCACAGCATGCAACGGGAATATGCATAAAATCTTTACATTCAAAAGAGAAATTTATTAACATTCCATTTAAAAAATAGCGGAATAGTATATGGGGGGGGGGGGGGGGATGGATATTTAAAAGTATCATGTACAGGAATTATTACACAAGAAAGAAAAATAAAGTTACATTTTAGCAATAAAATTCTTATATTTATGTACTAATAGAAAAATGTTAACTAATTAAAATTTTATATGTATGAGATGCATTATATATTTTGATAAATTCTGGACAGAGTCCTCCCCCCCCCCCCTCTATGTGAATTAAAAAGCTCTTAAGATTACCTTACCATGACATTTTAGTTTTTATTTTTCTTGCAATTTAAAGTACATGTATTTTAAATTACATTTTTTGTATGTATACGAAGTATTTATTGTAACTGGCAAAAACATCAAAATGAATTTTGACTATACTTTGGCCATTGTAAAACAAACTATACGTTGTGTAATGTTTGCAAGTGTTATGTACAGTACCCCCCAAAAAGTAATCTAACAAAGGTACCAATATTATGTCAATGTTATATAATTTTGACATTTATATTTTGTTAGGTGCATTTTATTTTACTTTCACAAAATCAAAGAATGTCATCGAGATGAATGAACATAGCAGTAACTTCCTTTTCACAAATCTGGAGAGTGAATTAAGTTTCCAGGCCATTGCACCTCACTTGATTTGCTGCTTGTTTTTTTAATTTCTCATATTTAGGATTCTCATTTTATTTTGAAAGGTATAAAATTTAACATTTAAATATTTTGCCTTATTTATAAATGAAATTGTCCTTTAAAATGCACGAGCCCTGAAAATCTGATATGGGCAAAAAAGTTAAGAGATTTTTTTGTGGGGGTACGATAGTTTGTTTTTAAGAGATTGTACATTTAGGAACAAAATGAATACCTTGAATATCTCCCATTCTAATTGTTCGATCAACACCAACTTTCATTCCTTTACACATTGGACAGCTGTAGTTAATTTGTCTTACCCCTTTATAAAACAAAAATTGGACAATCGCAGAGAGAATAGTTTTCTTCTGCCCCAAAGGATTTGTCTTATTTAAAAACCATACAATAAAAGTTGTGTATTTTACATCCCAGAAATTTCTTAACATTAGGATTGCAATTTTTGTTAATTGTAAATTTATCACAAGATTTTTAGCTATATCTCAATTACAGTTTTCTTATCTATTGAAATTATTTTTGTTTTGAAATGTGTAGTTTGATGATACAAAACATGCTATAATGAAAACATTTTAACACCTTATTTAGAAGAAAAAGAAAAGTGAACAGAGAAGTATTATACCAATATATTTAAATTTTAATATAAAAGTTTAAACCTCTAAATGTAAAATATCATTGAATTTGATACGCAAATTTTAGAATATAATTTTTAAAACCTAAAGTTTATTATTTAAAAACAGGCATTTCAAATTCAGCAAATTTTGATATTTACAGTTTGAAATTCTGTATATCAGTATGTTACAGTTCACATTTTGAATTTTTCTTTTTTAAAATAAAAAAGAACAAACCTTTAATAGCCCAAAAGAAATGCTGTAATGAAACTACATCTTTTAAAACAAATGATTTCAAAAAGGTATATTCCCCCAAAAATATAGCAACAGTGCCCACATGTTCTTTATAATAATTTAAAGATCTTTATTTTAAGACAGTCATTTAGATTTATTTTTGTCCTTGTTTATTAATAAAAAAAGTTAAAATTTTGAATTTCTAGAACTCAATGCACAATCAACCGCCAAATAATATCCAACTGTTTTGCTTAATGGGTCTCTTGTTTGTATATAATCTTTCCATTTTATAAATGAACTAGAAAATGTACCCAGTGTCACCTGGGAGTTAAAGCAAAATAAATTGAATTCATTAACCTAAAAAAGTTAATTTTATTCATATGAATAACAATGAAAATTGCATACAATCTGTGTACCTGAAGCAATGATATGACAGCAGTCAAAATAGAAAATTATACTCTTAGCCCTATGAACACCGAAAAGCACTAAAAATGTTCCCGACTGTGAGAGAACCCATACCACAGAAATGCAAAATGATCACATTCTGTATGTGCGGCTTAAACTCATCTGTTGTACATGAGCAGTCACTAGGTTAAAAAATGTGCACTTTAATAGCTGAGAACAAATATAGCAGAGAAGAAAATTGAAAAATTTTAAAAATTCGCTCGCTTAAAAAAATGACCCAAATAAAAATTACTTATGAAATTAAATTTTCTTTTTGTTAGAATCCCAAGACATGTGGAACATTTTGTCAAACTATAGAATTGTGCTACTGTTAGTTTTTCAGATGCGAGAATATATATATACATCAGATAACCTAAAAAAAAAAAAATGCAAATTTTAATACATTTAAAAAAAATAAGGAATTGTCCTACAAATGTGGGTCAAATATCATTGAAAAGAGTATTCACTTTCTGGTGGTGTAAAGATGGAAACCGATTGTATTTTCGGTTGTGAAAATGCTAAAACAGTAACTATGAAACTAATTTGAATTTTTTAAAAATGCTAAAATACACCTTTTCGGGTCCTGAAGCACCTGTCTGTATAATACCCAATTTAATAGGTGTACAATGTTTAGATTTCCACTAGAGACAGCTTCATTTATTAAGCAAGACAAATACCTTTTAAAAATATTAAGATAGTTTTAATTTTACTTGCTACTTTGACTTTAATGTCGCTATTGCAATTTGAACAATAAACACTAGAACCAGTGAAAAATTGCAACTAAACATTGGAACAAAGCACAAATTTATAATAAATTCAAGACATTCATGGTTTGAAGTAAACTTTATTTTTGAAAGAATGATTAAGCATTTTAATTCACTTTTGCTAACATACTTTGCAGTCATGAATTTTTGGGAAAAAAAAGCAACATCACCAAATCCAGAAATAAAAATCCTTAGAGGAAACCCCTCAAACACTTTCCAACATAGTTGGAAGTGTTTATGACTTTGGTCATCCTGTCTGTTCGCACGATAACTGCAGTAAAAGTGACTATCAAAATGAAATTTTAATATGTTGTTGAGACAGTCTGTGGAACATACAGGAAAGTAAATGAATAATATCACCCAATAAGTTTTGAATTAAACCTGGATTTAAAAAAATGAAATAACCCTATGGGACCTCATTTTTCAAACATTTTTTAAGCGAATTTAAAATTCACAAATTGCTTCAAAAATTTTAGGAAATATTCAAATTATCCCACAAAATATATAAAAAAAATTTCAGTAAAATATGTCTGGTAGTTTAAGTAAAAATTAAAATAATTACACCCATATAATATGAAGAGATCATGTGACCCACTTCAAAATAAAATAGGGTGTCCATATTTTTTCCCAGAGTAAAAATAGCGATTTAAGTTCTTTTAAATTTATATTTATTGTTGGAATCATCCTAAAACTGCTTTTTTTTTGCATATTTTCCGTGCATCTGTATTCTGCGCCAATGCAATTACAATATTTTTGAATATGATCATCAAACTTTGTAAACAAGTTATTGTAAGATAGTTGTATAAGAATTGTTTAATTTTTCATGCAAAATTATTTAACTTTGGAGTCTGGTATAAAAGTGCATGAATGAAATATTCACTGCTTTTACATAGAGTCAAGACGATTTATATTTTTATGAAATCATTTGAACAAAGTTCATATTTTTCGATTAAGTTTAAGTAAAATAAATTATTGCAGTTCTGCGATAATTAAAAATATCACCACTGAATGCATCACAGATGTTTAAATTAAATTGCATTTCAGTTGAAAAGTGTTTCATAGTCAATGCTTTATGCATGATTGATCTTTCCTGTTTAACGTATTATGCATTCCCCTTGCAGACCAATTTCATTCTCAACTTGAGTCAAAGCGGATTTTAATCCATGAAACTAGACTTATTTTGTGCAACAAAAAAATTTGCAATACTTTGGATTTTTTTTTTTTTTTTGTATTATTGTCTTTAAAAAGGTATTTATGTACATTCAAATTTTTAAAAGCTGGATTTTCCTATCCTCTACCCTATTTTAATAGTGCTGACAGTTTCATGACTAAAATCCAAAACTTTCGAATGAATATGGAATGACAAGGTCTAAAATGGTGATGGCCCCAATTGTGCATGTATTTAACAGCTGGAAGGGGGGTTAATTACTTTACATTTTAACAGTATGCAGTGAATATAAGGCAGTATTAAATGCTTTGAGCTGGAGATATCTCTAGGTAAACACTAATACTGCCTATCATGCTTTGACCACAGGTTCAAACCCCAGCACTGCCAAGTTGGCTATTTTGCTTTCTCGCTACAAGTGAAAGAAGTTAAAGGTAAGACATTATCTGGATTTTAAAAAATGTGATCTGTATTAATATGCTTTAGAAAATTATTGAAATCCATACTTTAATGCTCAACCATCAGAGCAAGTTGCCTACACATAGCCCATAAGTTATACATTGCCATAAAATCAAAGGCAATCATGATCCAAAAGGTGCAATTTCTTGTTGTAAAGCACACATTAAAAAAAATCGACCTTTGTCATCTGGTATAAAATATGCAACCTTGGAAGGATGCAAGAATTGTAAATTTACATTTGTCTTGTTAAAAGCTAACAAATGAAATGATAATTTTTATCAATGTACTTTATAGGGGCTAAGTTGGGATAATAAAAAATACAACACAAGCTGAGTAAAAATATTTTTGTACAGTAATCGAATTGCTGAATTAAATAACAAGTTCCCAATTATGCAATGAAAATGTATCTAATAGTTGGATTTTGTAATCTTAAATTGTCCCAAAAGATTTTCAATTTAATAAAAATATGTACTTATTGATATAGTTCTTGCTTTAAAATATGTAGGATAATCTAAAAAAAAAAAAAAAAAAATGCCACAATGAATATAGTTTGTGTAAATATTTGATTTTCAATATTCAAAATAAATTTCATATATCCTAAATTTTAGGGACTTATAGGAAAGAACTTTTAGTTTAGGGACTTTTTGGGACCAAGCATTAGCCCTGCAATTTTTAAATAACCTAGAGATAATTCTTTTAGAAGAATGAAATTCTAGCAAATTAAGTACAGAGAATTTTCTTACCAGGATGAGATGACAAGCTACTTGAATTCAAACTATGCAAGTTCATATGATGACTACCAACACCTGATGGCAAACTATTACTTCCCAAGTTACTTAAAACAGAATAACCACCAATATCCACAGATGAATTGCCATTCATTGGCATGAGATTCCTTGGTTGCCATAGATCCAGCCTAGGAATGGCACTGTTAAATTGCCCACTTCCAAAGGAATCAATGGTAGGAGATTGTTGCAGTGGTCCATTTGTAGTATTGAGTATAACACCATTAGAGTATCCCTGAACAGGTGGAAAAACTGGACTGTTGTGAATTCTGTCCTCAAGTTGTCGTAACCACTGAGTCAATGAACAACGGTCTTCATTTGATATGGCTGGATGGATCAAAGAGTACGAAAGGAGTTGACGGCTCTCTTCGATGTGAACACTATGTCGAATAGAGTGTGCCAAGATTTTCGGGATCAATTCGAGGTATTGTGCTTTTGCTTCTTCGTTCCCAGGCCTGAGCAGAGGCAGGTGAGAAAGTAGTTGGGAAACGGCAGTCTCTTTACTCTCAGTACTCAGATTGCTTATGAACACTGGAAGAAAAATTATCAAATTAAGTATTGGGTAATGATGTATATAAAATATACTTAATAGATACATGACAAATGAAATCTGCTTAGCAATACTTTCAATTTTTTCAATAAAAATGTCAACCTGCAGATTTGTCAAAAACTGTAGCTTAAACCAAAAACATTCATGTTTGAATTATGACTATTTATAGCATCTAGGTATCTGTCTGGAGCATATTCTCATAATCTCATTTTCAGGATTTTTCTTAAATAAAATGTTTACTTGTAGATTTGTTTTGTTACCCAAATTTGGAACACAATATTCAAATTGCGCTTTTTATTGAAAATAAGCAATTAACATTTTGTCCAAAAAAATTTCATTTACAATATTTATCTCCCTATCAAAATGACAGATTTTTCTTTAATCTACTCTGCTAATATTTTTAAAGAACAGCCATCATAAATTGCAATTTATATGTGTACAGTGTTTTCATTTTTTTTTTTTAAACTTACAATTGTATTGTTCTGGAGTTTTTATGTTTGGTTTGATATGGTACCATATTTTGCTTATCAACATGAATCAACAATTGTTTTGGTTTATTAATAATAGACATTGCCATTTTTGTAACAATGTTTAACAGGCATTCCTTCTAGTATATACAAAGTTTGATAATACTTGTACTTCAAGGAATTTTTATGGGTTGAGTAATAGCATAGTCTTAAACAGTAGCATGTACACCTTACCTTAGGAGTAAAGATAAAAGTCGGAATGTTGGGAAATTTTCATCTTTAATTTCAAAAATGCAATGTAAGACTATTTGAAAATCAAGTAGATTTACAAGCAATCTTTGATCATTGAGTTTTCTAATTTTGAGTAGGGTGGGGGAGGGAATGTACGTGCTGCGATCTCATGCAATCTTGCAGTAGAAATAAGATACTGATTCGTTGTGAGCAGAGTAATGCAGTGTCAAAATAAGAAAGTACAAGAGTCAGGTTGAATAACAATCCACATTCATTTCGAATGCAAGAATCTTGCCATGTTACAACCATAGGTTTTGCGCCCTCTGGAAATTTCAAGATTTTTTTCTAATTTCATATTTTACTAAATACCAAAAAATGAAATTTTTCAAACATGAAAATAATTGAAAGAAAATCCTATCAACATAACAGTCTCATTTCATTTGAGTCTTGTTCACATCTTCCATAACATAACTCCCTAAACTATCTCACATACAAACCAAGTTCCTCTTTACTCCCAGGAAACATGTTTACGCCAATGACAAAAACACCTGGTTACCAGAAATTTTTCGACTGACCACCGTATTCAAAGAGAAATGGAATATTTACAGCCATGTTATTGGCATTTCCAAAAAATAGCAGTTTCCCTCCAGTAATAACTATAAATGATTACCATAAAGTAGAGATGACTTATTTTGTCTACCTAAAGAGACCTTATCTGTAATTACTCCTTGATTCTATGTACCAGTGCCATCTTTATAGGTGACATCCACTCCGTTTGAAGCTGCAAACTTCACGGGTGGCATCCATTCAGTTTGAAGTTGCAAACCCCGCGGGTAGCTTTATTCCTGGTGAGCACCGGACGTTTGGCACAACACCACAGTCAGGCAAGGGTCAGAAGGAGCTCATGGTTGAATCATGGTTAGAACTCTAATTATTCAAATCATAAGATTTCCAGTGCATCCATGTAGAGTAATCCATACAAATTATGTCCCCCCCCCACTTAAACATCCCCCCATGTTGCATCAACTTAAAAAAAATTGGGGGTACCTGACCCCCCTTTAGCACTCGGGCCCCACCCAAGTGGCATGTCCTTGCACATGTCCTATGGAGAAATAAAATTCCCGGAAAAAGAGTGGTTGTTTATATTGGAAAATTATAGTTTGAAAGACTATTAATGTAAGCGGTATTAAAATAGAATATTAACACAAATCAACTTAAAAAGCATCCGCAATTTATCCGCATCCCTAAAATGTTGCCAACTTAAAAATTAAACTTTAAAAATGTATACAATTAATTCTTTAAAAGGAACATTTTACAAAAATGTTTTGATGAACGAAAGCTAATACAGATACGCGTGCTTTTCCTTCTAATAAATATTACGATACAAACGGCCTTAAACAATCTATGAAATATAAACGCATGAGAAAGTCTACGCAGAGCCTCACACCCCTATTTCCCAGTATATAATAGCATTCTCAACTGTTTTAAGTCGTTACTCCATAATTGGTAGCATACTGTGAAATAATTCCCAATCTTTTAATGATAGCTTAGGGGGGGGGGGGGGGACGCACGTTAGATTAATCAGCAACAATTCATTCGAATCCGACCACGAGATGCAAATGCCATCGAAAGCGAAATCGTCTGCCGCGAGCGTTCGGAAAGAAACTCAATTACTTCACAGGTGAAAGGTATTTGGAACGAGTAAAAACGTAAACCCAAGAGAGAAACGAGGAAACGAACGTTCGCGTTCACTGGCCGTTATGTAGGTGCATACATACATAGTAGCGTAGCGAGGGAAGGGTGAAAACGAAAAAAGTAGGTCATTACCCCAGGCGCGAGGGCAAGGCGTTCACTCACTAACCCAGTTCAATGAAATACCGGTGTCCAGCTGAATTTATCGGTTGGTCGGACGGACGGAGATCTTAATTTCAAAACAAAAACTGTTAAGGAATAAAATTAACCGGGCTGAGTCCGAAAGCTTAGGTCTGTACATTTTGCGCCGTAGCGGAAATTTAAATCCCACCTCGAGATTATGGTCTGAGCCCTCTAATTTATTAAATATTTATTCTACATTTTTATCGTGAACCTCCCCGCTCTGCCTCCCCCTCCCACGCACGCTGCAAGGTCCCATCTCCAATTGCACCTCCTTAAGGGGTTTCGTGTTGGCCGGATTTTTTTTTCAGGGGGGGGGGGGGGGGGAGTTAGCGCAAGGTTCAAGTAACTTTTAATACATTTTGATCTTTTGGCCAGCGTTCTTTTAAGACATGCATCCAAGGAGGAAGCAAAGCAGGGAAACGACCATTCGCACCCCCCCCCCCCTCCATAGATATTTTGTCTGTCAAATATGATTACTGTATATATAAAATATGATGTAAGAGACCCCTCTAAGGTTCCTTTAGCGGCCGCCGAGGCCAAAAAGTCCTGAATTAACACCGATCTTAACTAGATTTATAGCAAAATCCTTGATGTGCTTCATACAAAGATTTGTGCTATGTAAACTTTTTCACGAGATGTACCCATACCTCCAGTTTACATTTTAAAACATCCCCAAATGTGTCAAAAAAGAGCAAGGTAAAATTATTTAAAAAGAAATCAAATTGTTTTAATTCGAATAACTGACTTTTACATATTGTAATCATCATTAACCGAATACATTTTATTGTAAATAACTATACACTGCAAAAAACTGAAAAATAAATTGAATGTGGTAAGTCAGATGCTGCTTCACTTCAGATTTTCAAATTTTTGTTGTATGGAGTCTCCAACGCATCGCAGGAGGCCACGCTTCCACCCCGACCGAGTACGCAAACATCCGGTAGATCGACACGCCTCGATCCTGAAGGGGGCCAGGCCAAAGGGGGTAACAATGTCGCTAAGTGGGAGGCCGCTAAACCGATGCGACAAGAAACAGCTGGTCTGGTACACACACGTAAAAGATGCTACGGTGTGAAAACTTTCAAAGAACGAGTTGAAAAGTTATTTTTAATTTGAATCCTCAGATTTAAGGCTTTTTGTACAAATTTGTATAAATTGAACGTTTTTCACAAAAGCATTTCCATGCTTTATAGACTAGAAAATTTTTTGTACGTAGTACACATGAGCTAAAGAAATTTGTTATCTTTAATATATTAGTTATGACCTTATTTATGAACTCAGGAGCAGATGTACCTATAGGTTAAATAAGCAGTCGCTTTGGTTCCGACTGCTGAAAGAGCTTTCACAATCCTTTAATCAATAATAAGAAAAAATACACAAGGGGGAGGGACTAAATCGCTTTGAACACCAAAGCAGTAAATTTCAGCACGAAACTAGTTTCTCGTCCACATTAGCAATTATATGAATACCAAAAATATTTTCTCTTTGGAAGAATAAATTTTGTTTCATAAGAAATTTTTCTCAGCTCTAAAATTTGAAAATATGTACATGCAATTTACATTGATGCAATAAAAATGTAAATGTTTTAGTTTTAAAAAATTAGTTCTAAAAGTTCTGACAAATTGTGAACAATAACTACACATAAGAATTAATTCGAAGCTAATATGCTTTAAAGTATTCTTCATTTATAATTTTGCATAAAGCAGGGCCGCTTATGGCCCTCCGACTGCAAATCCGCATTTATTTAAAAATTCATAAATTGAGAAATAAGGCAAATAATCTAAACTTGGCGAGGGAAATCGGTACTTGCCGAATTTTAGTAATTTTCTTTGAAAACTTTTTTAAATAAAGACATTTAAGTGGAGTTATTACATGCAGGATTGCCACCCGAGGAGCATAAAAAAATTCAAGACTTTTCTAGATAGGTTTGAGAACATTGAAGTTAATAAAAATTTACAAATTAAAGACATAGAATTATTTAGCTACCCCTGAACCCCCCTCCACACCTTTTAGCCAGGGCCCGATTAAAACAAAGGACCCACAGTCTGGTGGTATTTCGGTGGTATTCCCTCCCCCCCCCCCATATACACTGATCAAAAAATCATACCCAATTTGAGGCCCTTTTGAACATGTAGATTTCCATATTTACTTCAAACAATATATTAAGAAATAAGAGAACGTATGATATTTAAAAATATAGAAATATTTGTAGGGAGGCAAAATGCTTATATTCTAAAATTCTGAGAAGAAAAATTGTAATTTTAGGAAGATTTACTTTGTGGATATTGTTTCTTAAAAAGTAAATTATTTATGCTTAAAGCTCATGACATACAAAATTTAGGGCCTCTGAAAATTTGGGGCCCAGGGCTGCAGTCCCATGCATTAGTCAGGAACTGTATTCAGATACATTTCGATTGCCCAGGCAAAATACTTTGAAATATCAGACAGTGTAATATGCAGTGAAACCATACGTATAAGGACATTCTAGGGAACAGGGAAAAAATATAGACAGTTTATAGTCAAACAAGGTTCAACTTAATACATTTTATAATGAAAGTTTTTTAATATGGGTGCAACGTTTTTAATAAAATATATTAAATTTTTAAATAAAATTACAGATTAGGAATGTAGGTAAACATAAATCATTCAGAATTTAATTCCAATTCGAAAATTTAACATTTATATTTCAACTATATTTCTATTAATCTAAAGATGAGAATAAAGATAAAATAGGGGATTGTGTTTTTATTCAATAAAAAGATGCATTAATACAAATAAAGTACCTAGTATATAAGCAAGATACGTTAAACCAAATCATTAAACATGAACCAAGAACGAATATATTCGTATACATACCATATACATACACCATATACATTTTTCAAACCATCTAGCGAATTTAGACATGTCTGGGGCAAGTGTAGGAATGAAATACTGTCAATATTTTAATTAATCTAACGACATCTAAAGTCAATGATTCCGTAGCTTTTGCGTAGTAACTGCTTTTGTGTACGATATTCTTCATTTATGAATTGTCAAAGACTTTGAAAGGCGCAAAATTATCGTTATATGCCGGTTTAGTCAAAAACAAATTATCGTTATAGACATATGATATGCATTAGCACTATAGGAATGAAATTCTAATGTTTCAATTAATCCAACATCTAAACCAATGATTCCGTAGGACCCACTGCCTTTGTGTACGATATTCTTCAGCATTTATGAAGTGTCAAAAGTCTATTGCTTTGAAAAGTCTTGAAAAGCGCAAAATTATCGTTATAGACAAGCTTGATATGCCGGGACTTCAATAAAATATTGTTACAGCCAAGTTTCAATGTTTATACTCAAGCTTTTCACAGCAAGTCTTAATGCTAGCAATTTTTTTTAAATTGCCTAATGTTGGACTTGCGGAATATTTCTAACATTTAAGATCTGGCATTTTATTTTTCTTGTTAGACCCCCCCTCCGGAGGGGGGGGGGGAGGGCAATTCCTGGCCTTTATCGCCTCATCCATCTCCGATTAGCCATGTTTCGGATGATCAGTACCAGGAAGCCGATTTCCGAGTATGCCATCCAGGCAAATATTTGTCCAACGGAGAGATACGGAAGCGTTTCCCGATAAAATGGTGGGAGGGGCGACGATAACAGAACTGAATTTCCCCGAATGACAAAACGAAGACAGGATGCATTTGATATATAAATAGAGGAAGGACTTGCCGAAAACACGTGCCACCTATTTTAGGACCTCGCCATCCAGCCGAAAACGCTCCACGGAACTGTTAAATGTTTAAAGACAGCCGACTGGCTCAATGCGGAATGACACTCAGGTCCAAAAGTTAAGCAATGAAGTGGAAGAAGAAAAGTGTTTAAAACATTTTCTAGAAAAGACCACAAATGCACTGTAAACTATTTTAAAATCACCATAAAAGACTCGTGCCAAAATTTTGCATATTAGAGTGCCAAAGCGCTTTCGGACGACATAACGTTCATTATCAGTGGCAATATTACTGAAACGACATACATGAGCCTTTATATACAGCCTGAAATCGCGAATACAAAATTTACATATGGAAAGTTGGATAAGTCGAAATTAAAATTACAAATAGGTACATAAACAACTCAAGCAACTATAATAATTCAAATTTTTTCAAAACATGTACATAAACAGGTCAACCAAATGATGGTGGACGTTATGACGTCCAAAAGCGCCCTGGCACTAATTTGTAACATTTTGGTGTATGCCTTTAATGGCGATTTTAAATTAAGACCATTTGTAATGTATTTTTGGCCTTTGCTTGAAAATATTTTAAAATATTTGTAGGGAGTATTGTCCATACTTATAGAAAAGTATTTATTCGAATTCATTGAAACTTTCACAGATCATAACAAAAGACACTAGTGTGGGGAAATGCAAATAAAATTAATAATTAAATAAGGGAGATAAACAAAAACATAGGATTTTGGACAGCAAACGCAGTTCATTTGTGGAGGTCTGCCAATACAGAATATGACTTCTGCTGGAAACGCATGCCTGACAGTCGATGCATGCCAAGATCATCTATGGCGATCTGTGCCAGGGTCAAAATGGCGAGTATCAGTGAGTCTGGTTCTGTAGTACTTCAATTTCGCAATGGTCATAGTCCAAATGTTTTACTCGCATAGATGAGTACATTCAGAGAATAAAAACACGCAATATACTACTTTAAAAAGATTCGGATCATTTTTAAGTCTTACTATGTTTCTATCGAATTCTGCATTAAAAAAAATTATCTACCTATACAAAAAGAATCGACTTGAGATGTTGCGGCGATCCGACGGGTTGAATACGTACCTGGTTGTTCAAATCCATAATAGCAAGTCTGCGGATATAACGAGAAATTGAGTAGGTCCGGGGCTGCTCGTTACGTCCTACTAGAGCTCCTATAATACAGGCTAATCCATGGCCGCCATGTTCTATCAGAGACAAGCGCCTTGGCGACAAGATGTGAAAACCGGCGCCAGTCTCCTTAAACGCACAATGGAACGTACCTGTTTTTGGCACCATTATCGTAGATTACGAAAGAAAACGATATTTTTGCATTCATTTATTCAACAATTTATCCAGTTTTCTTTCTAATTCATCCAGCAATCTAAATTTTGTATCCTTTTTCGGGAATTCAGAGCAATTTACGGCCAAACATCCTTCCATCTAATTGCGAATGTATACCACAACGGTCACAGCACAACAGAAATCAAGAACAAGTGGGCAACGTTTCTTTCAGGCATACATTCAGGAAGGGGCAAAGCCCCTTCTTAGCTCCCCCCGCGCGCGCTCCGGAGATATTTTATATTAGTTCCTATTTATGCGATAGCATCTATATAGGGCAAATAGAAAACTTGCCTCCCCTAAAGTTTCATCCCCCCCGACCAAAACGTCCCGAAAAATTGCCTGCAAGTGTGATACATTTCTTTCAGGCATACATAAGGGGGAGATTCACCCCTCCCCCGGGGACAAGGAATTTGTTATTTATCTGCATAAACAAAAAACAAAAGATTTTGCGGCTGTATGTAGCTCAAATTGCAATATTTATATAGTATGCATATATATTATAATTACTTCCATATGTGTGAATACTGTAGTTAAGAATTGCATATATAATTATATAGGACAACTAGAAAACGTCCCCCATCCTAAAGTTTCATTCGCCCCCCCCCCCCCCCCCCGGCCAATATGTCCTAAATGAAACACTGGTGAAGGGGGGTAGCGGAGGAGCCAACTCGTGTGTGTGTGTGTATATATATTATATATATATATATATATATATACGATCCTTAGGTCCTACTGTATAACAAAATCAAAAGGACCCGTGAGAAAAAGCGCCGTCATCCACTCTGTAAACAGGAAAAGTACATGCGAATTTCTTAGACAGAAAAACCGAATCGTAATCGACCTCTACCGATTGAGGAACGAAGGTGAGAAGGATGAGGAAAAATCTCCGTAGGTTCAAGGCGGCCGCACGTTTCCAGGTTGGCAAGGATGAATCAGAAGAGGAGGAAGATCCCACGCGGGGTCTGCCTACTATATCGAGAACAAGTCGAAAACGAGAACGGGGAAATAACAAGGAACGAACTTATGACAGCAACCTGCGACGCTATTTTGAAACGGCGCAAAAAAAAAGAAGCCAACGCAAACAGGTACGGGCCGAGAATATTTAAAGACGTGGGACTAGCTTAAAATTCATAGTTTTTTTTTTCTTTTTTTAATTTGTTTATATCACTTTCTAATTTATAATATCAAGACGACAGGGCCGTCATATCTGGGTAAACACGGCCGCCTCTTGAGGGGCGCCGAGTTTGTCGGGCACACATTTACGAGGTGATGTGTGCCCGACTGTATATAATATTTCAAAAAATCTGACGTGAACAGCACAACTTTCCTTGTGCTTTTCTTTCTTTCGACCCAGACCGTTTGACATACCAGAATGTGTAAAGATAGTGTCATTCAATTCAGACTGGAACCCAGTGTGGTGGTGGTGGGGGGGGGGGATGGGGCGACATCCACACCGACCGTATTTCCCCTGCCACCAACCTTTCTGAAGTACTTTCGGACACGTAGATTGAACGTGCCCGTACTCCGCGTAGACACTGGGATAATGTGGGCAGCGCCGGACTCTGCCATTTGATTTTGCAGCAGTTTCAATATCCCGCACACACCGCCTTCCCAAATTCTAGACTTTTGAATATTAATATTCTACACACCCCGAATTGCTTTTCTCGGCCGCCCAAATAGTTGCTTAAGTCCTCAGGATGAGTCAGTCGGACGGTCTGGGTCTTCAACACCCCGAATTGCTAATTATAATTAATATTTTAATTGAAAATATCCCGATATCCCCAAGATTTTTTCCTCCTGTATTAATTTAACATAAAAAGTAGCCGTAGTAGTTTAACAAAATTCAGCGCTTATAAACCGTCAAACCAAAATGTGTACCACAATTCCAAATTAGGAACTTAGGCTAAATTATAATATAAAGACAATTTTATTTTTCAATTCCATGGTAGTCATTGAATCAACGTTAAAAAGTGGAGATGTATTAAGCTTAACATTGGCGTTTAGATGTTCCGCACACAAAGACATCAACGACCTATGAGCGTTCATAAGGGAGGACAAGGACACAGAGGGTTGAAGACCCAGACCGTCCGACACATCCTGAGGACTGGAGCAACTATTTGAACAGGCCGGGAAAGGACACAGGGTGTAGATATCCTATAAAATCGATATTCTTTATGATATCTACGACTGAGGGTAAGAGGGGGCACTTGCCCGTCCCTGGACGTTCAAGGTCACAAAGGTAGACATCAAGCTAGTCTGTTTTACGTCTTATATCCTTAAATTTGCCCCACTGACGTCAGCCGTTTGCCTTTACCTAGGAAAAATTCTATGGGCGCCCACGCAACGACTTCTTCCTATACAACCGAACCCACTTGCAACAATCGCGCATTTAATTACCGCTACGCAGGCGCGTATTTGTTTTAAAATACGATTACTGAAGTGATCGCAATAAAAGGGTAACCAATTCTTCCTTCAACAAAAACGCAACTCTAATAATACACCGATCCACCCGAATGTATACGGGAAAGATTCAAAGCCGCTGCGCCTGGGACACAAGGTCGCAACCAACAAAAGCGTAAGCGCGATATTACTCTAGACTGCTCTATTGGTAGCTGCAACTCTTCCCATTTTTCGCGATTCAGAAATTAAAACCGGTTGCAATTTGCCGACTTATTCAGCGTTTGTAAAGATTACAATACCAATGTGCTGTTTCAATGAGTTTATCACGTGATCATGAATATTTTAAATGGATGTCTCAGAAAATAAAAATCTGCAAAATTTGACATTTGAAATAGGTTGCATGCAGATCGACTGTAAGGAAATTAAATTCTTTCGTAAAATGAAGTCGTTTTACACCTCTGAACGTCGCACATTTTTAAGCAATGCATACGCTATAACAGAGGGATCATCCTAAAACTAACTCGGCATACATCCGTGACGAAAACTAAAAACATTTGAATGTCTAAAATGTTGAACTCCATTCAGAATAAATTAAAATAACTTAATATTTTCGTTTGGTAGAGTTTAAATCCTGTAGTTATATTCGAATCGTATCAGATCATGAATATATCCCAAATTCAACAAGCACTCCAGGCACTTTTAAAGAACGAAAGTGAGAGGCAGGAAGAACAATTTCCCATGAACGAATTAAGAACCAATTTACCCTCCTATTCTTCCTCCAACAGAAATACAAACGCGATTTTTCCTCCAACTTCCTCCTCATGCCATCGAAGCTTCGCTTTTTCGGCCCGCAAAACCCGCTGAAGGGGAACACTCGCTTTCTTCGGGCAGCAAGTGGAACGCCGTGGAAAGTGGAGAAATCCCACTTGCGCTTACTGACCCGCTTTCGATTCACTGTCAACGACCCGGCACGGTTTCGAGCAGTTTAGCGCAGATTAGAATCAATAAACCCCAACAAGCTTTCACTACTATGCCAAAAACAGCGACGCCGAGGGCAGTGGAGATGAAGGCGGGCCGATTACCTAGGAAGAGCGGGCTGAGAAAAAACGTCAGGTGTGCATTTTCGAGGAAAGTGTTCAAGCCTGATACATTTTCCCGAAAGTGTTATAGACTCGTTTTGGACCGAGGCGGTAGCGAAAGGAAAACGAATGCGACAGACGCATCAGGCTGTGGTACGCGAAATAAAGAGTTATACAACTTTCTTTTTAGTTTCAGGGCATGGATGATATCACCAAGCTGAAGGCAAAAATATCCCGAGCAAAACTGAGCACTTGAGTGAAGCACGTCGTCTAACATTATTTGCCATTTACGACTCATAAATATCACGAATAAATCAGTCGTACAAAACGCCTAAACGGGCGTTTTCTTTGTTTAGAATCGCACTTCCACTGGCCAGCATCTTCGGCCCGGATTTACACTTATTAGCGCTCTTCAAGGAACAGTTAACTACACCGGCAGGCAGAAAAGCTAAGGCTTCGCAATTTGGCGAACAAATCTCTGGCACAGACGTAGACATAATCTCTACAATGAATACGAAGTTCACAATGGCAGTTTTCATTTTTGCAATGGTTGACAATAACAAATCTCAGACCAATGAGGGCGATGTTTCTGAATCCATTTGCCTACGCCAGTGCAGTGGCGTAGGCAGAAGGTTTGGGGAGGGATATAAACTCAACCTTTAATTGGCAGAAATATTGCAGTAGGTCTTCATATTGAAAAACTAAATCCAGCACTATAACCCCTCCATTTAGTCAGTCCCTCACCCCTTTCAGAGATTCTAGCAGTCAAAGCTGTAATGATCGAGGAAATCAGTCCTTGTAACCAGCTACCTATTCTTGACCACGGGTCCGAACGGGTCCACGGCACATTCCAAGAGTTGAAAATATGAGTTGAATATATATTGAAACTATGAACGTGGCCCCTTTGCAGCCTGAGCTTAAACTCTTTAGTTTGTAGCCGGGTGTGCAGTAACACTCGCTCCATACTCGTGGAAAAGAGTCTGTTGAACCATTGCCTCCTAGGAGTCTGTTGAACCATTGCCTCCTAGACTGGGGTCTAGGAGGCAGTGGTTGGACAAATGCCTTTCTTGCTGCTGTCTTTGAAATGCCTTTCTTGAATCTGTTTTAAATTTCAGAGACTATTTGCCTCCGGAACCGACATCCTTATTTCCCATATGTCCTCAGAGAATCAACAGCCAGTGATCTTAAAATTTTATCTAACGAAGCTATTTCTGTATAGAGATAAACTGACACATCTGGGGAAAAAAAATCATTTTTCCAGCAATCGCCAAGTATTTGTTTGGCAAAGAAGTAAGATTACTTTCCTTATATACAATATTGTATAAGGAAAGTATTGTGACGGGGTCGAAAATATTCGAATTCCGAGTTTTCGACAAAAGAACACGTTTCAAGCATCCCTGATCACGAATCAAACAGTTTTGAAGTGATGTCTGTGTGTGTGTCAGTGAATCTGTGGAGACGATAACTGACGAACGAATGAACCGATTCGAACGAAATTTGGTACAAAAATTACAATCCGTGAATACTAGAGGCCTATTGTTTTTACGCAATCGAATGTTCAGAACACCCTAAATTTTCGAGTGAAATTTTGAAAAAAGCGTCAAAAAATCAGAATCTCTAATAAAGTTACGCAAATAGACATTTCTTATGTAATTTTCATTAGAAAACGATTGATAAATTTTAGAATGCTAGCATGAACCGTTCTCGAGATATTGCACATTTTTCAAATAAATCATCAAAAAATAAAAATATTTCCTATTGAGAAACATGTTCACTTTTCATATGTAATACCATGCGATAAATTTGATGACATTCTCGTGGATCTAGCTCGTTCCATTCATGAAAAAAAATACTTTGAGTAATACTTTTATATTTGAATGTCAATAGTCATTTATCTATATAAATAAAATTGAAAATCTGTCTGTCCCGTCATCACGGGAGTACGGCTCAACCGAATTTGATGAAATTTTGTGGGTAGCCTGGAAATAGTCCCACTTAAAATTCAGTCCATGTTTGGCGTTTCTACGATCAGTGGTTCTTCAAATATTAGTAAAAAACGAAATTTTCGTTTCTCTCATCCTTACGAGAAAACGGCTGAACCGAATTAGATGAAATTCGGTGAATAGCCTTGGAATAATCGCCTTGGAATCATGGAACAATTGCGTTGCATCCCAAGGAGTTTAATTATACAGGAGGAAAATCTTCAAGAGTGGCCAGAGAATATTTACTTTGAATCATTGAAGTCACCTCTGAAAATATCCAATTATCCCCCCCCCCCTCCTCCTCCTCGCACCATGGAGAGGAGATCAGAGACTCATCCCACTAACCACGTCCTAACCAGCGTGCAAATAAGTTCCAGTCTCAATAGTTCCAGTAGTCTCTGGAGTTCTTTGTTACTTAACACACAAAATTATATTTGACTGGTCAACAATGGAACACTTTAAAAACTGAATTTTCCAGTTCAAAAAAAGCAAGTTACAGTACAGAATATTTCAAATTTTGTCATAAAAAAAAATATCGTGAGCAACTCGTTACAGATTAATGTGAAACATCAATCCTTTAGCATATTTTGAATGGGAAAACGTTGCGATGGTACAAGGTAATTAAGGGTTTCTGCATTTTTTGATTTACTAATTTTTTCTACTCGTATCGCGTCAACAACCGAACTAAACAATGACGAGTTTGTATACTCTGTGGAAAGTTCTTGAAAAAGCACCAACTCGCAAATTCCTTAAGAAAATTTACAAAATTCAAGAAATTTCTATAACTAGCCAAGTTTGCCGTATTTCGCGAAATTCGATGCCAAGGCCACGAAATGTGTCGCCCGAGTCGAGGGACCCAGTCCTTTAAATTATAACAATTGTTTTCTGTGAAGTATTCGTAACAGAATGTTATGTCACATGCTTCAGTTTCATCCCCGTCACATTTCTTTCATGATTTACTCTACCCAAGCCCTAAGTTGGTTGGTTCACATCAAAAATGGAATTGAATGACCGACCAGAAGGCAGAGATGTTTACGATTTTGGGATCCCATCAAGATCGCAAGGACGGGGTAGGGAAGTGCCCAGGAGAAGATATGATCCTCCCATTAAACTTTTAGAGAAGAGAAAAAGATTAAGAGAAAGGTGTTTCATAAAATGTTTCATGAATGAGTTTCATAAAATAGAGCTTAAGTTTTTTTTTTTTTTTTTTTTGGGGGGGGGGGGGGGGGATGACCCAAGTCGTGCCCGTCCTCAAGTCTCCAGTACAGGTAGAGAAAGATAAAACGGGAGAAGGATGCGCCGAAGGGCCTTGAGCAACACTAGCAGACAAAGGGGAAGGGCTAGCCAAAAAAATATTGATGGGGGGGGGGGGTCCCTTCAGCGTTCACTTTATACTTCAACATTATCATTTAAAATGTTATTTGGGGGGTATCCTAAAATTCACGGCCATGGACCCGGCCCCACGAGCTATATGATAAAGACTGCCTATTCGATGATTCCGCAATTCTAACAGTTACGCAAGATATCTTTAGCTATGCAAAATACGATATAAAAAAAAAATGCTAATATAATTGAAAACTAACACGGCAAAATTTAGAACACGAGGTTTTAACTGCTAAAACAAGGACTCGCCGAGCGACAAGACAGGAACAAGAAGTAGAAAACGAAGTTGATCGCGCGGGGAAATTGAGCCTGAAGGCTAGATGCAAATGAGGCAGCACAGCCACAAGACATTGTTTAGAAGGCAAAGTCAGGCAAGTGTGACAAATGGTGTCCCGGATTGCGTCACTCTGTGTGCGAGACAATCACGTTCAAAAATCGGGCTCAGCGAAAGTGTACGAATGGTTACACATGGAAGTCGTTGTGGCTCGAGGAGAAATACAAACATGATTCTGATGAGCGACGCGCTAAGTGCAAATGCAGCAATTGAGTAAAGCATGTGTAGAACCTTACATACACTATGAACACTCGTTTGAACAATTCCCGTTTTAAACCCATCAACACTCAGCGTCCTTAACCCTTTTACCATCGCTTACGGACTAGGTTGAAAATTACGACGTGTTAATCTGCTCTACATATCAATCTAAATAAAAATTAGAATAAGATGTGTTCTTTTTGTTATATATATTTTCTAAATATCTGAAGTGCCGGGACCCCGGCACACATGGGGACGCACTTGTAAATGTCGTGGCTAAAGATTAGTAAGAATTTATGTACCTTATTATATTGTAAAATAAAAAACTTAAGCAATAAGTTTCTTCAAATTTTAATGAGGTAGTTAAATACTCAGACTGAAAGACTTTTTCGCTCGCCAGGGGGCTTTTCGGGGTGAAAGCCAACATAGCAATACTAGATGTGCCATATCACATCTATATTCCATATTATTCTTGATATAGCTCATACACTGATGGGAACAAGCCTACAACCGCCCATGTGCGATCCTGCCGTCCATTAAAAATACTGCAATGCCCTACAAAAAGGCTCCTAAATATATAGGCTGACGCCAAAAGCAGCCGTCTTGACTCCCAGTTGAAGCGATGGCTGTACATGGCGAGAAGACTTATCTTTTTTTGTGTGCGTGTCCCCTTTTCTCAAAATCTAGAGAAAATTGAAACATTTTAAGACTACTTTCTCGAATGATTGGTACCATTTTCTGAAAGCAGAAGCACTCATTTTACAGCAAAATTGCGTATCAAATGTCAGATATGTGACGTGAGCCAGCCATTGAAATAACCTATACAGACAACTGACTAGACCGATTGGAATCAAAATGGCGGTTGTGTCAGCCTATATATAGTAGCCTTACCTTACAATATGTCGAGGGAATACAACGTAGTTTTAATGTGACGTCACTCCTGACTCAGCTACTATATCGATGATAGACGTACCCACAAAGACACATGTGACCATGCCTTCTGCTGCATCTTTGAGTACCTTATGAAATCTGGCGAACGTGAACACCAATCGTTCGAAGCCTATTTCTACCGCAGTATTTACGTCAAACACGAAACCGGGTCGAAATCCGGGTTAAGTCACTCCTGAAGCTGTGACGCAACTCTAAATTAAAGAAAACTCAACCAGCATGCAGAATGAAAGCCGTGATTGCAAACAAACGAGTTCGGGAATGTAATCGGCATTTAACAGGACGAGGTCAAGTTTTTCAACATTAGTACAAAGGCAATTGTATTCGGAAAATTACGAAGGCTGTTCGAAAAAAAATCGCACCAAGTGGAATAGAGAACTCTTATTTTAAATAATTAAAATTTCCAAGCGGTCAGTTTTAAAACATCATATGCAGATTGAAATGGTAAATTGGATATATAAAGGTTTGGGCCAAATATTTACTAGTAGACAAATAGAATTTTCTGAAATGATTGGTTTACGACTGAAATTTTGCACAGATATTGAAATAACCAATAAACAATCCGTCTATATGTTCAAATGTCCGTGTCCTAAGTAAGCGCCCGCTACTTAAATAATAAACCACTCAACTCCCAAAACACTGTTTTGCCCGACACTCATGCGTACAACCCCTTTTTTCCTTAGCAAGTTCAGCTTATTGCATAGCTATGAAATCTAAAATTTTATCGTTTGCTTGAAAATTCACAAGCAAAACCAAACATAGAAATATATATTATACATACATACGGGTAAGTCCATATTAATTCAGGCAGGCAAAGAAAAAATCTTACTTTCATAGTCTCAAATGTTTTTGAATTTAACATATGTTAAAATTCGGGAAAAAGTACGAAACCAGTTGTTTTGTTCAAAAAAATTTCTGGCCCGAGATAAAGGCCGCCAAAGATGGCAGCCTGTGCCTCGGGCGCCATTTCTCACTTGCGATTTTCGGCAAAATTTTAAAAATCTTTATCTCTAGAACGGTTCAAGATATTTTGTTGCGGTTTCTTTTTTTTAATTGAAATATATTTTTCTGATTAAAATGATATCCTCCGTTTGGAAATATGTGTCCAAGTTCCCTTGCTGTAGCCTTCTGAATTTTTTTTTAAATCAAAAATAATTTTTAAAAATGCCAATACCAAAAATTGATATTTTGACTGTTGATCAGTACCATAGAGTACTACATTCCCTGAAAAGGAGAACTTCCACTTTTGAGTTTAACAGGTTTTATAAACAAAGTTCATGTTTTAGCTTCCGTGGCTAATTTCTTTATGCATTTTTCTCTCTCAAAAACACCTTTCTGAAAAGGAGAACACGTTTCACAGTAAGATTCTTTAGGTTCATTTTCTTCTGAAGATTGAATTTCTACGCTGAAGAGTTCGGTCAGTTTTCTTTTGGTGTACTCACCCACAGCTTCAGTAATTTCTCTGCACTTTCTTGATACATACAGCTTATGACTTGATTTCACTGACCATGGTTTCCTAAGAGGACTAACACCAACCTCCACAGCTGACTGATTCAGGGAATCTAATTATTCTTCTGCAGACTCAAAATCTGCACCATCCACACCATGGGAGATTTCTTGTTCAGTTAGTGTCATTTTTGATATTCTGTCAAAGCATTTAGAACACAGAAAGTCATCACTGGAAACATCTTGACTTTGAAACAGTCTTGAAATGAGCGTTTTTATTCCCAACCTGAAAAAAGTATCTTTGCTAGTCTTATATATCACTCGTATAGATATGCAAATAGTCAGCACATTTCACTTTCCTGTGGCCCCAGTCAGAAGCCATTTTAAACTCAGCCCTTTCCACAAAACACCATACAACTCAATCAGCAGAATCCTCACAAGAGCTTACTTAAGTGCTGTTGGACCACTAATTTGGTGAACTGCTTGCTCTCTTTGTTTGCAACTGTGAATTCATGTTTTCTTCCTTTTATATGCTAGGCCAAACACACAATTATCTGGGTAGTTCCAGATTGTTCTAGAAGGTTGTTACATTCTGGAATTATTTGGATGGTTCCAGATTGTTCTAGAAGGATCTGTTACATTCTGGAATTATTTGGATGGTTCCAGATTGTTCTAGAAGGATCTGTTACATTCTGGAATTATTTGGATAGTTCCAGATTGTTCTAGAAGGATATGTTACATTCTGGAATTATTTGGATAGTTCCAGATTGTTCTAGAAGGATCTGTTACATTCTGGAATTATTTGGATGGTTCCAGATTGTTCTAGAAGGTTCTGGATTTATCTGAAGCTTCCAGATTGTTCCAGAAGACCTTTAATGATTTGGAAGGTTCTATGTAAAGAAAATTCAGAAGAATAAAAACATTTCACCAGTTATAACTTTGTTTAATTTATCATTTTATTCCATCACATTGGTCCGAAAATGGATTTCTTAAAAAAAAAAATTATGAAAAATTCCAGAACCAAAGTGGCGTGTTTCCCCATTTCTGAAAAGTGTTTGAGAAAAATAAATTAAAAAAAAACATGCATAAAGAAATTAGCCACGGAAGCTAAAACATGAACATTGTTTATAAAATCTGTTAAACCCAAAAGTGGAAGTTCTCCTTTTCAGGGAATGTAGTACTCTATGGTACTGATCAACAGTCACAAAATAAAAAATTTTGGGATTGGTATTTTTGAAAAAAATTATTTGATTTTTCAAAAAAAAAAAAAAAAAAAAAAAAAAAAAAAAAAAATTCAGAAGGTTACAGCAAGAGAACTTGGACACATATTTCCAAACGGAGGATATCATTTTAATCAGAAAAATATTTTTCAAATAAAAAACCGCAACAAAATATCTTGAACCGTTGTAGAGATAGTTTTAAAATTTTGCCGAAAATTGCAAGTGAGAAATGGCGCTCGAGGCGCCATCTTTGGCGGCCTGTATCTCTGGTAAAGAATTTTTTTGAACAAAAAAAAAAAAGGGTTTTTCACTTTTTTCTCAATTTTAACATATGTTAAATTCAAAAACATCCGAGACTATGAAGGTAACCCCCCGCCTGAATTGATATGGGCTATAGACAAGAGTATAGAATTGACAAGAGTTATTTACAAGAGTATAGAATTGTGCTAATCTCTTTTCGGATACGACGAAATGGGAATCTGATAACTTTAAAAATGCATATTCTGATATGTGGGGGCCGTAAATCCCCGTCGGTGGGGGATAGGTTCGACTTCGGAACCTGAAGCTTTGCGATTCCTAGTTATAACCATTAGGCCAAAAAAATTCTTCGGGCCCGAATGTGTGAGGCTGCTTTTACGTCACTCACTGCTACGAAAGACATCCCCGATTATATCTTCCGGCCCGAAGAATTATTTTGGTTAAATGGTTATAACGAGGGATCGCCAAGCTCCAGAATTCGAACCTATCTCCCACAGATGTATTTAAAAACAAAGATGAAAGAATTGTCCTACGAATTCGGTTTTAAAGATCGTTGGAAAGAACATTTTTCAATATTTCCGATGATGTCAAAGGAGACATTAATGATATCTTTACCGATTAACATGGAATTTTCATTGTTATTTAAGGGGGTATCACGCCCGCTGAGCGGGTTTACACCTCAAAACCGTTAGAACGTAAATGCTATTTGTAACGCAGTCTCATCCAGTGAATGGTTTAGATTTAAATTGTGTCCGTCAGGGAAATTTGAATATTTCCGGCGATCGCTTCAGAAAAGCATTAGAAATATATAATCCATGTTGTTTGCGGCAGATATTGCAATTGTTCTATGATTGTTGAATTTACAATTTTATTTGCATCCAATGGACACACCAAACTTAGACCCACTTTTGTTACTTTGCGAATTTAGCTCTCGCGCAAAAAAGGGAGTGGTGAGAGCGGGGCTTTTTAAAATCTTTATTTTTATCGACTCTGGCACAGCAATGCAATTTTCACGTTGTATTTTTTTACTCGGCAATGGACACACTCGATCTGCTTACGCTAAACTTTGACTCACATTTGTTTGCTAATTTTGCGCCCGCGCAGAACGTACTAAAAGAACCAATTGCTATAAAAACGGGTTGATATATTTAGCGACAGCTAGGTTCAACTTATTTCTCCATTATAACTTAGGCGCACATTGCCACTCTTGGTATCCATCGATCGTTTTTCAAGCCCTTTAAAATCAAGGGTAACATGCTATAATTGTGATCATTGAATAACGGTACAGATTTTCACTTTTCTTGTAAAATTTGGAAAAACATTACTTAAAAATGGATTCTGGTATGGGAGAGTCGAGCCGTATTCCAGTTAATTTGCCATATTTCGTTTCGCTATATACGTTCAGTCTTTTACAAAGTATGAACTGAAATACTAACAGCAAAAAACACCGTTTTCGCCCATTACGTCACGTGCCTACGGCTAGGAACAAAACCGCAATCGAACAAAGCATTTTGTTAAGTCAGAAAAATAAAAACTGTTCGAAGACTTTTACATGTATTATTGAATAGTGGCCAGAGTAAAACACTGTTTCAAAACAAGAAATTTGCTCATCGAAGATAAAACGTAGTAATTTATTTTAGAAAAACATTTATCTTTTTTTTTTTATGTTGCCCGATAAGAGTTGTGAACTTTCATTTATCGACTTGAAATAATTTTTTTTTTTTTTTTTTTTGTCGCTCAATCAGTAACCTCACATTGGAATCCTTGTCGACTGGACCAGATACAGAACCGAACACGTGTTTAACAGAGTCCGATTCAAATCACTCGAATCGAGACCAGACAAGAGCTTATATATTTTTTTTTTTATCCGGCCTCGGGTTTTCCTGCGAAAGGAGAATTTATGTCTCAAAATCTAGATGTGGGCTCAAGGCCTCCCTTCCTGAATCCCTACTGAAATGAGTGATGATAGATAAAGAGGTATTATTCTTACCTGGATCGTTAGCCTTTTGCTCCTGCAGCTGCAGTTCGACGCACTGCGGCGCACCCTGGTCGAGCACCAAGGCCAGGAAGCGGGCCTGCGTCGGCCCTAGCTTCTTGACCAAGGAGTAGAGGGCCACAGTCTGCTCGCAGTCGTTCCACTGGTCGAACCATCCCGTGATCACGGATAATTGGTCTCTGAAGTGGTGGCTGGACTTCATGGTGCCACCTAAACATAAAAGAAAAACTGATATCAAATTTTTTCCCCCACTCCTAGAAGTTTATCGAAAACAAAAGATAATTTTCAAAAGTAACGAAATAGAAATACTCATGTAGTACGTGAGATAACTGCATTGAATTTTACAGAAAAGACATTTAGCAAAATACTAAAATATCTACGGTTTCACAAATATTTTACCTCCGATACATTCCGATTCATTGTAGATAAACCAAATTGGCAATTTTCAGAACCAGTGACCTATAAAACTTTAGACAGCCAAATTTATGTTACAGGGCGAATGGTTTTCGTTTTTTTTTTAATCTTGCGGCCAGTGAACGGAAAAGTAAATAAGTAGCAAAAATTGAGAAGTGCACGTCGGTATGCTACATAATGTTCCAGGCGCTGACAGGCATTTAAAGCATATATTAATCGAATTTAGTTTTGAGAAAGACTTATTCGCCCACTAGATTTCACGCACGGCTGTGGGACCTATGGGAATATAAATGAATAATATCACCCCATTAGTTTTGGATTGAATCCGGGTTGAAAAAATGAAGTACATTGAACCCTATGGGACCTAATATTTCAAACATTTTTTAAGCGAATTTAAAATTTACAAATTACTTCGAAAGTTTTAGGAAATATTCAAATTATCCCATAAAATATATAAAAAAAATTTCAGCAAAATATACCGTTTTTTAAATAAAAATTAAAATAATTACACCCTTTATATGAAAAGGTCACGTGACCCACTTCAAAATAAAATATGGCATGCATCCTGTTGTTGTTGTTGAGACCCAGACCGTCCGACCTACCAGAAAGGTGTAAGGTAACTGTATGGACGGCCGGGAAGTGCCACCCAATTTAGACCGGAACCCAGTGGGGGAGGCATCCACAGGGACCGTACCCTCCTTCCCCTACCACCAACCTCTCGGAAGGACTTACGGACCCACATGTTTAACGTGATCGTACTCCGCATGAACACGGCGGCATTTTTGTGGTAGCGTGCAAATCTAGCGCGCAAACCACGGGGATACCGCACCCGAGATGGCCAACAGCACGCGGTGTTCCGAGGTGGTCACCCACCAAGTACTAACCACGCCCGATGCTGCTTGACTTCGGTGATCTAACGAGAACCGGTGTTTTCAGCACGGTACGGCCGTTGGCCCGGGCATGCATCCTGTGTCAAAATCGTAATTTTTGAAGTTCTTTTTAATTCATATTTAATGTTGTATCAGTCCTAAAACTACTTTATTTTTGTTTAAATTCTGTGCATCTACATAGTGAAACAACGCAATTATAATATATTTGAGTTTAAATGATCATCCAACTTTGATTATTTCTAAAATGCTAATTTTCACTTATGGAGAATGTAAACAGTAAAATATGTAAAATGAGTTTCCTAAGAATTGATGCATTTCTTTAACGCAAAATTATTTAGCTCATGGAGTCTACAATATAGCTGATATGAATGAAACATTCATTGATTTTATATAGAGAACCAGACTATTTTTTAACTAAGCTTTAAGCATAGAGTTAAATTACTTGTACCTCCATGGTTTTAAGTTTTAAATAAAATTATAGTATTGTGATGAATGAAAGAAATGGAAAAAAGTTTATAAATGAAATGCTGCTTCCATAGAGGGAGCCAGTCGATTTATATTTCGATGACGTCATTTTAATAAGTTCATTTGTTTTCTATGAAGTTTTCAAATATAATAAATTATTGTAGTATTATAATTTTAAAAATATTACCGAGGAATGTATCGCATTTTAGAGATGTTTATATAAAATTGCATTGAAGTTGGAAAGTGTTTCATAATCAATGTTTTATGCATGATTGATCTTTCTTGTTTATATATAACTGACTATTGGCGAATTGTTAGGCGTCAAAATACAAAACCATTGCACAAAGTATATTTTCTCGTGAATGGAATGAACTAGATCCCCGAGAAGGGTAAGGGTGTTAAATTTATCGCATATTACAATTGAAAGTTAATATTTTACAACAGTTATTGGTTTAATAATTTTAAGCGATTTTTTTAATTATAAATTTATTAAGTGCAATATCTCGAGAATGGTTCATGCTAGCGTTCTAAAATTTGTGTCAATCATTTTCTAATGAAAAATTATATATGGCAAGATTATATAACTTTATCGAAGGCTCCGATTGATTATTTTTTTCAAAATTTCATTTGAAAATTCTGGGGGAGGGGGGGGGGAATCTTCCAAACATTCGAATGCGTTTAAAATTAAGGCTTCCAGTATTCACGGATTGCAATATTTTTTACCAAATTTCGTTCTAAACGCGTTGTGAGATATCGACTCCACAGACTCGGACACATGTACAGACATCACATCAAAAACAATATTATTCGAATTCATGGATGCTTGAAACGTGCTCTTCCGTCAAAAACTCTAATTCGAATTTTCGACCCCGTCACAATACTTTTCCCTATACATTATACTATACTGGGTGTCCCAAAAAGATTGACACGCTTTTATTCTTTACCTGTTGGAGATAAGTGGGCAATGTAAATTGCAAAAATGTTGAAACTAAGGTAGGAAATAAGACTACGTTAATGAAATGGGCCCCCATTCATTTTCAAAATGTTACACTTTTAAACTTTTTATACGACCCTCCTTAGACAAATTGGGTCAATCAGAAAATTTTTATTTTTAATGCAACAAGATCATTAAAAAACCACACATCTGTATCCTTAAAATCAACTGAATTATGATAAAGGGAAAAAATCTGATTAATGCCACTTTTCCGTACCATGTGAAAGGCTGTTTCATCAGTGAAAATAAGGATTATAAACAAATTGACGATGGAAATTGTTTAGATAAAAATAAAAAGTACTTAATTACTGAAAAAGTACTTAGTTATTTTAAACTACTTAAGAATCCGTGATTGCATCGTGAGCTTACGCGGAATTCGCAAAAATGTCTCCTATGTATTATCATCCAGTTTTATCTTTGTGATATATCAAATTAGAAATGTAAATGTGTGACATAAGATCCCCATTCACAATGTTCAATTAAATATAACTCAATTTTAAAGATACAGATATGCGGTTCTTTCTAATGATCTTGTTGCATTAAAAAAAAAAATTCTGATTGATCCAATTTGTCTAATGGGATCGTATAAAATTTAAAAAGTAACTTTTTGAAAATGAATGGGAGGACTATTTCATTAACGTAGCCTGCCTTACTTTCAACAGTTTTGCAATTTACATTGGCCACTTATCTCCAACAGGTAAAGAATAAAAGCGTGTTTCAATCCTTTTGGGACACCCTATATAGGAAAAGTAGTTATTCAAGCTGTTTAGAAAATGAGGAAGTACTGGAATTTGGGGGAGGGGGGCGGTATAATACAACAATAAAAATTAATAGAGCACGGCATATAAAGTGCATTAAGACTAAGAGAAATCTCATTTTTAAGCCAAACGGGCAAATAATCACATGCGTCCAAACTGTAAAACAACTTTTATAGACATAGAATATTTCATATCCTACAACCGTTTGCTCGAGGGCTGCATATTGCGCATTTGTGAGATTGCTCACGCACCGAACTCCCTAACTCGCATTCGCTAAATTCACCAATTATTAGTCATCAAATTCGACATTCAAATGGATCCACATGATTCACCATGTAAATGAAAACAATCGTCTACAATGGAGATTTAAAAAATATGATGTGGGCAGCACATGACTTTCCGGGCAGACATATTCACGTTCTCTATTTTAATTCACTTTTAATTTAATTTTCGTTCTCATTTGGTAACTGGACTTATTTTAGAAGGTGGCGTAACGAAAATACGAAATACTAAAATATCTCGAGAACGGCTAGTTCTAGTGTAATGGGGGTGGGTCTTATTCTTTTTATCGTTAAAAACAACGTATAAAACAAGCATTTAATTGATACATTTGAGAAAACGTAGTTTTTTATCTTAGATTTTGACGATTTTTGCGGGCCATTTAACAAAAAGGTTATTTTTTTCTGAATCGTACCAAAATCTGATCAGCACCAGAGTAACCCACAAGTGACTTATCTACCAAATTTTGTAAAATTTAATCAATTAGTTTTTCAGCTAGAGTGGATACATTCAATTTTTGAGGGCCATTTCGCAAAAAAAAAGGCGGGTTCTTTTATCCCGAATCGTACCAAAAACTAATTAGCACCAGAGTCACCCACAAGTGATTTACCAAATTTTATGAAATTTGGTTCATTAGTTTTTTAGTTAAGTTGCACAGACACACACGTCACGCTAAAAATAGTTTTCTCGAATTCTAGGTGTCCCAAAACGTGTAGATCAATCGAAAACTCGAGTTACGATTTTCGGTACGATTCCAATACTTTCCCTATACATTACCATGTATTGGAGGGAAAGTAATAACGCCATAAAATTTTTCAGTTCCAATTACATTTTTCCAAACCTTTCCTCTAGCATAATAAAAACAGATATCCGTATTTCTGCGTGTGTGTGTGTGGTCTATAGCGGGAAATCTAGGCGTTGTACTGCCAGAGGTTTCTCAGAGTGTATAATATAAGGTCATCATTCAGATCAGCTGTTGACGTGATACGAATAAAATTATCTAATCGATACAGAATCCAATATGTAATTTTTTTTCTATTATCTAGAACCTTTCAGATGTATTATAAACTGGTCGAAAAGTATAAAATATTTAAAATTTTTATCTGCGACATCTGTGATATGTCAGTACGCGCTTATCGCTTGGGCCGAACGCTGATTAAATAAATGCAAAAGTTTCATCGTCGATAACTTCGTCGTTTAGAGTCCGATTTGGACGAAATAAACTGTATTCCACTGATCTATGGACACAATTTTCAAAAAATAAAATTCTAAAAATATTTTCTTAAATACCTTGTACTACATGTCACGCACAAGACAAACTTTTTAAATTCGAAATATGCGAAAGGAGGGATGTATCAAATCTATAACGGGTAACAGAATTACTATCTTTTTAAATGCATTGCTATTCTTCAAATAGGATCCTTATATAAAAGTATTTCATTGATGATAAACAATTTAGAGCAAATAAACAGAGGAATGGAATATTGCATTTTCTTTACAGAATTTATATATAATCCCCTCCAATAGTGTCAACGCTACAAAGATTATTTTCAGTTGAGGTCATCTCCTTAAGGCTAGTGGATTTTTTATTAAAATGGTACTTTATATAGAAACAATATCAGTTATAAAAACTAACTGCAGTGTGACTCAACTCTCCTTTCATACCAGAATCTATTTTTTTTTTCAAATTTTACAAGAAATTTTTAAAAACCTATATAGTGGGGTCCAAATAAATACAATTATAGCGTGTTTACCCTTCTCTGTAAAGGGCTTGAAAAAATCTTTCGATTGATACCATACTTGACGATATACCTCGGCGGAGAATAACGACGTCATGTACAAAAAAATTTTTATCGCGGCTATTTTTCAGAACAATGAAACTATTAAGTCTCGTTATCATTACGTTAAAAAAAAAATCTGATGTGGGCAACACATGACTTTCCTTATATAATGCAATGAATTTACTACTTTTACAGCTTTAAAAAACGCTATTCTTATAGTAGATACTTATATTCTTTCCACGATATTGAATTTTCTTCAATGAGTCGTCATTTTTATTGATTTAGCGTCATTTTCATCCATTTGGCGAGATTTTTGCTAATTTGGCAACAATTAAAAATGTCGACAAGTTGGCGACATTCCGCCAAAATTTCGTCAAGCGTTATGGACGGAGAAATAAGTTTTTCTTACAGCACATAAATGACTATTGGCGTTCAAATACAAAAGTATTACTCAAAGTATCTTTTTTCATGAATGGAACGAGTTAGATCCACGAGAATGATGTCACCCAATTTATCGCATGGTATTACATATGAAAAGTGAACATGTTTTCTCAATAGGAAATATTTTTATTTTATACAACTTTTTGATAATTTTTTTGAAAAATGTGCAATATCTCGAGAACGGTTTAGGTTAGCGGTCTAAAATTTATGCCAATCGTTTTCTAATAAAAAATTACATAAGAAATGTCTATAAGAAATGTCTATTTGCGTAACTTTATTAGCGGTTTTGATTGACTATTTTTTCAAAATTTCATTCGAAAATTTAGGGGAGTTCTGAACATTCGATTGCGTATTAAAACAATATCCAGTGTTAACGGATTGTGATTTTTGTACCAAATTTTGTTCGAATCGGTCCATTCGTTCGTCAGTTATCGTCTCCCCTCTCTCTCTCTCTCACACACACACCACTTCAAAAATGTTTGATTCGTAATCAGGGATGCTTGAAACGTGCTCTCCCGTCGAAAACTCGTATTCGAATTTTTGACCCCGTCACAATACTTTCCTTATACATTATGTATAAGGAAGGTAATAAACCCTTTTATGCATGATTGCCAAATTTAAAATAAAATTTCGAAATTTTCACTCGAATTAAAAAAAAAATTCTATCTAGTTCTGGACTTTTTAATAACATATCCGGATATAAAGTTTCGTGAAAATCCAGTAGTATTTGTGGCCGCTGTTATGTACACAAAAAAAATAGACCATAGACATCACTCCAAAAATAATTAAAACGTGTTCAGGAGGTCATAAAAACATATCAAAATCTCGAATTAAAATTTTCGCGAAAACAATACTTTATACTATATTACATAACATGAAAAGTAAAAATGATAGAGATCGACAGAAAATGGGAAAATTTTTGAAATAAAAAGTGGAAACAGCAAAGAGGGTGCGCAAAAGGGTCGAAAATAATTTCGCCAAGTTTTAAAATATTGAGAGATTTAAAATCACGAAACCGTCGTCACGAAATTTCGGAACCTTCTTCCGAAATAGAAAAGTTTTGACATTGTTTAGTCTAGCAAAACTCCTGTGTTTTCATTGGATGGGTGTGTAAGCACCCAATATAAAATAAAACATGTCTGGGAGGGGGGGGGGGGGGGTGAAAGTGTTGTATTACAAATTGCGATTTTTGTAGACCATTCTTAAAATTAGGTTATTTTCGAAATCGTGCCAAATTTAATTAGCACCGGAGGTAACCTATAACAATGACTTTACCATATTTTGTGAAATTTCTTCGCATAATTTAGATAAAGATATACATTTTATGAAATTGAGTCCATTAGTTTGAGTTAGAGTGGATGCATACATTACACAGACACACACGTCACGCTAAAAATAGATTTTTTGTGTTCTAAAAAGACTCGAAACCGGTAGATCCGTCGAAAACTCTAGTTCTGATTTTCCACACGATTGTAATATTTTCTCTATATATTACCAATTATTGTAGGGAAAGTTAAAATTTATTTCTGCAATCAATTTAAAGAAGAAAATAAATTGAGATTCGGCTTAAAATGCAGTAAGAACAGAAATTACTTTGAAAAAAAAATAAAGTGTCATAACTGTAAAAGAAAATTATATTTAAGAACGCATCTTCTGAAAGTGAGATATTTTAACAAAATGTCCAATCTTCAACAAACTTCATATGCAAGAAATGAAAGGTAAAATAATTAGCTCAAGTCATGAAAGTGCTGCAAGTCTTAATGTAAGTAACACTACAGGGTGAAACACTTATTAAACGGAGAAAGATTAAATGAAGCCAAGAATGCAAGGCATAAAATTACAAAGAATATAAAAATCCTTAAAGGACAAAGGTTTGTTTGAGAAAAAATTGAATGCAAGTGGTTGTGTCTGAAATAATGCAAATGAAAGAAATATTTAATGTAAGTGAAAACAGGTGTGAAAAAGTCAAATATTAATGATTTTGCAAAGAGTTGGGGTATTTAAAAGATAGAAATAATTTAGAGCAACTTAATTCATGGCTAAAAAAGGGAAAATCTAGTAAAGGAAATTATATCTCACTACCCAGCCCTACACTAAGAAAATAATTATAAATAGCAGATAATATAGAAGAATTTTAACAGTGACCATGCCACTGAAAAAAAAAGGCAGTCTTAAAAAGAAAAACTACGTGTTCAAAAGATATGAATAATTTACGAGATCGTTGTGTGCGTGCGTGCGTGCACAGAGCAATAAAATGAAGTTGTTAAATCTAAAATAGCAACTGTATTCACATAGAATGATTATCCTATTACTTTATGTTCAAGGTCAAAGATCAAATCAAGTGACATCCAAATCAAAATTATTTAGTGTCATGTGATATATTGCAAGAAAGGCATCTTCAGCTACAATAATAATACAGCACCATCTGTAAATTAGGTCAAAATATTGATCTTTAAATATGTCAAGAATAAAAATACCATAATTAATGAAAATCAGGGGGATGGGTTGAAATTTAATAACTACTAACAAGGTAACATATTTAAAAAGCTGAAAATTTTAAATGACGCATTAGCAACTTTTCTATTATATTAGCAAGATTGCAAAAATTTGTATCTGATCAAACAGACTCCGATCACACAATGCATTGCTATTACGAAACATAGCTTTTCTTATTAAGTTTCCTTTTTTAAATAAATTGACGAGTAACACCGTTACTCGTGATTGATGTGAAACATCCCATTCCTCGCATATTTCAAATGGAAAAGGTTCATATGTGACGATAGTACAAGATACAAAGGAAAATATTTCGATACGTTTAATCTAAAATTTAATTTTGACACTTTTTTACCAAAATTGCTTCACAATACAGCTTAAAGGGATATAAACCCTATAAAGGGTAATTTCATATACATATGAAATCAGAAAATACAATGCATACAACTGTATAAATTCTGTATTGAAGTCAGCAGATATTTTTATTGATATCAAGCCAACAACCCAATTGAACGATAACGAGCTCATATGCTTATTGTGGAAAGTTCTAGAAAAGGCACGTAACTCCAGAAGTTCTTAGCCAATAGTTGAAATTCGGGAAGTTTAATGAAGTCTCCAAGTTGGCAATATTTTGCCGCCACAGTCAAGTGATCCAGACCTTAATGGTTCTCTGTTACGAAATCGTAACAATATGATGTCAGTTCCGCTATGTGCTTCTACTTCCGTTTAATCTTCTAAAGCCCGCCACACACCGGGAGTATTGTTACCAGACAGCGGAATTTATCAAAGGACGAGCTTTAAGTTTCCCTGTATGTGGTGGTGAACGCAGGGAAACATTTTCCGTCGTTTTGCTTGATATTTGGATGGGGGCCTTGCGGTTGAAGGGTTGTATGTTTAATGACCGTTTGGCACAGACTTATTTTTCTTTGGCGTATTTTCTTCTTTCAGAAGCCTTTGGCGACTTTTTTCGTCGGGGTTAAAAAAATACTCATTTAGCTAAAATATTTTTGCTTCGGTAAACAGCAGCGAAAATATGTACAGTTCTTAAGTAATTCTAGTAGAGTGAAACTTTGCACAGGTACCGTGGACATAACCGAATTGAACTCCTCCCCCACCCCCATTTTCCGAATGAAATTTTGAAAAAATATTACTTATAATTTTATGAGCTATTGGTTAAGATGAAAAATAAATTGAAAAGGAATGCATATCATTTCAATCCGACCTTATTTAATTTCTATACAGTTATTTTGGGCATTATTTTTTACTCAACTTTTTCGAAAAATCATACATTAACCATCGAATTTTTAAAATCCACTTTTTCAAGGCGCTCCTTAAAAACTGCATTTTTACACGGAAAAGGAAGGGAGGGGTTATTAGGTGTTTCACTCTCTCTCATTATGGAAAAATTACATTAGTTATCCAAAGGAGTCCATATTAACAAACCCTTTTTATCAGATGATAGGTGTGTGTGTGTGTCCGTGGAGACGATATCTTACAAACGAATGGTGCGATTTCAACGAAATTTGATACAAAACTACAATCAGTGATTACTATAAGTCTCTTGATTTTAAAACCGTAATCAAATGTTAGGAGGTTCAGTTCTAATTTACATTGAGCTCAATTATTTTTACTTTCCTTATATACATATAATGTAAACATGTGATATAAACATATCATGTAATGGAAAGCAATGTGACGGGGTCGAAAATTCGAATTAGAGTTTTCAATGGGAGAACACGTTTCAAGCATACTTGAACACGAATCAAACGTTTTTGAGGTGATGCCTGTGTGTGTGAGTCTGTGGAGACGATATCTCACGAACAAATTGAGCGATTCGAATGAAATACAATGCATGAATACTGGAAGCCTATTGTTTTTAAACACAATCGGATGTTCAGAACCCGCCGAAATTTTCCGAGTGAAATTTTGAAAATATCATCAAAAAATCAAAACCTTTAAAACAGTTACGCAAATAGACATTTATGTAATTTTTCTTTAGAAAATTATTGACATAAACTTTAGAACGCTAGCATGAAGCGTTCTCGAGATATTGCACATTTTTCAAATAAATTTATCAAAAAATTCCATAAATTAAAAAAAAATATTAACTGTTGAGAAACATGTTCACTTTTCATATATAATATCATGCGATAAATTTGATGACATTCTCGTGGATCTAGCTCATTCCATTCACAAGAAAATATCCTTTGTATAATACTTTTGTATTTGAACGCTAATAGTAATTTATCTGCTATAAGAATAACTTATTTCTCCGTTCATAACGTTTGGCGAGATTTTGGCGACGAATTTGGTGGAATGTCGCTAACTTGGCGACCTTTTAAAATGTTGCGAAATTAACGAAAATCTTTCCAAATGGATAAAAATGACATTAAATCAATGAAAATGGCGACTCATTGAAGAAATTTCAATATCTTTGAAAGAATATACGTATCTACTAAGAATAACCCATTTTTTTTTACTGTAAAAGTAGTAAATTCATTGCATTATATAAGGAAAGTTAGGTACTGTCCACATCAGATTTTTACAAAATGGGATGGTTTCAATAAATATTTTAGGTCTCACCATGGAAATGCATACAATGCAGGACTACTTATCTTGCCCCAGCGCCACCTAAATGATTGCCTCAAACGATATTGGCGTTTTCATAACATGAAGTTTTAACTAATTTTTACCTGCATGGTTGCTTCACATCAAAATGTCCAAGCATTGCCACACATCGAATGCAATCATTCAGACGATTAAAATCTTAGTGTTCGTGCCATTCGATACACAAAGGACAATTTACCCAATGACTCTTTTTGCAGCCAAATTACACGACACGATCGTTCGTGAAATTTTCAGAATGACGAGGGGCATAACTCCGTTTAAGATACGACAAAGTACAAAGAAAACTTCATAGATTTCAACGGGCGGTTATTAGTTAGAACAGAGGAATAATGGATTGCATTCATGTGAGGTCACACCAACACTTGAATATGAATATACAAACAAATCAAATGTGTGGTCATGCTTTCAGCTATTGTGACGCAGATGAAGGAAATCTATTACAAAACCTCCCTTTTCACTGCAACGCAGGTAAGCAGAACACACGGGGGAATTTTTTACATCTCAATTTCGGCCTTAAAACGAGTAAAAGCAAAATAACAGTTTTGTAAAGTACCCCTTTTTCACGTTATGTAATACAGTACAGAAAATTTATTGATTTCACGGAAACGTTCGAATTCGAGAGTTTGTCAGTATGTTTTAAGACCTCCAGAACATATTGACTATTTTCGGCGTGATATCACCGTCTGCAGTCGAGTTCTTGTGTACACGATAACGGCCACACACATTAATGGATTTTCACGAAACTTTATAACCGGCTTTGTTATCAAAAAATCTAGAACGAGATAGAATTATTTTTTAATTCGAACGAAAACTTCGAAATTTTATATTTTTTAACATGGCAGCATAGGATAAAATTTTACATAAAATCATGTATAAAAGAGTTTGATAGCTCAATGATCACAAGACTTCATAGTTTCAATCATTGTGAAAAATAACCGTGATGATTTTTTTTTATTTGTAAAGTCATTAGCCCCCCTCCGAGGAAGTTAATCCCGGGGGAGGGGGTACAGAGTCAAGTATGGCATTTATAGAGAAACTTAAAATCCCTTTAAAATGAACGATAACATGCTATAATCGTAATCATTTGAACCCATGATACAGATTTTTCAAAAATTTTCTTGTAAAATTTAAGAAGAGCCTAAACATTGATTGTGGTGCGAGAAATTGACAGATTTGAGTCACTCAGACTCAGATTTGACTCACTCAGAGGCGGCGTTAAACCGTTTCTATATTTCTGTATGGCCAAGCTATCTTTGTCGCAAGAGCATTCTCTAAAAATCCAACAAACTGAGTAGAATCTGTCGAGCGAATCTTAAAAACTACCGTTTCTCATTTCAAACACAGCCCCACGCGGAAGAATTGCATCGATGGGAAACGCTAATTGCCAGGCTTAAAAACCAATTGAAGCATGTGAATGCTTTTAAGCGTATCATTAAAACACACTCCATCTCAAATACAACATGGGGTTGAAGTTGCGGATTTGTGATGCTGAAATCCAACGATTAAAACAGCGGAAATCGGCCATTTATTTTTTTTCCGCTACTCAAAATATAAGTGTACCGTGTACGTCTCCACTCGTCTTTCTCATACATTCATACTCCGTGTTATTTATACGTTGATTTGCATTAGTACCAGGGTAAAAAAAAAAATCGGATGTCGGCAGTACATGTCTTTCCTTACTGTAAAACATTGGCAAGCATACTGAAAGTTTAACGGGAATCGCCTGCCCGTAATGGGAAGTAAAGTTCTAGATAGTTCTTATACACACAAACTAAAGCTTCGGCAGGCGATAATTAGCTGAATATTTCAGGAATGAAACGAATTTTCATGAACGCCTGTAATAGTGGCTTTTCTCATCAATTTGCCGAAATTATCAAAAAAGTAGCTAAAAAAAATGAGCAAAGGTTGCCGAATGTTTTACAGTGTATACACAAATGCGTTTTCTCCTTCACAATTTATATAAATTGAATTTAATTGCACAAAATAACGAATAATTATTTGAATCGACACGGAATTCAAATAATTATTCACGTTATTTAGTAGTATTTAATAGTTTTAATTCAATTTTCATTCAGCGACCGGACTATTTTCAAAGGAAAAGTAGCAAAAGTGGATTGATATCAAGTTTGAAAATAGACTCCCTTGGGAAGGGAGTGGAGGGTAATTTGCCCCTCAGAGGGAAGGCCACCGACGTTGCGAACACAATTCTGTCGCGGTTATTTCTCACTACAATGATTGAAACTTAAGTTTCGTAATCATCGAGCCCTCATTAATTTATTTTATACACAATTATGTCCAATTTCGTCATGTTAGGAAAATGCAACATTTCGAAGTTTTAGCTCGAATTTCAAAAAATTCTATAAAGTTCTAGATTTTTCAATAACAAAGCTAAATATAAAGTTTCGTAAAAATCATATTTGGGACAGCTGTCGTGTACACAAGAAATCAACCACAGACAGACGGACATCACTAAAAATAGTCGACACGCGTTTAGGAGGATGTTCTAAAACATTAAAATTTCGGAAAAATTTTCGTGAAAACAATACTATATTCTATAGTATGAATATGAAAAGTAAAGATGATTATGACTTGAAAGGCGAATTTGTATCACCCCATGCCACCCTAACTAAACGGCCAAACAATTTCAACCAGTCTGTCACACTGATCAACAGCGATAAACCAGTATGTTAAAATGATTTCAACTTCTGTCGCAGCAAGTCTTACCAACACACAATAAGCATGACCCATCAAAGTCGCGCGTGGTCACTTCAAGGCCTATCATCGCACAGTACACCTACAAAGTAACACACACACACAATGCGACATTTCGTTATGTCATCACAACACATCTTGCCCTCGGACGACAAGTAGGCGTTCTCGAAGCTCCAAGGCCGAGCGAAGGAAGGGCGACTCACAAAACTTTTCGGAAGATGTTGGCGCGATCACATGGTAAGAATAGAGTGATTACTCCACATGTATATGCCATGTTTGTATATGCCATGACGTGAGCTGGACAGGTTCACTCCATGGCATATACAAACAGGGTGCCAATGGATGCAAATGCAGACCCGTGTATACATATCATTTTCGTTACTTTTATAATTGCATACCTGCCAAAAAGTAAATTTTAACATTTTTTTTAAGGGAGATATGTGGGCAAGACTTTACTTTCTCGACAGACAAAATCATTTTCTCTTTCGCAGTTTATTACATTGAGTTCAATTAAATAAAACAACATAGTTATAATTATTTGAAATGACACTGGATTTGCAATTTGAATTCAAGTTTCGTTTTCATTGGGAGACTGGAAGCATTTTCAAAGGAAGCGTGGCAAAAACTAAAATTAACTCGAGAACGATTAGTCCTAGAGTCATGGGGTTGGTTCTTATTATTTTCGTCGTTACAAATTACGTATACAACAAGCATTAGATATATTTCAGTATACGTAGTCTTATTTTAGTCTTGAAAGACTTTTGCAGACCATTTCGCAAAGAGAAAAAAAAAAGGGGGGGGGGGGGGGGGGAGCAGCAGGTTACTTTACCGAATCGTACCAAAATCTAATCAGTACCAGAGAAACCCACAAAGCAACTTATCTACCAAATTTTGTAACATTGGTCCATTAGTTTTTCATTTAGAGAGGATACATACGATTTCTGCGGAATATTTCGCAATAAAGGTCAAATTACTTCCTAATCGTATCGAAATATAGTCAACACCAGGGTACCTCATCAGTAACTTATCTACCAAATTTCGTCAAGTATCGCCGAATAGTTTGAGCTAGAGTGGTGCGCGTGCACACACTAAACATGGCATCGTGTTCTGGGGGTCCTTAAATGCGTGTCGAAAGAGAATTGCGATTTTCGACACTATTCCAATACTTTCCCGACAATACATGGTCTATGATATAGTGAAATTAAAATGCGGAATAAGTCAAAGTTCGAAAGGGAAAATATAGGGTTTAAGCGAGATAGTCAAAATATAATTTACTTTACTGTACAAGAATAAATGCTTAGAATTCCTAACAATTTTATTAATTTATCTATTTCATTGTTAGAACTATTGTATAATAAACATTTTATCTATAACATACTATGAATATGAAGAAGTCATTCGTTCTATTTATACAACGTCAAGCGTGCAAACAGAAAAGAACAAACAGCTCAAAAGTAATTTTTTTTAAATGGTGAAGGCTTACCAAGTTTTCTATTTATAGAACCAGTTAAATCACATGCACAAGCAACAAAATACAATGATAAATTGTCAAGTTCATTTTGCTTAGGCTTGTAAATATATCCCATTGCCCTATAGTAAATATTGCATGATAAGATAACATTAATTAAAATTAGATATTGTAAGTGACAAAAACAATTTTTCAGGGCACGACAGCCCAGTAGTTAGCATGCGGGGATTGCACTCGAGGTTGCTTTAGAGGGGTTTTTCTGTACAAAATAAAATACCACATCTGAAATTATATTTAAAAAAAATCTATGCTGCTTCTCTAGACTCAAATTTCCTTCTGTTATTGATGTTCACCGAAATGAGATGCATATCTAATTTGATGCACAATATATAAAATACCAATTTAAATGTACTATAAATTAGATTAAATTTAACAAGTGGCAAAGGAAATTTAGATCCTCTAATGTTTTATCAAAAGAGATTTTCAGCACTTTGTTTAAAAATCAATTTTATGACCTAAAAGAAAGAGTTATGAAAAAAACTCACCAATATTTTTACAGCTAATCTAAATCTATGTATTAAAACCTTTAAATATAAAATTTGATTTGAATTCAAAATGGCAATTTTTAAAACTAATTGTATGTAACATTGAAAATTTACATTTTAAAAACTTACTTTGAATAATCTTTTCTATAATTTTACCAATCAAAATTTTGATATGCATTTCCTGAAAATTACATGTGACAAAACAATTGAGATTTTACCAATTTTTAAAAATAAAATTTTTATGTCACTTCGTAAATGGCCATTTCTGTTAAATACCTTTGTAAATATTTAGATAAAAGTATGATCTAAATCTACCATAAAATGGCCTTAAATTAAAAAATATGAAAAGGAGCAAAAAAATTTGAATTCATTTTAACTTCCACATACTATGGTAGAGGAGTTTTCCCGAAATTTTTAAGTTTCAGGATTTTGATAGAAAAGCATGTTTATTTATGAGTTAAATATGTTTTTATATACTATATTTTTATAAGCGTTTTACGTTTAAAAGCATGTGTATTATTTTCTCTTTATCTTATTAAATTAAGGAAGATCTACAAATATAAGCAACCCCAGTCCTATTTTTAGGTGCGAAACTTAAGGAAAATATATAGTAGTAGCCTGTAATGTTTTGTTTATAATAAAAGAACCCATACCATGCAATTCATGGCATCATTCCTTTTAACTTGAGTTACTCAAAATTTGTGTGATCATCAGTTCAGCCTTGTGACAAGTTGACATATTTTGAAAAACATTGAGATGAGGTGTTAAACGTGTTATTCAAAATAGAGCAATACTATGAGAATATTTTCATATTTTTATTAATTTAGATATGATATTTAAATCAATTTAGATATATACTTTTAATCAATTTAGATAGCCTTCAAAAATATATTAGCATTAACTCATTAAAAGGAAATCAAGCCTTGTAATGACAAAACAATGTATCCTGAGATACGTCCTGCCTTCACAAGGCACAGCTGCAGATTTACTATTAAAAGCTTCAGACTGAGTTTTTTTTTTTTATTTATTACAATTTTATTCTGTATAAAATTATTAGTTTCTTTTTTAGGATTTTTTTTTAATTTCATTTTGTTAAAAAAATTAACTAATAATTTTATACAATAGAAAAAAAAATCCTAAAAAGAAACTAATAATTTTATACATGTTTTTAATTTTATTTTGTTGTAAAATTTACTTTTGTAATAAATTTTATACATTTCTTATATTTATAGGGGGGTTTTCTAGTGAGCTGCATGACCCACCTGTTTGTGTTCCAACCTTCTAGACCCTAGAGGTGTCACAGAATCAAATTCTGACTATGCATGCCTGTTCAGTGATTTGGAATGTTCTCCTGATTCAGTGTACACAACCACTCCAGGTGTTCATTGAACTGTTATAAGAACCAAATTACTCCAATTCAAACTACATTATGCAAGTCATCGCCCAACACAAATTCTTTAACAAAAACCTTAGTTAACGTTTTTAGTAAGAAATAAAGTAATCAAATTTAAGAAATAATCCCATATAATGAAGCTCTATAACCAAAGCTTAATTTCTTCCTTAAAATATTTATCTCCTTACTTCCTTTTAAATACACAAGTTGTGGTGATTAATAATTTAAACCGTATGTTGATAGTGAATAAGTATGTATAATAGTTTTTAAACAAAATTTTATCCATTTTAAAATTATAAAATATGGTTTATAATATATATTTAAAAAAATATTTTCTCACTAGTGTATATTAATATTATACTATGTTTAGTGCAGTTTCATAATGTCTCAGTACCATGAAAATAAGTTATTTAAAAAAGAAAATAAAAGTCAACGTGTAATCATGAATTTTGGAATTGCAGAAGATTCCTCCATAATTTAAATTCATATTAGTCAGAATTAAGCACTATAAAGTGGAAAACAATTCGCTTGTTTCAAGTTGACTTTCCTCATTAAAAATGCACTTATACAAAACTTACTTTGATTCCAGTTTTTCAAAAAATTTAAAATTTTCCAAGAAAAATAACTCTGGGGAGGGGCCTTCAGCTTTTAGAGCACTCATACATACACAAGTGTATGCAGTGATGCCAACATAATTTTTGGGTCTATGCAGAACATGTGCAACCCCCCCCCCCCCCCCCATTTCACAAGATATTGACCTTTTACGTAAACTGTTTACTTATGTAACCCATGTCCTTATAAGCTATATACAATGCATCTTTGTCTTTCCCTGTTGGTGGTTCTGTGTGTGGACACAATAATCCAAGAACAAATGCACATCACTATGAAGATTTAACTGCTTATTATGTAAAAAACTAGAACTATATTTTTTTCTAATTCATATGAGAATATTTAACATGAATGATTTTCATAGAATTATTCCCAATTGAGAACAAAGATTTTTCTAATAACAGTATTCTATAAATGAATAATTTGAATACATTATCTCAAGTCGGCTAAATGCAGCAAATTAAGCAGCTTGACCTGCAAGAATTGGATTACTAGATAATATGTAAGAATATTTGCATTATTGGACAATATTTGTAAAAACATTAATGTTATTGGACAATATTTGTAAACTTGTTTAATGATAAATCATTTTAAAAATAGCTTTTAAACAGAAGATCTCACATTTTTCCAGAGTATAAAGGACTTCCTGGGACGTTTAAGTTTAACTTAAATGCTTAAAAAAAATTAATTTGTAGTGTTAGTTTATGTTATCAAGGTACAATAAGGTAGGGGTGTTAAACTAATTGAATTAGTCATTATAAAGACAGCATAATTTTTACAAAATTTCAGAAATCAAAAATTTGTAAATATGAATAAAATTAAGATGGCAAAAAAAAAAAAAATGTCATGTTTTAGAACATATTAAGTATTTTTTTCTTTTTTGCTACAGAATATTTTGATGAAAATTTTTTCAAAATATAATTTAAGTTCATTGATTTATGACGATTTCCAAGAAAATAAGTTAGAAAAACTTAAAAAGATTACTATAGTCATTTATGGATAATATATAGTCAAAAATACAAGAATATTCGTTATTGTAATTAATATTATATGAAAATATTTGTCAGAAATTTAAGTTACTTGCAGACAGTCGTATTTTCCATCTGAATCTGCTTTGTTTTTATTGGTATCTTCCACTTGTTCAAGTTACCCTGTTCAATATTTCCTCAAAAGTTATAATGTTCAACTGGAATACTATTTATTTTGTTTATATTGTCAATAAACTTTTTATTTATTGGTACTTTATTAGTAGCATAAGCTTGTTTGGGTGGAAAAAATGGAGGGCCTTTTATAGTACATGTTAAATTGAAAGAGTTTTGTTATTTTGCATAACATATACCTTCATAAACTTTAAATCAGCACTAATCCAGTTATCTTAAAAAATGTGACTTGTGTTGTTTTTGAATTGACCGATTCAATTAAATGAATCGCTGGTGTTTAAATAAATCCTACCTCTTGACGCCGTGGACAGGTAGGCGTTAGGAAAACCAAGGCCATGTAACAACTGCATCACTGCCAACATCCAGGATTAATCCAAAGGGCAAGAACCATCAATAAGTTCGAGTTACACTTTCGAACAAATTATCGAACACCACAACACACACACACACAAGGGGGGCAAAAACCAAGTGAAAGGGAAAATTGTTTATATTCCGACAACCGCGCCAGCACGTGCCGAAGTGTTTTCAACACAGGGCAGCAAAAGGAAACTCAAGTTAGACGCGACCACGTGACGCGGGCGGACCAATGAGGCTGTAGTGGAAAGCGATCGGACCAATGGAGAGGGACGAAGAAAGCGAGCGCTGGTTCCATGTCGGGAAGTGGAAATAGGTTTCTGTTTGCGACGCAGAAGCGCGAGAGAGAGATGCGAAGTGACGTCGCAGTTACGGATGCGGGACGAACGAGAAGAAAAAGGAGTTACGATGAGGGGACGGTTCTGGTTAGGACATCTATGAGATCACTTATGTACATTTCCGCAAGAAACCAATTTGTCAAAAACATGTCTACATTCTGCGATTTGAAAAGAGGTCTATCTGGTTTTCTTTACGAAATTGCAATTTGCCGCCTTTCGAGGTAAAAAATGAGAGTTGCAGGAAGTGAGATTTTGAACATTTGCAATTCGAGGTGTTTTGGCAATTTGAATCAAGCGATTTAATACAAAGGTCAATAACATGTAAAATTTGTTGGGGGCAGAAGTAGAATGTAATATAACTCCCTCCCCATGAAATAAACATTTTACATCTTTTATTTATATACCAATTACTAAGCCTTTAACCTAACGAGTGTTTTATGAAAGATTTACTTTATCTAAATATTTACCATGGCGTTTATAAAATATTAATCTACAATAAAATTTTAAATTTCAAAATTAGTAAAACAATCTACCATATAAAGTTTCGTCAAAAATATTTAATTTTGATGTACAACACAATACACCCATATATATTAGAAGGGACGCATCAAAATATAAAAAAAAAATATTTATACAACTGAACATCATAAATGCAGCCCATCTTAAGACTTCAGTTCACTAAGCTTCTGCAATGGTTGAATATAGCGCTAATCGGGGGATTGCTGCAAGCAGGAAAAGTAATAAAGGTCGGCTTTATTACAACGAAAACGGGGTAAACATAAGTAAAGCTTCCGTATCAGGTGAGAGGCACAAAGCCTAAAACATGGCAAAATGCCGTAAAACCCCAGATGAAATGTAAAAAAAAATTAAGATCTCGAAGGACTTGAGTTAGTGTGCGTGCAAGTAGGGGGGGATGTCTTAGTTAAAAAATAACACTCAACAAATAACGAGTGCACACCTACAGTGTCTTCAGATTAATCAACTCATTTGAATGTTAAGGCAATAAATACATTCTGGCGCCATTCCCAACAACAGGCATGGATCCCTGGCGCTAAACAACGGATTCAGTTATGAGTTATTTGCCATCTTTACTAGATCTACGCATAAAATCAAAAAATTGGTCTTTTTCGGGTAATAATTAACCGCGTGTGGCTCAACTCAATTTTCTCATACCAGAACCCATTTTTAACCTTTTTTTTAACACTTTACAATATGGTTGATAAGTGTTTATGACTTTGTTCATTTTGTCCCTTAGCACGATAACTGCCGTAAAAATGACTATCAAAATGAAATTTTAGTATGTTGTTCAGACTGTTTGTGAGACCTATGGGAATATAAATGCCACCCAATTAGTTTTGGATTGAATCCGGGTTGAAAAAATGAAATACATTGAACTCTATGGGACCTAATTTTTCAAACATTTTTTAAGCGGATTTAAAATTCACAAATGGCTTCGAAAGTTTTAGGATATATTCAAATTATCCTATAAAATATAAAAAAAATTTCAACAAAATATATGCAGTAGTTTTTTAAATAAAAATTTAAATAATTACACCCTTTATATGAAGAGATCACGTGACCCACTTTAAAATAAAACATGGCATCCATCTTGTGTCAAAATCGTGATTTTTAAAGTTCTTTTTAATTCATATTGAGTGTCGTATCCGTCCTAAAACAGCTTTATTTTTGCTTAAATTCTGCGCATCTACATACTAAAACAACGCAATTACAATATATTTGAGTTTAAATGAACATCCAAATTTGATTATTTCTACAACGAAGCCTAATTTTCACTTATGGAGAATGTAACTACCAAAAGATGTAGAATGAGTTGTATAAGGATTGCTGCATTTCTTTAACGCAAAATTATTTAGTTCATAGAGTCTGCAATATAGCGGATATGAATGAAATATTCATTGATTTTTACACACAAAAGGACGATTTTTTCAACGAAGTTTTAAGCAGAGTTTAATTACTTGTACCTCCATGGTCTTAAGTTTTTAAATAAAATAAATTATTATAATATTGTGATGAATGAAATGAATGGAACAAAGTTTATGAATGAAATGTTTTTATAGAGAGCCAGGCGTGTTATATTTCGATGACGCCATTTGAATAAATTTAATTTGTTTTCGATGAAGTTTTCAAATATAATAAATCATAATATAATTTTAAAAATATTACCAAGGAATGTATCTCATTTTATAGATATTTAAACCAGACAATTTATATTTCAATGCCATCATTTGAATGAAGTTAATTTTTTTCGATTAAGTTTTCAAATATAATAAATTAATGTAGTATTGTGATAATTTTTAAAGTATTACCGAGGAATGGAACGCATTTTAGAGATGCTTAAATAAAATTGCATTGAAGTTGGAAAGTGTTTCATAATCAATGCTTAATTCATATAATCGATGCTTGTTTTTCTTCATATTTTACGAGAAAAATTTTGAAAAATCTGCATTATGGGTCCAAATGATTACAATTATAGCGCGTTACCCTTCACTTTAAAGGGCTTGAAAAATATTTCTATTTATACCATACTTAAAAATGTACTACCGGGGGGGGGGGGGGGGGGGGGTAATTCCTCCAAAAGGACTAATGGCGTCACGAACACAAAAATTGTATCGCGACTATTTTTTATAACAATGATTGATATTAAGTATCGTGATCACTGAGCCATAAATAACCTTTTATACATGAATAGCAGTATACCCGTTCTTCGTACGGAGTATATAATATAAAGAAACTTAAAATTTAAGATCACGTGCAAATTTTTATAGTATACTAAATGACATTGTTAATCAAAATATTTAACATCCTGGTCCCGTTTATAAACAAATGTACAAAAAATATAAAGTCGAATCAATAGATGCAACATAAAAGCGCTAAAATTGTATGAGACACGTACTACTTATATTCGGGAATATTAGAAGATATACCCGTGCATTAGGAGAAGATCACACGCACTACAACATATGCGTTTCTAAAATCCTTGCCAAAATAAAACAGATGACGTAATAAATTGAAAATATCAATCCTGTAATCTTGAAACCTAAAGGCCGTAATTGATTCCAATATATGCCAATATGTGTCAAAACATGAGTCAATATGCCTGTACTACTTATATTCTCGTAGATTAGAAGATATACCCGTGCATTTGTAGAAGATTAACCCGTACTAAGTACAATACGAGTTTCAACAATTTTTGCAAAAATAAAACAATGATGTAATAGATTGTAAATATCAATGTTTAAACATAAAGACCGTTATTGTTAATCCAGTCAAAAATGCAATATCAATGAAATTTATTTTATATACATATCTTTATTATTTAAATCTGAAAATATTTAATAAAAATTGTCTGCCGCATAAACACGTTGGATTTAAATCCGTTGCTCAGCAACATGATATTTTCTTCAGATAAATTAGCGGGAAAAATATAGCCTGCATAATGCTATCTTTATGGAAGATTTAATGGTTCACTTTTAATTAATATCTAGACAAACCCCTGACCTTGAAATTGAGTCCGTGTTTCGAGTTTCTAAGTGGGGCTGGGCTATTTCCAAGGCTACCCACAAAATTTCATTACATTCTGTTCAGCAGTTCTCCCGTGATGAGACCAACATGCAGGCAGACAGATTTTCAATTTTATTTATACAGACTATGTCAAATTTTGTCCTATGCAGCCTTGTTACGAAAATTAAAATCTATCGCTCGAATTTAAAAAAATTCAATCCATTTCAAGATTTTTCATTAAAGCCGAATATAAAATTTCATGAAGAAATCGACTAGACAGATGGGCATCGTAACGTGTTAAGGAGATCCTAAAACATATTTATTGGCTACAAAACTTCAAAAATTTCGCGAAAATAATACTTATACCATATTACATAGCATGAGAAAGTAAAAACCTGAGGAAGCTCTACTCCGATCTACAAAACAGCCCATACTAATTGTACCCCCCTCCTCCTACAAACATTTTACAGAAGTCTTCCTTGTAACTGTAAATATTAGAGGTTCGCACACACCCCACTCCCACTCGAGTGGTGTCCGTCTCAATAGGGCAGCTCTGTCCGATGGCGGTGAAATGCTTTTACCCGAATAAATTCTTGAAAGAAAACCTTCAATGTTCAGTAAGTTTATTTGTGATTTTCAGTCGCATTTGCTTTGTTCACAGTAAATATGGAAACCAAAGTAAGATACAAAATTTAAACAATCTGATCCCTATAACTTATAAGCAAATATCACGTTTATACAATAAAAAATCTGATGTGGCCAACACATGACTTTCCTTATAAAATGCAATGAATTGACTACTTTTAGTTTTAAAAAAAATGTTATAGTAGATACTTATATTCTTTCCAAGATATTGAATTTTCTTCAGTTAGTCATTTTCATTGATTTAGTGTCATTTTTATCCATTTGGAGAGATTTTCGTTAATTTAGCAGCATTTTAAAAAAAATCCCCAAGTTGGCGACATTCCGCCAAATTCGTCGCCAAAATCTCGCCAAGAGTTATGGACAGAGAAACAAGTTATTCTTACAGCAGATAAATGACTATTGGCATTCAAATACAAAAGTATTCCTCAAAGTATCTTTTCTCGTGAATGGAACGAATTATATCCACGAAAATGATGTTCACTTTTCATATGTAATATGCGATAAATGGGTGACATCTTTCTTAACAGTTAATATTTTTAATTTATCGGATTTTTTAATATATTTGAAAAGTGTGCAATATCTCGAGAACGGTTCATGCTAGCGTTCCAAAAGTTTGTCATTCTAAGGAAAAATTGCATAAGAAATGTCTATTTGCGTAACTTAAGGTTTTGATTTTTTGATGATTTTTTCAAAATTTCACTCGAAAATTTAGGGGGATTCTGAACATTTGATTGTGCTTAAAACAATAGGCTTCCAGTATTCACGGATTGTGATTTTTGTACCAAATTTCATTCGAATCGCTCCATTCGTTCGTGAGATATCGTCTCCACAGACTCACTGATACACACAGACAGACATCACCTCAAAACCGTCTGATTCGTGATCAGGGATGCTTGAAACGTGCTCTCCCGTCGAAAACTCGAATTTTCGACCCCGTCACAATACTTTCCTTATACATTATGTATATAAGGAAAGTAAAAATACGGCAGGTAATTCGTTCTAGTCTATATAAATAAAATCTAAAATCTGCTTGTCTCATTATCACGGGAGAACGGCTGCACCGAATGCCATGAAATTTTGAGGGTAGCCATGAAATAACCAGACTTAAAATTGAATCCATGCTTCGAGTTTCTGAGACCAAGGGTTGTCGAAATATTAATAAAAAACGAACCTCCCATAGAGATAACATGCAGACTATTTTTACAGCCAATTTATTTAAAGAAAAATAGGTTGCTCAGCAACGGAATTGAATTTAAAGCATTTATACGAGAGACTATTTTATTAAATCTTTTTCGATTTGAATAATAAAAAAATGTATATAAATTTAAATTTTATCGGAATTGCATTTTTAACTAGATTACGCCAATTAAGGCTTTTGGGTTTAAAGATTACGAAACAAGTATTGATATTTTCAATTTCTTACATCATCTGGCAAACTTTTCAAACTCAAATCGTGTTTAACTCGTATACTATGTTTTGCCAATTTTTGAAGCAAAATAAAAGTAAAACTAGTACATCTTCTAATACCATTTTAGCGATTTCATTTTGGCATATATGGATCTAATTTCAGATTTTTCATAAATTTGTTTACAAACGAAACCAGGATGATCTGAAAGTAAAGATAGTTTTGTATTGAGAGATAGCAATATCATTTAGAATACTATCAAGAATTTGCACATAATTGTTAATTTTCTATATATTATACATTTTGCACGAAAAACGGGTATACTTCTAGTCTTCAATAAATTTTCACTCAGTATATTGTTCGCATTTCCATATTTAAATTATCTATGAAAGAGATGCGATCCTAATCTCTTGATTTTATCCCTACACCCCTTCACTTTTATCCCTACACCCTTCAATTTGCAACTGTACAAGTTGATTTATTGCTCTCATAAGATTTTATGATGGTGGGAAAAGATAAGGTATTTGTAACAATATAGAAATTCGATATTTTATGTATAAATTGCTTTTACACATTAATCAAGATCCGGCCGCTCACTTTGCTGCTCATGTCCTCGGGGTGAGTCGGGCGGCCTGGGCTTTCCACATTAATCAAAATTAAAATATTTTTCGCCATTTCAGAAAATTGTAGATACGCCGCACTGCCGGTAATATTTGGTAAACAAGACCTGCAGATAGACTTGTTAGACTGAGATATGGAATCAGACGCTATTCGCCGGAAACAGACATGACCCTGACTACCCCCATCCCCTTGAAAATAGCTAGCTTCTCAAACAAAAGGTCTTGGAAAGGTACCAGCTAATAAGACGAGAAACATCAGAGATAAAGATACACTCCGGGATTGGAGCCCAGTCACCTTGGAAAGAGGTTGTCCTCAAACGTCAGTTTTCAGGAAGGTCTAGACTACATTCACAACATGGACTTCTAAAATATATATCTAGAGTTAGCGACTCCACTCAACTTTCTCATATATTCAAATTCATTAATACAACGAACAAGACAATACAGGTAAGCATAACAGACAGAACAACACAACGTAAACACAGAAAGAACACGGTGTTGTTACAATGTGACCTAGGGATTTGCCAGTACATGTCGCTAAGAAACTATAATAAGGGACACTGGCAACCGGTGCACAGGGTTCCCACACCTCAAGCAGAAAAAAAAAATAAGACTTTTTCAAGGCAATTTTTTATTTATATATACGGCTACTTAGAACTTGGCAATACAATCAAAGAAAAATTAAACAAAATATACATTAGAGAGAAAACATGAAGCATGATTAAATTAAGTATTTCTAAAGAATATTAAACATTCTTCTATAAACACCCTTTTAAATATATTTTTCTATACCAAATAGAAATAAATAGTATGGATACAAGTCAACTAATTAAACTTTAAAATCAAAGACATAGAAATAGGTTTAAAAGTCCTTTAATAAAATTTATTTTCCTCAACGTACAAAATTACACGGCCAAAGCGCTTTCGGGCATCACGATGCCCTTCATCAGTGGCGTTCGCCACTTTCGTGCGAACGGACAGACAGAATGAACAAAGTCAAACACTTTTCAACTAAATATAAAGTAAAGCGTTAAAAAATTTTAGTTTGAGTTAGAGTGGATACATACTTTGCACACACAGACAAGCACACAAACGTCAAGCTAAAAATAGTTTTTTTCGTGGTCTAGGTCTAAAACGTGTGGATCCGTCGAAAACTCGAGTTGCTATTTTTAACACCATTCCAATACTTTTCCTATGCATTACCAGGTATTGTAGGGAAAGTAAAAATTTATAGAAACAGAACTCGAGTTGGCGATAGTTTGATCGGTGTCAAGGACAGATTAATCCTGTTCCTTACCTTAGCGTTGTCACCCACTGGCTACTACAAAATCTCCTTCCGCGGTAAAAGGCGTTTCTACTAATAATTGCCTATCGCGTCCAAAAAGGTTAACATACATAACAGAGAAAAGACTGCTCGTTACGCTCACTACCTCTACCCCTCTCATGTTTAGATCCATTTGTATCATAATAAGCATCGAAATGAGAAACGCGTATCTTATGAGCATTCGTTCAGGAGTTATTTTAAACAATCTCTTGAAAAATTTTTTTAACCTTTTTTAATACGATAAAAGCTCAGTAATGTCGATGAATTGGATGCATTTGGCAGAAATTTTAATACTATTTGTATAAATTACGCGATTAAAATCATTATCTAGTGGCGGAGCTTGATTTGATCCCCCGCCCCCCCTGCAACTTCAAACATTACATTCCTTTACCTCTGCCCTTCCACTTTGTCCTCATGTTAATTGTTTCAGAATTGTCAATTTTTTTAAATTGTTTTCAGAATTGTCATTTTTTAAATTGTTTTCAGAATACAGATTTAATTTTTTATGGAGTTATGCATTTAGGAGATAACTTTTCTTAATTTATATTTTTTACCCCTCTGCTTTCCGTACAAAATTTAATAAGTGTTTAAAGTTTTTATTTTTTTTTAACATCTTGGAGGCTTAACTGACTTATGTACTTTTCCCACAACAAAGATCATAAATTTCTTAAATCAAATAATTATAAAAAAAATTGGAATTTTGACTTGTGCTTTTTCCCGCCACCTCTAGATATTAAAACACGAAATAAAACACTGTACCCCCCCCCCCCCCCCCCTCCCTTTAGAATGCCAGGCCTACACCGGTTTCAAACATGCGCTCGTATCAAGAACAGGGAAAAAATGTTTCGGCAAAAAAATAACTTTTTTGCTGTCTGCCATTCTAACTACACGAATCCCGGAAATTCAAGCCGACGATTTAGTAAAAAAAAGGATAAGAAAAGCGACATCACGAAGGCACATTCTGCAACCGGTTTTTGCCGCGTTTTTAAAGTGGTCGGCCCAAAACAAAAGAATAGGGCAAATATGGGTCAGTAGCGCTAGGGAAACTTTCGCAGTCCCGTTTTTCTCTGATGGGGGGCAAATTATCTATTTAGAGCAGTGCCTGGCCAAGTGTTTTTTTCTCTCAACTCAAACCGTCTGGAGACAATTTAAGCCAAAGCCATTACGCAGATAGTCCGGATTCCACAATAATGAAAGTGAAATTTCCCTATCTAAAATACTTGAATCAAGTCGGTATTATTGTGCAAGGACGAGGAGCTCCACTCGAATTTCTCATACATTCGGTCAGTGGAAGACTAATGATTTTGGAAGCATAAGCTAAACTAGGGGTTCTCAACATTTTCATAAATACGTACCACCACCACCAAAATTTTCAGTACCACCAACAAAATCATGCCTTGCATACAAATAGGAATTCAAAATTACAGTACCACTCCTCTCGTACCACTGGTTGAGAACTGACCAGGGAAATTCAGAATTGCAACCATACTACGTTATCGTGGAGGCAGAGTCTGTAGCTATTTAGAGTGGAGTTTGTAAAAATATAGACTCAGACTTCTAAATAAATTTATTTAAAATTCTTTATTTTAAATAATTTTTAGGCAATTAAAACATTAAATGTTTACCAATTAAAACATTGATATAAAAAAATTTTATGTCGGTAACGGAGTCAGATATTAGAATATTGAAGTCAGGTTTGAGGCACAGCTCTGCTCTTTAATTCTGAATATGTGAGAAGTGCGGAAAGCCAGTTGCATTTATTCTATATTAGTAATTGAAAAATCCAACATGTAGCCTCCCCCCCCCCCCCCATTCGATCGATATCCTTCCCTTTCCAAAGATCTAAGCATTGCTACGAAAGCGTTGAAAAAAAATCTAATGTGGGCAGCACAGGACTTCCCTTATATAATAAATTTACTACTTTTAAAGTAAAAACATAAGTTATTCTTATAGTAGATACTTTCATTCTTTTCAGAATATTGAATTTTCGTCAATTAAGTCGTCATTTTCATTGATTTACCGTCATTTTTATCCATTTAGCGAGATTTTCGTTAATTTGGCAACATTTTAAAAAGTCGCCAAGTTGGCAACATTCAGCCAAATTCGTCGCCAAAATCTCGTCAAGCGTTATGGACTGTGAAATAAATTATTCTCATAGCAGATAAATGACTATTGGCGTTTAAATACAAAAGTATTACTCAAACGAGCTAGATCCACGAGAACGATTTCACCAAATTTATCGCATGATATTACATATGAAAAGTGAACATGTTTCTCAACAGTTTTTTTTAATTCATGGGATTTTTTAATAAATTTATTTGAAAAATGTGCAATATCTCAAGAACGGTTCATGCTAGCTTTCTAAAGTTTATGTCACTAGTTTTCTAAGGAAAAATTGCATAAGAGATGTCTATTTGCGTAACTTTAAAGGTTTTGATTTTTTGATGATTTTTTCAAAATTTCACTCTAAAATTTAGGGGGTGGGGGGGGGTCTGAACCTTCGATTGTGTTTAAAAACAATAGGCTTCCAATATTCACGTATTGTAATTTTTGTACCAAATTTCATTCGAATCGCCCCCATTCGTTCGTGAGATATAGTCTCCAGACTCACTGACACACACATCACCTCAAAAATGTTCGATTCGTGATCAGGGATGCTCGAAACGTGCTCTCCCATCGAAAACATGAATTCGAATTTTCGACCCCGTCACAATACTTTCCTTATACATTATACTATGTATATAAGTAAAAAAAAAAATCCGGACATAAATGCTGAAGCAAATTTTGCTGCATACTTTCGGGATACGCAACAAGATAATTAACAGACAAATTGCAAAAACAAATTATTTGAGCATATGATTAGATGACAAAATAAGCATCTTATGAAGTATATGCAGCAATAAATAAAATTAGTTTTGTTCTAAAACTATCTGCGTATACGGCGTCCGTCTACATTCTACAGATCTTTTGCAAAGCTTACGATGATACAAGCATCAAATTTTAGTCTGTTGGGGGGATACAAATCCGGAAAATTCGAATTCGTCAATACTTTTCATATACATGCACGTGGGGAAAGCGAAAATTTAAATACAAAGCCAAAGAAATAAGCAGATGACGGTTTACATTCTATTCTATAAAAGTTTTAACTTAATGCTACGCAATGTCTACATGGTATCAACTGCAAATTACAAGTGGTTACAAGGCTGGTTTGCTATCTCGTCTAATGCAGGGATTTTCATACTTTTCTAGAGAAGCCTTTAAAATATTTTTTTGAAGTCTAGCGGAACCCCTAATTGGTTGACGCATTCAATACAACGGTAAATCACAAAATCGACTTGTAAAGCAGTAGAGTTCATAAATAATTTAATAAATTAAATATTTCTTACAAGTGTATCTATTGTATATTTCTATTTATTAATGACTTAATAAAAACATTACACTTTTGTTTTACATTTGGCTTGCTAGTTAAATATTGCGTATATATTTTGTATTAATTGTTTTTCATAAAGTTGTTAAAAAATAAGTTTCATTTTATCGTTTTACGACACATTCACATTTTCGTGTAATGCATGCAATTAAAAAAAAATCTCAAATATAGTCAAGAAAAACCCATAGAAGCAAACAATAGAAATTTAAGGATCAGAACCAGTTTTTTTACGAAAATTAAAATATTTTAACGATTTACTATTAAAAACAAAAATACATTGTTAAAGAAAACTGGAAATAAAACATATACAGAGCTTTCGTGGTAATCTCAGATACAAGATATTCAGTGGCACTGTTATTGGGGTACGATTTTGCGTAACAACTGCATTGAAATGTTTTAAATACGTCGAAATTTCCATACTCTATTTTCAACCCAATAAAAATACACATGCAGCAATTCATTATGCATTGCTATGGGTCAACATTTTAGTCGTTCTAGAACTTTTATTTTCTAGTACCAGAATTGTTCAAAACTCTTACGCCGAAATTGACGTTTTTAATTCAGCTCCTTTAGTATACATTAAAGAACCAACTTTCTGGCGGCTGAAAAAATATTAAATTTTGTCACGTACTCCTTTGATCCTTTTCGCGTACCCCCCTATCAGGGATACAAATTTGGGAAATACAGATCTAATAGTTCTTGTATTAGAATATATACATACCATATAGATTGCATCTACATCACAATCACCGAATACAATGTACGCTCATCCAATAGAAAGGGAGCGATCACAGAAAGCCATCTTTAAGAGTATTTTTACAATTTATTATAAACAGTTTGGAGATTGTGGCACATTATAGGGGGTCAGTCACGTAACAACTATGATAATAAATAGAAAAACACATTCAAAGGCAAGCGGTGTAATCGTGCTTCCTGTCATATCTATTAGACGACCCAATATGTTTGGCGGTTGAGACGCAGATGGAAACACTATTCAATTTAAATTATAGTTTAATATACATGGATTATTATTATTTTTTAAAGAATGGCACTTACTTTCGGACGTTAAGTCCACGTCTCGTTCTTTTTGCCAGAAGTATCCCGGCTCGTCGTAAGTAAAATTGGACTTGATGCCGTTACAATGGTGGCCAATTTGAGCCGAAGCTAAGGCATCCGGAATTCGAACAGCGGAGATGGCCATATTCCTACTCTGAGAAGCTCTTTGCAAAATTAAAAAATTTCCGAAGTGGAACTTGAATGAAATGTGGTGCTAAGTCAAAGAGCGCCAAAAAAATTCACAGTGCGAAGTTGAATGAAAAGTAATCGCAGTGGACGGCGGAATTTGAAAACTCGGTGCAAGGTGACGTCATCGCCAAAAATTTGCATACGGTTTGTTTCCATATATTGGAAAACGCTAGTGTGGATATAAATGTGTGGTGAACTATAATATTAATTATTAAAAAGATTCAAATTAATACAGAGAGAAATAAATAACAAATAAAATTACTCCACAATTAACTATTTTCCTTATAATAGTAAAAAGTGCGGTGAGATCAAAGATTCGACTATCGAATTTTTAAAGAGCCCAAAACATGAATCGATTGTTCTTACAATGACGTAGGAGCATCATTTAGCTTGATATTTCTTAGAGGAATTAAAGAATTCTAAATAAATTCGATAATGCTATGCTATGGGTAAATACAAGGATATTACTTTTCGGAAAGATCAAAATAGGAGGAGTCTACCCTTTTTACAACCTTTTATTTAACTTGATCTGGTGTTTGTTTGTCACTGTGGTTGAAATCTTAACTAATCAGATTCCATTCACCACGCTAATATGAAATTGGATGTTGTTGTTGAGACCCAGACCGTCCGACCTACCAGAAAGGTGTAAGGTAACAGTTTGGACGGCCGGGAAGAGCCACCCAATTTAGACCGGAACCCAATGGGGAAGGCATCCAGAGGAACTGTACCCTCGATCCCCTACCACCAACCTATCGGAAGGACTTACGGATCCACATGTTTAACGTGATCGTACTCCGCGTGAACACGGTGGCAGTTTTGACAGCGGGGGAAATCGAACCCGGGCGTCACCCCCGATAGAAGCTGCTCTCGGAGGTGACAACCCGGGCCTACCGAGTGCAATTCCCGCGCGCTAACCACTGGGCTAACGCATCCATGAAATTGGGTGTGTCGTTGTCTTTTGGGGTACATTTTAATTCTTTTGGCTTTGAACCTTTATTGGGCTAGCCCGTCTTGGGCCTGCCAAAAGAATGCACCCCTTTTTTAATAACCCAATACCCGCAGCAGCAAGAAACGCCAAACTTCTTTCGTATATTTTAATTCTTTGGATTTGTAACCTTATTGGTCTAGGCCGTGCTGGGCCCGTTTTAAGAATGTACTTGTTATTGGTGAATAACTCAGTACCCATAGCAGCAAGAAAGTCCAAATTTGGCATACAGATTTCTTACGTATATTTTAATTCTTCGGAATTGTACTAGGCTGTCCTGGGCCCGCTTTAGGAATGTACTTGTTACTAAGGGATAACTCGAGAACCGAAGCAACTAGAAAGTCCAAATTTGGTGTGCAGCTTTCCTTCCTTTGGAAATGTAAATTCTATGGATTTGAAACCTTATTGGAGTAGCCCGCCCTGGGTCGGCATTAGGAATGTACCTGTTTTGGGGAATAACTAGAAAATCGAAGCAGCTAGAAAGCCCAAATTTGGTATGTCGTCGTTTCCTGTGATATATTTTAATTCTTTGGATTTTGAACCTTACATGGCTAGCCCATCCTGAGTCCGCTTTAGGAATGTACTCGTCTTTGGGAATAACTCAAGAAATGAAGCAGCTAGACTGTCCACATTTGGTGTTGAAGTGTTGAAAACCCAGACCACACGACAGACCCGAAGGTTTACTGTAGCTAAGTGTGTGGCCGGGAACTTTATTTTAGATTCAAAACATTACAAGACAGGTTAAAATTGAATCACAACACAGTTACAACAAGACAAATAAAAGAATGGCAACAAAACAAAACATAAAAACTATACAATACAATACAATATAAACAGCACAACAAAACAAACCACAAAAACAAAACCAACTACAAAAACAAAGCAAAAACCTCCACCAAAAAAGCGACACCTCAGGGGGGTCCAGAGAGCAGAGAAAATGTTAAAAGCAGAAGAGGCTCCCAGGCTGATTATGTAATTTTATTAGAAATTTCTCTCGCTATGAGAACACAGTTTTTGATCTTGTTAATAGAAGTTTTGTTGGAGCAGACACTCGAGAACCAGGCCGCGGAGTTTCCAGCAGAAGGTTTAGAAAGGTGGAAAGATTTTGTAAGGGGACAAGTGAAAACATAGTGGTCTGCGTCACCATAGGATCCGCAAGTACAGCATGAGGTTGTTTTGTGTTTAAAAAAGTATAAGTAATCGAGGAATGGGCCGTGGCCCGTAATAAAGTAAACAAGATATTTATTTGTTATGTGGGTATTAAAGTTAACATTCGGGAGAAATTTTAATATTCTAGCTGGATCGTGGTTTCTGGGGGAAATATAATCATTTAAATAGTTTTGCCAAGAATTTAGGATGTCGAGTTTACAGTGTTTCTTTAATAAGGAATATGGAAAAGGTATAGAGGTGGGGGTGCCGGAAGAGGTAGCAAGTTTAGCATTTGTATCGGCGGCCTCGTTACCCGAGATGTCTGAGTGGGCCTTGACCCAACAAAGGTTGATTAAATGTTTATTAATATTAGCTTCAAGTTTAATTTTGGACAGAAAGTCAGATTTGTTTCTAATAGATTTAAGGGCCGAAATAGAGGATTGACTATCTGAAAAGATGTTAATTTTGAAATTATTAGAAGATGCCCATTTGATAGCAAAGTGGATAGCGGCGATTTCCGCCTGAAAAACTGTGTTCCCAAGGTTGAGTTTGAAAGTAAAGGTGTTTTCTAATGTGTCTTTATTAAAAATGCAAATAGCATAACCAATTTTGTCGTCAATGGCAGAGCCATCGGTGTAAACATTGATATCAGAAAAGGTGGAGGGAACAAGAGGTAAAAGGTGAGCAATACGAAGATGGGGGGGGGGGGGATAAGTGAAGAGGGAGAATTAAAATCGAAGTTTGAAGGGGAGGGGAGGGACGGATCAGTAAAAAGGTTATTCCGGAGTTTCCAAAAATTATATTTTTTATATTGAGTATTTATAACAAAATGTATGGGAGGGATACCAGTTAAAGAATATAGAGAAATGTTGGAAGTAGTCCGAAAACCAGAAGCAATTTTTAGAAGAAAAATCCTTTGGAGAGATAAAAGTTTTTTGACCTGAGCCCCAGTCAAAGCTTGTCCCCAAATTCCCGCGCCAAAAATGATAATCTTTTCGATAACCGAAAGATACCAGGTTTTTAAAAAGGATTTATCTATTCCCCAATTATTGCCAGTAACCCGCCCAAAGGTACTGGCAAACTTAAAACATTTCTCTCTAAGGTTAAAAATGTGGGAACTCCATTTAAGATTATCATCGATTGTTAATCCAAGAAAGGTTAATTGTCTAGAAGTTTGAATTCTGTAATTTTGAATTTTAAAGGAGGGACGCTGTCTAATTTTTGATCTGTTTTTGCTAAAAACTATGGATTTGCATTTTTCTGGGGCAATAGATAATTTCAAATTTGAAAGAGAGGAGGAGATGACATCAAGAAGGTTATTGGTATTTAAACGGAGTGATTTAAGGCTAGAGGAGTAAGTGACCACCGCGAGATCATCCGCGAAAGCCTGAAGGTGATATAGATCATTGTTCAGATTAAGAATATCATTAAAATAAATACTCCACAGGGAGGGCGATAAAACCGAGCCCTGTGGAGCACCCATGGAAATAAATTTGTTGATAAGGGAAGTACCAATGGAAAGAGAAATTTGTCTGTTTGAAAGATACGAAAAAATAAAATGTTGAAAAGTAAGGGGAAGATTAATTTTTGTAAGAGCTAAAGGTAAAATGTTCCAATTGAGACTATCAAAGGCTCCGCAGATGTCTACGGTGGTCAAGGAAACAAAATGTTTAGATTTATGTGATGAAACCGTTTCAATCAGCCTGAGAGCGGCGTCCTCACAACTGGAAAGTTCTTTAAAGCCAAATTGGAGAGGATGAAAGCTCCCGCGGAAGAAAGCCAAAAATTAAGTTTATTTACAAATATTCTTTCAAGGATTTTTCCAAAGGTGGGGAGGAGGCAAATAGGTCTATAAGAGGAGCAAAGAGAGGGATCCTTTCCGGGTTTGTTGAAAAATAAGATATTAGCATTTTTAAGACAGGAGGGAAAATGACAGAATTTGAAACAGAGGTTTATAATTTTGGATAGGAGAGAAGGGAAAGATTTATATAGATGTTTCCAAATTGTAAAATCCAAATTATCAAGGCCCGGTGCCTTGCCATTTTTTAAATTTTGAAAGACAATCAGAAGCTCTTCATCCGAAATAACTCCAAGACCCTCAGATGGCAAAGTGAAGGACGGAAAATTCATGAAGTCCTTATCTTCTTTAAAATGATGGTCCAACAAGCGTCTCATTTTTTCATCATGGGAGAGGGAAGGAGAGTCTGGAAAGTGAAGGTTTATATCGTTAAATTTTTTATGTTTGTGGAAAGTAAATTTGAAAAGGGATCCGAAAGTTTCACTGCATTTAGAGCAAAAGGATTTCCAGGAGTCTAATCTTGTCTTTTTTATCATTAATTTGTACTTTGCTCTGTTAAGTTTATATTTAATCAAGGCAGCCGAGATTTCGGACTGGGGAGCGGAGTTCCTCTCGAGTGACTTAATTCTTTTATAGAGGGCTGTAACAAAGTTTCTATGTTTCGACAGATCCTTATTCCACCAAGTAAAATTCCTAATTGTTTTTGATTTCTTCTTCCTAATATGTTTAATTGCACAATTTTGCGTTATATTTATGAATGTATTAAAAAATGAATCCAAGGAATGAGTATCTCCGATGTTGTCCAATAGGGAATTAAGTAAATTAAGGTTTGATTTGAAATTATATATAAATTTGCCGATTCCATAACGTGTTTTCAGATAAAAAGAATTAGGAGGGGGGGGGGGGAACTAAGTTAAGAGTAATTTTTATATATTTATGATCGCTAAGGGTGTAACTCGAAAGGACCTCCCAGCAATGTAAAGAATCAAACAATGAATAATTTAACAGGGAAAGGTCAGGAAAGCCATTACCAGAGTGAGAGACGAAAGTTGGACCACTGTTTTTATCATTACAGATTAAAAGGTTGTTGTTGAGGCAAAAATCAATCATGTCGAGACCTCTCTGGTCTGTGAACCCATATCCCCACATCCGAGCTCTGGCGTTAAAGTCTCCCAAAAGGAGAAAATTAGAGGTTAAATAATCAAAAATTTCTATCTCTGAAAGTAATGTATTAAAATTGTCGTGGGGAGGAAAGTAAATGCTAGCCAGATTAAGGGGGGAGAGATGGGGAAGTAAAATTTCAACAAAAATTGAAGAAGAGGATTTATATTTGAAGTTGACAGTAAGAGAGGGATTAAAAATTAAAATAACTGCCTTTTGGGAGGCAGAAATAAACTGTCGAATTCCAGGGGGAAGAGAAAGAATGTGGTTTCGGTTAATATAGGGTTCTTGGAGGCATATAAAATCGATTGAGTTATCAATTGCGAATTTAAAAGCATTTGAATGGGCAGAAAGGGAATGATTAACATTAATTTGTAAGCCAGAAATGGTCATAATTAAGAAAAAAAATAAGAAACTGGAAGACAAAAGGACAAAGCTCGGAGGGAGGGAAACACAATAAAAGGTGAATACAGCACGGAAAAACAGAGTAATACATAAATACACTAAAAACACCAAAAGAAGACATAACTATATACAAGGAGGCAAAATAATCAAGCTTCCCTCTGAAGGGAGCGGATTTTAGCCATTTCAGCCATATATGTGCGACAGTTCTTTCTGTCATGAGTGTTATGGTATATATCGTAATTGAGTCTAGGATTATCGTCATTGGAAGTTGTGCAGTTGACACAGATTGGCGATGATTTAGCTGAACACTCTCTAAAGGTATGTCCAGGACGCGTGCAATGGCTGCAGTTGCCAATGGGATAATGACAAAAGTTTGCAACGTGCCCGTATCCCTGGCACTTATGGCACATTTTCAGAGAGATGTATTTTTTCACCGAAAAAGACCTGAAATGGTGAGATAGTTTTTTTGAGTCTAGAATGCGATTTGCTGAAGGAAGATCCACCAAGAAAACCCAATTAACACAACCGGACCTGGTCTTGAAGTTTTTGATAATACGAATGTCTCCAGATTTCAAGGTAGTATGATTGAGGCATATAAGTGCTTTAACATTCTCTTCAGAGAAGTCTGAAGGGAGGTTGAAAATAATAAGAGCTTGGCGACGGTCTTCTTGAAGTTTAAAGGTGAATTTTTCTTTAATGTTGGAGTTCAGGAAGATGGGCAATAGATTTTCAGGATGAGATTCTTTGCAGATAGCATGTTTCTTTTTTCTCCACATTTGGTGTGTCGTTTTCTGTGGAATATTTTAATTCTTTGAATTTTGAACTTTATATGGCGAGGTCATCCTGTGCCCGCCATAGGAACGCACTCGACATTCAACTCAATTGTCATTCAACTCAATTTAATGAATGATTGAAGAAATAAAGAAAACGTGAACATGAATCTGCAGGGAAAGTCATGTGCTGCCCATAGCATGTTTCTTTTTTCTCGTCTTCGAAACCGGTTGATACTCTTATTTATTTTTTTTTTTTTACAGTATGCTGTAGTTACACGAAGCCTTTCTATAAATCTGTTAGTTTTCAACAGTAATTTTGAGCATATTTTGACTGTGGAAAACTATTTACCCGATTGGATGAAGAATTAAATTCTTTTTGCATTGAGTTCATACTGACTGCAGGATTTCCAGCACTGCCATACCCCAATCGATTGTCGACCCCCCCCCCCCCCTTTAGAGATCGCGGCTACGTTCATACTACGGTGTCTTTACTAAACATTTCAAAAGAAATGCTCTCAATGCGATATATAAATTCAAGCAAATAATACACAAAATGACGAAACGTGAAAAGCAGTTACAGGAAATCGAGCAATCTGCAAATACTCGCTTTAAGTGATATGTTTTATAAGCGATTTCCAAAGCATTTTAATGACTTATTTTATAAATTTATTCAAAAATCACGCAATACTTCGAGAATGGCTTTTGCGAGCTTTCTAAAATGAGTCATTATTTCCCCCAATTAAAATTATCGTGTAATTACAATTATTGTTTATTTAGCATTATTATTGTCTGTCACTTTATTTTAATTTTATTTATTTTTTCAAAGAAAAAGGTTTGAGCACTCGCGGACCGCAGATCTTTCAAGCATTAGCGTGTATCCAAAGATCGTATAATTCGTTCGAATGATCGTGCCCACAGACGACCCCCCCCCCCCCTCACAGACATCGCTCAAAATTTGACTTAGTGGGGTATATAAACAAGGAAAATATGCGCATGTTGTTTAAATATTTCATTTATTGCGCATGTTGTTTAAATATTTCATTTATTTTACCATCCTAAACGTATACTATACACCCTTCATTGAGCGAGCTTCACAGATAGTATTAAATAATGTAGGTTAAAGAAACAGATTCTAAAACACCCTATCTGCAAACTTCTGCGTTTCCTTCCAAACGCATTTGGATGCCAGATGATCTCCGTCACTGAATGTAAAGCTCCTAAAATATACAGGCTGGTGTAACATCAGCCATCTTGATTCTCAGTTGAAGCGATGGCTGTACATGACGAAAAGAGGGTCACTTCATCGTCCTTTTCTCGGGATCTCGAGAAAATCAAAACATTCTAGACTACTTTCTTGAATGACGGGTACAATTTTTACTTTCCTTATATACATAATGTATAAGGAAAGTATTGTGACGGGGTCGAAAATTCGAATTCGAGTTTTCGACGGAAGAGCACGTTTCAAGCATCCCTGATCACGAATCAAACATTTTTGAAGTGATGTCTCTGTGTGTGTATGTGTGGAGACGATAACTGAGGAACGAAATTTGGTACAAAAATCACAATCCGTAAACACTGGAAGCCTATTGTTTTTATACGTAATCGAATGTTCAGAACCCCCTAAATTTTCGCATAAAATTTTGAAAAAATCGTCAAAAAATCAAAACCACTAATAAAGTTACGCAAATAGACATTTCTTATGTAATTTTTCATTAAAAAACGATTGACATAATTTTTAGATCGCTAACATGAACCGTTCTCAAGATATTGCACATTTTTCAAAAAAATTATCAAAAAGTCATATAAAATGAAAAAAAAATATTTCCTATTGAGAAACATGTTCACTTTTCATATGTAATACCATGCGATAAATTGGGTGACATCATTCTCTTGGATCTAGCTCGTTCCATTCATGAAAAAAGATACTTCAAGTAATACTTTTGTATTTGAACGCCAATAGTCATTTATCTGCTGTAAGAACAACTTATTTCTTCGTCCATAACGCTTGGCGAGATTTTGGCGACGAATTTGGCGGAATGTCGCCAACCTGGCGACTTTTTGAAATGTTGCCAAATTAACGAAAATCTCGCCAAATGGATAAAAATGACTCTAAATCAATGAAAATGACGACTAATTGTCAAAATTCAATATCTTGGAAAGAATATTAGTTTTTCTTATAGTATCTACTATAAGAAAAACCTATTTTTTTTTACTGTAAAAGTAGTAAATTCATTACATTATATAAGGAAATTCATGTGTTGCCCACATCAGATTTTTTTTAAAGCAGAAGCACCTATTTAACAGCTAAATTGCGTATCAAATATCAGCCATGTAACATGCGCGCGCCATTGAAATAGCACAGGCAGACGATAACTGACTGGACCGGGCGGGAGTCAAAATGGGGATTGCGTCAGCCTGTATATATGAGAGCATTAACTGAATGCATGAACCAATCTTCACGTTCGTAGCCTTTCTAAAACTTGAAAATGTTACATACATACATATGTGTGTGTATATATTATATATATATATATATATATATATATATATATATATATATATATATATATATATTGCAATCTTTTTATTACTTTTTTGGACAGGATTCTATGTGAATTCCAGATTTACACAGTATATATTTTATTATACCTTGTGTTTTAATTAATCTAGTTTAGAACTGATTATATTTATATTGTTAATCAATTCTTTTTATCTTGTAATATCCTACTTATTACATTTTATTAGGTTTTACATGGACTTAGTTGTATATATTTTTATATATAAGCAATTATTTTATTTTTATTTATATTATTTATAAATGTTAATGCTATTCTCTTTATATTACTTTAACTCTTATGAATTACACATCTTATTTGATTTAGTGACTGGCAAATATATTTATTCTTGTTATTATATAATTTGATAAATATTGCCCGGTATTTACAATTTAGTTGGGAATTGTTTAGACCGTTATCATTTTACCAACAGTGTGCCATGGATTGTTTTGGATATAATAATTGCCCAGCTAAAAATTATAACTTCAATAAATGTAAGAATAAAAATTGTAAAACCTGCCCATATGCTTCTAACTCACAAATTACTAATCTAAATAGTCATAAGACTTTCTGTAAAATTTTTAATTGCATCTACAAATTATCTTGTAATATATGTAATATATCTTATATAGGACAAACCAGTAATCCTATTCATCTACTTATGAATGTACATAGAGATCATGTTAAAAAATATATCCACAATAATAATTTTCTTCCTACTTCTAATAAAATCGAATATAAACACTTTGCTCATCATGGTTTTGAAAATATAACTATACATATTTTGGACATTAAAATAAATACTGCTGATAGATTATTCTTTGAAAACTTCTATATTAAATCACATTGTACTCTGTTTCCATATGGATTAAATCAGTTATATCTCAATGGTAATATTGTTAAGAATAATTTTGTAGATAATAAATATTCTATTTTTAATCACCTTTTTTTTAAACCTCTTTTACATAATAGTAAATTGGCTAAACTCAAAAGATTTAAACGCGGTAAAGGAAGCTCCTCCCAATATGATATTAAAGCGGAGATTAAAAGTATGCATCAACAATTCAATAACACATATCAATGGAAATTTATTAAATCATGGGTATTTGCAGTTAAGAAAAAACAATTAAACACAGTTTATGCTATTTTCTTAAAGTTAAATCTTACTAATGAACATTTTAATCATATTTTCTATGATTTGCTCATTACTAGATCAAAATATTTAAAAATAAAACTTAATCAATTTCATCATAATAACTGTTCCAATTCTTATTGTGTAATATCATTTAAGCATCCTATTTATAATTCCATAAACTTTAAGAATTTATTTAATCAATTTCATCATTTATTGCCTGTAAAGGATTTGAATGTTACAAAAACTTTTAAATATAACAAGCCTATTGGAAGAACCATTTTTAATTACAATGCAATTTCAAAATCTCTCTCAGTCGACATAGATTCCTCAACAAATTTAGATGGTGAATGTATTTGTAGTGCTGATAATTATGCTGAATTTATAAATCCACAATTGGGTCATATAGTTACTGGAGACTTAGCCATTGTAAAAGATAAATCTTTAAGAACTATAATGTCATTTGGCACTAAATTCAGGTTACCTTCATGTAATAATTCTAAACAAGTGTTAAAGTCAATCAATCTGGACCTTGATAAATTTATTTATGGATTAGCTTCTAAATATGCTCAGCCTTTAGAGGCATTTAATATGTGGAAATTTACTATTTTAAGATCTATTAAAAATACCATTTGTAGTATTAATTTATCTAGATCCATATATAATATGGATAATATAAAGCATTCTGTTAATGATTTACATAGATCTTTTGTTATTACTTATGTAGATAAAGCCTCTAATAATTATGCTATTATTTGTAAAAAATTCTATATTCAATATCTGCTAGATTATTTAAAAAATAATAGTCTATTTAAAATTGATTCACACTCTCTTAATAGTATCAAATTGAAAATTATCAATATGTATAGTGATTTAGATATTAATAATAAATTTTTGACATTTCCATATATTGTGCTTATACCTAAATTTCATAAAAATCCTATTAAATTTAGAACTGTTACTAGTGGTCATAATTCATACTCTACCACTGCTAGTAAATTATTACTAAATTATTTAAATGTACTAAATAGCAATTTACGAGATTCTGGTGATAGCTACATTATTCTAAATAACAGTAAGGAATTAAAAAATAAATTAAAAACGCATGGTAAAATAATAGGATTTCAAACTTTTGATTTTAAAGATCTATTTAATAATATTAAGATCACTGATCTATATGATGTCATTTTAGCTTTATATAATGCTTATATTACTAAACATTCTAATCTTACAAAATTTACCAATTTTCCTAAGCTTCTCCATTTTGTTCTTTTCAATAATTATATCTTTCAAGGTAATAAATTATACTTACAAGTCTCAGGTGTTCCACAAGGTGGCTGTAGTAGCAGTATGTTAGCTAATTTATACCTATATCATTATGAAAAATTCTTTACTTCAACTGATTATAAAATTTATAGATATGTAGATGATCTGATTTGTCTTGTATTTACTGATAACTATGTCATAGATATAGATTTCTATCCGGATAATTTGGAATTAATACCTAATGAAACTTCTATTAGTAATAATGTTTATTATTTGGATTTAAATCTAATTATAGAACCTGCTCATGGGATAGTTACTAAATTATATGATAAAAAAGATTTTTTTAAATTTAATATTAATAAATTATTACCTTTTAATTCCTGCAACTCGATTCAATTGTTTAGAAATATTATACTTAATCAACTTTTTAGAATTTATAGATTATCAGATAAAAAATTTCATGCTTTGCACATTAATAACCTCAAAATTACCAGTAAAATGTATCAATATCCTGCATATTTAGTCAATAGTATAGTTAATAAGTTTCGATTAGCCTAAAATTCTCATATTCTCCCCTTATTATCTTATTTTAGCCGTACTTCTTCATTCTCCTGCAATTATATTTTCATCTTTTTATCTCGAAGCTTTAACAGTTGAATAACTCATTTTATTGCTTTTGCGCAGTACTGTTTTTATTACTCTCTTTGGCAACAGCAAATCACATCTTTTCATTTTGGCATATGGCAACGATGATCCAGTCATATTTTGCTCGTCATGGTTGCACTGAAGAGGTGCGTTTTGAGGTATTTATGTTTCCTTTATTGTTCCAATCTTTATGCTTGTCGTCCATATAACACAAGTTTATAGATAAAATCTATCTTGTGTTTCAGAAACAAGCATTTTTGTGTTCATTTCGAAAAGATATATGGACCCGATGAGAATTTTTTCGAAATGAACTTTTCGTAAGCCTAATCTCGTAAGCCTAAATCTCCTCCATGTGCAAGCTTTTTTGCTTGATTTTTTTGTTTTCTTATTTGCATTCCTCATTTTTGAAATTTGTTGATTGTCTTTGTCCTTATGACTTGCATTATGTTTTATTATTTCCTCTTTTTGTCTTAATTTCTTTGTATTTGTAGAAAATTTTGGAATAGTGTATTATGAGTTACTACATACATTCTAACTTTGGATTTAATAATTTATTTTTATATATATATATATATATATACAGGGTGTCTAGTGCTATCGGTGCCCAATGGCTATTTCCTTAACCGTTAGTCACAGAAATACACTTCCAATTGCAAAAATGCTTTAAATTTTAAAATCTATTATCTTAGAAACAGTTTAAATCAATAAATGCATTTCTGAAAGAAATACGAAATATAAATTTTTATACTTATTATATTTAGGATTAATTTATTTTATTTAATTATATTTAGGAAAATCGTCCTCATACAATTTTATGCAAAATAAAAAAAATAAATAAATAAATCATCCTTTTACGACCAAAATTGACCGACTTATAGCTGTTTAAAGTTGGAACATTTTTTTGCTAAGAAATGGATATGGTCCCTGATTGGTTGGTTGCCTGGAGAAATGGGCAATAAGGTCCCTGATTGGTTGTTTGCCTGAAACGGGACATTTTTATGCGTGGAAAAGCGACTTAAGTCATAAAGTTTAATACTTCATAACTCAGTGAATTTTCGTCGTAAAAGGAAGATTTTTTTTTTTTTTTTTTTTTTGCATGAAATTGTATGAGGATGATTTTCCTATTTATAATTGGTAGGACCGGGGGACCGTATAGAAATTCATATTTCGTATTTCTTTCAGAAATGCATTTATTGATTTAAACTGTTTCTAAGATAATAGATTTTAAAATTGAAAACATTTTTGCACTTAGAAGTATATCTCTGTGACTAACGTTTGAGGAAATAGCCATTGGGCACCGATAGCACTGGACACCCTGTATACATAAGTGAAAACAGTACTCAACATAGGAATGCATTCATCCAATATTTTAGTATGCTCCTTGGGGATTGGAATTTTAAAAATAAAGGAAATATTAAATCATTCTTCATAATATTTTCCATCCAGAAAAGCAACATTAACTTTAACCAATAGCCATCACATTGAGGTCCGGGTTACTTGAGCTTGGCGACAAATTTGGTAGAAGATCGCTAACTTTTTGCGACTTTGGTATTAGAATATTTATAAGAGATTTGTTCAAGAATTCGCGGAGTTATCTAGGTTTTTCGAGAACTTTTACTATGGATATACAGCACTTGACTAGGCCAAATGACGATAACAAGGCATTATAGTTATCTAATGTACTTGAAAATACCAATTCAACATTTAGAATTAGGGATTTGCGTTCTCCTCGCCAGTCAAATTGCTGACAGTTTAACTTAAAATTGTAAAAAAATAATATTATTATTATATATTTATATATATTGTCTTATAAGTTTGCTGTTCCTTAAAAAATTCGTAATTTTCGTTAAGTAATTTAAAATCCCACAAAAGTTTTCTATGCGCATGCTCGTAGGTGTAGAAGCGATGGTGATTTATTAGATGCTTTGATCTGTTAATAAGTTATCCCTGCTTTGAATGGTATACTGATCAATGTTGTTTTGTTTTACTGTTTTTAAATAAATTCCCCTTTACCTCAATTACTTTTGCAAGTGTTATATTCTATCCTTTCAAGATATGTTCTTCAACCTGTAACTTTTGTCTTTGCACTATGTATGTCTATCTACGTTTATGTATATTGTTATTTCTGTGTTTCTTCCGGCCGATCCTTGTTACTGCTCTAAACCCTTTAGGTGAACTGAGGCCTGGGTAATAAAATAAAAGGTTTAATTAGAGATTTTTTACAAATGAATGGCATAAAACCTGAAAAGGGTTTCTTATCAAAATAATGAAAATTTATTTTAACTGCAGTATTTTGTACATTTCTTTATTACGGTTCTTAGAAAAGTGTTTTATTTATGTTAACTTAAACTGGGACATTTTTATTTTTAAACTACGTTAAAATTTTCATTCAGCCTGCTTTTACGTATTTTGACCTGATTCAGTGCATATATTTTTTTAATAATATAAATTTCAAATAAATAAAAATAACAATTAAGTTAACTCTTCCCCGTATGAAAATGAAGACAGAGCTACTTGATCTGTTTTTTATTTCAATTAAAAAAGAAGCAAAATAGACCGAGTTACTTGGTATACTTGGCCTTGGGTGCTACCAACAAAAATATGTATTATATACAAATATATCAAGACTATAACTAACACTTAAGGATAGGATATCAAGATCTATAAATAACACTTAATTTCACACAAACAATTCATTTTATACAAATACAGTAATTCACTTTATACAAATACACACAATAATGCACTTTATACAAATATATCAAGACTATAAATAACACTTAAGGATCAAGGCTATATAACACTTTATTTTTTGTCCCATATTTTTATCACTTTACATATTTTTATATTTTTTTTCTTGGTTCTTTCTCGTTTCTAATTGAACAAAAATAATAAATATTAACAAATACGATTAACAATATGATTAATGATTAACAACATTACTTAATGCGATAATTGTGTTTGTTTGACAAAAAAATAATTTTTTTATATCTGATTCTATTTTACTTATTTTTAAAAGTAAATTTGGCTCCATGTCAAATTTCGTTCGATATTTGTTCTTTATGTTCAGCATTAAAAAAAATTATGCTTAATGTACCATAAACGTAAGTCGAACAAAATGGTATTAAAATATAATTGCACTTTTTGAAATGTCTTCAAAATCTTTTGTGTGTGTGTTTAATATATAGAAGTTACATATGCTTTCTCCACTCCACAATGGTTGCTCAGAGATGAGGCAAAAATGCGTATGCTAACATTGAAAATAAATATTGGTGAAAAAAGTACTACTTTTGGATTGTAAAATTTTATATATTACTGTATATTGCACAGAATATTCATGTACCACTACTTGAAAACCACTGGTTTAGTCCTTAACATTCCTTAATAACCTGTATATGAACTATATCCTATTCTATAGAGCATGGCACGTGACGTCACACGAAGAATTATGCCCTTACGTTCCAAAACAAAATACTCCTATGCTTAACAGTATGGAAATGTACATCATTTCTGCATTAAAAACGGCTACTTCAAAAATGTATAACAATTTAATCTTTAATTTTAGTAGGATATATCTAAATTTATCTTCTTGGATGGATATTTTTAATGGACCGGAAAATAGAATTTTCACTTTCAATAAAATATGAGTTTTTTAAGAAAATTCGTTATGTACCTATGCCTTCTCACTCGCATATATACTACAGAATTTTCTACTAAATTATACATCTTTAGAACTCTAGCTAGTGACTGCGGCAAAAATGAGTAGTAGTGTACATTCACTTAAAATGGAATTTAGCACATGAAATACATATATTGTTAAGTATTCTAAATAACTTATTTTCAGCACAAAGATAAATTTCGATGTTTAATGGGTTTAGTTTCAATTTTATTTTCCATCATCGTCAGTTAACCATTACCCGCTATGGTGAAAATAATGCCCTTACGTTTCTGCGCATTCTACTACGCAGGCTGTTTATTTACGCTCGTGCCCCAGCTTTATACCATATAAAGATTGTAAAAAGCATAGCGTAAGTTTAGGGCCCAGACCACACAACCAACCCTAAGGCTTACGGGAAGGCTTAGCATAGCGTAAGGCTTAGCATAGCGTGTCTCGAAAGCGAAAATTTATACAACGCCGTTACCAAAGTAACGAACACCTCCGACCCAGCACAACCGGGAAAAGTGGTGCACGGGTTCAACGGTCTGGTGCGAAGAACGGTCCCGAAACGTCATTTAACGAAAACCCGAAATTTCGTCCGAGCTAGTATCGAAAGTAAACCGAGCGATGCGCCCCGCGCAAAAATAAAACTCGCTTTTTAAGAACAAAATCGAATGGTGGTGAGAAAAAAAAAAGGGGGGGAAACGCTTTTAAACGGACTAACTCTCGCTGAACCAAGTATCGGAGCGGTCCAGTGACCAACTGGCCTTATTCCTCAACGCGGGCAATCGAAGCGAGACTGATCCTTTCAGATTTCTTGTACAGATAAAGGCAAAAGAAAAGAAAATCATCTGCGAATCGGAATGATTTGAGAAGTTGAAAAAAAAAAAAGGGGGGGGGGGACGCATTAAAGATGCGGGGGAGAAGAAATAGATACTCGAGGCTAGGTAATACGGATAAGGATTGAAAATAAACATAAGGATAATCCGAATAAATCCGGAATCATGATCGTTTATGAATTATAATCGAACGAAATGAAAAGCTGATTAGTATCGTGTACTCGAAGTAACGAGATTTTGAAATGTAAACCTCTTAAACAAAAGTCAGGAGCCTTATCCTTGGGATAGGGACCGATAATGAAACCTATTCAAGAGACCACCTGTGTTAAAACTTAGCGATGGTAAACCAGGGACTCCAAACAACAAACAAACAAAAAAGATCCTGGGCAACAAAAAAAAAAAAAAATTAGCAAGCTACTTAGAAATGGATTTTGGTATGAGGAGTTCGAGTTAATTTTTGATGAGAATAACTTCTAGGCTTGGGGAAAATAATTTTGTGTCTATTGAGAAAGCCATATGCTGACCACAATCAAATTTATTAACGTTTGTAATGCTTTATCTCGAAAACTAAAAGTGCTATAACTGAGAACTATAAGAATTAATTTGTAGACCGTTGAAAGTCCTACAAGAATAATCGAATTTCAAATCAGGTTCTTGCGATATTTTAATATTTTGAACTATTTTGGACTAAAGGCAAATCACCCACAAAGGAATATGTTATCCAAGCAAACCCATTTCGGCTTCATTAGGCTGGAGCCATGCCGATTGTATAGATTTTACTTTCCCTGCAATATATGGTACTGTATAAAGTATTGGAATCGTGTCGAAAATTGCAACTCGAATTTTCAACGAATCTACACGTTTTGAAACCTCTAAAACACGAAAAACTATTTTTAGCGCGACGTCTGTGTATGTATGTCTACCTGTGCAATGTATGTATTCACTAACTCTAGTCGTTCTCGAGATAATAATTTTTTTTCCACATTTTCGCTACGCCGCCTTTGAAAATACTACGAGTTACCCAATAAAAATGAAAATTCAGTGTCATTTGAAATAATTATGCGTGCTATTTCAATGCAAGCATTTCGTGCAACTAATCTCAATTTAATGAATTATTAAAGAAATAAAATTCTATAATTATGATATAAAATTGTTAGAGTATATAGAGATTTAATTTTAATCAGTTATCCAAATTAAAGAATTATTTTAAAATTATGTATAGTGTTTTTCTTCGAAACTGGTCTAACTTCTCGGATGCATTGGATAATCAATAGATGTTTAATGCAGAATAGTGTTCTTGAGTGTTTTAATTTAGAGGCTGACAGCAAAAACAAATGCTATAAAACCATTTTGCATCAGAAAAAAAATGCTTTGAATCGTTTTCTCAAGTCAAAAACAATAACTATCTGGTTTAGTAAAACATTGCACTTCTTTTCTTTATAATAAGTCTTACAGTAGGTAAGCTACATTCATTAATTTATGTAAAGTACGGGAGGGCAAGTGCTTCTCTGGCCCTCCCGTATGGGCTCCCATGCGGGAGCTATTAGCTAAGCTATGTCGCTTGACCGTGGCGACAAATTTGACGAAATAATTTTAGGAAACTTTGAGAACTGGGATAACGGGTTTAGAATTTTCTGTTCCATTGGTTTTTTGAGATCGTTCCATATAAGGCGGGTGCCTTCATTTTGAAAGTACTTCGGCGCGATACGAGTAAAATCGATATGTAATATACCTCTCAGTTTTGAAAATACATTATATCCATTTTGTAAATGAAGTGCGCATTTAATGTGTTGTTTTAAGACTTTGCTAAAAAGCTTGTGCGTTAATTGCAATACTTTTTCTGTTAAAGCTTATAGCTGCTTAGAATGAATTGAATGTGTTATTCATAAATAAGAACTTTTATCTGTATCCTGAGAATAAAATAGACATCTACAACTCTAGAAAATACGTTGTAACAATATAGTATATAAGGGGAGACATACATGACTGAACGACGTAATACATGTTAATGTATTACGACGTAATACAGTATCAAAATAATTTATAAGCTAAATGCATCCGATTCATCGGAATCACTAAGCTGTTGCCAACTTAAAAACGAAACTTTGAAAAAAAAAATCTGATGTGAGCAGCACATGACTTTCCTTATATAATTTAATGAATTTAACTTTTTTAACGTTGAAAAAGTGTTGAAAAGATCCACGGCATAGTGTTTGTAACGTTAAATTGTACATTTGGCGCTTTTCGGATAGCAACATGTAAAACTATGTCGTACCCAATTAACTTATATTTTACGTAACTCTAAATTAACAATTAACAATATTGATAGTATCCTCAATAAGCAATATAGTCCATATATTTAAATACTTTTATAATAAATTCATTAATTAGACGTCATTTTCATTAGCATGGCGTCAATTTTGAGGATAATTTCGTGAAAATGGGGCTACATATCGACAACTTGACAATATTTAGAAGAGCATTTCTTATATAATAAAAGGCATGACATATATGACGGAATCAAAAATTTGCAAAACATTGCATCCCATTTGGCATTATTTTTATCAATTTGGAGACATTTTTATCAATTTGATAACATTTTTATCAATTTGGCAACATTTAAAAAAGTCGCCAAGTTAACGATATACCGCCAAAATTCGTCGACAGAATTTCGCCGAGCGTTACAGATGGAGAAATAAGTTATTCTTATAGTAGAGTTTTATATTATTTTCAAGATATTGAATTTTCATCAATTGTCATTTTCATTGATTTAGAGTCATATAAATTTGGCGACATTTTCATTAATTTGGCGATATTTAAAAAACTTGCCACGTTGGCGATATTCCGCCAAATTCGTCAAATATTATGGTCGGAGAAATAGGTTATTCTTATAGTAGATAAACGACTAATGGCGTCCAAATACAAAACTATTACCCAAAGTGTCTTCTCTTGTGAATAGAACGAGCTAGATCTACGAAAATGATGATATTACATTTATCGCATAATATTACATATGAAAAGTGAACAGATTTCACAATAGTTAATACTTTTTTTAATTTTATGGAATTTTTATGATAATTTTTTTGAAAAATGTACAATATCTAGAGAACGGTTTATGCTAGCGTTCTACAGTTTATGTCAATCGTTTTCTATTGAAAAATTAAAATTACATAAGAAATGATTATTTACGTAACTTTATTGACTGTTTTAATTTTTTGATGATTTTTTTCAAAATTTAGGAGAATTCTGAACATTTGATTGCGTGTAAAAAATAATAGGCTTCTAGTATTCACTGATTCTGATTTTTGTACTAAATTTTGTTAGAATCGCTGCATTCGTTCGTGAGATATCGTCTCCACAGACTCACTCACACACACACACACACATGCATTACTTCAAAAACGTGATTCGTGTTCAGGGATGCTTGAAACGTGCTCTCCCGTCGAACGCTCGATTTAGAATTTTCGACCCCATCACAATACTTTCCTTATACATTATACTATGCATATAAGGAAAGTAAAAATTTGAGAAATAATTATAAGCAATAATTTGAGCACGAAATTCGAATAAAATACCTATTATTTTTTTTTACTTTCCTTAAATACATAGCATAATGTATAAAGAAAGTATTGTGACGGGATCGAACATTCGAATTCGAGTTTTTGAAGGAAGAGCATCCCTAAACATGAATCAAACGTTTTTGAGGTGACGTCTGTATAAGTGTGAGTCTGTGGAGACGATATCTCACGAACGAATGGAGCGATTTGAACGAAATTTGGTACAAAAATTACGATCCATAAATACTGGAAGCCTATTGTTCTTAAACGCAATCGAATGTTCAGAACCATCCCAAATTTTTGAGTGAAATTTTGAAAAAAAATCATCAAAAAATCAAACCTTTCAATATAGTTATGAAAATAGTCATTTCTTATGTAATTTTTCATTACAAAAACAATTGACATAAATTTTAGAATGCTAGCATACACCATTCTCGAGATATTGCACATTTTCAAATAATTTTATCAAAAAATCACATAAAATGGATTAAAAATACTAACTTTTATGAAACATGTTCCATTTTCAAGCGTGATATTATGCGATAAATTTAATGGCATCATTCGCGTGGATCTCGCTCATTTCAATCATGAGAAAAAATACTTTAGCCAATAGTCATTTATCCACAATATGAATAACCTATTTTTCCGTACTTAACGCTTGGCAAGATTTTGGCGACAAATTTGACGGAATGTCGCAGAAGTAACGAAAATGTCGCAAATTGATAAAAATGACGTTAAATCAATAAAAATTACAACTAATTGATAAAAATTCAATACCTTGGAAAAAATATAAGAATCTACTATAGGAATAACTAATTTTTCCGTCTGTAACGCTTAGCGAAACTTTGGCAAAATATCGACAACATAGCGGTTTTTAAATGTCGCCCAATTGATAAAAATAACACTAAATCAATGAAAATGACAACTAATTGATGAAAATTGAATATATCTGAAAGAACATAAAATTCGATTACGAGAATAACCATTTCTCTGTCCATACTGCTTGGCAATAAATTTCGCGGGATGTCGCCATCTAGGCAGCTTTTAAAATATTACCAAATTGACGAAAATTTCGCCAAACTGAAAAAAATGACTCTAAATGGGAGGTAATACTTTGCAAAAATTTAATTCCGTCATATGATGGGCATACCTACTAGTATATTAGAAATGTTCTTCTCTACATTTGTTTGTTACACTTAGCGATACATTTGACGAACAAATTAGCGAAATATCGCCAACTTAGCGATTTTTCACTCCTGATTGAAAAAAATATCATTGCAAAAATTACGCCAAGTTAATGAAAATGATGCCTAATTGATGAATTTATTATTAAAATATTTTGATATATGAAATATATATTGTTTATTGAGGATGCTATCAATATTGATAGCTGTAAATTTAGAGTTGCGTGAAATATAAGTTCATTGGATATGAAATAGTTTTACATGTTGTCATCCAGAAAAGAGCAAAATGTACACTTTAACATTAAGAACACTGTGCCATGGATCTTATACACAATTTTTTCACTGTGAGAAGCAAATTCATTGCATTATATAATTAAAGTCATGTGCTGCCAGATATTTTTACATTATGATAATGATTGTGGTGAAATTCGTATAAAACATTTAAATAAAAAATATAATTATATGGAGATTCATCTAAAATTAACTAAAACACAAATTTACGATGTCGATTACGGAAATTTACCTAAAATTTCTCGTTTATCAAAAGGCTGACCACCACACCCTCACAGGGTCAGATTAAGAGAGGGCCTACTGAGCAAAAAATGTGTAAAAAGAACAAATACATCGATGTATTTATCAAAATTTACGTAATTGCGCATAATTTGAACAATATTAACAGGTGAGAATTTCAGAGTGCAAACAAATGCTATACATTTGACAACAAAAATATTAAAAGTGTCATTTATACTAATTAAAATATGATATAACAAGAAAGGTCAGTCATGCATAAAGCATTGATTATGAAACACTTTCCAACGGAAATGCAATTTTATTTAAAAATCTAAAATGCGATACATTCATCGGTGATATTTTTTTAATTATCACAGAACTACAATAATTTATTTTACTTGAAAACTTGAAACTTCATCGAAAAAAAATTAACTTTATTCAAAAGACGTAACCGAAATATAAATCGTCTAGCTGTATGTCGTTGAGACCCAGACCGTCCGACCTACCAGAAAGGTTCTGGCTGTATGTGTAAAAGCAGTGAATATTTCATTCATATCACTTATAGTCCAAACTCCAGAGTTAAATAATTTGGCGTGAAAAAAATTTAGCAATTCTTATACAGCTCATCTTACAATCACTTGTTTACATTCTGCATCCATTAAAATGAGGCTTCGTTGTAGAAATAATCAAAGTTGGATAATCATTAAAACTCAAAAATATTGTAATTGCGTTGGCGCAGAATATAGATGCACAGAAAAGACAAAAAAAATAAAGCGGTTTTAGGACGGTTGCAACACTAAAAATAAATTTAAAGGAACTTTAAAATCATAATTTTTACTCTGGGAAATAAAGATAGATGCCCTATTTTATTCTGACGTGGTTCACGCGATCTCTTCATGTGATATGAGTTGAAGACCCAGACCGTCCGACTCATATGAGTGTAATTATTATTTTAATTTTTATTTAAAAACTATCGAACCTATTTTTCTGAAATTTTTTTGTATATTTTATAGGATAAGTTAAATATTTCCTAAAATTTTCGAAGCAATTCGTGAATTTTAACTTCGCTTAAAAAATGTTTGAAAAATTATGTTCCATAGGGTTCAATGTATTTCAATTTTTCAACCCGAGTTCAATCCATAACGAATTAGGTGATATTATTCATTTACATTCCCGTATGTCCCACAGACTGTCTCAACAACATACTAAAATTTCATTTTGATAAAGTCATTTTTACGGCAGTTATCGTGCGAACGGGCAGAATGAACAAAGTCATAAACACTTTTCAACTATGCTGTAAAGTTTTAAAAAATAAAAATTCTGATAACTCCCCAATGCTAAAAGTTTTATTTCAGTTGGATGGGAAAGTCTCACACATTCTCAGCCCTCTACTACAGTGCCCAGAAGTAAGACACTGTAATAGAGGGCTGTCTCTTCTAGGCACTGTACTTCTACTATGAGTATAGAAGACCTCGAATGCTTGTTTGGGCCCAAAGCCCCGGGAAAGCAGCCCTAGAAATCCCTGGTTTTTGGATCGACCCAACCCCTATAATTTCTCACAATAAATTCCAATTAATTTAATTTTCCCATCAAGACTCCTAAGATTTGATTCTTAAGAACTAGTTCTTGGGAACGACTCAAAGTCGTCTGCCAAAGTGAAAAAGAGAAAGTGCAAAACGGCGAGGTTTTCGAAGAGATATATTTTCAGAGAGCGACTCCGGTGGTTGTTTGGAGATGAAGCCAGCAACTGAGTCATCCCAACCAAACAAATCAAACTCTGAATAACGTTTCTATTTATAAACAAGAAGTTGCAATTTTTGAAAAGCGTGCCAGCTGGATTCCCACCGGCGGCGTGGGAAAAAATAAAGAGAAATAACATAATATATATATGAAGAGATTCTATCCATGATTCACAGAATCCAGAGTTAGTTGGCGAAAAAACAGGATGACGAATTTGCGCAGAGGCTGCAACTTCTGCCCTCAAGGCGTTGTACACAAGCAAGGAGACGGGCTTATTACTTTGATTACACTAAGCTCTATATACCACACAATTCCGATAACCTCCCTCATTGATCAAGGAAAATGGGAAGGATAGAGAGAGGCATGGATTATAATCGTAATTTTTGAAGAACATAAGAAAACAAGTGAGAACTGGAAGTTTGGGGATATTATAATTGGAATTTTAGAACATTAAAATAAAAGACAGATTTTCGGCGCTTTATTCAAAGTTCTCTTTTAATGTAACTTGCATATCATCAACTATTAAAAAACTTAAATAACTAACTTAACTTTGTACTCGCAGAAACTGCCTACAGAGTTCCCAAAGTTAGGTTCACGTCCCCGTCACAGACAACAGCATCCACCGGTTTCGTGCTTATTATGCACTAGTCAGCATAGAATAAGGGATGGCAGCCAGAAAACGTGCTATGTGACACAATCTTGTGAACCCCTACAGAGACTGACAAATTCAGTACTACCATGCAGACGACTTTGAATTTGTTCAAAATAGATTAAGCTTAGGCTGCAACGGGCAAGTTCATATTAAAAGATCCTGCCTATATTTCCCCAAATGATTCGTAACTGGATAAGCAGACATCTGGTAGTCAGTGGCTAGTTCATGAAAAAGTTATGATTACGATATACTTATTTTCTTCTAGAGATATCGTGCCCAGACAGGCATCATTAAAATATAGTCGATTAAAACTCGAGCACGCCCAAAACATATAAATCCATCGAAATCCAAGAGTCAGATTTTTAACTTCATCATTATACGAGTACTTTCCTTTAACTATGCATAATGATTCCCAATCTTTGAACGATACCTTGGGGAATTCGCATGTTGTATGATTCTGTCACAATCCATTTGAATCCTATTATGGTATGCAGATTCGCACTATCACTCGTAGGAAAAGAATATGGGAAATGTAGGGAAATCCAAATGTGTAGGAAAATCCGCACCTCAAGCAGATAAAAAAAAAAATAAGGCCTTTCCAAGGCAATTTCTTTTTTTTTTAAATACAATCAAAGAAAAATTAAACAAATATACATTAGAGAGAGGAAAAATGCAAGTATTATTAAAGAAGTATTTTTAAAGAATATTAAATATATTCTTCTATAAACACCGTTTGAAATATATTTTTCTATACTAAACAGAAATAAATAGTATGGATACACGTCAACTAATTAAACTTTAAAATCAAAGACAACTAAAAATAGGTATAAAAGTCATTTAATAAAATCTCCTCGAAGTACAAAATTACACGGCCAAAGCGCGATCGGTGGCGAAGTCACTTGATGAAGGGCGTCGTGATGCCCGAAAGCGCTTTGGTCGTGTAATTTTGTACGTCGAGGAAAGGAGATTTTATTAAAGGACTTTTATACCTATTTTTGGTTGTCTTTGATTTTAAAGTTTAAACAGAAATAATTAGCACTTCTCCTTTTTTATTTATACCCCCTAGCTCAATTTCCTTTTTTTTGGTCGATCGGCGAAGGAATTACGTAGCATGGAGACTCAGCCACTTACTGAAAGACGAATGAGTTCGTCACACACACACCACAACTATTTGCACAAATATTCAAGATGGACAAAAGAAATAGATGAATTAAAAAACAGGACCTTTTTAACGTCTTTCAACAAAAAAAAAAAAATAAGGCCTTTGAAGAGCCCTTTAAAACAAAATGAAAAATCAGGCCTTTCTAAGGGTTTCTCATGGGAACCCTGGTGTAGGGAAATCCACAATAGCTCTTGGGAAGTCTTTAGCACCCTAACAACTTCTCATGAATGTACACGTTAGGTCTATCTCCAGTAAAGGGACCATGTCCGATCGAATTAAAGGGATGGGTGTGCCCTTAGCGAAGAATTTAAAAAAGTTAGGATAACGAACTCGGCAACGAGGCGAGAAGCGTGAAAAAAATGCCAATGACAAAGTCGTGGAGCACTGTCGACTTGTCAAAAAGTTATAACATCAGAGTCATTATCAAGGTGACACCTGCAATTCACTGCAATAAAGTTCACTGTAATGTTTGTTCTTTCTCTGAATTCAAATGTGCATATATATATATATATATATAAACGAAACAAAACAACAGACTGCAATCATTCGATAGGAACAAATAGGTCTTCCACAAATATCATATTTAAAATTTGCATAAAGGGCCATCTTCATAGTTATTTTGGCACTATCTCCGAAATCTTCAAGAGGAACCCCTATTGATCATTACATATTCTAATTCACAGAAAAATTTCATGCAAATTAAAAAATAATGAAAAAAAGTCCAAAATTGAGCAGGACCTTCAAAATTATAAAGTTTATTGCGTATAAAAATTGAACTCTGCAGCAGTGTTCGGTGTTTTTAATCATAGATAGTTTTCAAAAAACATCCGAGGTTTTCTTCCAAGAATTTTGGGAATGGTCCTCGAAAGTCGTAATAATCATTGAATTTTGAATAAAATTTGATGGCACATTCAATATTAAACTAATAAAACTGAAATTATGTATACCCCTTGAAGATACTTCATAGTCAGTGCGAAAATGACTATGAAGTATGAAAACGGCCCCGCAAATTTTAAATATTGATTTTTGTAGAAAACGTTAATCCCTATCGAATGATATCTTCCATTTTGTCCTGCTATGTAAATTGTGCAATTGAGGCCGGGTGTTTCGTTTTTAACACTTTATAACACAGTTGAAAAGTGTTTACGACTTTGTTCGTTCTGTCTGTCTGTCAGTTCGCACGATAACTGCCGTAAAAAATGATTTTATCATAATGAAATTTTAGTATGTTGTCCAGACAGTCTGTGGGACATATGGGAATGTAAATGAATAATATCACCCAATTAGTTTGGGATTGAACCCGAGTTAAAAAAGTGAAATACATTGAATCCTATGGTACCTACTTTTTCAAACATGTTTTAAGTGAATTTAAAATTCACAAATGGCTTCGAAAGTTTTAGAAAATATTTAAATTATTCCATAAAATATATATAAAAAAAAATTCAGTGAAATATGTTCGGTAGTTTTTTAAATAAAAGTTAAAATAATAATGACACCCATATTATATGAAGAGATCGCGTGACCCACTTCAAAATAAAATAAGGCATCCATCTTTTTTTCCCAGTGTGAAAATCGTGATTTTAAAAGTTCTTTTAAATTTACATTGAGTGCTGCATTAGTCCTAAAACCGCTTTATTTTTGCGTATTTTCTGTGGATCTATATATTCTGTACCAACTCAATTATACTATTTTTGAGTTTAAATGATCAGCAAACTTTGGATTATTTCCAAAACGACGCCTCATTTTAATGGATGCAGAATGTAAACAAGTGATTGTAGGATGAGTTTTATAAAAATTGCTGAAATTTTTTCAAGCAAAATTATGTAGCTCTGGAGTCTTGAATAAAAGTGATATGAATGAAATATTCATTGCTTTTACATAGACAGCCAGACGATTTATATTTCGATGACGTCATTTGAATAAAGTTCATTTTTTAAGTTTTAAGTTGTCAAATATAATAAGTTACTGTAGTATTGTGATAATTTAAGATATATCAGCACTGAATATAACGTATTTTAGAGATGTTTAAATAAAATTGCATTGCAGTGGAAAATGTTTCATAATCAATGCTTTATGCATTACTGATCTTTCTTGTTTTTTTCTGATGGCTGTACATGAGAATCTTGTGCATAAATGCTGTTAACAACACATTGCTGAACAGGATAGCCATAAATAAAAATGCCTTACCAGTTTTAAAGTAAATTCCTACTCATTAAACAATACTCTACAACTTTATAATTTTCTTTTTTCGTCTATTTCGCTTTATTGCTGAGTTCATTTCCTAACTTAAATTCTCTGTTAGGGGCGCCGCAATCGCTTTTTTTCGATCGGGCATGTCCACTTTTCTATGAATAAACTAATGTGTCATGAACAAATTTCCTCACAAAACCATTGGGGCCTTGGGAATTGTATAAATTTTCCCATTGCTTATGTTGACAAAATATGATTCTAAGCATTATGTAAACAAATTCCTTTTGTATACACATTTCTATCAGTACAAAAGTTCAATTAATCGAGGTCGATTTAGCTGGTATAAATTTGAAATGTTTCCGAAGAATTTAAAACTTTTTTTTTTCTTTGGAAATTCAATTTTTTTAACTAAACAGCGAAATTTAATATTTGTAGATTTTAAAAATGTAAATTAAAATCTGTAAGCATAATTGGGTCTGTATAATATAATATATATTGTTGCAAACATGCAATATTCCCTTTGGCGCCTCGTCTTTCGTCTGTCGCGAAAGCTAGGCGAAGAAAATACAGTCCATGACGTCAGCAAAGGGTTGCCAGGATTTCCCAATTAGAAGATGGGTTTACGGATTTGGCGATTTATCGCCAATTTGGTGACATTCGGAATGTTCCAGAAGCTTCTCGATAGAACGATTATTCTTTGAAATATAGAGATTTCTAGAAGTTTCTATGGAGAGACTATAAATAGGAGTCATCATTGAATCAAAGAGTTCAGTTGACGAGTTGACACAATATACGAGCTACAGTGAACTGTGACTTTTGTAAATATTTTGAGAATAGTAGCTGTTTTGTGAAATTATTTTTGCCAGTATTTTGAGAATAATATCGCTTATTTTGTGAAATGAGTGGAGCATTTAAGTGCTGTTTGATTGTGTATTGTTCCTGTTTACTTTGTGCTTGTGAATAAATGTAAGTTATCCAGAAACTTGAACTCGCTGTCGTACTCTGTGCATACACCCACGGTTCGTAACAATATTATCTACATTATTTTCACAACTATTTTTTTCAACACCCCGCCCCTGCAATTCAAAACAGTTCAGAAAATTTTTATTGCAGTACTTTTTTCTTTTTTTTTTTTTAGGGTGGGGGTGGGGGTTGAGATCATGAAACTTCACATTTTAAAGCCAAAACTATTTCAATAGGTGAAAAATTTTAAACAATATACCTGTAAATCTCCTTGGAAAAATTCATATGAAAAGAATCTGAAGACTATTATAAAACATCTCCCTTCAATAAAAATAATATAATGTTTTGGAATAAAATATGCCTCATCTATTGTCAGGGTATCAAGAAAAGCCATGGATTGGGCAAAGAACTCGTAAAGTATTAAAGTTACCATATATTTTTTCTGTAGTATATTTTTATGTAGTATGTATAAAAAACCCCAAACACTCTGAGATAACTTTAGGGGGCCTGATTCCCTTCTTTAGTGGGGTACAGGGTAGGGGAGATATCTCACTTCCTGTTACAGTCTTTGTACCGGGCTCAAAAAGTAGCAAATTTCAATAAAAAAAGTACGAAAAGTAGAACATCTTAAGAAAGAAGTAATGAGTAATACTGGTTTATGACTTTTGAAAAATAGGAAATTTGAAAAAAAAAATAGAAAATTTCAATTAAAAAAATAGGAAAAATAAAGTAGAACAACTTAAGAAAGAAGTAACGAGTAAGAGATATGGCTCAAATGCTCTTTAATGTCAAATTCTAAGACACATTTAAAGAGAAAGTCTCCAACCAAATGGCTGGTTAATTCCATTTGGCTTCATCATACTAGAGCCACTACCGACTTTTTTAAATATATTTTTATTAAAATCAATAACCCTGGATAAGGTGTGGCTTTTTTTTCATTTACACATTGATGGCATTTATTCTCAACTACTTCCATACAAAAAAAGTTTCATAACATTGATAACACTCTTAATTTTTAAAATACAAAGATCAGAACCAATACTTCATATGGGGAACAAACATTTCTAATCTTTAGAAGAATAATAGGTTATATTTACAAACAAAGAAAACACAAAACTGCAATTCTTTCCCTACCCCGACCGTCTAACCCACCCAAAGATATAAGTTAACTATTTGGATGGCCGAGACAGTGCTACCTAATTTAGACAGGAATACCAAATGGAAGTGACAATCACAAGGGCAATACCATCCTTCCCATCACATCTTGGATATATACCTCACTTCTGTTTCTGACAACAAAAACATCGGCTAACTTGTTTCATCCCCTATATCTCTCGACTTTAATTTCAGTTAAGGTGGGTCAAATCTTTTTTTTTTTCATTTGGGAGCAATTTGGGCAACCAACCACATGTAAATTAGTGGCATATTTATCCTCTTGGTTTTAGGAACATGTACCAATTAGGTCATGCTGATAGGATTGAGTCCTAAAAACTCAAGCTTAGATTTAATTTGCTGTATTTTAATGAAGATTGGGAGGCCATGGATAACAGTGGTTAGTGGTTTAGTAGTTTCTTATTGTTGAGCATTCTATTTTCATGATCAGCAGATCAGTCTGAACAGAATGATAATCCTCAACAGAGTATACCACAACTTAGAAAAAGTCACCAGTATTGGTGAGTTTCCAATCACCTTTTTCTACTTTAGATTTTAACACTTAAAGAACATCTTGAACAGGAAGTGAGATAGCCCCATACCCCATTAAAGAAAGGGGTCAGCCCAACCCCTAAATTGGCTCATTGTCAGGGTTCATTCTAGGATTTCAAAAGGGCAGGGTGCTGCTACCTTCTGAAAAAAAGCACATTATGTACTGAAAAGGGCACATATTTTTAAAAGAGCCCAATTATAAAATTTAAAAAATTACTTTGCCGAAAATACTGCCATGACTTTTGTGTGGCTTTAATAAATTATGAATGAGAAAAAATGTCGCACATTTCTCGATGTTTTGAAAATTTGATAATATATGAAGTGTCATTTTTAAAAGAAGGGTGGCATTTTTTGATGTCAGGGTACAAAACTATAGTACTGGGGCATGCAGGGCAGGTTTTCTAATTTCTGAGGGCAACAGGGCGGGACGCCCCGCGAAAAACACCTAGGATGAACCCTGTTATTGTGTAGTGCCACATTGTAGTTTCCAATACACCTGTATAAAAACAATATATGAAACCTCTAATACTTGAGTTATTCGACTGCTTCTTGAAACCCTGCATATGTTTGAGATAGTCATGGAGATGAGGTTAAAACTCATACTTTCATGGAATTATTTTTTTTTTAATCATGTCTGTATGCATGATACCTCTTAAAGAAATTGAACCTTAAATGAAATCGGGTCATTAGATCAATCACAAACATAAGTGACCTACTGATGCTTAGGAAGATTGGGCCAGAATAAAACTTTCGAATTATTTGAACTTTTTTCTTTCTTTCGAAAATTGAAGACATATTTTTTAAAATTGTTATAACATTTTTAAAAATTAGTCATTTTGTATGTATTTTTTTAATTAAATACACATAAAATCCTTTAAATATTGTAAACATGCACTGTTCTTAAAATATTACATGTTTTAGTTAAAAACATAAAATCATTAAAATTAAATATGCTCACTATTATCAAATCTGTAAAAGCTTTATTATTTTAAACAAAAATTATTCCAAATTTCATCGATATATCACAAATTTTATTTTTCCCCACATGGAGCACAATATCCTCGAAAAAAAAAATTGTGACGGGGTTGAAAATTTGAATTCAAGTTTTTGGTGGAAGAACACATGTGACGGAGAGGACTCAATTTGTTAGTAGTTATAAGGCATTTAATACTGCCTTATGTCATAAGGCAATATTAAATGCCTTGAGCATTCATTACACACATTTCAAACATCCCTGAACTCGAATCGAATGGTTTCGAAGTGATGTGTGTGTATGTGTGTCCAAGAGTCTATGGATGCAATATTTCACAAATGGAACTTTTGAAATAAAATTTGGTATAAATATTACATTAGATTTAACTATTACATTAGACTACCTATTGATTTTAAACGCAATCAAATGTCCAGAAGACCTTCAAATCATTAAACAATCAAAACAACCTTAAATGTTATGTAAATGATCGTTTCTTATGTAATTTTCATTAGAAAACAAATGACAAATTTTAGAATCCTAGCACCAACCGTTCTCAAGATATTACACATTTTTTAAATAAATTTATAAAAAAAAATTAAAAAATTAAAAAAAATTAGTGTGAAATCTGTTCACTTTTCATATGCAATAAATTTGTTAACATCATTCTAGTGGATTTAGTTCATTTCATTCACGAGAGAAGATACTTTGGATAATAGTTTTATATTTTGACTCCTAACAATTTGCCAATAGTCATTTATATATAAGGAACGCTGTTCTCTCAGTTTGTCTGTAATTCTTGACGATAAATTTGGTGAACTTGGTGACTATTATAGCAAAATATTGCTACCTTTGTGATATTTCACCTCAGATTGATGAAAATATAGTCAAAATTACAAAAGTGCTGCTAAATTAATGAAAACAATGCCATATTGATGAATTATGAAAATATTTTAATATATTGACTCTATTGCTTATTATGGATGCCTTCACTATTGATGTTGTCAATTCAGAGATGAGTGAAATATAAGTTAATTGAATACTTTGAAATAGTTTTACATGTTGTCATCCAAAAAAACGACAAATGTACAATTCTGTGTTAACAACATTGTGTCATGGATCCTAAATATATCATTTTTAATACTTTACAACATAGTTGAAAATTGTTTATGACTTTGTTCATTCTGTCTGTCTGTCCGTTAGCACGTTAACTGCCGCAAAAATGACTATCAAAATGAAATTTTAGTATGTTGCTCAGACAACCTGTGGGACCTATGGGAATATAAATGAATAATATCACCCAATTAGTTTTGGATTGAACCCGGGTTGAAAAAATGAAATACATTGAACTCTATGGGGCCTAATTTTTCAAACATTTTTTAAGCGAATTTAAAATTCACAAATTGCTTCGAAAGCTTTAGGTTAATATTCAAATTATCCCATAAAATACATAAAAAAAATTTCAGCAAAATATATTAAGTAGTTTTTAAAATAAAAATTAAAATAATAATTACCCCCTTTATATGACGAGATCACATGACCTACTTCAAAATAAAATATGGCATCCATCTTGTGTCAAAATCGTGATTTTTAAAGTTCTTTTTAATTCATATTTAGTGTTGTATCCGTCCTAAAACCGCTTTATTTTTGCTTAAATTCTGTGCATCTACATACTGAAACAATGCCATTACAATATATTTAAGTTTAAATAATCATCAAACTTTGATAATTACTACAACGAAACCTAATTTTCACTTATGGAGAATGTAAACACCAAAAGATATAGAATGAGTTGTATGAGAATTGCTGCATTTCAAAATTATTTAGCTCATGGAGTCTGCAATATAGCTGACATGAATGAAACATTCATTGATTTTATGCAGAAAACCAGATGATTTTTTCGATGAAGTTTTAAGCATAGAGTTAACTTACTTGTACTTCCATGGTTTTAAGTTTTTAAATATAATAAATTATTATGGTATTGTGATGAATGAAAGGAATGGAAATAAGTTTATGAATGAAATGCTACTTTTATATAGAGGTGATTTATATTTCGATGACGTCATTTGAATAAAGTTCATTTGTTTTCGATGAAGTTTTCAAATATAATAAATTATTGTAATATTATGATAATTTTAAAAATATTACCAAAGAATGTATCTCATTTTAGAGATGTTTAAACCAGGCAATTTATATTTCAATGCCGTCATTTGAATTAAGTTAATTTTTTTCGATGAAGTTTTCAAAGATAATAAATTAATATAGTATTGTGATTATTTTAAAAATATTACCGAGGAATGTATCACATTTTAGAGATGTTTATATAAAATTGCATTGAAGTTGGAAAGTGTTTCATAATCGATGCTTTATGCATGATTGATCTTTCTTGTTTCATCATGAAAGAAATCAATTCATTGCATTATGCATGTGCTACTTATATCAGATTGTTTTTAATCTGATAACAATATATTTATAGATTATCAGTGGGACTGAAATATAAGAAAAATTTACTTTGTTTTCCTATAAATTTGAAACTCATAAAGGAGGGAAAACAAATGTTGGTTGCATCTTATTCTTTTTCTGTTCATCCTTAATAATACATAATTAAATTTTTATAACATCTCAGCTGTCAAAATTCTTAAAATTTTGTTCTCAGGTATTTATTTTACAGTATATATACAGAGTTCCCGCATAAACTTGACATTTTCCAAACAATTTCTAAAAATGCAATAACACAAGCATACTTTACATGTCTCAAGCAAGATTTTATACAACAGATATAATAAAAAATATGCAATCTACTAAACTTTCATATTGTTTACTATTAAAATATTTAGCAAAGTAACAACATAGTCATCATAAACATAAAAATTCTCGAACTACAAGCGAGAAAGGTTAGGTTGCGTTGCAAAAAAATATATGTGACAAATCAGTAGTTGGCAACAATACTCTTTATTTAGTGAATAGAATAAATTACCTAGGTCAGTCCTAAAAAGTATGCGCTACTTAAATATTACCAATAAGTTTCTAAATAGCCAAATCAGTTTCAATTCAAATTACCACGAAATACAAAATCCTTAGTTTAAGCACAAAGAGCACTGCTCGACAAATTTCCGCATAATGCTTCCACACGTTGTCCACAAAAGCAATAAAATAAATAAATAAAAGGAATGATGAGAAGAGTATAGGCTTGGTATAAACCTTCCTATGTGGGCATGTGCAGTAAAAGCCCCCAATAGAAAACATGAATGCGAAGATTTCTGTGGAAGATGTGTTCGTTGATTTGTGATCACTTAATATGATTTCTCAATAATCACTTAAAATTATTTATGAAATCGAAAAATAATTCTTATTAGAATACTATACATAGGGAATTTTTAGCAAAACTATAAAATTAGGCTAATCTTTCTGATGCGAATCAGATAACTAGAAAATGCAATTTACAATGTACATTAAAAATAAATGAAAGAATTGTCCTACATATTTGGTTCAAATATTGTTGGAAAGAACTAATAATATTTTCATTTGATAATAATATTTTCATTGATAATATTTTCATTTTGGAAATTGAGTGGTGTTATCTGTATCTGTATAATTTAAGTAGCGGGCATTTATTTAGGACATAAGCAATGCCCATAAACTTCCCCATTACGGTCTTAGTACTGACCCTGTGACTTTCCTTCTAACTTTTTATGCCATGGTAACTGCATGTATTTTAACAAACGCAGGCAATTCTTCTTGATTTAAAATCATTTCAGGAGTTTTCCAAGGTGAAATCCTGAATCCTACTTTATTTAGCTTATACCATATTCACCTTCCTAACGCACTTTCTCAAGTTTCCTCTGGTATTCCTATAAACTCATCTATCGACCTTCACATTCTCAAATATGCTGGTGATATCGTAGAATTTTCTGACACACAGATTGGCCTTTAGTGCAAAATCAATATGTCTGATTATTCTATGAATCTGACGCTCATTGCCCGTCCATCTAAATAAAACTAAAATTGTTATTTCTGGCAGTAAAGACATATCTCTTCTCATTTAAAATTATTCTGGAACAATACAACTTGAAATAAAGGATTACTCCTATCTGGGAACACTATTTGCCAGAAATGTTAAATTTATTAAATGCAGGGATTTATTTCTGAATAAAGTGATAAGTACTGTTAATAAAGTCTGGCCTAGCATTATAAATGGCAGAATTAATTCCATGAAAGCTCATTTTAAACTTTCTGATTATTATGCTCTAGGCTGCAGCTACATGGGCTTATAATATGCAAAGCTTGGCAAAAAATTTTAATTACTTTTCATTAAAATAATCCGAGGCATTTAAAAAATTACTCCATGACATATTTTGTGATTTGAAACTGGCACTGCTACATTTCTTTAAATATTTATACAAATATTTGAAACTTTGGATGAGTACTTTGAAACTCCTTGATGTACGTTTTACAAAACTATGTTACAATAAAATGTTTCAACTTTTTACCCCGAGGTGCCTTCAACTTCTATTAAATATTGGACCTCGGCTGTTAAATGGATTCTTATTGAAAATGGTTTTCATATTTTTATGGGATTCTTTCCTTCAAGAATATTTCCATATAAAATCATACACAGAATCACTGATTGATACAACTTGATTTCCAAATAGAAATTTATTACTTACTACCAATCAACATCACGGATATTGCTACAAATTTCATAAAATATATCCTATTTCCTAGTTCAGTAAATGGAAACTAATCACACTTGCATATTAACAAAATCAACACTGACATTTTGTAACTAAAGACAACAGATATCAAGAAATATATAGATTTTAAGTAACATAATTCAAAATAAACACATATTATGAATTTAGAACATAGCAATACAATAAAAAAAAATTAAACAAATATACATTAGAGAGAAAAAATGCAAGTATTATTAAATAAGTATTTTTAAAAAAATATTAAATATATTCTTCTATAAACAACCTTTTAAATATATTTTTCTATAAACAAAAATAATTAACACTTCTTTAGGTCTTCCATTTTTTTTTTATTTATGTCCCCTAGCTCAAATTTTTTTTTTTGGCCGATTCGCGAAGGAATAGTGTAGCATGGAGACTCAGCCACTTACTGGAAGATAAGTCATGGGTTCGTCACACACACCACAATTATTTGCACAAATATTCAAGATGGACAAAAAAAATAGATGAATTAGGGCCTTTTTACGGTCTTTCAACAAAAAATAAGACCTTTTTAAAGGCCCTTAAAAACAAAATAAAAAATCAGACCTTTCTAATGGTTTCTCAAGGCCTGTAGGAACCCTGAATATTGATACATCACATTATCACTCACTTAGTCCGTTCAGTGCCTTATATAGTTTTGCATTCCACACCAAAAAATTCACCAAACACTTATATTTCATGTTATATTTATTTAATCTCAATAGCATTTTGATGTGATTTTGCATATATTGTTTTGATCAATAAAGTCACCAAAAGCATCAAATTTCAATTTGTGTAAAGTTAATTCAATGTTAAATTTCCAAGTAATGTATATCTACACAATGCATGTAAAATTTAATTGAAATATGTGCTTCGGTCTTGAGTTATCATGATCATAGCTGAAAGACATACACACACACAGACAGATATATTTAAAAAAATATTCAAAATAAGTTTAGGTGGTTAATATGTACGTGCTTAACTGTTTACTGTGAAAGCCCCAGGCCGTCCGGCTCGTCCAGAGGACTTGGAGCAACAGGATGGACGACCGGGATAACTGTTTACTGTGTAACTTTTGTTTCATCCAAATATGTTTCTGCGTTAATTCCTATTTTATTGCAATATTCATTTTACAAATCAATATTTTTGTAATTGGTAAACATTTGATGCTTTTAAATGTATTCCAAAATAAAATTATTTTTAAATAATTTTATTTTCGCCCTGGCTTGTCATAATAGTTTTTTTTTTAATTTAATTATGGCACTCACTATTATAAAACACAAGATTTGAAAAATTCAAACAGCTTGGTTCAGAATATTGATTAAGTCAATGCAATGTAGTATTGATATGACAGGCAATATTGACATCTAATGTATTACTACAGTGCAAGAATAAATACAGTGCATAAGCTTGCCCATTACTAGTAATGATATTGATCCTGACTGATATATTACTGACAAGCACTTTTAACATTATTTATTATTACTAATCTTAAAATAGTTATACAAATAACATTTTATTTTACACCCTATAGTATATATCAAAGCACTTGAGCCCTCATTTTTTTTTAAGGTAAGTAGCTGAAAATTTTAAAACAATACCACTTCATAATCATATTAAACAAAACTACAAATGACCCACCTACAAATGAGCTCAAAAAGGGTGCAAATGCACAAAACACCACAAGATAAAAAAATATTTTAAAGAATTGTTCTTTCAAATTCATTAAAAATAATTTACATCTTAATTTGGATTGACTTCCACATGATTATTCAACTGACAACATATATGACAACATATTAAATGAATGTGATATTTTTTGTTGCTATAACCACTGATTAGAATGACGTTTAAGTAACTACAAATTACCAAGTTAGGAATAATAAATAATTAAAATCTTCACAAAATTTTTATTTTTAAAAATGCGAAAATGTACATTTAAAATAACCAATAAAAATGATGAAATTAATACGAATTATAATCCATTTTGCAAATCCAATGCTTAATTTTATAAATCAACAAATAAATCCTGAAAAAAAATTATAGCCTTCCTTAAAAAACACTTATCAATGGTGGATTAACCGCTTCCCTTACCAATTTTTTTGAAAAAAAATGCAAAAAATCATCATATTTTTTTATTCCATTATTAAATATAAGGAACTGAAAAAAAACCATAATATGCAGGTTTTAAGTTGAATTTTTAATTTTTTACAGGATTAAAAGCATTTAGTTTCATCATGAGTTTACTATCCCGAGTTAACTCGGGCATTGAAAAAAAGTTAAATATTTGTCTTTGTATGATAGTTTTTGAAACAAGGGACAACACAAAGTGATACCTGGCATTCGGTACACTGGTATCTAGTCTCTTTTCTTATTGGCTTACCTCTGGAATCCCTTTTACGTGAGCATAGAGCACACTGTCTTGTTGGATTTGACTTTTTCTCAGTAGCAGGAATAATATCTGGAAAATGCCTTGAGTTTAGCCTGAGTGGTGAAGGACTAATGCTGGGTCTTCCAGATGTGGCAGAAAATTCGTCACAATGACTTTCTGCAATTAGTTTTTCCACGAGCTCCATTCTAAACTGTTTAGGTGATCGTGTACCTCCTGATTTGCAGTACAAAATGTAGCAATTCCACAAAGCTAAATCCAATAAATGAAAGAAAATCTTCTTGTAATATTTCTTCCCTCTTTTTCTTGGTGTTGAATAAGCAGCTAAATGCTGGTCGACTTTATCCACACCACCCATTTTATCATTGTAATCAATTACGCATTTAGGCCTGGACATTGTCTCTCCCCGTTTGTTTGTCACATCCTGCATTTCAATTGTATGTATTGTGGAAATTAGACTAACGTCCTTTTTATCTTTCCACTTCATTACTGTTACTTTCCCTCTCTGAAATCCAATAATTTCTCCTTTTTGTAATTTCTTTGCCTTTAGATTTGCCTTTTTTCTATTCAATCGGAGTGTTCCACAGACATCAGTCTTCCTTTTGATCAAGGTATCAGCCAAATCTGGTGAGTTGTAAAAATTGTCCATTGTAAGACAATATCCTTTGTCCAGTAGTGGTTTTGCCAGAGTCATGACAACTTGGGCTGACATAGGAAGATCAACGAATGAATTATCGAAATTAGTGCCCTTTCCACTGTATATTATGATATTCCAAACGTACCCACTCTTTAATTCGCACAGCAAGTAACTCTTTATTCCGAATCGCGCTCTCTTCAAAGGAATGTACTGCACCCATCCAAGTCTTCCTTTATAAAGAAGACTTGGATCCCACGTGTCTAGCCCGCCAACAAAACTTGGCAATATTTCTTTCGGCCGAGAAAAAACGGGATAAAACAAATCATACTGACAAATTCTGCTACGCCCGAGAATTCTCGGGATAATAATTAGTTGCAATATGTACGAACCCGAGATAACTCGGGTTAATCAGGGAAGCGGTTAACAACTTGGAAAGCTCCTGACATCAATGTCTTTGCTGATGTAACAAATTACAAAATAAAACAAGGCTGGGACAAAGAAAAACATGAGATAAATTTGAGCTCTATATTTAAATGATTTAATATAAATTCTACCATACAGACATCATATAATTCAGATTAAAGGCCTCCACGGATGCAGACTTGGCTCATAAGCTTAGGCCCAGCTCAACTCATGGGTCAGGACAAATGATATTTCTTTACTGTGGATTTCGGCCAAGTTGTGATTGGGTTCAGATTTTAAAAATTTGAATCGAGTCGGATGTATTCAATGTTTGAAGCATTTATAAATGAAAAAATAGAAATTTATTAGAGTACGAGAAATTATTTACTTCATTCTAAAATAACAATTAAAGAAACTTTTTACCTGCATTCTCAGTGCAAAAATTCAAGCTTTTGACACACTTGGAAAAACATTTCAAGCATGAAGGGGTCAAAACTCAAGAATTTTCATGCTGGGCAGGTAGACTTGAAAATAAGCACTAGCCACAGGTCGATCAAACAATGCAGTGTGATGAATAAACTAAACAACTAACTGGCCACCATTCCCGTCCTAAATTCTATTTTAATCAGAAAATTGCCCAGAAATTTATTAATTGTGCATTTTTTTTCTCCCCAATTTTCATTCCTCCAATTGTATATGTATAATAATATATGTTTATATATTACATATTAAGTATATATAACCATGCTTATCAATTTTACAAAAAATATATGATCAAGTAGCCACTAAACTAAAATTGCTTACTGACCACTTGCTACCAAGTGAAAATTTGAATTTTGAGGTCTATGGGCAGGGCCTGGCTTGGGTTCTACACATTCAAAAGTTTCTTTGGGCTCTGGCCAGATAAAATTCTGAAATTATAGTCAATGCAATTCAGATATAATCAAGAGGAATAATTAAACTAAGCAGTGCTTTGTTTTGAACATGCAAGTCCTTTACATGTTTAGTAATGTTATGACCATTTTCATGCCTGGTTTAAATATTTTTATAAAAGTTCCAAAGTCTATTGAAATAAGAACACATAATTTGATTGCGAATTATTACGAAAAAATATGTAAACTTAATTACAATGCTAAAAAGGTTTTGAATAACTGAATGAAACTTGGCCCTTGTTTGCTCAGAGTCCAAAACTTATTATTAATATATTCAAATAATTAATATATATAGGTATATAGTTATTAGAAATGTACCAGAAAGAAATCTAACAACGAATATTAATGTTTTTATTAAATCACGACTTCCACTGAAAGTTTGAAAATATGTACACAATAGAATTGCATCTTACAATAGAAGAAATCGCGATCACATACTCGGATCTTAAATTTATACCTATATAAAAAAATATATATATCAGTTTGCTTGATATAGACATCTGTTACATCATATACGTGTATGATTGTACTAAATATCACATCATTCAAACGTAAATAGATGAACTTTCAAATGTGCGACTCATATAACAGATTGTTTATAAGTGGAACTGATAATGATATAGTGGTATGCTTTATAACTTATATAGTGCCAATATATCATGATAAGTTTAATCTGATTGCTAATATTTGTCAGAAATAAAACTTGATAACTTGTTTACACATATTATAGTGGAATTTTAGTCAAAGAAATAGTTTTAAGCCTATCAAAATACATGATCATAATAATCAAACAACACAAGAGTACAGAAGCGCCTATATTTGATTCAACTAAATAATTACTTACAAGAAGCAGCGATTTAACAATCCGTTGCCGGCCATCCATTAGTATAGTTAGTTATAAACCAACTAATCCAAAATTCGCTAAAGAAAAGCAGCACATGGGTTGTTTTATTTTGGATACAATCTCATGCTCCGTTTTCATGTTGGTCTATGACGTCACCGGATGGCGGGAACCCGGAACTTCTATTTAATTAATAGATGTTTATCGTCTGCTGTGTTTATCTTTATAGATCCAAGCAACAAACAACGGATCTAATTAAATTATATTAGGCAAAAATTACAAAATACAGCAGCAAAAGACGGAAATAGTTTTGAAGAGAAACAAATCAACACATTTTATATCTCAATTAATCAACGCCATATAACGGCAACTTGAAACTTGCACTTAACCGATATTCAAGTGGCGGCATCAAGCGACGATAATATTAACAATAAATGTTTTAAAAAATTAAAACTAATTTTTTTAATTGATACTAATTTGTAAAAAATAAATGTAGGTAAATATATTAGGAAGACCACAAAATTCTTGCAAATAAAATGTGTTTTTCTTAGGTTTTTTTGCACATAAAGCAAATTTATTGGATTTAATCTTATTGCTTCAAAATCAATATTTCAGTATAAAGTGATTAAATTATTACTTTTCTTTTCAAAATAAAATAATAATTCAAATTGAACGTTCATGAATCATGGAGTTGCAGTGAATGAAGTTCAAAACTCTATATTGCATGGGACCCGTCGCATGTAGAAAACCTTGAGGTTATCAAGTCTCTAGTCGCATCATACGGGTCGCACCGAGTTGGTAAAATAAAACTTAATCAGGCGTTACAATTACTATAGTCTTTGTCTGTTGCATCACCAAACCAATATTTTTATCAACGTATTACACCTGTATTTACTTATATTTTTGACTAAACTAATAGTGAGGTAGATAATTTTGAGGGGACATAGTAAGGTATCGGAAAATTCGCAGGAGGAAATTACATGAGATCATTTATAACTATTACTTAGATATATTATCTTAAATATATAAGTATGTTTATTGTTACATCTTTCCTACCATATATCGCTCAACTTCTGCATTTGGAATAATTTATTGCACTGTTTTAGCCCGCCCACTTTCAGGCTTTGACATCTTCTTTTTGTTCAGGAATAGAAACGTCTGACCAATGCAAATAGATGAAAAGTGTTTTTTCTTTTCACCATCAAACCAGTTTCACAATTTTTGTTGCTCATTGACAGGTTACAGATGGCGTCATCGATTCCCACAAAACTTCAAATGATTCTAGATTTTTTTTTTTTTTGCTTCGAAAATTTTTTGAAATACCACTAGTATCAAATCTATAACAAAAATTCTAGAATCGTGTTCCGTTTCTTCAATGTTTTGTGCGCCTCAGCCATTCTAGTCAGCTCCCCCTGACAGCAAGGCCAAACTTTAACAAAACTTCTTCCAGACAGCCTTGCTGACAGCCTACCCACTGGCAGCAGAAAGCCTCTTGTTCCCACTAACTTGTACTTAGACTAGAGGTCTGTGTTCATACTTATGGTCAGGGACATCTCGAAAGCTAAGCAGTCTATAGGGCTTCCCTGGGTTAGGGAGCCTTGAAAGGAAATATTCCTATAAAGGCTCTGTACTCTGGGTATATCATGAGTGCAATGTCGTATTTTTAAATTCAATTTTAGGGGGGGAAGGGGTCAGTTTTAAATATCAATATCAAGGGGTCCAAGTTCACGGGCTCGGTGCCTTGCCCGTGGGCTTAGTCCCGACCTGGCCCACGGGCCGGGTTCAGGCCACGTTTCATTAAATTCGGGTCGGGTTGGATCGGGTCAAAATAAATAGAAAAGCCAATAGGTACTGTTTACTTAAAAATTAACACTAATATTTTACTTTCAATTTTTTTTCTGTGATTTTAATTTCAATTATTAAATTCCGAATTATTAAAATTAAATAATTTTTCTTAAAGTAAAACTCTTCCATCGATTTCTTTCCGATAACAAATATTGAATGAAAATTTATTTGAGCAAACTGTTATAATTTAAAATGAATATATCGATAAGACGAATTACTGTCCTTGAATTTATTTATATGTGTATTTTCTAAACATCTACCATTTTTAATTTAAAATTATTAAATTTAAAAGATAATATTCATAACTATGTCTAAAAAATATAATATCTATGTATACTTGCGTAGGAAGTTTAATCGCATTTAAATATGTATTTTTAAAAATACTAACAATTGTGGCATATGACATATTTGTTTTGCAACCACTGCAGTCAAGAATATTGGGTGTTGATGAGCTCTAACAAAAGAGCATTGATAACTTGTGAATAAAGCATTTTTTTAAACATAATCTCAGTGGAAAGTCGTTTTTAAATCTGATTTAATTTCTGATATTACCAAACTAAAATAATAAATAACAAGAAAGATCAATCATGCATAAGCATTGATTATGAAACACTTTCCAACTGAAATGTAATTTCATTTAAAAATTTCTAAAATGTGATTCATTCAGTGGTAATATCTTTTACATTATCACAGTACTACAGTAATTTATTATACTTAAATATTTAAAACTGTATCGAAATATAAATCATCTGATTCTTTATGCAAAATCAATGAATATTTCATTCATATAACTTGTATTCCAGACTCCAAAGCTAAATAATTTTGTGTGAAAAAAATTCAGCAATTCTTATGTAATTCATCTTACAATCGCTTGAGATATTTGCATTCTGCATATGTTAAAATTAGGCTTCCTTGAAGAAATAATAAAAGTTTAGGGATCATTTAAAATCACAACTATTGTAATTGCATAGGCACGGAATTTAGATACACAGATAATACACAGATAATATATATGTGTATGTGTATGTACTCAAAGTATTGGAATCGTGCCGAAGATCGGAACTCGAATTTTCAAAGTATCTACACGTTTTGGGACTTCTAGAACACGAAAAAACTACTTTTAGGAAGACGTCTGTGTGTGTAAGGGTGTATCTGTGTATGTTTCTGTGTGGATATTACATCCACTCTAATTGAAAAACTAATGGACCGAATTTCATACAATTTGGTAGGTATGTTTTTTGTGGGAAATCCTGATGTTCATTAGATTATAGTACGATTCGTAATAAAAGAATCTGCCTTCTTTGCGAAATGGCCGCAGAAATTGCCTTTATCCACTCTAGCTAAAAACTAATGAACCAAATTTAACAAAATTTGGAGTATAATATTTCAATAACCTACAAGTGATTTATATACCAAATTTACCAAAATTTTGTATATAAATCATTTGTAGGTTATTCTACTACGATTCGGGAAAAAGGAACGGGCTATTTTTGCGAAATGGCCAGCAAAAATAGTTATATATAAAAATAAAAGACTACGTGTGCTCAATTATACCAATTAAATTCCTATTTTATATGTGATTTTTGACAACAAAAAGAATAAGACTAACCCCATTACTCTAGGACTAGCCGTTCTTGAGATATTCTAGTTTTTTCGCGTTTTCGCTACGCCACCTTTGACAATAAGTCCAGCTATCAAATGAGAACCAAATTTAAGTTTAACGTGTAAATTCAATGTCATTTAAAATACTTATGTTGTGCAGATAAACTCAAATTATCATTGAATAAATAAAGAGAACGAATATGAGTCTGCAGGGAAAGACATGTGCTGTCCACATCAGAATTTTTAACAATATTACACCAATGATTTATAGAAGTGAACGGGGATTATTTTCAGGCCATTTCGAAAAAAATGTATGATCTATATTTAAAGATCCATCAAATTTTTGTCGAATAAAATGTTCAACAAATTTAAGCTGTGTACCAAATTTTAACTCTCTAGGACGTAGGAAAGTGCATTTAAAATGCCATCAATTAAATTTATCATGAAGAGTTATATAAAATTTAAAAAAAATGAAAAATTGTTATCTACCAAATTTATTTTAAAATATGAAGCCACTCCCATATGCAAAACGTTTAAACAAATGGAGAGATATTTATTATATAATATCTCTCTCTTTTCTTTCTGGAAGATATCCCAAAGTCAGAATTTAATTGAACTTGTTTTTTTCCCTATATTAAATAATTTTTTTAATTAAAAAACTACTTAACATATTTTACTGAATTTTTTTTTATATATTCTATGGGATAATGTGAATATTTTCTAAAAATTTCGAAGCAATTCGTGAATTTTAAATTTACTTAAAAAATGTTTGAAAAATTAGGTCCCATAGGGTTCAATGTATTTCATTTTTTCAACCCGGGTTCAATAAAAAACTAATTGGGTGATATTATTTATTTATATTCCCATAGGTCCTACAGACCGTCTGAACAACATACTAAAATTTCATTTTGATAAACTCATTTTTACGGCAGTTATCGTGCTAACGGACAGACAGACAGACAGACAGACAGAATGAACAAAGTCATAAACACTTTTCAACTTTGTTGTAAAGTGTTAAAAACACACTTTGCAGTAATGCTCATTCTTGATTTGTACAAATTTTTCAAATTTGGGTTCTTTTTATTTATTACTATTATATGTAATATAACTTGTGTTTAATTCCTTAAATGTAAATTTGGATCATCATACGGGACAACAAGCTTCAATGTATTGCAAAAAAAAATTCGAGCTAGTCCGCGTTGGGGCTGGCTTTGAATGCTTTCGGGACGGGTTAGGCTCGGGTGAAATATTTAAAAAATTCTTGGGCTTTGGCCAAGTCAAATCTTAATATTTTCGAGCCAGATAAAATTTTAAATTAGACCCATGCAGACCTCTAGATACTAAATAACTGGCTTTTGGTCTTATCTGTCAGCTTCAGGAACCGGAATTTTACCACATTTTCAAACTTTAGGGGAACTTACCCTATTACAGTGACGCAGCAGCCGAAGCACTTCTTTTTGAATTATTGGTTTCTAAGATCTGAAAACTTAATTCATTTTTAACACTTTACAACAAAGTTGAAAAGTGTTTATGACTTTGTTAACACTTTACAACAAAGTTGAAAAGTGTTTATGACTTTGTTCATTCATTCTGTCTGTCTGTCTGTCCGTTAGCACGATAACTGCCGTAAAAATGACTTAATCAAAATGAAATTTTAGTATGTTGTTCAGACGGTCTGTAGGACCTATGGGAATATAAATAAATAATATCACCCAATTAGTTTTGGATTGAACCCGGGTTGAAAAAATGAAATACATTGAACCCAATGGGACCAAATTTTTCAAACATTTTTTAAGCGGATTTAAAATTCACAAATTGCTTCGAAAATTTTAGCTAATATTCAAATTGTTCCATAAAATATATAAAAAAAAATTCAGCGAAATATATTCAGTAGTTTTTTAAATAAAAATTAAAATAATAATTACACCTCTTACATGAAGCGATCACCTGACCATGATATGAAACGATCATGTGACCAACTTCAAAATATAATACGGCATCCATCTTGTCTCAAAATCGTCATTTTTAAAGTTCTTTTTAATTCATATTGAGTGTTGTATTCGTCGTAAAATCTCTTTATTTTCGCTTAAATTCTGTGCATCTACATACTGAAACAACGCAATGACAATATATTTGAGTTTAAATGAGCATCCAACTTTGATTATTTCTCTAACGAAGCCTATTTTTCACTTATGTGAAATGTAAACAGCAAAATATGTAGGATGAGTTGTATAGGAATGGCTGTATTTTTTTAACGCAAAGGAATTTAGCTCATGGAGTCTGCATAGCTGATATGAAAGAAATATTCATTGACTTTACCGAGAGAAGGACGATTTTTTGCGATGAAGTTTTAAGCATAGAGTACAATTACTTATAGCTCCATGGTCTTAATTTTTAAATAAAATGAATTATTATAGTATTGTGATGAATAACATGAATGGGAAATTATTTATGAATGAAATGCTGCTTTTTTAGAGAGAGCCAGGCGTGTTATTTTTTCTATGACGTCATTTGAATGAATTTCAGTCATGAGCATCCAACTTTGATTATTTCTCTAACAAAGCCTATTTTTCACTTATGTGAAATGTAAACAGCAAAATATGTAGGATGAGTTGTATAGGAATTGCTGTATTTTTTTAATGCAAAAGAATTTAGCTCATGGAGTCTACATAGCTGATATGAAAGAAATATTCATTGACTTCACCGAGAGAAGGACGATTTTTTGCGATGAAGTTTTAAGCATAGAGTTAAATTACTTATAGCTCCATGGTCTTAATTTTTAAATAAAATAAATTATTATAGTATTGTGATGAATGACACGAATGGGAAATTATTTATGAATGAAATGCTGCTTTTTTAGAGAGAGCCAGGCGTGTTATTTTTTCTATGACGTCATTTGAATGAATTTCAGTTGTTTTCGATGAAGTTTTCAAATATAATAAATTATCGTGGTATTATGATAATTCTAAAATTGTTACCGAGTAATATATCACATTTTAGAGATGTTTAAACCAGGCAATTTATATTTCAATGCCGTCATTTGAATGAAGTTCATTTTTTTGGATGAATGTTTAAGTTTTCAACTATAATAAATTAATGTAGTATTGTGAGAAGTTTTAAAATATTACCGAGGAATGTATTGCATTTTAGACATGTTTAAATAAAATTGCATTGAAGTTGGAAAGTGTTTCTTAATCAATGCTTTAAGCATGATTGATCTTTCTTGTTTATTATTATTTATTATTTCTTTTATTTATTGGAGAGTAGATGGGTTGTTTTTCTAGTTCAAGGATTTCAGAACTACACACTGACCTTTCTGGTAGGTCGGACGGTCTGGGTTTCAACAACAACACTGAATGAGCCAAATTTAGGGCCAAAAACGGACGGCTGTAAACCAGGAATCCAAGAGATCCCCACTACACACTGAATGGGGATCTCTTGGATTCCTGGTTTACAGCCGTCCGTTTTTGGCCCTAAATTTGTTTTGCTTTCTATTGTAATAAATTTTATTGTCTTGATGTAATAAATTTTAATGTCTTGTTGTAATAAATTTTATTAAATTTTTTTGAATATGTCACTTTAACCATGTTTTATGTCTCTGTAAGAAGTCTAATTAATTTTTTTTTCTTTTTAATTTCTGGTTTTTCAAACTTTGTCTTAACCCTTTAGTCTTCCAACCTTGACCCTTTTCTTTTTCTGTTTTCCCTTTTGTATTTTGTGTTAGGGTTTTTTCCCTTCGGGGTTTTCCCCTCTTTACAATTTTCTGCCTTTTGTCTCTCTTGTATTGCATTGCATTGTACTGTATTGTATTGTTTTTATGTTTTGTTTTGTTGTTGCCAATCTTTTGCTTGTCTTGATGTAACTACCTGTGCTGTGATTCAATTTTAATATGTATTGTAATGTCTTGAATCTAAAATAAAGTTCCCGGCCACACACTTAGCTACAGTAAACCTTCGGGTCTGTCGTGTGGTCTGGGTTTTCAACACTTCAACACTGAATGGGGATTCAGTAGATTTTTTTTCCTTTTTCACATATGTGTTTAAGAAGCATTTTGAAACTTAACAATTTCGGGAGGAAAGTGACCCCTTAAATACGTCCCTGCATTCGGGGGAGGGTGATCCCCCTCCCCTTAAATACGTCCCTGCATGAGTGCAACATAGATAATTCAACTTTTCCCTTTGTTTCATATAATTCTGAATTCTACCTTCAGTCATTTGCAGTTCTTATTTCAGTTGTCTTTCACTTTGTTTTTAAGTATTACAAACTTGAAAAACGTAAAATTTTCATACTTCTTCAACTTGACCTGAAAATTATTTGAAAACTATAAGAGCTTTTATTAATAAAAGCTCTTATAGTTTTATTTGGCAGGCACAAATATCGAATGTTCCATTCGATTTCGTTATGCTTAAGAACCGTGACGTCATAACCTCGCCCACCTACCCTGCACCATAGAAACACCGTGCGTCTGCACGCGCTTGTGGGTGAAAAATCCCCTTCTTTCGAGGTTTCGCAGGGAAATTGAAAATCATTACTTCCTTAAAATCCGAATCGTGCGGCTACTTTTTCTTATTTCTCGACCAGATTGGGCTTGTAAGAAAGCCTGATCGTTGAGTTTTCTAAAAATGTAAACTATTAGTCGAAATTGTCGATACTTTTCCTGACGCGAGGATTTAAAAACGAAAGTTCGTTTTTTTGAGCCGAAAGTGACTTTTGTTCTAAAATCTTAAAAAAATATTAGAATTTGTCCCTGAGATTTGAAATTGATATATTTTTACTCGCAATTATCTGCTCTTTTCGGTCGTGTGATTTGTTTTTTTTCTACGACTTCTGGATGGTGGAGAAAAAAGGGGAAAAGTGGGAAAAAACGGTCGAAATCGTATAAAACATTAAATAACAAACAAAAAAAAAAAAATTAAAATTTTAAAAATCGGTTTTCACGTGTCACCCCCACCCCCCGGGGTCACCGATTGCCAATTTCGTAGCTCTGCGACGCGCAGTCGCTGGGCCTATAATGTATAAGATAGACAAACATTGTCTTTTATTATATAGACTAGCAGTATACCCGTTCTTCGTACGGAATATATACTATAAAGAAACTTATTATTTACAATGTGCAAATTCTTATACTATTCTAAATGTCATTGTTATTCAAAACATTTTATTAAGGTATTTAATTTAATTCTCGGAAAAAGAAGTATAAGAATCTCTATTTTCTCTATACAAAATTATCTTCACAGACAGATCTGAAGATTGAAACATCCTGGTCCCGTTTATAAACAAATGTACAAAAAATATGAAGTTGGATCAATATATGCCATAATGAAAGAGCTATGAAATTGGATCAACCTATGCAAAAATAAAAGCGCTAAAATGATATTAGAAGATTAACCCGTACCAACTTTATTTTGCTTTAACAATTAGCTAAACTCACTATATCAGTTTGAAAAATATTTACCAAAATAAAAAAGATGACTGAAGAAATTGAAAATGTCAATAATTCCCGCAACTCTTTAACTCAAAAGCCGCAATGGATATATATAATCTAGTCAAAAATGTAATTCTGGTAAAATTTATTTTTGTATACCTTTCTTAATTATTTAAATCAAAAAAGATTTAAAAAATATATATATATATATAGTTTTCTGTATTAACTCAATAGATTTAATGCCGTTGCTTAATAAAATATCACTTTTTTTTTTCAAATAAATGTGCGGAAAAAATATCGTCTGCATAATACCATGTCCATGGGAGGTTCGTTTCTTAATATCTCGACAACCCCTGGTCCTTGAAATATGAAACATGGACTCAATTTTAAGTGGGGCTATTCCTAGGCTAACAACAAAATTCCATCAAATTCGATGCAGCCGTTCGTCAGTGATGGTGAGACAAACACACACACACACAGATTTTTAATTACACAGACAGATTTTTAATTTTATACAGATTTTCAATTACACTGACAGATTTTTAATTTAATTTATATTGATTCCTGCTCATTATGCAATGCTCTACAAATTGACTTTTTTATCCTCTGGCTTTGTTGCGTGGTTCATTATCCTAACTTCTTCAATTCTCCACTAGGGGCGCTGGAATCACTTTTATTCAATTGGGAAGGCTCACTTTACTATAGATAGACCTAACGTTTACACTCATAGACCTTTTCTTACAAAGTTATTACTATCCTAGGAATTCTTTATAAGGATGTCATTTATCGTGTTTATAAGTGTATATGCTTATTATTGTGTGTTTACACTACATGTTAAATTCTGCAACCATCCAGTATTGAGAAAATATAAATCATTAACAGATGGAATAACAATGCCCTTTAATTTCATTGTTATACATTGTTTGTAAATCCATGCAATGTAACTACATGGAAGTATTGTTGCAACCAACAAAATGAGCAACAAAAAATGGGGGACTATTGTAGCAATGAAATTGTGAGAAATGTGATATGTTTTCCAATAATCCGGATATCAAAGTAAAAGCATCTTTATATAATCATTACCTACAATATGCACTGGTTTTTCCAGGTAAGTTTAAGAATTATTAACGGGCTGTAATATATACTTTAAAATCAAAGACAACCCAAAAATAGGCTTAAAAGTCTTTTATTAAAATCTCCTTTTTACAACGTAAATTTACACGGCCACAGCGCTTTCGGGTACTATTATGACCTTCATCAGTGGCGAAGTGAAAATAAGTTGTGAACATGTGCTTAAATGTAGGCCATAACCGCCTGGTAAAATTTACATGTAAATCAATTTACATTTTTACATTTTTAAATACGAGGCATTTTAAATATAATTTAATTATAAAATACAAAGTCGTACAAATACGTTTTGTACGTCGTAAAAAGGAGATTTTAATAAAAGACTTTTAAGCCTATTTTTGGGTTGTCTTTGATTTTAAAGTATTAATTAGTTGACGCGTTTTCATGCTATTTTATTAGAACTGTAATATATATACTTATTTAGCAATTACATAATGATCATTCTCCACTTTAAAGTCTTGTGTGTAGAGAGATATACAAGGTAAATCGCCGACGGCGATTTCTCCAAACGCTAGCAGAATTTGATATTACCACGTTGTTCATCAAACGCTATTTCCATTTTCGACTTACGCGAACGACTACGGTTCACTGACATGCATTGTCTGGAAACCACCTGCTTCTTCCTTTTCACATTTCGCGTCACATGTGCCTCTACGCCACTGTAAAATAGTTCCCCTCTCCTCCAATCAGGGTTGGAGATATTAGCAAGGTCTCCTAACTTTTTGATTCTAGTAGTATGTAATTAATTATAATTTTCTAAATATTAATTTTACAAGATTATGTTGGGGCTCGTTACAGATATGCTTTGCTCCCCCCTGCATTGCGGATTTTCGCAATATAGTTGTTCCGTCCTTAATCTGAAGAGTAATAAATAACTTTTATTGTTTATTAAGTAATTTCAAAAGAGGAGAGACACCATTGCTGTTATTATCACTGAACAGCTTTTTAACAAAATAACCTTCAATGGAGATAAAACTCCTGTGGATGAAACGCTTGAAAATGCCATCACGCTTTAAAAATTATATCTAGGTGTCGCTCTTGTTAGTAAAGTAGTCGCTATTGTTAGTTGACACAGGTGTAGTCTTTAGTATACATTTATATGGTAAATAGCCTAAAATATTTACTTAAACTGTACATTTTATAAAAATAAATTATAATCGCAATGAAAAGTGGGAATATTCCTACGTATTCAAAATTATTTTACCTTTCAATTTATTTTTATCTCTATATTTGTATTCTATCCTACAACTATGAAAAATACTAGCTAATTATACTCACAATTAGGGAAGACTTATTTTTAAAAAATCTGATGTGGACAGCACATGACTTTCCTTATATAATGCAATGAATTTACTACTTTTACAGTAAAACAATAGATTATTTTTATAGTAGTTATTTATATTCTTTCCAAGATACTGAATTTTCGTCAATGAGTCATCATTTTCCATGTCGTCATCATCAATGTAGAAAACCCAGACCACACGACCAACGTCATCATCAATGTGTCGATATTGATTTAGCGTTATTTTTATCCATTTGGCGAGTTTTTCACCAAATTCTCGCCAAGCGTTATGGACGAAGAAATAAGTTATAGCAGATAAATGACTATTGGCGTTCAAATACAAAAGTTTTACTCAAAGTCTCTTTTTTCATGTATGGAACGAGCTAGATCCACGAGAATGATGTCACCCAATTGATCGCATGGTATTACATATGAAAAGTCAACATGTTTCTCAATAGGAAATATATATTTTTTTTATTTTATATGACTTTTTGATAATTTTTTTGAAAAATGTGAAAAAATCTCGAGAAAGGTTCATGTTGGCGTTTTAAAATTTATGTCAATCGTTTTCTAATGAAAAATTACATAAGAAATGTCTATTTGTGTAATTTATTAGCGGTTTTGATTTTTTGACGACTTTTTCAGAAATTCATTCGAAAATTTAGGGGGTTCTGAACATTCGATTGCATATAAAAACAATAGGCTTCCAGTGTTTACGGATTGTGATTTTTGTACCAAATTTGGTTCGAATCTGCCCATTCGCTCGCCAGTTATTGTCCACGCACACGCACACACACACGCTTGATTCGTGATCAGGGATGCTTGAAACGTGCTCTCCCGTCGAAAACTTGAATTCGAATTTTCGACCCCGTCACAATACTTTCCTTATACATTGTGTACCTGTATATAAGGAAAGTAATAATCAAAAATACATATACTAAATACTACTCCCATGGAGTTAGAAAGAGGGCGATAAAACTCCTATGGATGAAATGTTTGAAAATGCCATAATGTTTTGAGAATTATATCTAGGTGTCGCTAGCGTTAGTAAAGTGGCTGTTACTGTTAGTTGACACAACAAAAAGGAGTAGTCATTAGTATATGTATTTTTGATTATTTTTAATTAACCAGTATTTTTACTTTCCTTATATACATAATGTATAAGGAAAGTATTGTGACGGGGTCGAAAATTCGCATTCGAGTTTTCGACAGGAGAACACGTTTCAAGCATCCCTGATCACGAATCAAACATTTTTGATGTGATGTCTGTATGTGTGTGTATGTGTCAGTGAGTCTGTGGAGACGATAACTGACGAACAAATGGACCGATTCGAACGAAATATGTTACAAAAATCACAATCCGTGAATACTGGAAGCCTATTGTTTTTAAATGTAATCCAATATTCAGAACCCCCCAAAATTGTCGAGTGAAATTTTGAAAAAATCATCAAAAAATTAAAACCTTTAATAAAGTTACGCAAATAGACATTTCTAATGTAATTTTTCCTTAGAAAACGATTGAGATAAATTTTAGAACGCTAGCATGAACCGTACTCGATATATTGCACATTTTTTAAATAAATTTTTTAAAAAATCCCATAAATTAAAAAAAAAAACATTAATTATTGAGAAACATGTTCACTTTTCATATGTAATATCATGCGATGACGTCATTCTCGTGGATCTAGCTCGTTCCATTCATAAGAAAAGATACTTTGAATAATACTTTTGTATTTGAACGCCAATAGTTATTTATCTGCTATAAGAATAGCTTATTTCTCCGTCCATAACGCTTGGCGAGATTTTGGCGACGAATTTGGCGGAATATCGCCAATTTAGCGACTCTTTTAAATGTTGCCAAATTAACGAAAATCTCGCCAAATGGATAAAAATGACGCTAAATCAATGAAAATGACGACTAATCGTCCAAAATTCAATATCTTGGAAAGAATATAAGTATCTACTATAAGAAAAACTTATTTTTTTACTGTAAAAGTAGTAAATTCATTGCAAGGAAAGTCATGTTTTGCCCACATCAGATTTTTTCATAGTTGTAAGATATAGCTCAGAACATAGGGAGATAAAAATAAATTGAAAGGTCAAATAATTTTGAATACGTAGGAATATTCTTTATTTTTTCAGTTTATTTAGTAGAATATATTTTCAGTTCATTATTTATTTTTTCAATGCTAGTTTTTCGAAAACAGATAAGAAAAATTGCTGAGGTAAAAAACTGTTAATGTTATCCATTATGCTTGCTCTACGTACACGATCTTGCAAAGAAATGCACTTTTTTCTAGAAGATATTTTTCTGGATTGTTTCAGCATCATACCAATGAAAAGTGGGACCATGATGTTAGAAAGAAGGAGATAAAACGCCTATGAATGAAACGTTTGAAAATGTCCTAATATTTTGAGAATTATATCTAGGTGTCGGTAGTGTTAGTAAAGGATCTAATATTGTTATGTTGACACAGCAGAAAGTCGTATTCAGTATAAGTACTTTTGATTATTTTTAAATGAAGGGTTCTCTCATTATAAGTATAATGAACCAATATGTTTTCATAGTTGTAGGATACAGTATAGAATATAGTGAGATAAAAATAAATTGAAAGGTAAAGTAATTTTGAATACATAGGAATGTTCTTTATTGTTTCAGTTCTAACGTGCATTGTACTCTTAATTTATTTTTATAAAATGGACAGTTTAAATAAATAATTTAAGCCTTTTTGCCATAGAATTATATATATATATGTATATATATAATGCATGCTACTTATCTGAGCCCAGCGCCACCTGAGTGATTCTCCCAAACGATCTGGGCGTTTTCTTAATAAAGATTTAACTCCTTATTTTTACCTCCATCCTTTCAGTAATGAGAGAGTTATCATTTATTTCCAATAGAGGAAAGAATAACCTATAACATCCCTAGTGGGTTTATGAATTCATAAATTGCTTGCTCGTTAGAATTTGTGACCTATATAAACTTCAATCAATTTCACTCATTACTTATTTTTATTGCGGCCTTTTACTATTTTACATACATAATATAGTGTATAAGGGAAAGTATTGTGATGGGGGTCGAAAAAATGGAAGAACATGCTTCAGGCATCCCTGATCTCGAATCGACCGTTTTTGAGGGGATGTCTATGTTGTCCGTGAGTCTACAGCAGTAATATCTCAATAGTGAATGGAATGTTTCAAACAAAATTGGGTACAATTATTAGAATCGGTAAATACTGGAACCTTACTGATTTTAATCGTAATCGAATGTTCAGAAGACCCTTAAATTTTGATCACATTTTTTTTAATAATGTTACATAAATACGAGTAATCATTTCTTATGCAAATTTTCATTAGAAAACGAATGGCACACACTTTAAAACGTTGGCATAAACCGTTCTTAAAATTTCGAAAAAAAATAAATAAATATCAACTATCGTAAAATATGTTGTTCAGTTCTCATGTGAGACATTGGTTAATATCATTCTCGTTGACCTAGTTCATTCCATTCGCGAGAGAAGATTATTTATGCATTAGTTTTGTATTTAAATGCCCAACATTTCGCTAATAATCATTTGTTTATATATATATATATAATAAAAATAATTTGAAAATCCAATGATAGAATAGAGAAAAGTTGTAACTCCAAAAAACTCTGAGAAGAAATATTTAATACTTTAATATTTCTTTTTGTAAAGTATGCCTACATAATAAAAAGAAATATTAAAGTATTAAATAGAAAATCATCAATCATGTGGAAAATAAAATGAAAATTTCTAGTCATCAAGCTGAAGATAAACAACAAATATCAATGGAGTGGATTCGATAATAGAAAATCAAATAAAATCCAAACATTAAAGCTATACATGTGGATAAGCACTAGGCCTAAATAAATTGTTCATTCCAAAAAATTATGTGTCAAGTCCAAGTATTTAATCAAAATGAACACAAAATCTGCATGTTTCTGAAGAAAGAGATAGATAATATCTATAAACTCTTTCTACTTGGACTATATGCAGATATAAGATTGAAAAATTATATAGGAAACAAGAATACCTGAAAAAAAAACACTGCATATATCAGGAAAATTTTTAAAAATTGAAGACATTTTGCTACAGTTTCTATTCAATGCTGTGCATTAAATATATCCTAAAGAGTGGACTTATGCTGATAGAGAAAGCTAAAGAGATTTCATTAAAACTGAATGTCAAGGATGCTAGTTTTTTAGCAAGATGGCCCCATAAATTTAAATTACAGCATGGAATTTTCTGTAAAGTGATAAGTGAGGAGTTGAAATATGTTCCATCAGAATCTGTTGAAAATTGGTATGTGAACACAGAAAAATTTCAATAAATGACCAATCTCTGGTATATATAATACAAGTATAATAAAAATTCTTCAATTATATATATATATATATAATTTTTATCCCATTAGCTTCACCTTATAATAGACTTGTTAGTAACCATCCTATGCCACAGCTCTGCAGCAGGCGTGCCGCACAGGTCCCATCCGATAAAGGCGGCCCTCGTCCAGGCCCGCCCTAGCGATAAGTCGCCGAAACGGGATGACGCGAAGAGGGGCCTGGACATCGGCCTGCAGGTCAAAATCCCGACCGAGAAGAGCAGCGACTCAGACATCAAAGAATCGGAAATGAAGGACGATCTGCTGCAGCAACTCAGAAAGGAGATTGCTGGGGGGAAAAACGAAGAGATCTTAGAGAAGCTCTTGGACGTGGAGGAGCCGCCCAAAAGGTCTGTTCTTGATTCATATTATGCCATATACAGTATTCCTAGGACCCCAGTCACATTGCAAGGAAACGTCCATGCGTGTACTCGTTAGCTCTGACTATGGTAAAGTGACCCTGACCGAACGAAAAAAAGAGATTGCAGCGCTCCTAGCGGAGAATTAAAAAAAGCGAGGATATCCGAACTTTGCAACTAAGTTAGCGTTCTTAGAAAAGTCCTCAATGACGCCAATAACTTTGTAAGGAAGCGTCCATCATGCGTGTATTCTTTAAATCTGGCTATAGTAAAGTGACCCTGACCGAACGAAGAAAAGGGATTGCAGCGCCCCTAGTGGAGAATTTAAAAAAGAGGATATCCGAACTCGGCATCCCAGCTAGGACACCGATATCTTTATAAGGAAATGACCATGCGTTAGGGCTATCTTTAGTAAAGTAGTTCTGCCAGAGCAAATAAGAGATTGCAGCGCCCCTATAGTGGAGAATTTAAGAAAGTGAGAATATTCGAACTCTGCAACCAAGTTAGAGTTCTTAGAAAAGTCTTCAATGACGCCAATAACTTTGTAAGGAAGTTTGTTTCCTAACTTTTTAATCATGCGTGTTTTCGTTAGGTCTGTCTGTAGTAAAGTGATGCTGCCCGATCAAATAAAAAGGATTGCAGCGCCCCTAGCAAAGAATTAATAAAAAGGAGGATAACCAAACTCGTAACCCAGCTAGAATTCCTAGGAAAATAAGGAAAAACCATGCGTATATTTGTTGGGTATATCTGTAGTAAAGTGACTGTGCTTGATCCAATAAAAAGGATTGCAGCGCCCCTAGCGGATAATTAAAAGTTAGGATACAGAACTGGGTAATTAAGCGAGATATAGACGAAAGCCAATTACAAAGTGGTAGAGCATTGTCTAATGAGTAGAAATCGACACAAAAGAACAATCGAATCGGCACAATCGATCAAAAGAACAAAACGCATATATGGGAGGCAATAAATACCCCTACTCGTTTGATATAACTACTCTATAACTTTGTCTTTTTCCGTCTATCTCGCTTGGTTTCAGAGTTTGTTTCCTAACTTTTTAAATTCTTCGCTAGGGGCGCCGCAATTCTTTCTATTCGATCGGACATCGAATCTACAAAATTCATAAAATTTCTAGACCTCGCCAAAAGTCGCCAAGTTGGCGATATTTCACCCAATTGTTAATCAAGGTCACGGAATGCCATGCCAAGGTCAAACGACCCAGACCTTCAAATTATAATAATGGCTTTCTATTACATATTTGTAATAATGTGATGTGACTTCCGTTACATACAGTGTTTCTTTCAGGACTTTTTGGCCGGGGGGGGGGAATGAAACTTTAGGGGGCAAGTTTTCTATTTGCCCTATATAAATATATCTAAATGCTGTGTCACATAAAAAGAAACTAGGTTTCATAAAATGTCTCCGGGGGGGGGGGGCGAATACTCGTCTCCGGAGGGCTTCGCCCCCCCCCCCCCCCGGAGATATGCCTGAAAGAAACACTGATTACATACCTTGCAGAGTTCACTTGACAATAAGAGTTGACCCAGCATCTCAATGGCAGAGCGTCGACTGACCCGTTGGATAATTCAGGCTTCGATTCCCGGTCGGGATAGCAAGGTTCTTTACAACCTGTTACATTTCTTTCAAGATTTACTTTAAGATGTTTCACATCAAAAATGAAAATTCAAATGGGGACGCACACTCCACTATTTTATTAAATATTATGCTAAGTTTAAGTTAATTATTCCCCCCCCCCTCTCCCAGAAAATTTAGAGATCCCACTAAAGGTATTCCTTTGTTATTTTAAGTGACGGTCCCAGATACCAATAGAGAATAGACACTTGACGTCACAGGGACCATTTCGTCCTTACGTTTCCAAAACAAAGGACTCGTTTGCTTAGCAGTATGGAAAATTTCATTGTTTCTGAATTAAAAACGGCTATTTTAGAAATTTACATTCGTTAAACCGCTCAATTTAGTAAGATATATTTAAATGTATCTTCTTGGATGGATATTTTTAATGAACCGGAAAATAAAATATCCACTTTCATTAAAATACATACAGGTTTGTTTGTTTTAAGAAAAATCGTTATATACCTTTCCCTTCTGGCTCGCAAATACATTGCAGAATTGGCTAGTCAGTGTACACATCTTTAAAACGCTCGTGAGTGACTAGGGTAAAAATGAGTAGTAGTGTACATTCACTTAAAATCACTCAAAGTGCGCTTTAGCAAATGAAATCTTTTAATATATATTGTTATTCAAGTATTCTAAATAACTTGTTTTCATCACAAAGATAAATTTCGATGTTTAATGGGTTTAGTTTCAATTTTTATGGGCCATCATCGTCCGTTTACCATGACACGCTATGGAAAAAAATAATGCCCTTACGTTTCTGCGCATTTAACTACGCAGGTTGTTTATGGACGCTCGTGCCTATGCTCTATAGTTTTTAACACTTTACAACAAAGTTGAAAAGTGTTTATGACTTTGTTCATTCTGTCTGTCTGTCTGTCTGTCCGTTAGCACGATAACTGCCGTAAAAATGACTTAATCAAAATGAAATGTTAGTATGTTGTTCAGACAGTCTGTAGGACCTATGGGAATATAAATGAATAATATCACCCGATTAGTTTTGGATTGAACCCGGGTTGAAAAAATATATGCAGAATGAGTAGCAATATATGCAGCAATATATGCAGAATGAGTTGTATTAGAATTGCTGTATTTCTTTAACACAAAATCATTTAGTCCATGGAGTCTGCATAGCTGATATGAATGAAATATTCATTGATTTTACAAAGAGCAGGACGATTTTTTTCGATGAAGTTTTACGCATAGAGTTTAATTACTTGTAGCTCCATGGTCTTAATTTTTAAATAAAATAAATTATTATAGTATTGTGATGAATGACATGAATGGGAAATTATTATGAATGAAATGCTGCTTTTATAGAGAGAGCCAGGAGTGTTATTTTTTCTATGACGTCATTTGAATGAATTTCAGTTGTTTTCGATGAAGTTTTCAAATATAATAAATTATCGTAGTATTATGATAATTCTAAAATTATTACCGAGGAATGTATCCCATTTTAGAGATGTTTAAACCAGGCAATTTATATTTCAATGCCGTCATTTGAATGAAGTTCATTTTTTTCGATGAAGGTTTAAGTTTTGAAATATAATAAATTAATGTAGTATTGTGATAAGTTTTAAAATATTACCGAGGAATGCATTGCATTTTAGAGATATTTAAATAAAATTGCATTGAGGTTGGAAAGTGTTTCATAATCAATGCTTTAAGCATGATTGATCTCTCTTGTTATACTTTTCCAGGATGCTTCTGAAACCGGCGTTCGAGTGCGACGCTTGGGAATCAAAGACTCGCAGTTGTATTCTGGAGAGGAACACTGGAGATACGGTCACTTTCTCTCTGTCCACGGGGAAGGTGCACGGTCGACCCGATGTCATCTGGAAGAAGGAATTCGCCAAGAAGGACTCCGTCCTCAAGAAGGAGTACGTTATAGATCCTAGTGAGTATTAAAACGCATGCGTTTTTCAGCAATATTCCATTCTCCAGATGAATTGTGGGGGTTCTCCAATTGATATAACAACAGAAAGCATGATCATACTTTTGTAGGTACATCCTTATTGGCTAGTGTAGTCCAGTGTTTTATAAACCTTTTTTTTTGGTCGTGGAACCCCTTTTGAAATTTATTTAGATGGCGTAACCCCAAAATGAGGAAAATTCCAGAGTGGTCCAAAATACGCATACAAAATTTTAAGCATTTTTATAATTTAAGAAAATTTACACGAAACTATCACGTCACGGTACCCCCTGGAATATTGTTACGGAACCCCAGAGTTCCGCGGAACAGGTACATCCCTATTTGTTAATTGTAGTCCAGTGTTTTCCAAACTTTTTGGGCCGTGGAACCTCCTTTTGAAATTTAATTGGATGGCGCAACCCCGAAATGAGTAAAAGTCCAGCATGGTCCAAATGATGCATGCAAAATGTGACGCATTTTTTTAATTTAAGAAAGTTTACACGAAACGAACACGTCATGTAACCCTAAGGTTCCACGGCGGAACACTCTTTGGAAAACACTATGTCTCTACGTTAAACGTGATGTCACATAAAAACCATTCATCTATAGATATGGCAGAAGGCATGGTCGGACAATTAGCCTTTATATGCTCACTATCACTACCTATTCCTCCAGGGTTTTTTGTTTGTTTCATTTTCCCATGATGTATACATTAAGAAGGTGGTTACCAAAGTAACAGAATGGCTTTTGAATATCAATTTAGAATGCTTTTCTTTTAACTTCCCTTCGCATCGTCTATCCAAATTCGAATCTCCACATTCGAATTTTCGAAATATTAGATTTCTCCGTTGACCTGGGTGTCTGATACGGATTGAATGAAACCTAATACGAGATTTTGAGTCGAGTGAAAGTGCTCGATCATTTTGAAAAATGATTTTGAGTGTTTTGATTATATTCCTCACACAGTCGCTTTTGAATAAAATTTTCGAACTTTTCGATTCTTTCCTCCTTAGTCTCGAAGCTAAAATGGATCGAATGCCACCAAAACCAAGATTCTTAGAAAAAGTGCTCAATAATTTTGATATGTCGCACAATTAGTCCGTCAGTTCAATAAATATTATTAAGATATGAGTAGATTTTTTAATATTTATTTTAGAAATTGTCCAGTGTTAAAAAATCTATCAATATAGGTAGAAACGTACATGGTACTAAAACTAATTCAACTGTCTTATAAAAATGGCACGTATTTCCGTATGAGAACACAAGGTTTCTGCTGCTCACAAGTCGCAACATAGCTTTACACTTCAAGACAAACGGTTAAATTCGAGGACATTTTGTGTCTACATATTTGTGAGGATAAGGTTCCAAATTCGAGAACTGTCCTCAAGACTCGACGACGTCTGATCACGTTACCTATGGAGCTAAGTGTTTTCAGATTAGCTACTGAACATACTACTTTATAACTGGACGGAGCTCAGCAAGTGTCAAAATGTGTTGGAAATTGAACGTCATATTACTTGGTTGCTCTTCACTACAACCCCTATAAGAGGCATGAGCGCCCACAGGAGAGGGCAAGAGGGGGAACTCTCCTCCCCTAACGTTTAGGGTCACAAAGTTGGACACCAAGCTAGTCGATGTTGTACATTTTATCCTTGAGTTTGTCCCCTCCTGAGAAAAGTTCTATAAACGCTCATGTACAGTAACTCTTTATAGTAGCGTACTTTCTTACTTGTACTTAAAGGAAAATTTGTTCCATACGCTGTGCATTCTGGGAGCGCAATGCATTTTGGGTCTTAACAGAACAGTGGTAAGCCTTATGATTGAAGGTACCTGTGAAAGATATCAAATTTCCGATGTAGGGGGCAAATATGTTATACACGGTCAAGTCCTGAGCGCTCACAGAACTTTTTCCAAGAGGGGGGTACCACTGATATCAGTGAGAGAAACTCGAGGATAAGAAGTACAACATTGACTAGCTTGACGTCCACCTTTGTGACCTTGAACGTCCAGGGGGTGCCAATTCTTGCCCTCCCCTATGGACGCCCTTGAGTTCAGTCACAACAGAGGTTAGTGCGATTAATCATAATAGCTCCATTGCACATTAGGAATTGAATTGGAAGCTTGCCATGACTGACCAATACATTGATGAGTCCGCAACGAATTATTTAGCTACACTGTATATACACAATCTAAGCTAAACTAACCTTTTTGGATGTGGTTGCATGCTTTATAATAGCTGTACTTTCCTTCTAGAGACCCCTTCCCGTAATCTAGTCATCGGCAGACGAGGCTATGAGCTTCGGATTAGCCCCATCACGGAGCTAGACGTCGGCGACAATCATTTTTCGGCCTCCTTCGTGGCTAACAGTAGTACCCCTTTAGCAAAGGTCAACTTCAAGATCCGCATCGTACCAGAAGGTAAGATCTGTCCGTAGACCTTTAAATAATAAAACGAATTTCACATAAAGGTAAAAAACAAATACCGTAAGAAGATGAATCATTTACTTATCTATATACATAAAATTGAAAATCTGTCTGTCTGTATGTTTGTCTCATCTCGTTCAACGGCTGAACCGATTTTCATGAAATTTCGTGGGTGGCCTTGGAATAGACCCACTTAAAATTGAGTCCATGTTTCGAGTTTCTAGGACCAGAGGTTGTCTAGATATTAATTAAAAACGCACAGTTAAATCTCTTATAGACATAGCATTATGCAGACGATATTTTTCCCCGTAAATTTATTTGAAGAAAATGATATTCAAACGGGTGATGACAAATTGTAGACGGGTAACCTTCGACTAATACACGTATATGTTTTCTAATATTCCAGAATATAAGTTGTACGGGCATATATATATCTTCTCATACAATTTTAGAGCTTTTATTTTGGCATATATTGATTTAATTTCATATTTTTTTTGTAAATTTGTTTACAAGCGGAACCAGGATATTTCATTCCTCAGATCTTTCTGTAAAAGTAATTTTGTATTACAAGAACAGAGATTCTTAAACTTCGTTTCAGGAGCTTTAATTTAAATATTTTAATAGAATGTTTTGAATAACAATGTCATTTAGAATATTATAGAAATTTGCACATGATTGTGAATTTTAAGCTTTTTTTTTTTTTTTATATTACATACTCGGTACGAAGAACGAGATACTGCTAGTTTTCAATATAATCTTCCAATAACTTAATACAAGCAAAATATACTTAGTGTAAAGGATAAGGATAACCTCAGCAACGTACATAAGCACAAAAAACACAATAATGCAGCATACGGCTGTTTCGATGATACGCTGGATCCCCTTCTTCAGTGTAAGAGAACCAACAGTTTTAGTAATTTAGTGAATGACTACTCCACTTTTGTTGGCGGCCTGGCGGAGTGCCCTGTTAATCTTTCCATTTTCTTCGTTCCATTTGGGGCTCTTATGTGTCGTTTTAACTCATTTTTTGTCTTGTTTATTTTATTGGTCTCATTTGCTCTTGTTCGGACTTACTCGTCTTGCCGGGATTTTCCTGTTGTATTTTGGCGAACGCCACTCTTTGTGTTACTTCTCGTTTCGGACTGGCTAGATTGTTCTCTTTTCTGCTTTCTAATTGGCTCTCTCAAGTGAGCTCTTAATCCAGGTCGGGTATGTAATCCCCTCTGTTTCTTCTATTTGTGCTCATTTCTCTTTTTGACTTTGGTTTTGTTGGTTCTCTGGCACTAACGAATGGAATTCAGCGTATCTTCGAAACAGCTGTATGCTGCATTATTGTGTTTATTGCTCAAGTTGCTTAAATTTTAAGTTGCTCAAGTTTTCCTTAACTTAATACAACATATTTTTTTCTTCTAAACTATTAAATTACAGACAACCAACATAACTTTAATAAGTCATTTAATAAAACTCCTTTACTCGGCGTACATAAATTACCAAAGCCAAAGCGCTTTTGGGCATCACCATGTCCTTCATTAGTGGCGAATTCGCCACTGATGAAGGGCATGGTGATGCCCGAAAGCGCTTTGGCTTTGTAAATTTATGTACGCCGAGTAAAAGAGTTTTATTAAATGACTTATTAAAGTTATGCTGGTTGTCTTTACTTTAATAGTTTATTAAAGTTGACTTGTATCCATTTTTTTTTCTTCTTCTTTAAAATTGCTGTAAAAGCAGCGTTTTGTGCTATCGCTGTCAGCGTATAGTTTACGTTTATCCTTTGCTTATGAGCTTCAATAAAAGCAGAATATGTCGAATGCTGCACTGGCCACAAATGAACATACCATGTGGCAAAAGAGTTAAAATAAGATATTATTCGCGATATAGCAACTTTCTGAAAGTTCCTAACATATAAAGACTCTTCTCCTGGGGTCAGGGGTATGTATATACAGTGTTTCTTTCAGGACTCTTTGGTCGGGGGGGGGGGGGGGCGAATAAAATTTTAGGGGGCAAGTTTTCTATTTGCCCTATATAAATATATCTAAATGCTGTGTCACATAAATAGAAACTAGGTTAACATAAAATGTCCACCGGGGTGAGGGATGCTCCTCCCCCCGGATGTATCATCATCATAACTCATCGTGCCTAGTGGCACAGAAGGCCTTCAGCTTGCGTCTCCACGCTGGTTGATCCTGTGCCGCATTCCTTGCTTCTGACCAGCTCGCCCATCCCATCCAATTTCTGTCCTGCTCCACCAGTCTCCTCCAAGTAAGCTTGGGTCGACCCCCGAGATCTTTTCGTCGGAGGTATGCCTGAAAGAAACACCGAGTATAGAGAATGGGCACCATCGTAGATAAGCAATCTACGTAAGTAAACGGACCTACATAGTAAACGGACGATGATGGCCCATAAAAATTGAAACTAAACCCATTAAACCTCGAAATTTATCTTTGTGATGAAAATAAGTTACTTAGAATAGTTGAATATCAATATATATTTAAAGATTTCATTTGCTGAAGTGCACTTTAAGGGATTTTAAGTGAATGTACACTACTACTCGTTTTTACCGTGGTCACTCACTGACGTTCTAAAGATGTATACATTCACTAGCCAATTCTGCAATGTATATGCGAGCAAGAAGGGAAAGATACAGAACGATTTTTCTTAAAAAAAAAGACTCGTGTATATATTTTAATGAGAGTGAATATTTTATTTTCCGGTTCATTAAAAATATCCATCAAGAAGATAAATTGAGATATATCCTACTAAAATGAGAGGTTAAACGATTGTAAGTTTCCAAAGTAACCGTTTTTAATGCAGAAATAATGAAAATGTCTACTGATTTGATAAAATTTGAGCCTTAGTCAGGGGTGTCCAGAGGGTTAAGCATTCCTAGCGACCGCCAGGGGCTTCAAAATTTTGTACATTACTTTTATTAGGCCTTTCGCATTTTTTAAAAAGATTTATTAGTGTATTATAGTTAATCCAACGTTCCCTTGTGATTTATATAATTATGCATTTTATCATGAACTATTTGTGTATCAGGTTACACTTGTCTTTACAACGCTATGGCTAAGACCTTTGTAGTTGGAAATATAGAGATCACTAGACTATAATCCCAAGCGTGCGCCCTCTATTTTAGTGTTTTTATCATAGGTTCTGTAAGCATTTTATTGTGGTTGCTATGAGTGTCAATATTTTTATGATTTCAGGAAAGCTTAATAGACCCTCAGCCTATGAACATTTGCATAGATAAACAAAGTCCCCCCCCCCCCCCCAATAATAATAATAATGAATCCGTATTTATTTTTGAACCAAACATAAACACTTGCCGGATGATCGATTTTTAAGCTTAGCCATTTTCGGATTTAGGACATTTCACTGTTATTTTTATTCATATGGAACCGTTCACGAAAGTTCGCTTGGGGCCGTAGAAAACTTCGCGATGCTATCGTTCTTGGTAGTTCAGTTGTCAACAAGCCCATCTTTCCTTAAGAACGCAATAATAAAAATGACATTTACTTTGATGTAAGGATTGATAAATTTCCACAGAAATATCAAACAAAAAATCTGATGTGGACAGCACATGACTTTCCTTATATAATGCAATGGATTTACTGCTTTTACAGTAAAAAAAAAAAAAAAAAATAGGTTGTTCTTATAGTAAATACTCATATTCATTCCAAGATATTGAATTGTCGTCAATGAGTTGTCATTTTCATTGATTTAGCGTCATTTTTATCCATTCGGCGAGATTTTCGTTAATTTGGCAACATTTTAAAAAGTCGCAAAGTTGGCGACATTCCGCCAAATTCGTTACCAAAATCTCGCTAAGCGTTATGGACGGAGAAATAAATTATTCTTATAGCAGATAAATGACTATTGGCATTCAAATACAAAAGTATTGCTCAAAGTATTTTCTTATAAATGAAACGAGCTAGATCCACGAGAATGTCACTAAATTTATCGCATGATATTACACATGAAAAGTGGGCCGGCCGTTCAAATGGTTGCCCGTGTCCTCTGGACGAGTCGGACGGTCTGGGTCTTCAACATAAAAAGTGGGATTATATGGGATTTTTTTATTCATTCATTCGAAAAATGTGCAATATCTCAAAAACGGTTCGTGCTAGCATTCTAAAGTTTGTGTCAATCGTTTTTTCTAATGGAAAATTACATAAGAAATGAATATTTACATAAATTTATGAAAGGTTTTGATTTTTGATGATTTCTTTTTTTCAAAATTTCACTCAAAAATTTAAGGAGGGGAGGGGGTTCTGAACATGCGATTGTATTTAAAAAGTAAAGGCTTCCAATATTCACGGATTGTAGTTTTTGCACCCAATTTCATTTAAATTGCTCCATTCGATGGTGAGATATCGTCTCCACAGACTCACTGACACACACACACATAGACATCACCTCAAAAATGTTCGATTCGTGATCAGGGATGCTTGAAACGTGCTCTCCTGTCAAAAACTCGAACTCAAATTTTCGACCCCGTCACAATACTTTCCTTATACATTATGTACGCAGACGATAAAAAAAGGGAGATGAACAGAAAATGATAATTATTGCACTGCATCATTTGTCTGCAATTTTTATTCTCTCATACTATGTAACATAGTATAGAAAAAATATTGTTTTCACGAAAATTTTCGATTTCGAGATTTTAATGCCAATATAGGTTTCAAATCCTCTTGAACACGTTTTGACTATTTTTGGATTTTGAATGCATAATTTGGACCACAATGGACTTTTTTTTTTTTTTTTTTGATAGGGGGAAATATTCACTATGAAATTGAATTGCAAAAGGGTTCCGAGACCAAATAAGTTTGATGAACACTGCGTTAGAATGTTGCTTTTCGAGATCTCCCAGCTGCTTTATAAACTCTTCTCGTTCTTTTTAGATCTTGGCTTCGTCTACATTGGTGAGACATTAGACCTCTCCATCGAAAGTTACGTAACCCTACCCTTGGAATCTTTGACTTACCACTGGTATACAGAGAAGGAAGGCGATTCCTCAACTCTGCCGAGCAATATGAGAGTGAGCGCCTCTGGCACAACCCTCAGGATATCGGAGCTGCGCCAGGAGCAAGAAGGGATCATCACATGTTCCGTCTACACCAACAAAGGCATTCACGCCACAAAGAAAAGATTCCTCATGAACAATCTTGCGCAGAGTGAGTCATTTATATATTTTTTTATTGAAATATAAGAAATTGGTCTTGGCAACTCAAGTTGCAAAAGGCGGGAAAAAAACTGGTTTATTACCGGGTTTTTTTTAAAGTTTCCAAAAAGCGGGAATTTTGAGTTATTGCATTTTGCATTGCAAAAGAAATGTGCACGACTCAAAACTAACATTTCCTGCATTCAGGATTGTAAATAGCTGAAGTATGGAAAATGGGAGAGATTTTTTAAATCCGAGAAAAATATTTAAATTGTGTCATTGCGTGACTTTCTTAATTATATATAGAACTAGCAGCATACCCGTTCTTCGTACGGAGTATATAATATAAATAAACTTAAAATTCATAATCATGTGCAAATTCCTATAGTATACTAAATGACATGCTTAATCAAAATATTCTGTTAAAATATTTAATACAATGCTCCTAAAAAGAAACCTCAGGATCTCTGTTCCCTCTATACAAAATTATCTTCACGGGTAGATCTGAAGAATAAAATATCCTGGCCTTTTTTGCAAGCAAATTTATAAAAAGTATGGAATTGAATCAATGTATGCAAAATAATAGCGTATTGTATGGGACCCGTACTACTTATATACGCGAATATTAGAAGATATAACCTGTATTATGACATTACATGTATACATTGAAAATATCAATAAATCCGTAATCTTTAAACCAGTAGGCAGTAATTAATTCCAATATGTGCCCAAGTGAAAGTGCTAAAATTATATGGAAAGATAAAACCGTACTACTTATAATGTCATAGATTAGAAGATATGTCCTAGTGTTAGTAAAAGATTACCCGTATTATAATATTTAGTTTGAAAAATGTTTGCCAATATATAACAGATTACTTAATAAATTAAAAATATCAATAATCCCCGTGATCTTCACACCGGAAGGCTTGATTCCATTATATGCCAATATACATGTACTACTTATATTCTCTTACATTAGAAGATATACCCGTGAATTTGCAGAAGATTACTCGTACAACGTACAATATATGAGTTTCAACAATTTTTGCCGCAATAAAATAATGCCATAAGAAATTGAAAATATCAATAATCTCTGAATCAATAATCCCCGAAAACATCAATAATAATAATATTTAAACATGAAGATCGTAATTGATATTATCCAGTCAAAAATACGATGGCAATGAAATTTATTTTATATACATATCTTCATCATTAAAATCGGAAAAGATTTAATAAAAATCTTCTTCCTCATAAACACATTAAATTTAAATCCGTTGTTAAGCGACATGTTATGATTTGCTTCAAATAAATTGGTGGTCAAAATATCGTCTGAATATCTCTAATGAAGGTTTGGCGACATTTTAAAAAATCGCCAAATTTATCGCCAAGTGGGACTGTAGAACTGACAGTCCCACTTGGCGATAAATTGACGAACCATCATCAAAATATTATCCCCTAAAAAAAAACACAATTTCGTTTATTTAGGGCAATTTATCAATTTCAAAATATTTTTATGGATTTATAAATATTTTTATCAATTTGGTGACATTTTAAAAATTCGCTAAATGGGTTACTAAGTAGGGCGGTTGGACTGACAGACAAATGCTAACGAAACACCATTTCAGTACTTTTAACAAAACAAATTTAATTTCATTGATTTGCGTTACTTTTATCAATTTGGAGACATTTCCACTAATTTGGTAAATTTTAAGAAAAGTTACCAAGTTAGCGATATTCAGCCGAATTCGTAGCTCTAAATTCGCAGATCTGAATAAAATATCGTGATCCAGTTTGTATATACTAAATGAAAAAACAAAAATATTATTAGAAGATATACCGATTCTACTCTTTTTCTGTTTAAACAATTGGATAAATGAATTTATTGGGTAAACAGTATATAAGTTTATTAGCTAAACACAATATATAAGCTTAAAACCTCTTTGCTAAAATACATGAAAGTGATGTATGCAGTTCGCAATTAATATAATTAAAAAAAAATCAAACCGATCATTTATAAGATATATTTTAATATCCATTTATTTATTATTCAAATCGAAAAAATAATAATAATCATTAACAAACACATTTAATTCCATTCCTTTGTCGAGCAACATTATATAAGATAGAATCTTCCTCATAAAATGAGAAATTAAATAACCATTTTAATTTCTTTATACTTCTAATCGTTGAGTAAAAGCGTGTGAAATATAAAACATGGAGGTAGATTTTTCCATTTAAATTCATGTGTCATACAATTTATGCTTTCAGATAGTGACTATTTAATGCAAAAATCCTGCATCAAACTCAAAAATAAAGTTTTAATTCCCTTTGACGTTTTAAACAAACGATTTTTATCCTTTCCGTTTGGATAAACCACGGAGTTGGAGAGTAGAACTCCTATAAAAAAAGTTCCGTTTTTCATTAATATCTCGACAACCCCTGGTCTTAGAAACTCGAAACTTGGGCAAAATTTATGGGGGGATATTTCAAGGCCACCCACAAAATTTCATCAAATTCGGTTTAGCCGTTCTCTCGTGATGATGAGACAAACGAAAGTTTCGTTTTTTACTAATATCTCGAGAACCACTGGTCGTAGAAATTCCAACTATAGACTAAATTTTAAGTGGGACTATTTCTAGGCTACCCACAAAATCTCATCAAATTCGGTTCAGCCGTTCTCCCGTGATGATGGGACAAACAGACAGACAGACAGATTTTCATTTTTATTTATATAGATTGAAAATGAATTCCACAAATAAATTATTATTTAATTTGTAAATATTTAAGAAGTAAAAACACTCCGAACGATGAAATACTTATTGCAAAGTGATACATTTATTTATATTCATTTAATATTGAACAATGATAAGAAATCTATATTAGTCCCGACAATATTTTAATAATTTTGTGACTAATATAAACTGCACATTTTCAACAAAATTTTTGTAATTTCAAATTTTTAAAATGTTTTATTCAATAGACTTTACCTTTTAAACTAATAAAGATTTCGTAAATGTATTTAAGGTGCGATCTATCAATAAAATTTAAACTGCGTAATGGGAGTGATTAGCCAGATCATATAAGAAACGCATAGTTTACGCATAGAAACGCATTATGTAAATTAGTTTCTTCTCATCAAAGTTTCCAATGCTTCCAAAATCTTCGCTTTATTCTCCAAAATTCCGGGGTTTTTTTTTTTTTTTTTTTTTTTGCAACTCTATAAGCACGTTGCTAAATAAAATCAAGATTCTATACATCAAAGGTTAAAAACTACCTATTTCGGTCTTTTTTGCAAGGGAAACTTATAACCCTCAAACAAAATCCTCATGCGACAAGGGTTGAGAACCAATACATTACAGAGATATTCTACATTCCTTACTGTTGTACACTAGATCACAACATAGGTAATGTTAAACAATTAGTTCAAACAGTTACCAGCAGATGATAAAAAGCCGCTTTATCCGCACCTAATTAAGAATTTATAGGTTTTACTTTACTGATTTTGAAGTCATCCATCAAGCATTAAATCGGTTTTCGGTCATTTATCTCAAAAATGGTAAATCCTAGAGTATAACGAAAAATGGAATACATTTAGAAATAAAGATCTATTTCAAGAGATTCGTCTACGGACCTATTTTTCATGATTTTAGATCTGTATGGTCATCCAAAGGATGATTTTCATGTAGTGTTACGCCCGACATAGCAACAAACTGTAACTACTGATATACCTTCAAATATACGCATACCCTATAATATATGCATACCTTCAAATGTAGCAGTCGTGTATACGAGGCAAATGTTAGAAATGCGCTTCCATTCGGGGAGTATAAATTATATTCTTTCTCATGTTGGTTTGTTCGGAAATGAAACCGCTGACTCACTTGCCAGTGAGGGTTGTGAGCAAAGTACTCTAATGGATAACGTTCGCTGCCTCTGAAATTCAGTAAAATAATAATAAAAAAAACTGTTAAACCTGGAACATTCCACCTGTTCTATCTCTCCAGTTTAGTGGTTGCAGACTTGCTTTATGGAGGCTCAGGAGTGGGGATACCAAAAGCATGAAATTTGATAACATGTTCAAGGTTTTTCCGCATGCCATTATCATTAGGTATCTCTGCCTCGCCTGTGATGTCTTCTTACATCCTCGGCTGTATTGGTGGCTCCAGAGACAGCTTCTCGTATACTCAAGCAACATGGTCTTTTCTATTTAGGCTAGTATTTTCTAGCCCAAGGGGATTAACACCAACAGATATTAAGCAGTTGAAAACCATCTATTGGGATCTATAGCTCTGAGTGCTAAGTCGGGCGTGACATATGAAAAATAAAAATGATCTCTCACATCCTGGAAAGATCATATCAATATAATATCCAACATCTACTCTGACTATCAGATTGATATAACTTTATTTTATGATTCATCAATACCAACATCCTAAGGATGCCCCCTGTAGGTGGATTTTATGCATATGATCAACTTCTTAGTTTACTTTCAGTTACACTTTCATTTCAATTTACAAATGCAAATGTATCTTCTTCGATATTTTTGTTTCAATCTTTCCATGCTTTCAGACAAAGATATCTTGAAGTCCTTCGCCGACCACAACATCACGTTCAAGGAAGAGCTGAAACGCAAAAGACACAGACCTCTCAGGGAGCGTGAAAACCGAGCAACCAGCATCAGTCCACAGACTGCAACAATAACAAAATTAAGAAATTATAAATCTGGAAGAGAAATCAAACAGGCAAACCTCGAAGGAGAACAGTACACGTTTGTTAAACCAGGATCAAGACAGCAAGATCCCCGGAACAATGACAGGAATGAACAGGATTTGCAAGATGGCGAATTGGATTCGGACGATCAGACACACGATATTAGCTTCTCATACGGTAACAGCACAGATCAAGATACCATCATTAACATCGAACTCAGGAACAGTGAGAACATGGAGGATGATAAAATTTCACAGTTAATATCTCACTGCAGTCGAGACATCGAATGTTCCAAACACGCATCTTGCAGAACAAAGCGACTGAGACAGAAAGGTTTTTGTAGATGTCTGCGCGGTTTCTACGGGCCAGGCATTTTTTGCAGAGAAGACATGTAATTTTACCCAAGAAGCGCAATAGAATAGAAATAGATGAAAATCAATAGTGTGCACATATCATGTGAAAATACGGCTGGAAATATTTGTGATGAATTTAAACAAATGGAAAATTTAAAATAAATGCATTTTTAATATATTGAATTTGTTTCTGTAAGGTCGCATGTCCACAAGTTAAAACAAAGCGTTTATCAATCAAGTATTCGATGCTGTAGAAAAGGGCAAAAGTTTCATGAAGCAAAACATAAAGTGAAGACAATTTTTAATTGTTAAGATGCACAGATTGGTTTGCCCTTCAAAACACTTAAATCAAACATTTGCGTGGAGATTTTATTCAGACACATGTTTTTATGTTCCAGAAGCAAATTTCTTGTTCTAAAACAATGTTTTGGTCTGTGAATAAACACCATTCAATTTAAAAATATTCGTCAAACATTTTTTTTTTGTCATGCAAAATGTTATGTTCGATGCTTTATTTTAATCTGTGGACATGGCCTAAAGTTAAGAAAGAAGTAAAATCTATTAGTACAAAGTAAGATACATCTGAATCGCTATAATTCATACACATAGTTATATTGCCTGGAAGCAGCGTTTCTCCGAAGTTTTTTTTCAGGCATACCTCCGGGGTTGCGAGGACCCCCCCCCCCCCCCGAAGTCTATACCCAGTGTTTCTTTCAGGCATACCTCCGGGGGGAGGGGGCATCACCGGAGACATTTTATAATAATCTAGTTTCCATTTATGGAACGCAGCATTCAGATATAGTTATATAGGACAAATGGAAAACTTAACCTTTAACTGCAATGGCAGTAAGCAAGCTTGCTATTTGCCGCAATATTGCAAACTACTATACTACCGCAATATTGTGAACTACTCACAAATTTAGTCCTTCATATTATATGGGTTGTTGTGACCCAGATCGTCCGACCACTATATGGGTGTCATTATTTTAATTTTTATTTAAAAAAATACCAAACATATTTTGCTGAAATTTTTTTATATATTTTATGGGATAATCTGAATATTTCCTAAAGCTTTCAAAGCAATTTGTGAATTTTAAATTTACTTAAAATATGTTTGAAAAATGAGGTCCAATAGGGTTCAATGTATTTCATTTTTTCAACCCAGGTTCAATTCAAAACTAATTGGATGATATTGTTCATTTATATTCTCATAGGTTCCACAGACCGTCTAAACAACATACTAAAATTTCATTTTGATAAAGTCATTTTTACGGTAGTTATCGTGCGAACGGACAAACAGTCAGACAGAATGACCAAAGTCAGAAACACTTTTCAACTATGTTGGAAAGGGTTAAAAATTGGAGATTCTTTCTTTCCCCTCGCCTTAGCCGCTCGGATGGCTCTTGTAGACATTGTAGGTTTATCTTCATACGAAGGAAGGCTTTTGAAATGGGAATCTGATACATCTCTCAACGGTGTCAGGTTCTCCTTATTAAGTAGAATTCTGATGCTTACTAGATACTAGAGTGTCCACATGGCATTATTTTTAGGTCCATTTTCAAGATAAAATGTTACAAATATTTACAAGAATACATCACTTTAATTCAAAATATAAGCATTACACAATTTGGCATTATCGATAGTCTCATTACGTGTTTTCTTTTCAACTGTCAAAATATAAATATCACATTTGCTAGCAACTGATTCACTAAGCAGACTGAGTTGTATTACAACTGCTCTTTAGTATGAATGTGTTTACTTGTTTATCTCGATCTACCTTGTTCATATTTGACTCTTTTTTAATTATCTTACAACTATGACCAAACTCTCTATACTTTACATAAATGAGGTGAAGCTGCATATTGGACTCTCTTAGTTAAATTACTTTCTCGTACCCAATAACAGTAGATTACCCTTATTTCATCAAAATCCTTAGGCCTGTTTCCAAGACACAATATACCAGAATATGGTGCTTTATCGTATAGGATGTGTGCAATATCTGAATATGCAAAGAAGTGATATTCAATAAAAGGCAAATATAGATATAACATAATTTTATTTAATACATCAATACAGAAAAAAGTAAAAATGCATGAGAACAGAAAGCAAGTATCTTTTGAGAAAATAACAAACAGGTGAATTCTAAAATGAAACATGATTTATCACCAAAACACATATATGAAAATGGAACAAATTTCAATGAAAGAACATGCTGGTTAAACAACTATACATACATGTTATCTCCAACCACAGATGACAATTTTGGCCAGCTACTGCTCCCAAAATTAAAACTTTTTTCGTCAGGTAAATATGAAACAAATCACTTGTTTCATATCTTTAAAAACAGCTTCCTTAAAATACCATTTACTGGTACGTGGTACAAACATGCTTGAAAGAAAATTCTAATTCAAAGATCACCTGTTCAAGCACAAACTGATGTTTTTTCTAATGAAGGTTTGCAACACTATATAAACTGAGCCTTACCTATTATTATTTTCTCTCATATTTAATAATTTAATATCATCTCATCTTTCTTCAGTTATTTTAAACTGTTTGAAGTTAAAAAGTGTTGTTTTTAAGACGGCAAGTTGAAACAAATAAAGGGCATTCTATCGTTGTATGGATTTTGCTTCTTTTAAATCCATAAATCTGTACAGGGCATGGTTAACACATAGGCCTCCAGGGTGAGTACACTTTTCCATAAAAAAATTTTAAACACTTTTCAAGGACTTTCAAGTACCATGTAATATTTTTCAAGGATGTCAATCAACTCTTCATTGTGAAGTTGTATGCATTTCTGTGAGGAAAAATAAATACCAAACTGATGCTATTGTTTATTGTTGAAGCTGTTAAATCTTCCTATAACTAAAATATAAATTTGGCAATTCCTTATTATAGCAGCCCCCGAGGATGAACCACCAAGGTAGGTTGTAAAATCTCACCAAACATTTGCAGTCCTAAAGAAACAGCATGTGTTTATATCATCGTCATATTGCTTTTTCGTTAACTTTCCCAATTTCATATTGGTTTTTTAAAATCGCTTGTTTTTTTTAAAAATATGTTGTTAACAAGCTTTAATTTATCCAACAATGAGATAAATGCCATATCATTATTTCAAGAACGACGTCTTTGCATTGTATTATTTATTGTTATGTTATTTATTTTTATTTCTTTATTACACATTTACACTACCAACCTTGACGTAATCGTAATTGCGGGGGCCGCTATACGAAGTACCGAAGGCAGTACTGAAAAATTTTCTAAAATTTCAAAATTTAAGAATGTTGCCTCCCTACAAAAATGTCAATATTTTTAAATATTACACGTTCTTTTAATTCTTAATATATTGTGTTGAAGTAAAAGGTAAGAAAGTCTACATGTACAAAAAGACCTTTGGCACTACGCTGACGGGCCCCTAAATTTGGTATATGATGTTTTGTGTGCTGTGACTGTATTGGGGACCCCGAAATGCTACCAGACCCTGAGCCCCTTTTTGGTTTGGTCAGGCCATAAATCCATATCAACGATAGAGAACCCTTTATTCATTTGAATTTGTCATTTTATATACAATTGGCAAAACTCCACAAGGGTCAAAATAGCTATACCACAAGATATTAATTAAACAAGAGAAAAAAAAATAACAGGAAAAGTACAGTTTACAATGCAGTGTTACAAGGTACAATTTGTTTATTATATGTTGATGTTTAAAATAAAAAAATATGTACAAAACAAATTAGAAAAGTCAAGCAAATACAACTTGGAACAATTTGCATACTACATTTTAATTTGGACATATATTTTTCACATAAACAAAGCTTAAAACAGTAATCATTAGAAATTTTTTTTTATCAGAAATAAAAATTGAAACCCTATAAAAATTGAATGTCATTTAAGGTAAAAACATGCACTCTCTAAGGAACTTTATACAGGATGATCACAAAAGTGCACAATGTTCAAATTCAATCTTCAATATGCAGGTATAAAAAAAGTAGTTTAAATAATTTTCATTTCAAAGTGCTTGTTTTAAATTGGGACTTGACAAGAATGCTTAAATTTTAACGACATGATTTCCATTATAAATATATTTAGAATTAAAAACAAAACTGTGTTAAGCAGTGAAAAAAAAAAGCTGATGATTAATTGATGATGATGTTTTTCAATTTAATTTGATCTATCAACTATAGGCCAACATTAGACTGATATAATATTTAGAGGCACTGATAAAGAATATAAATTCCAATATTAGTAAACCGTCATTCACAAAAAATTGGTTATCTACTCCAGAAGTAGTTAATTTGATAAAGTGGATTTATTGAAGTATGTAAAGCACACTATCATATACTTGATATATAGTATTATATAGTTAGACTTGCATGAAATCATGTCACATTAATATACATAAATAGAACTGTGTAATATGCAAATTGTTCAGTACCTTCATCTAACACTACCATACGATTCTGAAAATAAGTCTTCTCTGTTCTCCGGGGAATATGAAAACACTTTTTGTGTTCCTAATAAAGTTTTAGAACTGAGAATTTTTAAAATACTAGCATCCCACTTTATAACTTATATCAACAAAAATATCATAACACTCTGGTTTTATCAGTTATAATAAAAAGGTTAAAATGGGTGTTAAAATAAAAAGGAGTACCTTTACTAGTCTAAGAACTAAAAATAAATTTTTCAGGGTGAGTACACTCTCTCATATGAAAATTTCAAGTACTTTCAAGTACCATACAATTTTTTTTTAAGGACGTTCATATTATGAAGTTGTATGTGCTTCTGTAACAAAAATTAATAGCAAACTAATTTTATTGAAGAAATTTTTGAAATAAAAAAGATGTTGCTTTGGAAATTTTTGGAAACAACAGAACTGCTACGGAAATTTCAAGGGAAAGCAGAATGTCTTGGAAAAAAACACAATGCTGATACACGGAACATTTTCATCCCTCCCTTTTACAAGCACTTTCAAGGATTTAACTAAGAAAATTGGAATTTTCAAATACTTTTAAGGCCTTGAAAATGGTCATCTAAAATTCAAGTACTTTCCCAATTTTTAAGCACCCATATGCACCCTGATTTTTAGTTTTTTTAAAAGCAATATAATGACCAAAAATACAGTTCAACCTTATTTAGCAAAAGTCTATGGAATTTTTTACTGTAGGATGCTGGATTATTTACAATATTACCTTATACATAACCTCAAAATAGCAAAGACTATTATCTATTTAACAAAGATTTTCATTTGATCTAGACATTTTTAAACTTATTCACATTAAAAAGTTGAACATTTCAAACTTTATGTCCAGGAAAACTTTATTTTAAAGTTAATTTTCAGAACTGGTTACAAACCGAAAGTTATACAAAGAAGTGTCTGATTGCGAAAATAGGATGGCCAAATTTCACCCAGACCAGCAATGTCTTATTTGCGGTTGCCGATCTAAATATGTTATACTAGAAGATAATTTTCATGGTTTCAGCAAAGTTTGGACATGTAATCTACTGGAGCCATCTATTCCTGTGGTTGTGAAGTAAATAACAACCTCGAACCCTCTACTATCTAAATTACTTCATCAAGACAGTAGTTATCCAAAATAATACACATTTTTATCTGTAATGATTCATCCAATTTACAATGCTTTAGATTGGATTTTAACATTTAAACAGAGGTTATCGCTACAGTCAAACTTGTATTTAAGATACATATAGCTCAAACTATTGCTAATGTGATAAAACTAAAAAAAAAAAAAAACCATTTAAGATAACATTCGGCATAAAATTAATAATGTTGATTGGTTTCAAAGGAAAGAAACAACCTTCTTCATTGGAGCATATCAGAAAAGCAACTTTCTTTCATCCAAAAAAGACCGATCTTGCTTTAATGACTGAAGGTTGAGATTCTTGTTTGTCCCAATGAAGAATGCTGTTTCTTGTCTTCGAACTGATTCAACATTATTAAGCATGTATCGGTTATTGCATTAAAAGAAATTTATTTAAAGAAAATTTGAGCAATGTATATAAGCACAAATAACACAATAATGCAGCATATAGTCAGAGTGAATACGCTTTCCCTTAAAATTCTTTCAAGTACTTTCAAGTACAGTGTAATTATTTTTCAAGAACATCAATCCTTCATTATGAAGCTGTATGTATTTCTGGGAGGCAAACTAATATTATTGTTTATCATTAAAGCAGTTGAGGAAATTTTTTGAAAAAACAATGCTGTTTAGAAAATGTTTGGGAACGGTAGAACTGTTAGAGAAATTTCTAGGGAAAGCAGAACTACTTGCAAAAAATACAATGTAGTGAATCTGCAGAACATTTTCAAACCTGCCTTTTCCAAGCACTTTCAAGGACTTAACCAAGAAAATGGGAATTTTTAAGTACTTCCAAGGCCTTAAAAACCGTCATTTAAAATTCAAGTACTTTCCCGTATTTCCAGCCCCCATATGCACCCTGTACAGCTGTTTCAAGGATACGTTGGATCCTCTTTGTCATTACAAGATAACCAACAAACCCAAAGCCAAACAGAGGAATGGACACCAACATTCTTTTTTTTTTGGATTCCAGGGTTGTTGGTTCTCTTGCACTGATGAAGAGGATCCAGTATTATCCACGAAACAACTGTATGCTGCATTATTGTTTATTAAAGTTGCTCAAATTTTCTGTATTCCAAAGTGTATTTTACTTATCAAAGTTTATTTAATTTTACTGTATTTAATACTATTAAACAGAGGTTTGACAGTATATTTCAACTGATTTTAGAAGTGAAGCAATAAAGAGCTTCCACCAGGAAATAACATTAGTCTGTCAGGCAAAGGAAATTAGACTGACTATCAGTTTTCCTTTGCTTGACAGACTGCTCCATCTTATTTTTTAAAGTGAACTGTTTATCTCCTCCAAAGCCAGTCCATACAATTTAATTTAGTTTATTTATTTTGTACAAGACGACAAAAATTTTCAGAGGCATGTTACTTTCAGAATTTTATGGTACACATTAACAGACATTAACTTTACATATGACTCAAAATTTCATGTAACCCAAACCATGTATATTTGCCAACATAATTTATTATACAAAAGATAACCTTTTTATTTAATAAGCGATTAAGAAAGAAAAATGATTTCAGTAACTATTTTAGAAATATTTTGTTGTTGTAAGTGCTTTATCAGCTTGTGACGGATCTGTTAACTTAGTCCAATCTGTCTGACCCACAACAAAACCAATGGCACGAAGACGATCTTGTTCCTTCCTCTGTTCAAGATCTGCCCAGCGCACCTTGAAATGAAAACCAACAGTTATCAAATTATTATAAAAACTAAAAAAAATAAATTAAACCAAAATGGGTGTTTGAGTATGAACAGAATTGAAATAGAAGAAATCAATGATGAACAACACAGAAACGGAGAAATTAAAAAACTTAAATCTAATGAAAATAACAGTAGGGCTAATGAATTAAGGACTTTTAAGTGCCTTCAATTACAAATTTTTAAAATGTAAGTCAGAGGAAAAAATATATAAAGTCAGGATGAGTACATTCTCTCTTAAAAATTTTTAAGCACTTTTGAAGGACTTTCAAGTACCATATAATTTTTTTTCAAGGACATCAATCAACCCATCATTATGAAGTTGTATGCACTCCTATAAGGAATAATTAATAGCAAACTAATTTTATTGTTTATTGTTGAAGAAATTTTTGGAAAAAAAAAAAAAGATGTTTTTTAAATTTTCTGGAACAACGGAACCACTAGGGAAATTTTCTGAGAAAGCAGAATGTCTTGGGAAAAAACACAATGCTGCGGATACACAGAACATTTTCATTCCTCCCCCTTTCAAGCACTTAACTAAGAAAATTGGAGTTTTCATGTACTTTCAAGGCCTTAAAAATTCTCATCTAAAATGCAAGTACTTTCCCAATTTTCAAGCACCCATATGCATCCTGTAAAGTGTATGAATGTTGAAACAAAAGTTGCTGCATATGTTTTTGAGTATGATAAGGATAAAAATTAACAGAAGAATTGCTAGTATGAAGTACAAGGTTTAAATGACAAAATAAGCAATTTTCATTTGTATAGACAGCAATAACACAGCTGGGATTCAAGATTTCCCCCCAATTGTCGACTCATACTGCAGGAATGTCCACTAAAATGAAACCAGATTTCGCATAAAACATTTCTGTGTAATGTTACTTACAAATAACTGTGTATTTGTAGAGGAAAACATTTTCAATTTCTTTAATAAGCATTAACCTGTCAAACATTGAAGATAATTTCACTGCTTTGTTACTTTCCATATACATAATGTATAAGGAAAGTATTGTGACGGGGTCGAAAATTTGAATTTGAGTTTTCGATGGGAAAGCATGTTTCCAGCATCCCTGATCACGAATCAAACATTTTTGAAATGATGTCTGTGTGTGAAAGTATGTGTGTGTGTGTGTCAGTGAGTCTGTGGAGACTATAACTGACGAACGAATCGATCGATTCGAACGATATTTGGTATAAAAATCAGAATCCGTAAACACCGGAAGCCTATTGTTTTCATACGCAATCGAATGTTCAGAACCCCCCTAAATTTTCGAGTGAAATTTTGAAAAAATCATCAAAAAATCAAAACCGCTAATAAAGTTACGCAAGTAGACATTTCTTATGTAATTTTTCATTAGAAAACGATTGAAATAAATTTTAGAATGCTAGCATGAACCTTTCTTGAGATATTGCACATTTTTCAAAAAAAATATCAAAAAGTCATATAGAATAAAATATATTTCCTACTGAGAAACATGTTCACTTTTCATATGTAATACCATGCAATAAATTTGGTAACATCATTCTCGTGGAACTAGTTTGTTCCATTCAGAAAAAAAGATACTTTAAGTAATACTTTTGTATTTGAATGCCAATAGTCATTTATCTGCTGTAAGAATAACTTATTCCTCTGCCCTCGCCAACATGGCGACATTTTTAATTGTTGCCAAATTAACAAAAATCTCGCCAAATGGATAAAAATGACGCTAAATCAATGAAAATGATGACTAATTGAAGAAAATTCAATATCTTGGAAAGAATATAAGTATCTAAGAATAACATTTTTTTAAACTGTAAATGTAGTAAATTAATTGCATTATATAAAGAAAGTCATGTGTAGCCAACAACAGATTTTTTCTTTATAATAGTTGTTACTGTACAATGCAATTTTTTCTAAATGACCTCTTTTATGCTTAACCCTTTGTGGAAGGCAGATGCACCTGTGCAGACTGTAAAACTGCCTTCAAAGATAATATGATATGCATTTACACCCAGGAGAAATTCACCCTAAAGGACGACTGACACCAATTTGCGTTTTCATATGGAATGTTAATGTTTGAATTTATTTTAATACTAGATGACGCTTAACAAATAACCATTTTAATCATTTAAATTTTTAAATAAAAGATAATACGTGTGGAACTTATACATCTAATGGTAAATAAGTATTTCCTTTATTCTTGAAAAAAGTGGAATACTGTGTTCAATGGGTGATTTTTAGTGATTTTTTTTCGGGAGTCAGGCTCAGTGCAAAAAATGCACAGTCCTTTGGGAACAGTGTGGAAGCGAAGCGCTCCGTCCTTTAGGTGACACAGCAGTTCCGGAATGCCGCTGCCAGCAAAGGGGTTACGGGTAAAAATTAAGACTCCCATTTTTCTGAAAATACTCCCCACCAGGGTAAGAAATTAGCGGGGGCCATGCGCGAAATGCGACCAAATTTTTATCGTTTGCGACCAAAATTTCGGAATCGGGGGCCAAATCGCGACTAGAATTAAACCACTATAATTTCCCAAAAATAACCGAGGAAAAATAAAACCCCCCTTTTTTTTCTTGTATAAAACAATAAATCAATTTAAAATTAATACAATAATATAAGACAAACTTAATATTCCTACTCGCCAGCTGGCGATTAAACTTAAAAAACTGACGATTAACAAAATCCTGACTACCGGCCAAACTCTGATAGCTTAAAGAATAATCCTTCTCCTTAAACAATGCCACCTGTGGAGTAATAAAAATCTGTCAACAATCACTACGATACTGCTATGGCTCTTCCGTAGTTGTGAGATCATAATTTATTGCATTTGCAAAACATTCCTATCTTACCCTTCCTCTTAATCAGCGATGTGTTTTGCGACATGCCGTGGCGTAGCGTCTTTACCGGGCTCTATGCATTGACCTAGACACCCCCCCCCTTTTCACACGCTGTACGAAGAAGTAACTACTCTGCTTCGAGGACTAATTTAGATCTTTGGTACTGATAGGTCTTTCATCCTTTTTACACCTACCTCAAATTTGAAAGGGATGCACACAAACGGAATTGAAATCACTCGCTAAAATAAAACATGCTGTGTGAAATTCGCCCTGTCAATTTTAGGCATATGAATTTATTTATTGGTTAAATATTCATTATAGCATGTTTTTCATAATAAAAAATTAAAAGAAGTAATCTATAAGAAAGAGTTTCGGGAATTCTGTTGGAAATAATCAATACATCGCGATTCACGTTCCTGTGAACGGGCGTTTATGCAAATTTAATATGAACGACTCTTCCCGTTCACCGGCGTGAACCGTGACGTTTTTCAACATGAGGTTTCATGCAAATCAGTTCTCAATGCGTACGCATCTGATTTGCATATCCGGGGGCGTTTCCGGAACTGTCCATTCTCGGATATATAGGGCAGAGGTTTCTTGAAGCAAATGAGAAGGTCGAAAGGGTCGATCGAGATCAGACGTCTGAAGAAGTCAGACGAGATAGACACTGATGGTCTGATGCAGGCAGACAGAAATGTTTTTGACGGAAGCACTGTGGAATATCGTTTGACGACGGTGAATAGTCGAAACGGATGCAGATGTGGTCAGTTTGGACCAGCATGTATTGAACGTTAAATTTACTTACAAACATTCGGAAGCCGCTTTAAAGATTTTCCTGATGTTCTATCCTTTGGTTTCCCTTTGCCAAGTGATGGTGGCTGAAATACACGCAAGTGATAGAGGTAGTATAGTAACTTACTACCAAATGCTTCAAGGAATCTCTGTCTAGTCATTTACAACTAAAAATCTTTTGTACATAGTATATTTTTGATGTTTTACGGCATGGAAAATTACCAGGTACGTGTAATATGCCGAGTTGTGTTTTTCACCAAATAAAGTGAACGAAGTTTTTCTTTAAAACTGGACTTGTGTACTTTCATAACCCAGCCAACACTTATTGACTCTGACAGTGCGTGCTTTGCTATCTTCAAATTTTAAATTTTCCAAGAAATTCGCTGAGGTTCGGACCGGCGCAAGCGAACCAAAATCTGGGCGTCCAGCGCGAATAAAGGACATCAACCTTCGGGAAGGGGGAATTCTTTTCCGAGCGGAATTGCTGACATTGCAATGTTATATAGTATTATTCTACTTTAATCTACACTTTCACGGTCCATAAACGACCATATGGAAATTATGAATGTGTCTAGCATTGACTAAATTAGCGCGTTTGAAGGATACTAGCCTGCACATACTTCGTATTAATTTTAAAGCTAGATCGCGAGAATTTCACAATTTTTAAAGTCTCGATGCCCTACAGTTTTTTGTTCAGAGAAATTGTAGATTTCCTTTTATAGATTATACCCTTTTTAATCTCTCATCGATGATGCATAAAAATAAAAATACATGGATTCCTAAAATGTTTGCATAGTTGTGTTTTTAGAAGTGCTAACTGTTAACAATAATTATAAATTCAAAGTTAAATCGGTTCCATTTTCAACTTATCCGCGGTCAAGAGCCGTTCATGCCCCCCCCCCCCCTGTTGATCGAAAAATTCGAGTATTGTAAGAAAACATCATGTTTCTAACGATACAAGGCGAAAGTTCTTAAATTTGAAAACGTCGAAATATTAAAAAGATCAAATTTCCTTAAGAGGATAAAAAATTCCATTGTCATGAAATACATATATTGGGGAAATTTTAAAATAAAGCGTTCATAACGTCCGATAATATAACGGGAAAAAAGACCGAAATATCGCGATCGCGATGATGGAAAATTTACATAGTAAATGATCAAAAAATTAAAACAAGATTATAAATTTATTAAAAATCACTGAAAATCATTGGTAAAACCCTCTAAATTAAAGAAAAATTAGTGGCCGGACTTTTTAAAAATAATAGGGAGGAATAAATAATAGTAAATGCTTCCTCAGCTTGGAAAAGTAAAAAATAAAAAGATCAAGATGAGAAAACTTGAAATTGCTTAAATTAATTGATTGAATTTAAAATTGCCTCCAAAAATATTTGAATGCTTCATGATAAATTAATTTTTTTGTAATCTATTGGAAAACAAATATTATAAAACACCTGAAAAGACTTATAATAAAAGTCATTGGTAAGATTTAAAACAAGATTAAAAAAAATACTGAATCTAAATATTTAAAATATTCAAAAATGGGAAAAATAAAAAATTTAAATTTGAAAACTTTTAAGAAATGGAAAAGATGGGGATAGGGACACTAACTTATGGAAAATAATTAGTTTTAGAAAAAACACTTAAAATATGTTTTGAAAATCTATTAAATGTTAAAAATGAGATATTAGCAATAATCAATGCATGTTAACAATATTACTCATTAAAAATTTTAAATCATATTTTAAAATATTTCTGTGAATTTTTCTTGTTTTCTTATCAAATAATAATAAAAAAAATGCGTATCTTGCCAATCTCTTAAATTTCCCTCAATTTTTAAAATCCTCCTCTTTTGCATCAACATCCAAATAACAGATTGTATAAAAGTAGATCCGCTAAGGGGAGTTTTCTTGATAATAGACCTAATAGTGACTTATGTTTACTGTATAATAAATCTATAAATAAATAGGTAATACTAGCAAATTCCTAAATTATTAAATAACATACTTAAACACAATTTTGCATAATATTAAGCAAGTTGAAAAAACATCGAACATTTTGCAGCTGTCAACAACTGGCCATTAAACGTCATTGACCTACCGGCCAGTGGCTACTAACTAAAAATGGGAATTAAACGATAAGTCAATTTAAAATTTTTAATTTGCACTTTAGTGTCTTTTTTTTTTAAATATATATATTTGGCAAGCAAATAAAATATTTAGATTAGGCCTATGTGGTTTTATCGTGTATATTTTTTATTTCATTAAATTGTTTTATTTTGGCCCTTTGAAATGTTCAAATGGCCCATAAAAAATTGATGTTGGGGGCCATTTGGCCCTTACGTTTTTTTTCTAATTTCTTACCCTGCTCCCCACCCAAAAAATAATTATATTTAAGAATTTAGAATTCATTTAAAAAAATTTTCGCATTGGAAATAAGCATCTTAAACCGAATGCAAAACATGAAAATAGAAAAAATTGTTTGAATTATGTAAATATTCAAATTAATGAACTCTAGTGCATTAAATGCAGCTGAGTAAGTGGAGTGCAAATTTAAAAATAAAAATTAAAATAGTGCTAAATTTCTTTACACAGATTTTTATTTATTTTATAAAATCAGGAGGGGGGGGGGGGGGGGGGGGTTGAAGCCCAATGCTTAAGCTTCAGAGTAAATCTGACTTCAAACTACTCAAAGAGTTATAAAAAATAATTGTACATTTGACTAACAAAGGACTTTTTTTGCATGTGCACAATTACTTCAAAACATTCAATTTGTAATTTGCATTCAATGTTGGTGCTTTTAAAGTAGAAAAAAGAAGCAACCGTGTGACCTAAGGCTCCTATATATACAGGCTGGCACAACAACAGCCATCTTGATTCCACGTTGAAGCTGTCGTATACTCTTTTGGAACATCATCTTAATTTCCTGCTTTTCGGAGTCATTTTATTGAAAGATTTTTGTTTCTGGCCTTGTTCTCATAGATTAACACGGGGAAACGCAGTTCTGTTTTTGCATGTTAGATTGTTGTCGCCAGCATTTGTCTGAAAGTGATATATGTTGAGGTCTTAATTACGATACGTCACTGATGCAGGTGTCATTTAGCCAATAAAGGCTTGATTGATGTGGCGCTCCTGGCATTTGACCCTGAATTGATGTGGAGTACGGACGGCTGAGAGGTTAGGGTGTTTTTCTATGATGGGTTGTTGAGTTCACGTGGATTGATAAAAAAATGAATATATTAAAAATCATAATGTTGGAATTTGTATTATGTGGATGAGCAACAGAGCTTGCTTACAACTGTATGAAAATTAATGATTTTCACGATTGTGTGGCGAATTTAGTCTTCCACAACCAAGGTTGGAAATATTGATAAGAACGTGGTATTCATAGATGGAAATGCTGCCCGAGGGAAAATTATTACTAGCTGCATGCATGGAGGAGAGGGGGGGGGGGGGGACGAAGGATTTGGTGTGCTCCAGTGTGATTATGCCAGTTTTTTAACTTTAAGCCATCCAGGACCCCTCGGGTGTGCTAATAGCTGTTGGAGCTAGAATCGATCAAGTGTTTCAACTTCTTGATCCTTTATCTCTATGGGTTGGAGCCCTTTAGATTAATTAAGCAACGGAGTGCCATGCCAAATCAGTGGTGATAAAGCGTTTGGACTTCCCCTCTCCTTGGACAAACTCTAGTGTCTTTTCAGGTACATCATCGTATTGTAAGTACAATTTTATATTTAATATGATCTGCATAAACAAGAGAAAATGTTGAATATCTTTGGTCAAGGTGATGCTTATAATATGTTAATTGCTTGAAAATCTAGTTAATTTCTATTTGAATAATTTGAATAAATATTCTGTCATTTAATTAATTTGTTCTGCTTTCCACAACTCATTTATTTTATGTGTTGCTCTTTTCCTTTAATATCGATCTATGGCAGACCAACAGATACCTAGAATCGGCCAGGGAATGGGACCTGGTCAACATGATGTATGTTATAGGGTGGTACCTAAAATTCTATGCGATCACTATTCATCATCATCATCATAACTCATCGTGCCTAGTGGCACATAAGGCCTTCAGCTTGCGTTGCCACCCTGGTCGATCTTGTGCCGCAGTCATTGCTTCTGACCAGCTCGCTCATCCCATCCAATTTCTCTCCTGCTCCAGCAGTCTTAGCTTGGGTCGACCCTGAGATCTTTTTCCTTCAGGTGCCCAAGTAAGTGCTACGGCAGGTATGTTATGCTGCGGCATTCTTAAGACATGGTGAGTCCATTTTCATTTACGTTTTTTCATTTCCATCTTAATTGCTTCCTGTCCAGTACTCCTGTAGAATTTAGTGTTAGTAATAACATAAGGCCCCATAACATAGGAGTAATAACATAAGGTTAGTAATACTCCCAAAAATTTCCTCAGATATTTAGTTTGCCAGGCATTTAATTTGTTGCATTGGCCCTAGTTAATTTCCATGTTTCGGCTCCATATAGTATAACGCTTTTCACTAAAGAATTAAAAAGGTTGATTTTGGTTTTTAAATTATGGTTAGTAGTTCTCCATATGTTATTTAGTTTTCTAAAACAATTCTGAGCTTCTGCAATTCTTATTTTGATTTCTTCATCTGTTCCCACTCTCCTTGTTCACCAGTACACCAAGGTAAGTGAAGCTATTTACTTCAATTATAGCTATAATTTTCAATTGATTCATCATCTAATTTTACATTTTCAGAAGTTTTTATACAATCACTATTACTTTTTTAAAAATATTACCTTCTAATTATATTCTGTGTTAGATGGCAGTTGCCAATCTCTCACTTATTTTTGACCTGATCTTATTTACGAGAACTATTTGACATCCAGGTATTTTAATATTATTATCAAAAATATCAGTTTCACAATTTGGTGCTCGTGAAACCACTTCACAATATAGTATTCACAAAGTGATGGCAGTATATGGTGAAAAGAAGGTTACTTTTTAACACTTTTCTCGGAATTTCGGGAAAATCAAAATGTTCTAGCCTACTTTTTTGAATGATTGGTACAATTATTTAAATAAAACACCTATTTTGCAGCAAAATTGTATATCAAATATCAGCCATGTAACATGTGCATGCCATCGAAATAGCACAGCTGAATGATAATTGAATGGTCCGATCGTCAATTATTTTCAACAATCCTTTTTATGAGAAAATACCTTCATTGTACATATGTGGTAACCACTTAACATGAAAAAGGACAATGCAAAATATGTGCTAACACAAAATTTAGCCTTGGTCCCTAATAAGACTACCTACTGCATATATATTTTAATATATGAAAATTCATTTTTGTTCCCCTGTATATAAACTCCACTCAAATTCCCGAGATAACATGAAACAATGTTACACGTCACCTGACTCATTTTCTGCCAAGAAGTAGAGAATTGAATTATTTGATGCTTCATATTTGTATATATAGTATGTTTGTATAGTTTTCATAAAAATTTTAAAATAAAGTAATTTAATAAATAATAAGATTTTGTTATTATAACTAATTATTCTGCTGTTTCCATCCTATATTTAGTTACAAGTTTATATCAATATCAGGGTAAGAAATTTCTGCCTAGAGTTTACCGGCCAAAAATTTTTTTTCACTCGCCAGTACCATAATAAAAATAAAATAACTTTACGTAATATTTCAACCACTTTTTCTCGAAAACAAAAAATTGTATTAAAATGTATAGGTAATTATGTAATCATTGTATAAAAATTTAACATAAATACACACACAGTTGCCTTTTTTTAGAATAGACCCCCTCCCCCCATATAATACACAGATTTTTTTACTCACCAGATGAAAAATCTACTAGAATCTCCTCAAAATCTACCCAAAAAATTATTTCACTCGCCAGTACTATACGATTATAATAACTTTGCATAATATTTCTACCATTTCTTCTTGAAAAGAAAAAAAAAATTGCAGTAAAATTTATCGGCAATTAAGTAATCATCATATAAAAAAATTAACATAAATACACACACAGTTGCCTTTCTTTAGAACCCCCCCCCCCTACTATATAATATACAGATTTTTTTACTCACCAGATGAAAAAAATCTACTCGCCGTTGGCAAGTGGACATTTCTTACCCTATCTATATCTCAAAATTGGTTATCATGTAGCACAAATGCTTAAGTTAGTCTCCCACAATTTTGTTAAGCAGTCTCTACTGCATTATGTCAATAATATTCGATTATCCTCATTGGAAATATCAAATGTGAGAATAAAATGTAACTGTTAATATAAAAATTTAAATTAAGGAAAACTTACCCTCTTCTTGCCAGGTTCACATTTCCTATCGTCGTAATCATCTGGAAGCTGCAAGTAATCCTCCATTGATGAATGCTTCTTCTTGTTAACTCTCAAACCATCCAGCTGATCTGTGGAGATAAAAAAAAAACCAATTCAATAAAATATAGGGTCAAACAGGGCCTGATTAAGCCAAAGTGTGTCCCAGGGCTTAGTATTAATTAGGACCCTCTCCCCCCCATATACCAGGCTGAGTACACTTTCCTTAAAAGAGAATTTCAAGGACACTATTTCTTCCATATTATGAAGTTGTATGCATTTCTGGGGGGAAAAATCATAGCAAGCTAACATTATTGTTTAATGTTGAAACTGCTGGGGAAATTTTTTGGAAAAACAATGTTGTTTAGGAAAATTTCAGCGTCAGAGTAACTGCTACGGAAATTTCCAGAGAAAGCAGAACTTCTCAGAAAAAGCACAATGCTGTGAATCTGCAGAACACTTTCAACCCTGCCCTTTTCAAGCACTTTCAAGGACTTAACCAAGAAAATGAGAATTTTCAAGTATTTTCAAGGCCTTGAAAATGCTAATCTAAAATTCAAGTACTTTCCTGATTTTCAAGCACCTGTATGTACTCTGTCTATATGCAAAAGACCCTTTATATTTAGGATTTCACAGGGAGACCAGACCCTCAAATCTCACCCTCTGGATGTGCCCTTAGGGACAGGTACAATGTTTTGGAAGATGGGTTTGTTACTAGTGCTACTAGCATCATGAATGTGTTAAAATTTTACACAGCCCTTGTTAATATTTTAGTTGACACACTCATTACTATAGTTTGGTTCTAACGAGAAGGCATTTGGGTCATGTGATTTTGGATGAGCTCATTAGTTAAATTCAATGACAGATAGAAACACACTAGGAAGAACGGGTTTCCAGAATTGGCACATTTAGTGTGCATTAATGTACAATTTGTGCAGTACGAAAATGATTTGTGCAGAATAATAAAGAGCTTTATATATATAAGTACATTCAGTGTTACTGTTATTTAATGGAAATGTTTTCTTCATAATGATTAAAATTATTTATTACAATAATGGTCGTAAATGTTTTATTAAAATTGAAGAGTTCAGGTTGTAATAATTTTTTTGTAACTTAAACTCTTTTATTTAGTAAGAAATGCACAATGTGTTTTGTGCGCATGAATTAATGATTCATCTCCAAAAAGGAATAATCTGATGTGGGCAGCGCATGACTTTCTCTACAGACTCATATTTATTTTCTTTATTTCTTTCATAATTCATTAAATTGAGTTTATATGCACAAAATAACACGAATAATTATTTGAAGTGACACTGAATTTGCAATTTTAATTCAATTTTTTTTTCAGGAAAATGTTGCAAAATTACTGAAAAGCTATGTTTAAAAGTTCCCAAAAATTTTTGGCTAAGGGTTGCCAAACAGATTTCTGCATTTGGAAACCCTTTCCCTGTAGTGCACAGATCTTCTGTTTGCCAGACTTCCTCCCTATAGCGAAGTGGACTCATCCAAGGTCATCTGCCAACTCATCGGAACTGGACAGTATATGTAGATAGCAAATTGAAACATAATTTATACTTAAGCAAAGATACATAAAAATTCAATTTCAATAAAAATTATAAAACAATTCCCATAAAAGAATTTATTTTGAGTTTTCTGATGCCCTAATATGTGCAAACATAGGTTTAAGAGAAAAAATGTTTTTGGTACTTGAGTACTGTACTAACATATGTTGGTAAACTTGACGAAACTACAGATTTAAATAGATTAAAATAATAACAAATACCATAATAAACAACAGAATGAATTTCCAAAATAATGTATTTACATTTATGAATTTAAATTCTCAAAAGCCTTTATTCATAAATGTAATTTATAAATGCAATGTGTAATGTTCACTATAAAATTTAAATATTTAAATTAAAAATATATTTGTTTACCTAAAAAGGATTTAAATTTTGAAAATGTTTACAAAGTGTACACAAATACTGATATTGCATGCAGAAAGTATCATGCATCACAATTAACAATTATAATTTTTTTTAGAAACATTGAGGATGTTGATATAACACACAAGTATAATTTTCTGTATCAAAATTTCAAAACACTCGAGAGACAATGAAAAGAGCACCCATAAAGTTGAACACTACAGAAATTGATTTGGTTCTTACTCTAAAATTCCAAAATGACACTGAAAATACAGTACCTAATTTTTCCTCGGTAGCTTCCAGCTTTTCCCATTTGCTTGGTTCATGACCCTACAAGAATAATTAAAGATAATTGACAATTAAAATTGTCTTTCTCAAAAACACATTATGCACATATTCTTAGGCATGTGGGGCAGCATTGCATCATTCACTGCTACGAAAGACATTGCCGGTTATTCCCTCGGCCTTGGAGAATTCTTTTAGGCCTGATGGCATAATGTGGGATCAGCAATCTAAAGGTTCCGAGTTCGAACCTATCCCCCGCCACTGGGGATTTGAGGCTCCCCACAGGCATATTATATGTTAAGGTATGTACAGGATTTTATTTTTCATATAATATATAGTATATGTAAAGAGAAGGTATTATAACAGATGGAGGAAAATAAAAAATGAAAGATATATAGTATGTACATACATGTTGAAACAAAATTTGCTGCAAACTCTTGGAATGAACATTAACAATGTAATAATTAACATAAGAATTGCTAAAACAACTTATTATTTGAGTATCAGTTCAATATGACAAAAATATTATACGATTGCAAAAATATTATATGATTGCAGAAACAAGAGCGTTAGATTCAGATTTTCTCAAATTCTCTACAAAATTAGCTAAAATTTAAAACGCATCTGTATATTATGTATATCTATATTTCACAGCTGTAGTGAAGGTGGGATTGAAAATCCAACTTGGACTTTAAGGGACTTGCATGTTTTAAGCATCCCATAAAACAAATCAGATGAATGTTTATTATAAGATTGTAAGCAGAATATCCAAAACAAATGATACAATTGAAACTGAGAACAACTATTTCATTCAGTAAACCAATATAGATTTTTAAGGAGATCAGATAAACAAAAGACATTCAATCAGTCTTTTTCCTAAAAATACAAAATAAATAATAAATAAATAAAAAATAAAAATAAATAATAATAATAATAATAAATAAACTTTTAAAGCTGATAAAATTTCCAAAAATCTATTTTGTTATTAGATACTAAACTGCAGAATGAATACAGGATATTGTTCTAAACCTCCTTGGCATTTGGGAACTCAACTCAGTGGCTACCCCCCCCCCCCCCCTTTTTCCATTACCTTTACTCAAGCTCCAGACTCTGTGCTCCTTGGATCACCCCTCTTCCCATCTCATTTTTCTCTAACCCTACCAGATGCCCTATTTGAGCCCCAGTTTCTTCCTCTCTGAAGACTTGGAGAAGGGCACAATTTTGGACCCCCCCCCCCCAACTTGTGGTAAATTCTATCTCAATTGTAAACCCCCCTTTTCTCTTCACTAGAAGTTTATCCTCTCCTGGGCACTTCTCTAACCCCATCCTTGAGAACTTGAGATACGGTTCTAAATTAACATAAGTTCATTAGCTGATTAAAAAAAAGAGTGAATCTTTACTAAATGACACAATTAAATACATTAATTGTTACATTGTTATAAAAAATGTTAATATTTATGAGAATGAAGAACAGTGTGTTGATATCAATATTTAAGTTTTCATGTGTCATATTGAATGAACTCTATCTATATAAATAACATTGAAAATTTATCTGTTTGTCTTATCATAAAAGAATATCTGTAATGAAAATTTAGATGGCTAGCCCTGGTAGGGTCCCACTTAAAATTGAGGTATTTGTCTGTCAGTCTTCATATTCATCCAACTGCTTCCTCACTTTAAGCGTGACCCAACTGATATATAAGCCACCATACAAACAGAACCCAATCATTATTGGAGTTTCGAAACTAATGTAAACTAATCGTTTTCTGAGCCTCTCTACAATAAATGCAATTCAAAATCAGATAATATGACCCAACAGTTGTTTGTGCCTCTAACTCTAAAATGATGAAAACTTTATAGATTAATGAAATAAAAAACAAAGCTTTTAATCTCAAAGGTCATAAATAAAAGATATATCAATATTTCAGCCCCTAATAAGAAGACCAGAAATGTAGTCTCAATAATTTAAAACTATTAAAATTAAAATGTATTGAAAGTTCCAAGATATAAAGGATGAATTTTTCTCACCAAAAATGGATTTGACTCTTCAGAATCTTCATCTGGCGAGTCTTCATCTTTCTCAGGTTTATCGGCTGATTCCACCTCCATTTCAACCTAATTTCAACAAAATTCAGTAACATGAATGAGGATAAATTGAGAATTAATCCCTGACAATGCATAATTATTTTCTTATAGTATAAAGAATGTTTTCTCCAAATTTTTTTTAAATGATAGGCTTTAAAGAAGATAAGTTACAAGACCGGAATACATTTGCAGTGAAGAATGACAAAATTTTTCACTTTACATTGGAATTATTAGTTGCAAGCATACACTGTGTTTTTATTTTGTAATTATTCTGTATCAATATTTATATTTGTCAAGTTAAATTTTAAGTACAATTTAATTTTTTTTACTCGATTGCAAAAAGGGTGGCAAGTTCTACTTTTCTTTCTCATAAATGTTTTGCAAATTCTCGTGGAGCCATTGACAAGGCCTCATGGAACCCCAGTGCTTCATGGAGCTCTGATTGGTAATCTTTAATAGAAATGTTAGGAAATTTTACAAAAAAATCAGAAAAGTAATAATTATTTTACAATGAAAGTAGGTTTAGGAAAATATATTCTAAAAATAATAAATTTTAGCTCTTTTTTAAAAATCACAAATTTCATTGCCCTCTTTAAAAGTTTCAAATGTTATCGCTCTGAGATGCCGGTGTCAGTTCAACCTGGATTTAACTTGCTGCTGAAAACTGCGTCTGGGTTGTTATACAACAGACTGAAAATTAAATCAAATTTTGATTCTTTTAGGAAATTTAATAAAACTTTTTTAAAATTTTAGGAATATGAATAATATTTTAGGAAATTTGGGAAAGCAGAATTTTTTTTTAGGATTTTTAAGAAGAGTATGATCCTTGGAAATGCTGAAAAATGATAGCATATCTGATCCTTGATGTATACCGTAGATTTGCAAAAGTACAATACAAATAAAAAATAGTTTAAACTGAAAATAACATTTGTAGTATGGGTTATAGCAGGACTGCTGGTCAAACTCTGGGCATCCGGTCATCATGGTGAAAAAAAAAAAAAAAATTATTTTAATACTATATTTAAAAAGAACAATATTTTAAAATATAATTTTTCTTTTAAATTTATAAATGTATTATTTTATTAAGTTTTAGTGTTAACTTTTATGTAGTATACCAATATAAATATTTATCATAAGCATTGTCTAACAAATGCCATCAAAATGCAATTTTATGTAAATTAAAAGTTTTAGTTTGACTCTTAGATTGAGGAGAAATTTGTCCAGTCCTGGGTTATGGTTATATTTAGAGCAGAACAATTAAACACCATTTTGAGGCTAGTTCACTCACCCAGACTGTGTATAGTTAAAATGCTTCCAATGTTTAATTCTACAATTTAATTTTTTACATTTTTCTATCTAAATTGCTTTATAAGCTTCAAGGGTATATAAAGAAGACAAAATGCGTATTGAGTTCTGTATGGAAGTTGGCATATACTTTTACTCATACCACGTCAATAACTTAACTGAACACTGCCGAGCTTATATATGCCCTGTGTTGATAGCTATGGAAAAAAACTGTAACTCATACATTATTAACAAATCAACAAAATTCAAGAAGTTTCCAAAACTCGCCAAGTGTTGCCAAGTTGGTGATATTTTCAAAGGACAGCATTCAAATGGACAGCATTTTTATACATTATAATATTATTATTTAAGTGGAAACAATACTCTAAAAATTATAATAGAAATTCAGCAATAGGAAAAAAAAATCTGAAATTCGTAGATATATTTCATATTGATGAAATTTCAGAACAAAGCCTGAAATTTGCACTACAAAATAATTGCTGCCCTAATTATTCTCAGTAAAGGGTAACACAGTGCTGAATTTTTACTATGAAAGCATTAGTAAAATGGAATAAGGCCAACAGTATTGAAATTGGAGGACCAGTTTGTTAAAACTTCTTAGAACTAAATAACTATTATCTACACTTATTAACACTAATCTACTTTAATGAAAAGCATGTGACTTTTCATTAAAGCAGCCATTTAGCTATTTTCTTTTTGACCATAGTCTTGTGCTTCTTTGGGCATTCAGGTTGTCTTGTTGCACTGAAGAAAATCCATATCTCAGTGTGATCACAAGAAATTCATTTTGAAATTCCTTGATATTTTCCCTGAAATGTGCCCTCTTGATGTTTATCGAGGTCAAGTAGTCTGGCAATGGAAACTCTCCCTCCAGTCACTTGTTCAGAAGTATATTTAAAGGAGATGAGTGATGGGTCTTGTAATGAAAAATATAAAATGTGACATTATGGAATGAACAAGCATTGTTCATTCAGCTAAAAAAAAAAACTATAAAGTCAGAAAATGAAAAAAAAAACCAGCAACACAGATATCCCTGATTTTTCTCTGATATTTCCAGAAGTATAAAATTACCGGATAATTACAGGTTTTCCAGGTCTGTGGTCACCATGTATCTATGCTTATTTATCATTATTTGCATTCTATTTTACACTGCGATTTAGTTCATCATTGTTTTTTTAATAATCATTATACCAGGTTCCTTTCAGCATATTTTCTTTAATTTTATTTGGTACGTGTTTATTTAAGCAACCTTAAATGGAACTGGTAATTGCAGTGAATATAACTACTGTTTGTAAGAAGGCAAATTCTTAACACTTCTTTATAAAACTAAAAGTATGTTTAGTGACTTACACGGATAATTATCATAATAACAAATTTTATTCTCTGAGCACACTCTTTTGCTTTCAGTAACTTTTTTCTGGAACCTGCACCCCTCCCCAACCCAATAACTAAACTGTTTTAATGGTTTAAGTTTCTTTTATGTTAAAAGGTTTACCTTCCATAAACTGTACGATGCTATCTGTAGATGTCAAATCCATGCTCACTAATGTACACATCAAGGGTATTCTTGTGTAGGATACTTTTATTTGTGTTGTAATTCGTATTTGCCCTGTAATAGGATACTCATATCTGCATTGTAATTGTAGCTTTACATTAAGGACAATTACTCTTGCTTAAAGAAAATTTCAACTCTGATGTTAAAGTTCGAGAATTTTGGGCCATAACTAAATTATGCATTGAACAAGACACTTTTTCTTTCAATGCTTTAAACAAGCTCAAAGGCTTGTGATGGAAAATTCCTAGTTCATTTAAAATTTAAAAAAAGGAGGGAGGGGGAGGTAATTGGATTTGATCCTTTAATTGATTCTGAATTGTAATCACCTAATTTTCTTCACAAATTATGCTTAACAGCAAGCTTAATCAATGCAAATAAAGAATTCAAGATAATACAATTGATTTTTCTATATTATGCAATATTTAAAATTCTTAAAAGAGATGCATAGTACAAAGTAAATAACTTAAATCCTTTATTTTGATTATAATGAAATAAGTGATCAAGATGAAATAAAGTTTGTACCTCAGTAATAGCAAGTTCCTGTAATAAGGAGCGAACATCCATATTTATAAAATGCCTTGGCTTGGATTCCCACTGCGATAGAATCTAAATAAAGAGAAACAATAAATAAAATTAGTTTCGGGCAGTCTACAGTATCCATGTATAAAGATTTCATTTTAAATGTGAAATATACCAGAAAATTCCAATGCAGACACTACACGGCTTTCCCTACAGGACCATGTGGCTTTCACTGAACAGTGTTTCTTTCAGGACTTTCTGATCAGGGAAAGGGGGGGGGGGGGGGGAGGCAAATTTTCTATTTGCCCTATATAAATATATCTAAATGCTATGTCACCATAAATAGAAGCTAGGTTAACATTAAATATCTCCGGAAGGGGGGGGGGGGAAGCCCCTCCCCCGGAAGTATGCCTGAAAGAAACACTGTTTTTGTCACTTGTTTTTTCATTATAAACAGTAACAAATGGGCAATTTGAACCTCCAAAATTTTGCCAACAGTTATTCATTTCACAGGACATTAATTAAAATTCAAATGCAATTTGAAGAGGATTTTGCATGAAAGTATGAGCAAGTCATTCTGTTTGGAATCATAACCTGTCAGAGGCATCAAATTTCTATTTACACAATGTTAATTTAAGCATAAAAGCAATATGCCATGAATCTTATATACGACTAGCAGTACACCTGTTCTTCGTACAGAATATTTAGTATAAAGAAACTTAAAATTCACAATTATGTGCTAATTGCTTTAGTATTCTAAATGACATTGTTATTCAAAACATTCTATTAAAATATTTAATTTATCTTTCCTAAAAAAAAAGTATAAAAATATTGCTATACAAAATTATCTTCACAGGCAGATCTGGAGAATAAAACATCCTGGTCTCATTTGTAAACAAATTTACAAAAAATATGAAATTGGATTAATTTATGCCAAAATGAAAGTACTGAAATGATATTAGAAGATATATATATATACCATACCATATTTATTCTGTTTCAACAACTGGCTAAACTCAATATATGAGTTTGAAAAATCTTTGTCAAAATAAAACAGATGACTTAAATTGAAATAATCTAGTCAGAGATGCAATTCCGATAAAATTTATCTGTATATACATTTCTTAATTATTTAAATCTGAAAATATGTAAAAAAAAATTGTCTGCTGTATGAACTCATTGGGTTTATTTCTGTTGCTTAGCAACATGATATAAATTTTGTTCAAATAAATTTGTAGAAAAAATATTGTTTACAAATGCTATTTCTATGGGAGGTTTTTTTTTCGTATATAAAATCTCGACAACCCCTGGCCTTAGAAATTCGAAACATAGACTAATTTTAAAGTGGTGCTATTTTAGAGCTACTCACAAAATTTCATGAAATTCGATGAAGCCATTCTCACATGATGCTGAGACAGGCAAATACAGACAGATTTTTAATTCTATTTATATGGATTATGTTGCTGTGAAAATAATAAAGTTATTGACATAGAAGTCAGGTGTTGCCCACATCAGATTTCTTTTTTTCTTTAATTGTGTAAGATAGCTATTTTCTAGTGACAATTCATGCAAAAATAATTGTTAAAAGCCTGTTAATTACAATGTGTCACTATAAATGTGTCAGATGAGTCAAAATGATCCTGACAAGGATCATTTGAAACTACATGACAATGCAGTTTTCAAGAAAAACAGGCCAACAGACAAGATATGCTAAAAAGTGGTTTTTTTTTTTCATAATAAACACTGTTAAAATATATTTAGGTTTTCAATTTGGATAACAAGTGTTTTCAAAGTAGAAACACTACATTCTTTAAGGTCCAGCTGTAGACACACAAAAAACCTTTATAAAGCTTTTATAATGCAATTTCCAACATTTTAAGACTACTTCACCATAGTTCATACAGTCTTCTTGAAAAAAAAAAACTAAAACACTATTCAAGTAGACTCCCCATCCCCACACACAACTCCATCATAACCGCTTGTATCTTTGAACTTTCTGAGAAAGAAAGAAAGAAAGAGAAGAAATTTTTCTTTTCTAAGAAATTTTCTTGCTTTTCTTTGACGGTTTGTCACAAACTATTTGACTGAAATGAAAGTAATATCATGTTTTTTTTTTAGTCTTTATAGACTTTAGTGCTAATTCATCAACAGATGCTGTCAATGCATGGATAACTAGTTTCAAACATTTTTTCTTCCTTCAATATCTCTATTTCTGAATAATCAATCTCACACATTTTTTTTAGTAAAGAAGTCTACTTTTATTCTTGTAAATATTTCTGTATTCACAATTTCATTTTAATCATTTGTATACTCACCAAATAAAACATTTTATCGTAATTTGAAGTAATGGTGGTGCACGGCAAACACCCTGTGTAGAGTACAGGAAATATGGATTGAATTGCAGCTTTTTAAAAAATTGCACACGTTATAGTTTTTCGAAACAATTATGCAAGTTATCATTTTTAAAATAAAAAATTCAAGGACTATTTTTACTTTTTAACAAATTCAAGGACTTTCAAGCACTTGAAAATGGCTTTTTTTTTTCAAGCACTTTTCAAGGATTTTTACAAACGTACGAACCATGTTAACAGCATTTAAAAATACAGTTGAACCCTATTAATGTGAACAGTCCACGGAATAAACAAACTATTATCTTAAACTTAGCTTATATAATTAGAACTAAAAGTATTGTAATTCATGTGGATTTTGAAGAGAAATACAAAACCTTGCTTCACAAAAGTAATGAATATTAAGTAATTTCAGGCTGGAGTGTATAATTAAATGTTCAAAGACACGTTTACTGAATGACTATGCTAATTTTTTTATAGATCACACTAAAAACGTGGAATAGTACACTAAAAACAAGGAATGGTGTGAGGTGAACTTTAAAAGACATAACCAAAAATTAAAAGATGTGCAAACAGATATATTGAATTATTACTACAAACTCTTTTTTTACACGGTAGATACGTTCCTCAGAAATTTGTGTAAAAAAAGGTAAGTGTCCTATAGTAAAATTGGGGATACGTTCCACGTTATCTGAAAATCATGTAAGTTGAAATAAAGAACTATATTTAATTTAAAAACTGTGTAAAAAAAAAAATGCTGAAAACTGTTATCTAGATAAAAATACCTTTTTTCATTTCTTAAGGTCAGAATGTTCAAATACACAATTGATAGCACTATGTATGGCTGATAACATGAACAATTGATTAAATATTGTAAGCTAATAAATTTAAACAATTTAACGATGCAATATGTTATGTAAATATAATACGAAATGTGTAGGTAAGAGTTATCGAATAAGGGGATTCCCCAGTAGTTACTGGGGAATCCCCTTATTCGATAACATTATAGCAGTGCTGCCTAATTTTTGAAGTGGTAGAAACAGCAATTTTGTTTATACATTGGTACCAAAGACTGCAATTTATATTAGACCGCTCATGGTCACGTACATAAGTATAAGACAATGACTTTGAAATCGTGTTAGATCAAATAAATTTTTCAAAAAAGGAGGACTTTTTTGAACCATGTAACTTCAAATTCGTATAAAAAAAAAAGAGTTGGGTGTATATGCAAATACTTCCACATTTTATGGATGGATGGAAGCATGTTAATTTTTTGGATTAAGAAATAAGGCCTTCTAAATCAATGGTGGCTCATGAGGTGAAGCAGGTGATGCAGGATAAGCGCTGGAAGTTATAGGCGCGAATGGGTTATAATTATTATTTGGCGAATTTTCAGGCTATTCTTAGATAATATTTGACAACACTTGTGCCAGTAGAGGGATGTGCTTTGATGATGTTCATTGTTGAGGAGGAGGAGGAGGGGGGGGGGGGGGGGGGAATACCGCCGCTGAATCTGCTTCACCCATTCCTGAAGTCACGAACAACCACTATTCTAAAAGAAAACAAGGCGTTTTTAAAGTTTTTTTTCCCTAGTTTCATTGTGTTAAGTTTGCTCATTTTTTGAGTGAGGAAAGTAAAATCTGAACATTTTAGCATTCTGAGATAAATATTCCAAACACTGGAATAATGTAAAACCCATGATATCTGGACACCTTAAATTGTCACAATAAAGTACATAAATATGCAATTTTAAAAAGTAATATTTTAGCCTATGCAAAAGTTAAAATGTTACTCTGCCTACTGAGTTTGATAATAATATAAATCAAACTTATTCAGGCTATATAGCAGGGTGCAAAATAAAGAAATATTTTTCAGTAGCAAATTGCTAATCAAAATTTCATTTGTGTAGTAGTTTCGACATTTTGACTAGCAGTTCACATCTATGTCGCAGAGTTTTTAAACTGGTTTGCAAATAAAGAGTTATATGCAAGCACGAGAAGAATAAAGAGTAAAATTATAATTCGTTTTAAATCTTACTAATGATTTTTTTTATGTCTTTTTTTTTTAAATATTTGTTTTCCAAGACATCATAAAAAAATTCATTTACCATGAAGCATCGAAGTACTTTTGGGGGTAATTTTAAATTCATTTTCTCCCATAACACTTTCAGGATTTTTTCAACCATAAGTTTTTGTCATAATTACAGATTATTTCTTATATACTTATTTCTCTCTTAAGTTTTCTCATCTTGATCTTTCATTTTTTACTTTTTCAAGCCGATGAAGCAAGCATTTACTATTATTTATTCCTCTTTTATTTTTTAGAAGACCGGCCAATAATTTTTCTTTAATTTAGGGGGGTTGGTTTACCAATGATTTTCGGTGATTTTTAATTAATTTATATTCTTGTTTTTATCTTTGGATCATTTACTCTATAGCTTTCCAATCATCACGATCGTGATATTTTGGTCTTTTTTCCCGTTATGTTCAACATGTCTAAATTTAAAAAGCGTTGTTTTATATCGCTAAAACATGCCATTCTATTGCAGTCCTCGAATTTTTCGATCAACAGGGGGAGGGACGTGAACTGCCCTTGGCCGCATGTAAGTTGAAAATGGAACCAATTTAACTTTCAATTGATAATAATTGTTAACACTTCTGAAAACAAAAACAACTAAGCTGTAAACATTTTAGGAATTCATACATTTTTAGCTTTTTATATCATTGATGAGCGATTAATAACATAAAACCAGGTATAATAATCTATAAAAGGAAATCTGGAATTTATCTGAGTGAGACTTTAAAAAATGTTAAATTCTCGTGATCTTCTGTATGGTCGTTTATGGACAGTGCATAATCAGGTTAAAGTAGAGCAATAATACATAACATTGAGATATTCACAATTTAGCTCGGAAAGGCATTCTCCCACCTCCAGGGTAGATGCTCTTTATTTGCGCTGGATGCCCAGATTTAAGTTCGCTGGCAGTTGGCTGGATTGCAATGTATTTCCGAAACTCTTTTATAAATAAATTCACAAGCCAAAAATAATGGGGGTGAATTTCACACACCATTTTCATTTTAGCGAGTGATTTAAATTCCGTTTGCACATCCGCCTTAGGGAACCTTTCTAAATTTGATAAAATTTTGCGACAAGAATTTGGCATTTGATCTTCCAATTTACATGATGCAAGTATATATAATAAGCCAACAGTTCAATTTATTGCTCCAACTTCTTGCATCGTGTACAGGGGTCTAAAATAAAATGCGGCAAAGATGCTGCACTGGGGTATGTCTCAAAACGCATCGGTGATTAGAGAAGATCCAGGGGTAGAAATTAGAAAAATGAAGTCACTGGTCCAAACGACCAGTGACTTCATGACTTCAGCGATCCGCAACCTTTGTAACTGGTCCGTACAAGGGACTTCAATAAATTATAAAATAAAATAAATTACATGTGGGATGTTATTATGTGGATTTCTATAAATTCATAAATACCATAATTAGTTCAATTAAAAAACATAAATGAAGCTTTACATAAAATGTAATTTAATTCTTGTGGAATAAACCATATAAAGTGTAGTGAAATGTACACTGTCAAACAACTACATAATGAAATGCTATTCTGTGACAGAAGCACAGACAATTTTTCTGTTTCTTTGTTCACTTTGCAGCCACAATGAAACTGCTGGTATCGGATCGAAATGTTCAATGTCTGGCATATCTAAATATACTCTCATTAAGTCATTTAAAGAGTCTGAACACACTGTACACAAAAAGCTACGCCAGTCGGTTTTGATATCTTTCATATTTCGAAAACCTTTTTCACACTCTGATGATGTACTTGGTATAGTGAGTAAGTAATACATCTATTACTGCCAAGATATTTGAATGTCCAAGATGATGCTGAGCATTAATATCTTTCCATGTTAAAATATTTGGTTCTTCATTATGTAAGTATAATGCTTTCTTTAAAGTTTTCCACTCCAGTTCCACTTCAGAGGTTTGGATGTCAAATTTTTTTAGAGTACTTTCATAATTCTCAAGGATAGCACTGAATTCTAGCTCTCTAAAATTCTCTGGACATGGTTTTCAAGGCCATTCACCTAATGAAAGGAATTTGCTAACACAAAGTAAACTTTCATTCAAATCAGTAAATCGCTCTTTCAGTTGCAGAATGGTATTTTCAATGAACTGTTGCACTTTCTTCTGAAAATTTCTTCCAGTGATGTGCTCATTTCTCTTCTTCCTTTTTCGACAGTGAAATCAAACTTATCCATCTTATTTATTATTTTTTTAGTGCTATAAGATTTCTTTTATTTTATTTATAAGATTTCTTAAGGAATCGGTAACTACTTCTGCATGAAATAATCTTGTGTTACGATCTTGTAATGTTAGTGACACTTTTTTTAAGCAGTACACAACTTCACTCAATTCTAATGCAGCATAAATCAGTGAAGGCATAGTCAAAGATTTAAGAAGACCAAGGGACACAGCAGCTGAACCAGTTTTTGATCTCAAAGAGCAATTTCCCAACTGCAGTTTTAAGGCATGATATATCGCTCAAAAATTCTTCAGAGCTATATTTAGATGGGGCAGCCAAAGTGTTCACCCAACTCTGGTGGGAACCAGGGTTTCCACTAAGGCAGGAAAAGAGGGGGAGAATTTCTCTCCTTCCAGAAAATTTTGGGAGAGATTTTCTGCTATAAGGAGAGAAACTTAAAATTTAATTTTTTTTTACCATGCTAATTTAGAAAGTAATAAAAAAGAAAGCGTCAACTATAACTCATATTTCTGGACATTTAAATTTTATCAGCTGAAAATTACTTTATAATGAAAACAAATATTTATGTTTGGTAAGTTTTCACTAAAGAGAGTAACAAATATTGATCTTTAATAAAAAACAAAATATAGCAATGAATTATATTTCTGCCAAAATGGTTTCCTTTTATTTGCCTAAATCATTGCTTTAATACCACTTTTTGTAAAATATCTCTTCATAGAGTTTTCATGTCCATTTTTCAAAATAAAAAGATTTGTATTATGCAAATATAATTAAAAAATTAACCTTAATAATTAGCCATAATATGAAAATAAGCTAGTTTAGTCGATCTAATATGCAACATTTAAATGATGGAGATGGATGGAAAAAGTCAATAACGTACTATCGGCAATTCACGCAAAGTAACTGAATTGCACAATCGCACTGCTTATGTGAAAATAATTAAGAAATTAATCGTAATAATTAATTAGAATATGAAAATATGCTAGTTTAGTCGATTTAATATTCAACATTTAAATGATGGATGGAAAATATACTAACATACTCTCGGTAATTCAGGCGAAGTAATTAAATTACGCAATCGCACTGTTTATATGAAAATAATTAAGAAATTAACTGTAATAATTAATCAGAATATGAAAATAAGCTAGTTTAGTCAATCAAAAATGCAATATTTAGAAGATTGAGATGGATGGAAAAAGATACTATTGTACTCCCGGCGATTCATGAGAACAAACTGAATTGCGCAATCGCACTGTTTATGTGAAATTAATAAAGAAAATAACATTTTAATGATTTATGCTGAATTAAACTTTTGAAAAAGTATACTTATTACTTTCATAAAATAAGCAATAGCGATCTTAATTTACATTACACGTGGCCGTAAGTCTCCGTTAATTTGATTGATATTATCGTGCATTTTATTATGTATTTGCTACGATTCAGGGAATGATAGAAATCAGTGCTAAAAAAGCAGAAAATCGGTGTTTCCGAGGAATTATACGATGTCTGGGTAATTGATAAATTTCAAACAAGAAATGCCGGAGAATTTCGTTAATAATCCGGAGGCCGGAGAATTAATGAAAAATCCGGAGTCTCAGGCCAAAATCCAGAAAGTTGGCACGTCTGCATCGGGCATCTGATTTCGAGATATACAATTTGAAGGAAAAAATAATTTTAGGCCGGAACTGGAGAGAGAAATTCTTGCGCAGCCTGAATTTTCAAGCGAGATTTTTTATGGATTTCGCGAGAATCTCGCAGGTTCGCGCTGAAATGGGACCCCTGGTGGGAACTAACTGCTTAATTTCCAGTGATACACAAGCTTCCTTCAATTCTGCCCTGTTCAAAGGGCTGTTAGGATAAAATTTATACACTTTAAAAAGAAAGTTCCGGCCATACATTAAACTGCCGTAAACCCCTGGGTTGGCTGTATGGTCTGGGCCTTTCGCAACACAATAAGTTTTAAACCTTTTCAGCGTGTTTTTAAATGCCAGCTCTAACCTATGAGCCATGCAGTGAAGTCCAATTACAGCAGGTTGTTCATCTGAGATTCTCTTTCTCACTCCAGATTTACACCCTTGCGTTGTTGCAGCGCCATCCGCAACATAGCACAAAAGCTTTTCAAATGGCTTTTCTGTAGCCTGAAGTACACCGGAACATGCATTTCGTAATGCCAAAAAAATTGATTCAGTGTCGGCTTTTTGAAGATAAATTATATCTAGAAATTTCGTGTACATTTAACCCTTATTACAGAATACTAGATATATAATTAATTGTTCTATTACAGCACTGTCAGTAGATTCATCACATAGTAAAGAGAAACATTTCACTTCCTGAATATCACTGGAAAGCCGTTGAAAACAAGCCTTAGATATATATACTTGACAAATTCTTTGCAGGCTTTATCACTTTGGTAGTTTTCTCCAATATCAAGATTTTTCATGACACCTAATTTGCACTGCCACACAAAATCAGTGAATGGACGTGAATGTTTTGCTAAGGCATGAGCTGTGCGAAAAAGGTATATAAGTCTGTCTTTCTAGCATCGTTGTAAAGACAGCAAGTTTCTGCTAGCTTGAGATGTATGTGCCTGGGACTTCTTTGGCTCTTTCTAACATGTCTAGAATTTGACCATGCTGAGTGCTGGAAGCATGGTCAAATCTAGCTTAAAATTAGCACTTCCTTAAAAAATGCTGATTCTTTATCAGCATATTTTGAGTTTCTACAAAGTTTGCAGAACATTTCATTTTTTTCAGTATCATATTTCAACCAAGGGAAATGCCTCAGCCATTGCGCCAGAAATTTTCTTATTCTCTGCTCTTTGTCATATTTTTTGCCAAATCTCCTTCTTGCTGCAGTCACTTGTATTCTTTTCCTTTTTCATATCGCTACCGATGCCATAATGCAACATTTTAAATCACTAAATCAAATCACGATAAGATGAAACAAACTTTTTTTTCAAAGCAATTTCTGTGAATTTTTAAAATCAATGACAAAAAAAATTTTTAACATTCAGGACTGTTCACCATGCTGAATTTGCCTTTTGATGGTTAACGGTTAGGTGCTGTGAGATCATGTTTGTCTATACACCCTATAAAGTGCGGGCGTTGTTCCATTTCTTCCCTTTTGTTGCCATAAAGATAAAGACAAATATTCTAAATACTTGGCAACCGCAAAACATGGGAGAAAGAAAGCGATGAGGGAAGGAAGGGGAAGAAGCAATGCCCAGGAAAAATACATTCCAGTTTCCCTCCCCGTTTTCACAGCAGGAATCCGTAGGGAGTCAGAATAGTGAGATGTCTTGCAGGCGGGTGCAGGAGGGAGGAAAGAAAGGGAAGTGACAAAATTACAAACACGGAAGCAGTATTGTTTACTTTCCCCCAGACTGTTGAATATCATCTTTCTTTACATGAGGGGAAAAGGGGAAAATTTAATTTACGAGAGGGAAATGTGAATAAAAGGTTACTAGTCCGATGGACCAACATAATTTATATTCTGCTGGTCTCTTGGGTGTTGTGATCTCGGACCAAAGGACCACCGTTAATTTCGAGCCCTGAGATAGGAATGTGGATTGCACTCATTCTTGACTGCAAATGCAATAAATTACGATCGGTGACGGAGGAGCCATAGTTGTATCGTAGCGATTATTGACAGATTTTCTTACTCCACAGGAGAGATTGTTAAGGGAGAAGAGCCATTTTAGGCTATTACAGAGTTTGGCCAGTAGTTAGGGTTTCGTTAATCACCATGTGGGGTCTGGTGAGTAGGAATTTCAAGATTTTGAGAGGGACGCTTGTAGTAAGGAGCAATGTATGTTTGCGGAAAGATTTTTTTCACTGATGTGAATCTTTTGCTGGAATTTTTAATATTATGTTGCAAAATGCGATGCGAATTAATTTTTCCATCGAAAAACAGAAATTTTCAATTGCGATTTACGATGCCGCCTATTTTGCACCCTGCTATATAGTCATACAATAACATGCAACTAAGCATTTCACGAATTTAAATCATTTTACCTTATTTATGTCCTCCAGCGTTCTATTGTGAACATTTCGCTTGTGACATATAACAGGATCCTTACAGTCCATCTCAGCAATGTAGACCTAAAAATATTTTTTTTTACCAATTATTAATTTCAATCCAACCAGTTTATAAACTAATACAGCAGTTACACAAGGGAAAAAGTTGATATACAAGAAAAAATTTGAAACTAGTTAGTGATCACAAATTACAAGCTGGCTCAAATGTTTTATCATACAGCTACTAATTCTTTTTAAACATAAAAAAATATTTTTAACTAAAATTACTTCCATTGGCTGATTAAAAATGTACTAATTACATGGAGTCTATGGTTCATTGGTTTAGGGCAAGGTTTATAAATACTACAGGTTGGTCCACCCGCTAATCTCATGGTATTGGCTGGCAGAAACTTGGAACGATGACATCAGGGTTGCCCCTGATGCACTTCACAATACGAATCAGTTTTAAAACTCTAAATTTCGATCTTATTTGTATTGTTTTATTGCTGCTACTGTAAGTTTTACATACTGAACAATAGAGAACAATGAACACAAATACCATTTAACTATAAAATAATTGAATTACGCGGAACGTGGTCTGATGAAAATATAATTTTTACATGTCTTAAACTCAAATATAAAAAAAGAAAATTTTACAAATATTTTAATATGTTTATTCAGATATTTAGATTAGTATATATTTATGCAAGCATTTAGCCCAGTTTACATTTATATAAATATTTAGCTTAATTTACATTTTTGCAAATATTTGGCTCAATTTACATTTATACAAATATTTAGCCCAATTTACGTATATACAAATACTTAAATCTATTAAATAATACTTCAAAATTCAGAAGTTCGCTATTTGGGAGGATTTAAAATATGTTTCTGGAAATAATAATTTTTCAATTAAATATTAATTGAAGTACTCAACACAGTTGCATTAATATAAATTAGAAGGGTAAAGTGGGAATTAGCTATCACGAATTTGAGAATTTGGTTGCCAAATTATTTTAATTTTTTCATTTAGGTTGGTTTCTCTTGTTTGTTTGGGTCAAATCTTGAAATTTTACACATACACATTTGCAATGACAATACAAGATTTTATCAAATTTCAGTTGATCCCCTCCCCCAATTCGCTATAAATAAACTGCTGCGAAAACACACATATGGCTACACCAAGACCACTCATCTTATTTCCCGGGCAATGCCAATACCACACGAGTTACACATGACTCGCAAAATTCACCCATGTTATTTATTTTACTTCTTCTCTTTCACACAAGTTTTAGATGTCTGGTTATTTTATACCTGTGTTTGAATAGAGCCATAGTTATAGTACAATAACTTTAATAGAAGTTAAAAAATTGTTCATCGATTTAAATTTGTTACACTCTTTATCAGTTTTTAAAAATTAAACACCAGCTTTTTAAAATTAAAATTACAAATACTAAAAGGTAGCAAAAACTGACTAGTAAATTTGAAAGTTTGACTCATATTTTTGGGTTTCAGGAGTCAATTTTACAAGTTAAAGGCTCTGCAACACGAAATTATACAATTACAAAATACAGGCATCCAAGGCAACTTACTTGGAACCCTTTCTGTTTAGCATAGCTCCAGTACTGCTCATACTGTTTGGATTTCTCATGGACAGCATCCACAATAATGAAGGGAAAGAACCGGTCATCGATGGTTTTCTTAAATGATTTGAATAAACTGGATCGATACGACTCTTCCATCTCATACTCATACTCAAATTTAAATTCCTATGGAAAACAAAGTCAATCATTAATAATCAGAAACTAAAATGGAAAATGGCTATTTCAGCAATTTTTTTTTATATATAAGTACATAAATATATGAAAGTACCCCCCCCCCCCCCCCCCATGAATATGCATTTATAGAGGAAGTTCTTTTTCCTCTATAAATGTATATTCCAGCATAATCTTTATATTTTTAGTTTGTCTTACAAAGATAGACTGCTCTTCTCTGGTTTTAATAGGTGTAAATAGTTGGTAACTATAAATATTCAATGATTAATTAGAATTATAGTATCAACTGTTTACTTGCCAATGTTCTCAATTGGGAATATTTATATGAAAGTTATTTATATTTACTATTTTTTATATTTTACATAATAACTTATTTATTTATTTATTTCAAACACTGCTTGATGAAACTGATTTTTAAAACAATTTGCTCCAGAAAAAAAGTTTCTGCTAGTGTCCGGATTTTGGATCATTCCGATTTTCGGACGTTATACTGTATTATTATGTATTCTAAATAGACAATTTTAGGCACTTCTGATTTCTTTTATATTTCTTGATGTAAAAACCACAGAAATTAAAAATTCAAGATAATTACTTGATAATTAATTAATGACATTTTAGAGATTAGATTTATGAATGTACAATTAAATTCCTTAAATTTAAATTAACTTTTTTTTCTTATAATATTTAAATTTTTTTGTCTAACTAGTTGGTATTGAAATATAAAAAACCAAAAATTAGTAAAATTTTAACTATAAATAAATTTGGCGGGTAAATGGTTGAAAACAAAAAATCTACACTATTGCACCTGAAGTTCTAGTGCACACTAAGTATAAGCAAACACTTTTGACTTTGAACTGCCATCGCAAATGCGTATATTGGAAGCAAACAATCTTAAATACTATCCTATAACATCTGTAGATATTTAAAGAGCATTTTCCACTTTTAAAATGATACTGCATAACAATACAAATTTTCAGTGGAATATTTACCAAAGTTGGTTGAAGAATAAAAATTTTGCTGTATAACAGCGATCGGCAAATGTAGGTGGCTTGTGGGTTACATCCAGCGAGCGAGGGCTTGCTTAACAGTCTGTAAGTAACACACACACTTACATACTTTATTTTCCCCAGGAACAAATTGAATCAAAAACTGATAAATTATTTTGCTAAAATGTTTAGTGTTGTTGCTTTTTACCCAGGAAAAAAAAAAAAAATCAATCATATACATTATCAGCTGAATCTTTTCAACCATATGTATTTCAATTGTTGTACAAGAACCCTGTTAGTAAATGGAAATTTGTTACACTCCAGAAACTTTGTTGGAAGCAAGAACACAACTGCACATATCCATTTCAAAACAAAAGCCGTTACATATAATATACAGCTATAATTATAGCTTAAGGTTGTGTCAACAAGTGACACAAAGTAACATTAAGGAAATTTTTATGCGTGCAGCATATGACTTTCCCTACATGCTGCAATGAATTTACATTTTTAACATTATTAAAATCACGTGCAAGCTAGACCAATGCTATTGGTATGCAAGACAAGCAATATCTTGCAAATTGAAATTTGACAGTTCAGTCAGTGATACCACAAAGTCCAAAGTAAATTAAACTTTTAAGTTTTCTTTAAATGCACATGCAATAATGATTACACAGATTTTATATTACTTAAATTGTTATTGGGTATTCTTAGTATTGATTTTGGTCCCTTTCCCCAAAGCCCCGAGGCAAGTGTTTGATCTCCATGTTCCAATAGCAATGAGAAAATAATTAAAATGCCATAAAAAAAGCAAAAATTACTTATACATACTTTTCGTTTAACACGCTTCCCTGTATCTGGATCTGTTTCAGTAACCTCAGTTTCTACCATAAAATAGTCATCGAGCGACAAGATACGTGGTGCTGACCCACCATTTTCAATTTCCTTGTCCTGAAAACAAAGATTAAAATTACACGAAATATATTTTTAAATTTTGATTCATCTGGACAAAATATCATTTTCTTACCTTAATAAGTTTAGCAAAGTGGGTTTTACCAGAACCAGGTAAACCCCTGAGAATGATTACAAGTTGTTTGGGCCGTGAAGAACGTTTTGGTTCAACTAGAATATCTTCAATGAGCATGGTTTCAGAGCTAGAGTCATTTTTAAAAATATCTGTCTGTGGTTTAAACTGACATTGAACTTCAGTCTTGGTGTCACTAAAATAATAAATTTCCTCATAATTTTAAGAGTACTTTAATGAATTTTTGAAGTAATTACAGACATTAATAATTTGACACGTTTTCATACAATCACATTCTTGCAATTACAAAATAGACATAACTACAAGACTTTACATTCTATAGTAACCTAGCAAGAATTTTACAGAACATGAAATATACACAAAATAGTGAGAGATAGAAAGCAAGAAGAAAGAATTAAAAGTGTCTGAAATGTGTTTTGATTAAGAAGTCAGTTTAAATATTTACATTTAATTAAATTCATAGAATAATGTTTATATAGTAGAATAAAAACAGTCAAAAATTGTTTTCTTATATAAAAACTCTGAATGAAAGCATTTTTCATTAACATAATTTAAAAGTTGTGATGTAAAAAATATGTAACAGTTAATAAAATCTAAAGAAAAAATTCTGCTATACAAAAAATGCTCATGGCAAAAAGAATTACATTTCTTTCTTGGAACTTGATGAACTACGATTTTTGTCCCTGGAAGAGTCACGATCACTTTCACGACCTTTGTCCCACTTGCTTCTCTTTTCTCTTTCTTCATCTTTCTTTTGGTCTGTATCCCAATCTTTGTCCCTTTTTGTGTCTCTGTCCCGTTCTCTTCCTCTGTCTTTATCATAGTTATCACGGTCCCTATCACGATTTTCTTTATTGTCCCTACGCTCACGGTTTTCTCTATTGTCTCGATCCCTGTCTCTGTCATTTTCTCTATTTCTCTCCCGACTTCTGTCCTTATCCCTGCTTCTGGATGCATCTCTGTCCCTATCTCTCTGTTTGTCTCGATCTCTAAATGATTCCCGCTCAAAATTTCTTTCTTGATTGAAATTCCTTTCACGGAATGCTGGACTCCTGTCTCGAACATAAGGATAATCAAAACCTGTGAAGGAAATAGAAGAATTATAAAATAAAAGATTATATACATTAAAATAATGTTGTTGCGGCTTAAAAATAATGGGAAAGCTGTGTTGAGGGGGTATTCAAATTTCTTGAGAATTATAGAGTTATGTGTTATCTATAGATAGAAATTATAACGAAGTGGAAAATTGTGATAATAAAACATTATAGAAAAAATTGCATCACAGTTTTTATTGTATGTATGAAATCATATAAAATTTTAGACATGCAGCTGTTTTTTGCCAGAAAAATGCTAGCAATGACTGAAAACAAAGAAACACATTGGATTAGTTGCAGTTTGTGCATTTAGGAAAAGCACAAAACTGTAATATAATCAGCATCAAATTCACATTTTGGTTATTTATCCAACTCTAATTTTTAATGTACATCTTTAAAGTCAAGACAAATAGATGGAATCTGAGTTTGATTTTTGGACTAACTGAAGATGTTCTGCTACTAAAATAGCTACTTCATGCACAGCTATTGCATTGGATTCGGTTGCACAAGAGGTCCTTACATTCATTCTATATCAATGGCCATTATTTCTACACAAATGGACACTGTAACAGTCAGTGTTTCAATGGCAGCAGGACAAAAATATGATAAAACGCTCCATATGATAAATTACCATACTGTATGAATTTTGGCAACTCCAATTTTTTCATAAAGAAAAATCTGGAAAAGTTTAAATGAGAAATATGAATGGATTTTTTAAAATGGAAAACCAGTAAGATTTTATTTGGAAGGGGGAGGGGCTTCACAGGAGGTATTTTCTAACATAATAAGAAAGTAATTAGAGCTCTGATTTTCACAAAAGACTCATTTTCAGTCTTTTACAAATACAATTAAATAAGACTAAAAATAAAAAGTAACTTAACATTTAATAAAATTTTCGTAGTTGCAAAAGGGGTAAAAAAACAATGGGTGAGGGGAAACTTTTATATAGTATTTTATACTTGTAGTATTTAGAAATGTAATGTTTCAAGGACCATTGATAAAACCATAAAAAAGAGGGGGTGGGAGGGTTAAAAATGAATTTTATGCAATATGAAACTGATCAATTTATCAGAAGGGTATATTCAAGTGTTTTTTTCCACTGAAAGCTAATAAATGCAAAAGATCTTGGAATTGATTTTTTTTTTTGGACAAAGATATTTTCAAAAAGAATTTTTTTTAGTATAAATTTTATATAGCATTATTTATCGTAGTTAGTTAAACGACTCAAAATTATGTCATTGAATTGTTTATGATATTCTCTTCCTCAAGTGACCAGAGAATAGTGGCAGAAGCTCTAAGTGTCAGCTAGGTCTGACCAGGTAATCGAAGATTCTCCATAAGTGTACACCTTACAGAGAATCTTCAGTGAACATATGGAATTATTTACTTTGGTTTAAAATTTAATTAATCATCTAAAAGTTATAAAGGGATACAAAATACTTGTGCATAAAATGTTAAATGCAAAAAGGGAATTTAAAGTAATAATTTAAAGTCTTGCTTTATTAGAGACGAATAACGTAAACAAACCTAAATTGTTGAACACGTGCATATGCTTGTTGTCATTCGGCAAACGATAATAATATGCATAAATTACTCACACTCGAAATTATGTTGTTTGATATCCACTGACTAGATAGTTACTATAGTAACAGATTCACAGTTGATTATCAAGAATTATTTTTTTAATAAACATTGAGTAGAATGTTGAGATTTCACTCTTGGAATCAGCTGATACGAATTTAAGAGAATATTTTTCTTCCAGCTACTTGTTTCATTTCTCCCATGTTAACCCATGAAAGTAGTCTCTAACCTGTAGTTAATTTAGTTAAGAATTTTTTCCCATTTTTTTTGCCAAGCATAGATATTGAGAAATGCAAGGTTTATTTTTTTTCTTCATAAAGTCAATAAAAGAATTTTCTAATACTTTGTAAAATTAAGGCATTTTTTTTCAATACATATAAATATGTATGAAGTATTTTACCGATTTTTTAAGAAAGCATAAACCTTCTTCTTTCCAGAATCAATACTTAGAAAAAACAACAGAAAAATTCCTAAAAACTATACAAGATAGAGGTTTGGGACTATTTTCCATAGGCTAAAAAGGGAAAAATGAAACAAGTAGATGGAAGGAGAATATCCTCTTAAGCCATCATCAAAATTTTACATTTAATTGTCAATAGCATTTAACACTCCGACTATATTCCTTAATGGTTGATCAACTTTCTCACACACACACACACACACACATATGTATATATATATATATACATATATATATATATATGTATATATATATATGTATGTATATATATATATATATATATATATATGTATATATATATATATATATATATATGTATATATATATATATATATATATATATATACATATATATATATATATATATGTATATATATATATATATATATACATATATATATATATATATATATATGTATATATATATATATGTATGTATATATATATATATATATATATATATATATATATATATATATATATATATATATATATATATATATATATATATATATATATATACATACACAGTAGGTGACCTCATATCCGCATTGCTTGGGACCAGACTCTTGTGCAGATTTTAAGGACCAAAAGAAAAATTACTACTACTTACTTTGTTGAAATAATCATATGAATGGCTTATGCACATTAAATAAATACACATACATACACACAATAAAAACAGACACATTTTAGTCAAATTTACACAAGAATTTAATGATATACACTAAATGATACACTTCAATGATATATACTAAATTTGAATCCAGTAAAAATATTTTATTTAATCTATGTCATTTTATATCTATCTTGCAATTTTGCGAACATTGACACAATGGTTGGTTGCCGGACGTCCATTTTGCTACTCATGTCTTCGGACGAGTCGGTCGTTCTGGGCTTTCGACAATGGTTGGTTGTTTCAAAACTTCACATTTTTCCTTGTGTAACTTTTGTTGCAGTCTGTATATAGTCATTCTTTTTTGTAGTGTAACACGACACTGTTTTTCTAAGAATTTCAGATACTGATCTCCAAATTCTATTTCTTTGTTAAATGTGATTTTTTTCTTCTTCATAATCCGATTCTGTAGCTGAACCACTTGGTTTAGATTCTATATTTGCTATGATTTCATTATCTGTAATCACTTGTTTACTGGCAGATTTTTCTTTAGCAAACCAATCTTCAATAGCATCTTGGCTTTGAACACTGGATATATCAGAATTTACTTTCTTTGCATAGGAAAGCAATTCTGAAGATTTTTTCTTTGTTTCAGTCATTCGAAAACCTTCAAAGTCATTGGTCTCATACTCATCGTTATTAAAAAATAATGAAGAAGTCATAAATTGTGCTATTCATTTTTTAAAGTCTCTTTCGTAACAGAATTCCATGCTTCAGTGAGCATATCTACCGCGTCTTTTAGATCAAACTTTTTTTGAAAAATTTTAGGTGAATCAAACGATGGATCAGCATTTAAAAGTTGACTGAGGAAATTTGTTTTATACTGACATTTCCAGCTGTTTATTATTCCTTGATCCATTGGTTAAATTAAAGAGGTTGTATTTGGAGGTAAAAGGAGTACATTCTTAAATTTAAAATCTTGACATCTGGATGAGCACAGCAATTATCCATCAGTAATATAATTTTGCAATCATCTGGCAAACCTATTTCTCTACAATTCCCTCTCACTTCTTTTACAAAATTATTTTTGAACCAATTATACTATTGAACTATTATAATTTCTCTGGTCATCCAGGCTGTTTTATTAGAGGTATAAACTACAGGTAAAGAAGTAACGTGTTTGAAATCTCGAGGATGGGCACTTTTACCTACTACAAGAAGTGTACATTTATGAGTTCCAGCTGCATTACTTTACTGTAGAGCATAATTGTGACTCTTTCTTTTGCTTTTTTTATACCATCTGGTGAATTTTCGTCTCATGTTTCTAGTGTCTTTCATGGAAGATAACGCCAAAAGAGTGCAGTTTCATCTACATTATAAATCTGCTCTGGAGACAAATTTTCTTCTGAAACCATCTTATAGAATTCGTCAATAAATTCTTCCGTAGCATCTTTATCTGCAGAACTTTTCTCCCCACAAATTTTTAAATATTGTATTTCATGTCTTTTTTTAAATTGTCTTATCCATCTAACAGAAAAGTCACACTTCTCTTTAATTTTTAAATCCTTGTGGATTTGTTTAGCTTTTTTACGTAAAAGCAATTCTGTGATTGGCATCTCTTTGCTGAAACCATTCATAAATTATAGCATCGAAACTAGCACAGTGAGCTGCATATAGAGTCTTCTGGTTTGCAATTCCTTTATTAGTTTCAATTTTAGTGTAGAATTTCAAAATTTTTTCCTTATTTTTCTTTATCTCATATACTGTTTCTAATACCAATTCCATAAGCATTAGATATATGACTTAGAGTTGCTCCATTATCCAGTTTTTATGATCTCAACCTTTTTCAAAATTGTTAAAACAACATGCTTTCTTTTGGGATTTTCAGTTTCAATATCATCAGCATTTCTTTTTTTACTCATCATTACATAAATTAATCAGTATAGCAGAGAAAATGTAATCATATAAGCACGGAAGTTAATCAGTATAACATAACATACAATTGTTAACACTGATAAACATTAGCACATGCTTGTGTTGACAGATGTATAAAATGTTTTCCAAAGTCATGAATAAAATGAACAAAATAAAAATAAGTTTTAATTATCTGGTGATAAAAGCATTTACAATTTACAATTTTTGAGCATTTATTTACTGCATTTTTTTAAAAGCTTAACTGTAAAGTTAACTGTTTATACTACTTGAAAAAATTAACTGTAAATTTCACTGTTTACATACAGAAATGTTGTGCGGATTTTAGAGCATTGCTGATTTTAGGGTTGCGGATATGAGGTCACTTATTGTGTGTGTGTGTGCATATAATATATATACATATATATATCTTTATTGCCAAATTAGTTTTGCTTAGAGTATAATTATAGCACTGTTCTGATATGAATAAATGATGTTTTTTCACTAACATGTTTGCAAAGTTTTGAGAAACTGAACATCTTTATCAAACTTGAAACCATTCATATTGTACAATTATTGACATTTGAACAGAGAAGATTATATTGATAACCCTTGGATTCAAAATATTTTAAAACAGTAATTTATTATAAAACCAATAAAGTTTTATTGGATTTTCAGAGTCTTTATACAAATGATCTATATATTTTAAACCCTGAATCTGTAAATTTCCATAAATATGTCATTAAAACCTAAAATGCATATTAAAATTGCATATTCTAACTTAATCAATGGTCATCTTCATACATTGATTAATACAGAAATTTACAATATATGCAACACTCCATGCACATATATGCCAAGAAATGGATAATTTTCTGAAATTTAAGAAAATGTTATATTTGAAACTAATACATATTTAATTGATACAAAAGTAATAAATATTTTTTGCATAATTCCCGATGAAATCCATCATAAGAATTCAAAATGGGCAATTTATGTTTTAGTACCAAGAATTAAAAATTCTTTCTTTGCCCAGTTCACATGATCATTTCAACTCTACTATATTTTCTTGACGGTTATAAATCTTTTAATTAACATAAATTAATTAAAATGCAATTACGTTCAATAAAATAGACCAATATATAATGTACAATCATCTAAAAATAAAAGGAAGAAACGAAATAGGGTTAAACTTAAGGCAAAATTAATTATGTGATAATTAATTGTGTGATAATTAATTGTTGTTATAAGTGTAAAAATGAAGTTATCAGCCTATTACATGCACATAAATAAAAATATACTTGAAGACATAAGACAATCGATATAGAATTTTACATACAAAATATTATGCTTAAATATATTAAAACATCAAACACTTTTTCACTGAAGCCACTTCAATGTTCATAGTATATAAGTAACAAAAAAAACTAATAAAAATTTTAATCATGTTGCAAACCAATCTTATCTCCAAACACAACACTTGTCTTTAACTAAGAACTATTATTATGTAAGTTATAGCAGACATAGGCGTAGCCAAGGACTTTGGATAGAGAAAAGTCATTGATTGAAAAGCAGTTTACATTGTTAGATATTGTTTAAGCAATGTGGATTCAATGTTATTGCTCTGATAATAGGGAATTATGAGATTCTGACCCGACCCCCTGGCTACGCCACTGATGCAGATATACGAATTTGTTAGGGAGAGCTAATTGCAATATTGTGTTAATAAGACTAATCAGAACTACTACCTGAAAGTGATTTCCTGTTTGTTCGAACCAACCTCACATAATCAGCTTCTAAAAATTAAATATGATATATAATAGTGCGATAAAAAGAAAAAACAAACAAATGATGTATAAAGAAACAGCGAATTAAATTAAAGATGGAGGTTGGTACACTTAAATCTCAGTGAAATTTGCCTTTTGAGCAAAGCAGTTATATATAGCAATTCTTTTAAGCAATACCTCCCACCACCACTTAACTAATGGAGAGAACTGATTTCAAAAATTGTAGGAACTTTTACCTCATACACAAAACAGCTGATGTTTTATTTGTAAAACCTGACATTTAATGGGTCTTATTTTCCTCCGCCTCCAGTCAAAACCAATCATAACTCATCTCAGAGTAAAGATGGGGGGGGGGGGGGGGGCAAAAGAGATAATTAATAGTTGAAGTGTGGGGGGAGGGGAATAAATATTTTTATGGCAAAATTGTTTCTACATGTAATATAAACATTGCATGCTTATTACTAAGGATAATGGGTTAAGTATTGTTAAATCAGTTATCCAGAAAGCCATCTAATATACTGTAATTAAGAAGTATTTGGTAGTCAGGGTGAGTACACTTTCCATAAAAATTTTTGCAAGGACTTTCAAGTACCATGCAATTATTTTTCAATGGCATCATTTCTTCCATATTATGGAAGTTGAAAGTGTTTCTGGGAGGAAAAATCATAGCAAACTGTTTAATGTTGAAGCCATTGAGGAAATTTTTGGGAAAAAACAATGTTGTTTAAGAAAATTTTAGGAACAGCGTAACTGCTAGGGGAATTTCCAGAGAAAACTAAGCTCCTCAGAAAAACGCTATACTGTGAATCTGCAGAACACTTTCAACCCTGCCCTTTTCAAGCACTTTCAAGGACTTAACCAAGAAAATGGGAATTTTTAAGTACTTTCAAGGCCTTGAAAATGTTAATCTAAAATTCAAGTACTTTCCCAATTTACAAGCACCCGTATGCACCCTGGGTAGTGGAAAAATCAATAAATGTAAATTCACACAATGGCTGTCCTATTCAGGAATGATACAATAAACAACGCTTGCACGAACAGAAATTTAATGTTCAGGCTGTTAGCCCTCTATTGTAGCCTGTTCAAAATTCCCTCAGTCAGTAATCATGCATATTTGAATTCGGGAAAGAATACGACCACAGACTTCGACAACCATCACTATGTTAGAGGCCTTGATGATATGACTTTATGACAGATATTTATTGCTTTTCATATATGTGTTTTGTTCATTCATAGTATCGATTCCTACAACTCTGCAATTTTCTTTTGTCTATCTTGCTTTGCTTCTGAGTTCGTTATCCTGACTTTTTAAATTTTTCGCTATGAGCACAGCTATCACTTTTATTTGATAGGGCACGGTTGCAGAGTCCACTTTGACAAGAGGAGCTTGCAATTCCGTTCCAGTAGCTCAATGGAAGAGCGTCAGCTGGCCAGTTCGAAGATCCAGGGTTCAATTCTTGGTTAGAGTAGCAAGGCTCTTTACAATGGCGCCCGAACGAATTAACTCTGAAGGTTAGTGCAAAGCTGTTGGAGGTCTGAAAGTGACCCTAGTATGACAAGTATGGATTCAATGGACTCTGGGATATGGAGCACCGATTTCAAAGCAAGGGGACAATGACCACGCAGGATACTAAACTGGGTAAAAATAGTACTATCAGAAAGCTAACCAGAGGTAAAAATAGCAGAAGAAAGTCAGTTAGATTGTCAGTTGCATGCCATTCTGACATTAGAGGGTGTAGAATACAGAGACCCCTTCAACAAAAAGAGCCTGCAATTTTGTCCCAGTAGCTCAACGGTAGAGCGTCGGCTAGCCAGTTTGGAAATCCAAGATTTGATTCCCGGTTGGGGTCGCAAGATTCTTTACATGGTCACTTTACACTAGATAGACCTAAAGTGTACACTCGTGGACTTTTCCTTAAAACGTTATTGAGGTGCTTTAGAACTTTCCCAGGAACATTGTAATACAGAGATATTATTCTATATTCCCTAACATTATGCTTCGTTGGCTGCATGAAAGGAAAGTTTCGAATTGAGCAATGCAGATGATCAATTGGTTTAAATGTTATGAGTTGGTTACATCTTTTGTAGCATATAGTTGCATCAATGAACGAATGTAGGCAAGAGAGAAAATTTCAATCTAGCAGATGCATCAGCTGCGATATTTAAAATTATAACATTACAAGCATTACTTTTTGCCATGCACACTGTTTGGAATAAGAAGTCATACATTTAAAGCTCTAACATAAAGCTCAAACTCAGTGCTAACTGAATTCTTTTGAATCAAGGCAGCTGAATTTTTTTCAAGATATCTAATGTACAGCTGACAGATAGTTTAGTGATACACCATCGTATTATGCAGAAAATTCCTTGCATATGATGTGATATTAGCCAAAGTTAAGAAAATGTAAAGAAATGGGTTCTTACTAAGAAAATAAATGGTTTATCCTCTGCAGCTTCAAATGCAACAGGTCAAGCATTAACACACTAGCAATGATGAAAAATACTGATTTTGAATACACTCTACTTAAAATTCACAATGTCTCAAAACTACCATAAATATTTCAATACACTTAGATTTTACACATTGTTACTATTTTTGGTATTAAAATAAGACAATCATGAGAGATATTGATAGTATCATAAGATCTAAATACATATTAAAACTGGCAAAGGCTGTGAAAAAAAGTAATATTCAAATAAATATTAAAATAGCACTTTACCATTCTTTTAAGAGAGAAAAGTACTATATACACAATATTCAAATTATATTGATAAGAATAGTGAATATATTTAGTTAAAGTGGAAGTTTTCGAAGAATTTTTAATTTTCATCAGTTCAATGGGGAAACTAGTTGTTGGCTTAGAGAAATGTATTTAATGTTGGATTGATGTATTATACAATCTTTCGCTATATTTAAATTATAAAGAAATTTTCTTAACCAATAAGCACACTTATTTTTTATTTTCAAATATTTTTAAAAAATGTCAACTTCATAATAGTGTAATGACAGAGGATGGATAAAATCTCTTAATATCCAGGCTGATAGTCCAACATTTTGTATCTAAAGATATTTTAACACATTGACACTAATTACTAATGCCATGAATCTGTGTAACACTAGCAGTTAAATATCATTGCAGTGTTAGTATAAAGAGGTAAATAACATCTTACAAGCCACAGCTTTAATAATAGTGTCAGAAATTTCATGACTAATAATAAAATTCCATCATGCAAGTGATCGAAATAACTGCTCGAGGTGTAGAGTAGCAATGGAGAACTGAATTAATATTTTGAACTTTAGGTTGGACATCTAATATTTGAAAGCATTGATCTAAGGGAGTAGCACTAGTTTTTACAGAGAAACCTAGGGGACATATCTGAAGAATGAATTCATAGCATAAGAGTTATTTTATGTTTGCCCAATTGCAGGTACACCAATCTTTGTATGTACAGCAGTAAAAAAAACCATGAAACACTCGACCACAATTGCATAATTTACATTGCAGAACAGAACGGGTGATATCATTCGATGGGGATTAATATCTTATACAAATATCAATATTTAAAATTTGTTTCATAGTTATTTTGGCACTAACTACCACATCTTAAAGCAATCCCCATTGATCATTATATATTCACATTCTAGAGAAAATTTCAAGCGAATTAAAAAAAAAATTATCCTTTTAAAAGAATTTTTCATCTATCTGCAAGTATTTGAAAGTTGCTGATCCAAATGTTAAATGGGTTTTCCAGTTTTGGGGATATATGTTTGCGATAAATTAATTTTCCAGGTGCCTTTTGCATACTTTTTCACTAAAAAGCCCAAACAAAATTCATATAAATTTTAATATTCAAACATATTTGAAATATTTATTATTAATTATTAAATCAATATTCATCAAAACTATGAATAGAAAGAGTTGTTAATTTTGACACCAATTGATGCAGCTGCATCAGAGGCATCGGTTTACAAAATTTCAGTTTAATCCGTGCAATATTGACTGTATTATCAAGTATTCAAAATTTGATGTTTATTACGCGTATCGGGGACCATTCCCAAAGTTACTGGATGAAATCCTTGAATGTTTTTTGAAAATCAAACACCGCACTTACCTCATCTCATCGATGTTTAAAAAACAATGGGTGATAGCAACAGAACATTTATAAACTGGCAGAACAAAATTACCATATCGGAATTCGCCCTTTCTGTTGCAGAGTTCAATTTTTAGATGCATCCTTAGTAAATTTTAAGAATTTTTTCGTCCAACTTTGGGTCTTTTTTCATTATTTTTTTTAATCAGCATGAAAGTTTTAGTGAATTTGAATATGTAATGATCAGTGAAAGTTGCCCATGAAGATTTCAAAGTTAGTACCAAAAACTATTATATGGCCCTTTATGCAAATTTTAAATACTGAGATTTGTAGAAAACATTAATCCTTCTCAATTTATATCTTCCATTTTGTTCTGCGATATAGACTGCGCAATTGTGGTTGGGTATTTCATTTTTTTTTTTCAACGGCTGTACATTGTATAATTTTAAAAGAAAAAAAAAAAACATATAATGTACGTTTTCCCCTCTCAATTTAATGATATGTATCTTTTTTCTCTATCTAAGTATTTTTTTCAAAATCTTCAAATCTAGAGCTATACCGTACTTTGATCAATACTTTCATTTTACACTTCTACAAAAAATATTCTGTATAAAAAGGTTTATAAGAATGTTTGGCTACAATACTTCCTCCTGAGTTCCAACATGCTGTGAGAGAAATTTTGCAGAAATTCAGCAATCTATGAATGAAGAATAAATGATGAAAGGATTCATCAAAAATGTAATAAAATGTGGTGATCTGTGGACAATTTGAGTTGTTGGTCACCTAACTGATGGCATGTGCAGCAATTTGTTAGTTACAATACATAATTTGTTCAAATTTAATTGATATTTACTGGTAGGGGCATCTAATAACAAAGTTGTGAAAGTAATTGATAGTGGGAAGGGCAACTTTCTAAAACCGTATGTTCAAGTTTGAAAGCTCCAAATGACAGATGTTGAAATTGATTTCTTGAATCATAAGTCAAATGCCTTGCATCTGTGCAAAGCAAATTCCATGAATAAAACTGAAAATGTTTTCTTGCTATAAAGCATTAAAAAAAATCACTACAGAAAGAACAGAGTTTGATAAAAACACAAGATGTAAATTAAAATGGCAAGAAGCATGCAAAGGACCCGTGAACCAATCTAAATGTCAGGGTCCCTATTTCATTTTGATAATTTTAGATTATGCATACCTTTAGAGGAAGAAGCAGGTTCATTGTCCTTAAAATTCTTCTTTGCTTGAATGGTGCTTGTAGTCATGGGTTTCATACCATGTCCATAATCAAATGATTCAACATTCACTTGTGAAAAGATTTTGGGTGTCTGACGTGCCACATATACACCCGAATTAAAATTATCTATAGAATAAACAACACAGCGTCACATTTATCCAAATTTCATACACACTCGAGTTTAAACTCAAAATTGCCACAGGAGCAAATCATGCCAAAATGTTAAAGAGACATTAAAAATCTAAGATTTTACATACATCTAATTGAATATCCACAAAGATAAAAAATTAATAAGTACACGTACAAGCTGTTTTACTGTCCTTGGCAGTCTCTATATTCATTTAAAAACAGGCCATTATTAAATTCTTTCACATAATTTTTTTGAAGCAGAGATGAGAATTCAAAGGCATTTCTTTTTTTGGGACAACAATTTTGATTTTTAAATAAAATAATTTAATTTTGTAAAAAATTCTCTATTTTTGTGAAAATTTGCAATTTTATTAACACTAGAATAATGTGGTATTTCATGACTATCAGTAAAATTCCATTATGAAAGCATAATGATTAATATGCCTGTTTTAGGGAATCAAGTGTTTACATTTTTCTAATAATATAAAAATGAAATTTCGCTATCAGATTTGTGTGTGTGTGTGGGAGGGGGGGGGGGATCAGATATATTAATTTTGAAGTTTAAGATATTTTTCATAAACAGAGCAACTTCTTTTTCACTTTCCTTTTTATTCACTTTCATCATGAACAAAGAATGCAACTACAAATATTTTGTTAAAAGAACATTGTATAGTATTAACCACTTTTAAATTAGGCAGTTGCTTAAATTTTTTGTAAAAACTCAATTTTGGAAGCAAAATTTTATGTAGTTTTGAAAATTGAAATTTTGTGACTGGTCAGGATTTCCAGATTTTTAGTTTTGTAACGCGTTCATTTTCCAAGTGTGAAATGTGTGAAGGATTCTATAAATGGACCTTAATTTCTCTTGGGCAGATCAGTGGAAAATTGTAGAAATTTGAAAATCAAAATTTTCAGAAAAACAAGAGAATGGGAAAATTTGCCACCATGCAAAAACTGAAAAACTTGTCTATTTGTGGAAGATTGATTAAAGGTAAAAAGGGTGAGTGGGTGGATAAAATCATGAATCAATCTAAAAATCTCAATGTATAAGAAGTAGGAAGTTCAGATCTGCAGATGTTATATAAATACTGCGGGCATTGTAGGAATAATATCATGGATGTGAATGATTAAACTCAAAGAGAAGGAATGAAAGAAAAAAAATTCATTGTGGATTAAATGCAATTGGAGTGCCGTTGCACATTATCTAAATTTCGATCTTGAGATGGGCGGTCTAAAAATGATTTTCAAAGCAGGAATGCAATTTTCAGATGTGTCTGAAATACAAATTCTTGAACTGTAAAACATTTCTTTACCAAAGGTAGAAAACTGTAGATCAACAGAAGGTGATATAAACAAATAGAAAAAGTATTTATTTTATCAAAATTATTTTTAAATATTTTTAATTTTCTAAGCAATTGTTTTAAATTATTTAATATTGTACTTAATGCATTTGCTACAAGCAATTTGAAATAGGTATCAACACACCTTTTTTATTACCCTGATTAAAAAAGTATACATTCTTTAAATAGTCCAATAAAACAACTTATAGAAAGTATTTGTTTGCACTTGTTCTCAGATTTATAAGGAAATGCAGTATTAACACTTGGTTTAATAGTTTTGATAACATTTTTTATGTTGCCACACAGAGCATGTCAAAATTAGTAACATTTTAAGACTGTCTAGCTCCAACTGGGACTATTCTAATCAATTTTTGTTCAGAATTACATGTCAAAAGAATCAAATACTTCATCTTAATTATTTATACATAGTTTTGAAAAACATGCAACACTCAGTATGATGCATGCTAGCATGCTAAAACTGATTTCATTCTTTTCAAAAAGTAGATCTAACGTAACACAACATTTGCATTTGCAATAATTATAATTTTTTATTTTTAGCAAAAAAAAATTTTTTTTTTTTGCACTGACCGCAGTAATTGTAAAAAAATTTCATTTGAACTATTTAATTCCTGTAGGATTCCTGTAAAATATACTTTCCAAACTCAGTTTCACACAATGGACATGACATAACAAATGAACAGAAATGGACATGACATAACAAATGAACAGAAAGTCATAGTCTATCAGAAAATAAGTTTATGCTAGAGTTGCCAACTTTTCACAGACTTAAATCGAAGATTTAGGGAAAAGGATAAAGGAGAGGGATTGGTTTTCGAAATTTAAAAGAAATATTTTACATACAGACAGACAAATAAGCTTAATAAACTTTATTTTATAAAACTTCATAAAAAATCAAAGTATAGAAAAAAAAAGAGTTGCATATATTTTTTAAATTACATTTTCTTTTTAATCTTATGCAATCTTTAAGAATGGGATCTGTTCAGGTTGATTAAAGAATTTAATAAATTCTTGGCATTCAATATTAAGATTTCCTAATCGAAAATATTTATTCCACAAATGCATTGTTTATTGGAATACTCATGACCTTTTTAACAATCATTATAACTGCTACTAGTTCCTTCCACTGATTGAAATATATCTACCCATAGTGCCTCATTCGTAATATTGTCCCTTTTTAAAATCTGGAAAACTCAAATTTATACTGTGAATCTCATTGTACATACAGTCTCCATCAACATTTAAATTTAAAAACTTCAGCTAATTTCAAAAGAGATATACTTTTTTTTTATATTAAGTCTAATGTAGTAGTTTTTATTAAGTCTAATGTAGTAGTTTTTATTAAGTCTAATGTAGTAGTTTTTATTAAGTCTAATGTAGTAGTTTTTATTAAGTCAGGCAGATCGGAGAACTTGAAAACCGAGCCAGAGCATGTAGAAAATTTAGTAAAGTCAAGGTCTCCAGTCTCAAAATACACAGTTGGCAACCCTAGTTGATGTTCAAGAATTTTCAAAACAGGCAGCTCTATTAAAATTTGAATTGAATTTTTAACAAAAAAAAAAAAGAACATGCGGAGAAACTGCGAAACAGCAATCATTCTAGATCTGCATATACTAAGATAGCTATGTTTTTCAGAATGAAAACAACCCCCTTCTTATAGAATTCCGAAGTCAGTATTGCATCCACACAACTACCTCTGTATGTAACTCGTAATTAGTAACACATTTTGTAAATTTGTTTTATTCTACATGTTTTACTTGCACATCAACAAACTGCTCACAGTTCAAGCTTGTGATTGGTTGAAAGTCAAAATGGCATCACATTGAGTATAACGAATGCTTACTATGGTAATTTCATTTTATTTTGTTAGAGAATTAGATTTTTTCTTTTATTTGTTAACAAAACTAAAGACATTTGACATAAGTATTTAACGTGGAATTAAAGGAAGCATTTGTTTTTAGTTTATTTGTTATTCTATTAGACCAACTTATGAACAAAGGTCAAGGGGGAAGACTGATTTCAGATAAGCTAAAACTGTTTTTCAAGCTTATGGTAACTAATTACACATTCCTGTAAAAAGTTTAAGCAACTTTGTAGCACCTTCTCTTCCACACAGATTCAAATAGTCTCTAGTAATAAATGTAAAATGTTACCTACAACATAGCTTCTATAGATATCAACTCCATGAAAAGGAACTATCAATTTACTTTACCAATATAAATGTATTAATCACATCAAACAACTGAGATATTTAGCTATGGAACAAGATAGGGCTTAAATTTAAGAAACATACCTATTAAACAGTTATATAATAATGAATGTACTTTCCAAAGGGATCTAGAAAACATAGTGGAGTAGTAATAACCATCTCGTGCAGCACGAAGACTTTTTAACATCTATTTGTCATACTCTCAATAAAACTATTTAAGAAAGAGTGATAGATCTGTGATGATTTTTAACCATACCTTAATCAAGCCAATCTTCAGCTCCTATACAGACTGAGGTGAAGGATCCTTCTGAGGAGTATACGACCCAATAAGCATCGGAATATGATCTATAAGATTTAATCCAAGGAATTTGCATGAAATCTATACCCTGGAAATCCTCAATTTCAAGCATGACCATCACCTGACTTGTCCTGTGTAGCTGTCCGTAGCAAGGTCCAATATAATGTTGCATCATTTCACTAGCAACGAATTTGGAGATTACAGTTTAGACCTCTGCTCTTATTGATGCAACATCACAAGCAGACATCCCGTGACATAGAACGATATGAAGATGAAGAAGAATGAAATGGTGCTGAGCATTTTTGAATTATTTAAGGAATAAAAATTATTTATTTATCCAATATATAAAATATATTACGTTATGGTTATTTGTGATGCTAAAGCTTTTATTACCATTACATATTTTCCACAACAAAATAACTTTGCAATGGCAATATCTAAATGTAAAAAACTTGCAGAGGTAAATTGAATTGTGCTGCAACCATACAATGTCATACCTTGATGTCATTGCACAGAGTACGAAATAAACAAGAAAGATCAATCATGCATAAAGCATTGATTATGAAACACTTTTCAACTGCAATGCGCAATTTTATTTAAACATCTCTAAAATGTGATACATTCAGCGGTAATATTTTAAAAATTATCACAATACTACAATAATGTATTATATTTGAAAACTTCATTAAAAAAAAAAAAAATGAACTTTATTCAAAAGACGTCACTGAAATATAAATTGCCTGGCTATGAAAAAGCAGTAAAAATTTCATTCATAAACTTTTATTCTATTCCTTTCATTCATCACAATACCACAATAATTTATTTTACTTTTAGGACGGACACAACATTAAATGTAAATTAAAAAGAATTTTAAAAACCACGATTTTGACACAAGATGGATGCCATATTTTATTTTGAAGTGAGTCACGTGATCTCTTCATATAATGGGTGTAATTATTATTTTAATTTTTATTTAAAATATTACTGAATATATTTTTTTGAAATTTTTATATTTTATGGGATAATTTGAATATTTCCTAAAACTTTCGAAGCAATTTGTGAATTTTAAATTTGCCTAAAAAATGTTTGAAAAATTAGGTCCCATAGGGTTCAATGTATTTCATTTTTTCAACCTGGGTTCAATCCAAAACTACTTGGGTGATATTATTCATTTATATTCCCATAGATCCCACAGATCATTTGAACAACATACTACAATTTAATTTTGATAAAGTCATTTTTATGGCAGGTATCGTGCTAACGGACAGACAGACAGACAGACACAATGAACAAAGTCATAAACACTTTTCAACTATGTTGTAAAGTGTTAAAAACCAACTCTGTTAGGCTCCATATGAAATCCTCTTGATACATTACCTATATACAGTGTGTCCCAAAAAGATTGAAATGTGCTTTAATTCCTTACCTGCTGGAGATAAGTGGGCAATGTAAATTGCAAAAATGTTGAAAGTAAGGCAGGCAATAAGACTACATTAATGAAATAGTCCTCCCATTAATTTTCAAAAAGTTACACATTTTAAAAATTTTTATACGACCCCCTTAGACAAATTTGGTCAATCAGAAAATTGTTATTTTTAACGCAACAAGATGATTAAAACTCATATCTCTAAAATTGAGCGAGTTCTATTTAATTGAAAATTGAACAATGTGAATGGGGACCATATATCAAATTAGAAATGTAAATTTGTGACATATCACAAAAAAGATAAAACTGGATAATACATAGGAGACATTTTTGCGAATTCCACGTAGGCTCACGATGCAATCACGGATTCTTAAGTACTTTTCAATAACTAAATACTTTTTCAATAATTAAATACTTTTTATTTTTATCTAGATAATTTCCATTGTCAATTTGTTTCTGGTTCCTATTTTTACTGATGAAACAGCCATTCACATGGTACAGAAAAGTGGTACAAGTCAGATTTTTTCCTTTATCATAATTCAGTTGATTTTAAAGATACAGATATGCGGGGTTTTTTTTAATGATCTTGTTGCATTAAAAATAGAAATTTTCTGATTGACAAAATTTGTCTCAAGGGAGTCATATAAAAAGTTTAAAAAGTGTAACTTTTTGAAAATTAATGGGAGGACTATTTCATTAACGTAGTCTTATTTCTTACCTTACTTTCAACATTTTTGCAATTTACATTGCCCACTTATCTCGAACAGGTAAAGAATAAAGCACGTTTCAATCTTTTTGGGACACCCTGTATACAAAGTGTGGCTCCACTATGTCAGAGAAAATATGAAGATGTCCCCTCCCCGATCAGTATTAGGGGGTTGAAATTTTATTTCGACAATTAACAAAAGAAGTCATAATCGATCTTATTATATCAGCTTGTAATTTTACACTGTGTTGTAGCTGTATTATAGTAATTGAGAGTCCCCACTTTGGGGCAATCAACCTATTTTTAGATTTACAATTGCTATTCTTTTTCCAGCCATTTTAGATGTGGTGCATCATATATATATATATATTTATTACACTCTAAGACAAAAAAATCGACGCACCAAAAAATAATTATCCAAATGAGACAAAATTTGGTACGAGTAATGTGAATGTACAGAAAAAGAAATGATTAGAATTTCAGAACAATTGGATGATTTATTGCACTGAAAGATCTACACAAAGTGAGTACATCAATATGGCGTTGGTCCACCTCTGGCCTTGATACAAGCTGTTACCCGATGTGGCATTGATGTATAAAGTTGCCGGATGGTGTTCCAAGGGATGTCGTTCCAAATGGCCTCCAATTGACGAGCTAATTCGTCTACATCCTGGGATGGTCACAGGTGACACCCATCTCAGCCCAAATGTGCTCAATAGGCAAGAGATCCGGGGATCTGGCTGGCCAAGTAAGTGTTGTTGTTGTTGTTACCCAGACCGTCCGACCTACCAGAGAGGTGTAAGGTAACTGTGGCCAAGTAAGTGTGTCATAAGCACGCAGATAATCAATAGAGAGGCATGCCATGTGTGGTCTGGCATTATCTTGATGAAAAGTTAAACCAGTGTGTAGTGAAAGGAATGGCAATAGAATGGGTCGTAGAATGTCGGCAATGTACAGTTGTGCTGTGATGGTGCCACGAAGGACTATCAAAGGAGTCTGGCTATCAAATGAAATGGTACCCCAGACCGTAACTCCCTGTTGTTGGGCCTTGTGGCATGTGACAGTAAGAGCAGAATCCTGACGATATCAGGACTGTCTCCAGACTTACCTACGCTGGTCGTCGGGACTCAGTTCCAAACGGGACTCATCACTGAAGACAATTCGTACCCAATCTGAACAATTCCACATTGACTGGGCCTGGCACCATTACCATCGGTGTTGATAGTGCATACTGGTCAGTGGTAGGTGGCGTAATGGGCTCCATGAGTATAGATTCTACTCTCCCTTAGTCTTCTATTAATAGTCCGGGTGGTTACTTCCGTGTTTGTCACAAGTTGGATGGTTGATAACGATGAATCTCGTGCTTTCACAGTTGCTCTGACAATCACTTTATCTTCCCGTTCTGTCTTCGTTTTAGGTCGTCCACTGAAATCTGCCATTCCAGACCCATTCCTGCCAACATCATGTAATTGCTGCATCGCTCCTACCCAAATACAAAGTGATTTGTCGGGGTGCCCATCCGGCCTTATGCAGTCCGACTGCATACCCTTTTTCAAACTCCTTCATATGCTCGTAGTGGCTGCAAATTCATCGGCGAGGCATTGTTGCAATCAAGGTACATAAACCCAATCGAAATCCACTGCATGTTTTGTTCCTGAAAGCGAGGTTCGCTCATTATATACACCACCATGGAGCTCAGTTTTAATGAGCTGTAGTTCTAACTATTCATTCAATGGCTGCAAATTTTTTATAATTTGCATATTCGGTCGACAAGTGTTTGCATGTACAGTTTCATTACTATTGGATTATTTTGCAGGGTGCATTGATTTTTTTTGTCTTAGAGTGTATATAAGGTTGGGAAGTAACCAGGGCTGTAGTGGAGGGTATACGGCAGTATACGCCGTATACACTCTGGTTTTTCCAGCAAATACCGTATATCCTCTGCTTTTTCTTAAAAACCACGTACACGCTTTACTTAATGAACATAGTAACAGATTTGAGATCATCTTAATTGATTTCAAACGTCTCCAATCTATTGTTTATTAATGCAAATGGACCACCTACAGAACACTTTCAACTGGAAAAAATTGTAAATTCTTGGTTGGCCAACCATCACTCTTCAGAAAAACAATAGATCAAGAGTGTGCTTTACAAAAAAAGACACAGAGACGATTTCTCTTGTCAAGCAGTTTGGAAAATATTTCAATGAAAATGATAGAGGTAGGCTTTAAAATTTGTTAAAATAAAACAAAATTACATCCTACTTTATATGTGTTTAAATATTTTTCTCTTAACATTTCCTGTAATTATTTTATATCATAGTTAAATATTAATATAGTGAGATTTTCAAATTTGAATATCACTCAATGCTAGTCTGCATATTTTGCTTTGCATAAATACAGTAAACTCCCAATAACTCAAACCTTGTGAACACGAATTTCTGCTTAAGTCCAAGTTTCTTCAAAGTTCCACAATTCCTTTCCTGTAATATAAAATTAATAGGCTTTTTTTTTTCTCGATAATTTGAACTTCGATTAATTCAAACATTTCCCCCGGTCCTTCGAGTATACCCTATAGGCGCACAGGGGGGAGGGCAAGGGGGAGGTCACCCCTCTGGCTTATGGATTTCATATATATATATACATGTATGTGCGTGTACATGTTTTTTTGCCCCCCACCCCCGGAAAGTGTAAGTAATAAGTACATGTTTCGCCTTCCTCTGGAAAAATTTTTGTAGATGTCCATAGTATACCCTCTGTTTTTTTTACGATTACAGTACTGGTAGTAACTAACCATAACAGTGTTACCAGTAACTGCTACTTTTCATGTAACAGAGATCAGTATCGTTACTTTACTTGCAAACGTACTCAATGGTATTTGTTTAGTACTCATTATCTATAACTAATATAAAACAAAATCCCCAAATACAATATCAAAGAATTAAGGAATAAGAAATGATATTGGAAAAATAAATACCGAGCTAAAGTATAAGAAATGACAGACCTTCACATACTGCTATTTTCAGTCTCAAGTTTGCATAAATACACACATTTTTATCCTTTAGCTGGAATTATTAGGTCATCAGTTTCGCTGCACTATACTAGAAATGCTACAATTTCGAAATTCATATCCAATAAATTCACCCAATCAGTATTTTATTTACCAGTGATGTGCTGATTTAGGAATGAATTAAAATAATTTGATTAAATTTGAAGCACACTTATATTTGAGAGATAAAGACTGTATGACTACTGTGGGGGCAGTACTGAGGCACTCATTGCTACAAAAGACATCACGGATTATTCCCTCGGCTTCGGACAATTCTTTTGAAGCTGATGGCATAGTGCGGGATCAGCAATCTAAAGGTTCAGCGTTTGAACCTATCCCCCACCACCGAGATCTACGGCCCCTCACAATAGCGACCAAGGACACACAAGCATGTAAACTCTCTCACGAGATGGCAGAACTACTACAGATGACACACACTTTCACCTTTCCTTTCCTGGTTGACTACGACTGATGTCACGATGATGTACGACATGCCTCCTGGCTGTTTCAGCTTGGGGATGAGGTGGGGGTTTATCGGCTGCCCCCCAACCCTCCTCACTGAAATTCAACCGAGTTTCTCACCAGGAAGGGGAGAATGTGGGGGTAGCATTGCATCACTCACTGCTACGAAAGACATCACCGGTTATTCCCTCGGTTCTGGAGAATTCTTTTGGAGCTGATGACATAGAGAAGGGATCAGCAATTTAAAGGTTCCAAGTTCGAACCTATGCCCCACCATCGGGGATCTGGGGCCCTCCACACCACCAATCATAGGTTTGAAACGTATGGATAATATGCCAGCTCTGGATTCAATCAGCTTTACAAATACAACAAAGTTCTTATATAGGTATGTGCTTCAATGGAATCCAAAAGAAAATGGAAAAAATTGTCATTTTTGTCATGAAGTCATTTATTCAATTTAAAACTGTCAATTTATAGAATAAATATAAATACTGCATGCAAGATTTGCAAGATGATCCTAAAATGTGGTATAACATAGTTATCAAATGTAGAGAAACATAGCATGGTATTATTACAATAAATAAAACTACTACTTGTAAGAAAATAACTTACAAAACTTGAAGAAAGCAGGCATATGTCAGTTAGGTGACGATAATTGCTTCGAGGTGTTGAGAGCCCCCCCCCCCCCCCCATTCTTCAGGAATAAAGAACAGTATGCATCCTTAACAATCTCTAAGAATGATTTATCAAAGACAGTTTGTTCTTAGCAGATCTTTTGGCCTGAAGAAGGGAGTTTTTAACATCCTCGAAACCATTTTTATCGCCTAACTGACATATGCTTGCTTTCTTTGATGAAGTTTTATAAGTAATTTTTACAATACAATATGCAGATTTTTTTTTTGTTTGCTTTTAAGGAAGTACCAATTTTAAAACTTATTTGTGCTTAAATTGGTAATTGCGTAACTAACAAAAAATTTATGAAAGAAATCATATGGTGGCAAGTGGTGTGTACACATTTTTGATGGAACTGTTAAGTGTTTTTATACTTTTTTGCACATTTTATTTGCACAGTAATATGAATCAGAACCAGTAGAGGAAAACTCTTAGTTGTTGTTGTTGAGACCCAGACCGTCCGACCAACCAGAAAGGTGTATGGTAACTGTTTAGACGGCCGGGAAGAGTCACCCAATTTATACCAGAATTCAGTGGGGAAGGTATCTACAGGACCATACCCTTCTGCCCCTAGCACCAATCTCTCGCAAGGACTTATGGACCTACATGTTTAAAATGATCGTACTCCACGTAAATACGGAGGCAGTTTTGGCAGCAGAGGGAATTAAACCCGGGCCTACTGAGTGCAATTCCCGAACGCTAACCACTGGCTGAATCCCGTTTCTTCCTCTGAAATTCAATATCAAATTCATATTAGTCATCATCTAAGCTCTACCAATTGCCATTCGTGAGAAATATACGGTACAAGGAAAATGCCAATTTTTTTTATTCAGAAGTGACATCTCTAAAAACCGAAACCCATAGTGAGACCCCTCAACCACCACAAGAATTTAATACCATCTAAACTCCATAGCCGATCTGGGGAAAAAAAAATTTCAAAAAATTGTTTTGAATTGAAAGTGGAAAAGAACCAGAAGTCAAAAATATAGTGAATTCTTCTAATGTAATTACTTTTAAATAAAATTACACATTAAATTATGCTACAAAATATGACTGATAAAATTGCATATGTTAATCAATTAGATGATTCAAAGAGCCAATGCATTATCCATTCCGAAAGAAGTTCAGCGAGTTCTTTTGAAGACTTACAGAAACTTCATGGACAGTGAAGCTTAATTGAAAAACAATTTTTTTTTTATTTAAACAAGCATAGAATTTGATTGGAGGCGATTTTTTAAATAAAGGCGATTAAAAATAATGCAACATAAACTGCTTATTTCTAGAAGCTAATAGCACTTAAACAATTTAACTGGCAAAAAGTGCTATTCTCCCACTATTTGCCAAGCAAGTTTCTAGTATCAAGTAAAGACATAATACTCAGATATTGGCTTTAATTTTCATAATTCTATGTACAGTCAATATTGAATTGATGAAAATACAGCACTACGGTATAAACTCTTGTGTACTCATTCTTCCAATGCAGTCATCAGTAATAGTGAAACATGATAAAATAATTTGGGGAAATGAAAAAGCAGGGACCAAAATTTGAAAAGAAGTTTCATGTTATATATTTTATCTAGGTTAAAAATAAAATAAAAAAATCTGATGTGAGAAGCACATGACTTTTCTTATATAATGCAATGAATTTACTACTTTTACAGTTAAAAAAAATCTGATGTGGGCAACACATGACTTTCCTTATATAATGCAATGATTTTACTACTTTTACAGTTAAAAAAATGTTATTCTTATAGTAGATACTTATATTCTTTCCAAGATATTGAATTTTCTTCAATTAGTCATCATTTTCATTGATTTGGCGTCATTTTTATCCATTTGGCGAGATTTTCGTTAATTTGGCAACATTTATAAAGTCATCAAGTTGACGACATTCTGCCAAATTCATCGCCAAAATCTCGCTAAGCGTTATGGATGGAGAAATAAGTTATTCTTACAGCAGATAAATGACTATTGGCGTTTAAATACAAAAGTATTACCCAAAGTATATTTTCTCATGAATAGAATAAGCTAGATCTACGAGAATGATGTCACCCAATTTATCGCATGATATTACATATAAAAAGTGAACATGTTTCTCAACAGTTAATATATTTTTTTTTATTTGTGGGATTTTTTGATAAATTTATTTGAAAAATGTGCAATATCTTGAGAATGGTTCATGCAAACATTGTAAAGTTTATGTCAATCATTTTCCAAGGAAAAATTACATAAGAAATGTCTATTTGCGTAACTTTATTAAAAGTTTTGATTTTTGTGATGATTTTTTCAAAATATCACTCAAAAATTTAGGGGGTTTCTAAACATTCGATTGCATTTAAAAACAAGAGGCTTCCAGTAATCATGGATTGTGATTTTTGTACCAAATTTCATTCAAATCGCTCCATTCATTCGTGAGATATCGTCTCCACAGACTCACTGACACACACAGACATCACCTCAATGTTTTATTTGTGATCAGGGATGCTTGAAATGTGCTCCCAAGTCGAAAACTCTAATTTGAATTTTCGACCCCGTCACAATCCTTTCTTTATACATTATATATATAAAGAAAGTAATATAGAGTAAACTTTTGATAATCCAGCATGTTCAGGATTTCAGCAGTGCCAGATTATCAAATGAAAAGAATCCAGATTATCACATGAAAAACATTTAAATTTTAAAATTACAATGTAAACTCCAATGAACATAAATCTGCATATAAAAGCATTTAGCCTATTACAGTAGATGTACCACAGTGTACAGAAGAAATATCGTACCACAGGGATCCGAACAGTGCCGCAAGCAGAATTTTTGTGTCCCTATGAAACAAATGTGTGCCCCCTACTACCCCCAATTTTATAAATTATTGACTTTTTTTATAAACTGTTTATGCAACATGGGGTGCCAAGCCTCCTGGGCCCCTATGCAAAGCATCCTCTTGCCCCTACCTGCCAGTGGCTCTGAATCTAAGCGTAGTTCACGAGGCATTTCGGACTACCAGCCCCTCCAAAACATTGAATGCTGGATAAACCACTGTTCATGCGGTAAATTTACTGTAATAACTGAGTCACAATGAAGATGACATTTTGTAATTTTATTACAGTGTAACCCTGATTTTGTGTTTCTCCATGGAACTGATTAAAAAATGTTATATGCGGTAAAACACAATACATGGGAAACTCCATTTTAATTAGAATATAAAAAACACGGAAAGCATGTAAGAAAATAAATAGAGCACTTACCAAGCTTTACTTTTTCACTTGTTAAACATTTAGGTTTTGATTCCCATAGAAAAATTCCAAAGGTATTAAAAATGTGTATTTGCATATTACATTCATGAATGATTCGGTTTCAGTAAGAATTTCCTTTTCTTGCCCTTAATATATAAACTTGTAAATTTCTGGGCTATAGCCAGTTATATAGGTAGAAATTTTTTTGAAAGGAGGGGGGACCACAAACAATTTGACAAACATAAAATGTAAAAAATAAACCCATTTATAATTGATCAATAATTATATATTTTAAATGTGTATACATCTCACAATCCATTGAAATAAAAAAAAAAAGCGTTTCTGTAACAATCGCTCGACCGCCAAGTTGTGGGTTCGAGCCCCACGTAAGGCATGGATGTTTGTGTTGTGGGCGTAATGTGATCTGCCCCCCTCTGGTGTGCCTGGGGCAACGTCAATGGATGGCTAAATGGTTCACACTCTGGCCGCTGTAATAAAAGAGAATGACGAAGGTCAAAGTGCCTGGCCATTTGAAAAAAAAAATCCAATGAAATATATTAAATGGCAAAAGTTGGAAACAGTATGTTATTTTAGGGGATTACCTAAAAACATATATAAAGAAGTTAAGTTTCAAGGGTGGGCAAGGCTCCCTTCCCTGGTTATTGCTATGCCACTTCTTCTGCTAAATTTATATAAAAAAATTGAAGCAATTAGTAAATAAAATTCAAAGAATGTAAAGTGAAATCTACTAAATTAAAATATCTGAATATTTGAAACGAATATCTCATATTTTTTAAAAATATCAATTCCATACATTGAGTTTTTAATTCTGAAAAAATATCAAAATCGTTATAATTTAGTGATTTTCTAAATAAAATTTGCTATTAACTTTTGACAAAAAAAAAAAAATAAATAAATAAATAAATAAATAAATAAATAAAAATAATAATAAAATAAATAGAAAAAACAGCCTTTTCCTTGTAGCTTAGATATGTCTATCAGAGAACTGCCATTGCCCGGGTAGTAGTTGCATGCACATTTTTTTTTGGTTCCATTTCCAATTAAATATCTTTTAGCGTGGGAAGACTGATAGGGATTCATTTCTCCTGAAAATCCTGACTGATGCTTAGAGAAAACAAGAAACATTTGAAAAGCTGATATTATGTTGGTTTCAGAAAACACCAAATCGAGAAAACAAAACAACACAATGATTAATTCAGAATTCAATTTCACAAATAAGCACATTAATAAAACCATATTTATAGTGTGGAAACCCCAGGCCGTCCGAGTCATCCAGAGGACTTGAGTAACTATTTGGACGACCGGCATATTTATAGTGTGTAGTTTTATTAATGTTGTACGCAAGGCATATAAGTTTATGAATGCTGTAATCATGTACAAATTACAACACTAAATTTCTAAAATATCTTGAAAATTTAACTCACTATGTATGGAGATTCATCAGAACATTCGGTCAAAGCTTGTTTATAGAAACGATGAATTGGTAAATACGGATAAATTTATGTATTTGGAAGTTACCTTTGACAATAAGTTGAGTTTGGAGGCTCCAAATTGACAATATAATCGAGAAGGTTGAAAAACGACTATGCATTCTTAAACGATTGGCTGGTTGTCTTTGAGGATGCGCCCCAACAATCTTAGAAAACACATATAAAACATTTATTTTACCTGTTATTACTTATTGTTGTGAAATTTTAGTAACTGCCCCGAAGAGCTTGGTCAAGAAATTGGAGTTACTACAAAATCAGGCCCTCAGGCTGATTGTTGGTGTGGTAAAGACGTCCTTTCCTCTTTCTCTGTCCTGTCTGAGGGTTTAAGTTGGTGAGACGCTGCCCATGTGGGGTACTCATGTGGGTATGTATCATCTCCTTTTCTCTTCTGTGTGCCCGTAGTGTTCCTCTGGAATTGAGTGTGTGTGAATGTGTAGCTAGTCTAACTTTCCCGTTTCCGCCGTTCATGCGTGTCGCCCGGGACTTGTCTCCCGGGCCCTCGACTTGTGGCCGCTACTCACCTTCCTTGGACTGGTGTTTCGACTCAATGCTACTCTTGACAAATAACAGACCCATTCAAATGATTATTGAGGAGAAAGCTGTTTTGTTGTATGAAAAGCTAATAAGAATTGAAGTGCCCTTTTGGTACTGTTATGAAAATGGGCAAAGGCACCTGAAGACACAAAGCGGTTTTCTACAGAAGGTTTTAGAGTTAAGAGCAGACCTAGAACTTGATGCGGGTATTGTTCACAGGTTTTTGAGACCCCGTAATCCCTTGAATCACGTTGAGAAAATTACTAATCTGAATCTTGTCCAGCATATCCTTAAGAGTCAGTTCCTTCATGAGAGCTTAAAGATTTTAGCCCTTGAGACCATCTATACTCTCTATCCCGAACCTGATTGGTTACATGTTTATAACGATGGCTCTTTGACTGAATGCTCACCAAATGTTGGAGCAGGAATATACTCTTCATTTTCTCTTTTTATATTCCTGTAGGAAAACGAAAAACCACCTTTGACGGAGAGATTATGGCCATCTGTGTGGCACTAAGGCAACTTGTTGTCCAGACGTAATAACAACAAGGTGGTCTTACTATCGGATTCCAGAGCTGCTATTCAGGCTATCAGGTCAAATGAAGTACCTATCTCTAGGGATATCCTAGAATGTCAAATCCTCCTTGAGAGATTGAGGGCAGAGGGAAGGCACATTTATCCAGTGGATCCCTGGACACTGTAACATTTTCGGTAATGAACAGGAAGATATGTTGGCTAAGAAGGGCACACGGATAGTCCAACAGTCAACCACAAACTACTCATTTCATTCTATAAAACTTTATATCAGAAATTACATGAGACTTAGATGGAAAACGGAACTCACTTCTCGAATTTCCTCAAGGAGTTGGAGGACATTTTGGACCAAAAAATTTCGGATAAACCTTGTGAAAGGGCAGTCATAGAATTCAGGCTTGCAGTTTGCCCTGACTGTCTGGCGAGTCATCTACACTGCATTGGCATTTATGATAGCCCAAATTGCCCGCTCTGTGGAAAGGATGAAGTTATGGACAGGTACGATATCAAGGGATGTTCGGCTTGGGGGGACTCCGAGGTGAGAAGATATTGGAGTGCTAGAAATCTGGTGATGAGATATTGACTTTTGTTTTTGTGTTCTTTGTTATAAGATGTTTGTCATTTTTTCTTGGCATTGGAATTAATAAAAAAAAAATGTATGGAGACATTGCTGACTGAAAATACATGAAGTCGCAAAAAAGAAAGAATAGACAAATATCTGCAAATATAGACAAATATCTGCTATATCATTATTGTCTGAGAAAAGTTATCGGTTCTATGAATACGCCAATGTTCCCCATAATAATGGACACACCCCAGGTCATGAAGTCCTGTGCATAGCAACCACCATCTTTGAAAAGACATGAGGTTCCATTCTCTACACAAATAAAAAATGTCAACTTTTACACCTTCCTTTAAAAATTCAGAAATAGAGTAATTAATATTTTTTTAATTGAAATATGAAGATATCAATCTATACTCATTATAAAAGTAAGATTAATGTGAATCTTTTATTCTTGGAAGCCACAAAATAAAAATGAAATAACCTAAAATATGCTTATTTTGATGAAATCAAAAATAAATATGAAGAAATTGTCATATGGATTCGGTTCAAAGAAAGAAGATTGTTGGAAAGAACGTTCATTGATCTTTCCAAGGGTGTCAAGATAAAAAGCCTGGGATAATATTTCCGATTGCTACGGAATCTATTTATGTGAAAATCGCAATTACACTTGTACATAAAACAATAAAGAACCTGATTTGAATTAGCATGTTGAGTGTCAACTACAAGATACCCTGTAGTTGGCAGTCTGCCCCTCGATGTCCACTCTGAGTTATCTCATAGTTTCTAGATTGATATATAACTCCAACTATTTTCCTAGCAAATATTAACTAAAAACTACTTATACTAACTTTGTGGCAAGTCCATTAGAAACCTTCATGACGGAAATTGGACGATGTCTTTTTTAAAAAAAGAAGTCTAATTTTGACAAAAAAAAAAGAAGAAAAAAATCATAATCCCACATCCTATTGCAAGATCATGGTGACCAAGGTCGGACTTGATGAACATCCCTGTGGCAGTCAATGTGTTGGGGGAAAAAAACCTGCCGAGCCATATCTTCTGACGAGTTCAGTTACTCTTAACTATCTTATTTATTTTTGTTCCGAATAACAACTTTTGAAGTAGCCACTAGCAATAGAAGCTGCATTTTAAAATCATTTTTCCTTTTCAAAGAACTTTACAAAATGAGTTTTTGATTAGTTATACAACTCATTTTACATTTTAGTTTTAGTAATAAATAGTAAATATCAATTGCAAAGCCACCAAGTTGTTTAAACATATATTTTGGAAACACGGTGTAAACAATTTAGAATGCTAATAATAATTGTTTTATTTCTATAATTCTTGATGAGTCAATGGATATGCTGTAAAAGAATCAGAAGATTAAATGTAAAAATCTGTAGTAAATTAAGAATTATAGAACAATCTTTAATTAAAAAAGGAATTGAATTTTCTCTACATTAAAAAGGAAGGGAATTAAATGGGATCTGTAAAGGACTCTTAAAACACAAATCGTGAGAAAAAATTGTGAATCTACAAAATTCTAAAATGTAAGAAATAGTTTACATGAAATATTATGAAACACACGAGTACAGAAGTAGTTTAAACATAAAATGCGGAAATAAAATCAAGGGTTTGCAGAAAATTTTAAAGATGCAAAAAGTGTTAATGAAATTGAGAATCTTAGGAAGATTCTGTAAAAATCTAAAATGGAGAATTAAATTGGGAATCTACAGAAGAATCTAACTTGCAAAATACAAGAAATATTAGTAAAATCACTGATCTAAAATAGGTTATCATAAATTAAAAAGCTGGAATTAAGTTAAGAATTTGTGAAACATTCAGTAAGCATCAAAATCAGATAGAAGTTAGAAAATTGTGTGGTATTTACTAAATTAAAAATACGAAAACATATCATGCATCACTGTAAGATTATTTAAAGGTGAAACACATTGAAGTATAAAGAATTTACAGAAGGTACTCTAAATGTTAAAGTTATAAACCAATAGAAGATTGCTCAAATATGAAAAGTGATTATTTTCAGAGAATTACGTATAACACAAAATAACCTATGTTTGGAAAATTCTCTATAAGCAAGAATAAAAGAAAAGATCTATGAAAGAATCTCAATACATACAACTAAAAGTGTTGGTAAACCTTAAGTAACGTTGAATTCCATTACAAAGTATGTGATGTTACTCATACAAAACATTTTTTATTATAGGATATTACATAAAAAATTTAATAAAAGCAGTGTGCTACATAGTGAACAGTTTAAACATTGTATGTCATTGGTAGTTATTTCCAACCACTGAAAATTGCACAATATTAAAATTCAATTCAAAAATTTACTTGCATTCATCAACTTGCTGACAAATGAGTAGCATTAAAAAGGGAGGAAAACACGGTTGTATTTTCACATGCTGTCTCTGCTCAAAATTATTATTCTTGCAACCAAGCACTTGATTACATAATTCGTCGATAACCGGCCTAATAATTGAAAACTATTTTGCCATCAGTTGCTGGCTAGGAGCAAAATAGAATGTGCTCCTATTGCACATGGAGGAATTTTTGAGGTTCATCCACATTTTGTTACATATGAAGAAAATAATATGCGCATCCATGTAGCCAATTTGATGACAATTGGCAAAAAAATCCTTGAGTAACAATCTCATCTTCAGCGCTGAAAAGTAGAGTCAACCACTGTATACCTTTAAACAGCACACTACGATCTTAGAAAGTCACCTTCACAACTACAAACCAAAACCAAGTATGATACTTAGATGATTGTACTAGAACCAGTCTTTGAGTATAGTAGGCTGCTGTTGGTCCTTTTTAAAAAACCATATTAAACTTGAAATTCCTTTTTCCTAATTAAACCTGGAACTTTATATTGTGTTTTGCTGTTCTTTTTATAGTAACAACTCATTTATAATTCATATAAAGCATCACCAGAGACTCTTTTGAAACCAGCGATTTAATTTTTTTTTAATACGGAATGCTTTGATGTTGATGAAAAACTGAACTTTTCATAAAGTTGTAAGCAGTGCATTGCAGCGGCAAAGTAAGAAATACAAGCGTCAAGTTTTTCAATTGAAAATGCTGAGTCTGTAGTATTCCGGAAGGTACCCACCCCAAAATATGCAAATGAGTTTATGCACGCATCGGATATTCAATTTGAATGAGGACTTCCGCTGAAAGAACCCCATGAGTCACTTCCGAGAATGAAGTAAGTGGTTCAAAAATAAAATTATTTTATGAACATTGTTCAGGGGAATGGTGAATCATGATGTTTGTTTACATTCTTCCAGCATGATCGTTGTCGCTTTCAATCACTAGCCTATTACCTTTTATTCGTTACCTTAAGTTTTACTTACGAGTTTATACAAATCTGTTGATCATTTCTTATACAAATTTAAATTCTTCAAATCCTACTGTTTTTATACACAATGGGATTTCCAGCTGTCCAAATAGCTGCTCATGTCTTAGGACAAGTAGGACGGTCTGGGTTTTCAACACAGTGGGATTTGAAGAAGCTGTGCTTTTCTTATTCAATAATTTCTATTTTCATGCTATGGGAAAGTTATAGCAAGAATAGATAATGTATTTAATGCTGCTTTCAATGTGCTTTTATGTGAAAACAGCATTAAAGAGAATCAGTCAGAATAGAATCATGCTGAAAAAGGTTCTGTTCATAGTGACCCAGTTCTTAGTCAAAATTGATTATACGTTTAACCCAGAAAATATAGGATTGTTTAGCAAATTCTTTAGTTTTCGGTCAACAGAAATTCATCCAATTCTGGAATAGAACAGTAAATGCAACATTTGATTTGATATAGCTATATTAATTTTTATCAAATCTGATTATAAATTAGAAGCATTTTTATTAGATTTCATCACACACAGTCTGCACAAAATATGTATATGATACACAAAAATGAATAGTACTTTTGATTTCAATGTGAGAAAGTAGATAAAAAAATCGACTTTTATACACAGCAACAAAATTTGTTACAAACCCACTCCCCTCTGGTTAGCCATAGAAGCTGAACTCTTTCGGGAGCTCCATGGCTGGCCCTCGCAATTTGATAGCTCCCTTTCAGGTATGCTATATCAGAAAACTGTTATGGAGGTGGTGATTGTTCAGAAGCGGGGACACCATCACGAATGAGAAAGCAAAAAGTCAGTCATGAACGAACATTAAAAGAGTTAGATAAACAAAAGATTTAGGTTAAATCTTATAAGATGTAATGTAGGCAGTAGAGAATCTATGCATATTAATGTTTATGTTTATTAATAAATGTATTTTAAAAACCTACTCTAGATGTCTAAGAGTATTTGATTTTGCTAAGACAATTTATTAAAGAACAAACTATTTTCTCCATAAGTAAAATCGGAGGCGATTGTAACACAAGTAAGGGGATTGTTATTATTTGAATGTTTAGTAACAATTGAGCATTATTTATCTTTATACAACACAATTTAAATAGAAACTAGATGTGGTTAGCGGTCACCTGTAGAAACCACAACTAATTATAGATGTCAATAGCACCAAAAATATAAATAGATAGATAGATATACACAGTAGTATATAAAAAAATTATAATCATTATCAGAATCGCATGATTTTTGCACAGATGAACTGTAGGAAGGAAATATGCCTACATATCCAAGTAAATAGCTATAAAGTTATAAAAGTTAGAATTTTATATTTTCAAGTCTCAGTCCAGTTTGATTTATCAGTTAACGCAATCCACAAAATGCTTAAGCCTTTTCTTTTGAAGTAAATGCTGAAAAAAGATACCGTTTAAATACAAAAACCTTAAAAACACTGTAATTTCCTCTGTATAATCTGCAGATTATCTATTTAAGACAAGAAATATCAATCATGCATAAAGCATTGATTATGAAACACTTTCCAACTGAAATGCAATTTTATTTAAAATCTCCAAAATGCAAAACATTCAGCAGTGATATTTTAAAATTATCACAGTACTATAGTAATTTATTATACTTAAAAACTTCATCGAAATAAAAATTGTATGGCTCGCTATGTAAAATCAATGAATATTTCATTCATATCAATGACCTATATTGCAGACTCCAAAGCTACATAAATTTAGAGTGAAAAAAATTCAGTAATTATTATACAACTCACCTTACAATTGCTTGATTTGTTTACATTCTGCATAAGTTAAAATTAGGCTTCGTTGTAGAAATAATTAAATTTTAGGGATCATTTAAAATAAAAATTATTGTAATTGTGTTGGCACAGAATTTAGATACACAAAAATAAAGCAGTTTTATGACAGATGCTACACTAAATCTAAATGTAAACAATCTTTAAATATCACGATCTTCAGGAAAAAAAATAGATGCCATATTTATTTTATTTTGCAATGAGTCCCGTGATCTCTTCATGTTATCATTAGTGAAATTATTATTTCAATTTTTATTTAAAAGTCTACCCAACATATTTTGCTGAAATTTTTTTTTACACATTTGAATTACCATAATTTGAATTTTTTCCTAAAATTTTTGAAAAAATTTGTTAATTTTAACTTTGCTTAAAAAGTGTTTGAAAAATTAAGTCCCATAGGGTTCAATGCATTCCATTTTTTCAACCCAGGTTAAATCCGAAACTAATTGGGTCATATTAATTTACATTCCCATATGTCTCACAGATTGTCTCAATAACATACTAAAATTTCATTTTGATAAAGCCATTTTTACGGCAGTTATAGTGTGAATAGACAGACAGACAGAATGACCAGTCAAACACTTTTCAACTATGTTGGAAAGTGTTAAAAAAAACCCTCCAAATTTTAAAAATATGGATTCAAAAAATTATTCTAGTTCAATAAGCATTTTTCTAAAGTTTATTTCTGAAATGAAATTGAATTAACTTATATTTACAAGAATATATTATGATGTATTGTAAGAGCTTCAGATTTTAGATAAGATATATATAGATGTTAATATTTTCATAAACGGTAGATTCATGAAGTTAAAAAAAAAGTTAAAAAATAACATTGTTCTTATGGAAAATTGTTCCGGACTTTTACTAGAGGTCGTTATCAGTGGCACAACTATGAATTTTAATCCGCAAGCAAAATATGTAAAAGGACCCTACAAAATTAAAACATTTAAGAAAGGTAAACATTTAAGAAAAATTTACCTTTAATTTGGAAGCCATTTTTAAAAGTAAAAAAAAAAATAAACATTTAGGTATTTTCTTTAATTTTCCTCCCTCTTTCTGTTGAAAATCCACTAGTTTTCTTAAATTTTTGTTAACCTTATGTTACAATTAAATGAAAATTAATAATTTCAAATGTATTAAAATAGTTTTAGTACTATTCTCTACTTCAGCTTATATTAAAAAAACCTTCTATGCTGAAGGCAATTGCAGAAGTGAAGCCATTATTAAATGCATGTGCATGCCTAGTCCTGGCTTCCGGCTTATGCTTGATAGGATCTGGCCTCTCTGAAAGAGGCCAGATCAGTGAGAAAGATTTTTATTTGACAATTGATATTTTATGAAAAATAGTTTTGTATTTATCACAAAAATCAGTTTAATTAGTCATAAATAAATTATTATTTATAACAATAAAATACTTTTAATTTTCAATAAAATTTTTATTCTGGGTGTCGCAAATATCTCCAACTGGTCCCTATGTTTCTTGGGCCCTTAAGCATTGTTTAACCTCACTTAATACTAGTTGCACCACTAGTTGTTACACTGAAAGGGGTTACTATACCATAGGGCCATAATAAAGTAAATCAACTGCATTATATAATTATTTTTTAAAATGCTCCGAGTACAGAGTAACACAATCAAAATCTAGATTGAATAAGATTACTACTTTTTCAATCATGTCAACAAATAACTCGGAACAAAATCTTGCACGTAAGATTACATACATTTATTGGAAATATTAATATAAAATATTTGTCAATATTAAATTCCGGAAATTCCTGTTGCCAAACCTTTCAAGATTAACAACAAGCGAAAAAAAAAACTTTATTTTATTGTTTCTTACAAAAAATTAACACATGCCAATATAGCATAAGTTATAAAAGGAGAATAAAAATTCCTCACTTTCTTGATGGAAGCAAACATATGAGATGTGAGTATTAGGCGACTACAATTAGAGCAAGACAGTGTGTATTACACAATTAGTTAAGTACAACTGCGAAGGTAACAAGCAAAAAACAAACAACTAGAGTCAAAACAATAAAGAACACCACATTGACCTGTAAAGTTGAAACCAAAGCAATAAATGTGTGGTCTTGTTAACAGATTATTGCAAAAAGGACACCTCTTGCGACAAATACACAACCACTTTTCATTACATTTTCTGTCATCTTGTGAATTATCTTAAGGCTGATATTTGCAAATACAAGGAGGTTGGTCAAGACTCAGACAATTGCTCTATAAAGTTATTGGATGTATTTACCAATTAAAACATCACTAGATAATATCAACTAATAAAAATATCTAGGATGAAATTCATCCTTAATGTCCGATGATCTTATTTTAATGATCTCAATCAGTCCACGAGGATAATATTGCTGATTTAATTCCAGATATTACAAAATCCCCCATGAATTTGGGCATTAAAATTTTTTGTAGGGAAATTAAGGATATTCCTGTAAAAATTGCTGGATTTAATTTATTTATATATTGTACTCAGTTGTTCTAATTAACAGTCATATTCATCTATCTTGAGAAATATAATGAACTGTCGTAATATACAGATTTTCCTTTAAAGTCTTTTATGCATCCCAATTTCTGATTGCAGTGCTCTAGAGCTACAGAAACAAGGTCTACTAACAGAAAAATGACTATGCACTATTGATTGAGAAAGTTTGCAGTGCCTCTAGAGGAAAATTGAAGAAGTTAGATGTCTATCTCGAAAATGAAAGAAGATAGGCAAAAAAGTTGTAGTGTTTCCTATTTAGGATAAAAAGACATGTGGCTTTCACGTAACAGGTATACAAATGATAAAAAATGAGGCAAGTGAAAAGCTTTTCGTCGACCATCTGTGTACTTGTTTCGCATCTGAGATAAGAATACTACCTTCTTTAATTAGATACTGCAAATTTTCTTAATTGATAGTGCACAATCACTTTCTTATTAATAGACCCTATTTCTGTAGCACTACAGCACTTCAATCTAAAGTTAAAAATATGCATAGACTTAAGAGGGAATCCTGCATATGTAAACAACACAATTTCCTATACTTGCAGAATATAGTTCCAATTAGACGTTACACAAAATTGCACAATGCATAAATTTTTGTCAAATACAGATGTTAAAAATGTTCATTTTTCAGCAAGCTTAAACCTATTTTAAAAATGACACAATCGGCAATTCACACGATGTAACTAAATTACGTAATCGCACTGTTTATGCGAAAATAATTAAGAAATTAACCGTAGTAATTAATCAGAATATGAAAATAAGCTAGTTTAGTCAATCTAAATATGCAACATTTAAATGATGGAGATGGATGGAAAAAGATAGTAACATACACTCGGCAATTCACACGATGCAACTGAATTGCATAATCGCACTGTTTATACGAAAATAATTAAGAAATTAACTGTAATAATTAATTAGAATATGAAAATAAGCTAGTTTAGTCAATCAAAAATGCAATATTAAGAAGATTGAGATGGATGGAAAAAGATACTATTGTACTCTCAGCTATTCATGAGAACAAACTGAATTGCACAATCGCAGTGTTTATGCGAAATTAATAAACAAAATAACATTTTAGCGATTTATGCTGAATTAGACAACCACCTTTAAAGAAGTATATTTATAACTTTCATAAAATAAGCGATCGAGATCTTAATTTACATTACACGCGACCGTAAATCTCAGTTAATTTTATTGGCATGACCCTGCATTTTATTATGGATTTGCTACGATTCTGGGAATGGTAGAAATCAGTGCTCAAAAAGCGAAAAATCTGTGTTTCCGAATTTTACGCATAATATGTAAAAGTTGGCAGATATGTAATCCCTGAAAATATCAATAATAATAATGTTTAAAACTGAAGACCGTAATTGATATTATCCAGTCAAAAATGCTATAAGAAAAATCAAATCGTTCTTTTCTAAAATATATTTTTATATCCATTTATTTATTATTCAAATCAAAAAAATAATTAAAATTAACAGACAGATTTAATTTAATTGCATTTCTGAGTAACATGATATAAGATAGAATCTTCCTCATAAACTGCGAAATTAAATAACCATTTTGATTCCTTTATACTTTTCATTTTTCAGTAAAAGTTTGTGAAAATAAACCATGGAGATAGATTTCCCATTTAAATCATGTTTCAAACAATTCATGTTTTCAGAAAGTGACTAATTGGACCTCCCATCAAACTCAGATATAATGTTTTAATTCACTTTCAAACGATTTTCAAGCTTTTTGTTTGGATAAACCACAGAGTAGAAATCATAGGAAAAAGTTTCGTTTTTCATTAATATCTCGACAACTCCTGGTCTTGGATACTCAAAACATGGGCTAATTTTATGGGGGGTTATTTCAAGGCTATCCAAAAAATTTCATCAAATTCGGTTCAGATGTTCTCCCGTGATGACGGGGCAAACAGACAGACAGATTTTCAATTTTATTTATATAGATTTATGTTAGTAAAATGACTCAATTATCTCATTAAATCGGTTTTGATATTCTTTTCCTCATGTGACTGGAGAACAATGGTAAAAACTAAGTGTCAATCAGGATTAACTATTATAGTTAATCCTAATTGACACTTAGGGATATAGTATATGCATACGGAGAACCTTCGGTGGAACTTTTATTCTGGTTTAAAATTTAATTAATCAGATGAAAGCTATAAAAATAAGACAAAAATATTGTGCATAGTGTTATTATTGTAAATGAGTATTTTAAAATAACGTAATTTCTTACTGTATTAAAAGCGAATAACATAAACAAATTCAAATCGTCGAACATGTGCATATACTCTTTGTCATTCGGCAAATAATAGTGTGTATAAATTACTCGCACTTAAAATTATATTGTTTGATGATGATTATGATAATATGCTTGATGCCATGCAACAAACAATAATAACATGTGTAAATTACTCACACATATTATTATCGATCCACTAATTCCATTGATCAACAAGTTTCTGGAAAGTGCCCTACTTCCTCTAAACATTGGAAAAAATTCAGAAAAATATAAAGAATTTTGTCGTTGAATAAAATATTATTGATCCACAGTAAAATTCCGTTGATCTCCACTCTTTTGGAAAGTGTCCTTCCTTCGCTAAACATTATAAAAAATTCAGAAAATTATAAAAAATTTTGTCGTTGAATCAAATAATTTTTTTAAAAATGTACTTTGCTTCTGTTGGATGAAAATTCAAAGTATGTCCCCCCCCCCCCCACCACACACACACACTGTCCCCCTTTCTGTCATATTTAAGAGGGATGGATGAACAGAATTCTACGTTTCTTTTGAGCAGAAAATTTTCAGCAAGTACACCCCTCCTACATTTTACATGATTTTTAGTTGCAATGGATGGGCGTATCAACAGAATTCCACAGTACATAATTTTATATACTTCACTCATTAGTCATTCACATGCAAAATTAAATTAAAAGCAATATGCAAGTTTAAAACTCAAGTATAGTGAGGGAAGAAATTAGTACTGCATATTAATGCTTACTGATGTACTATCTCAAGTCATTATATTGACAGGATATGTAACATGGGGTACGAGTGGGTATGAAATGTATAATAAACAAGTTGTAATTCGATGAGATGTTTAGATTACTTTAAAATTATAATAAAAAAAAAATGTTTTTAACCAAGCTGAATCAGTTAACAGCATACATTAAATGTTAGCTACTTGGTACCTCTATGAACCCTTCGTTCTAATCAGAAAAGTATTATATAAAACCGTGCTGGAAAATACAAAGTGAACAATTATTAAAACAAAGTAGATCCCCCAAATAGAAGTTTGTTCATAATTACCAGAAAGTCAATACTATGATCTTGCTATGAAACAAGATACCTGATTTCGAACAGTTGCGTACATAAAAAGGAAAATGGCAAAAAGCAAACATAGATGTTATCTTTCAAATTACCCCCTCCCCTTATTATTTTAATTATCACAGAACTACAATAATTTATTTTACTTGAAAAATTAAAACCATGGAGGTAAAAGTATGTTCTAACTCCATGCTGGCTCTCTATGTAAAAGCAGTGAGTATTTCATTCATACACTTTTATTTCAGGCTCCAGAGTTAAATAATTTTGTGTGACAAAAATTTAGCAATTCTTATACAACTCATCTTACAATCACTTGCTTGCATTTTACATTCATTAAAGTTAGGCTTCGTTGTAAAAATAATCAAAGTTTGACGATCAGCTAAATTCAGAAATATTGTAACTGCATTGGCGCAGAATATAGATGCACAGAAAAATCGCAAAAATAAAGCAGTTTTAGGACCGATGCAACACTAAATATAAATTAAAAAGAACTTTAAAAATCACGATGTTGACCCAAGATGGATGGCATATTTAATTTAGAAGAAGGTCACGTGACCTCTTCATACTATATGGATGTAATTATTATTTTAATTTTTATTTAAAAAACTACAGAGCATATTTTGAAATTTTTTTTATATATTTTATAAGATAATTTGAATATTTCCTAAAATTTTCGAAGCAATTTGTGCATTTTAGCTTCACTTAAAAAAAGTTTGAAAAATTAGGTCCCATGGGGTTCAATATATTTCATTTTTTCAACCCGGGTTCAATCCAAAACTAATTGGGTGATATTATTCATTTATATTCCCATATGTCCCACAGATCGTCTCAACAACATACTGAAATTTCATTTTGATATACTAGAAGTCATTCTTACGGCAGTTATTGTGCAAACGAACAGACAAACAGAACGAACAAAGTCAAACATGTTTCAACTGTGCTGTAAAGTGTTAAATATTATATTTAAACAAATAATCGATTACAACAATGTTTTGAAAAGGTTTTTAAAACAATGGGATACATATTTTATATAATGTAGCACTGATGTAGTGAATGAATAAGAAAAAAATTTCTTTTCTTTATATTCGTTAAAAGCATGCCTGATTGTAGTTCTTTAGTAACAGCAGTGATTTTGTAAAACCAAATAAATGTGATATGACTGAAAACAGATCATAAATAAATCCCTATCCCCTCCAGTATCAATCTCGCACACACAGACTGGAATTTCAACAAAAAACATGTTTTTTCTCTGAAACATGCTTAAAAATATTTGGCAAAAATTGGAAAATTGTGCAACAGATTCTGTTTAAAGAACATTGAAATGATTGTTCTATATACTTTATGATGATGGCATTAAGATTAAAACTCAGTGACAATTTTTATAATGGAATTGGCATGAAAATTGCTTAATATTTTATATTAAATAAATAAATCACAAAATATAAATTAATATCCTTCAGCGGTGTCTCAAGTCCAGTATAGAAGTACTTCTGCACCAAATTTCACAACTGTACATCAATTCAGTTTTCTGGTACAGCACAGACTGATAAAAAATTGCCTTATATTATGTGTCTATATTTAAAAACTGTAGCCGACGCCACCATAGCTATTTGATAAATTTCGCGTCCCTCAAGTTCTCCGTCATATACTAAAAATACTATAGCATACAAAAATATAAAATTGAATACAGAGTAAAATTTAATGTAAAGAAATATTAGGGGAACACACTGAAATAACTGTGTTTTGATTTAAAATTAAGTTTAGGAAATATTCAACGGAAAAGTCAAAGGAAGAGTATTTAAGCTGTGAGTTTGTATCTAGGGCAAACTAGCAATAGCAGGAACTCAAATTTTTGCCAGGCAGAGCTCTTTATTTTAATTTCAATTTAATTTATGTATCATATTTTTTATGCACTTCTAAAGAGAACAATTTTCTTCTGTATGGACAAGGATTTAATTAGTCAAGTCAATTTCTAACTTATCTGTGATTGGTTACCAGCAGAAATGTCAAAAAAGGCCAAGGACTGAAATATTGAAACACCAAAATCAAAGTGTAGATATGTAATTGTAAACATGATTACGAAGTTATTTTATGCACTTGAGACAATGTACAATCTTGACAAATATATACCTTATTGTTTATTTTTACAAAGAAACAGAGCATATTGCAACTATTGTCAGTAACATTACGATTAAAGTACATATAATTGCACAATTACATGTCTTATTGTTGATAATCTCGGTATACTTAAAACGTAAAACCATATTTTGCCAATGTATTGTGAAAAAATAGCAAAATGTACAGTCATGAAATTTTGCAGTTTATTCATAATACAGTAAGCAATCATTCGTAATAGCAGATGGCATGAAAAAGTTCATGAGGCAGACTGAAAGTAAGTGACGAAGCCTTCTGACTCATGGGGTAAGTTATAGGGTTGGCGAGCATAGCGTACAGATGGCTGAGAGGGGTGAAATAGGTTGCAAAACGAGTTAAAGAAGTTGGCAGGTGTCAGCTAATAAGAGGACAAAGACCCCAACGGGTGGATTACATCTGCAGTGAACTTCAGCAATTAATGAGCGGCAGCAAGCACAGGACACGTAGGCAGTCATGTGTGCCAGTTGGGTTAAATTAGCTTGTGAAATGAGCTTCATGGGTTTGTAATCATCAGGTAACAAGGAAGAGTACCCAATGAGCATATTATGCCTGCTACATAGGCATCACAAAAGTGCCTATGAAACAATCAACAAATGTGAAGCAAAGTCTCTGACGTGCAAAGTGAGTTATGGAGATTGCCAAGCATAGTGAGTAGGGGGAAAGAGCCCCCTAGTTCAAGAAAACATGCATACTGAGAATGTTACTGCCAGTGTACAAAAATGAATCCATTACCATTATTTTCCAATTAAAAATTACAAAAAAAAAAACTGCCGAACAGTTTGTGGACCAATTCAACCTCTTAGTGTCAGACTAAAATCTTACGACAGGATATTTATAATGCAGATGATACATCTTGGTTTTGGCAGTACATGTCCAGAAAGACATTTGTGATGGCAGATGAAGATGAGAATATTTATTTTTGTTTCATGTTTTTAATCAACTGTTCAAATTCCCATTTTTGGTGGAATTTAGAAGATTCAAATTACAACAAGGAAAGGGGAAGGTAAAGATTCGTAATTTTTTTTTTTTTTTAAAACGACCTAAAGTCCGAAATTCGGAATTGTTGAGGTCTGGAGGATTTCAGATGAGAAGCTATATTGTATATATGTTTTAAATTCACGAAAGTTTGTCTATTATTCGTATGGATTCCATTTAAAGTTTGTTTGAAGTATAATTTTTTTTTATCTTTACAATGGTGTCAAGACGAAAACTATATGATAATATTTTTGGTCACTAAGGAACGAATGTGTGAAAATTGCTCAAAATCCTGCTCAATCATAAAATGTATTTAATCGTGTTTTATTGTCATTGATTCTCTTTTAACAGCATGTTAGCAAAGGATAACTTAAATTCATTTTGGGGAAGTTTTAAAAATAATAATAAAGAAAAAAACTAATTTAGATACTCGGCAATTAACTTTTAGTAGATCGAAAGTGCTCAGTAGACCAATGGCTGATTACCATATATTTCCGTATATAGGAGGGATCAACTTACGAGTTGATCTTAAAAATCCAATGTGGGTAACACATGACTTTTCTTATATAACACAAAAATTATTTTACATAGTGTATAAAAAAAAACATATCAGTGACATAAACAGGGGGAAATTTTAGAGGGAGACTGACTGAAACAAAATATGTTCAACTGTAATTTAGTTAATCAGATGAATGTGGATAGAAAAAAAATTTGGGGATTCTGACTAGATAGAAAATAAGGGATAAAGAGCATATTTTAAAGAAAATAATCATTCAATTTTATGTAAACGGCAAAAATGTGAAATGACCATTTAATTAAGAGATTTTATCAAAAATAAGATGGATGGGAAAGGATGTTTAAGCATTACACAGGGATTTAATCTATACATGCAAAATCGCACGTAAAAAATAAATATTTTACAAAAATAATAATTAATAATGAAACATACTGCAAAGAAATTAATGTTGCACATTTTTTAGTTCACATAATTTGAAACTAAACATGGATGGAAAAAGATGTTTCAACATTACACAGAAATGCAAACTATACCAGTGAAATAATCAATATTTTATGAAAATATTGATTAATAATGAATACTACAAAAAAAATGAATGTTGTGTATTTTTCGATTTTTCATTTACATAATTTGAAATTAAACGTAGATGAAAACGGATATTTCAATGTTGCATGGCAATGTAATCTATATATATGAAATCATATTTATTTGAAGCAGTATTCATCTTAAAGTACAAATGATGCAACTTAGTACTGTTACTAGGTACATGTAAGCAAGAAACAAAATGGAGGGTCGCAAGTTCGATCAAAATTCTCCTAAAAAGAAATTTTATTAAAAAATCTCCAACTTTAGGGAATTTTAAAAAAATAGTCAAAAATTAGGAAATCGGGAGAAATCATCAAAACCCGGAAGTTTCCCAGAAAAACCAGTAGAGTTAGCAGCTATGCAATACTGATAGCTTCCTCAATAAACGATATAGTCCATATATTAAAATATTTTAATATTTAGGTGTCATTTTCACAATTTTGACGAAATTTTCTTCAATTTGGGGCGAAATATCACAAAGTTGGCAATACTTTGCTTATATTATTCACCAAGTTTGCCAAATACATCACAAAGTGTTTCAGACAAAGGAGAGAATAGCATTTCTTATATACTAGAATATATGAACCTCATGACGGAAATCATAATTTGCAAAACGTTACTTCTCATTTGGCATCATTTTTTATCAATTCCGCAACATTTTTGCAACTTGTGGCAATATTTAATATAGTCACCAAGTTGGTGACATCCCACTAAATTTCTCATCAAGCATTACGGATGGACAGAAAAATGGGTTATTCTTATAGTCTACTCTTATAGTGCTTTCCAAGATATTGAACTTTCATCAATCGTCATTTCATTGATTCAGCATCAGTTTCATTAATTTGGCGAATTTTTATCAATTGGCCTACATTTTTTTCTCAATTTGGCAACATTTGAAAAGTCACCAAGTTGGAGATATTCCGAAAAATTCATCAGCAAAACTTTATCCAAACATTATGGACGAAAAAATTTGTTATTCTTATAGTATTTGTAGATTCTTATATTCCTTCCAAGCTGTTGAATTTTCATCTATCAGTCATCAATTAACATAAATTAGTCGTCAATGAAAAAGTCACCAAGTTGGTGAAATTCCGCCAAAATCTTTCCAAGCGTTGTGGAAGAAGAAATAAGTTATTCTTAAAGCAGATAAATAACTATTGGCATCCAACTACACAAGTATTACTCAACGTATCTTTTCCCATGAATGGAACAAGCTAGATTCACGAGAATGTCACTAAATTCACCGCATGATATTACACATGAAAAGTGAACATATTTCACAATAATTAATCATTTTTTTATTTTGTGATTTTTTGATACATTTATTCAAAAAATGTGCAGTTCATGCTAGCATTCTAAAGTTTGTGTCAATTGTTTTTTCTAATGGAAAATTACATAAGAAATGAATATTTGCGCAATTTTATGATTTTTTTTTAAATTTCACCCCAAAAGTTAAGTGGCGGTTCTGAACATTCGATTGAGTTTAAAAAAATAATAGGCTTCCAGTATTCACGGATTGTAATTTTTGTACCAAATTTTGTCCGAATCACTCAATTAGTTCAAAAGATATCGTCTCCACAGATTCTTTGACACACATAATCACCTCAAAAACATTTTATTCATGTTCAGGGATACTTGAAACGTGTTCTCCCGTCAAAAACTCTTAATTCGAATTTTTGATCCAGTCACAATACTTTCATATATATACTATATATATAAGGAATATCTTATATATAATGTATATAAGGAAAGTAAAAAGTTAGTACACAAAAAAATTATTACAGAATAAAAGACCGAAAAAAAAAATTACATATTCGTGGTTGCACATTTATTCATCCATCTTAATTCTCTCACACAGCATTCAAACATCTTATAAATCTAAAAAAATTCAGTTGAATCCTTTAAATCAGAATCGGTGTTTGAATTACCAAACAGTTTGCAAAACTGATGAGATCATGGTGAATATTATATCTTCCATCTCACTGCTAACATTGTTATCTTACAAGTTAATTAACTTATGAGGGATCAACTTATGATTTAAAGTTAATTTTAAAAAGTTAGCACAAAAAAATTATTACAGAATAAAAGACCCGGGGGAGAAAAAGAAAGAAAAAAAAAAAAATACATCTTTGAGGTTGCACATTTATTTATCAATTCATCCATCTTGATTTACTCACACAGCATTCAAATATCTCATAATTCTAAAAAAAATTCAGTTGAATCCTTTAAATCAGAATCGGTGTCTGAATTACCAAATAGTCTGTGAAATCAGGGTAAACATCATCATCCTCCATCTCACTACTAATATCGTCATCTTCATCCTCCTCGAAGATAAGATTGTTATGGCTTCCGTCCTTTGCATTGCTGATCGATCCTTTTTAATGATTGGACGATCATTTCTGATAGAATGTTCAATCACATTTCTTTCTAACCTCATTTCACAGCATTGTTCTTCCACTATTTTGGTGAAATATGACTGAAATAGTCCCGGATGAGCATCTGCACCTTTTTTAAAACACACCTTTTTGCCACACACTTTATAAAGCTAATTTCAAGGTGCTGCTCTTGTCTGCCTTTTCAAGTGAACACATACAAACATGTCACTTTAATCAGTAACTTTGCCACCTTAGTCAGACTTGCATTTAAAATTAATTCTTCAGGGACAAATGTGCCCCATTTGGCCTATCACCCAGCTAAAACCTGAAGACCACATGATCATTTTTTATTGCCAATAATGCTGGCATAACCGTGCAATTTGATTGATGGCAATAGTTCAGCAGGTCTTGCCCATTTGACGACGTTTCATATATATTGGCATTTTTTTTTTATCTACAGGTTTTGGATTTTCGTTGAATTTGTTTTGTTTATTTTTAGTTGAATTCTTGGCATATACACAAATTGGATTATATTTAGAAATATAGTACGTTTTAGTTCTCTTGAACCTTTGTAAAAATTTTGTGTTATAGTGCAATCAAACCAAGTCATGGATCATGTCAAATACAAATAAAAATATTAGACGATAGTTTTGTCTGTATAGAAGCAAAAATTGTACATTATGTTATAGATGCAAATAAAATAAAAATTAGATCTTAATCCTGTCGGCATGAAAACAAAAAATTGTGAATTATGTCAAATGCAAATAAGATTAGATTCTAGTCTTGTTTGCATGGAAATAAAAATATTTTGTTGGAATTATAATATCGTTACAATGTAATAAATAACACTGAGATTCATTTTGTGATTACAGCCTGTTTTCAGCACGCAATACAGAAAAATTTTAAATACAGAATAAATTAACTTTTAGCCAAAAATCTGGAAAACTGTATAATAAATCAGAAAAATTCTGGGAAATCCATAAATTTTAGTAGTTATGTCAGATCCTTTGATTGTTAATATTTCATCATAAACTCAACAAATTTACTTTCTGCAATGAACTTAATGAATTAAAAGTATTATTTTAATAGAGATAAAGATGTCATCCAAATAATCTCACCAACCAAACTCATTCATCCGCCTTAAGCTTATGATAAGCTTGAGGTGCATAAATGAGTTAGCCTATAAGATTGAGGTGTATTTTTATTGTAGCTCGTTATATTACTAACAGGTAAATTTACCAAATTTATAACAAATAATTCATTTTTCTTCTTTATACTTTTCATCATGCATATCTGTTAAACTTGTGTAGCATTCCCATCACCATTTGTAGGATTATTTTCGTAAGTTAAAATAGAAAGTTGATACGATCATCCATTTATTTAAGGAGGGGGGGGGGGACCCCATATTATGCAGGAATATAAAATGTCATTGATATAATCAGATAGATATGCTCAGTGGTAGAATCAGTGCAGTATGTTACAATCATTAGTAGAAAAACATATGTTGAACATCTTGCTTTCTAATTATCTGATTGACAACTTGCATTCTCATTGGATCAAAAAGTTCTGCTTAGCTGGCTTGTTCAAATATTCCATCCCCACATGGGCAAAAAGTACAAACAAGCCGAGTGGTATTTTTTGTGTACCAATTAATGTAGACGAATTGAAAATCCCTTGGATACAAAGTTTTGTATTTTAGAAATAGAACAATTATTACATTTAGCAATAGATATTTTCAACATTTAGCAACATAAGTTTGAATCATCTAATGCAGTGTTTCTTTTTCATTACAGTTCACCTAGTAAATTGTACAGTATGTTAAGTTCAAGCATTACTCATTGTAAAATTCAAAATGTACAATATACAGGGGTTGCATTGCCGATTGCCACCGTCTCATTTTGCAAAAGAATATTCAATTTGGCAACTGAAAAAAAGATTTGGCAAAAATCTTGGCAAATATGAATTCTGCCAATGTCAAAATTAAAAATCATGAAAATACTAATCGTAAAGTGTACTCATACTATGTGTTTTCCAAAATAATGATTTTTTAAATTTGAGAAACTATAAAGTAAAACAATTTTTTTTTAAAATGGAATGTTAAAATAAAATTAGGTGAATAAAAACTATATTTGGTAAAAGTAATCAAAAATCCAGAGCCACCCTTAATAAATGTAAAGTGTACTAATATACTATTTGTGTTTTCTGAAACAATGATTTTTTAAATGAGAAATTATAAAGTAAAACAATTTTTTTTTAAATGGAATGTCAAAATAAAATTAGGCAAATAAAAACTAGATTTGGTAAAATTAATCAAAAATCCAGAGCCGCCTTTGATATGTAATTAAAAATTTCTTCCACCCACTTTCCCTCTCACAAAATAGATAGAATTAGAGTGAGCTAAAAGACATAATAGCAGAAGTAGAAATTTGCAGAAATTAATTTCAGAATGTGCATCCCTAATAATATCTTGCGTGCATATTATTAAAAAAAAAAAGAAAAAAAAAACCTCATATGGGTAGCACATGGCTGTCTTTACACACTGTGAAGAAATCTGATAAATTTAAAAAATTTTAATTTGACTCATTTATACCTAAATTTAAAACCAGTATTACAAAACTTGAAGCGGCAACTTGTTGGTAAATGCTTTCATGAACATCTTTATAATACCTTACAAATGAGAACCAATTTAAAAAAAATTAAATTTTGTTTGTATTGATGCCAATTAAATTGATGCAACTGAACCTAAACGAAATAAAAGTATGAGTCCTACACTTCCATATGGGGATAAATGGGTTATAATAGCAATTGATATTTTAAAACTATTTTACATTCTTGAGCTTTTGGAATAAATTAACATTACAAAGTTTAACACTAAACTTATTACTAAATATTTTGTTGCAAAAATATAAAACTTTGTTTCTAGATTTTCAATGTGACTAATGCACTAATACATTAATAAATAAAAACTAATAAATAAAAATTCACTAATAAATGTAAATACGATGTTTAATCAGAGCTTGTTACAATAATAGGGAAGGGACAGAGTAGGCCTGATTGAAATGCCAACAAAGAGAATCTTTTGATCAAACATAAAATGCAAGTTGAGTTATGGTGAAAATTGGATAATGAACACATGAAATATTCAAGGTATCTGGTTTCCTTTATTGTTGCATGTGGGTGTACATATAGTGTAGGGGGCGAAGCTGGGCAAATAAGTTTTAAACAATGATAGAGAGCTATGGACTTGAGATATTGGTATAGTAAAATGATTATGTGCTATCTAATGAGACTGAAGGCAGCACTCCTGGTGGCAAAAATGTAGAAGTTAGCACTCCTGTTTCACAAACTATGAGAGATACAGAAAAAAGTCAATTATAAAGTTGTAGAGCATCACCAAATTAGTATTACATGTTATTTTCTTTTATACAAAAATGCTATTTGCATATCCTACAGTTTAAAGTAGAGTATGTCCATTGCCTTGGATTATGGGTGGATGCGGAGCAGCAAGTCATAAGGAATACTGCTGCGCAGCTTTCAAAGAGTTTTGGCCAAATTCACTGTATAGCACTACCATCTCTCCATAATCTTCATTCAAATAGCCTGTCAAGTTTCTTTGACAATACTCATCAAATTATGTATGCAAAAGCATAAAGCTCATGTGATGATCATTTGCAAATTACCTCATGTTTTATTTGCAGGAGTGGTGCTGTGCATCACAGTCATTTGCATATGACACTCACAGTAATGTGTAGCAATTCTGTTCCATTCTTTTCTGCAAAATGTCATTTGTTACTAACTTGATTATGATCTATAACTTCCTAATCGACTTTTTGGATGCATCTCTCAGTTTCCGAGATAGGAGTGCTAACTTCCAAATTTTGCCACTAGGGACACTACTATCAGTCTCATTTGGTAGAACATGGTCACAATACATAGATCATCACGATTTGGTAGAACAAACCGATAGCTCTATACCACATAGCTCTAAATAAAATTGTTCAAACTTATTTGATCTACTTATAACATTAAAGAGATTTCGTTTACTTGCAAATTCCTGTGTCTATCAGCACCTTTTAAACCAAATTGATTGACATAATTCAATGTTATTCTTTTTTTTTTTCCTTCTCGTCCACACAAGTTTTTGATGCATGGCTATTTTTTACCTATGTTTAAAAAGGGCAATAGTTATAGTACAAACTTTAATACAAATTAAAACTGTTCATCAATTCAAACAAAATTTATTATACTCTTCTTTTTAGTATAGATGTGTTTGGTATATGAGTGAAACAGTAGTTTTATTTCAAGCTTTTTAAATTAAAATTACAAATGTTGAAAGTAGCAAAATATGACTTACAATTTTGAAAGTTTACTCATGCTTTGAGTAGTAAGAGTCAATTTGACTCGCAATTTTACAAGCTAATAGCAAACTCTAGCTCTGACTTTCATTGTCCCACTGTATATTCTGTGACATAGAATAAAATGAAAGTAATTCTCAGAAAAACCACAGCAGTGTAAACACCATAAAAGCACACCAAAATAAATATAAAAGTTGAGAAAAGCTAGCTGCAGTTACTGAACTATTACAGTTACTGAGACTAACCGCTGCATATTTTTAAGCAATATAGATGACAAAATGAAATAAGTTTATAACAAAAAATGTTCAAATATGTTTTATTTTCATTTTTTCAACTCAAAATTATAATTGCTAATGGAGAAACCCAGGTTAAGAAGAAGGAAAAGATTCAAAGTGCAACAAATCTAAAATGCTTAATAAAATCACGTTTTTATGAATTTGAAGGATCTACAGATTTTGTTCATTATTTTATTATGTTGAGACATTTATTAGTATGAAATTGTGCAAGATGAAAAGAAATATTAAATTTCTACTTATACTTTTGCCAGGTTTGTCAATTTGTTCGAACCATTCATTTTAATGAGATATTTATTTAATTGTTATTTTTATTAATTGTTCTAATAATAGAAGAAAGTTTTCAAATAGGTGTGTAGATAAATAATCGAGATATCATTAATTTGAAAACAGCAGTTTAAAAAACAATATTTTTGTGAGATCTATTTTATTTTTGCAATCAATATCCAACAGCATATTGCATCATTAAGCATTTCAAAAATAAATGCAAAATGTGCATTTCTTGCTGTGATTTCTCTGAAAATTACAGTAAATCACATGCCGCAACTACATTACTCTCAAACTGATACATCTAGTTTTACAGCTGCATAACAAGCTGGAAGTTTCAAAGCAAGATTTAGAAATTTAATTTACTTGATGGAGCTTAAGTACTGACTGGAAGTTGGGGGAGGGGGGGGGGGGGGGAATTGCTGAAGTATTCTATTTCATCCTGTTTTATGTTCAGTTTTGTGTGTAAGAATGTCTTTGTATTATTGCCATTTTAAATGTGTGCATTATGCATATTGTAATACTTTTATGCAAAAAAAGATACATCTTTAAATTTAGCAAGTATTTATTTTTTCACTGTATTCAATTGTGTTATCAGTTTTAAAAGTAAATTTCATGTAATGGAATGATAAAGTAAAATACAATGAAAGGAGCAAAATACTACGATTGAAAAAACTAGAATTGAACGAGAACAAGATCATAAGTAGAAATATAAAATGATGGGAAAAAAAGTAGCAATTAAGCTTTGGAAGTAATTGCAGATAGTGTTAAATGTGTAGGTACACTAAATTGAAAAACACAAACTTGCACATTCAGATTCTCAACATTTTATTAAAATTTTGAATGTGTCAATAACAAAATACTTGAGGACAGCGATATTCATAATAAAATATAACATACTAAATGAAAATGGTATCAATCATCTTTCTTCTTCTCGGCAGGTGCTTTTTTCGGAGTATTCCCTTTTTTACGTTTCGCCGGACGAGCTGGAAAGAGAATAGGTCTTTCAGCATTTGATGAGCCAGATCCGGTTGCAAATATTAAAATTTAGAATAAGATTCAAACACGCAAACATTTCAATATATATAATTCAAATCGAATATTGTTATCGCAGTAACTGTGAATGTATGCAAGATAATATCGCAAATTATCGAAGCAGACGATTCAATGTTATGCTCAATGAGATTCAACATACTTGAACTGTTAATGGTTTACCAATTAAGTGGCTGGTGGAATTATATCTTCTGTAGATGATTGTTGCAATCCCTTCTGCTGAGTCTTGACATGAGCTTGAGCATAATATGCCTTGTGTGCTTCATACACACCGCAATATAAGTCAGAATCGGATGATTACCTCAAGTAGCGCAAAGGTAATGTATCAGAATGTTACAAACACGAGTAAAAGATAGAATTTTTTCAAAAAACTAGCCCATTTAAGAAATCATAATGCAAAAACAGCAATAACTGGTAATGGTTACCAAATATGGAGATATACAGGCTGACTATACAAATTATTAACACCATAAATAAAGTCCAGAACCTTAGTAAATTTGTCTTTGGTGTGGCTGCCAATTTTACCACAATTGTTTGAAAAATGATGGAGGCCTGCAGATAAAATATCTACATTTTAGCATAAAAAAGAATATAGTGTTGGTGAAAAAAAAATTTAACCAACAATCCATGCAAGATTTATTGTGTTCTTAAATAAAACATAGCATGTCAAATAAATCTAAAGATTACTATCAGAAAAGTGCAATTCTAAAAATGGGATTTTAAGTAAAAACTAAAATACTAACAAGTAGTAAATTTGAAACTTGCCAAAAATTATATTCAGCTATGACAGTGTTATTTTTAATGGCTTGGAAACCTATCTACCAAAGCTCTAAATCTGCAAACCTCACAGTAAAAATGCAATCTACACAATGGTGGATACAATACAGCATTGCAATCACTATATGAAAAAAATATATGCAAATGAAAATCACATTGAAAAATTGACAAAAGGGTCATTCTCATTTGAAGCATTAAGCCTAAATCCTATTACCAAATTATTGTAGATGATTCGTATGTTACTTGTGTAAATATGATAGAGGATTGTTCTCGATAATCAAGTTAGATTCAATTTCAATATCAACAGATGGACACTGATCTCAGTAATCCCACTGTCAAGATAATAGAACTAACTTAGTCATTTAGTAGCATTATCCTGTGAAGTAAGACATTTTATTAGGAAGTAGCACCCAATGATTCTAAAAATGTTTAGTCAATCTTAATTTTTTTTTTTTTTTAATATAATATTAATCCCACTGTGTATTCTTACAGATTATGAACGATTCTGCAAAATTACAGGAATGAGAATAATTTATTTTTATAAAAAATGGAAATTCAAAATTTCAGAATATAAAGTTGAAAAAATCAAAAGGAAAAATTCATTACTATTTAAATAGAGATAACTACAGCGAATGTGTTAGATATAAAAAAAGGAATAAAATTACAAATTATGGAATGAATTTCACAAGAACAAGAAAACAAAACTTGTGAAAGATTTTCTACTCAGGAATATAATCAAACTCAAAGCAAGTTCTTTCTTTACACATCAAAACCATGAATAAATTAAAGGATCCGTGGACAATTTGATAAGCACAAAAACAGGAAATAAAGCTGCAGATCAATGCATAGATTTTAAAATACAAAAATTAATAAAATCATAGATCTATAAAAAATTAACTAAATACAGAACCCAAGAACAGTAACCTGTGAAAAATTCTCCACAGGCAGATTAAAAATAAAATGCTGAACTTGAATCACAGAAAACACTGCAGACAAAGCACACTACACAAAATCTCTGATCTGTAGAAGTGGATAAATTGCAGTTCTACAAAAAATTTGCAATGTAAAAAAATAAGTTTATTAGTAATTTAATGAGAGTTCTGTTGGATCAGCAAATATATAAAAATATTTTTTGCATAAATAATGAGACACAAACAAGATAAAATTTTATTTATTAAATACAAAAATGAAAAAAAAAATTACAAAAACTTCAAAATATAACACCCATGATTGCCAAACTGAGTACACTTTTGCCTGTCATGAGTATATATAAACTCGTTTTAAGCATATATTTTCTGACTGAACATTTTCTCATAAAGGATATTTGTCAGTTTTAATCACATTTAATTACAGCACATTTTCAAAAATATGATTTCTCTTTCTTTTATAATACAATACTGACAATTCTATAGATTACATAAGCTTCGTCCTCTGTTGCAGTTTCCGGACTTTTATGTATGATCATATTCAGAATCTATTGAATAGTATATTCAAAGAAACATGCACATAAATTCATTTTGCTTTCAGTAATATGATGAGTGATATGGCAATGACATACTGAACACTATATTACTTTCTTAATATGAGGCATTAGTATATTGCTAAAATTAATTCTATTTGCCATTATATTATATTTCCATAACTTTCGCCATATCAAATAATAATGTCAACATTATCCAGGTATCAGTGATGCACCATTGTTGTGGAGTGTAATAGATTCTATTACTTTGAAATTTATGCTTTTCTGTCACTGTAGCATAAGAAATATGGACCAGAAGCTGCCCTCCAGTCACAAGATAAGGGCTCTATAGTTACACTATGGTTGCAACACTTAGAACTTGTCAATACTGATTAATATTTACTGATCTTTAATAATTCTTTATAAACTCAATTAAATAAACTAAAAGCAACAGTGAATTGTGAGTATAAAAATGGTACTGCAATGCTCAAAATGAAACTTTTTCAATTACTCATTTCCAGTGTCCATTAAATCCACTGATTATAGAACTCTAAAACCATTTGAACAAACAATTGAAGGGTTAATCCAGTCTTGTGATAATTAGGGTATTTCCATTTCAAAACTGGCCATCAATCTACATTTAAGAACCCTCAGCAAAACATTTTTGCCATTTATTTTCTTAGAAATTTTATACTGCACTGTTCTAGCCAATGTTTTAAATGACATACAAATCTGTCTCTGCATATGATTTGACAGCGAATCATCCCAACAGAAAATTGCAAACAAACTGGTGATTTAAACTGAACAACTTATTTATGCATTAGCAGTAAATAAAGATCATGCTCTTACATAAGGCAAATACTATACAAAGAAAGTCTGCTTGATATTCTTTTATTGATATTTACATTTATTGATTAGCCAGCTTTGCCAGTAATTTAAAGCAGCATTCATAGACTTTTGAAAAGTCAACCTAACCATTGATCATTTTATTGGTTTCATCTTTTAATAGCAAGACAGACTGGCAGATGAGGGAAATAATTCAACTTCACCATCCTTTAATAGGTCCATTGATTTTGAGGTTAAAATATTGATTTGTAGTTTATCGAAGCAACTCTGAGAACCCATTGAAAGATTATTGAAAAATTATAAAAACATGTCAAACAAGATTCCATATAGCAAGATTTCCATATAGTGCTCAACTATTCTACATCACTGTAAAATAGTTGAGCACTATACGGAAAATGACAATCAGAAAATCTATCTGAAATTCAAACCATAATGCACACAATATGTACCTATGTATTCCAATGCAAGTACCATTATCTAAAACCCAAAAATTTGTGTGTTCATGGCCATAGTCTATTGTATACATTCACAAATAGTTAATAATTTATGTTAACAAGCAGACATATAATTTGTAAAATTTTAGAGAATAACTTAACGGAAACAGTAGAAAACAGTTTCTAAATTGCTGGAAAACCAATAAAACAGAGGACAGGAATCTGTATTTCGCTTAATCTAGACTAAGATTTCTCAGCTATATAGCATAAATGAACACTAGCAGGTGCAGCAGCCATAATTTGGAGAAAAATAGTAGTAAAAATAGGAATACTAAACAAAACAGATAACAGCAGATAAAGTTCGGTTAAGAAACGAAACTCAATGCTTGCAGTTTCCTGATTGGTTGCAGCGTTTGTAAATTTGAGAGGGATAAAGTTGCTTTTTCATTTGACGATCGCAGGACACACGGAATTTGATGTCATCCTGAGTTAAAACAAAGCACATCAAGAATATTTTCACCTTAAAAAATTAAAGGTAAAAAGAGATAGCAAGATAGGAGGTCTGCAATCCGTGCACTAGAATAGCATTATTAATTTTAAAAGTAAAAATAACAAATTTCAGCTTTTATAAGAGTTTATGTGTTTTCTATTAGATCTAAAACTGAACTGCTAATCTGTGATTTGCTAATTCAATTAAATTTATTATAGTACAAGTAACATGCTGTATACTATCTAACATATACATATCTTTTTCTCTGGCAGATATACAGTGTGATTTGTTAAAAGTTGCACTGGACTACTTAATAGTGTGGATTCATTATCAAGGTGTAAGGGTAGTGTGGATTACAAAGGTATTGGGGACCTAAAGGCAATAAAAAAAAAAAAAACATATAATGGAGAACACTTGCAATGCATTATGAGTTGTAATCTAAAAACATGAGAATAATTTTGTACATAACTGAATGATTTATTTATTTTTATATATATATATATATATATATATATATACAGTCATTGGGAAGTTCTTGGATCTTTCCAATAGTGTTGAAATGAAAACTGGTAATAATTTCGATCACTAAGGAACAGATCTGTTTGACAATTACACTTCAAAACTTATTCGAATACAGTAGTGGACCGATTATTCAAAATTTTGATGCTTACAGTGATGTGACTACAAAAAATACTTTTGGAGCAATTTTGGGAGCAGCAAATTTTTGAAATTGTAGCAGTTTGTAGCAGGCAATTTTTTGAAACTGTAGCAGCTTGTAACAGGCAATTTTTCGAAATTGTAACAGTTTATAGCAAGAGTTAGATGAGATGCAAAGTATTTTTTTTATTTCAGCAGTTTGTTGTATATACAACATGTATAAGAAAGCCAAGACAATGAAGTTTTAAAAATCTAATTATCAAAATTAGATTTTTAAAACGAAAAGTTAGAAGTATAAAAATTTAGAATTTTCAATAAGCTAAAATAGTATATAAATTACATTAATACAAAATGCTTATTTTTTTTTCTCAATACATAATTCGTTAACATAAAAATAAAACTGCAATAAATAATTTTAGTAAAAATCTATAGAAAATTTTATAATTACAATAGATAATTTTAAAGATCAAAATAAATTTTATTGCATTAAAGTTTAAAAAAAAAAATCTAAAAAATATTAAAACAGATTTTAAAAGATTAAAATAGTCAAAGATTTAAAACATTTTTATTGCATTAAAATTTTTAAAAGGATCTAATAAAATGCAATAAATAATTTAAGAAAAAAAAAATCTAAAAATTTCAAATAGTATTTAAAAAAATAAAAAATTGTAATAAATAATTTTAAGAAAAATCTATAAAATTAAAAACTTTCAATAAATAATGTTTGAAAAGATCTAAATAATTTAAGGGCAAAATCTAAGCATTTTTTTTTAAATCTTGTAAATGGATATTATTTCCTGCTTGGTTATCAAATTTCTTTGTTCAAGATCTTTAATTACATGATCGACTATACAAGATTATTAGTTGGTATTTCTTCTTGAGTATAAGTTCTCCTATCGATCCCCCCCCCACACACACACTCCTCAATTCGCGGATGAAATATCTTCATATTTTTATTTTTACTATGACACTCCCCCCTCCTCTCCGAAATGAGAACTAAATAACCTAGAGTGTGGCTCAACTTGACTTTCTTATACCAAAAAGTATTAAGCAGCTTGTGATTTTTTTTTCTTTTTGCATTTGCAAATTTTACAAGAAAAATGTTGAAAAGTCCATTTGTTGTTCCAAATGATCTCAATTATAGCATGTTACTCTTCATTTTAATGGGTTCAGAAAAATCTTTTGATTAATATGAAACTTAATAATATAACCCCAAGGGGGGGGGGGGGACAGGCCCCCAGGGGGCTAATAACATCACGAATACAAAAATTGTAGTGGCTATTTTTCACTAAAATTACTGAAACTATTAAATTTCACAATCGAGCCTTTCAATCATCAAATTTTGTAATGCTGCCAAGTTAAGGAAATGTAAAATTTCGAAGTTTTCACTCGAATTTAAAAAAAAAAAAAATCTATGTAATTTTACATTTTTCATTAACAAAGTCAAATATAGAGTTTCGTAAAAATCCATTAATATTTGTAGCAGCGATTGTGTACACAAGAAATCGATCACAGACTGGCATCACTGCAAAAATAGTCAAAACGTGTTCAAGGGGTCTCAAAACATATATTGGCAGCCTCGAAATCCAAAATTTTTGTGAAAACAATACTTTCTCAATACTACGTATGAGAAAAAAAAAAATCTAAAGTTTTATTTATTTTTTAGCATCTATTTAGTATACAACATCCTTATTTTTATAATAAAAAAAACTGATGCTGCTGAAAAATTAAAACTTTATTAGGAATAGTCAAATATGTGAAAAATAGAGCACTAGATAACGTAAACCTTTCTTATAAGGAAAAATACAACTCCTCAAAGATTTTTTCTAAAATACGATGAGTCATTACGAATGCAGCTGGTGTTGACCCCTTTGAGTGTTAATGTTGAGTGTTGTCAGTGTGTTAATGACCTTGATTACGTTTAGTTATTTATTATTTATAGTAAATACAGCTTTCCAAACAAAAGAGCAAAATAAGCAGACAATTTCAAGTTGAAACTTCACTAATATATACAAAACAGTAGCTAATATGTATATTTTTCAAATATATCAAATATCTGCTTATTGAACGAACCAACAAGTATAAATCCCCTGTCACCCACCACCTTCTCGATTGCATCATTGGGAAATATGAAAACAAAACAATCACAGCAAATGCTTTCATCTTTCCTCCCACTAGTCGTCTTTGCTGAGTCATACGGATAGAAAATCAAGTGATCTGAAACGTTCCCCCAATTTCTATGCAATTTTATTTAAACATGTCTAAAATGCAATACATTCCTCGGTAATATTTTAAAACATATCACAATACTACATTAATTTATTATATTTGAAAACTTAAACCTTCATCGAAAAAAATGAACTTTATTCAAATGACGGCATTGAAATACAAATTGCCTGGTTTAAACATCTCTAAAATGTGATACATTCCTCGGTAATAATTTTAGAATTATCATAATACTACGATAATTTATTATATTTGAAAACTTCTCTCGAAAACAACTGAAATTCATTCAAATGACGTCGTAGAAAAAATAACATGCCTGGCTCTCTCTATAAAAGCAGCATTTCATTCATAAATAATTTCCCACTCATGTCATTCATCACAGTACTATAATAATTTATTTTATTTAAAAATTAAGACCATGGAGCTACAAGTAATTAAACTCTATCCGTAAAACTTCATCGAAAAAAATCGTCCTCTTTGTAAAATCAATGAATATTTCATTCATATCAGCTATGCAGACTCCATGAACTAAATGATTTTGTGTTAAAGAAATACAGCAATTCTAATAAAACTCATTCTACATATTTTGCTGTTTACATTTTACATAGGTGAAAAATAGGCTTCGTTGTAGATATAATCAAATTTGGATGCGCATTTAAACTCAAATATATTGTAATTGCAGTGTTTCAGTATGTAGATGCACAGAATTTAAGCAAAAATAAAGTGGTTTTAGGATGGATACAACACTCAATATGAATTAAAAAGAACTTTAAAAATCACGATTTTGAGACAAGATGGATGCCATATATCATTTTGAAGCGGGTCACATGATCTTTTTCATACAATGGTCACGTGATCGCTTTATATAAGGTGTAATTATTATTTTAATTTTTATTTAAAAAACTACTAAATATATTTAGCCGAATTTTTTTTTTTTATAAATTTTATGGAACAATTTGAATATTAGCTAAAATTTTCGAAGCAATTTGCGAATTTTAAATCCGCTTAAAAAATGTTTGAAAAATTAGGTCCCATAGGGCTCAATGTATTTCATTTTTTAAACCCGGGTTCAATCCAAAACTAATTGGGTGATATTATTCATTTATATTCCCATAGGTTCTACAGACCGTCAACAACATACTAAAATTTCATTTTGATTAAGTCATTTTTACGGCAGTTATCGTGCTAACGGACAGACAGATAGAACAAAGTCATAACACCTAACAAGTCATAAACACTTTTCAACTTTGCTGTAAAGTGTTAAAAAGCAATAATTGTTATTTTCCAAATTAGCTACTACTTCTAGTGAGCATTATAATCAGTTCTATGGAGAGTTCTGCACATTCATGTGGAGATGTAATACTCGATTTTAGAATAAATAATGACCAATTTTAAAACTTTACACTAATGGATTATATATAGTAGCAGAAACAATAAAGAATCATTACAACACTTTTTTTTTTTTAATGCACTAGCAAGGGTAGCAACATTTAAAGAACTATTCCTACCCCCAAAACTTCCACTTTAATTGTTACCAAGTGGCATTTGATTGGTGGCAGCTATATATTACATAGAAAATTATGAAAGCAACGGTTGTTGAAAAATTTCATAATGCATGAAAAATGGGCAGCAATAAATTAAAATACTGTGGTGAATAGAACTTGAATTTAGCATAGTTCTAACTATAAAGATTCAATCACATGAATAAAAAAAATTAAAAATCCAAGAGCTTCAGATAAACGAGCATCTAGATATAGTTAAACACTCAAATCGAAATGGTTCCAATGCAAAAAAACTTTGGCATCAAAAGGTATCGGGAAGCATAAGGAATTGGGAATATGACATCTACAGAGGTAGCATCTATGGAGTTTGGTCTATGCAAATCTACAGATGTTAAACAAGTATTCTCAAATGTTAAGTTTATTTTTGCAGATAACAGGAGCTTTACCCCAAAAAATTTGAATCAAATCTCAGTAACTGATTGTTTTCCTAACTCAGGGTGTTGAAAACCCAGACCGTTCAACTCATCCAGTGGACTTGAGCATCTATTTAGACGGCCGGGAAACCTAACTCAGGGTGTGTACACTTTTTTGAAAGTGAAATTCAAGGACTTTCAAGGACTTTTTCAAGGACATTACAAAAAAAAAAAAAAAATCAAGGACCTATTTTACCGTTGCACAAAACTGAGTCAGTACAAAAATTGTATTTAAGTTTTTTTTTTAAATTAATGAATTTGTAAGAAGTTTTAAATATAAAAATATATTGCTAAACAGAGAAGATGTAACCATATGTAATTGACATAGTGCATGAATTATCTGTTATCGAAATTTTTGAAAAAATCTGAATGTATTAACGATCCAAAAAAACCATCCTTATAATACCTCTTACAGTTTAAAAATATGTTTATATATTATATTAATGGGGTAATAAATAAAAAATTATCTTAAGTTTGTATTTATAGTACAATTTAAAAACTTTAATTTTGGAACTCTTATTTTAACGCGAAATATTTGAAAAAATTTCAAAACACAAGCAAAATAGATTCTAGTGTAATATATTTTTAACCAATAGTTAGAAATTATTGTAAAAGTTGAAATTCAAATCAAAGCTATAATTATCAAATTTTATTATTGAACAGCTGCAACAAAATTTGATATCAGCATTTTCAAAAAAATTTATGAAAATAAAAAACATTAAATTAAATATTTATGTCACACTTATCCCATACCTCACCTCTGAATTAGATAGAAAAATGAATTAGTAATAAACCATAACAAATGCTATTATATTACTTAGTATTGTTAGCTACATCTAATTTTTTTTTCAATTATTTTTCTAAATCATATAATGTGCAACTAATGTGCAACAATATGGAGATGGAGATCGTTGGAAAAGGATAATTGTCTACTCTCGGAAACGCCCGAGAAAAAAAAAAAAATAATTTCACGATCGTACTATCTATGTGAAAATAATTAAAAAATTAACCTTTATCATCAACCAAAATATGAAAATAATCTTGTTTAGTCAAGTTAATGTGCAACAATAGGGAGATGGAGATGGATGGAAAAGGATAATCACGTACTCTTGGCAACGCTCGTGAAAAAAACTGAATTTCATGATCGTACAATTTATGGAGATAGAGATCAATGGAAAAGGATAATTGTGTACTCTCGGAAATGCCAGCGAAAAAAAAACTGAATTTCACGATCGTAGTATTTATGTGAAATTAATTAAAAAGTTAGCCTTAATAATCAACCAAAATATGAAAATAAGTTAGTTTAGTCAAGTTAATATGGAACAATAGGGAGATGGAGATCGATGGAAAAGGATGATTGCGTAATCTCGGCAACGGCCACAAAGAAAATAAAAAACTCAATTTCACGATCATACCATTTATATGAAAATAATCCATTTATATAAAAGCTAACCTTTATAATCAACCAAAATATGAAAATAAGCTAGTTTAGTCAAGTTAATGTGCAATAATAAGGGGACAGAGATAGATGGTAAAAAGTATGTGAAAAGTTTGTGACAGAAAAAGGCAATTGTGTACTTTCAGCAAAGTTCAAAAAAAAAAAAAGACTGAATTGTGCAATCTTATAATTTAAGTGAAATATAATTTGTTTAGTAAAATATTTCTTCATTTTTTCTAGCACTATAAAAATAAATTAGGTCTATTGTTCTGATATGAAATCATTAGAAGAAAATGGATGCAAACTGATAATGTTGGACTCTCAGCAAAGCAGGGAATATGAATTGAATGGTGATATGCATGAATTTCATGGGATTTTTCGTAGTTTTGGGAGTAATGTCCGTAAAACCATAAGATGAAGCAAAAATCCGTACAAAATAAAGAAAATTAAAAAAACTTGGCATCTCTGAGAATGGGGAGAGACGTAGAGCAACCATAAAACAAAACAGGATATCAGAAACACGACGGTGCAAAGAGCAGACACTAATCGTCGGTGCCGTTCAGAATGTAAACCATGTGTTAATGATGAAATGAACCACTATTCGCAGAAAACAAGTAATGGGAGGAACCAATTCAACTGTAATTGACAGCGCCGGGGAAATGAGAACTGGTTTGAGATTGTGACGTAGGAATTCTAGTACAACCGGAATTTTGCGGTTTTTGAATTGGAAATGAGAAATTCAAAGATTTTCCAGACCTTTTTGGAGATAATCCCAATTTTCTAGGCTATTCAAGGCCTTGAAAAAAAATAATGAAATTCAAGGACTTTCAAGGTTTTCCAGGGCGCATACGCACTCTGCTAACTCCTAAACAGAATTTATTCTGGATGTCACAAAACTTTTGGTATTATTATTGTACTCACATTCTTTTTGTATTTTCCCATATCGTTATTTTTATATTAAAGGTTACCAATAAATGCTTGTGATGTTTTTAATTTTTTTTTAATCTCATGTTGCTTTATATTTTCCTTTTCTAAAGTAAAAACCACATTTAACTAACATGCACACAGGGAAAAATAAGGTTGGTAAATTTTGTATGTTTACATGTTGCTTAGATACTCCCCTCCAATAACATTAAGAACATACAAAAAAAAAAAAAAAAAAAAAAAAAAAAACCCATGTAGTGGTATAATTTAAAACTGAGAACAAACAGATGAACTGATCATGCTGAATTCGTAGTAATGCATAAAATTGTTACGATGCAATCAACTTTTTGTAGATGTGAATTTCAATAAAACTGAATGAAATATAGAGGTAAAATTTTAAGCAGCTAAGTGAAACTGCTACATTAAGAAATCTTAAACTCAAAGTTTCTGAATAAATTAGAAAATAAGTACAGAGAACAGCTTGTGTTATGGGATTTTCAGCATTCTTTGAATAAGTATGTTGGAAGAAAAGAAGACAAATTATATTTGTGGTGTCCTCACGAGCACTTACTTCCTAACCCTGATTTCTCAAGATAAAAAAACAAAAACAAAATTTGATGTGGGCAGCACATGACTTTCCCTACAGATAAATTCATTTTTTCTTTCATAATTTGTTAAATTCAGTTTAATTGCACAAAACAACATTGATAATTATTTGAAAACATGTTGAATTTGCAGCTTTCATTTAATGCTCGTTTTCATTTGGCAACTGAGCATATTAACCCTATGCGGATGGTTGATGCGCTCGCGCATCGACTGCGAACTTGCATTCAAGGACGGTCGTCATGCATTCGCATCGGAGAAAACTTTACCCTAACAAATGGTGGTCACGGATGCACGTTTTCATATGGAAGGTTTTTATTTGTATACTAGATGGCGTTAAATGTCCATGTGAACAACTCCAATGTATTTTGCAGATACTTGACCTTGGCATCAGAAGGATCCAATTAATCATTTCACCATTTGAAGTGGTGAAACATTGTTTTGTAATATAAACAAATAGAGCACTTCTAGTAGCATCAGCTATTTTATAATTGAGTTCTGGTTCTCGTTTTAATTTTAGCTTAATGATTTCATTGGTGAATCATAGGAATATAAGAGAGTATTTTTTTTTTTTTTTGGAGTTTCAGAGGCAGTGAAATTATTCGTTTATTTCGAATAAAAAAATGAAAGCAACTAACGAGTATTTTGTATTGAGATTTGTATGAAAAATATACATCAAATAGAAAATAAATATTTCTTTTATTCCTGAAAAAAGTAGATTTCTGTGTTGAATAGGTGATGTTTAGTGAATTTTTTTTTAGAGTTAGGCTTAGAGCAAAAAAATTAGCCATCTTTCGGGAACAGTTTGGAAGCGAAGCGATCCATGCAGTTCCAGAATGTCGCCGTCCGAAAATGGTTAATAGCGGTGCGGCAAAAATGCGAAAAAACAAATATATATCTTGAGAACGGTTAACCCTAGAGTTATGGGGGATGAATTACACATAAAACAGGCATTTAATTTATACATTTGAATATACACTGTCTTACTTTAGATTTTGGCTATTTTTGTGAGCCATTTTGCTAAAAAAAAAGTTCTTTCTTTCCAAATTGTACCAAAATCTAATCAGCACAAGAGTCCCATGTGACTTATCTACGGAATTTTGTGAAATTTGGTCAGTTTTTCAGCTAGAGTGGATACATACATTTCACAGACTGAAACATACACAGATGTCAAAATAGTTTGACTGTGTAATGTGGAACAAAAATATGCAATCATATCTTTCTCATTCTAGTTATTTCCTATGATAAATCCAGACTATAACATAAAGAAATAAAATGCAACATTTGAAACTACAAAAAATTTCGTTTTGAACTTCTGTACCTCACAATTCAAACCCAAATCATTGATACATAGAAATTATTCAAGCTGCAAACTTTTCCCTAAAAATTTTAATTTTAACAGTCAAATAAAAAAGAATGAGGCAGAAAAAATTAACATATTACGAAGTGTCCAATTCAAAATAAAAAGTAATGGAAATATGCGAAAAACTGCCATAACAAAGGACTTCCTACAAAGCATGCACAATGATATTTAACAAAAGGGTGATTAAAATGATTCTAAAACAGGATCCCATTTCTTGCAACAACCTCGTAATTTGTATTTGAGTATTATTTATCGATGAGTAGATATTAAGCAATTCTTTTACAAAAAACAAATAATGAAGTGATAATTTTTTCAGAAGCTTTAAAAAAAACAAGACTTCCAGACTTTTCTAACTCTTCCTTATTGAACCAATAGAAATACATAAAAATTTAAAAATAAAAGATAATTAAAATGACATACCTCGGTAAGCATTAACATCATCCTGAAACTCCGCTTCAAATTCATAATGAGGATTAAAATCATCTCCCATCACTGCAGCTGCAGGTCTATGAGTGTAGTCAACGCTTTTAAACCTTGAAGGTCCGTCTTCAAAGAAGCGATCTTCGGGAAACCTCCCAGGTCCCGGGCCAAATGGTGGCTCAAATGGTGGTCTCATACCTCTTGGTGGTGGCATTCTTGGTCCATCACCGGGAAACCCAAATCTTAAGTTAAAAGAGAACCATTTTAGAAAAATGTCATTTACAATACAATATTTAAAACTAAATATATGTTTTTTAGAAAGGAAATGTGTTTAAATGTAATGAATTTGTAAAATGCTTAATCCTTAAGAATATTATCTATAACTAGAAAATGTACCCTGTGTTGCCCAGAATCCTGGCGTAGCACACACCTATGCAGCAGTTTATTTTTTTTTTTATTATAAAAAAGAAATCAATGAAGAGCATCGATGAAGTGCCATGGTTCCAGCTTAAATGCGGGAGCCTTGGTTCTTCAGTGGGTTAAGAAAACCTTCCACAATAACAGACAGGTTTTAGGTGAGGCACTCAAAGTCATGAGTGCCAATGATCTACCTAAACTAGTCAAGGTGGCCTTTAAGACCAAGGATGTCTACTCCAAGGAGCCGAGCGTTTTGCTGAAATGACTTAACCGTTTCAACCAGGAGTTGAAGTCGGAGGAGTGCAAAAATTTTGTAGAACTCCTCTCTGTAAGATGGATCTTCGAGGTAGATTCCTAGGCTGCGGAAGCTATACGCAAGGCCAACTTTGGTGCATACACAGGTTTGGACCGAGGAATCTTTAACCCTTTTGCGGCGGCATTCCGGAACTGCCATGGCCCAAAGGACGGCAAATTTTTTGGGCTAAGCCTAACTCTCGAAAAAAATTCACTAAAAATCACCTGTTTAACACAGAAATCTACTTTTTTTTCAGGAATAAAAGAAATATTTATTTTCTATTTGATGTATATTTTTCATACAAATCTGAATACAAAATACTCATTAGTTGCTCCCATTCTTTTATCCGAAATAAACGAATAATTTCACTGCCTTTAAAACCCAAACAAAAAAAAAACTCCCTTATATTCCTATGATTCACCAATGAAATCATTAAGCTAAAATCAAAACCAGAACTGGAACTCAATTATAAAATAGCTGATGCTACGAGAAGTGCTCCATTTGTTTATATTACAAAACCATGTTTCACCACTCCAAATGGAGAAATGATTAATTGGATCCTTCCTATGCCAAGGTCAAGTATCTGCAAAATACATTGGTTGTTCGTACAGACATTTAACGCCATCTAGTAGACAAAAACATTCAACATAAAAATGCGTGTACGTGGCACCCATCTTTTAGAGTACAGTTTTCCCCGCCACGAATGCGTGGCGGCCGTCCTTGAATGCAATTTCGCAGCCAACATGCAGGCGTGGTAACCGTCGCGAAAGGGTTAAGATACTTCGGGACCCAAAAGAAATGCCCAAAGGGAAGGTGGAGAAGTAGGTTCAGCCAGAAGTTCATGCAACCTCCTCTCAGGTAAGTATCATAAATGCTGATACTGTTTTACCTAAACTTGACGAATTGGAAATTGTTTCCAGCTCTGAAAGTACACTGTGTTCTATCTTGCCACCAGCCGAGGATGAGCTGGAAAGACGTATGCAGGACTTCGAGAATGATGTTGTGCCCGACACTGACCATTCTCATGATACTGGGAAGACCACTTCTTCCTAGTTTCCGCTGTCCTTTCTTTGACTATGGACAGTATTAATGTTGTGCAGATTAACTTGCACTATAGTTGTTCTGTCTATGCTATCCTTGGCAAGAGGTTGATGAGTGGTAGTGTTGATATTGCTCTAATTCAGGAACCCTGGATCCGAAATAATAAAATTCTGGGTCTAGGGATCAAGGACATCACTTTTATGATACATCTTGTATCAGACCTGGAGCCAATGTTGCTATTAGCAACAAGCTCAATGCCATACACTTAGTGGAATTCCTGGACAGTGATAATGTTGCCGTCAGTGTGAATTTTAAATTCAATGAACATAAGGATGAGTATATTTTTGCATCTGCTTATCTTCCTTATGAAGAAAGGGAAACTTTCACTAAAGTGACTACTAGTCTTATTGAGCACTGTAATGTGGGAAAAAGACTCATCATTGGTTGCGATGCTAATGCTCACCACACTGTGGGGCAGCAGTGACCGCAACCGACGTGGTGATGATCTTTTAGAACACATTATTAGCTCAAATCTTTATATTCTTAACAAGGGCAATAAGCCTACCTTTGTTACAATAAATTGTAGGGAAGTCATAGACTTAGCCATATGCAATAATATTGCATATAATAAAGTAATTCATTGGAATGTTTCAGATGATATAATTTTGTCTGATCATTGCTTAATTGATTTTTCTGTTAAAGGTCTCTTAAGATTGAAGATGGTAGGTAGGAACCCAAGTAGAACTAATTAGAAGATCTGCATGCCAGGCTTGCAAATGAATCCGGTAAGTATTCTTCAACAGCTGAGTTGGATTTGGCTGTTGACCAGGTACAACAGGCCATTATCCTCTCCTATCATAATAATTGTAAGACCACCAAAGTTGAATCCCCAAGATTGGTCCCTTCAAAAGAACTTAGCTACCTACGTAGTAAGTGTAGAAAGCTCTTTAACAGAGCTAAAAAGAATGGCAAATGGCAGATTTAAAAAACTGCCCTCACTTCCTATAACAAGGCGGTAAGAAACTCCAAGAAAAATTCCAGGAGAAACTACTGAGATAGCATTAAGGACATTTTTGCCACTGCAAAGTTAGTAAATATTATGTCTAAAGCCAGAAACTGTAGCCTAAATACAATTAGGTTGCCTAATGGTGGTTATTTTGGGACTGGGGAAGAGACCCTTGCTGAATTGTTCAGGGTTCATTTTCCAGAACCCTGGAAAGTTGAATAACTACAACACTATTCCTGCCGGCCGGCCAAATGGTTACTCATGTCCTTGTCGATGAGTCGGTCGGTCTGGGTCTTCAACACTATTCCTGCTGCTTGCTCCACTCCTACTTGTGATAGTAGTAAGTGGGATAGTGCTAGGAGGGAGGTTACTCTGGATAGGGTTAATTGGGCAATTAATTCTTTCAAACTCTATAAAACCCTGGGGATTGATGGCATCATTCCAATTCTTCTTCAGGCGGGAATTGAGGTGCTTGCTCCCATTCTCTGTAGAATCTACAGAGCCTGTATTGCCTTTGGACACGTGCAGTCTGCCTGGAGACATACTAAGGTAATTTTTATTCCAAAGATTGGCAAAGATATTTATTATGAGGCCAAGTCCTTCAGGTCTATTAGCCTTACGTCTTTTACAGACGTCTTCTACAGACGTCTCTTTTACGTCTTCTACAGACTATTGAAAAGCTTATTGACAGGTATATTAGGGAAGAAATTCTGGCTTCATTGCCACTGTAACTCCCAACATGCCTATCAACCAGGTAAATCTACGGATATTGCCCTTTCTAGTCTCTCCTTTATACTGGAAGAGAAACTTAAATGCTAAGGAAATTGCTCTAGCTATTTTTCTTGACATTGAAGGTGCTTTTGATAAAGTGCTCATTGACACCATCCTACATGCTTTTGATAGGAAAGGTGTTGATATGACGATCTCTTGTTGGATCAAGAATTTGTTATCTAATAGGTACATCTGTGCATCTTGGCGATAATATGACGGTGCATGCTTTGGAAGGCTGTCCACAGGGAGGTGTTCTCTCACCAATTCTTTGGTGTTTAGTTGTAGGCTCTCTTTTAGAGAACATAACTAGTTCTGATGTATCCTGTGTCGGATATGCTGATGATGTTGTAATCACTGCTAAAGGCAAATTTGGCAATACTGTCTCTGACATGATGTCCACTGCTCTCAAAAGTGTCGAGTCATGGTGCAAAAATGCAGGCCTCTCTGTTAATTCGCAAAAGACTGCTATGGTTATGTTTACAAGAAAACATATTCTTAATCTTAAGAGACATTTGCTTCTCTGATCAGAAGTTTACTTGCTCCAAGGAGGTAAAATTCCTAGGAATCTACTTTGATATGGGTCTCAATTGGAAGAGACACTTTGAGTACTGCATAACTAAAGCTAGAAGATTTTTTTGGTCATGTAGAAATGCTATTGGAAAAACCTGGGGATTGAATCCCAAGGCTATCCGTTGGATTTACTCTATGGTAATCTGTCCCATCATTACCTATGGCTCCATTATATGGTGGTCTAGAATTAGATGAGAAACTGCTAAATAAAAATTTAATTAGGCTTCAAAGAATGGTGTGTATTGCAATCTCTGGATGCGTGAAAACCACTCCTACTACAACCCTTGAACTTTTGCTTGGATTGCACCCTCTCTACATGCACATTGAAGCTGAGGCTCTCATCTGCATGAACAGACTTAAATATCTGAAACACTGGAAAGATTACTCAAAGTATTTATCTTGGAATAATCTAAACAGTAATGTTATAAGTCATCCTTATTTCCATATGCCATCTGATGGCATTCTTGTCAGATATACATTTGACAAGCCTTATGAAATTCAGGTTTCTTCACGGGATAACTGGAAGAGGACTCCAGCCTACAATAAGAAGAAATGTATTGTATGGTATAGTGATGGCTCTAAGCTAGGCACTAGTACTGGTGCTGGAGTATGCTGTCCGGATGATGGTACAAAATTATTTTACCCTCTTGGCAACAAAATCAGTAATGACAAAGTCATACAAACTGTTCCATTGGAGGGAACAAATTGAGATTGGAGAACAAGTTATTAACTCATGTGAAGCTGAGATGCCTTATATAAATTATTTACCACCTTGGGATGAGCAACAACTGGAGTGGAAACTCGGTAGAGTTTGAGAGAAGAAGAAAACTTGGAGGCTTACACTGATGGTTCTAAGATGAACAAAAAAGTGGGGAGCACATATATTATATTTAAAAATTGTGAAATATATGAAGAACGGATAGACAATAATAATACGGTTTTCAATGCCAAACTCTATGCATTGTGGAAAATAGTAGAATTCATTAGAGAAAATGAATTACAGGATATTCATATATACACGGACGCAAGTTCAATGCTAATGGCTCCAAGTTCCTATAATATTAAAAATAAATTGATTTCTAAACTGAAAATGAAAATTATAAATTACACAGGTGTCATTATTCTACATTGGGTGAAGGCATATGTTAGGCTTCAAGGGAACGAAGCAGCTGACATGTTGGCTAAAGAGGCTTTAAAAATGAATGAAAATAATATATTTGGCATTACCAAGATCCAAGTTAGAAATAAGATAAACGATAACAACCATAAAGAATGGCAAAAGAGGTGGGAGATGTCGGAAAAAGGGAGACATTTGTACAAACAGATAGATACCAAAAGTCTCAAGCAAAGCAGTACATGGAAACTTCTATGAAAACCAAGTTTTGTCTGCACATGGTGCTTTCAGAGCTTACCAATATCGTTTCTTCGGAAAAAGTGAACATTGTTTTTGTGGAAAAGACAAAGGGACAGTGGAGCACTGTATTTATAAGTGCGACCTTTGGGCAAATATTCGGGAAAAAAATTTTCCCAAAGATTTTTTACAAGTGAGTCTAATTAAACTTTGTAGAAGCAAGAAGAGTAGAGAAGGAGTCCTCTCAATAATGAAGAACCTTTTTAATAAGGAATTGTATGTTTAACCGGAGGAAATTTCACATATATTTCGTAAATAGTATATGTTATATTGTTAATTCTACCCACGAGACTTGGGTAGTTTAAAATAAAAATAGTTGTACTTGTATCTTTTGTACAATGTTATAGCTTATTTTACTTTGTTGCAGAATTGTATGAAAATTGTTTTTGTGTCTTGTACATATTTGTGTGTTTTTGTGTCTTGTAGCCTTTTATTGTTTTTTCAACCGAAGAGACTTGGGTAGTTTAAAGTAAAAATGATTGTACTTGTATCGCTTGTACGTTATAGCTTATTTTACTTTGTTGTGGAATTGTATGAAAATAGACATTGTGTCTTGTATATATAGTAGCCATTTATAAGTTTACAATGATAGGGTAATGTATTGTTGGGATGAACTTTATATTTGTAAATTATTCAATACGTTGGAATAAAAGGATTTGATGTATTATATTATGCTAGTTTTAAATATTCGATTGTTATACTATTGTAAGAAACAATCATAAGTTTGCATTGATAGGATAAAATGTTGTTGGAATGAATTTTATATTTGTAAATTATTTAATCCGTTGGAATAAAAGGATTTGATGTATTATATTATGTTGGTTTTAAATATTCGATTGTTATACTATTGTAAGAAACATATTGTATTCTCGTTATTTAGTTGTATATAGATTAAAGTTACTTTTGGCTCTGTTATACTTTCACATGACCCCTTCTTTCATTACACTTTTTTTTTTGTTGTTGTTAACAGAGTTAGTTAACTTCTTTCTTGTTGTTGGCATAGTTTTGCTAAGTTTGTTTGTCTGTATTCATATACCTGTTGTTGGCCCAGGTAGAGGATGACTCTCCTCAGATGGCAGGAGGTGGCTCTTTCGTGTTGTTGCACCTTTGTGCGCTTTTTGGTTGATGGCTTTTGAGGGGATTTTGACTGGAGGCGTGGGTCTTCTCCCGGCAGTATGGCTCAGGCTGCAGCCGCCATGCCAGGTGCCATGCCAAGTGTTCGATTGGTGGCTTTTGAGGGGATTTTGACTGGAGGCGTGAGTCTCCTCCCAACAGTGTGGCTCTGGCTGCCGTGCCAGGCGCCATGCCAAGTGCTCGGCTGTTGTCGCAACGATAAATCGTTATGTTTCCATATACCTTCGGGTGAGGCGGGTGTTTTCTCTGATTACCCTCTTGGCAGCTACGCAACTGTCTTTCAGGCTGAGGTCTTCGCTATTCTAATGTATCGTAGAATTTGCTCTGATGACAGAAATTACAGGAGCAACCAAATGCTTATCTGCTCTGATAGTCAGGCTGCTCTTATGGTTTTAGTGAAGTCTATTATGATGTCATCCCTTGTCTGGGAGTGCTATACTGCACTTCATAAGATTGTTAGCAACAATCAAGTCATACTCTACTGGGCGCCTGAACATTTAGGCATTCCAGGTAATGAAATGGCTGATGAATTGGCTAGAAAAGGTTCAAGTACACCTTTTGTTGGTCCCGAGCCGGCTTTGGGTGTACCTAATGAACTGAGTAGAAGAATTGTCTATGATATCTTCAGAGAGCTTCAGTACGAGAACTGGCGTAATACTAAGGGCCAAAGGCAGGCGAAAGAACTAAACTGTAAGTGCCCTAGTATGCGTCAAAAGGAATTATTCAAACTCAGTAGAACTGACATCAGAAGGGCTATTGGGCTCCTTACTGGACACGGCACCCTTAAAAGACACCTAAATATTATGGGTGTCATTAAGGATTCGCTATGTAAAGGCTGCAATTATAGCAAAAAAACCGTCGCACACATACTATGTGAATGTGAGATGCTCTCAGCCCATAGGTTCGAACACTTGGGTTGACACGTGATCGAACCCTGGAAGTTGTATGGCATTCCTGTTAAGTGCCTGCTGATTTTTGCTTTGGCTACTGGTCTCTTTTCTTAGGGACCTTCTCATTTCTGGGATAGTACAATAGACCTCTGGTCGCTGTGCTGGACTCTCTTGGAGCCACCCACCTTCATGTTATTCATTCATGCACCACAGTGGAGTTTTTTTTAAATCAAAAACAGTTTCAAAACATTTACAGAGTCTGTGCCCATTTTTTAGAATGAAATTGCTGGTATTTTTTAATTGCTTTCAAGAAAACTATGTTGAAGTTAATAAATACAGAATTTTTTCCATAACAGTGAATAATCGAACAGTGAATAATCGAAGAATAATTTATTTTTCTGTGCAAGAATAAATAAGGTTTAAGACATGAAAAGTGTTTGGGAATTTTGTTTATTCAAGTCATATGAAGTCACATTGTTTTATATAATAAAAGAGATTCTACTCTATTTTAATCTAAATAATCAAATCATGCTATATTATGCCCTGAAATTGCGTTATAAGAAATTTTATAAAATGAAAATTATATACACTAAATCATTCTTTATTTCAACCTTAAATTGCAAAACACAGGAATTTCTTTTTTCTATATCTAAGTCAGAATATTGATGATGTCAGTACAATACAGTATCAATACAATGAGAAGTGATATTGATACAGTATCACATATCACTAACTGATACATATAGATATCAGGGTAGCCACTCTTTGGACATATTGAAATTCCCTGACTTTTCCAGGTTTTCCAGGTGAATTGAAAAGAAATTCCAGACCAGTAATTTTAATATAAAATGTGTGCACGCACGTCCCTATTTAGTTACAAATTTGATTAAAGAATCTTAACAATTTAACTCCACTATCCAAAAAAGTTATATTAAATCAGGAGAAAAAAATACACATTTTTTTTGTTTTTACAAATAAATTTTGACATTTTTAATAAAAAATTCATGTAAATGCAGTAAAATTGGACTACTGAAATGTTTAAAAGAATTTAATGGTTTTTATTGAAGACAATAAAAAGAAATAGTCTAAACTGATGTCTATAAATATGGGCATTGCAAATTGCTCACAATGACAGAGATCATTAAAAATATGCAATAACTACACTACAACAAGCCACAGCCATTGAATAAGCAATAACTACACAACAAGCCACAGCCATTGAATAAATGTCAGTTCAGCAATGTCGAAAGAATGCCATTAAAATAGAAAAAAATATAGTAAAATGTATATAATATACAGAGATGCCAACCTCTGCAAGGGTTCATTGGTAGAAAAACCAGGAGTTTTCAGTAAAACCGCATTGACCATCAGTAAGATTTTACGTATATTGACAACATATATTTTAAAACCTTAGAATAAGTTCAAAATGTAGTTTTGCTAACTTAACTGAGTTAATTACAACTGAATGGCACTATGTGAAAATAATTAGGAAATTAACCTTTATAATTAACCAAAATATGAAAATAAGCTAGTTTAGTCATGTTAATGTACAACAATAGAAAGATGGAGATCAATGGAAAAGGATAATTTCGTACTCTCGGCAACGCCCGAGGGGGGGGGGGGCTGAATTTTACGATCGTACTATTTATATGAAAATAATTAAAATATTAGACTTTATAATCAACCAAAATATGAAAATATGTTAGTTTAGTAAAATTAATGTACAAAAATATGGAGATGGAGATCGATGGAAAAGGATAATTGCGTACTCTCGGCAACGCCCGCGAAAAAAAAACTGAATTTCACGATCGTACTATTTATGTGAAAATAATTAAAAAATTAACCTTTATAATCAACCAAAATATGAAAATAATCTTGTTTAGTCAAGTTAATGTGCTACAATAGTGAGATGGAGATCGATGGAAAAGGATAATTGCGTACTCTCGGCAACGCCCGCAAAAAAAAAAAAACTGAATTTCACGATCGTACTATTTATGTTGTTGTTGTTGATGTTGAAACCCAGACCGTCCGACCTACCAGAAAGGTGTAAGGTAACTGATGTACTATTTATGTGAAAATAATTAAAAAATTAACTTTTATAATCAACCAAAATATGAAAAGAAACTAGTTAAGTCAAGTTAATGTGCTACAATAGGGAGATGGAGATCGATGGAAAAGGATAATTGCGTCTTCTCTGCAACGCCCGCAAAAAAAAACTGAATTTCACGATCGTACTATTTATGTGAAAATAATTAAAAAATTAGCTTTATAATCAACCAAAATATGAAAAGAAACTAGTTTAGTCAAGTTAATGTGCTACAATAGTGAGATGGAGATCGATGGAAAAGGATAATTGCGTACTCTCGGCAACGCCCGCAAAAAAAACTGAATTTCACGATCGTCCTATTTATGTGAAAATAATTAAAAAATTAGCTTTTATAATCAACCAAAATATGAAAAGAAACTAGTTTAGTCAAGTTAATGTGCTACAATAGTGAGATGGAGATCGATGGAAAAGGATAATTGCGTACTCTCGGCAATGCCCGCAAAAAAATAAAACTGAATTTCGCGATCGTACTATTTATGTGAAAATAATTAAACAATTAGCCTTTATAATCAACCAAAATATGAAAATAAGCTAATTTAGTCAAGTTAAAGGCCAATAATAAGGGGATGGAGATGGATGGAAAAAGACAATTGTGTACTCTCAGTAAAGCCCGAAAAGGACTGAATTGCGCAATCCTATAATTTAAGCGAAATATAATTTGCTTAGTAAAATATTTCTTTATTTTTACGGGCACTATAAAAATAAATTAGGTCTATTGTTCTGATATGAAATCATTAGAAGAAGAAAATGGATGCAAATTGATAATTTTGAACTCTCAGCACAGCAGGAAATATGAACTGAATGGTAGGATGCATGGATTTCACGGGATTTTCCGTAGTTTTGGGAGTAATGTCCGTAAAACCGTAAGATAAAGTAAAAATCCGTACAAACTACGGAAAATCTGTAAAAGTTGGCATCTCTGTATTTGGCGACATTTGTCCAAAATGGCGCACAAACTCTGCATTTTTGCTTTTATACCGAATTAAATGGACACATGGCAACCTTTATTTAACGGTTACAAGTACAGCGTAATACTTGGCGAAATTTTTCGAAAATGGCGTACAAACTGCGCAGTTCTGTTTTTATATGGACAACTAGTAAAAAAAAAAAAATTCCAGAATTTTCACAAAATTCCCTGACTTTTCCCAGTTTTCCCTGACCATTCTAAAATTCCCTGACTTTTCCCGGTTCTCCCGGTTTCCAGGTTGAGTGGCCACCCTGGATATGCTGTATCGATATAATAAAAAGCAATAATGGTACAGTACTGATACATTACTAAATGTTTAACAAATCACCATATCAATATAACACATAGACCCATCACTAAAATGCAGGCACTTTCTGCAAAAAAGAGTATAGAAAAAAAAATTAAATATTACCCATCATCAGGTGGAAAGTCAGGAGGGCCAAATGGCTCATTCCCCATTCTTGGTGGAAATCCAGGGCCAAATCTGTCAAAATCACTACGGAACCGTCTACCGCGCCCTAGAAATCTTCCTCTTCCTCGAGGACCTCTATCATCAAAAGGTGGAAAATCATCTCTGAATGGAGAAGGTCCGAACATTTCATTTTCATGGGGAAATCTATCAAAGTCTCCTTCTGGAAATCTACCTTCATCCATCATATGAGGAGGAGGGGGGAATCTATCATCCTCAGAGGGAAATCTGCCACCATCGGGAGGAAATCTGCCATCCTCGGGAGGAAACCTGCCGTCATCAGGAGGAAATCTGCCATCATCGGGAGGAAATCTGCCATCATCGGGAGGAAATCTGCCATCATCAGGAGGAAATCGGCCATCATCGGGAGGAAATCGGCCATCATCGGGAGGAAATCTGCCATCATCAGGAGGAAATCTGCCATCCTCGGGAGGAAATCTACCATCCTCAGAAGGAAATCTTCCTTTAGAAGGGAACCTTTCTTTATCTAATGGAAATCTTCCATCTTTTGAGGGAAATCTTTTAGATGGAAACCTTTCTTGATCTTGTGGAAATCCTTCTTGGTCAGGAGGAAATCTTTCTTGGTCAGGAGGAAATCTTTCTTGGTCAGGGGGAAATCTGTCATGATCAGGAGGGAACCTCTCTTGATCAGAAAATCCGGGAGGAAATCCTTCTTGTCCAGGAGGAAACCCCTCTTGATCTGCAGGAAATTGCTCTTGATCTGGTGGAAATCTTTCATTATCAGGAGGAAATCTCTCATCAGGATTAAATCTTTTACGATCAGGAGGAAATCTTTGATCAGGAGGAAATCGTTCAGAAAATTTTTTATTACGATCTGGTGGATACTGTTCATCAAACTGTTCAGGCGGAAAAGAACCATCACGAGGATAATATCCATCATCACGAGGACGATTAGAACGTGGTCCATGACCATCATCAGGATATTGTCCTTGCTCAAATTCATCCCTGCAATCTTCAGTAGGATATTCAAATGGTGGTGGACCATCTCTGTAAATGAATTACTTATTAGAATACACATGATAGGAAATTTCAATAATTAACTTAAGAGTAAATAAAAATAAGCACTAATGGCTTATTCTGTAAAAAGTTAAGAATATCACTAAAAATTACAAAAAAAAAAAAAAAAAAAAAACTTAAATACTAAAAAAGTGGCAATTTTGCATCATTGTCGTTGAATTCAAAGTGTTGTGTAATTATTCGTTTGATCACATTACTTTACTAACTGAATAAAATAAACAAAAACAAGAAGGGTATGAATACAGAATGCACATTGCATTTTCACCTTCAGTGTGAACAAGCCTAGAGTTGAAGTCAAATAAGAACTTAATCATGTCACACAAATGGCTAAAACATTTTAGCCATTATGTCACTTGTGTGTTATGGTCAAACCCTCATTAAGGTCTAGGCCAGGGGTCGGCAACCTATTGAAACGGAAGAGCCAAAAGTTGCAATTTACAAAGTTTCCCAGGTTTTAAAGAGCCACTAAAAATTTTCGTTTCAATATTATAGTATTTGCTTATATATATTTGATTTTTGATTTAAAATAAACGGATTTAAATACAGAATAATATTTATTCATATAAAAACACAAATATAGATAGTTACATCAATGGGAGCATTGGCTTTGCATGCCTTTTGAAAGCTTGATTAAATCTGGCTTATAACTTGTTATTTTAAGTTTCAAGTACGACTCTAGATTTTTATTTGTTAGTTGGCTTCTAACTTTACTTTTTATCATATTCATGCAAGAGAACACTTGTTCACACGAATATGTCGACCCGAAGATCGTCAGCACTCCATATGCCAACTTCACCTCACTGTAGCATTCGGGAAGACTATTCCATGCGCCGAATATGAGGGCCTCAACTCTGGGAATTTCTTTTAGAGCTGTCCACTTGTGCTGCGCGATGTGCATGCATTTCTGGACCCCCAACTCTTCCAACTGCCTCTTGGGTTCTGTGAACTTGCCACTCCACAAGTCTCTCCTTTTCAAATCTAGCAATTGCGTTTGGAGCGATCCAGCATCAATTCCAAATGGCTCAATGTTGATCTCATTTGCATTTGTGTTGAGAGGATTTACTATGAACGCGAGAGTACTTTTGTTTGTTTTGAATTGCTCGAATCTCTCAGCGAATCCATCCTTCATGTTTTTTAAAGCTAGGCTGAAGTAATTCGTGTCAATAGGTGCATTGGTCTCATCGCAATATTGCTTCAGATTTTTAAAATGAAGTAATTTACCGCTTCCCATGTCTTCAACAAAAAAGTAATTTTTTTTTCGAAACAAACTACTACTTCAAGCAAGGCGTAGGCTGGGTTGCCCTTTCCTTGCAGTTTTAGATTTAGTTCATTTAGTTTCATTGTGGTATCTACCATGAAGTTGAATTTTTGCAGCCATTTGTCTTCTTCCAATTCGGGATGGTCAATGCTTTTTTCATTGAGGAATGTTTTTATTTCACTCAAGCACAAAGCAAAACGTTGCAATACGTTACCTCTGGAAAGCCATCGCACTTTATTATGCAGAAGTAGGTCAGAAAACTGGCTATCTATTTCTGCAAGGAAATCTTTAAACTGGCGATGGTAGAGTGCTTTTGCCAAGATGCTGTTAATAATCTTAATTACCAAGTTCATGACCTCAACTATTTCGGCCGGAAATGTTTGGGCACAAAGCGCTTCTTGATGAATTATGCAGTGAAACGTTAGAATTTAGTGGTTTATTTTTTTCTGAAGAATTGATGTTACCCCTCTATGTATTCCTGTCATACTTCTGGCTCCATTAGTTGCTATAGAAACGATTTTATTTATATCGATTCCATTGTCTGCCAGGCATTTTTGCACAGCATTTGCTATATCTTCTCCATGAGTTTGCCCTGAGAGCGGTAGCAATCCTAGCAGTTCTTCTTTTGGACCTTGGGACGACATATACCTAACGAAAAGGATAACTTGTGCCGTGTCTTTTATGTCGCAAGACTCATCTATAGCAAGTGATAAAGCAGAAGCCAGTTGAATGTCTTCCACTTGCATATGTGTTACATTTGAAGACATTTTAGCAGTTCTATCTTGTACTGTTTTAGCAGATAATGGCAAATCTTTGATTTTTTTTCATGATTTCTGCTTTGTTTTTAAAATCACGAAACAGTTCTCCAGATGCACGTATAAAACAATCTTTGATGTACTCACCATCTGTGAATGGTTTTCCTCTTTTTGCAATTTCTAATGATACTGCAAAGCTTGCCAGATTTACATTATTGGAAGATTGCGCCCAGTTACTTGGCATGGAACTTGACTGTTGTTGTGTTTTGGAGCTCTTCAACAGCTTTTTTTCGTGCGTCACCGGTTGGATATTTACCAGCAAACTGGGTATGTTTTGTAGTGAAGTGTCTCTCCAAATTTGACTTCTTATTGTGTGCGAGTTTTTCGTGGCAAATGAGACAAGTCGGAAGGCCATCTGTGTTGCATATGAATGCAAACGACTCCGTCCAATCCTGATTGAATTCTCGGTTTTCTTCAGTTCTTCTCTTTTCTTTACCAGATGCCATGCTGGAGCGGAGTTGAAAAAATGACTTTTTAAAATTTTACTTAGCTATCTAAAACGGCAAACAATTTATTTACCATTATTACTTCGTTAACACGATCCTCAGATATGTAATTCAATTCTGTTACTGATTTTATTATATTATACGCGTACATACATTTGAGAAGATAATTCGCTTCTAAATCGTATTCTTCTTGAAACAACAAGCGAATAGACACGCAGAAACCGCAAGCGATTAAATTAACACACATGCAACGTAACATCGACCGCGATATCCGAGGATGACTGACTGACAACACGTCTAGAGCCTAGACGTGTTGTCTAGACTCTAGACGGTGGCTGTTTGGGTGAGACGGAAATGAAATGCAATTGGCTGAAAGATAAACATGGTCACAGAGTCTCATCTCTAAGAACAAAACAATAGTTCAAATTTATCTCATTACGGTCATATTAAGCGTAGCGATTTGTAATTAACGATTATGAAAATAGAAGCTATTGAGAAATTAGGTACTTAAAAATATATTTTCTTATTGATAATAGATTATTAATTTTTTCGTATGGAACTGGAGAGCTGCAACTTTACATCAAAAGAGCCACATGCGGCTCGCGAGCCGCAGGTTGCCGACCCCTGGTCTAGGCTCTTTCATATTGAAGAAGTAAACTGAAGCATTTCTAAAATGTGCTTATTGCACTTCATTTGCAAAATATTTTACGCTGTGTTACATTTATTTACAGAAATAGCATGATTCCGAGAGCAAAAATAATTCTTGATAGTTATAATTTAATTTTAGCTTTAGTTATAATTTAATTTTAGCTTTAATTTCAAGCACCCAACTTGCATAGTATTTTTTTTAATTAAAGAGAATTGTACAAATTCATTATTTAAATGATAGTAAGAAAAAAACATCGCTTGGTTTCAAGAAAAATCTAAAATCTAAATTTTTAAACATGCCTCATACTACCAGTTGGTCCTTACTACTTCATTAATTAAAATAAATAGTAGTATTCCTTTACCTATAAAATTCACAGAACTACTTAAATAAAGTTTTCCCCAAAAGTCCCAAAATTTTGTCATAAAACTTGAAATTTTATTGTGCATTTCTGTGTTAAGAAATTCAACCCTTTAATTTTTAACTAATAACGGCATAAGGAATATTCTACTAATTAAAACTTTTAACTCTACAAAACCCATATAAAAGTTCAATTATGAATATTTTCAGTCGAGACTGTTCTGCACTTTTTAGGAAACTTTGCAATTGCCTAGTATTAAATATTGTACATGCCTAGAATCAATATTTAAGGGATAAAATAGTATTAAAAATACTTTTGAAGTTACATGGTTTTATTAAAATGCACTGAAAAGTCAAAACAAATTTTGAGCTATCACAACATTCTTGGCCATATGCGACTCAAAATAACATTATGGAGCAGCCATAAAAAAAATATATTTAGACATTAACAGAATTTAATTTTATTAATTAAAATAAATAGTAGTATTCCTTTACCTATAAAATTCACAGAACTACTTAAATAAAGTTTTCCCCAAAAGTCCCAAAATTTTGTCATAAAACTTGAAATTTTATTGTGCATTTCTGTTTTAAGAAATTCAACCCTTTAATTTTTAACTAATAACGGCATAAGGAATATTCTACTAATTAAAACTTTTAACTCTACAAAACCCATATAAAAGTTCAATTATGAATATTTTCAGTCGAGACTGTTCTGCACTTTTTAGGAAACTTTGCAATTGCCTAGTATTAAATATTGTACATGCCTAGAATCAATATTTAAGGGATAAAATAGTATTAAAAATACTTTTGAAGTTACATGGTTTTATTAAAATGCACTGAAAAGTCAAAAAATTTTTTTAGCTATCACAACATTCTTGGCCATATGCGACTCAAAATAACATTATGGAGCAGCCATAAAAAAAATATATTTAGACATTAACAGAATTTTGAAGAAAGTGGAAGTGATAAAATAGAAATGACACATATATAAGAATGATTACATTCGAATCATTTAAATTTTTCTTTGACAAGCCATCATTCTTATATATGCCATTTTTATGAAATCACTTCTATTAATGTCCAAATATAATTTCTTTATAAGGGCACCACGCTTTTATTTTGAGTCACATATGACCAAGAATGCTGCGATAGCTAATTTTTTTTTTTACATTTTACTAAAACTGTGTAACTTAGAAAGTGTTTTATAATATTTTATTTCATACATTTCAGTCATTTGCGATTTTGTAATCAATTTTTCATCAGATATCTAATCAAACCCTTTTAAAATATTTTATTGAATTCGTCATGACCAATGGTTGTCTGTTTCAACTCCTTGATGGTATTTTAAACATACTTCCCTATGTCCTAAAGATATGAAATTCGGTACATAGCTTAGTTCTGTGGAATATTATTCTATAAATTTAGCAGATCCTCCATTATATATATATATATATATATATATATATATATATATATATATATATATATATACAGGATGTCTCAAAAACACTGACCTCAGCTTTTATTCCTTAAATATTGACCTTAGACATATATAATAAATTACAAAGTTGCGTATAAAAAAGGGTACAGAATTTTATGAAATCGATTAAAATTTTCAAGGGAATTAAATTTTAAGAAATACAAAATTTAAATTTTTATAAGGCCCCGTACAAAAACATTCCCAATGTGTGCCCCATACACTAATAAGGTGATGTACAAAATATCAGTATTTTATCATAAGAAGTCCCAGAGATATGAAAAGACAAAAATGCTGACTTAAACTACTTTTCGATGCATCGAAATGGGTTCTCAGAGGGGAAAAATCATGTCCGCAGATCGCATTTCAGGGGTCATACACAAATTAAGAAAGAAAACAATGATTACATTAATAAATAATAATTTTGCTATTTATTGGTACAAAAGTATCTACACTGTGTAGAAATAATAACTTTACACAAAGCTTGTTCAAAATGTTCTCCATCCATGAAACAAAGATCCTTTAAAGATAAGAGGCAGATATTACTTGCCTATGATGCATTTCTGCCTTGCGTCATGCGCACTCTTGCTGTAAACATTTACATTTAAATGTGTAATTAGTCCCTTACAAACTTTGTTTAAACATATCTCTGGGACTTATGATAAAATACTGAAAATTTGTACATCACCTGATTATTGTATGGGACACATTTTACTCATTGGAAATGTTTTTGTACAGGGGCCATATAAAAATTTAAATTTTGTTATTTCTTGAAATTTAATCCCCTGAAAATTTTCAGCGATTTCATAAAATTCTGTAGCATTTTCCACACAACTTTGTAATTTATTATATATGTCTAAGATTAATATTTAAGGAATAAAAGCCGAGGTCAATGTTTTTGGAACACCCTGTATATATTATATATATATATATATAAAGAGAGAGAGAGAGAGAGAATTTTTAAAAATTATCTTACAGCAATGGGATTTTTTTACAAGCCATTCTGGGCTTGATTGCAGGGGAGGGATGAAAGGCTGTTTTGTCATAGCAAATATATGTGTTGAAGACCCAGACCACACGACTAACCCAGGTTTATAGCAAGTGTGGCCGGAGCAAATATATGTGTGTAAAATTTCAAGAAAATTGGCTCAGTAGAAGTGGGTCAAAATTTGATTTCAGATTTGACCCAAACAAACAGAGAAACCAACCAGTGTGAAAATCAACCAACTTTTCTGTATAGCCTGTATACTAAATATTTAAGGTGAGAAACCCTTACATAGAAAACTAGTTATTTTGATAACTATAAAAGAATCTGTATACATTTCATGTCATTTTAGCCTTGTTGAGTTATAATTAAGTGTGTATAAGCACCTGTTATGCCGAATTAAATTAATTCACCAAATGAAACCGTAATTAAATCCCCTGGTGGCTCCTTTTCTGAGGGCGACCGGAGCAGAGTTTTCGAGAGTAGATAAGATCTGATCTTCGACAACAGAGTCTGTCTTTTTGGAAAAAAGAGTGCTTCTCGGGCATAGGCCCTGTACCTTTGTTTTTTGAGCAGAAGCCTTCTGCGACAGTTCCTGACCTAAGTACGGGAACGGAAGAGAGATCAAGTGCCCTGCAGGACTCGATCCATATAGACTACCACTAGTCTAAAATTTAGACCACCCGGGTCTAGAATTTGCAGGGACAGGACGTCACCGCATCGTGGACTTACGTCAGCTTCATCCTGAAGCTTCGCGAGATAATTCATCATAACACCTCGCCAGAGAACCACCTCTCATAGACTTTCCACGGGAAATTGATTTGGACATTTTCTTTGAACATGTCAGAGTGACCTCAGCGTCAGTGGACTATTCGCCTTACTTCAGATTTGGGTACCTTTGTGACCTAACTTGTATATTACCGAAGTCAATAAAGAATTGAAGTCACTCGAGAGTTATTTGGCTGTGACCGGAAACCCACGCTACCCACTACGCCACACTGTATAGCAACATGTTACATTTATTTTTCAGGAAAAAAAAATTAAAGACCAGATTTAATATTTAATTTAATTTCAATATTTTTAAGCCCATCTGCTCTTTTTTTTATAGTCAAAACACAACAGAAACATTCCACAGCAGAATGTGATTTCCTGGGATAGAAATGTTTTACAAAAATTCTAATAAAAGGCAGGAATTCAACATTTTTGACACACACAAAAATTAACCACTTTGAGGTCATGAAAATATGCATGAGAAAATTAAGCGCTTTTAAAAGGACCATGGGAACCCTGAATTAGTAAAAAAAAAATCCATCAAGAACTTAGTAGTACACCCTGGAAATCCTTCTAATAACAAAGATAATTTTTCTGCAGACACAAAGGTGCTTAAGGCGTAATTGATGGAACTAATCCTTTATTTATATAACATTGTTTTAAGAAAAATGGAATTAATTGTTTTTCCAAATTATAAAATAGCTGATAACTGAATTTTTAGAGGGATTCACAGAGGTTTGAATGTATTTACTTAATGAATGTATTAACAGATGTACATGTGTATGTAATAATGTAGATAGTTTCTACATTGTTAGTCTATTTTGTGGAAACTTTTGAGATAGAACACAAAATACAAATCTAACCTTTTCAATGCAGGCATTGTATCATTCTTTTTCATCATTTGGAATCTGTAATGCACAAATAATTATACATTTTCACAATCTTTCTTTAAATTATCTTATCTTACTGTTACAGAGCTGGCCAACTATGAGTGAGCAAAAATCTGCAGATTTTTCCAAATCCCATTGATTGTACAACCCGGCAAGTTACAATTAAAGTCATACAGGGTAAAATAGGAAGATTTTACTTTAAACACAGGATGAATTTCTCATGTAATCATTTAGAACAATCTTAAATTGAAAATATTATGAAAAGTGGGCAAATCAAAGTGTTTATGCCACTCAACTATTACAGAACTCAAATCTGAAAATTCATGAACACAATAACTCTGAAGGCTAATAATCTAACTAATTTATGACTACTTTCGGAACATCTTTCAAAATGATTGCTAAAACTGATTTCAAGATTGTATTCCACAGCAAACAATGAGAACAAGCAGTCAGCATTGGTAATAAAGAAAGCGTTATTTGCAAAAACTACAAATTAAATAAAAGTATTTGAATTTATGATATTGATGCAGTCCTTGTGCTTTGCAGCATTAGTATGCAAAACAATATTGCATTTACCCCATGTCTGATATTGAAGTTTTTAGTGGAAAGCACATTCTGCGATAAGCCTGCTTTTCCAAATATTATTAAACTCTGACATGTGAATTTTCATAATAGAATTAATAATGCATTTTAGAGCTATTCAACATTTTGAGTTAAAACAAATAAAACATTACATAGCAACAAAATTTAAGATCAAGCATATTGCAATTATGAGCACATAGATTCAAAGTTAAAAGCTCAAAAATATAAAATGGTCAGTAAATTAAAAAAAAATACACTTTGTTCAAAGAATAAGGAAAATTTGAACAACATATTTAAGCACAAGCATGATAATAATGCAGCATACAGCTATTTCGAGGATACACTGGATTCTCTTTGTCAGTGCTAGAGGACCAATAAACCCAAAGTTAAAGAGTTAATTTTGTCTTTTTGACACGGTGTCTGTTGGCTCTCTAGCATTGATGAAGGGGATCCAGCATATTCTTGAAACAACTGTATGCTGCATTGTTATAATTGTGCTTATATACATTGCTCATATTTTCTTTAATACAAAATAGTGTTGAATATGGATGCAAAAAGAAACTACAGAACCATCCTATATCAACAAATCGTAGGCAACTTGCCACTGAAATACATTAAAGATATCTAAGATACATAGTTTACAAAAAATATTGTTCCAATGATTTATAATATAGTTTATTGTTCACATGGTTAAAAGGAATCTATATATACTAATTGTCAAGTGTCCGTCTGTCACATTTTTTTAGGCACTTCCTGAATAGATAGACTTGCAATTTGGTACAAGGCTCGGTCGTTCGATAAAATCACCTGGAAAAATCGAATTTTTCAAAAAAATTCTCTAGGGAGGGGGGGGGGGGGGGGGTGCTCCACAACAAAATGTTCGAAAAGTGAAATGATAAGAAAGCATACTTAACGATGAGATTAAGACTTCAAATTTAGAGTAGAGGTAAACCGTTCGAAAGGAAGAAAGTGTGCAATTTCAGATTTTCAACATTTGCTACTCTAGGGGGGAGGGGGGGGGCACAAACTTAAATGTTCAATTTGCAGAACAAATGAGAAAAGCTTGCTTTAAAATTTGATAGATACTTGAAATTTGGTATATGGGCTAATCATTTACTGAAAACGCCCAAGACAAAAGAGTTTTTAAAAAATGTTCGTTCAAAGGGGTGCTCCAGAGAAAAATGTTCAAAAGTTGAAATGACGAGAAACCATGCTTCGAAATGCAATAGACTTCAAATTTTACGAGTGTGAAAGGAAGAGCATGTGCGATTTCAGTTTTCCGATATTTTCTACTTTTAAGGGGTGCTGCAAACCCAAATGTTAGATTTAAAATGCTTCGCGATAGAGATTTCAGCCTCCTTTACAATGCGATAGATAGAGTAGAGCTATGGATAATGATAGAGCTAGCATATGGTCTAATCATTAGATAAAAAAAACCAAGATGAATAGTTTTTCAAAAATCTTCATTTAAGGGGTTGCTACACAGAAAAACGTTCGAAAGGTGATGTGATAGAAAAAACATGCTTCGCGATAGGATAGAGACTTCTAATTCGATGTACGGGTAGATAGTTTGAAAGGAAGAAAGTGTGCAAATTCAGATTTCAAATATTTGCTACTTTAGGGGGTGCCCCACACCAATATGTTCGATTTTCTGAATAAATGAGAAACGTCTCTTTTAAAAATGTAATACAGGCTTGATATTTGGTATATGGGGAAATCATCTGATAAAAAACAAAAGAATAAGAGTTTTTCAAAATTGTTCATTTTAGGGTGTGGCTACTCCACACAAAAATGTTCAAAAAGTAAAATGATAGTAAAAATATGCTTTGCAAGGAAATAGAAACTTCAAATTTGGTATATAGGTAGAGTTCAAAAGAAATAAAGTATGCAATAGAAAATTTGCGATTTTGTAATTTTGAGCGGTTCCGCTCACCAAAACATTCGAAAAGTGAAATGATAGAGAAACATGCTTTGCAATGAGATAGAGTCTTCATATTTGGTGTATGTGTAAACCGTTCAAAAGGAAGAATGTGTACAATTTCGAATTTCCAATATTTTCTACTTACTTTACCTTTACCACACACCAAAATGTTCGATTTACAGAATAAAAGAGAAACGACTCCTTTAAAATTTGATAGAGGCTTGAAATTTGGTATATGGGCTAATCGTTTAATTGAAACACCCAAGACGAATATAGTTTTTCAAAAAGGTACCTTTAAGGGGTGCTACAGAGTAAAACGTTCCAAGGTGAATTTGTTAAAAAACATGCTTCGGAATGAGATAGAGATTTCAAATTTGGTGTACCGGTAGGGAAAGAAGAAAGTGTACAATTTCAGTTTTCCAATATGTTTTACTTTAGGGGGTGCCGCACACCAAAATGTTCGATTTTCAGAATAAAGGAGAAACGTCTCTTTTCAAACGTGATAGACTTGATATTTGGTATATGCACGAATCATCTGATAGTAAACCCAATCAGAATGGAGTTTTTCAAAAGTGTATATTTAAGGGGATGGGAACTGCACACAAAAACATTCGAAAGGTGAAATGACAGAAAAAGCATGCTTCGCGATAAGACAGACTTCAAATTTAGTGTATAGGTAAATAGTTGGAAAGGGAAAAAGTGTGCAATTTCAGTTTTCCAACATTTGCTGTTGTAGAGGGTTCTGCTCACTAAAATATTCGATTTGCCGAACAAATGACAAACTCCTCCTTTACAATGTGGTAGAGGCTTGAAATTTAGTATATGGGCTCATCATTTGATAAAAAACCCAAAAATGAATATGGTTTTTCAAAAATGTTCATTTAAGAGGGTGTTACACAGAAACACGTTCAAAAGGTGAAGTGATAGAAAAAACATGCTTCGCAATAGGATAGAGACCTCAAATTTGGTGTACGGGTAGATAGTTTGAAAGGAAGAAAGTGCACAATTTCAAATTTCCAATATTTGCTGCTTTAGGGGGTGCTGCACACTGATATGTTCGATAATAAATGTGAAACACGAAATATTCAAAATTTACATTATTAGGAGTTGCTTACTGTGAGACCATTGATATCCAACGGGTATTCGGCTAGTATTGTTCTAAAGGTCCAAATACCAATAAATAGTTATTCTATAATAAAGTGTAAGTGGCAGGATATCCCAGTGGTATTGCACTCTGAGGACCCGAGTCCAATTCCCGGAGCTACGCAAATTATTGTGTCTATGCTGAGTATGGGCATCTTAAATTTGTGGGCTTTAAAGTCCTCTCAAAGAGGTTGGTATAAAGGAAAAAGGTACAGTATCTGTGGATGTCACCCCACTGAGTTCAGTTAAAATTGGCTGAGTTTAAGGGCATAATGTATTCTACCCCCTGTGGTGTGGTCATGGCAATAAATTGTATGACAGCAAAATAGTTCAAACTTCGGCCACTGTATAGAAGAATGATTAATAATTCAGTGTCTGGCCATTAGAAAAAATAAGCAATAATTTATAAAACTTAAACATTTTAAGTTGCATTCTACTTTTCAGTTTACTGAAAATTTAATGATTACAATTTTTCTTGTTTTAAAAGCAAACGATCATGTATGCTATGTTAAAGTGTAGGAATTGTAAAGGTTAATATCATAAAGGTGAACACAAGGTAACAAAATTGTTAAAACTAAAACTAGAAATATTACTCTCAAACTTTAATTGTATAGATATATAATTGCAGGAAAAGTCTTTTAAAGCAAACTTACTCATCAGGAAAACTTGCGACTGGTCCTGGTCCACCAGGAAGTAAAGTTTTCCTTTGGGGTCTTTCACTAGGTCTAGCCTCCATATCTGCAGGTGGTTCAGACTAAAATATAATAAATATATAAAAAATAACCCACAATAAGATATAAATAAATATATATATATATACACACAGAGTATCCAGTGCTATCGGTGGCAAATGGTTATTTCCTCAACCGTTAGTCACAGAGATATACTTCCAATTGCGAAAATGTTTTAAATTTTAAAATCTATTATTTTAGAAACAGTTTAAATCAACAAATGCATTTCTGAAAGAAATACGAAATATAAATTTTTATACGGTCCCCTGGTCCTACCAGTTATATTTAGAAAAATCATCCTCATACAATTTCATGCAAAATAAAAATCATCCTTTTACAACCAAAATTCAGAGTTATAAAGCATTAAACTTTATGACTTAAGTCGCTTTTTCATGCATAAAAATGTGCCGTTTCAAGCAACCTTTAAGGGACCATATAAAGATTGAAATTCCGTACTCAAAGTATGACGTTTCGATTGCATTAGCTGACATAATGTCGAAAATGAAGCAAAGCTTTTTATGGAATAGCAATTCATTTAGACGAGTATTATAGTCAGGGCTAGACTAAGATCTTCTGGGGGTCTTTCTAAGATCTTTATTGTAAATGAGGTAACATATTATCATAAAAGTCGTTCAAGTCAATAAATGCATTTCTGTAAAAATAACAAAATTTATTTTATACAGTAATAGACCAGTAATGATACCAGTTGCAGCGTATCTGCAAACGAAAATAAAAAATTACGCACATTAAATCTTATATAATAAAAGGTTCTGTCTGTCTTATACACTATAGGCTCAGTGACCGCGCGTCGCAAAGCTACAAAATTTGGCAATCGGAGACCCGGGGGGAGGGGGTGACAAGTGAAAACCGATTTTTAAAATTTGAATTTTTTGTTGTTGTTATTTAATGTTTTATGCGATTTCGGGCGTTTTTTCCCCATTTTCTCCACCATCCAAATGTCGTAAAAAAACAAAACAAATCACACGACCGGAAAGAGCAGACAATTGCGAGTAAAAATATATCAATTTCACATCTCAGGGGAAAATTCTAATATTTTTAAGATTTTAAAACAAAAGTCACTTTTGCCAAAAAGAAAAAACAAACTTTCGTTTTTAAATCCTTGCATCGGGAAAAGTACCGACAATTTCGATTAATAATTTACCTTTTTAGAAAGCTCAAACATCAGGCATTCTTACGAGCTCAATCTGGCCAAGAAATAATACAAAATAGCTGCAGGATCCGGATTTTAAGAAGTTCCGAATTTCAATTTCTCGGCAAAATCGCTAAAGAAGTTTTTCACCCACATGCCCGCGCAGACACATGGTGTTTCCATGGAGAAAATAAATAAATAAGAAGAAAGTTACGGAGATTGTGGATCGGGTTAGAAAATTACGTTATATTTTAAATGATGGAATTAAGAGCTTATGTGGAATTGAAAGTTATGGAGATTGTGCATCGGGTTAGACGTTATATTTTAAATGATGGAATTAAGATCTTAGCATATGGTCATTATAAAAAATTAAATGATTTAATTATGGTGGATTGAATTGTGGTGATGTATTATATATATATCAGGTGGTGGTAACAGTATACAGCATGAAATTATTATATTTATATGAAATTATTATATTTATTAGAAAATTACGTTATATTTTAAATGATGGAATTAAGAGCTTAGCATATGGTCATTAAAAAATTTAAATGATTGAATTATGGTTTTAATGTCATTAAACTAAAACAAACTTTGTTAACTCCACGGGGTTATGGCGCCAGCAAGTTTGCCACGGTCAGAATTTTCAAGGGTAGGGAAGAGGCTGGTCACCGAAAGCGGTTAGTCTAAAATAATAAAGGCATATAGCACCTAAAAAATAACAGATTTATAGAGCGTATCTGAATAAATTGAAATTGCTGGGAAATATTTGTCTCTCCAATTAATTTGTATATAACCCCCCCATTTCTCAGCACAAAAAGTGCTCCAACTTTAAGCAGCTATAAGTTGGTCAATTTTGGTCATACAATAATGATTGTATGAGGATGATTTTCCTAAATATAACTGGTAGGACCGGGGGATCGTATAAAAATTTATATTTTGTATTTCTTTCAGAAATGCATTTATTGAAACTGTTTGTTTCTAAGATAATAGATTTTAAAATTTAAAACATTTTTGCAATTGGAAGTATATCTCTGTGACTAACGGTTGAGGAAATAGCCACTGGCCACCCTGTATATATAAATAAGGGTGTTTAAATAAATATAATACATTATTAGCATATAATAGAGTAGCATTAGTTATAAAAAGGTTGTAATTGTCCTTTAAAAAATAATAATAATAATAATTTAAAAAAAAAAAACCATCAGATTTTGTTCACAACTTTGAACTCAAATATTTTTGTTACTATGCAAAACAAAGTCATCAAATTTTATTATGGTGTTGCTACCTAATAGAAGCCTCAGCAATATAAATTTCAGATTTTTACTGTGAACCCCACTGGAGATACAGCTTTTGAAAAATCTGAATTTTTTGAAAACACCCACTTTTACCAGTGAAAAAATTTTTGGAAGGGTTCAAAACACTCTAGTTTTCTCTCCTCAGGTAAAATCTACTGTTACTATAGTACTTACAAAATAAATTTGGTTTGAGTGTATTGACCCCATCCTAGTGAAAAACAGGCTCGGAAATTGAGAAAATGCAAATTTCAATGGTAAATTTTGACTACCATTAAATTTTCAAAAATATATCAAATGATGAAATAAAGTTGAACCAAAATTATCAGCACTTGTCTTTAATTTAATAGTTTATTAAAATTGATGTGTATCCATTCTAATAATTACTTTAGAATAAATAATGTAACATATTTATTAATAACTAAGACATATGACACACGAAAACAATTACCCATCTGTCACGTCCTCTGCCTCTTGCTCCTCGACCACGACCACCTCTTCCTCCACGGCCACCTCGTCCGAATTTCCAATTGTCTCGCTGAAAATCCCCCTGCTAATAAATAAAAACATTATATAACATTTGCATAATAACAAGATATGTAATCTTAAATTAAAAAAATGCAAGTACAGCTACATACATCTTCTGGCATATTCATATTGGGGTTGTCAAAACCTTCAAAATTTGGACCCATCCCTTCATCTCTGGGTCCATTTCTTCTCGGGGGGCCATAATTATACATACTTTCATTTTCACGGCCTCTTTGGTTATCCTGCTATAAATTTATACATAGGAAATGTCATAAATGATGCAGATATAGATAAGAATAAACATTGTTTTCTCTCTATTATATTATATATATATATATAGATAAATAGATAGATAGATAGAGAGAAAGAGAGAGAGAGAGGATTGGATTATTTTAGCACTCTAAATTAGTTTTATGATAAGATAAGCAGTCATTGAATAGACATACTTCCAAACTTTGAACTTTCTACACAATATTGGGTTAAATTCTTTCTAATATCAAAATTACTTCTATTATTTCTAAAGAACAACCATAAAAGAAATATATCAAAACTGTGGATTTATATACAAATAGATACTTTCAGTTTTATTATATAAATGACAATTAACAAAATAATAATCAGGATGCTTACATAATTCATACTTTCATTGTGAGGAGGCATGCCATTCCCAGACATTCCATTCCCAGGCATGGCACTCCCAGGCATAGCACTTCCAGCCATGGCATTTCCAGGCATGACATTCCCAGGCATTCCACCTTGAGGCTGATTACCATAACTGTCAGGGGGTGCAGAAGGTGCATTAAACTGCATTTGAGGAGGTGGTGCATTTGGGGGCATGCCTGATGGAGGCATTGATACAGGAGGTACTCCTACAGGTGGTCCCACTGGGGGTGGTACAAGAGTCTGAGGCATTACTGCTGGTGGCACACCTGGAGGAACACCAGTTGGTGCAACTGCAGGGGCACCAGGATACATATAAGGTTGCATATACATATACTGTGGGTGCTGATAATACATTCCAGGAGTGGTGGTAGCTGCTGCTGTCGCAGTAAAATTTGTGTTGTCTGTATGAGTACTCACAAAACCTAAACAAAGGAAAACATATTAGGCTCATTTTTAAAAAAAGCATGAAATTCTACAAAACAAATATTAATATTTTGCCTCAACTGCATATTTTTAAAGATTGGACTCGAAAAATATGCAACTGAGACTGAAGATGAATGAGATGACTCAGAAAAAAAAATTACTGGCAGAGATCAGACTTAAATTTTATGAATGCATGTATATAATCCCCATGAGAAACAAGAATTATTATTTTTAAGAGGAAATTTAAGATGGTCTTTAGGAACAGTAACACTTATTAATTATACAATGAAAGAATGATGCTAAATAAATATATTTGCACAATTTCCAAAACTATTTTCTTACTTTAATGACATGGAGGAATTAAATATATATCAGTGGTGAATCCTGGTCTTAGAATGTAGGTCATGAAGAAATGCGTATTATGCCATTGTCATTCATAAGAAAAATCAGTGTTGCCAATATAATGATAAAAAATATAAAAACAATTTGGAATAGAACAAATTAAATGTCTGGATATGTATCTACAATAACAAAAGTCTACAAGAAGTAATTTCTAACGAAATAATGATATAATATTAAAGAAAGATGATTATGCAAGAAATTTTTTTAAAAAATGTAATGCTCATAAAGAGTGTGTATTTAAGAATGTTTAGTTAATTTAACCTTTATTATAATACTATTTACTAATTGTACTTGGGAATTATATAATTTACTAGTATTTTTAAGGTCATATATATATATATATATATATATATATATATATATATATGGTTGCACTAATGAAATGTATTTTAAGGTATTTATGTTTCCTTTATTGTTCCAATCTATATGCTTGTCGTCCATATAACACAAGTTTATAGATAAAATCTATCTTGTGTTTCAGAAACAAGCATTTTTGTGTTCATTTCGAAGGGATATATGGACCAGAAGAGAATTTTTTTCGAAATGAACTTATCTTAAGCCTAAAGCTCTTCCATGTGCAAGCTTTTTTGCTTGATTTTTTTTGTTTTCTTATTTTCATTCCTCATTTTTGAAATTTGTTGATTGTCTTTGTCTTTATGACCTGCATTACGCTTTATTATTTCCTCTTTGTCTTAATTTCTTTTATTTCTTTGTATTTTGTAGAAAATTTTGGAATAGTGTGTTATGAGTTACTACATACATTCTAACATTGGATTTACTAATTTATATATATATATATATATATATATATATATATATATATATGATATTTTTATTAGATAATCTACATATTCTAAATAGCTGATTAACACAGAAATTAAAATTCTAACTAACAAAATATGTATATAGTTGCAGGAATTAAATAATTTAATAAAACAGTGGTGATTGAGGGTTCTAATGAAATTTTCTGATGAAATTCCCTGTTTTATTGTAAAACACTTCCATTTTTGCTGTCTGTTTGCATCAACTAAAACTTTCATATTAATTTTGCTCTTTCTTCTGGAAAATTAATTTTCAAACATGTTATTAAAGAAATAAAGGGGTACCGGGAATAATGATTATATAAGATGACTAAAATTCAAAACTATTTAATGAAAGGATTCTTTAAATTTGTTGCTATTTATGTCTTTTTTGCAAAATAAAATAGCATTTTTGTCTTTTATTTTAGGTTTCTTTATTAGTTTATTTAATATTTTTAAGAAAATTCAAAACAATTTCTAATACAAAAATCAGAATTATTCTTTTATTATATTTTTAATAATAACAAAGATTTAAAATATTTGTCATTGTTAGAGATGCAAAAATGACAACTAGTTGTGTCTGTTTGGCTCCTAGAATCAAAACTATAGGTTGTCTAACATCAAATTCATACTAATTCAACTGTATATATATATATATATATATATAGAAAAATAGAAATATACAAAGTGAAAAAAACATGTAAAAAGGAAGGAAGGCTCGGCAAAAAGCTTACATTATGGCGGTAAGGGGTTGTGACCTTACTCCCCAGTTCAACGAGCTCGTCAAAATCGCCGCGGCATTTTCACTCCTGGTCGCCAGCCCTGGCCCAAGCCAACCTCCGGAGTGACTTTGAAATCATCACGAGACCTGGATATAGATGTGTACGAGAGCCATATCACCACAAATAAAGCCAGCTGAATTGCCGACTCAAATGAAATGTAGTTCCAGCCGCGGTCCTGTGATCACAGTGCGGTCCTGTCATATGGAGGGTTCGATGATTTTGTCTCTAATTGAACTCAAAAAATACTTAAGTCTTACACCATATGCAAAATTGTTTCTGTTTAAATTATCAATATTTTTAATCATAAAGGAAATTGGATATTTATTAAAAAATGCTTGTTTTAAAAATTCTTGATCAAAATTGATACGTAAATGTTCCTCTTTGATAGTTCTTTTTATTCTGATTAAACCTCCCAAGAAAACATTGCGAAACACATTCAAATGTATGTTGGAGTTCCAATGTATAATTCCAATAATAGGTAGTTTAAATTGTTTTCTTTTATCATATATGGTGAATATGAGAGGGATTTGACTATAGTTGATATTCAAATCCAAAAATTCGACTTCTTTGTTATTTTTAAGAGGGTTTTCCTTCAAGATGAGGTTTGGTGGATAAAAATCAAAGTTCATCGTGTAGTTTTCATTCTCATAGCCAATAATTACGTCATCCACATAACGTAGGTATATGATTTCGTTGTTTATATGAGATCTTCTTTCATAAAAACTAAGATATATATCAGCCAATATGGAAGAACATCCCCCCCCCCATGGGGATGCCCTTAATTTGTTGATAAATAGACAATCCGTTGTAAAGGTAATTTTCTTTAATAACTATTTTGATTATAGACTTGAATTTATTGAATTCCAGACTCCTTTTTAAATCATATTCTTCAAACAAGCTGTAAAGTATATTTGTCATGTCATCTAGATCTATGGTATTAAATAGCTCTTGGAAATCATAAGTTCTTAAGTGCAAAGGATGTTTATGATCTTTCGTAACTACGCATTTACATGTAAACTATTTTACATTAACATATTGAAAGAAAAATATGAAAATGAAGTTCTTTACAGTAAAATCAACCTCTCCCTTAAGGAAATCTCAAATAAAATCAAAGCTTTGTATTTATTAACTGGTATCAAATATACAGGAATTATAAAGTATCCGTATCTGATTAATATTCCGAAACTTCATAAAAGTCCTATTACTTTCAGACCAGTTACTGTCGGATGCAATACCTATCTCACGAAAGCCAATAATATGTTAATGAAGATTTTACAACCTATTTTGCTGAAACTTAATAACCAAGGAAGCTATATTATAAAAAACAGTCTACAAGTGATCAATATTTTGAAAGATCATAAACATCCTTTGCACTTAAGAACTTATGATTTCCAAGAGCTATTTAATACCATAGATCTAGATGACATGACAAATATACTTTACAGCTTGTTTGAAGAATATGATTTAAAAAGGAGTCTGGAATTCAATAAATTCAAGTCTATAATCAAAATAGTTATTAAAGAAAATTACCTTTACAACGGATTGTCTATTTATCAACAAATTAAGGGCATCCCCATGGGGGGGGGGGGATGTTCTTCCATATTGGCTGATATATATCTTAGTTTTTATGAAAGAAGATCTCATATAAACAACGAAATCATATACCTACGTTATGTGGATGACGTAATTATTGGCTATGAGAATGAAAACTACACAATGAACTTTGATTTTTATCCACCAAAACTCATCTTGAAGGAAAACCCTCTTAAAAATAACAAAGAAGTCGAATTTTTGGATTTGAATATCAACTATAGTCAAATCCCTCTCATATTCACCATATATGATAAAAGAAAACAATTTAAACTACCTATTATTGGAATTATACATTGGAACTCCAACATACATTTGAATGTGTTTCGCAATGTTTTCTTGGGAGGTTTAATCAGAATAAAAAGAACTATCAAAGAGGAACATTTACGTATCAATTTTGATCAAGAATTTTTAAAACAAGCATTTTTTAATAAATATCCAATTTCCTTTATGATTAAAAATATTGATAATTTATACAGAAACAATTTTGCATATGGTGTAAGACTTAAGTATTTTTTGAGTTCAATTAGAGACAAAATCATCGAACCCTCCATATGACAGGACCGCACTGTGATCACAGGACCGCGGCTGGAACTACATTTCATTTGAGTCGGCAATTCAGCTGGCTTTATTTGTGGTGATATGGCTCTCGTACACATCTATATCCAGGTCTCGTGATGATTTCAAAGTCACTCCAGAGGTTGGCTTGGGCCAGGGCTGGCGACCAGGAGTGAAAATGCCGCGGCGATTTTGACGAGCTCGTTGAACTGGGGAGTAAGGTCACAACCCCTTACCGCCATAATGTAAGCTTTTTGCCGAGCCTTCCTTCCTTTTTACATGTTTTTTTCACTTTGTATATTTCTATTTTTCTATATATATAGTGTTTGGTACCCTCTGCTGCCTTGCGCAAAAGTTACTAAAACATCTTTATTTCCGATTTTTCAATTTCTATATATTTATATTTTATATATATATATATATATATATATATATATATATATAACCACTCAACTCACCCTAGGACACAAGCAGCAATTTGAGTGACCGATGTGTGTGTGTATGTGTAAAATTAAAGTTATTAAAAATAAATTTCAGATGAAATAATTTTCATGTATTTTAAAATAAACTTGATAGTTAAAGAGAGCTACTACAAATAGCCCATTATATACTAAATATCAATTTTTAACACTTTACAACAAAGTTGAAAAGTGTTTATGACTTTGTTCATTCTATCTGTCTGTCTGTCTGTTAGCACGATAACTGCCGTAAAAATGACTTAATCAAAATGAAATTTTAGTATGTTGTTCAGACGGTCTGTAGGACCTATGGGAATATAAATGAATAATATCACACAATTAGTTTTGGATTGAACCCGGGTTGAAAAAATGAAATACATTGAGCCCTATGGGACCTAATTTTTCTAACATTTTTTAAGCGGATTTAAAATTCACAAATTGCTTCGAAAATTTTAGGTAATAATCAAATTGTTCCATAAAATATATAAAAAAAAATTCAGCTAAATATATTCAGTAGTTTTTTAAATAAAAATTAAAATAATAATTACACATCTTATATGAAACGATCACGTGACCATGATATGAAACGATCACATGACCCACTTCAAAATGAGATATGGCATCCATCTTGTTTCAAATTCGTGATTTTTTAAAGTTCTTTTTAATTCATATTGAGTGTTGTATCCATCCTAAAACTACTTTATTTCTGCTTAAATTCTGTGCATCTACATACTAAAACAACACAATGACAATATATTTGAGTTTAAATTCTCATTCAAATTTGATTATTTCTACAATTAAGCCTATTTTTCACCTATGTAAAATGTAAACAGCAAAATATGTAGAATGAGTTGTATTAGAATTACTGTATTTCTTTAACACAAAATAATTCAGTCCATGGAGTCTGCATGGCTGATATGAATGAAATATTAATTGATTTTATAAACAGAAGGACGATATTTTTCGATGAAGTTTTAAGCATAAAGTTTATGAATTGTAGCTCCATGGTCTTAATTTTTAAATAAAATAAATTATTATAGTATTGTGATGAATGAAATGGAGAAAGTTATGAATGAAATCCTGCTTTTATAGAGAGATCCAGGCGTGTTATTTTTTCTATGACATCATTTGAATTAATTTCAGTTGTTTTCGATGAAGTTTTCAAATATAATAAATTATCGTAGTGTTATGAGAGATTTAAAAATATTACCGTGGAATGTATTGCATTTTAGAGATATTTAAACCACGCAATTTATATTTCAATGCAGTCTTTTGAATGAAGTTCATTTTTTTCAATGAAGGTTTAAGTTTTCAAATATAATAAATCAATGTAGTATCGTGATAAGTTTTAAAATATTACCGAGGAATGTATTGCATTTTCGACTTTTTTAAATAAAATTGCATTGAAGTTGGAAAGTGTTTCATAATCAATGCTTTATGCATGATTGATATTTCTTGTTATTTTTAAAACAGAAACTTTTAGTAAAAAATACATATGTACTTGTGTTACAAATTTAAGATTTACAAATGCTTAACCCAACAATTGACAATGCAGTTGTCATTGCTTAAAGCAAACTTTTAATAAACTAGATTATTAGCCAAATTGAGGGTTAGCTAGCTAAACATAATTGTATCAAATAATTAAAAGTTAACTAAAAATTTTCAACTATTCTAAAAGCATTCAAACACCCTTTAAAAATATGAAATATTTATAAGGCACTTAAAAATTTCAAAAATTATCTTCCTGGTAATTTAAAATAAAGAGTATGTACCCTTAAAGTGAAGAAATATTATACAACAAATAAATTTATGCAAACATACCAGCATTCTCAGTAGTAGGTGGTTGCCCAGGCCCACCCTGTCCAGTGGTACTTGCTATCTGTTCAGTCTTTGCACGCTGCATTTGCTCCTTTTTCTGGAGCAACTGTACTCTCCACTCTTGCCATTGTTTTTCGTACTGAGCAAAAGCTTCCTTGTCAGGGTGATTCTGGTTCTGCTGCTTCCAAGCCTCAAACTGCTTCTCCCAATCCTTAAATTGGCGCTCAAATTCCTCTTCTTCTTTACTCAGAGTTTGCTAGGAGTAAAAAATTCAAATTAATCTAATTCAATCAAGAAACTATTTCAATTCAAATGTCAATATCAGGTACTATTTATCTGACAATAATGGAATGTTATAAAGCTGAGTGTAAAATAACAGTTTTAGGAATTTTTCTACATTCTAAATTAATTTAAAATTATATTGGTACAAATTTAATTTTTTTTTTCCAACTGCAAGCGATTTTAAATACAAACATTCTAAAATTCTATACGTCAGATATATCTTTTCAACTTTTCCCTTACAAATGAAAAATGTCGCAAGCAACACACCAGATGTCTGTTTATTGAAGTAAAACAGACGTTATGAGGAGGCAAGAATAGTGTATAATATATTTACATATGATCATTAGATGTTCACCAGATTTAGGTGGCTTTCAGAACTCAACAGGACAGAAAATCATTTGTACTTAAACACTAAATTGCATGCTACCTTTATTATAGAAATGCCCATTTGCTTGAGTCCACCAGCCGCAGATGACATGCCAGGGAAGAATATTATCTTTCTTTCCAGAAATATTTAATTTAAGTTATTAGTGAGATTTCATTGTTATACAAAGATCAAAACCAATTTAAACAATACTCAACATTTCCAATGTGTCATTACCATGACTGACTAGAATTTAAATATCTCAGAAATCAATACCAATCCAATCCGTCGTATGTCTGCCCAGCATATCATTTGTCTGTCTGATTTCTCCATATCATGTACTGAAGTATAAGCACACTCCGGATTACTTAAATTACCGGAACTGTGCCTGGATACACAAATTTTGAACCGAATTTTCATGCCAAAAAAACACTGTGATTCACTCCCGAGCCGTTCAAAATTAATTTATGATTTGAACTTTGCTCAGCAGAATCGTAAATCATATTTGCTTATGTTTTCCCAGTAGAGGCTACATGGTTAACAACTACTCATAAAGCTATGCTTGTGCAGTGATGTGCACATTTTTTTTTTAAATAATTGCTAAAAAAAGTGGCCGCACACATGTGCAGCGAGCGGCTAGTCTATTTCCTTTTATCCGCGATCTAAGCACTTGAAGACAACTTTCGAAACATTTGATAGTGAAGATTTGATTTTTAATTAATATTTTAAAAACACCCTATAAAAGCCCAAACATCTTTTATAGGGTTCATACTCTTTTGCAAGAACCCATTTCCAGGAGGTTTTCTACACATTAAAAGTAGAAGCGAAACCAAGATTCTACAGATGTTTCTCTTTCAGCCATGTCACTTAGTTTTATATAAACTACACCTCTTTGGCCATATAAAAATTTGTCTTGAATTACGATGCATCGATCAAGGAAAATTTTGCCAATTTACACTCCATAAGTATTTTTCGATTTTCAGGAGTTTAGAGCCAAAATGAATAAAATAAGGAGTTTTCAAGGGCCCTTATAAGAAAAATCTTAATTCCAGTAGGCTATTCCGACTATTAGGCTGCATAGAGCTATTTAATATTACACTTACATAATGGGAGTATTGTTTGTTAATTTTATATAAAAAATTAATTGCTAAAAAAATACTGCACATATGCACAACAGAAAAAAATTGTATTATATAGAGAATAACTAAATTGATTAAATTAATAATTATCCAATGAAGAATTGCAACATCTTTTAAAAGTTGTTTAAATAGATTCAAAATGTCGGAAAACTAACAGTAAACACATTTTTGCTTTTTTCTGATAAATATTAATTTTTATATTCACACTTAAAGTTCAGCTTCTATCAAAGCGCGCAAAAACAAGGAGTCACGTGATAATCCAAGTCGTGACGTAGTAAGTGCCATTGGATTACAAGAAAACAAACTAAGGTAGCCAAACATTAAGCAATTTTTGTTACTTTCACAAACAGATTGCAATGTCGCTAAGATACAAGTATTGTATCGTTCCAAAATGCACCAATACTTCATCTACGACGCCCAATAAATTATTTCTGAATGTGCCAAGAAATGGTAATGAAAGAAGTTGTAGTACATTGCTATGAAACGAGATGGGAAAAAAAACCTCTGAACTTTCTGCAAACTCTGTGCGTTATCTTTGTTAAGATCATTTCAATATAAGTATTTTGTTTATGAATATGAAAATATGAATTATTATAATATTCGACCAAAGCCGTGCATTAGGGGGGGGGGACAATAAAACAAATAATATTAAGTAACATTAAAAAAATCCCCAAAATAATGTTGCCTACACGCAACGTTGGTCCAAAATGGGTTAATTAATTACTTTTAATGTGAGATACAGTTAAAAAATTATCCCACAAATATATTTTGAAATTACTATTTATATTGTCTTAAAATGTGTTTGTGCATATTATGTATAGAAATATTTTTGTATTGGTTATACTAGTAAAGGTTTCTAATATTTTGGTGATAACATAATCAGTGATGTGAGTGGGAAAATTTTCCATCCCTATATACACTGCTGGCCATCCAAAATGCAACACCATAAAGGAAGCATCCAATAAGCATGAAATTTGCACCATACGTAGACCTCGATAGGGAATACAAATGATTAGAATTTTAGCTCATATGCAAATCATGTGCGCCAGTAGCGCCACCTACAAGAGCTATATTAGGGGAGAAGAGAAGGCTGTTTTTAAGTACAGGAATGTTGTTTTCACCCTGTGTTCTTGTGGGGGAAGCTTTATGCCTCGTCGAAGAATACGGCAGCCATTTCAGCACGTTTCTGAGTTTGACAGAGGAAGAATTGTGGCTTTTAGAGATTGCGGATTACCCTTCCGAGAAATCGGTGCTCGTGTTGGACGAAATCAAGCCACAGTGATGCGAATATGGAATCAGTGGGTGCAGGAGGGACGGACTAACCGACAGGAACGATTGCACCAGCCTCGTCGCACCACCGAACGTGAGGACAGGCATGTTGTGCGCATGGCAATGATGGATCGCACTGCAACATCAACAACCCTAGCGTAAGAATTAAGGTCTGTTTCACAACAATCTGTGTCAGCACGTACCATTCGACATCGTCTGCAGCAACGGACAATTTCAGCAAGGCGTTCATTGCTGCGATTACCTTTGACTCCAGACCATAGGCATATGCGGCTGCAATGGTGCGTTGAACACCGGACATGGACAAACGAATGGCACGGCATTGTGTTTTCAGACGAATCACGATTCTGTCTACAACACGACGATGGTCGTATCCGGGTTTGGCGGCACCGTGGCGAGAGAGTGCATAACTCTTGCATTATGCATCGCCATACCGGTCCTTCACCTGGCGTTATGGTTTGGGGTGGCATTGGATTTTACTCCCGCACCACCCTAATAGGCATTGCCGATACATTCAACAGCCACCACTACATTTCTGAAGTTTTGGAGCCTGTTGTCTTACCTTACTTTCAAGACTTGCCTGCTGCCAAGTTTCAACAGGACAATGCGAGACCACACGTGGTACATATCGTTCAGCATTTCTTCAATGCCCACCAAGTTTCACTGCTTCCTTGGCCCGCCCGTTCTCCAGATCTGTCGCCCATTGAAAACGTCTGGTCGATGATTGGCAAACGACTGGCCCAGCAAACAACACCAGCTGCTACGACAGATGAAGTTTGGCAACGTGTGGAAGTAGTGTGGACTGACATACCCCAAGAACACATTCAAAGTCTCTTTCTCTCAATGCCGAGGCCCGTAGCAGCAGTTATTGTCAGCCATGGCGGCTGCACAAAATACTGATTTCTTCATATTCCGCAAGTCGAACGGGGCTGTATTTTCAATCAATTCATCCTTTTACTTTATGTTCTTTGTCCAATAAATTTGGCTTTGATATCTCTTGTCTTTCATGGTGTTGCATTTTGGATGGCCAGCAGTGTATTTCCATTGAAAAATTTCATTTCATGAAAATCTTAAAAATAAATTTTTCTTTTCAAAAGTGTTATCAATTTTCATTCTTCCTCTCTCCTTCTATATATATATTATATAAAGAATTGAATAAAGAGGATGAGTGTGTTTACGGGGTTGCAGAAAGGTCAAGGGGGTTGCGACCCCTTTTCCTGGTTTAAACATGCTTTTAATCCTAGGAAACACTCCCAGATACCACTGCACACCCGAAACAAAAATCAACAGTATGCAAGGGGAAAATTACCGAATCCCGAAAGGTGAAAGCAAAATTACAATGAAGTCAGGAATAAAAAGAAGAAATTCAAACCAACCATACGTGAAGTGCAAAAAAGCGAGTACGAGTAGAAAATACAATCTGTGAGGGTTGCCAAGTCAAATATAGAGATAACCAATTGCTTACAAATGCAGTAACAAGGAATTGTGGTTACAGGTTATCCAAAGTGTGAGTGGCATTGTATTTTAGCAATTCTTCAAAATTAGCATAATTTTCTTCACTGTATTTTTCACAATATCAGTGATGTGATTACAAAAAACTCTTTTGGAGCAATTTTTGGAGCAGCAAATTTCTGGAATTGTAACAGTTTGTAGCAGGCAATATTTCGAAAATGTAGCAGTTTGTAGCAGGCAATTATTCGAAATTGTAGTAGTTTGCAGCAGATTTTTCGACATTATAGCAGTTCGGTGCAAGGCATTTTTTTATTTTAACAGTTTATCGTATATATAACAAGTAAATTCAAGACAATGAAGTTTTAAAAATCTAATTAACAGAATTAAAGTATAAACATTTTGAATTTTCAATTAACTTTTAATAAACTAAAATAGTTTATAAATTACAATAATTAAAAATGCTTATTTTATTATTAAAAAAATCTATTTTCAATACATATTCTTTAATATAAAAAAACTGCAATAAATAATTTAAATTTTTTACTTTTTAAATAATTGAAAAAATAATTTTACAGATCGAAATAAATTTTATTACATTAAATAATTGGTAAAAAATCTAAATTAAAAAAAATTGCAATAAAGAATTTCAAAACATATTTTAAAAAATTAAAATAAATAACTTAAGATCTAAAAATATTTTATTGCAGTAAAATTTTTAAAAAAGATCTAACAAAATGAAATAAAAAATTTTGGGGAAAAAAAATATTTAGAAAAAATATATAATTTTAGGAAAGATCTACAAAATTAAAAACTTAAATTAATAATTTTTAAAAAGATCTGAAATAATTTAAGGGAAAATCTGAAGAAACGTAAAACATTTAAAATATGCGACATTTTTCAAAAAGGAAACTGATCTTTTATATTGCGCTAAAAAAAAGAAGTAACGCAATAAAAAAATAAAATGATAAAATTAAAAATAAATATAGTGCAATAAAAAAATAATAATAAGAGAAATCCCCCCCCCCCCATTTAATCAAAACAGAAATTGTATAAGTTAATCAAGCTAAAGCAAATAAATATTACGCTCAAAACTTTAATGAAATATTAAAAAATTCAGTAAACTTCCGTTAGTATGTTGTGAAATTCTATGAGTTTTCCCTGCTGTCTGTATCAAAACTCTAGCTACTGCTATTTTTAATGCCAATTTTAAAAAATAACTTTAGATTTAACTGATACCGTGAATATATGACAGTGTACAAAAGCCATTCAAAATAACTTGAAATGTTTTATACAATTTTGTTTACATATACAGTACAACTTGAAAAATAAGGCATAGTTCGGACTTTTCAGATTCCGGAATTTTCCGAATTATGGAAATTGGATATTTTCTATTTTCAAATTTCATAAGAAAATTTTGAAAATTCTGTATCATTAATCCAAATGATCCAAATTATAGCATGTTACCCTTCAGTTTGAAGGGCTTGAAAAAATATTTCGATTGATACCAAGTTTGATAATGTTCCCTTGGGACTCCCACCCACCCAGACCACCACCTCCGAGGGTACATATAGCGTCACGAACACAAAAATTGTATTGCGTCTATTTTTAACTACAATTACTGAAACTATTAAATCGCGATCAATTGAACCATAAATAACCCCTTTTATGCTAAATTTTGTCCTATACTGCCATGTTAAGAAAATAAAAATTTTGAAGTTTTCGACCAAATTAAAAAAAAATTATATTTAGTTCTAGATTTTTCGTTAACAAAGCCGAATATAAAGTTTCGTGAAAATCCATTATTATTTGTAGCAGTTATGTATACGGGAGATTGACCACAGATGAGCATCACTCCAAAAATAGTCCAAACGTGTTCGGGAGGTCTTGAAACATATGTTGTTGTTGTTGAAACCCAGACCGTCCGACCTACCAGAAAGGTGTAAGGTAACTGTTTGGACGGTCGGGAAGTGCCACCCAATTTAGACCGGAACCCAGTGGGCGAGGCATCCAGAGGGACCGTACCCTCCTGCCCTACCACCAGCCTCTCGGAAGGACTTTCGGACCCACATGTTTAACGTGATCGTACTCCGCATGAACATGGCGGCAGTTTTGGCAGTGGCTGGAATCGAACCCGGGCCTACCGAGTGCAACTCCAGCGAGCTATCAAAATCTCGAAATTGAAAATTTTCGTAAAAACAATATTTTCTCAATACTACGCATGAGAAGAAAAAAAAAAAACCAGACGCTTTATGTATTTTCTAGCATCCGTTATATAATTATTCCGTATATCGTTATATAATTAGTTCTGCTGAAAAAGGAAAACTTTGTTAGGAATAGTTAAATGAATATCATATCTTATAAAATAAAATACCACTCCTCAATGATTTTTCTAAAATATGATGAGTCATTACGAATGCAGCTGATGTTGATCCTTTTGAGAGGTCAACGTGTTAATGACCTTGTTGCACCATGCTTTGCAATAAACAAAAGAGCAAAATATGCAGCAAATTTCAAGCTGGAAGAGGCTTCGCTCCGAGTTAGTACATATGGAGAGAGCGCAGTCCAATCTGCTCCATGTTAGAAACATGGTCAAACATAGAGCAGGTGCTAGTGGTTGAGGAGGAGAAGGCCATTAATGATTTGGCGATTTATAGCCTAAACTGTGTCCTGTACCTTCTGGGTTTTTTTTTTAACTTCTAGAGGATGAGGGGGAACGGGAAGTTGTTATACGTGTTATACGTTACAGGATTTTAAAGAATATGTTATGAAGAAAAATACGAAATAGGATTAGAATATTTTATTACCAAAACATTTTATTACTAAAGAATAATTTTGTTAATAAAGTCAAATTTGTAAAACAAATTGAACTACAAAGCAATTGCAAATAAAATATGATATGAAACAGATTACAAGTATACAAATTGAAGAATATGCATAATATATTTAAAAATAATTAAAAAGTATAATGAAAAATTGTATGCATGCTTGCGTAAAATGTAGAATTCTCCACTTTTATCTTTGAAAGTTGTGTTAGCAGTATCCATATATGCTTTGAGACGTAATATGACTGACTGAGTCATTTTTACATCTAATTTATTTTAATATATTGTCTGCGTACTGTCAAATATAAAACAATGTAATATTTGCAATAATGAAATATTTGACTTTAATTATATATTTTTTGTTTATAAAATGACATTTCAGAATAAAATACAAAATTATGTCTAAATTCATAAATAGGGGCTCTATTGAAATAGCCATGATTCTTAAATTGTCAAAACGTGTTCGGAAGGTTTTTGCATGTTTAATCGATATAGAATTTGAAAATTGTTTAAAATGTTCTTCTATAAAGTATATATGGGAAATAAATAAGATTATAAAATATTATGGCACAAAATACAAAAATTGCATTTAATTATAATAGTTTCAGAGATTTGGTTGCTAATAATTCGTTTGAAAAATGCTTTAAATACATATTGTGAAATTTGCATCCAGAATTAAATAGACCCACACACCATAGACCCCGTAAGCACAATTACAGTGGGCTAACTCAATGTGGCATAAAAATATCAAATGTTGTACATATTAAATATTAAAAACTTATAGGAATGTTATTAAATGCTACTGCATTTGTAATGTAAAGTATGTAAGTAAAAATATTTATATTGGTAGAGCTGTTTCTAGATCAAGAAGCCTATTACTTAAATTATGATGAGGCGAATGTGAGGTTCTTTTAGAGTTAAGATTGCTCATTTAATAGATTGCTAACGCATGATCAAGAAGTCGGTGATTCAAATACTTCTTTGGGCAAGGTATATTTCTTTCTCGAGAACTAAACAAGAGTTGTTGTTGAGACCCAGACCATCCAACCTACCAGAAAGGTGTACGGTAACTGTTTGGACGGCCGGGAAGAGCCACTCAATTTAGACCGGAACCCAGTGGGGAAGCATCCACAGGAACCGTACCCGCCTTCCCCTACTACTAACCTCTCGGAAGGACCTACTGACCCACATGTTTAACGTGATCGTACTCTGCGTGAACATGGCAGCAGTTTTAGCAGCGGAAGGAATCGAACCCAGGCCTACCGAGTGCAATTCCCGCGTGCTACCTCGCCAAACTAAACAAGAGTGGTGTAATACTAAAATACTTCTTGAAAACACAGAGTTTGGTGATACATCCTTTGATTTTTAATTTGTGAACGGAGGAAAATATATCTTTTTAATCGAGATGTTTATATGAAATTAATTCTAACAAGCATCGGTACTAATAGAATTTATCCGGAGGGATTCAAGGATAAGATAACAACATCGACTAGTTTGATGTCCGCCTTTGTGATTTTGAAGTGCCCCCTTGTCATCCCCTATGGGCGTCCATGCTAACTAGTAATACTTATTAAGTACGATTTACTCTGAAATAGAAATGAGATCATGCTCATATATCATATATCTTTATATAAAATGCACCGAAAAGTTATGATGTAAAATCTAGCTGACATTTTCAATGAATGTAAACTATTATTATATTTTATGAACGTAAAATTTTATCATACGACGCGTCTTTACTCTCGTTAAAACTCCCATTTTTCTTCCCTAGCCACCCAATCTTGCGAGTCGCTAACCGTCGCCAAGTTCTACCTCAAAGGGAAAACATACGAGGATACCGATAATAACTCTATAACTATCAACAAAGTACTCCAAATGTTTTTTTAAAGTGTTAGAATAACATTATAAGTCTTTTGCAATATCACAAACACCAAAAATAAAGCAAAACTTCTAATTATACAGCATTAAAAGCAATGAAATTAATAGCCAAATGAAATGCACCATGCTAAAATCTAGCACAATTACTTTTTAACTATATTTGTACGATATATAATGAAAACAAATCTTATCCATGAAAAGAGTAAAGCCCTCCTTGTACATGCTTTTACTTGCAGCCGTAATTACAACAGTACATAACCATTATTTTACCATTTATATTTCTCGAGTACGCTTTCGGTCTGAAATTGCCATTGAAATGTATAGGGTCACAGTAGGGAGAAAACGCGTTCTCGGGAAATTCGTCCGTACAACACCTGCCTTTATTTTTGACGATGATTGCAACCCTTAAGCTCTCTCCATATAATACTACCTCAATGCTCTGCTCTAACGAGGTGCTTCTTGATTACATCATTGGAAAATGATAAACCAAAACAATCACTGCAAATGCTTTCTTTTGTCTTCCCCCTCACTATGAGTTGTACCGATAAAAAAATCAAGTGATCTGAAACGTCCCGTCAATTTCTACGTACACTTTTAAGTCAAAAAAATTGGGTTTGGGTTAAAAATTGGTTTTGGTTCTTTATAAACTAGTTTTGTACTTTTTATTTATTTTTCGGTTCACCTAAATTGAAAATTCCCCGATTTTTTTAGAATGTTGAATAAAAAACAGATGTTCTCTGACATTTTAGTCCACTTCTAAATTCCCGGTTTCCAGAGTGCACAGGAACGAACCCTGTGTATGTTTGGCTCCCCTGTGTCTACAGCACTCCAGGAAGGAATAGCTGGCTCCTTTTTTCCTTAGATCTTTCAAAATAGATAATCGAAGGGGGAGTTTGTTTTTCTTTTTTCTATTCAATACAACGGTCGCTATCACGTTCCCGTAACATGGTCAAGTACTCGCCGACTCCAGACACTGGAATAATGTCTTAGTCCGAACACAACAAACTCACAGTTGATAAAAACTTGAGCTGTTTGAAAAAAAAAAGGAAATCTAATCCTCTGATTTTCCTGTAGATTGCACTCTCTTGAGAAATTTCTGATTCAATCCTTTCTTTCCATTCCGAGAATTACGTTTTCCGGTATTTTTGTGAAATGAAGCAGTGTTGGCGCAAAATCAGTTAAAATTTGCTTTTTGTATCAGAATGGCACAGCCTACTTTGAATGGTGCAATTTGGCGCAGCAATCACATCACTGCAATATGCATCATAATAGTGTTTGATGAATCGTGCAGGATGATTGTTTTTATAGTCCAATTTACTAACTGTTATAAGCAATTATTAATCTGTTCATTGGTATGGTTCAAATGTCGGTATCCAGTTAAGTGATTAATAGCCAAAGTGTATATACAGTAACGTACGCAGGATTTCATTTGGGGGGGGGGGGGGCTAAACCTGATGTTTGACACATCTAATGCAAAATTTTGAAATTTTTACATGTTAATTTTTTACTTTGTGGTGGGGGGGGGGGCCTGTAGCCCATCAACCCACCCCCTGTGGGTATGCCCTAATATATATATATATATATATAATAGTAGTTTGAAAATCCAATGAACGAAAAGAAGCTGCAACACAATAAACCTAACTTTCTAAAACACCCACAGAATAAAATATATAACAGCAAATCATCAATCAAATGGAAAAAAATACAAAAGACGAGTTATCAAGTTACAGAAAATCAACAAAATTCAAAGATATGGAAACGAATAAAGAAAAACTTAAAAAATCAAGCTATATCGCTATACATGTGGAAAAACGGCTAACCCTAAAAAAATGGAAATGTTCACTTCGTAAAATTCGTTCTCAAGTCCAAGTATTTTGACGAAGCAGACACAAAATATGTATGTTTCTAAAGAAATAGATAGATTATATCTATAAACTATTTCTACTTGGACGACATACATAAAGAAGGAATAAAAAAGGAAAAATGAATACCTGGAAAATGCACAGCATATGTACAAACGAGTCGAAACCGGGAACACTGATTAAAGAGACCAGTATTGCCATTCGCAAAGAAAAACTAAAACACGATCTACTGTTGCCATTCATAAGAATTGAAAAACAGTAAAGCGATATGGTAAGAAAAAATAATAATATACAAAAAGAGCTACTAAAAGGAGGGGCTAATAGTAATGCTGACGTGGAAGAGGATGTAAAAATAAAAGTATTAAAAATACAAGAGAATGGGGATGCCTGGCTAATATAAGATACTACGAATAGAATTATAAGATACTATGAAAAGAATTATATAAATCCAGCTATTCTAAATTTTTTAACTACACCATTTACTAAATAAGAGGGAAATTTATATAAATTGCTGATAATTTCGAGATTATTTATATGCATAGCATGAAATTTTTTATCAGATAATTTATAAATTCTAAAAAGCTGATAAGTATAATATTTCTAAACAATTGAATCGAGTTACAGGAATTAAATGGTAAGATTTTATTAATATTAAAATTATAATAGTCTTTTTTATCATATAAATTTGTAACAATTCTATTAGAAGGATCAATATAAAAAGATTTAAATCAAAAAAATTAACATTATTACTAATAGTAGCTTCATTAGGAATTAATTCCAAATTGTCTGGATAGTAATCTATATCTATGAGATAATTTTCTGTATGTACTAAGCAAATCAGATCATCAACATATCTGTAAAAAGTATAATCTATTGAAGTAAAAGACTTTTCATAATGATAAAGGTATAAATTAGCTAACAAACTGCTACTGCAGCCACCCTGTGGAACTCCTGAGACTTGTAAGTATAATTTATTTCCTTGAAAAATATCATTATTGAAAATAACAAAGTGAAGAAGTTTAGGAAAATTTATAAAATTAATTTGATTTGAAAGATCAGTAATATAAGCATTATAGAGAGCTAAAATTACATCATATAGATCAGATATCTTAATATTATTAAAAATATCTTTAAAATCAAAAGTTTGAAATCCTATTATTTTCCTAAGAGATGTTAATTTATTCTTTAATTCTTTACTATTTAGAATAAGGTATTTTAGAATAAGGTAATTATTGCTAGTCTGGCATAAACTATTATTTATTAGATTTAAAGAATTTAGTAATAATTTACTCTCAGTAGTAGAATAAGTATTATGGCCACTAGTTACTGTTCTAAATTTAATAGGATTTTTATGAAATTTTGGAATAAGCACTATATAAAGAAATTTATGATATTTATATTTAATATTTAAATCACTATACATATTGATAATTTTCAATTTAATACTATTGATGGAATGTAAATCATGTTTAAAAAGACTTATTTTTTAAATAATCTAACAGAAATTGAATATAAAAATTTTTCAGATAATAGCGTAATTATTAGAGGTTTTATCAACATAGGTGATAACAAAGGATCTTTGTAAATCACTAATGGAATGTTTAATATTATCAATATTATATAAAGATCTAGACAATTTAATATCTCTAATAGCATTTTTAATAGATTCTAATATAGTAAATTTCCACATATTAAATGCCTCTAATGGCAGAGCGTATTTACAAGCTAATTTATATATATATATATATATATATATATATATATCAAGATCTAGATTAATTGATTTTAAAACTTTAAAAGAATTATTACAAGAAGGTATCCTAAATTTAGTGCCAAATGACATAATGGTTCTTAACACATTGTCACTATGTCTAAATCTCCTGTAACTATATGCCCCAAGTCTGGATTTAGAAATTTAGCAAATTTGTTTAATTTACAAATACATTCACTATCTACAATTGACTGAGAATCATGATCTATAGAGAGAGATTGTGAAACTTCAATATAATTAAATATAAATCTACCAATAGGCTTGTTGTATTTAAAAGTCTTTGAAACACATAAATCTCCAATAGGCAATAAATGTTTGAACTTGTTAAACAGGTGACCAAAATTTAGAGAATTATAAATAGGATGTTTGAAAGAGATTACACAATAAGAATTAGTAGTTGTATTATTATTATGAAATTGATTTAGTTTTAAATTTAAATACTGTGATCTTGTAATAAGCAAATCAAAGAAAATATGATTAAAATGTTCATTAGCAAGATTTAATTTAAAAAAAATGGCATAAACTTTATTTAAATGTTTTTTCTTTACAGCAAAAACCCAGGATTTTATGAACTTCCATTGAAAAGTTCTATTAAATTGATTATGTAGAGTTATAATCTCAGATTTATGATCATTTTGTAAGGAATGTATCTTTCCACGTTTAAATCTTTTGAATTTGACTGATTCACTGTCATTTAAATTGGGTTTCAAAAAAAGGTGATTAAAAATAGAATATTTATTATCTACAAAATTGTTTTTTACAACATTACCATTTAGATACATTTGATTTAATCCATATGGAAAAAGAGTACACTTTGATTTAATATAGTAGTTTTCAAAATAAATCCTATCTGCTGATTTTGTTTTTATATCTAAAATATGTATAGTAATATTTTCAAAACCGTATTTGGCAAAGTGTTTATATTCAATTTTATTGGAAGTAAGAAGAAAATTATTACTAAGTATATTTTTTTTGACGTGATCTCTGTGTACATTCATACGTAGATGAATGGGATATGGGATAGTGGTTGATTTATTACATTTTATTATATATATATATATATGTATATATATATATATATATATATATATATATATATATATATATATATATATATATATATATATATATATATGACCACCATTTAAACCGCTGTCGAAGTTATTTTTCGCGGCTAATGTATTTGATATTTACTAGGAAAACCTTTAAAAGTTTTAAAAGAAATAATTCTTTATTAAGCTGAACTTACACAGAAAACTAAAGGAATATTCTAAAAATGAGTTTAGCAATTGTTTTCACAAGAGTCTGGTTTCACATGATTACGGAAAATGAGAAAACTTGTTTTCTTCTTTCTTTATAAAATGTACTGGTCGTTATATATGTATATATACAGTGGCGGCTAGTGACTTATTTCAGAGGTGGGGCAAGCATGGGAGGAAAAAAAGAAAACTTACTATAAACAAATAAAGGTATTTTAAAATGCAGTAAAGCTATTTTTTCCCTCCTAGTACTCAATAAACATAAAAGCTTCTAGTACTCAATAATCATGTTCAATATTACTTTTAAACCAAAAATAATTTATTGCTTTAATAATGTCAGTTTCTAATACTACCTTTTATGAATATATTAATTTTATAATTTAATGCATTGTCCATTAAACCGCTGTCGAAGTTACTGTTTTCGCGGCTAATGTATTTGATATTTACTAGGAAAACCTTTAAAAGTTTTAAAAGAAATAATTCTTTATTAAGCTGAACTTACACAGAAAACTAAAGGAATATTCTAAAAATGAGTTTAGCAATTGTTTTCACAAGAGTCTGGTTTCACATGATTACGGAAAATGAGAAAACTTGTTTTCTTCTTTCTTTATAAAATGTACTGGTCGTTATATATGTATACATACAGTGGCGGCTAGTGAGTTATTTCAGAGGTGGGGCAAGCATGGGAGGAAAAAAAGAAAACTTACTATAAACAAATAAAGGTATTTTAAAATGCAGTAAAGCTATTTTTTTCCTCCTAGTACTCAATAAACATAAAAGCTTCTAGTACTCAATAATCATGTTCAATATTACTTTTAAACCAAAAATAATTTATTGCTTTAATAATGTCAGTTTCTAATACTACCTTTTATGAATATATTAATTTTATAATTTAATGCATTGTTAATATGAACTGTGCTTGATTCATGCTTTTTAATCTTCTCTGATAAGTGCTTTAAATATTTACAACCATACTTTTTCTACTGTGAATTTACTCTAAAAAGTAAACAATAAAAGCAGAATACTGATTTCTTTTCATCACTTAATGTTAGCCAAGCTGTTCTTTTAAACCTTTCTGTGTGAAAAGATCTGCAGCAAAGTGCGTGTTCGGCACTTGTGATATCATAACCAATAGCAGGGCGTTTTCGATTGCATGACGTTTCTGGTCATTTTAGCACATTTTGTTTCTGCAATAATTAAATAAATAAATTTTACTCAACAACATCATTTGAATATTCAAAATTAGGATGATTTTTTTATAATATATGACCAATAATTTTTTTTTTAAATGTGATAATTCTTCATTTGTAATAAATTGTTAACATACATTAACAATACAAGATATATTTTGCATACTCAATGTATACCTACTTCATTATTCTCATTTTTAATTAGTAGTACAGGCAAGTAAATTTTTTTATGCATATTTATAGCAATTTATATACATCTATTCGAATTAAAAATTCAATATATTTTCTGATTCCATTAATCATGTAAAAGGTAAGATGACCAAATAATTAACCCCGATTTGATGATTAAAATTGTGGACTCATTCAATTTAAACAAATTTAGTAATATTTCAAGTTCATAAATTTAGGGTTTCAATTTTACATTTAAAATTTAGATTTACATTTTCATTCTACCACATCTTCCAATATGGTGGAAGAAAGGTTATTTGCTACCACAGACATTTCCACCACCCCTCATTGTAATAAACCGTCATAAAACAACCTTGATACAAATAACTTCTAAAAAGAAGCCTTTTCTAAAGCTGTAATTTACTTTAAATTCTACTTAGTAGATAATGAGAACATGTGATTCAAAGTTGTACGCAAATTATGAATGGGAAAGATTCAATATAATATATATGTATATATACAGTGGCGGCTAGTGACTTATTTCAGAGGTGGGGCAAGCATGGGAGGAAAAAAAGAAAACTTACTATAAACAAATAAAGGTATTTTAAAATGCAGTAAAGCTATTTTTTTCCTCCTAGTACTCAATAAACATAAAAGCTTCTAGTACTCAATAATCATGTTCAATATTACTTTTAAACCAAAAATAATTTATTGCTTTAATAATGTCAGTTTCTAATACTACCTTTTATGAATATATTAATTTTATAATTTAATGCATTGTTAATATGAACTGTGCTTGATTCATGCTTTTTAATCTTCTCTGATAAGTGCTTTAAATATTTACAACCATACTTTTTCTACTGTGAATTTACTCTAAAAAGTAAACAATAAAAGCAGAATACTGATTTCTTTTCATCACTTAATGTTAGCCAAGCTGTTCTTTTAAACCTTTCTGTGTGAAAAGATCTGCAGCAAAGTGCGTGTTCGGCACTTGTGATATCATAACCAATAGCAGGGCGTTTTCGATTGCATGACGTTTCTGGTCCTTTTAGCACATTTTGTTTCTGCAATAATTAAATAAATAAATTTTACTCAACAACATCATTTGAATATTCAAAATTAGGATGATTTTTTTATAATATATGACCAATAATTTTTTTTTTAAATGTGATAATTCTTCATTTGTAATAAATTGTTAACATACATTAACAATACAAGATATATTTTGCATACTCAATGTATACCTACTTCATTATTCTCATTTTTAATTAGTAGTACAGGCAAGTAAATTTTTTTATGCATATTTATAGCAATTTATATACATCTATTCGAATTAAAAATTCAATATATTTTCTGATTCCATTAATCATGTAAAAGGTAAGATGACCAAATAATTAACCCCGATTTGATGATTAAAATTGTGGACTCATTCAATTTAAACAAATTTAGTAATATTTCAAGTTCATAAATTTAGGGTTTCAATTTTACATTTAAAATTTAGATTTACATTTTCATTCTACCACATCTTCCAATATGGTGGAAGAAAGGTTATTTGCTACCACAGACATTTCCACCACCCCTCATTGTAATAAACCGTCATAAAACAACCTTGATACAAATAACTTCTAAAAAGAAGCCTTTTCTAAAGCTGTAATTTACTTTAAATTCTACTTAGTAGATAATGAGAACATGTGATTCAAAGTTGTACGCAAATTATGAATGGGAAAGATTCAATATAATATATATGTATATATACAGTGGCGGCTAGTGACTTATTTCAGAGGTGGGGCAAGCATGGGAGGAAAAAAAGAAAACTTACTATAAACAAATAAAGGTATTTTAAAATGCAGTAAAGCTATTTTTTTCCTCCTAGTACTCAATAAACATAAAAGCTTCTAGTACTCAATAATCATGTTCAATATTACTTTTAAACCAAAAATAATTTATTGCTTTAATAATGTCAGTTTCTAATACTACCTTTTATGAATATATTAATTTTATAATTTAATGCATTGTCCATTAAACCGCTGTCGAAGTTACTGTTTTCGCGGCTAATGTATTTGATATTTACTAGGAAAACCTTTAAAAGTTTTAAAAGAAATAATTCTTTATTAAGCTGAACTTACACAGAAAACTAAAGGAATATTCTAAAAATGAGTTTAGCAATTGTTTTCACAAGAGTCTGGTTTCACATGATTACGGAAAATGAGAAAACTTGTTTTCTTCTTTCTTTATAAAATGTACTGGTCGTTATATATGTATATATACAGTGGCGGCTAGTGAGTTATTTCAGAGGTGGGGCAAGCATGGGAGGAAAAAAAGAAAACTTACTATAAACAAATAAAGGTATTTTAAAATGCAGTAAAGCTATTTTTTTCCTCCTAGTACTCAATAAACATAAAAGCTTCTAGTACTCAATAATCATGTTCAATATTACTTTTAAACCAAAAATAATTTATTGCTTTAATAATGTCAGTTTCTAATACTACCTTTTATGAATATATTAATTTTATAATTTAATGCATTGTTAATATGAACTGTGCTTGATTCATGCTTTTTAATCTTCTCTGATAAGTGCTTTAAATATTTACAACCATACTTTTTCTACTGTGAATTTACTCTAAAAAGTAAACAATAAAAGCAGAATACTGATTTCTTTTCATCACTTAATGTTAGCCAAGCTGTTCTTTTAAACCTTTCTGTGTGAAAAGATCTGCAGCAAAGTGCGTGTTCGGCACTTGTGATATCATAACCAATAGCAGGGCGTTTTCGATTGCATGACGTTTCTGGTCCTTTTAGCACATTTTGTTTCTGCAATAATTAAATAAATAAATTTTACTCAACAACATCATTTGAATATTCAAAATTAGGATGATTTTTTTATAATATATGACCAATAATTTTTTTTTTAAATGTGATAATTCTTCATTTGTAATAAATTGTTAACATACATTAACAATACAAGATATATTTTGCATACTCAATGTATACCTACTTCATTATTCTCATTTTTAATTAGTAGTACAGGCAAGTAAATTTTTTTATGCATATTTATAGCAATTTATATACATCTATTCGAATTAAAAATTCAATATATTTTCTGATTCCATTAATCATGTAAAAGGTAAGATGACCAAATAATTAACCCCGATTTGATGATTAAAATTGTGGACTCATTCAATTTAAACAAATTTAGTAATATTTCAAGTTCATAAATTTAGGGTTTCAATTTTACATTTAAAATTTAGATTTACATTTTCATTCTACCACATCTTCCAATATGGTGGAAGAAAGGTTATTTGCTACCACAGACATTTCCACCACCCCTCATTGTAATAAACCGTCATAAAACAACCTTGATACAAATAACTTCTAAAAAGAAGCCTTTTCTAAAGCTGTAATTTACTTTAAATTCTACTTAGTAGATAATGAGAACATGTGATTCAAAGTTGTACGCAAATTATGAATGGGAAAGATTCAATATAATATATATGTATATATACAGTGGCGGCTAGTGACTTATTTCAGAGGTGGGGCAAGCATGGGAGGAAAAAAAGAAAACTTACTATAAACAAATAAAGGTATTTTAAAATGCAGTAAAGCTATTTTTTTCCTCCTAGTACTCAATAAACATAAAAGCTTCTAGTACTCAATAATCATGTTCAATATTACTTTTAAACCAAAAATAATTTATTGCTTTAATAATGTCAGTTTCTAATACTACCTTTTATGAATATATTAATTTTATAATTTAATGCATTGTCCATTAAACCGCTGTCGAAGTTACTGTTTTCGCGGCTAATGTATTTGATATTTACTAGGAAAACCTTTAAAAGTTTTAAAAGAAATAATTCTTTATTAAGCTGAACTTACACAGAAAACTAAAGGAATATTCTAAAAATGAGTTTAGCAATTGTTTTCACAAGAGTCTGGTTTCACATGATTACGGAAAATGAGAAAACTTGTTTTCTTCTTTCTTTATAAAATGTACTGGTCGTTATATATGTATATATACAGTGGCGGCTAGTGAGTTATTTCAGAGGTGGGGCAAGCATGGGAGGAAAAAAAGAAAACTTACTATAAACAAATAAAGGTATTTTAAAATGCAGTAAAGCTATTTTTTTCCTCCTAGTACTCAATAAACATAAAAGCTTCTAGTACTCAATAATCATGTTCAATATTACTTTTAAACCAAAAATAATTTATTGCTTTAATAATGTCAGTTTCTAATACTACCTTTTATGAATATATTAATTTTATAATTTAATGCATTGTTAATATGAACTGTGCTTGATTCATGCTTTTTAATCTTCTCTGATAAGTGCTTTAAATATTTACAACCATACTTTTTCTACTGTGAATTTACTCTAAAAAGTAAACAATAAAAGCAGAATACTGATTTCTTTTCATCACTTAATGTTAGCCAAGCTGTTCTTTTAAACCTTTCTGTCTGAAAAGATCTGCAGCAAAGTGCGTGTTCGGCACTTGTGATATCATAACCAATAGCAGGGCGTTTTCGATTGCATGACGTTTCTGGTCATTTTAGCACATTTTGTTTCTGCAATAATTAAATAAATAAATTTTACTCAACAACATCATTTGAATATTCAAAATTAGGATGATTTTTTTATAATATATGACCAATAATTTTTTTTTTAAATGTGATAATTCTTCATTTGTAATAAATTGTTAACATACATTAACAATACAAGATATATTTTGCATACTCAATGTATACCTACTTCATTATTCTCATTTTTAATTAGTAGTACAGGCAAGTAAATTTTTTTATGCATATTTATAGCAATTTATATACATCTATTCGAATTAAAAATTCAATATATTTTCTGATTCCATTAATCATGTAAAAGGTAAGATGACCAAATAATTAACCCCGATTTGATGATTAAAATTGTGGACTCATTCAATTTAAACAAATTTCGTAATATTTCAAGTTCATAAATTTAGGGTTTCAATTTTACATTTAAAATTTAGATTTACATTTTCATTCTACCACATCTTCCAATATGGTGGAAGAAAGGTTATTTGCTACCACAGACATTTCCACCACCCCTCATTGTAATAAACCGTCATAAAACAACCTTGATACAAATAACTTCTAAAAAGAAGCCTTTTCTAAAGCTGTAATTTACTTTAAATTCTACTTAGTAGATAATGAGAACATGTGATTCAAAGTTGTACGCAAATTATGAATGGGAAAGATTCAATATAATATATATTTTTTTTATTATTTTGAAGTCTCCCTAATATTGATTGATTGATTCTAATCAATCAGTCAAACTAGTCAATTACACTTATTTTTGTCCCTTTCATAAAATACCAGCTTAATTTAAATGAAATCAAATAATTGAAAATTTTAAACTATAATTTATTTATCAACAGCAATTTAAAATTAAGTGAATAAAAATTCAGATAAAAATATATAATCATTCAATAATTTCCATAACTTTCACTGTTTACTAATTAGCGCTAATAATTTTCTAATTAATCTTTTAAAGCAAAAATCATAAAGCAGATTGTACAGCGAGTATGTTACATATTTATTTTACTTTGAATTAATGCATATGGAATAATTTATTTATCACTGTTGAGTGTTGACTAATTTCTTCCAGTTTTTCCCATATTCTTCCACTGTTCTGGAAGAACCAAAAGTAACCTAACCCACCCTGGTCAAGTTATCAAGGTTTTACTATATTATACAAAATGCCTGAAAATGGAAAGTTCAATGAATGAAAAATTTTGAACTTTATGGCTTTTGTGTGAAGTGTTCTGAACTTTATTACTTTTGTGTTTGATAAATTTTAAGCGGTGATGAAAAATAATGTACAAAGCCAAGCAAAATTCAAAATATTTTTCAGGAAAACAAATTAAAAGGGGAAAAAAATATAAACAATATTTTCTAGAATGCAAAGAGTTACAATAAAAATTGAAAATGAACAATCCAGCAAATATGGAAGCGATGAATGTATAAATCTAAAGAACATTCGCAAATGGTGAAAGTGAATAAATATGTTTGAAAAATCATGTTAAGATAGAAAACTATGAAGTAATTTTAAGCGCTAAATTTGAGATTTAAATGTTCTGATAATTTAGAGAAAAACATGCAAAATTTATATTTTCCCAGAAAAAAAAAGCCTTCCTTAGGGGCGTTGAAACTAAAAATTTAAATTTCCATTTACCTGAGTCATGCCAGACTGGGTTACATTTGTATTTGCTATGGTTCCTGCTGATTCATTGGGTGCCATAACTGTAGTTGTATTAGCACTGGATGAAGAAGCATTGGTAGCAGCAGTTGAATAAGACCATGATGTAGCAGGCTGCTGTTGGCTTGTCCACTTTTCTGCCTGTTCTTTCAGTTGCTTCATCTTCTCTGATTCATCTTGAGCAACAGGCTATAAATAAAATTATTTGTAATAAATAATATGCACATCAGTGAAAATTTATCTTTCTAAAAAATACTTTGTATGTAGCACAAAACAAAATTATAATGGTATCAACCAATACGGAAGGCAAAATAAGCCTTTTCTTGCAGTGCAAGAAAAGCTTATTGCAGTAAAAGCAGAAGACCATTTTTTTTTACTATGCTCAATTCTTGTCCTATAAACAAACTTATTTTGCTTCCAAAACTGACATACCATTATATTTTTGTCTCATGTTTCATATTAACAAAATACCTACATTTTCAAATACGTAATTATTTTATTAGCAAATTATTAACTGCATTTTTTATGACTTACCCTTAAGTACTTGCTAGACTTAATTTCAAGATTTTTAAGTTTATGAATATCAATTTTCAAGCACACATGTTGAATAAATTCAGTACATAAATATAAGAAATAAACTATAAAAATCTTAAGCCATCTATTTTAAAAAGAATATTTTATGCAAATAGAGCAACAATGCATTATTTAGTAATGAACGTTTACAGAAATAAAATAGATATATGTATAATTTTTTCAACAATTTAAAACAGGGGTTGTATGCATTTCTAAGGAAATAGTTTATTTTTTTCTAATTAGTAAGAATCTTCTCAATTTCTAATTATATCCAAATAAATAATTGTTAATTTATTTTATTAAATTTGTGATAAATTTTATATACATCTTAATGTACAGATACATATAACTACACAAAACATATACAAAATACATTTGTAATATGTTCCATGGGACTGGTTTTTTAAACATTAGATTGCCAAGAAATAAAAAAGATTAATTTTTGAACTATAAAATAAAATTTAATGAAAAAATTTGATAAAGATGGCATTTGGAAATAAGAGTTGACAAAAGAACATATAGCACAACCCCTGTTAATTTTTATATATACCATGCAAGCACTTTTACACAAGCAAGCACCCCTCTCTCATATCTTTTCTTTATTACCTTTTCATTTTACCTAAGCACACTTTTCTCCTTTGAACAATGCCATGAACCATCGTCAAAGGTTGCCCCACCCAAACAAATTCATTGTATTTTCTCCAGTAAAATAAAGAGTGGCAGGGGTGCTTGCTCAGATTTATACAACATTAATAAACCTTCCAAAATGTTTTTTTTTTTTTTTTTTTTTTTTTTTTTTTTGTAAAAACATATGCATCTTTGATTAAGAAAATTTCACAAAGAGCACCTTATTCATTTTGAATACAAAATATACAATTTAGGCATTACATATTAAGTTTACAGATCATACAATTATTCTAACTTTAGTGCAATTAATTGCTGCCTTAGCTTCGAATCAAAAAGTCATCTTTTGGCAAATAGCAGACAGACATTTCTAACCATTAAACAGGTCTTGTATATGCATAAATTTTTCTTATTTATGTTTCATTTAAGGGCAAGGAAACAAAAAATCCACTTTATTTTTATTAACTATCCCCACAACTTCTAACCTACTAGTTCCTTCCAGGATTTGTTTCCAAATTTAATTTTGTAATTTACTGACATATAAAGACGGTCTTTGCATTTTGAACAAACAAAACACATTTTAGAATGTATTATAATGATTTAAAATAAATAAATTACAATAATAACAATACAAGTTAACAATTTTTAAAACTCATAGCAAACTATTTTAAAATGAAAACTAATACAGCCAAATCTTGTTAACATGAACAGTTAAGGAAATCAAAAGCATGTTAGTGTGAAAAAAATTTTGTGTAATCAAGTTACATTAAAACATTGTAATTTTCGTAAGAATTTCAAAATCAATTCACATTAAGCATAATCATGTTTGCAAGGTTTGACTGCATTAAAATAAAGAAATCTGTTAAAGCAGTTTTCTTTGCAAATAAAAATTCATGTCAAAATCTCTCAGATCCTACATATGCTAATTTAACACACACATCAGCAACATAAAATACAAATACATTTAGATAAATATTTTATAATTTGCTAATTTTCAAGTTTAAATTTCAGAATCAACAAGTTTAATTCAAAGAATATAACATTAGTTCCAACACATACAGTTCAAAAATTTTAATTGAAGCTAAAGTCAATGCAAAATAATCTGATGTGGGGAGCACAAGACTTTCACTACAGACTCAAATTTATTTTCTCTTTTTTTATATAACTTAAATTGAGCTCAATTGCACAAAATAAGAAGGAAAATTGTTTTAAATTACACTGAATTTACAGTTTCAATTCGATTTTTCTTTTCATTTGGCAACTAGATGTATTTTCAAAAGCGACATGGTAAAAATAAGAGAAATCTTAAATATTTCGAGAATGGTTAGTCCTAAAGTTATGGGATTGATTAGAGTGGATACATACATTACAGACACAAACAGATCATGCTAAAAATAGTTTTTCAGGATCTAGAGTGTTCGAAACATATAGATCCGTTGAAAAACTGAGTTGTGATTTTCGACACAATTTACTTTTTTTATTACATTACCATGTATTTTTTTTTTTTTTAATCAAATGGCCAGGCACTTGACTTTCATCATTCGCCTATACATCGGCCAGAACATGAACCATTTAGCCGTCCTAGGACGTTGCCCCAGGTGCACCAGAAGGGGGCGGAACACACTGTGCCCAACAACACAACATCCATGCCTTACGTGGGACTCGAACCCACAACACCGGCGGTCGAACGATTACTTGGAAACGCTCGCCTTGACCACTCGACCACCGTATCGGCATTACCATGTACTGTAAGGAAAATGAAAAAATTAACTATTTTGTGAAGTTATCTGCTATGTCGTGTAGCTCAATCGGTAGAACACAAGTCTTCAGAGACTGTCTGTTCGAGTACTTAATGATATAACTATATACTCTATTGCAAATCCTGTAGTTAAGAATTATAGTGTAAATAAAAAGTGATAAATTATATGAGAAAAATGTATTATATGAGAAAAGATGTATTAGTTAAGTTCCCCAAGGGAGTCTCCTTAATGGGATGAGAAAATGTGAGATTCCATTTTGTAAACAAGTAGCTAAGGCATATGCAATTATATGTGGCAATCTCTGGTGGGACCTATTTCCTGGGCCACATTTTTATTTTTAATAGAAATTCTTTTATGAAAAAATTAGTTACTGTTGCCCATATAGTTTAAGAAGTGCATTGCGAGCGTATATTAGTTCTGTTCAATTTATTTTGTATGGTTTTAATAAGAAAGTAAAATATATCTACATTTGCATACACATTCAAAATACCAGGATATAAAATTAGCAAATTATAGAATATTCAACTATACAAATGTATAACATAAAATAGAACTCATTTTATTTTCAATCTTACCTGAAACTGACATTCATGAGCCAACCTTGATTACAATATCAATATGATGAAAACCATTTTTGTAAATGAAAAACTTAAAACTGTTTTAGGGAAAGAAAGTAATCAGATACGTTAAAACCAAATTTTTATTACAATGCAAACAAGAAAGCTTGTTTTTAAAAAATGTAGGTACAATTATTTTACCAGTAGATTTACAGTATCTTCTATCGGTAAAATAATCAAGGTTCTGTAGTAACTGAAGAAAAATAATAGCATTAGCTGCAACAATTTTGTATAATGCAGGTTACTACATGTTACTTTTTCAAAAAATAGTAACAGTAACAATACTCAGAGAGCAAAAAGTACTTGATTTTTTTTTTCTAAATACTCAATATTTTACTTTCATTAACAAATTGTTTCAATTTTAATTTTTACATTTAATTTTTAACAAGCATGAATGTATAATCTGTGTATAATACATCATGATTCATGTCACCCTTATTTTGCTGGATAATGCAATCTAAATGTGTCTAAATATAAGAAGCAAAAATTATTTTTCTTTTCAAAATTTTGATTGATGGGTGGAATGAGAGTAATGTTATATGCCTATGGCACCTTTGTCTATTAAAAATCTTGTATATCATATTGAAAATTTAACTAGTTTTATTTATATTTAAAGACAACCTTGCAGTTATCTGCTCATTTAAATATATATACTTATTTAAATCAATTATAGTGGAAAACCTAATATTACAGTCAAACTTACATTTCATGTCAGCCCCTCCCCCAAATTTCTGTAACGAATTCTTTTGTAGGCCTCAAAACTATTTATGAAATTTTCTTAAGAATAGCCTCTAAATACCAAAGACGATTCTCTATTTAATAAAGTTTGTCTTCTGATTTAAGCATTTTAACAACTTTATTCACGTGAAAATTTTTAATCTTTCAAACTTTTTTTTGTCTGTAAACTTATTTTCAAGTTTGTCAGAACTGGTTAGTGATTGAGAGCTATACAATATTACTTCCAATTGTGACGACACCTACCTGGATCACACACTTAGACATTTTTCATCCTAACAGGGGAAATCGAGTCTTATCTATGATCACCAATCAATATCAGTGAATTAAAGTTTTGTGGAGTTGCCAAGTTATTAGCATATTCATGAATTTCTGATGGCATTATCACAGTGCAATATCAAAAGCATCATATAAAGAAAGTATTGTGATGGGGGTCAAAAATTCAAATAAAAGTTTTCAAACAGATTTACACATTTTCAGCAACCCTGAACTCAAATTGAATGTTTTTTGAGGTTATGTCTGTATATGTGTGTATGTACAAGTCTGTGAATGTGATATCTCACAAATGAATGGAGCGATTCAAATGCAATTTGGTACAATTATCACAATCAGTAAATACTGGTAGATGTTGATTTTAAATGTGATTAAACATTTGGAACAATCCCAATCAGGACATTTAATAACATAAAAAAAAAGAATTTTCAATAAATAATCATTGGAATAATTTATCAATGAAAAACAAATGGTACTCATTTTAAAAAAACTCACATGAACGGTATATAAATGTGTATTAATTTCTATTTTATATTGCATGATTATAAAAAAAAAAAAAAAAAAAAACATTGTCACATGTGTTCCACTTAACATATGCAATGTTATACGACACATCTATTAGCATAGTTCTTGTGGATTTATCTCATTCCATTCACTTATAAAAGACACTTTTTTAATAGTTTTTTTGCCAATTATTTCATGAGATGCCAATTGCATTTTGATACTACTCTACTAATATTTGTAGTACTTACATTCCATGATATCTTGTTTATAAAAAAAATCACTATGGCCACAAAAAAATAAACAGCTGTTCAAATTATAAAATTGTGAATTTTAGCCTTTAAAAAAGACAGATTTTAGAGCTTTTTAATATAAATTGCCAATTTTAGCATATTTTCTCAAAAATAGTAATTTTAAATGCACTTTTTATAAAATTGTGAATTAGTACTTTTTTCATAAAAATCACAAATTTTAGCAGTTTTATAAAAATAACAAATTTTATCATTATCATAAAAATTACAGTTATCGCTCTTCCATAAAGCTCACAACTTTTAACAAATTTTTATAAAAATCACAAATTTCAACAATTTTTATAACAGTGATATTTTAACACTTAAAAGCAGGATTCATCACAAAAATGATGCAATGCTATTTGGAAGTCATTTACGATTCTCAGACATGTCTCCGCTCCAGACAGAATTGCTAATGTTGGGTGGGTATTTGGATGCCTAAAAGTCCTACCAGTACATACAGTCCTACCAGACATCTTGTAATGGCGTGCAATGGTACAGAATGTTGCATAGGGGTCACTACATTTTATTGGATGGTAGACAATAAAGCTATGGGAGCAATTTGGGCTTCTAATATAAGTTAATCATCTCTATTAGTTGTCCCGGTGTACGGACCAGAGCCTTTACAATGTGTATGTGTACCTTTGACTAACCACTAGTACGAGCAGCATGCAATGGTAACATCAGTAAAGCCCACATGATAAGTGATTTATCTACATGACTAATCCGTTTCACACTGTCTCATGATGCTCGCTCAAATTCATGCAGTTTAGCGCAAGGTTTTAGAAGCATCATAGAGGCATTATCGATGGCAACTGATGTCAATGTAACAGAGACCAGCAAGTTCAGTCAGCATCTGATAGATATAGGTCACAGGTTAAGCACATCAAATGTGCTCTAGGAATAATTTAAATGCTCAATGGCGACCAAGTTTCAATAATTTACAATTTCTTTGTACTTCTTTGTTAAAAAGCAGGTATAAGATTAGGTGACTACAAATGTTTTAAAAGACGTTATGATTCTTCAATCATATCAGAAGCAGCGTGTATAAATCGAAGGATCAAATACAACTGGCAATTGTATCTGATCTGCAGATAACCAAGATATTATTTTACTATTGAACAGCTTTGCAGACCCCCCTCCCTCCCGTCAAAGGAAGTAGTCTTAGCTCACATGGACTCAAGGTTTCTAACTTAAGCAAGATTGCAAAAATTTGCATTATTAATCATCTAATCATATAATATTTTACTCATATTTGATCAAATTTATGTATTTTTTATTTTTTTTTATAACTATCAAATACATAATTTTAAATCAAAAGATGTCAACATAGTAGTGTCAAAATAACATTCCAGTCAGCGGAAATCGTGAAATGCATAAAATTTTATTGGAAGATGCTACCCATACATTGAGAGATATCTGATCCATTTCTCAAGATAAATGAATTATTTCTAGTAAACCTGTTGCATAAAAGAGTAGTTAAGTTGTTTTACTCAATGATAAAAAGATACAAATATAAATAATATTACACCATTGTTTTTAACTACACTTCTGGAGTATATTTGAATAATAAACTATATCCATTAGTACACCTAATTATCATCAACTAGCTCAAGGCATTATATAAAAGATAAATAAGTTTTTACACAATCTGTTGAAAAAGAATAAATTCCTTTCCAAAATCAGCATTAGTCAAGCTATACTTGGGCCCCGGCGCAATATCAAAAGCTTCCAATTACTCTTACTTTTATAAACTAAAAAGTGAAATATCTATTTTCAGATTTCATATTGTTTTTTATATTTGTCTTTAATTCTGATATTAAAATATTTTTGGTAGTAAGAAAATACGATACCTAAAAACAACAATAAGAGGTGATATAATAGTGGCCCCTAAATATTCTTGGGGACAGTAAAGACTCCCTGAATTCCATAAATACTATATAGAAAATTGCATAAGTGGCCCCACATTATAGTACCACTTAATGTCAAATATTGAATTTATTGTGCATTTTTGATTTTCCAATTACTTTATATGATTTTTTCATTTTGGCAAAAAGCAAAAATGCTTTTAACAATTTGTATCGAAAAAACTAAAATTATTGAACTTTAAAAAACCTGTTATAATATTGAAAATGTTAGACTATTTAAAAAAAGTAATATTTTTGTCATTGATCAGTATGATGGAGAGCACATTAATTTTTAAAGGTCCCTCTAGTAATAGCTATAAACTAACTACTACCATTGCTAGACTACCATTGTTCAAAAGCATCCGAGAAGAAGCCATCAAGATACTTAAGAATTATATGGATGACAATATTTAATGACAAAATGTATGCTTAATTACTAATTTTGTTGTACAGCACCTTCATAATGTGATGCAATTCTCTGCTTGTATGGATTGCAAATTAAATATTCCCTGCTATTTTTAAAGCGGGCATACTTCATAGCTTATGCATTCATTTAATTTATATATTTTAAAATAAGAAAAACACCTTTCAAACTGAAATTAATCACACATAACAGCAACAAACTATTTAGGATTTTAAATTATTGTTAATAACGGTTTTGATTTCCTTTCAGATATATTCTTATTTTATTGTATACAGTAGGTGCCGCTTAATGTGATCGCTTTGGGACAGATGCTATTTGATAACAATAACCGATTGATAACAATAAACAAAAAGTATCAGAAACATAAAATTTTGATTTTAAAAATTAATATTTACTGTATTTTTGCAGCTACTACAAATTTAAAAGATTCACTAAGATTTAAAAGATTCACACAAACACTATTTTAAACAAATCGTTAAAATAGATCAATTAAAAAAAGTCTTTCAAAGTTGTCTGCCTTGTATTTTGTCTTAGCAAATTATTTATAAAACTTTCATATCTGTACTGTTCGCGAAAGTCCCCAGCAGTGCCTCTGTATTGCACCCCGAGTCCCAAAACACGGAGAGCCTCTCTCATTTCACTAGCAGTTGGAGGATTCTCAACAAGGTTTTCAGCTTCGTCCTCATCTTCATCCGATGCTTTTTCATCGTTTTCTTCGATAGAACACGATACAGCTCGGCATACATCTTCATCAGTCATTGTTGTAGCCACTTGGGCATTCTCATCTATAGACATCCATTCTGCAAAGTCATTTTCAGTCATGTCGGATGGTACAAGTACTGTTTCATCGAATTCCGGTACATCCATACCTTCGTCCGCTTTAACGAATCCACCGTGCGAGAAACAGTTCTTAATTGTATTCTCGGACACTCGATGCCACGACATTGTCAAAAGATGGAGAGCCTGAAGGACATTCGTCTTCTTTGCTAACGCGTTTGCACTCAGTTGTTCCGTACCTTCCATATTTTCCAAAACCCTAGTGCGCATTTCTCCACGGTAATACGCTTTCATTGCACGAATTATTCCTTGGTCACATGGTTGGATAAGTGATGTAGTGTTGGCAGGTAGGAGAATGATTTTGATATGCTTTAATGTGACATTTACATCGTGGGCTCTGCAGTTATCGATGAGTACGACGATATTGTGATCTAATTCTTTGTCCCACTTTAGAAGCCATTCGCTGAATAGAGCAACTGTCATCCACGCTGTTTTATTGGCAGCATAATCAACAGGCAATTTTTTAACACCCTTAAAGCATCTCGGCTTTTTGGTTTTTCCGATAACAAAGAGTTTCTTCTTCTTTCCAGTCATGCTCGCACAACAGAGAACAGTTATACGTTCTTTTGAAATTTTGCATCCCTTAGAGCTCTCGTTTTTGAACAGGTACGTATGCTCTGGCAAGGCACGAAAATAAAGTCCAGTTTCGTCAGCATTGTAGATGTTTTCGGGTGAATAATCAGCGATTATTTTCGGCCATTCTTCGGAAATCCATGCCTTTGCAGCTGGAAAAGCAGCATCCTTTTCTTCCCCATGGGTACGTTTGAACACAATGTTCTCCCTTTTCCTCCAGCGATTAAACCATCCGTCTGTTGCGACGAAATTTTTTTTGCCCATTTTAGAAGCAAGATCTTCAGCTTTCTGCCGCATTAAAGGACCGTTTATGCGTGCATCTTTCTCCCTAACATTGGCAAACCACAGTGTCAAAGCCGATTCGACTTCTCCACATTTCCCAGTACGTCTTCGCTTACAGTTCAAATTTGCGTTCAACTGCGCTTTATTTTCAATCTCGTCGCGATTCTTTAACATTTTACAGAGTAATGGCTGAGAGATTTTAAGTGCAGCAGCAGCATTTCTTTGACTCATCTTGGGTAAATTATCAAAACGTTTCAAAATGTCAATTTTGTCCTTAACAGTTAAATCATTGCGTTTTTTTTCCATTGCTAAAATGCTTGACCATCTGCAATAAAGTTTGAAATGCAACTTTACAGAGAGAAAAAATTCTACAGCTTACAACAGTCCAAGAACTTTGCTTACTGATAAGAAAAGAACTCAACGCTTTTCCTACGCCCACACCATTCTCAAAGGGGGGAAAGGGGGAGAGAAATCACCATCTGCAGAGCTGGCGCCAAGCGCCGGGATTCCTGCACGTGCGATTTCTGCACAAAGGGCCCCTGTTTGGGGATTCTCCCTTTACTTTTACGTATAAGGAGTTTGGATTTTTTGTTGAGAGAATGAAAAAAAAAAATTCGAAAATGGTACAAGAACGACGAAAGTGAAGTGATAAAGTGATAACAATAAACGAAGGCGCTGATTACAAAAACCGATTTTTTTAACATGTGTTAATATACAAGCGTTCGGGACTTCGCGATTCTGATAACATTAAACGAATGATAACATTATCCGCGATCACATTAAGCGGCACCTACTGTATATAAATATTTCTATCATTTTATTTAGTAACCACATTTCAGTGGCAACTCTGCAGTTTTGGATGGGGAGTAAGAGAAGTATCAATATGGCGTGCAATTAATAAAATGAAGTACAGGGTGTTTCTAAAGTCACGCAACCTACATTTCGGTTAATATCTCTCATAAATATAAAGACAGATGTTTGAATTTCACACTATTTATACATCATATAATGCACAATAGATGGCGTTGTTAACACAGAGTCAGTTCACATAGTTTTAAAATGGCGCTCAGTTTACCAGAGCATGTATTTATTGTGGCGCATTATTTGAAGATTAATTCTTACAAAACTGTTCATTCAGCGTTTCGTAAACATTTTGAAACCCGAAATGTGCCGAATAAATCATCGATACTTCGAGTAGTCAAAAAAATCAGGGAAACTGGTTCTGTTAATGATCGACGAAGTGGTAGGCCTAATCTGAGTGCGCATGAAATGTCAGAGATTGAAGCAAGCCTACAGAGACGCCCCAGAAAAAGTCTTCGTATTTTATCATCGCAGACAGGTGTGTCACTCGCTTCATGTCAAAGGGTTGCCAAGACTCTGATGTTTACATTACCATTTTTGAGGAATTTTTTGAGCAGTTAACGGACGAAGAATGCCAGTTTGGATATTTTCAACAAGACGGTGCCACCGCATACACTTCAAGAAAATTCCTTGCAGTCGTTGAATCAGTGTTTGGTGATAGGTTCATTTCACGTGGACAATGGCCACCCAGATCCCCTGATTTAACTGCCCCTGATTTCTTTCTATGGTCTTATCTCAAAGAACGTGTATACGCAAACAATCCAAAGACAATCGAAGCCTTAAAGGACAACATCCGCAACATCACTGCATCCATTCCCACCGATATGCTGCATCATGTGGCTACAAATGCCTGTCATCGAGTAGAGCTGTGCTTGGCAGCAATTGTCATTTTCAGCATTTGTTGTAATGCACGATGTTATGCAGACAAACTATTTACTGTGAATATTTCATATTTTTGTCTTTTTTGTATTGGGAAATATCAAACGAAATGTGGGTTGCACGACTTTAGAAACACCCTGTACTATCAGTATAATACTCCTATGGATATTCCTATATAAATAATACCTTGATATTTTAAAAGTTCAAAAAAAGTATGTATATATAATTAGGATAATACATTACTTTGCATTATAAGGATAGTTTATTCATCTAATGGTTTTGCATTTTACTAGTATTTCTTCTTTGACAATCCGATTTGCTAAAGTCTGAAAATTCTGACCACGGAGGAAATGCAACTACAATTCTCTCCAGATAAGATGGTAAATTTAACATTTTGTTAAATGAAAGCTAAATTCTTACTTTTCATTGTTTTATCCAAAATTCTATAAGGTTACTCTAGATGAGAAATTCATTTCTCGACTTTTCCCACCATCTCCAAATCAATGATGTGTGCATTCTGTGGCTGAAAATAAATTCAACATGGGAGAGATTGAATGGTGTACCATAACCCAGGAATAAATACTGCAGTGTATTGCAATGCGAAAACATAAAACTCAAGAGATCAAATTTACGAAAAAAACACCACTCCCTAATTTTGTAATCATGTATCAACCAGTTGTTTTCAAAATAACTTCATTTCTACGTAGTTCCATTTTTTAAATCAGTTGTTCTGAACCAGGGGTAAACGCACCCTCCGGGATGAGACATTTTGATGAAAAGTGCAATTAATTGCATGAACACAGAAGTAAATAATGTTATATTGTAATTATAATTCTAAATATTGCTATAAAATATTTTACAGAAAAAAAAATATTATATTGTCTATTTTACCCTACTTACAGAGCCAGCCCCTTTTTAAAAATATAAATAAAAGTAGCAGCAAAAAAGTTAATTACTGATTTATTTATATTGCGAGTTTTGTAACTTCACGCTAATCATATGTTGTTAAAAAAAAATGTATTTAGACTTGATTTTCTATGTATATAAATTTATATTATATTATTATAGTAATTGCAGCAAAATTTTATATAAGTAAATAAATGTATCTTTCGTGTCAGACATTTTTTTAAATTCAAATGTTTATTAAATAAAAATCAATATTCTCATTTACCATACAGACACCATTATAAAATAAAAAAAGTTTCATGCAGATGCACACACTTGAAGAATTTAAGGGGTGCTATAAACTAAAAGGTTAAGAACCATTGTTTTAGATAGTCTTACCTACAAAAAACCATATCTCTTGAAAAATTTTAGATCTTTGGAAATTATTAAGAAATTGTCTGAAAAATAACTAGACCTAATATTATAACTATCCTACTGAATGAGCAAGTCAGTGATATCCAGTTAATAAAATGCTGGATATAGGCTGTTAATACTGCATTACACAATATGTTACTTAGTGGAGGTATATACAATACAGAAATATTTTCTCATGTAGAGGACGGCAATGTTTTATAATTGAGAATATTTGACACGTGTATTAAATTGAAAAAATTTTGAGCTTTAAAATCAATATTACTTTAGTACACAAATTAAGAAACTTTAACCTAATTCATATCGCTATTAAAAAAACAAATGTGATTATGATATAAGGATATTCTTACATGAACTGCATAGATTTAATATATTACAAAAGTTTTAAAAAACTCTCCCACTGGCTGATAAGTATTAAACATTTTCTCTTAACCCAATTTGATAAGTTTTAAAAATACACTGTTAAGAGAATACAAAGTTAATTTAGTTTAAAAGGCAAAAAATAGACTCCTTCAGGATACAGACAGAACAACTACAAAAGGAAAGCAACTGTGGTTCTGATTATTGCTGAACAGTGGCGAAACGTGATACAATAATTTGAGGAGAAAACCACAGAGCAAAATTTGCAAATTAAATTTCATGCTAATTTTTTTTACAAGGTTACAAATAAAATAAAATATACAGTAAATTTCCAATAATCCATTCGGGACTTTTAGAGCGGCACCGGATTACCAAATTAGCTGGATTATTGGATGTCATACTAAAATGAGGAAAAAAATGAGGAAAATTAATTAAAAACAAAATAATGGACAATAAATGTGATATCTTTTGCTGAAAGAGTTACATAGACTAAATTACGAAAAAATATTTAAATTAATTTAAAAATTATAAGGGAAACTTGAATGAACATAAATTTGCATATAAAAGAATTTAAATTGTCGTCGCATTTTCGATTAACAGGCCTAGAGGCCAAACCAGTTAACTGATTTTGATGACCTTTTTTTTTTCTTTATTTTCCCTACAATCGAATTTCCTTATGATATGGTGTACTTTTTAAAAAGAAATTTGAATTTTGGTTATTTTCTACAAGAATTAAGAATTACGTAGGAATTTTATAGGTCATTTATTTGGCAACAGAAAATAACCCAACAATGAAATTCAACGATTTTTATATTTATTTCAGGTGTGATGTCTTACAACAAATTTTAAAAACTTGAAATCATGGAGATAAGAGATTTTTACCTCCATTCTTGAAACGAAGGTTTACTTTATTGTCACCATTTTTATTTGCATAGGATAAATTACAAATGAAGATAATATTGTAATTTGAATAGGAAAATATCTGCCTTCAGCAGCTTGGGTAGTAAATTTACTATTTAGTAAGTCAGCCTTGCATAGCTGATGACATAGATGCAGAGTGGAAATATAATATAGACATGTATTTGCAAGATACTAAGAGCAGAGCGGGATAGCTCAGTGGTTAAGACACGGGGATTGCACTCTGAGGACCTGTGTTAAGATTCCCGGAGCAACCCAAACTATCCCAGTGTCTATGTGAAGTACAGGCATGCTAAATCTGGGGGTTCAAAAGTCATCCAAGAGGTTAGCAGAGAAAGGCAGATATGGGCCTTGTAAATATGAATCCCACTGGGTTCTAGTCTATATTTGGTGGTTCTCCCGGCCAACCAAACAATTACTAATCTTATACCTTCTGGTAGGTCGTGACACTAACTTACTGCATTGCATACAACACAATAAACATATGCCACAAAATGGGATTAGAAGAAGTACAGAAGCTAATCAATGTCAAATCTTTAAAAAATCTCTAAGGTGAAATCTCAAAATTTATCAGGTCTGCAGTAGGCTCTATAAAAAGAAAATTGCTAAACCGCAGGCTCGGGTATTTCCAGATCAAATTTCGAACAGAAAATCATTACAAGCTGACAAAATCGAAGCACACTGACAAAAATGTTGCAATCCTAAAAATGTAAACCAGGCGTAAACCACCATTAAGTACATAGCAAAGCATGTAAGCACTAGTCTCACTTTTTTTTAACAAAACAATACTTACCACAAAAAGATGTAATATCTCTAAACAACGGTATTGTAAAAAAATTCTACCAAGTAATGAAAAAGGTCAGAAAAAAATGAAATTGCATATCTTGGCATTAAGTACAACTCCAACCATTAGCAAATGCCTTCTGCTTAGAACTAGAATAAGCAAAATGCCGAAAGAGAATGAGGAATGTTTCATATACCTTGGCACTCTGCCAGGATTTTAGTTTTCACTTGCAAAGAAATACTTTAGTGTAGTCACACTGCATTGAAGGAACTTCATAATAATTTATAGAACAAGGCAGGACACCAAGGTATATGGAACTTTAAATGTTTAAGGTGGCACACTTCTTTTTTTCTCACTATACATGAATAGCTTTGCTGGCTGAACTGATAAATGCTTAGAAATAGCACGAAATTAATGTTTATATATTTTTCTTCACACAACAATTGAAATTAACAATTTTTCATATATGCACTGTTTTAATATTCATTTATAAATTCATAAAACAGACTACGAGTACTGCTTTTTTGGCACTATCATTTTTTTGCACACATAAGGCTAATTTGATCGGGACTTACAATTTAGAGAGGATTCTGAACTACTAATAACATCCATGGACAATCAGGGTTCTCCCCTCATACCTGGATATTGAACCAGGCACACATGGATTTGAGACTGTTTGGCCACAGGGGTGAGCTGGCTGCATTCCCTTGTAGCACTATAAAACGAGATTCCACATCAGGTATCCAAATAACACATTTAATAGTTAGCAATGTTTATAAATGCAACGAAATTATTAGTTACTTGTGAAGCTTCTAAACACCTTTCGGATGTTTTTTAAACATTGATTTGAGTTGCAAGAATGCCCCATAAGCTTTAAACCAATCCTAATAACTTCAAAGCACAATATCACTTGGAAGTGTCATTCAAGCTCAAAGCACTAAGAGATATACAATACATTGGGGTTAGTTTCAAAGTTTATGAGAAGCATTTTCCCACTCAAATGCCTACAGGGCGAATATAAATTCAACAAATGGGCTTTAACTCAGTTTTTGATCGATTAATTTGGCAGCAGATATATACCAATATTTAGGACCCCAAATAAACTTTTTATATTAAAAAAAAATTTTTTTACTCCTTATACAGGGTGCCAACTTACATCCGTTACACCCCCCTTAACTTCTAAATGGTGACAGCTTAGGCCATAAAGTTGGTGTCTAGGTATAGTAAAAAGGCTATGCGCTACTCGATGAGACAACTTACAACACCATCTATCGGCAAATTTTGGAATTAGCGGTCCTATCTAGTAAACGGTGAAAGATACGTGAAAAAAGTCAATTAGAAAGTTGTATAGCACTCTCGATTTATTACGAAAAGATACCTTGCGCACATTAATACTCAAAACAGAATGCAAAAAATGAACATTTGTTTGATTGTGAAGCGAAGCGAGAAAAGACCACCTTACGGACTAAATACGAGCCTGTGTTGTGGCGCAGGGGAAAAGCACGTGATTCGCATTCATGAAGACCATGGTTCTGTCCCCACCGGTTGCGTGTTTTACTGAATGTCTCTACAAACCATGAAAACTTTCCGCTGATCTTGCAAAATCGTCTCTCCAAACACACAGCTCAACTCAACCATGTCTGGTATAAAAATCACATGGATCTCATGTATTATGCAAATGAGGATGGAACGTCATACCTGTTCACCAGAGACTACTACTATAAAAAGCATGCTTCTGCTGGGTTGTACGTTAAAGCGGAGAGTTATGGCAAAATTTGGCAGTAACGAGTATTGCAAGATGTTGTTAATTTACGGTGAATGTGGGCGTAAGGCAAAATCAGCTGCAAGGCTGTATCATGAACGTTTCCCTCAAGGCCCGCATCCTACACGGCAGACCATCTTAAAAGTTGTAAAACGTTTAAGGGAGACTGGCTGCGTGACCAGCCGACCTCGAATTCGTACACCTCGTAATGTAGGATGCAAAGTGCAACCTGAAGATGTGCTAGCATACGCTCTCACCCATCCTCAGTGCAGCACAAGAATGATCAGTGAAAATTGTGGCCTCTCAAAAGGCCACGTCTGGAAAATCCTGAATGAATCAGGTGCTCATCCATACCGATCCACACCTGTGCAGGGATTGCTGCCAAGAGATGCTGAGAGACGTTACACATGGTGCAACTTTGTGATGAATAACTTAGAGATCCACCCAACATTCCTGGCAGACATAATATGGATGGATGAGGCATGTTTTTCGAGAAACGGAATGTTTAATAGACAGAACGTTCATACCTGGTCACTGGAAAATCCGAGATATGCCGTTGAAGTTCGACAACAACGCTGGTCGAATTATGTTTGGTGCGGAATTTTTAATGACAGGCTCATTGGACCAGTATTTTACGAGGGCACGTTAACGGGACAACGGTACTAGCAGCTTCTGCAGGATGTAATAACCGACTTTGTTGAGAATCTACCGTTGCACCAACTCCTAAATGTATGGTTCCAACATGACAGCGCACCTCCGCTTAAGATTTCAAACGTTCAACAGTACCTAATACAGACATTCCAGAATCAAGTAATTGGGTATGGTGATTCCGTCGAGTGGCCCCCGCGCTCATCTGACTTGACCCCATTGGACTTCTTCTTATGGGACACATAAAAGGGCAGGTATATGCGACCCCTCCGCTAACATTGCAGGATCTTCGACGAAGTATTACTGATGATTGTGCATCCGTAACACATGCCATGTTGCACAATGTGCAGCGAGAAATCCAGTGCAGAGTGCAAATGTGTATAGTGGCTAACGAGAGCATTTTGAGCAATATACTATTGTAAATAAATGATCCTGAAGACAGAGAAGTGTCTCAGTTTCTTTCTTCCAGTCTTTATGGCATGACAATTTTCAAAATCGTGACCAAACAAATGTTCATTTTTTGCATTCTGTTTTGAGTATTAATGTGCGCAAGGTATCTTTTCGTACTAAATCGAGAGTGCTCTACAACTTTCTAATTGACTTTTTTCACGTATCTTTCACTGTTTACGAGATAGGACCGCTAATTCCAAAATTTGCCAATAGATGGCATTGTAAGTTGTCTCATCGAATAGCGCATAGCTTTTTTTACTATACCTAGACACCAACTTTATGGCCTAAGCTGTCACAGTTTAGAAGTTAAGGGGGGGGGGGGGGGGGGTGTAACGGATATAAGTAGGCACCCTGTATATAGACAATTGTTTACTGAATGACAATTGTTTGTTGAGAACAAACAAACATGTGCCACTTCCAACATTTCCTGCTGTGTTCAAGCTGTAAAATTTTTATTTAAATTAGCAGGGAAGTCAAGTAGGATTCATTGTAAAGGTTAAGGAATTGACTTTTGTGTGCTATCTAAAATAGAGTCAAGTTGTCCCGCAATAGACTTTTCTTGGCCTAAATTTTCAGTTATGAACTTTATTTTTGTTACACTTATGTATAATTAATATCTGCTGAAAAAAACTGAACAATTTTCAATAGTCCTCTCTAAAAAGATTGCTCAAACATTGAATTTTTTCAAAAATCAGTTTTTTCAAAGCTCTAAAAAACCATGTAAGACAGGTGATAAAAATATGAGTGACAGGATTAAAAAAAAACTCTATACTGTACTTTAAAACAAAGAAATAATCATTTTGTTACTCAAAGGGATAGAAGAGCTACAAACCTTTGAAGTAACCAAAAAACAGCACTCGATCACTGTTAAAAATGAAACTAAGCAGACAGGATACCTGTCTGAAAAATTTACTTTTAAAAGTACAGATCATAGCAGGTATCGACTACGCCATATTAATAAGTGTGCAATAAGAAACTGAAAAAGATGCTGTTACCTACAATGGAAGCATGATTCTATTGCTGGAGACATCCTCTTTAGATGAGTTTTGCAAGTTCATTTCCGAAGATAAGAATCACACTCTCATTGCAGATCAGCATCTATGGACTAGATTTCACGCTTATTACGCACTTGTTAGCAAGAAATAGCCAATATGGTCCAATAAATTTTGTAGACAGATTTTATCAACTTAGATCATTTTCAATAACTACTATCAAATGTTGTCTTTTTGTTACTTACCTCTACCCCTTAGAGTAACAAGATGACTTTTCTTATTTTTAAAGCATATGAGAGCTATTTATACTGGCACTTTCAGATTTTTATCACCTGTCCAACATTATTATTTTAGGCTCTTTAAAGGTACTTTTTAAAAAAAATTCAAGGCGAAGGCCTACTAATAACAGCTCATGTTTATTTGTTTTGGGTTTTTTGCAAGTACTACTCATAAATATGCAATCATTTCCACTTCTTCTTTTGCAATTTATTTTATTCTCCTTCACTTTTTAATCAATCTCTTAACAGCTCTTTAAAATTTTGTTACAGTTTAAAATTGGGCCCTCCCAGGAGATTTAATTTTGGGACATTTTCCCACTATTTCCAGGCTCTTTAATAATCTGTAGTTCCCTTTATGGACCCCTTCATACACAGGGCCTTTCAGAATTGCAGCCCCTGTTAGCCCAGGTGTAGAAATGTACTTAGCTAAACTGATGTAATTAGTTGATTTTTTTTTTTTTTGGGGGGGGGGGGCAATTTATTTATACCCTCCATGACCAATAAGTAACCATTACAATTTTGTCACGTGAAAAAACATTATAAAATAATTCCAATGCTAAGTGCAATTTGCCCATCAATTATGTTTGCAATGCCCCTCTCCCCCCCAGACAATCAAAACTATGACACAACACATTTCGTGGATATGAATTATGCCCCATTGTAGGCCTAAAATTTAGGCCAGAATCAGGGTTTAAACAGTGTTAGTTTTTCAGCATTTTGCTAAAAGAAATCATATTTTTCTAAAACATTTTATTCCATTTTATGCGAAAGCTCATAAAACCGACATCAGCCCCAAGATTCTGAATAGCAAGCATGTTTTGAATAAAAATAATTTAAATTGTGCATGAAAGTAAAAATGATGCAAGGAATTCATTCATACTATTTTTAGTTTTCAATTTTTTATAATTGGATAAAATTTGTCACAATGGAAGTGGAAAGGACTCGGAACTAGAGATATGCGCTTAAAGTTGAGAAGCTAGCGAAACCTCATAAATGTTAGATACAATATACACCTGGTAGACTTTATGAAGGGAATCTTGTCACTGCTTTCTATTGATTATTTTAGTTTTAGGTTTACTGAAACATCAAGTCAGTCCTTCCTAGCATTTTTGTGAAAAAGCTAATATGCAAGTTTTGTCACAGCTATCCTTAACTGGTAAAAACTTATGCAAAACCTGAGGTAATAACAGCGACATTTACTTTACAAGAATTAAAACATACAATGCTGAAAACCATTATAAAAATAAGAGACAGATGAAAACTGCTGAAGTTTAGCAAAAAATTTGCAACTAAACTTTAGAAATCATTTTTTGATAACTAAGACTGTTGTCATATAAGCTAAATAGTTCTTGCCACTAACTTAGCTCACAACAGTATTTGCTGCCAGGTTTAAAATTCAATTTTGAGCCCTGGTAAGCACTAGGGAGCCCCATGTACTGTATGCAAACAAAAATTTAGGTGGTGCTATAGTTGGCAATGCTTTTCAATGTGGACAATGAACTTGTTCGTCTCTTAAGATTCAGTTCCCGATACTTCTGGAGTGCCATTGAGTTGATCGTGCTAACATTTTTGTGGTTTTCCCCAAGTTTAAACAAATGTGAGTCAACTGCCCACAGAAGATCCTTCTCACCAATATAGGTACAATAGCAATCAATCACCTGTTATGATACACTATAGAAACATTTTTAACAGCAAAATGATTCTCATATATCTATGTTCATGGACAAATTACGCGTTATCAAATTATGGCTACTAGAAAAATAATATTCTGAAAATTGCATGTCCACGAAATTCCACTCTTAAAATTTGCATTTGTATAAAACAACCGCTTCTTCAACAACATAAGTTAATTTTTTTCTCATGCAGCTACCCCCACCCACCACCCTACAGGTTGAATGGTTGAGAATAGAACAATATTTAATTAAAGTTCACTCATAGATGAGGATAGGGATTTTATTAGGCAAAAGCCAGATATGGCCATGCTGAGAAAGGAAAACCTGTTTAAAGGAAACTGAACTGTATTAAAGTTACATGCTAAGAAAACAGCACGTTGTTCAGCCCAGGAAGACCATCAGAGCTGAGGATGGAACCCACTTTCTGCATTTTAACTTCCCATGTTCGTGTGACCAACATCATAACCACAATGCCACACTTCTAAATTACTTTTGCATGAATGGTGAATGAACTCCTAGGAGCAAATGACTCATGTTATGCTTTTAAATACAATGTATGAAGCAGTATTTTTAAATACAGCATTCATTACGTTAGCATGCAAATGAAATCCCACAAGCAAATTACTGACAAACGACAAAATTTTCAGCCATTGAATTTAAGGGGGGTTGCTACTACCTTGGATCTATCTTACCTACAGCTGTATGAGTAGATTTCTAGTCCTCTGAGATGCTGCTGGCTGATCAGGTTGAGTTCAGAGGCATTAACTCAAATCATCCATTTGATGCATATTGACAGGTACTTCGATGATTCACAAGAGAAGCCATCCCTACAAGACAGCATTATGTGTGGATCAGGTACAAAAAAAATTCAAGTTGAAACCCATCGAAAATCATTAATATTCCCTCAACCGTACCAACACCTTTACTAGTGATGAGCCGAGAAATCATTACACGTAAAAACCAAATTAATACCATTATAGAAGTAGAATGATTCTAAATATAACGAAAAGAATTTCACACTGCCATTATAACTTATAAAGCTCAAAGAATGATGTTTGTATTGACTTGTAGGGAAAAAACGACAGACCAGCTTGGCAATGCCAGGGGTTGATCCCATGGCCAAAGCATGATGGTGAGAGTTATAGCATTGAGCTAAAGGCATCTTCAGCTCAAGGCATTTAACACTGTAATATGGGTGTTGCTACAGCACAGTACTCCCCCTCCTAATGAAGTTGCTGAGGATTGTAGATGAGACATAAAAGCTATAAGTTAAAGGGAAGAAGCTGTCATGAGGAGGGATGAGATGTGCTTTGCAAGGAATTGTGTTATCAATGACAAAAGTGCAGCAGATTTTGAATCCTTTGTTTAATTATCTTCGGGCACCATCTTGTGGAGAATGCCGAAGTTATAATTTTATAATACAATCTAAATAGAATTTTCAGAAAAATGAATCATAATGGGAAACAATCGGGATAGAAGGATAGTTAACGCTCATCCATGGCACAAAATGTAAGAATGCAAAAGAACACCTTAGGAGTGCCAGTGTTTAATCCCATGAACAAAGCATGGTAGATGAGCACTATAGCATCAATAAGGCATTTAATATCCTGCAGAGCTCACATTTACTCGCAATTGCTGCATCAATCAGTACTTTTTAAACTAAATTGAATCGCTATTCAGAAACTGCAAGTTAAAATATGACTTGCAAAATTCATCTATGTTATTTATTTTTTTCTCTACCATACAAATTTTTAATGTCAGCTATTTTATAATTTAAAGGGCAATGGTTTTAGTACAAACTTTAATAGAATTTTAAAATTGTTAATCAATTCAAAAATTTAAATTTATTTCAGTATAAATGTGTGTGGTGTATATAAGCAAGATATCCAATCATTTTTAAATTAAAATTACAATTGTTAAAAAATAGCCAAAAATGACTCGCAAATTTGAAAGTTTGACTCATACTTTTGAGTAGTAAGAGCCAACATGACTCACAATTTTACAAGCTAAGAGATTCCACGTAAAATAAGAACAGCAGGTTGATTGATCATTTTATTATTTTTTTTTATATTCTTACCATAGTATCATTTGTGTGTAGACCAAAATAAGTTAGTTTTTTTCTGTTTGCCACAATTTATAATCTGGGTCTTTTTTGACTTACCAGGACAGGCTAAAATTCAGATTTTCTGGGGTTCACAGAAATGGCTATAAATAACAATCAAGATAACTAGCTTTTTTTACCCTAAAAGTAGACATTTTGAACCTTTAGATTTGGTATTTAAGTTGCATTTAGTTTTTATTTTAACAAGATTAAAAGGAATTTAAATTCAGCAAATATAAATTGCAAAATCGTCATTTTCAGGTGGCTATCACTCCAGACGGGCTAAAGCCCAGGAACTAATATTTTTCCTCGCAAACTAGAGGAACACAGGTTTTAGCTTATCAAGAAAAAATTATCTACTGTTTGTTAACACTAAACTTGCCAAATTTTTCAAAAAATTGCACATTTCAAGATCAAATAAGGGTGACCTGACAAAAATTTCAAATTTTTTATGTTAACTACTCTATTGGTACTCTATAAGTGGTATAAATTTCATTTGGTGGCTCAGTCTAGTTTTAGAATTATGAGGACTAAAAGTATGGTAAAAAAGAACTTACAAGCAAAAAGTTACGCATTCAGGTTATTATTATGGCAAATGTAATATATATATACCATTAAAAACAATTAAATATATTATATTTTTAAATATTATATGCTGAACATGCCTTATTGGACATAATGCATGCAAGATTTCATCCCCACCACCTCCATAAAAGGAAAAAGGTAATGACAATGAGATGTTTGGTCTTAATTTTACAAAATTTGGAATTTTCCCCGTTTACCCTTACTGACCAATAAGCTAAGCTTAAAATACCATTTATACGATTTAATTAAAGAGTATTTTTAATGATATGCATTACATTTGCTAACAGCTTAAAAGCCTAACATCTTTTTTTTCTCGTGAGAGTGCTTTTTTACCACACTTTCAGTCTTCATTATTCTAAAACCAGATTGAACCACAAAATACAATCCATACCACATATAGGATACCAAGATAGCAGTTAACACAAAACATTTAAAATTTTTGAAATTTTGGCAAATTTAGTATTAAAACCAGCAGAAAGGGGGTTTAAAAATGGAATGTTTTCTTAATAAGCTAAAAGCTGTCTTCCTTTAGTCTGTGAGGAAGAAAATATTAGGTTTTTAGTCCTTTTGGAATTATAGCCATCTGAAATGGCAATTTTGCAATTTATATTTGCTGAATTTTAGTCCAATTTAATTTTGTTAAACTGAAAACTAAATGAAACTTAAATACCTATTTTGAAAGCTTAAAATGTACAATTTTATGGAGGGACAGTCTGTTTAGCTACCTTGGATAGTTAAGAGTTATAGCCATTTCCAGAAATCCCAGAAAATTCGGCCTGTCCTGGCAAGTAAAAATAGGCCCAGATAAAAAATGATGACAAATTAAAAAAAAAAAAAATTGTTTTGGTCTGTACACAAATGGTACTAACTATGGTAGGAAACTTCTAAGTAGGAAGCTTCTAAACAAATTCTAAAACCACTATCCCACAAGAAACTCTGAGTCATCATGAAGATGGAGTATGTCGTAGAAAGGCCAAGAATCTGTCAGTCCTCACTAGCAGGATACTTATTAGATGTTACTTTCAGAAATTGACAATGTAAACTTTATTGAAGTAAAGTAATCTTTACAATTTGTATTTGTTTTTATTGGTTTAAAAGTTACAAGCAAAACAAATATAAATTATGGAGGTGGTCAGCGGTGGCATATGTGCCTCTCACCTCACTCGTATGTCATAGCTATTACACGGTCATGTAGAGAACAAGTACACAGAAAGTTGAACAAAGTTAGTTGGCATACTGAAGGCTTTTTCAAGAAATGACTAGACTGATCGCCAAAATCAGATAGTTTTACATAAATGTTAAATAGAAATGTTTTGCATTTCAGAAATATTTAATTAAAATTAAAAAACAGTTCTATTTAATTATAAAAAAAGAAACCAGCATATGTTTAGAGCACTAGGGAGCTTCACACCCTGCTCACTGCGCTTCGCCAACCCCCGTAACTCACTTTGCCTCATACTCGCTGGCACTCATAGAGCTCTCTTCATAAGCTATTTCAAGCAAGACTAAAAGTTTAAATCGAAAAACTGTTTATTTTACTGTGTTTCCTTGTTATTTCTTTACAAATGTACCAAATTTAATATTTTTGTATGATATAGTTTTTGCGGTATGAGACAAAGAAATTCAAGTGATGCGCCGATCTTCGCCTCCTACTTGCTGGCATTCTCTGAGCTCGCTTTGTGAACTGTTTCAAGTCAAACTAAAGTATAAATCAAAAAATTCCGAATCGAAATTCCGAAAAATCGAATTGTTTATATTAGCATGTTCCTCTATCATTTCTCTATAAATGTATCAAATTTCATATGTTTTGTATGCTATAACTTTTGCAGTATGAGACAGAGAAACTCGATGAATGTGCCGATACAGAAGCAAATTTTTCACTTCAGAAGTGTATAAAAAGTAGAATAACTCGTAAACTACATTGATAGTTTAAGAAAAGGACTCCATCCTGTAAAAACTCAAATATGTAGGTATATACATACCCGTAAAAATTCATTAATCTGTCCAGGACGCGAACTCGCAGCTCAAATATTTTGTCTTTGTCATTAAATATTTATTAAACTAAAGTTTAAATTGGAAAACTGTTAATTTCAAAGTGTTCCCCAAACATATCTGTACAAGTATACCAAATTTTATATTTTGGTACCAGTGTTACAATTTGTGGTATGAAGTAGAAAAACTCTAGGAAAGAGAAATTTGTCAAACAGCAGTGGCGGTTACTTTTTTTTTTTCAAATATAGATAAGTTTTAAAAATACTGCTGTAAAAATTTAAGAAACTAATTTAGTTAGGTTCAAAAACTTCTAATCCCATGAGTGGTCATGAATATAGACTAGTGATTTTCAAATGTTTTAACTGGTGGCACATTTTCGCTATGTCAGACATTATGACACACCCGTATAGTAGGTGGTAGCATTGTACTAGAGGTGTTACACCTACCAAGGCATACATCAATATAAAAGGCCATGCCAATTCACCCTCAGAGATGAAGTCAATGGACCAATAGCATAGTTGTACAAAAATACTTCGAAACAGATTGCTTTACAGTTAGTCCACTGCCCCAGTTTAACCGATTTCAGGGAACTGCATTGTAGTAGTGTACTTTTTCTGAAATAGTCTTGCGCTTCCATATTGATATATGCCTACCCCCTACAATAGATTCTATGGATCGAATGTAGGATCCTTAGTCAATATAGGACTAGATTGGGTGAATCGTACCTCCCGAACCCTAACAGATGGTAGGTACATAAACCAGTCAACACACATCGCATATTCATAACAATGTTCTTTAAAATATTAAATACTTATTTTATGTTATTTCTTTTCTTCCTATTTTAATAAAAATATTTTTGTTATACTCGTGAGATAACCACGTAATTTTGTAACATACTAAAGTGCTGTGGCACACCCCTTGAGAATCGTTGATATTGATTAACAAATAATAATTTCCACACATGTATAAGACTTTACCAAAACAAATCAAACGTGTATTTTATCATCCTTTATATATGCAAATTATTTTACTATGTACAGGATATGTTGTATCATGCATAATATACAAACCCTTTATAACATAGCTCTGAATCTTGCTATGTGCAAATGACAGCTTCCTTAAAAATATCACTTTTCCTTAGGATTCTTACTTTTACGAAAGATATTATCCTTAACACTATAACATGAATATAGACCAGTGATTCTCAAATGTTTTAACTGGTGACACACTTTCGCTATATGAGACATTATGACACACCAGTATAGTAGGTGATAGCATTGTGATTCTTAATTAAACTATAACAATTTAAGTTACAGGCATATAGTATGATTTGTTGACTTTGTTTAATTGTATAAATACAGTAGAGTCCAAATGTAGCAAAGTTACAAGGGACAGGAAAATATATTCATTATAACCAATATTTGCAGTAACCAATAAAAAGTTTACATATGACTAAAAATGTGATTGAAAAAAATCTAACTTTACTTGAACATTTCAATCTACAACAGTACTCTTCCTATTGCATCTAAATTGTTCACTGCAGTTAACTTTGCGGGCTTCAACATAGTTGAGAAAATTTGGGGTCTTTTCACAGCAATTATGTTATTCATATTTACAGTCTTTCTAAATCAATTTCGATTTCTTCCGATTGGGATTCATAAGACATATTATCAGCAACTGTAGCAATATTGGAACTGTAGCAATATAGTCTCTTGTGATTCTGTATCAACCCAATCATTGCTTGCGCAATAATAACCATAAGATCTCTTGGCAGAACTCCTTTTCCTCATAACCTATTCCACACTCAACTATCTTCACAGACAGATTCGGAGATAAAGGATTGTTGGAATTCTCCTAAAAACCCAACATATTTCCAGCAGTTTTTCTCTGTTTACAAATGAACATCATGCCCGGTATCATCTAGAAATTGAAAGGCAATCTTCATGAGTTTAGGTTAAGACTATTTCAACATATCTGGGGTTGTGTTTAAGGGAAGCATTTGGGTTCAACGAAACTAGGAATGAATCTTTGTTACCAAACTAATTGTAAGTCCTGGATCCTGAGATTTTGCTTTTACTCTAAGCAGTGGCATCATCAAGGGAGGGGGAAAGTGTCAACCCCTATTTGCAGGAAGCCATTGAAACTCATTAAACTTGTGAAATCACCCCCCCCCCCCCAAAAAAAAAAAAAATTCTGACAATGCTATTGACTTCAAGAAATTCCATAAAAATAATTAAGCCCACTAATAAACACTTTAAATGCAATACCTGATGTACACATACCTAATTCTTTGTTATAAACGATATGTTTAACATTATTAAAGTATTGCAGATCAAAGGTGACAGAAAAAATTTATAAAAACCAATACTTTGCTACATCAAGCTCACTATAAGTGGACTCTACTGTAAATACTTAGAATAAGTGAGATTACTTTCTAGCTGCTTGTTTCATTTTTCTCAAGTTAACCTATATGAAAAATAGTCTCTAACCTCTAATTCGTTTAGGTTTCAGAAATTTTTCCTGGTATTTTTTGCAGAGTAGATGTAAGAATAGAAAGGTTTGGGCTTTTTATAAAATCAATAAAATAATTTAAAAAATTTCTAATATTTTTGTAAAATGAACATGTTACTCTTTGATAAATATAAAAAATACAAACTATTTTACTGATTTTTTAAAAATGCAACTTTCGTTTTGGCATCTATGCTTGGTAAAAAACACAGAAAAAATCCTAAAAAATAAACAAGCAATAGGTTATGGACTATTTTTTATAGGTTAACATGGGAAAATAAATGGCTGGAGGGAGAATATCCTCTTAATTGCTTCCTCTTTGCAGTTCCTAGCATTTAGTTTACATTGAATATTCTGCAATAGTACATTTCAGTTTTGCTCTCTATTGAAGACTCGGTTTCAAGAAAATATTGGGACTTTTGTCACAATATTTTCTTAAAACCAATCATTTCTCTCTCGCTTCAATATTGCTTCGCTTTTCTAACATTAAGACGTCTAAATGTCTAACAACTTACAACAGATAAAGAATTTTCATGGAACACATTAACTCCATTAAAAATGATTGAAAAATTCTGAGTGCCCGGGTCTTTTTTCACTACTTGTCAGATCTTCCATCCTGCGACTAACTGCTTCAATTTGGTGAAATGTAAGTTGAAAGAAAAAATACTGCAGTAAGATGATGTTAATTAATAGTTGTTTACATTGAATTCATCTATTCTTTCAAAAATTCAACTAATATGTACAGCTACAAAAAAAAAAAAAAAAAAAAAAAAAATGAACTATCCCTTGTCATTTGAGCACAGTTCATAAGAGCAACTTTAAATATGCCATTTGATATAAAATAACATACTCTACAAACTAATATGCTTAAAATTCGCATAAGAGGTCACATTCATATCTAACAACCTTGATATATTTAGATAGAAATAGATTCAAGACTCTTTATAACTATGCAAAATTTCATCCTTTTCCACCCAGTAGTTTTTCTTTTTGTTATATTTAAATTTTCATTATTATGATGATTTTAGGGAGTTCATTGGTTGCAAAAAGAAATGACTAGCTTAAAAAATTACATTTCAAAGAACATTTTGAAAACTTATACACTATATTTAACATAACTGATTAGCTTTATATCCAGTTATGAAAATTTGTATAAGTGTAATAGTATACCCTAATAACGTAATTCTGCTACTTTTTAAATATTATCTTGCATCAAAGAAATTATAGAAGAAAGAACTGAGATTTTACATCATATAAAACGTACTTCTTAAGCTATTTGCATAAAAAAATATCAAAATTCTTATTCATATTTTTGCAAATAATTTCATAATTCATATTGCTTACAAGAATTGATATTGAAAATGAAAATATACTTGATTCTTAAGACATTAAAAGAATTCCCCCTATTCAATCAAAACTGCATATTATAATTAAGATGTATGCCTTATAATTATGATGGCACAAAACACTTTAAAAAAATGAAAAATGAAATTTGAAAAAACATTATTTATAAAATGTAAATTTAAATGTTCGATCCTCCTCAAACATAAAACACAAATAAATAATAATGAACATCAAAAGAATATTTGAGAAATTATTACTATTATTATTTTGATTAAATGCAGCTGTGGTTGAAAATACAGACACCTGCATGAATGTGATTAAAACTGAGTAGTATGCAAAACTGACATTTATAATCTTTCATTTGAAACAAGAATTGGGAAAATAGATTCGATAGAAACCTATTACCAAATATTGAAACATGGCTTCACATTTGGGTTTACTTCTGTTGCATAAATTTTAAAATGGTAGTTTAAACTACATTAGAATATCCATTTGATACTTTTGTTTTAACTATTTTAACATATTCGAATGTTCTTACAATGTGCTAATTATGTCATTTGCATAATTCGACAATATTTAGAATCCCATAAGTTAATAGATTAAAGAGAGTTTGATGTTCTCAAACACAAGATAATAAATCAGAGAAAACAATAACATCTTTCAGTAAAGTATCAAATAACCCACTTTATTAGAACAGTTCTAATCAAACTAAAATCACGTTCTTCAAGGGGGACCATATTTAAAACCGTAATATATCTGGATATAACAGGAACTTTAAAAAATTTATATTTAGACAAATTTGAAGATGTAGAATTTGTTTATGACATCAAAACTGGGTGTTACCATTGGAAATTTTGCAAATTGATATAAAGATGGCCCCTTATGCAAATGTTTTGCATATTAATCTGTAGAAGATATTATTCCCTATCGAATGATTTTTTTAATTTGCTCTACTAACTATTAACGACAACAGAATAATGAGGGGTGGTTCATGTATTTCCCTGAAACATACATTGATGCCCTATGCATTTAACTGTTTTATGCAGAAAGTACAATTTTTGTACTTTTGAATATATGCATTGTAGACATTTACAGATTAGCGCAATTTGGTTACTGATTAGCATGAGGAAATACCACGAAAACCCACATGATAAAAAAAATTGTATCCAATTTAAGAACCTACAGAATTGAAAAGAATTATTCAGTTATGATTAAATTAAATATTAAACCAACTCACATAAAAAATATGTCATGTTACGCAGAGGCAGACTGGGCTATCTGACAATTTCCTGGAAGCAAGGGTGGACTGGCCATAGAACTGTCATGTGAAATCACCGTGCTGAGCTGATTGAAGACCATTTTGAAGGTAGTTTTTGTGCTTTTGATATACTAGCTGCGTGACATGCCTTACCTAAAAATTATAATTTTTCAAAATATGGTTCACTGAATTCCCGGTTAAGCAGATATTCAGTTACTGAATTAACGGTCAACCAGGTTGGTCTGCTACACAAGAAATATGATATAAGTAGATCGCTTTAAAAAATATCGATAGAAACAAAAAACATGCAGTCTGAAATAAAATGCGAAATATATTTGTCTTGCATAGAAAACCCAGGACTGGCTATTTTCTAATGTCTCCTCCCCCCACCCCCCATCTTTAAAGACAGGTATCTGTCCTTTTCACTTATTTACATTTATTTAATGCCTGAATCACTTTTGCAGATCAAATATTATAAAAGAAATTGAGATCACAGGATATGATATCAAGTTCTAGATTTATTAGTTATGTAATGCTAACAACTAAAGCTCCTCTAACGAGAATCATTTCAGTAGCAAATTAAAATACCAACATTTAAAAAATTACTGGCATACTTAAAATTCTTAAACTCCAAATTAGCTCTGCCAGCAAATGACATATTAGCATGTTATTTTACCCCTGGGTCTGTGATAGCAATTATATTTTACATTTTACTTGTTTATGGCTTACTGGGTCACATAGTCCCAATAAGTAATTTTAAATGTTTGTACACTGAGGTTAGTACAATTTGGGTAAAAAACGAATGGTACCCATAAAAAAACATATTGCACATTACGGCTGCTCAGTTCAAGTCAGCTACCTATACTTAATCGGCTAATTTTGCTAAAATTAAGTGGTAGTCACTAACCATCTGGCTAATAAATTTAAAATTTGGCTATTAGAAGAAAAAAATTTATAAGCCAATGTGCTTAAAAGTATGTTGTGTGTTAATAAGATTATACCAATCACTTTAATGATGATAAAATGCAGGCAATAAAATATTGATCTTGGCTAATCATTTTTTTATTAGAGGCTACCACATACTATTCATTAGTCGCTACCACATATAATTTAAGCTATTATATCCTTTGCACATCAAGTCTGCTAATGGCAGATGTCATTCCATGACAAATCAATGACCCCTTTGGATTTTGATAAAATTTAGCTGATAGTATTTTTAGCTCAAAGTATTTTTTTTTTTCGGATATTTTATTTAATACTATGGCATCTTAAAAAAAAAAAAAAAAAACCAGAAAAAGGCTCCAATAGCTTAGCATTCTATTGCAGATTAGTTGGTTTCGAATTAAGAAAAAAATATATAGCTATAATGAAAGGTTGTTTTGCAGATTTTTATATACTAGCAGGCTGTACATGTTAACAGTCACTAATTATATAGCAACCAGTTTTTTAGCAAATCTGCTTCTCTCCAACATCTCCCTTCTATAATCCTTGTCCCCTTTTGTAGGCTGAAGTCAAAGCAGCAAAATTGGGTCTAAATTTGGCATGAGCAGGTCGAGTGGGTCCATTGCACTCAACGTGAAAATTGCATTTGGTATAGTCCATATCAATTCAGGCGCGGGGGGGGGGGGGGGGGGGGGGGGGGGATTACCTTCATAGTCTCAAGATGTTTTTGAATTTAATATATGTTAAATTTCAGAGAAAAGTAAGAAACCTGTATTTTTTTTTGTTTTGTTCAAAAAAATTCTTGGCCCGAGATACAGGCCGCCAAAGATGGTGCCATTTCTCACTTGAGATTTTCGGCTAAATTTTAAAACTCTCTATCTCTCTGGAATGGTTCAAGATATTTTGTTGCGGGTTTTTTTATTTGAATGAAACATAATATTTTTCTGATTAAAATGATATCCTCCGTTTGAAAATATGTGTGTGAAAATATGAAGTTCTCTTGCCGTAGCCTTCTGAATTTTTTTTTTGAAAAATCAAAAATAATTTTTTTTTCAAAAATGCTAATCCCAAAAATGTTGATTTTTTGACTGTTGATCAGTACCATAGTACTACATGCCCTGAAAAGGAGAACTTCCACTTTTAATTTTAACAGGTTTTATAAACAATGTTCATGTTTTAGCTTCCGTGGCTAATTTCTTTATGTATTTTTTCTTTAATTTATTTTTCTCAAAAACACCTTTCTGAAAAGGAGAACATGCCACTTTGGTTCTGGAATTTTTCATAATTTTGTTTTTCTAAGAAATCCATTTTCGGACCAATGTGCTCAATATGATGGAATAAAAATGATAAATTAAACAAAGTTGGAACTGGTGAAATGTTTTTATTCTTATGGATTTTCTTTACATAGAACCTTCCAGATAATTCCAGAATGTAACAGAACCTTCTAGAACAATCTGGAACCATCCAGATAATTCCAGAATGCAACAGAACCTTCTAAAACAATCTGAAAGCTTCCAGAATGTAACAGAACCTTCTAGAACAATCTGGAACCATCCAGATAATTCCAAAATGTAATAGAACTATCTAGAACAGTGGTTCTCAACCTTTTTGGACTTGCGGCACCCCTATGCCTCGTTCAGGATACGGCGGCACCCCAACATCCTCTATGTGTTCATAAGTATACACGTGTTCATATAAGTATACATATGTTCATCATGAGAAATTAGTGCTGTGTTATTACTGCCGATTAGACTAAATTCTAAGAGGTAGTGGTATAATTAGTTAAAAAATATTTCCATATTTTTATAAAATGTATAATTGATATTTGGATAGCTTTTTCTTAGAGCTAATTAAGTTGAATGTGATATTGTATGTGTATATATTTATATAAAATTTTTATTAAGGGCCTTATGGTGGAAAATTAACCCCACCCCCGGGTAATTAATGATTGAGTTCCACAACTTTCATAGTGCATTTATGTAAATTTGGTATTTACTATAAGAATATTTTTATATTTAAAAAAAAAGAAGTCTATTATCAGTATCCCTGAACAAATTAAGGATCAAGTAATTTAACAATCAAGATGCTAGTATACCTTTTAGACTGAAAATATTATATAATATTTCAGTCTTTTGAGTATGTTAGCTTGTAATTTCTTGTGTATTATGTTTTACAGTGAGACAATGCAATGCGGCTATTTTTTAATCCATTTTATGATTATTTGAATTAAATATATAACTATGTTTATTTAAATTTACTTAAACTAATGAATGTATTTATGTTGCAGATTAATGTATTTTCAAATCCTGATCATTTCTATAGTTTCAAAAATTATAAAAGTACAGTCCTGTACATTTTTTTCCCTTGCTCGCTTTTGAAAAAAGAAATCGGCAAACAAGCGATAATGCGCCAAATCTGGCAGACGTACTTTGTTTACATCGTAGTTCAGTTGGTCCAACTCACGAGAGCGCTAGTGTCTATACGACATCCCATGTTAAAAATGTCGCTTTAGGGTCCTATGGGAGTGAGCCTTCTGAATATAGTATTCTGTGTTTTGTGGAAAGGATTGAGTTTCAAATGTCTTCTGACTGGGGTCACAGGAGAGTGAAGTGTGCTGACTATTTGCATATCCATAAAAGAGTGATATATAAGACTAGCAAAAAAACAGACTTAAAGGAAACTGGTTTAATGTATGGTAAAATTTTCAATTGTTTATAAAATCTGTTAAACTCAAAAGTGGAAGTTCTCCTTTTCAGGGAATGTAGTACTCCACGGTACTGACTAACAGTAAAAAAATCAAAATTTTTGGGATTGGCATTTTTGAAAAAAAAATTATTTTTGATTTTTCAAAAAAAAATTCAGAATGCTACAGCAAGAGAACTTGGGCACATATTTTCAAACGGAGGATATCATTTTAATCAGAAAAATATTAATCAGAAATGGTGCCCGAGGAGCCATCTTTGGCGGCCTGTATCTTGGGTCAGGAATTTTTCTTTAACAAAACAAAGAAATATGGGTTTCTTACTTTTTCCTGAATTTTAACATGTTAAATTCAAAAACATCTGAGACTATGAAGGTAAGATTTTTTTCTTTGCCTGCCTGAATTGATATGGACTTAGCCATTTAAAATCAGAACAAACTTCGCACATCAATGAGTGGCCACAAAAGCAACGGTAAAAGAAAATATCTATAATAGAATACACAACTTCATCTCCCATCCCTCTTCCATCTGTAATGAACTATCGACAAAGCATACCACCCCTATTTGAAATCGACATCACCCAAATTTCCCAGTACTGAAGGAACATTCCATTCTGAAGCTATGCTAAGCGAGAGTTTAAAGAGAGAGTTATGACGTTATATTAGAGAAACTATGCTGGACAAGAATTTAAACAAAAGCATAAAAGTTGATGTTTTCGAATTCCAAATGGAGTGGAACTTCTTTCCCCTCATGCTTCATGAGATCACAACCTTGAAGCATATCTGTTGCTATGGTAAGCAGTGATATAATGACTTATTTTTAAACAATTTCTGGTGTTATTTTGTATGCTATTATTTAAAATCGTGTAGATGCATTCTGAGTATATAAATGTAGTTTTATTAGTATGCTTTTGATGTGGTGTTTTGAAAGCAACATATTACGAGTTTTGAATCCCCCCTCTCCCTTTAATTTTAAAGACTATACCTTTTAACATTTAAGCTAACAAAGGTCATGTACCCAGACTGCATGCTTATTTAGAGGACCCCTGCATGCTTATTTAGAGCATATTACACCAGTGTAGCAAAATATTTATTTTTTGTTCTAAGAGGATGCATCGTAAGAACAGTGTCTAGTTTCCGAAAATTTGCTGCATGTTTCAGTGTAATTTTAATCAGAGGTTTGGCATCTCAGGTAACACTGGATACATTTTCTTGTTTAAAAATACATAAAATTCAACAGCATTAAGTATCTTAAAAAGTAATTTTCTATATGTAACAGCATTAACTATTACATATGAAATTACAAATCTATTAATCGCAAATATAGCATTTTCGCAAATATAACATGAAGCATTCAAGAGAAAAGACAAGTTATGTAATAGTTTTCCAAAGGTCAAAAATTCCCAAATTTTTTTATTTCACAATTATTTCTATCCTACTAATATTTATTGAAACTTAATGACACTTTGATATAGATAATTTTGTTTTGGACATTAAAGTTGCCAAACGCATCAAATTTCAATTTACATGAAAAATTAATTCAATACTGAATTCTTCACAATATATCCATGCATAAAATTTTATATTCAATCTTGAGTTAGCATAACCACAGTTAGCAGACAGACACACATATAAACTGTCATTTTTAAAAGTCTTCAAAATAAATTACAGAGATTATAACTAAATATAAAACATGCCTATCTAAAAATTTTCAGGAAAACAAGTCTATACAATTGCACGGGTGATTGTGAGGTTAAGTGAAAAACCCTACAAAGTGCTGCAGCGAAGAGGGGGGAGGATTAAAACATTTAGTTATTTAAATGGACCCTCTAATTTATTCATTTGAAATGGTTGCATTCCTATGTTTCCATATAATTATTTTAATACTGTTACACAGAAAATAGTCCTTTTCATCAATAATAAATCTAAAGAATAGCTTTTTGTATAAAACACATAATAATTATCAGAATTTTAGTCGATACAAACAGATTGCATAAGTGAAAACTATTTTCGCAATTAAACAAAATATGCCGATGATCGTGGACAAATGCTATTTTTTTTTAAGACATACTGTTGCAAAATAGCCCTTCATTTCATTAATAATACATTTAAAATTGTATATTTTTTATATATATAACAAACGATAATTATCAAAATTTTAGCCAGTGCAAACAGATTGTATAAGAGAAAAATATTTTCACAATTAAATGAAATAAAGGATTGCATACAAATGCAGTTTTTTAGAATAATGTTGTAAAATAGCCCTCCATTTCATTAATACATTTGTAAATGAGGTTTTTTTTAATATAATATGTAATAATTATCAAAATCTTAGTTGATGCAAACAGACTGCATAAGTGGAAAATATTTTCTAAATTAAGCAAAATATGCCAATGATTGTGTATATAAAGTTTTTTTACAAAACTGTTACAAAATAGTCCTTTATTTTATCTATAGTATATTTGAAAAATAGCTTTTTTTTAAATAATACAAAATAATTATAAAAATCTTTCTTGATGCAAATAGATTGCAAAAGAGGAAAAAAGATAATCATTGACAATCTCTATTGTGATGCAGTGGGTATCCCATTTACGAGTGCCCATTTCATAATTGCAAGGAAACAAATTTCCTGGCAATTACGTAAGAATGGCAAAATTTCTATCTCAAGATCTGTGACGTTTTTGCAACATTTTCATCAGCATAGTATCGAATCACGCAATAAAATCCTAACACAGGATTTCAAAACGAAACACCAAAATTGAAAATCCCAGATTTTTAAGTGCTATTTAATTTTTGGCTAATCCGGAGATTAGGTCACCTTGGTTAAATCGGAGAAGACGCCACACACTTTGTGAGGTTAAATCGGAGAAGACGCCACGCACTTTGTGAGGTTAAATCGGAGAAGACGCCACGCACTTTGTGAGCGCTTTATGTTGCAATCTGGTAACCTCTTGTATCGGATGTTTTCGGCGGAAATTGTGTAACATCCAATAAGAATACGTTTTTGTGTTTGCTACAGTTTTTTGATGTAAAAGAACATTTCTATCAATATTTTTGGCCATTGTTGTGCGTGTTTGTTTGTTCTTTCGTTATATGATTTATTTTGGAGAAAGTGATTTTGCTACGTGCGATATGCACAGATAAAATTGTAGCATATTCTGTGTCTGGGCGCTGCAGGCGACCGTTCCTAATAAACCGGAGATCACTGGGGGCCCCGTTCCGGTGTAGAACGACCTTTAGGTCGAACCCCTGCCCTTGTTCGGACCACTGGTACATACGGACCACCGATACATCCGTTCCACAATTTTCGATCTTTAGATCGAATTCCTGCCCTTACACGGACCTGTAGGTCGAACCCCTTCCTTTATATGGATCCTCAGTTAGATGGAGAAAGCGATCTTGATACGTGCGATATGCACAGATAAAATTGTAGCATACAAATATTAAATTTTACAAAAATCTGATTTTGGAACGTTTACATGAGTATTATTAATTTTTTTATTCTGCAGTTTTATAAAGTTATTTAATTTTCTTAAAATACACAAAAATCTGATTTTGTAACGTTTTTTTTAGTATTTTTCACTGTTATTTAAGTTAAATTAAATTATCATTTATATTAAAAAATCTTGTTTAGAAGAAACAATAGTCTGTCCTTAGAATTAGGGGCCAACTTGGCCCAATTTTGTACTTAGAAAAAAATTTGCGGTGACCTGATCTTCGGATTTACCTAATTTTTTAATAACCTGAAATTCTGGGGAAAATCCATTCTGAAAGAAAAAATTGACATTTTGGTAGCAAAGACAATTTTTTTTCATTGAATTTTAGCACCCCCAGCCCCCATTTCATTCTTATGGAACTTTAAATGGCATCTCCTAGGAAGTAGATACTTCTATTCTAGTGATGGGCAAATTTATGCAGTAGCAAGGCATAGATACATATCGTTTAGCCATGAATTAATATTGTATCAATATCATGTGCATGCATCATACTGACACTGTATTATATTGTACTGACATCATCGATATTGTGATTCAAGTAATAAAATTTTCTGTATTATGAAAATCAATACATTGTCAGTGTATCACACTATACTGCTAATTTTTATTGACTGTCCAGCTAGTTTGTATCTTATGATATGATGAGCTTTTGGCTATGCAGAGTACAAAATATGTTTATCTGCTTTAAAGCGAATTAAAACCTGCTTAAGGAATCATATGTAACAAAACACTTTAAATAATCTAATGATGATTTCACTAGATGACCAGATCCCACACTTTGACTATGAAAAAACTACAGAAAACTGGTATCAAAGAGGAAGAGAAGAATTAGCATATAAAATGTTAATTTTACTTTAATTTGATTTTTAATAAATGCAGATGCTGCAGTCTAAAAGAGCTCACATTGAGAGAGCATTAGTAAGAGTCTAGTGAGAATGTCTTGGCATGTAGTGGTGTAATGGGCACAAGTGTCATTTAAATGTATCATCATGTAATATGTTTCATCAGACCGGTATGTGAATTTGCTGACACCGTGATACACCTCCATTGATGCATGGGATAGAATAGTACCCACTCCAAGAGTCGAGACATGTAACCGAATACTCAACTATTTATATCTTGCTAACCATTACCTACGTTTTCTATTGCTCTTTGGGAATAAAAAATTAATTACAAGGCTTAAAATTTACTGAGACGTTGCAATGTATAAGAAAAGTAATGTGATGGGAAAGGGGGGGGGGGGGGCATAAATTCGAAATAAAGTCGAAGGAATAACTTTTTCAAGCAAGCTAGAACTTAAAATGTTTTGAGGTGATGTCTGTGGAAGCGATACCTCATGAGCAAATGATTATATTCAAATGTTTATAGTCAATGATAACACCCATCCTTCTGTTATTTATTTATCTTCAGAATGGTACGGAGATCTTTACCTCTTGATACACAAATAAATTCCTTTTTAAAACTAAGTGAGTCGGCTACCACGAACTTAAACAAAACAAATTCCTAGTCAGATATTTAGTAGAGATATTGTACGTGGTATTTCTATCTGAAGAAAAGATTGCCAGATTAGACAACATTCCGCTTCTTGAACACTTATCACAATTTTTTATGTTTTCAATTTTTAACCACTCTTTCAAAAAAATCCCCAAAAGATTGAATTTTGGGCTATATTATTAAAATATATTTTTAAACTTTTAAAAATTTTCAGATGAACATATTTAAAATAAACAGTAAAATAGATGATACTGTTTAAAATACTTTCTTCTGGGGTGGGAGGAAATCATACTTGGCCTTATCAGTTAACAGCACTTGATTTTATATTATTAGAAGTTTTAATGTATAGACTATATTACTAAATGGACGCTAGCAATGTTTCGTATAGCTGTTGATTGAAAGATTATATCTGTGCAAAATAAAAGTTAATTTGGTACTTCAAAATAGTTTTACATGCTGCAAGTGTCTAATTTTAATATACAATTCAAAGCCAAAAAACTTTGTGCTTGATCTTGTACAGCATTATTTTGATGTGAAAGAAAGTTATAGCATAGCATTATGTAGGAAAAGACATATGCTACCATTAACAAAATTTTTATACTAATATTTGAGTAGCCACAAGAATAATTCGTAATAAAAAGTACTGTACTAACTAGGGCTGTGCTGTGGCGTAGGTATTTCAAAAATTCGACTTTAACTCAGATTCCTCTTGTTTCTAATATCACACTCGAATACTAATATAAATAATAATTTTTTCTTATATCAATAGTATTTTAATTAGTAAACATTTGACGTTTTATTAATTTACCGTCTAAAAATTATTTTTAATAACTATTAAAAAATTAATTATTCCAAAATAAAATTATTTTTAAATTTTATTGAAGAATCGGAGTTGGTATATTTTTACAGACCCCAGCTCTAGTTCCAACACAATGTGCATATTTTATGACATAAGATAAAGATGAATATTTTATTTTATACCAATTTTCTGCTTCTGAAAATGCTAGTATCATTTTTTTCAGGTTCTTTTCATGTGAACTGGTTTAACCTAGCTGTAAAACACCACTAGATTCTAGCTTTTTAAAAATAGTTGATTATATTTTTTTTAATTTTCAAAACACTGTTTGCCAGATACCCTGTTTTTCTAAAATTCAGAATTGTAAAAAAATTCATATTAGTTAGCTCTCATGTTTCTCCCTTCTACAAATTTTTGCAAGTAAGCAGACATGACAAAACCAATGTCGCATTTAAACCTGAATATAAAAGTTTACTTCTGGAAAATACATTAATTTGAATCAACCATGTTAAGAGCAATTCCTATTGAGTGAAAGTATGAATGAAATGTTATTACTTTTTCTATAACCTTTAGAAATAATATATTTATCAAAACAGCTCAAATTGCTACTAATATATAAAAACTAAAATAACTTCCTAGAAAGCAACATACAACATAAAATTAATAGTGTTGACCAGTTTCAAAAGCAAGAAATAACCTTCTTTGTCACGATACATAAGTGCAACCTTCACATGTTAAAGCTAACTCCGCAACTGGATCAGGAACAAGTTACCGATCTAGTTTTTATAAATGAAGACGGTTGTAATTCTTGTGCGTCATGACGAAGAAGGCTGTTTCTTGCATTTGAAATGGGTTGACACTATTAATTTTGTGTTATATATTGCTTTTAGATGTTATTTTAGGCAGGGATTAATGTATTAATAATTTGAAATTTGATGAGAAACACTTTCAGAGCAGAGCTTGTTAAAATATGCAATTATTAGTCTGGTACTAATCAAAATGAATGTTTTCTCCTCGAAATTTTACAGTGCAAAATGGTATGCAATTTAATTTTTAGAGGTAAAATGTAAATTTTTTCAATGTTTTAGTCATATATAATTTTTTTTATATGCACACCATATACTATTCCTTTATTGAGATTTGCGATTAATAACATTTTAAAACTAAACAGTAAAATATGTAATAGTTACATGATCCTATAATGTGATAAATATTAATTAGTTAAATAACGTACAATTTTATAATTACTATTTATCAATAAAATATTACTTATACAAACAATATCTAAAATAATAAAAGCGGATGCCTGTTGGTGGCATAGAAGAAAATCTTAACGACCCCCAGCTACGAAATTCTCTACAGATAGTTTAGGTCAGGTCAAATTGGTTAATCAGCGATTAAAAATATTATCACAGAGTTTCCATCTTAGCACCATAGGAACGATCAGCAAATCTTCCTTTCAAAAAACTTTAAATGGAATTCATATCACAATATGCTCATTTTTAAAAACCCATTTGTCTATGTCTCACAAGCTTTTGGATGCACTTCCTTGACAAAGTTATATTTTGTGGAAAGATTATATTTTTTTATTTATCCATCCGTAAAGTGTAGATTTGCATGATTCTAACTTTTTGCACATATATGAGCAATATGATCACATTCTAATTTTTTTTAATTACTCTATTTCTGAATTTCTAAGTGGATTCTATAAAAGTTGACTTTTGTGGTGTTGTACTACTTCCAAAGCAATCCCAGACGAGAACATAACATGCAGAGCCAAAGTTGTTGTTGTTGAGACCCAGACCATCCGTCCTACCAGTAAGTTGTAACTTAAGGTAACCGTTTGGACGGTCGGGAAGTGCCACCCAAAGGCAAAATGTCACACCACTGACCTTTGATAATCGGAGATACTAGACAACTACAATATATAAAATGCCATTTCTTTTATGACTGAATATCTAATACTTGTCAATTTTATGCCCCTTGGGTATAAAATTTTTTTTAAATAAAATAGATATGTTTTACCGTATTTGTTTAGAATGCAATCTATCTTATTTTTACACTGTTATATTTAGGTCGGTTTCTCTGTTTGGGTCAAATCAAGGTCTTTTATTGGGTCAAATCTTAATTTGAATCTTAATTTTTGACTCACTTCCACCAAGATGATTTTTTTTTTAAATTTTACACATATTCATATTTACGATGACAATACAACATTTCATTAAATTTGTGTTGATTCCTTCCATGGCATCCGTTAACCTACTCAAGAGCATAAAATTCAATTATCAGCACTCTGCTTTTATGGTTTCTACAACTTAAAAAAAAAAATAATAATAAAAAAAAAAAAAAATAGGGCTATATTTCCAAACATATTTGCAGCCGTCATGTAAAACGTGATCAGATGTTTTACCGTTTGATTAGCAATATTTCTTTTTTGTTGTAGGTATTTTTGGATTATTTTAATTTTTTTTGCTTATTTTGCATATTTTTTTTATTGTTTATAGTTTTGAATGAATATGGATGATAGTTCTGTAAAACGTGATAAAATGGAGACTGAAGGATGTTTCTTTCCATTTGTATTAGGAATTTGATTTGTTTCTTTGTTGTGTCTATTTCTGAATTATTTAAATTCTTTTGTAGATATTGTTTAATGTTGATTATAGTTCAAATAAATATGGGTGATAGTTTTGTAAAATGTGGTCGGATGGAGATCTGTAGTCTTTTTTGTTTAATTTGTCCCGTGTTATAAGCATTACATTTGTGAAATATTTACAAAGTATTACAAAATTTTAAAATAATGGATTTATGAAAATTTTGCATGAATTTTGTGCCTTCAAATTTTTTGAAGTCTCAAAAGTTTTCAAAGTATCAAGTTGTGAAATTTTAGACTTTTTAGATTATTTTTTTACAATTTTAAATAGCGTATCATTTAGATTCAAATTTTTTATAAAAATCAAAAACTTTTATGTATCGTATTTTCTATTTTTTATATTTTAAGTCCAAGTATTTGATTCTATATTTATACATTTTTTTCAAAATGGAAATACAAGGAAAAGTGTAAACTTGGCTTGATTTTGTATTTAGAAAAAGAGTGGTGATTATTCTTCAGATCTATATAAAATCTATGCTATTAATAAACAAATTTTCATGAACTAAAAAAAATGATATACTTTTTGTGTGTTGAAGACATAACATCCCGAGTTAGGAGGCCCTGTGATATTCTCGAGAAGTTTCCATCTTAACACCATCCGCACAGTGGATCAAAGTTTTGCATTCAAAATTCAGGGCAATGGCCAGAACATTTTCTAGTTTTAAAATAATTATTAGAGTAAAATAATTATATGGCTTTTATTATAATAACCAATTAACTCTGGTGCTTCTATCGCACATTTGTTCTCTGTCAAAATTTACTTACAAACCTATAAATGTCTTAAATTAGTCTAAAAATGGTTATGAAGTTCCTTTAGGATTAAATTACTGATTCATTTTACAATGTGTCAAGTAGTTTACTTAGAACTTCAACGTTTTTATACCCACCTTAAATGATTTGAGATTAAGGGTTTAAACACTTTATTTCTACAATTCTAATTAAAAAGCCAAAGCTGTCCAGAATTTCTGATAGCATACCCGTTTTTAGCAAAATATATTCAAATAGCAAATGAAAATAAAAATATTTTTATGCATATAAATATTTATTCCCATTCTTTATCAAGTTTTGGTAACAAGATAATTTTAGGAAATGCAAGTGATTTTTTATTACCTAACATAAAACTGTTAATACATAATCTATTACATAACTAGTGGTTAAAGAATTTATAAAATATGCAATAGTTTCTCAACGAACTAAACAGTGATTCTAATTTTCTGTTAAGTAAAAGTAAAAAATTGATTAGGGAAAAAAATAGAAGTGAGATTTTTCTTGAGATATTCAGAATAATTCTGTTAAGTTTAGAAGGTGAGGAAATTATCTGATTTTGCATTACTTCTATCCCTAGAAAGAATTAATCACAGACAAGTAGGGGGGGGGGGTAGCATTTAAAATAATTGGATAGAACCTTCTCATCCCCCCCCCCCCCCATACAAGTGGTGGGATTCGACGGGGGGTATTTAAAAACCATTCAAAGACTTCTGAAAAAGAAAATGCAGAACTACGCTGAAAAGGAATACATTAATTTTACATAATGCTTACTTTAATGTACTTACCTAATTAAGACAGGTCTATTTTCCTTTGAATTAAATATGCAATTAATAGAAATTTAATACAATGTTATATAACTGAAATACATATTTAAAATTTTACAAAGATCGTTAAGCTTACCTGCTCTGCAGTACTTTTAGGCGCCTCGACCATCGCAGTTGTATCGACAGGCGCTTTAGTTTCACTGGTAGAAACAGCGGCAGTTTGATAATCGGGATAAGCCCCAGCAAAGGGCGTTTGTTGTGCCTCACCACTAACAGGAACATTACTACTATATGCATATTGAGCTTGACTAGCCCAGGCAGCCGCCCATTGTTGCTGTAATTCAGGTGTAACTGCATATTGACTATAGCCAGCAGGCCACTGTGCAGCAACTTGAGTAGCAGCGGCGGCAGGCTGCACAAACCCTGATGTCGGACTAGCAGTAGCAGCAGTCCCACCCCACGGCCAAGCTTGATACATATTTAGATCAAATAAAATTTAATGTGAAGTACAGTTCAAATAAATACTTAATGATGATGAATCGAAGGTTACTAATACCATAAACAAGCAAAATCGCTCAAAATAATAGCTTCCTCACATTCGGCCATTTTCTTCTTCAAACATACGTATCGATAATGAATAAAGTGTAGTTGTAATACTTCTACATGATATTCATGTTCATAATCGCAGAGGCAAAATAGTAGTACTAAGTACATTATTTAAAAAATTATATAATAAAACAATTAAATACATTAGGCAGAATTAAAATAAATACTGTATGATTTTAATGTCTAACCAAATTTAAAATAAAGCTTTTTCAACTACTTGACATTTCCTTAGTAACGAGCCTTAGCAACGGTTGCTGGTAGACATAGATCGCCCATTGGTATACACGTCGTGCATTGCGCCATATAAACATTAAGTAATATTTATGTCTTCTATAGATTTTCAGGGTATGGATGATATAGCTAAAGCTCAATATTTAGTTAAGATTGCATCAATAGGAAACAAAGATCCGTATTCGATGCAATGGCGGGTCGTGATTTCAGAAATAGGTGAAGTCAATGAGTCGCCACTTCAGCTCTAGCCAATGAGAGCACGTAAAGACGCCATATCACTTGGAGTAAAATGTCGTAGCAAAATTAATTTTATCATTTTTTTTAAATTTATAATATGAAATAAATACTCAAACTCAAATAACATTAATTTTACTTGAACACAACTTAAATATGCAGTACTGGTTTTTTTTTTTTTGGAAGGGTACATACATAATAAAACTGCATTTCCCTTTCTGAAAAATATAAATCATCTAAAAATTTCCTTTCGCTTTTTGAAACCAGTCAATATTATTAGTTCTAATATTAATTTTAATGAATTTTGTTCGATACGCGAATTTACAGAAATATGTTCGGAAAATTTTCTATACAAGCAATCGTTCTAAAATTTTTATTACACACAAATAAACATCGCGTAATTTCTTTCTAAATGCATATAAATAAAGTTATTTTCGATTATGTTATCTCTAATAATTGAAAATCAAAACGCTAACATTAAGAGTTTTATGTCTTTTTAGGGGGTGGGGATGTACGACTAACTAATAAACAATTTAAGTAATGCTTTTATAGTGAAGAACTTACACTATTGCAAAACACTTGATTTTATTAGTTTTTTTAGATCAAAAAAAGAATCCATATCAAATCGAAATTCAATATAAACATATAAAAATACAGAAACTAATCGTTTAACACACACACTATGATATACTTTCAGAATAAGGAAATGAATGTATTATAGTATATTGATTCATGATAAAAATATACGAGCAAGCAAAAATTATATCATTACATTTATTTTTAACTTACTATAATTTTTAACTTACATCTTCATCAGACTATAACTTCTTATTTTCAATCTTGAGATATACATCAGACATTTCACACCAGCAAATCAACCAAAACAAAGTAGAAATTTAAAATAATCCTACTTTATATCAGTTAATCAACTAGTCACAAGAAAGTCTAGATGCACATTTAATTATGTCATTGTTCAAATGTTTTGAGAAATCTAGAGTTGCAATAGCACAATCGTTCGGCTCGGTATATTGAAATTTGCTCGACAAAACTCACAAAATGAATAAGCCGATGATTTTAGATAGTAGAAATAATAAGTTAGCCTTAATAAAGACTGTTTTGTTTTAAATCAATCCAAAGTTTAGGTAAAAAGATACGTAAGAAACGATAGATCAACAACGACCACGTTACATTGGATTTGAATCGATACAGGACTTGGGGTCCTAGTGGAGGCTTGTTCCTATACAAGCTCCGGAAGTGAATGCGCAGAATGCTGAGAAATTTTATAACAACCGATAGCGATGGGAACGATGCCTGCTAAGTTGATACATCCTGCTACATATGGCATACTATTGAGAATGGCCGATTCATTGTGGAAAAATTTTACCTCATCACTAATGCTGTGCACTAAGTCTGCAGACTCACCACTTGTGAATAGAGTTGCATCCATGCAATAAATATAAAATTAAGATCATATCACTGAAGACAGCAACAGATCCCTCAACATACAAGCCTCAGCATCTTCTCATAAGTCACTCAATTTCTAATATTGTGGTTTCATTTACCAATGACTCTGATCAATTAGAATAAGAAATAATCGATCTAAAAGAGAAACTTAGGCAATTTTATTTGTATCTATTTGACATAAATAATGAATCATAGCAACGCATTAAACAATTTAAATTGATTGAATTTTGAATTATAGCATTTATTTACATTGCTCAAATCTAGTACTGATTTAATAATTTTAAATGACCCCCCCCCCCCCATAGAGATATAAAGGGAAGAATGTAATAATAGTGAGATGAATATTAAAATGAATTTGTGATTATGACAGAATATAATAATAGTGTGATGAATATGAAAATGCATATTAGTAATTATGAAACTTACTTAAAAGTTATTAAGAAATGCAATATTATTAGTAATATACTTAGATATTGTTTATGTGATTATACATTCATTTGTTCGTATAAGACTGTGCAAGAATTATAATTGATAAATATTCACTTCTCATGCTTATAAATAAAAATAGATATCTATATATATAATAAATGTTATTTTGGATCCACACCTGCCTCTTATTTCGACTCTAAGCCTTTTGAAATTAACTAATAATAATATGTTTATGTTGCAGATTCCTTGGAGTGTAAGTCTTATTTTAAAATGCTAACCACTTATGATCTTATAAATTAAGTAATAGACCAAAATTAATTTTATCTTAATGAAATATGCATCTTTAATTAACGTACAGATTTATGTGGTCTATATACTTCTTTTTTTTGTATCAGGTGTGAATACGGCCTTTACATCCTGATAAAATCAAATCTTGTTTTGATGGTCTGTAATGAAAATAGCTTTTAAAATGTCCGGAATAGTTTCGTAATATCCTGTTGAGATTTTACGTCCCATCATTTTACCATCACCTAGATCAAATCCAATAAAATTGTTCTGAGCAGTGATATTCATCCATGTAAGCGGATATAAAAACTCCGTGATTCCAATTTCCCAGTTGCCCTTTAGCTCTATAGGGGTGGGTAATCTCGTAATAAAATGCGAAATTTTATTCTCAGGAAAGTATCTCATCGAGCTATCACTAGGAAGTGTCACGTAGAAACTCATCTTACCAACTGATTTCAGAAACAGGCATTCCTTTCTTTTATAAGGCCGATAAATCAGAGGCAGGTACCCACTGGTTAAACTTGTGGTGATACCCTCGATATTTTACAAAGTATTCCATATTATTCTTCTTGAAGCACTTCTTTAACACCTTTTCAATTGGGAATTCCTCTTTCATTCTCGCCTTTTGAAGTTCTTGCAGGTAGAAAGCACCCTGTATGGCCTCTCCTAGTAAATCTTGGGTCCTGTATACAGCAGGCTCCCGTTTCACACATTCTGCCACTTTAAATAATTATTCCGACCAATTTGTTTCATACCCCTTCTCAAAAGTCATTTTGATTTTGGACACCCGCACGGTATCTCCCACATTTAAAATAATTTGGATACACCTTTAGGCGAGTTCCCATAGAGTGTAAACCACACTTCTCGCTCATTCTCTGAATTCGCATTCACAGGGGCTTTTTTAATACTGGAATAATAGGTATGATTATAGCTATCAATCAATGAGTCCAATATGTTCAAATAGCGATAGGTATTTCGGTTGGTAAAGTATTTCCACATTTTTGTCGTTCTGTTAAATCTCTCAACAATAGATGCTTTTTTTGGCGTTAAACGTCGTAAAAAACTTGACATTATTCTCTTTGAGAAATTTTTGAAATTTCTAATTCTTAAATTCTGTGCCTTGATCCGTTTGTAGGGATTTTGGAATGCGCTCGTTAGATATATGTTGAAAGGCATTCACGATATCTACTCCTCTCTTCTGCTTCATCATGCCCATGCATACTTGGATAGAATGTCAATGCATGTTAAGATGTAGGGAAATCCATCATTCTGTCGACTGAGTGCTGGCATATCAGCTAAATCGGCTTTCCATTGTTGATCCATGGAATATACTATAACACGACTGGTTTTAAATTTCCGCTGAACGGGCTTGTGTAATGTATAGGCATCTACACCTTGTAACCAATTCTGAATATCCCTCTTGGGCACGTTATATGCTATCTACTCCACCGAAACTTTCAGGATGTTGCGGATCTTGAGAAGCTGCATCCATCATTTCAATATGGAAATATTCACAGATTCGTTTAAATGCAGGATAAAATATATTGGTATATTTAAATCGATTAAAACTTCCGTTGTAATGTATACTATTGAAACGACAATCAGATAGACACACGTCACGATAACCTCCTCTTTCGAAGATATCACTCTAAATAACCTATTCTTTCTTCTTGTCCTTATATATAGATTTAGAAATAACTTCAAATCTCAAAATGCGCTCTCTGAAACGCTGACCATCCATTTCCCAGAATTCCCTGCGATCTTCGTCTTTTGATATCTCTATAATACACACTTCCTAAAATCTAACTTGTTTCATTATGACTGATCACTTTAAATTTAATTAAAGTCGTTAAATTAAAGTCACAGTTAAGTATTCACAGTTAACTTAAAAAACAATATCCTCGTGTAAGAACACTAACCGTCTTTATTTAAGTTTTCATAACTACGATATATAGCGGAGGGATATTCAGTATTAGAAATAACCTTGTTGCACCTTTGGCGGAGGGATATTCGATATTAGAAATGACCTTGTCACATCCTTGGCGGAGGGATATTAAAAGCCTGGGTAGTCCCCACTCCATCATGCTGATGTTGGAATTCTAATATTTTTAAGTTTCCACCACGATGTGGCACTGGGGTTGCGGTATGCGTATACCGCATTTTCTGAGCCTCTAGCGTATCTTCTGAGCCTCTGGCCCAGAAATCCAGGTGTTGCCATTCCCAAAAAGTTTTTATTCCACATATTCCGCTTCTGAAGTTGCCACCTCCTAAAAAGTTTCTATTCCCCAGCGTTACCATAGCAACCCGATGTTAAACAAAAAAATTCTAAGTTCCCTCTACTATATTTAAAATAAGACCCAAGTATCGCATTGAATATTTCAAGCTTGGGTAGTTCTCCTTTCCGCCACTAGGGGACGCTAATGGTCCGTAGAATACAGGTGTTGCCATCCCCAAAAAGTTTCTATTCCACATATTCCGTCTCTGAAGTTGCCACATTCTGAAAAATTTCTATTCCGCCTCTGCTGGTTCGTCTGAGCCCCTGGCTCAGAACTTCCAGGAGTTGCCACCCTTCAAAAAGTTTCTATTCCGCGTCTGCCATGTTGCCACCGCCTCAAAAGTTTATCTCCCCAAGCGTTACCATAGCAACCCCAATATTAAACAAAAAATTGTAAGTTCCAACCTCAATATTTGAAATTAGAAATTTAATTAACTTAGAAATATTTAATTTCTAAGCTCCAACTTTAAGTTACTGCCGCTAGGAGGCGCTAATGGTTCCATTCCGACTCTGTCACAGAACCCCAGGTGTTGCCACCCTCAAAAAATTTCTATACACACTCACTCATTCATTATTTTCATTTCCCCTTTGACCCCTCGTACAAGACTTCAAAATCGTTGCCACCCGAAAAATAGTTTCTAAGAAATCAAAAACCCCTAAAATTTTTCCATTTCCCCCTTTTACCCCCTTGTTCAGGATTACGGAATCCAAGATGGCAGCTATTCCGCATTCCGTATTATTCCTCCTCTGTTGGTGAACATACAGTTCTTGTCTACTCATATTACCTTTTTTTTCCTGCAGTTTTTTTTGCCAAGTATAGACGCTAAAAAGAAAAATGTTTATGTTTCTTTTTTACTTTCCATGCAATAAGGGAAAATATTGGAATTACGTCGAAAATCGCAACTCGAGTTTTCGACGGATCTGCACGTTTTGGAACCTCTAGAATACGAAGAACTATTTTTAGTGTGACGTCTGTGTGTGTGTTTGTCTATCTGGGTAAATTTTGTATCCACTTTAACTGAAGAATTAATTGTCCGAATTTCATAAAATTTGGCAAGTCACGTATGTGTGACCCTGGTACTGATTTGATTTTGGTACGGTTCAGGATAAAGGAGTCCTCCTTTTCTTGTTCTCGAGATTTTAGTTTTTTCGTATTTTCGCAACGCAACCTTTGAAAATAAGTCCAGTTACCCAATGAAACGAAAATTGCAGTTAAAAGTGTAAATTCAGCGTCAGTTAAAGCAATCATGGCTGTTATTTTGTGCAATTAAACTCAATTTAAAGAATTATTGAAGAAATAAAGAGAACGTGAATATAAGTCTGCAGGGAAAGTTATGTGCTGCCCACATCAGATTTACTTTTTCTGCAATACATGGCAATGTATAAGGAAAGTATTGGAATCGTGTCGAAAATCGCATCTCGAGTTTTTGACGGATCTACACGTTTTGGGACCTCTAGAATACGAAAAAACTATTTTTAGAGAGACGTCTGTGTGTGTGTCTGGGCGAATTTTGTATCCACTCTAACTGAAGAATTAACTGCCCTAATTTCATAAAATTTGGTAGGTAAAATTGAGTAGGTCTTTGTGGATGCCGCTGCTGCTGATTAGATTTTGGTTTGAATCGGAATAAAAAAACCTACTTTTTTTTGCGAATCGGCCAGCAAAAATTGCGTGTATCAACTTTAACTGAAAAACTAATAGACCATATTTCACAAAATTTGGTAGATAAATCACTTGTAGGTTAACCTTGTGCTGATTAGATTTTGGTACGATTCGTAAAAAGAACCTTCCTTTTCTTACGAAATGGTCGGCAAAAATCCTTAAATCTAAAAATAAAAGACTGCCTATGCTCAAATATATCTATTAAATGCTTATGTTATACGTAATTTTTGATGACGAAAAAAATAAGACCAACCCCATTATTCTAGGACTAGTCGTTCTCGAGATATTAGTTTTTTTTCCCCTGCATTTTCGCTACGCCGCCTTTGATAATAAATCTAGTTACCAAATGAAAACGGAAACTGAATTAAAAGTGCCAATTCACTGTCATTTCAAATAACTATGTGTGTTATTTTGTATGATTAAACTCAATTTAATGAATTATTGAAGAAATAAAGAGAGCATGAGTGAATATGAGCCTGCCGAGAAAGTCATCTGCTGCCAGTATCAGATTTTTACTTTCCTTATATACATAATGTATAAGGAAATTATTGTGAGGGGGTCGAAAATTCGAATTCGAGTTTTCGACGGGACAGCACGTTTCAAGCATCCCTGATCACGAATCAAACATTTGTGAAGTGATGCCTGTGTGTGTGCGTGTGAAAGTATGTGTGTGTGTGTGAAAGTATGTGTGTGCGTGTGTGTGTGTGTGTGTGTCAGTGAGTCTGTGGAGCCGATAACTGACGAACGAATGGACCGATTCGAACCAAATTTGGTACAAAAATCACAATCCGTAAACACTGGAAGCCTATTGTTTTTATATGCAATCGAGTGTTCAGAACCCCCTAAAATTTTGAAAAAATCGCCAAAAGATCAAAACCACTAATACAGTTACGTAAATAGACATTTTTTATGTAATTTTTCATTAGAAAACGATTGACATAAATTTTAGAACGCTAACATGAACCATTCTCGAGATATTGCGCATTTTTCAAAAAAATTATCAAAACGTCATATAAAATAAAAAAAACTATTTCCTATTGAGAAACATGTTCACTTTTCATATGTAATACCATGCGATAAATTGGGTGACATCATTCTCGTGGATCTAGCTCGTTCCATTCATGAAAAAAGATACTTTGAGTAATACTTTTGTATTCGAACGCCAATAGTCATTTATCTGTTGTAAGAATAACTTATATCTTCGTCCATAACGCTTGGCGAGATTTTGGCGGCGAATTTGGCGGAATGTCGCCAACTTGGCAAATTTTTGAAATGTTGCCAAATTAACGAAAATTTCGCCAAATGGATAAAAATGACGCTAAATCAATGAAAATGACGACTCATTGTCGAAAATTCAATATCTTGGAAGGAATATTAGTATCTACTATAAGAAAAACCTAATTTTTACTGTAAAAGTAGTAATTTCATTACATTATATAAGGAAAGTCATGTGTTGCCCACATCAGATTTCTTTAATCGGTAAGATAAACATACTTTATTTAACATTCATTTTACAAAAATATTGGTATATATAATTTTACATAAATATATATATAATTTTACATAATATTCATTTTACAATAATATATTAATAAAACTGATTATTTCATCGATTTCTTTAAAAGCTAAATCTTCCTATTCTTAGTATTTATGGTTTGCAAAATCGGTGGCGAAAAAAATTTAATAAAACTAACCGAACTAGAGGTTAAGAACTATTTTTCATAGACTTCAATCCCGCCGTAATAACTTTCCTATACATTATGCTATGTATGTAGGGAAAGTAATTATACTCATTGTTTTCTTCCATTTCAATAATAGTTTTTTTTTAAAGATATATTAAAATTCAATTTTGTAACTATGGAAACCATGTAGTTCGTCAGTGCCATCTATGGGGGGGGGGGGGATCCTATATTTTATTCTTGAGGGAGGGGAAGACATGAAACATTCATAAAGACAGAAAAATCAAATATGGAGGGGGCCCCGTAATAAATGTTTGTAGGGGCCCATAACTTGTATAGGCGATTGGTACGTGCGAATAATTGGAGCATGAAAAACCGAGTCAATAGCTGGTCATAGTTTCTACAGTGTATTCAAACTGTTAGCATTAGGGGCGAGATAGCCCAGTGGTTAAAGCACGGGAATTGCAGGACCCGAGTTCGATTCCCGGCTCCTCCCCAAACTATCACCGTGTTTATGCTGAGTACGAGCACTTTAGATCTGTGGGTCTGAAAGTCCTAGAGGTTGGTGGCAGGGGAAGGAGGATATGGTCCCTGTGAATGTCATTCCTTACTGCGTTCCGATCTAAATTGGGTGGCAATGCCCCGATCGACCAAATAGATATCTCCCCCACCCCCACCCCCCAATTTTTTTTTATAGAAAATTAATTTTTGCCTAAATATTGTACCCTAGAGCAGGGCCGTAGCCAGAGATGAAGTTAAAGAGGGGCTGGAGGGAAATTCAAGGGAGCTCAACAGTCTAAAAGGAGGGGCTCACTACAAACACAATTACTCAATCGAGCATTTATAAGCCAATATAATTACTATTATATATTTCAATCCATATAAATTATTAACAAATAATTGCATACTTATATTTGCAAGCTAAGACGCGATTATTAATATCTATATAGCTAATACATCAATATTAATATAGAATAATTACTGATTTTAATGCAAGCATTAGCGAGTAGTAAAGCTGTTAATAATTCGTAGAAAAATTCTGAGAGTTAATACAAGTTAGTGCTTAATATTAACTCTCAAACTACTTATCAGTTGATTTTGACTCTATAATGTATAACTGTGAACCCCGCAATAATATAAAAGTAGCCTAAATACTAATGTCATAATTTTGAAATATTTTTAAATTAAATATGTAAAAAAGCTGATGTGGGCAGCACATGACTTTCCTTATATAATGCGATGAATTTACTACTTTTACAGTTAAAAAAAATGTTATTCTTATAGTAGATATTTATATTCTTTCCAAGCTATTGAATTTTCTTCAATCAGTCGTCATTGATTTAGTGTCATTTTTATCCATTTGGCGAGATTTTCGTTAACTTGGCAACATTTAAAAATGTCGCCAAGTTCGCGACATTCTGCTAAATTCGTCGCCAAAATTTCGCCAAGCGTTATGGACAGAGAAATAAGTTATTCTTATAGCGGATAAATGACTATTGGCGTTCAAATACAAAAGTATTACTCAAAGTATCTTTTTATGGGATTTCTTGATAAATTTATTTGAAAAATGTGCAATATCTCGAGAACGGTTCTTGCTAGCGTTCTAAAGTTTATGTTAACCGTTTTCTAAGGGAAAATTACATGAGAAATATTTGCGTAGCTTTATTAAAGGTTTTGATTTTTTGATTACTTTTTTCAAAATTTCACTCGAAAATTTAGGGGGATTCTGAACATTCGATTGTGTTTTAAAACAACAGGCTTCCAGTATTCACGGATTGTGATTTTTGTAGCAAATTTCATTCGAATCGCTCCTTTCGTTCGTGAGATATTGTTTCCACAGACTCACTCACACACACACACACATCACTTCAAAAATGTTCGATTCGTGATCAGGGATGATTGAAACATGCTCTCCCGTCGAAAACTCGAATTCGAATTTTCGACCCCGTCACAATACTTTCCTTATGCATTATGTATATAAGGAGAGTAATAAATTGATTATTAGTATTACCACAAATTCAGCTAAATTAAAAAATCTTAAAAATTAAAAACAAAGTAATTTATAAAGACATTTTTTATGCAAAATTTGAATGACATTCTATATGAAATTTCATATTACTACTAAAAATTTAATATTTTTATCGGGGGGGAGGGATGAGTATACCTCTTGGGGGGGGGGGGGGGGCTTAGTCCCCTCTGACTCCTGCCGGGCTACGGCCCTGCCCTAGAGGAGCTTATATGGGAGCCTTATCTGCCCCTTTTCTTGAGGCTCACATCTGCTCCCTCTTTCCTTCGCCCTATCAGTCCCGGGGTTCAAAGGTCGTCTTAAATATCCCTGGTGTGGAATAAAGGTTCACGTGAATGCCATCGATTGTATAAACGCGATTCTGCTGAGAAGGTCTGGTCCCGACGAAAGACAAAAAGTTCCCCATAGAAACCTGGTGTTTGTTTTTGATTACATCGCCCCCCTCCTTGTGATAACTTTTCAAAAGACTCCCAAACCGAATTGGAATGATTTAGTTTTTCCTTTCGAACACGGAAAAATCCATAATGCAGCAACTGTAAAAGATGTATCGCGTCTATTTATTGACAAAGTAAAAGTATTTTTAAACAACCGTAAGCGTGGCCAGGATCTCGAAAAAGAGGGGGGGGGGGGGGGGAGCTACATTACAATAGCAAGCAAGGCTGCCTTTTACTTTTGCAAAAGTAAATTCTATAATTCCCCTATGAAATTGTTATAGTGAAAAGAAGATACTTTGAGCACGAAAGATGGGCTCACAAAACATGTCTCCCCTTCTCCCCACCCGGTAGTATTTACTTGTCTGCGGTCAAAACGGTCCAGCGACTGAATGCGGATAGAGGGAGGGGGGGGGGGGGAGGTAGAATTATAGTGCTGAATTTCGTTTTCTAATATAAACTAATGCAATTTTCCAGCAATGAGGCATTATAACACCCAACTCTCCTCTGCTTGCTTACGTAGTGGCGAAAACCATCATGGAGAGGGATGGAGCGATAGCTCTCGGGCGCCTGTTGAGCAAAACATATTTTTGACTTGGGGACCAAAGACTATGTATTGTTGTACTCAAATGCATCAGAAGACTATGGACGCCCAAATGTATCCATTGAATGCTTGTTTTTCACGTAATTTTTGACAATAAAATGAATAAGACCAACCTTTTCACTTTCCTTATATATATAATATATAAAAGTATTGGATAGTATTGTGACAGGGGGGGGGGGGTATATATAGTATTACTCAAAGTATCTTTTCACATGAATGGAATGAGCTAGATCCACGAGAATGATGTCACCCAATGTATCGCATGATATTAAATATGAAAAGTGAATATGTTTTCAACAGTTAATATTTTTTTTTAATTTATGACATTTTTTGATAAATTTATTTGAAAAATGTGCAATATCTCGAGAACGGTTCATGCTAGCGTTCTAAAGTTTATCTCAATCGGTTTCTAAGGAAAAATTACATAAGAAATGTCTACTTGTGAATTCGCCCCTGACTATTGCAATTAACTACGACTTCCCAAACAACCGATATCGTTATCAGGGTTCTGGCCGTATGCGAGTAGCCAAATTCTCGTATCAAACGGATGTATTTATTAAGCTTTGGAACAAAGACTCTTATCGCAACAGCGGCCATCTTGACTCGCAGTTGAAGAGATAGTTGTACATAGTGAAAAGGGGTCATTTTCTCGTTATCTCGAGAAAATCAAAATTCAAAACATTCTAGAATACTTTCCTGAATGATTGGTACAATTCTTTTAAAGCAGAAGCACTATTTTACAGCTAAATTGCTTATCGAATATCAGCCGTGTAATTTATGCGCGCCATTAGGCATTGAAATGAAATAGCACGGACAGACGATAATTGACTGGGCTGGTTGGAATCAAAATGGCGGTTGCGTCAATCTGTATATTTAGGAGCTTTATTTGGAACAGTTCGTGTAATCGTGTTCTACACAGATAATGTGTCGTCATACTCCTTCCTGCTTCCACTTTTTTCCTCCTCTGAACAGCTGTTGTTTCATCGCTTTCACCTGTTTACTTAAGGTTTCCTGTAGATCGATTTACAGGTATTATCTGTCAATTTTCCCCAAAGAATGCCATGACCTAGACGCACGAAAATAATGGGAATCGAAAACAAACTTACTTTTATCTTCCTTGTTTTAGCAATGCATAATGGAAAGTGCTGTGATGGGTAAAAATTTCGATTTTCTGATTTTGATGGATGTACATTTTAGCATACGATGGCCGCCATTTAGGGTATAGGGTTCATTTCAGCTGCAGAAAGGATCATCGTCCCAGTAGCTCAGTGGATAGTGTGCCATTTGGCCAGCCGAATATCCATTGATCGCATACTCGTTAGGGGGGGGGGGCGGATTTCTTTTTTGGGTGTGGGAGGAAACATAAAAATTGAGAAGGTGAGAGGGATCACATTTTTTTTTGGGGGGGGGGGGGGGGGTGATCCATATCTGTAGGGGGGGGGGGACACAATTTGTATAGGTCGTCCCGCCTCGCAGGTTAGATGCAGACGATCACTGAGATCTTGAAAGGACTCGGCACCGATTTTCTCAGGAATAAACGATTTTTGGAAGTCATTTTCAATTCACGAATGGTTCAACCACCTAAGAAAGACCTTTGGACCGTTTGGGAGAAAATATACGGTATCTATTATATAGGATATCTACGGGAAAAGGTTGACTCCCCAACAGAAGAAAGGCCAGCAGGCACCCAGACCCGCAGACCCCGATACTCACTGGGGGCTCCACCGGGGACACAGACCCACACTCCGCCCGCAGCCATTGTTCCTCTTCGATCTGAAATCTGAAGGAAGTAGTTGTAGGGTTCATTTCTGCCTCATAATAAAGGTTATCATCCAGCAGTACGGATATAGCGTCATCTAACCGGTTGATAATGCACGTTTTACGAATAAATAAATAAAAAAGGCAAAGAGTATATTTAGCGCATCTTTCATTAAATTGTTTTCCATGTGGGGTGCGTTCTTAAACTTGGAAATTAAATTCTCTAATCAAGCTCCCAGAATCCGTCTAAAGGGGCCGTTCTAAAGTTAGGATTCCACTACCAGCATCGTGGACCGGTTTCGATATTTTTATTACTCTTTATCAGCACAGAACAACCGATACCCGTAACGGCAGCAAAGAAACTTACAGCTTTGTGAACCGCCATGGAGACCTCAAAATTCAATAGAACCAATTTCATAAAGATCAAGTCTGGACTACAATGGCCAAGTTCATACTCACAGAACCCGCCTAAAGCGGACGTTCTCATATATCCGCGCTGAAGAGCGCAAAATGCTGGTATCTGCAATGGGACGGTGATCTTAGCTTTGGAACCGCCCCTTGTCGTTGGTTTCTGAAAGTGTGAACATAGCCATTGCAGTCTGAGCGCAATCTTTTTGAAATTAAATGCTGGCTGCGTGGTAAGACTGATTTTGCAGGTTTCCACAGAGGTTAGAGCGAAATTGCACCTCATCGCGTGTATTTTTGCTCCTACTGCAGAGGCATTGCATATTCCGTACTGAAGAGCACGATACCGGTCCACAGATTCTGTTATCTGTTATGAGAGCGCGCTTTCAAATTCCAAAGTTTTCTAGAACAATTTTCGTTAACTTCCAGAGTGAGATATTTTGTAAAATCAAATTCAAAAATGGGTATTATATATGCCAAGAAAAATGAGTCAATTTGAACATAAAACTATAATCAAATTTTGTTTATAATTGAATCTTTTGTTCGAAAGAACAAAAGCAAAATAAAATAGAAAAAAAAAATGGTTGTGAAACAGCAAGTTGCAACCTTAAAAAATAAAAAGAAATTGCTTAATACTTATTGCAAATAATCGCATTTCCTAACCAGTTTTTCAAATAACAACGTAAACAAAAGGATAAAAAATAAACTGGAACGTCTGATGGCTTCTTTAAAAAAAGAAAAAGAAAAATCTGATGTGAGCAAGCAGCACATGACTTTCCCTGCAGACTTAAATTCATATTTTCTTTATTTCTTTAATAAATCATTAGATTCAGTTTAATTGCACCAAATAACACTAAATTTGCATTTTTAATTAAATTTTTGTTTTTATTTGGTTATTGGACATTTTTCCGATATAGCGGCGTAACAAAAATGTAAGAAATCTCAAATATCTTGAGAACTGTTAGTTCTAAAGTATAATGGAGTGTGTTATATTCCTTTCCTCGTCAAAGATTGTGTATAAAACAAGAATTTAATTGATACATTTCACACACGTAGCCTTTTTTTTCCAATTTTGTGGATTTTTGTGGGCCATTTCGTAAAAAAAGGCAGGTTGTTATTTTCCGAATTGTACCAAAATCGAATCAGCACCAGAGTGTCCCACAAGTAACTTATCTACCAAATATTGTGAAATTTGGTCAATTAGTATTTTAGCTAGGATGGATATATGAAATTTTTGCGGGCCATTTCTTAAAAAAAGGTGGGCTCTTCTTTTCCGAATCGTACCAAATTCTGATCAGCACCAGGGTCACATCCAAGTGACTTACCTACCAAATTTTGTGAAACTCGGTCCATTAGTTTTTGAGTTAGAATGGATACATACATTGCATAGACAGACACAGATAGACAGACACACAGATAGACAGACAGACACACACACACAGACGTCACTCTAAAAATAGTTTTTTCGTATTCTAGAGGTCTCGAAACGTGTAGATCCGTCGAAAACTCGAGTTGCGATTTTCGACATGATCCCAATACTTTCCCTATACATTACCATGTATTGCAGAGACAGTGAATCTGATGTGGGCAGCACATGACTTTCCCTGCAGACTTATATTCACGTTCTCTTTATTTTAATTAAATTTATTTCACTTTTAATTCAATTTTCGTTCTTATTTAATAACTGGACTTATTTTCAAAGGTGGCGTAGAGAGAGAAAAAAAAAAAAAACTAAAATATTTTGAGAACGGCTAGCCCTAGTGTAATGCGGTTGGTCTTATTCTTTTGTTCGTTAAAAATTACGTATTACACAAGCATTTAATGGATATATTTGAGCATACATAGTTTTTATTTTAGATTTTTGGCCATTTTGCAAAAAAAAAGCAGGTTAATTTTTTTCCGAATCGTACCAAAATCTAATCAGCACCAGGATATCCCACAAGTGATTTACCTACCAAATTTTATGAAATTCGGTCCATTAGTTTTTTAGTTAGAGTGGATACAAAATCTGCACAGACAGACAGACACATAGATATCACGGTAAAAATAGTTTTTTTCGTGTTCTAGATGTCTCGAAACGTGCAGATATCCGTCGAAAACTGGAGTTGCGATTTTCGGCATGATTCCAATACTTTCCGTATACATTACCATGTATTTGCAGGGAAAGTAAAAGGAGGTGGTTCTAATGCTTTGTTGAATCTACAAAGGGAGCTTTTCCGGATGACAACATGTTGTAGTTGTTGAGTCCCAGACCGTCCGACCTACCAGAAAGGTGTAAGGTAACCGTTTGGACGGCCGGGAAGTGCCACCCAATTTAGATCGGAACCCAGTAGGAGGCATCCACAGGGACCGTATCCTCCTTCCCCTACCACCAACCGAGAGGAAGGATTTACGGACCCACATGTTTAACGTGATCGTACTCCGCATGAACACGGCGGCAGTTGTGGCAGCGTGCAAATTCAGCTCGCAAACCACCGGGCTAACGCGCCGGAAATGTGCCAACAGCACGCGGTGTTCCCAGGTGGTCACCTACCCAAGAACTAACCGCGCCCGATGCTGCGTGACTTCGGTGATCTAACGAGAACCGGTGTTTTCAGCACGGCACGGCCGTTGGATGACAACATGTAAAACTATTTCGAATTAACTCATATTTTGCGCAACTCTAAATAGACAATTATCAATGTTGATAGCATTCGCAATGAGACATACAGTCCATACATCAAAATATTTTAATAATTAATTCACCAATTTGGCACCATTTTCGTAAAAGTAACGTTATTTTTCTTCTCCTTCGACCCAGACCTTCGGAAGTACCCGAAAGTGCATTGTAAGTGCATTGTTACGAAACGCATCCTCTAGAATCGTGGGCGTAAACGCAGGATATAGGAACGAATCCAAGTTTCTGGATAACTTACGCTTAATCACAAGCACAAAGTACACAGGAACAGTATACAATCAAACAGCACTTAAATGCTCCACTTATTTCACAGAATATTGACGAAAGTAATTTCACAAAACAGCCGCTACTATTCTCAAAACATTGACAAACATCACAGTCCAATGTAGCTCATATATTGTCAACTGAACTTCCATTCAGTGATGACCCCCATTTATAGCTTCTCCATGGAAACTTCTGGAAATCTATATCTCAAAGAATAGTCGTTCTATCGATAACTCTCTGGAACATTTCGGAAGTCGCCAAATTGGCGATAAATCGCCAAATCTGGAAACCCTTACTCTAACTGGGAAATCCTGGGTTCACGTCATGGACTGTGTTTTCTTCGCCTGGTCTTCGAGACAGACGAAAGAGGAGGCGCCAAAGGAAATATTGTGCGTTCGAAACATTATCTATTTGGACAGCAGGATAAGTGCTACCCAATTTAGACCAGAACCCAATGGGGGCTTCATCCACAAGAACCATATCCTTCCCCTACCACCGACTTCTCGGAAGGATTTACGAACCCATATATTTAGCGTGTCCGTACGGGGCCGACGGGATTTCTTCTTGTTATCGGGCCTAGATGCAGGATTCGTGACGTCACAACTTACATCCCATCCACGGCGTTTACACTTTGCTCCAGTTCTTAATCAGCGTCGATTATGGAGTCGATATTTTTGAGTAATAGAAGTTGGTTGAAGTAAAAATGATTTAATTGAATAAAAATAACGAAAACAAATTATATATATATAAAGAAGGAATATAAATAAGATTGTAAAGTAAAAAAATACTGAATATTTCCGTAGTTACGAGTTTTTTTTTCTTCTTTTCTTCTAAAAGATTCAATGCCAGATTTTAAGCTTTTGAATTTTATTTTTTTATAAAATTCATTTACTTGAGAAATCTGGCTTTTGTTCTTAAATAACCTAATGCACAGAAACACATTATGACCTCTTATATATATATATAATAATGCTTTTGGGCAGAGTTAATTAAATTTCTAATTACATAGTTCTCCTAAAACATTTTTGTAATAAGGTCTTTCAATTAATAATTGTTTAATACTATTAATTAATATAATATTAATACTTATTTAATAGTAATATACATACATACTTAATAATATATATATATATATATATATATATACTTAATAATAATACATACTTAATAATATATATATACTTAATAAGAATATGCATACTTAATAATATGCATACATAATAATAATATGCATACATACTTAATAATAATATACATACATAATAATACAGACATTAGATTTATATTTTAAGCGTCAATAAGTGATCGCGCCCATTATGAACGACTATTTCGGAAGTTATATTTATAATTGACAGCAGGGTTGTGATATAAAAATATTTATTTTTTGTTATTGTGCACTTTCAGATTAAATTGAAATCCCTGTTTTGGTAAAATGAAATGTAGAGATTAGCGTGAATGACAGGAAAAGACAGTAGTCTCAAATAGTAATAATTTAAAAAAAAACTAAAAAATCGCTTTCGGGTGATACGCTTTTTTACAACAGAAATAATTTAATAAATTTGAAAAAATCGGTTAAATATCAAATATAATACTGTATTACAATGACAAACTATTTTACAAAACTTATTTTAATAGCTTAAATCTTACCTGTTTTTTTTTTTTCAACGAAAATTATTTTAGACGTTACTTATTGACAGACGATTTTCACTTGTGATGTGAAGTTTTGAAAATTCTACTTTTAACACTTTAAGGTTGCTGAGTGTTGTCATCTGCATTTTAATGAAACAATAATAAGCTAAATAATCCACGAAAAGTTTTCGGAGCCAATATGAATGTCAGTTTTTCCAAAAAAAATTATGAAATTCAGATTTTTTTTTCTAATTACAAAAAATGCATGTGAAAAAAAAAAGAAAAAAAAACCAATGATTTGTGTATTTCACATTTTTATATTTAATACACATGTGCATGAAATAAATAAAACCATTGGTTTCCAGTCTCTTTGGAGGTCAGATGATTGAAAGAATAAAGTTACATTATTCATTAATTGATAGTACTGTAGCAAAAACATTCTCAATTTTAATCTTGCCTTTTGCTACGACAATATGACAATTGCCCATAGATCATTTACAAATTGCAGATCAATGATTCCTTTTTGACTCACTAATAAAAAATCAAAACACGTACACAAAAAGAACAAGATAACGTAAAAATTTTATTTACATGAAATTTTCTGCACATTTACTTTTTTAATTACTTACACCAAAAAATTTGAGGTGTATAATCCATGATTTTTTTTTTTTTTTTTTTTTTTTTTTTTTGGGGGGGGGGGGGGGGGGTACCAAAAATTTTAGGGGGTGCAACAACAATCCGCAAAAATGTCTAACTCTACACTTTACATATATAAATCGAACAATTGTGTATATTGACACCAACAAACCTTACTAAGAAAAATTTCATTATGCTAATGCATAAATAAAAAAACATGTACTTGCATTCTACTTATTCCATTAAGGTATGTTTATTTATACCCGATTTCCATCAGCTTCTTACGTAGCAAAAATACTCGTTCAACGGACGAATTTGACGTTGGATTTGAATAAATTACGCTACCTAAAATCTTGATATCCATGTATCTAGTTCTAGATCACTTCTAATCATGTTCTAGATTTTAAAAATACACTTAAAAGAAAACCCCTTTCGGTGATACGTTCGTTAGACCTATACTGCATGTGCATCACTTTAAGTATCTTGAAAAATGTGGACAAATTGATTACATTTTCCCTTAAATATTAGAAATTAACAACACCATGCATTATTATTATTACCTAGATAATAAAAATATTAACGATATAGCTTACCTTATTAGGATACATCTGTATCTTCGTCAATATTTACACGATCATACTTTCAAACACATGCTGTAAGTTGCAAATTGTGGGATGTACTTTATGACGTCACGAGCTACAGCAGTGCCGCAGGCATAGGCCCGATAAGAAGCAGAACTAATCCCGCCGGCCCCGGTCCGTACTCCTGTGCACACGGGGATAGTTTGGGCCACAGATTAATAAATATAGTATTCTGTGGTTTGGGCAGAGCCAGGAATCGAACTAGGAAGCGTCATCTTGCAATTTTAACGATATTTTCGTTAATCCGGGTCGAAATATCGCAAAGTTGTCGATATTTCATTAAATAAGTGGCCACATTAAGCGTCATAAACGGAGAGAAGAACATTTTTCATATATGAATGACTGTTGGTGAATTGTTAGGCGTTAATTCTAGAACGACGGAAGCGGTCATTTTGACCACATATCTACTTTGAGAAACAATTCTTCCAAAACGGCTCATCCTAGACCATTGAAGTTTTATGACTTTTCTTATTTTCTTAAAGTGATTGAAAACACAGAAGAAAATTATTCTAGGTTTTATAATAAGAGAACAAATCAATGATCTTCCTAGAACGACGGCAGCGGTCAAAGTAGGTATGCGGTCAAAATGACCGCTTCCGTCTCGTTCTAGTGTTAAAATACAAAACTACAGGTATTACACAAAATATTTCTCTCGTGAATGGAACGAACTAGATTCACGAGAATGATGTTAACGCATTTATCGCATAATATTGCATATGAAAAGTGAACAAACACATTTCACAATACTTTTTAAAATATTGTGTGGTTTTTTAATGAATTTATTTATTAATGAATTTGTGTTAATCGTTTTCTTATAGAGAATTATATAAGAAATAATTATTTACGTAACATTATTGAGGTTCTGATTTTTTCAAAATGTCTTTCGAAAATTTGGCGGATCGCCTGTACATTCGATTGCGTTTTAAAATCAATAGGATTCCAATATTTACAGACTGTAATTTTTGTACCAAATTTCGTTCGTGAGATATCGTCTCCACAGACTCATAGACACACACACTATCTCAAAAGCGTTCGATTAGAGTTCAGGGATGTTTGATACGTGCTCCGAGGCTCTTCCGTCGAAAGCTCGAATTCAAATTTTCGACCTCGTCACAATACTTTTCCTATACATTATACCAGGGGCGGCATTTCAGCATTCCATTTGGGGGTACGAGATTTGTATGTATGAAAATCCACAATATGGAATAAATAAAATGTTTGTTAACGAGGGGGGGGGGGATCACAAAATTGAATTGATATTGAGAAAAATAATTGTTGTTAACATAATTTTTGTACATAATTGTGTTAACATAATTTTTCGAAATACAAATATCTATACTTATTTACCTTTTATTGAAGTTTTAAACGCCGGTTCTTACAGTCTGGAAGAAGAGCAAATTTTGTTACAATATCATCATAATCCAGTGGCATATCTTGTTCTATAGCTAAAACAGCTAAAGATGAAAGTTTTTCTTGTCCCATTGTACTGCGGAAATTATTTTTCAGCCTCCTAAGACACTAAAAAGACCTTTCACAACTGGCTAAGCTGATTGGCACAGTCAAAAACAATTTAACTAACAATGTTATGACAGGAAACACATTTTTTTAAATTCCGCTATTTAAAATAATCCAGGCGACTTTTAAAATTGGGATGGGCTATGTTTCCATTTTTCACCATTGAATAAAACAGTCGCAATTCACACAGTAATTCCTCTTTCTGGAAGTCATATACTTTGCATATGGTTGAAACATTTTCTTTTCATTTTTCGACATCTGATCCGGATAATACTGAACTAAGGGCAAACAAAACAGATATATTGTTCTCATTAAATCTTGTCTCAATTTCATTCGATACTGAATCTATAATTTCATATTGAATATTGATTGTGATATGATTTAACATCATCATGGGGATTTTTTTCAGCGCTTCCGAATTCGTTTGGAATTTTTTTACGCCTTTTCAGTTTTGGTCCAGAATAAGAATTTTGTTTGCAAAGTTCTGTCACAAAACTCCACACTTGATTGAAATATGCATCAGTACGAAAAGAAGTAACAGTTTCAATACTAGCTTTAGCCAAAGCTTGCACAGCTTGAAAATTAAGATCAGATGACTGAAGATGCTTTGAGAGAGTATTGCATTGATCAAAAACACTGTTCAATACAAACAAAGTAAACAAAAATTCGATGTCATGCATGTTAAAAGGGTTTCGGCTCTTCCACCATTGAGAGAATCGTTTTCAGATAATTATTCAGTGTTAAAATCACCACTTCAAAATTATCAAGTCGTGCTTTTATGGCTTTAACTCTGGAAGACCACCTCGTATCACTAATTCGTATCGTATCACTAATCAGTGATTGTACAGCTGAAAAGTCTCAAAAAGTATTTGTTGATGAGCGAATCTTTTGAAAATAGCATGTCTTTTATAGGATGTTTCTATGAAAGAATATAATGCATTGAGCTGGTGAAATACATTTCTAGCGGAAGGAATGGATGAGCATGCACTAACTACACATAAATTTAATTGGACACTTGAAATTTTCAAGTGAAAAGAATAACATCACCCCAATCTTTTCAAGTTGAAAAGGATTCGTTCCAGCCGGAAGTGGGAACTTCACTGTGAAGGTTGGCGCTTTTGAAGCTCTATAGCGTGATAAAACTGACCAATGGACAGTCGATAAGAAAAGGGAGAAGTCGATAGATGACGAGGAAAAATTTTGGGACGCGACCGCGCCTCCTATTTGCCGCCCCTGCATTATACTATGTGTATAGGGAAGGTTATTATAATATAAATTCGGCAGTGATAGGGGAAAAAATTATGAAATTAGTGAAATATCAGACCCCCCCCCCCCCCCCTGAAATTTGTGGAATTGAAATAAATATTGTTCCAGCCATGAGCAACCTCAAGTCATGAGCCTATCCCAGGAAGCCCATGTAGAATTACTTTCCCTACAATATACGGTGATGTATAGTGAAAGTATATTGGAATCGTGACGAAAATCGCAACTCGAGTTTTCGACGGATTTACACGTTTCAGGACCTCTAGAACACGAAAACACTATTTTTAGCTTGACATCTGTGTGTGTGTCTGTGCAATGTATGTATCCACTCTAACTCAAAAATTAATGGACCGAATTTCATAAAATTTGGTAGGTAAGTCACTGGTGTGTGACCCTGGTACTGATTAGTTTTTGGTACGATTTGGGAAAAAACAACCCGCTTTTTTTGCGAAATGACCTGCAAAAGTTGCCTGTATCCATTCTAATTGAAAAACTAATAGACCAAATTTCACAAAATTTGGTAGATAAGTCACTTGTGAGTTACCCTGGTGATTAGATTTTGGTACGATTTGGAAAAAAGTAACCTGCTTTTTTTTTCGAAATGGTCCCCAAAATCTAAAATAAAATACTACGTATGCTCAAATATAGCCATTAAATGTATGTTTTATATATAATTTTCAACAATGAAAGAATAAGACCAACCCCATTACACTAGGGCTAGTCGTTCTCGAGATATTTTAGTTTCTTCGCATTTACGCTGCGTCACCGTTAAAAAAACATCCAGTTAACAACTGAGAACGAAAATTGAATTCAAAATGCCAATTCAGTGTCATTTTAAATAATTGTGGGCGTTATTTTGTGCAATTAAACCGTTGTGCAAGCCGTTCTCGAGATATTTTAGTTTTTTCGCATTTTTGCTATGCTGGTTTTGAGTCTATTGTTACATTGTTATGTCGAACCAAATGTAACATTGAAAAGATCACCATTTATGGAGAGGGTCCCTGTGTGTTTCCTGCAATTTATTCAAGTCTCTCTAGCCAGTCACCTGCAGTGGAAATAGATCAGCTCCACATTCAGGGGACTCATAGTAGATGAATCATTAGCAAATAAGCAAATTATTGTATAAGGATAACAGACAAAGTATTTTGAGCAAATGAGCTAAGTCTTAAATTTAAGTTGATAATTTTAATTACATTTCGGAGGGGGAATGTAGTGTTTAATGATGTATAGATGTGAGAGTTAACATTGTATAATGGGAGATAATATTGTTTTTAATGAAATTAGATGTGAAAGTTAATACTCTTTTAAGGAAATTATATATGTGATGATATTGAGTATTTTATTTCAAGTTAGAATGCTAATTGGTTCCTTTTTATTATTTTAATCATCGTAAATAAATTTATTATTTTTACATTTAACTTGGTGTCCTGTCCTCATTGTCCTCCCCTTTAGAGTAACCGATTTGCTATGTTGTACTATACGATACGCCATACGGCCAGTGTCGAGATTAAGTAACCATTGGGGGAAATGAAGATTAGCAATGACTTATGCGTCCTGACCGAACGTGTGGCAAAGATCCAAGCAACATCTATTATTTATGCGTGTTATTTAGTGCAATTAAACTCAATTTAATGAATTATTAATGAAATAAAGAGACAATGAATGCGAATCTGCAGTGAAAGTCATGTGCTGCTCACATCAGATTTTTAAGTTTCATAAAATGAAATACCATTACGTGATAGTGGGAGAATCCGCCGATAGGGGATGTTTTAACGCTAGGAATCGCGCTCCGAATGCAGCGATAAACGTTTTAAAAGCGAATGCTATTTAGAGAACAGAAACGTCGTCGTTCTTGAAATTTCATTTTGGATTTAAAATGGAATTAAAAACAAAATAAATATGCTCACTATTATCAAACGAGTGAATGATTTACAAGTAATTTTCACCAGAAATGACTGGGCGCCATCGTTTAAGATGTATCAGGAGCCGCCCTCGAACTATCGAACATTTCAGTTGTTCCAAGGGGACCGAAATCTCACGAATGAATCGGGCCATTTCTATAATAGTCGGTATGTTTATTACGTTCCCTATATACGTAGTATCATGTATAGGGAAAGTATTGTAACTGGGTCGAAAATTCAAATTTTCGACAGAAAAGCACGTTTTGAGCATCTCTGAACTCGGATCAATCGTTTTTGAGGTAACGTCTGTACAAATATGTGTATGCGTGTGTCCGTAGAGACGATATCTCACGAACGAATGGACTGTTTCGAACGAAATTTGGTACAAAAATTATTATCGGTGAATACTGGAAAACTACTGAATTTAAACGCAATCAAATGTTCGGAAGATCTCCAAATTTTCGAATGAAATTTTTAAAAAATCACTTGCTCTCCCTTGGACGTCCAAGGTCACAAACAGTGTTTCTTTCAGGCATACTTCCGGGCCCCCACCCCCGGAGACATTTTATATTAACCTAGTTTCTATTTATGTGATAAATTTATATAGGGAAGATAGAAAACTTTTTCCCTCAAAATTTCAGTCGCCCCCTCCCCCCGGCTAAAAAGTCCTGAAAGAAACACTGGACAAAGTTGGGCATTAAGCTAGTCGATGTTGTACATCTTTTCGTAAAGTTTGCCTCCTCCTGGCAAAAGTAATATGGGTGCCCATGCCAACGTAACTATATACGAATTGACATGAATAACTTTGGGTAAGGTTAAAAACAAGGGCGTTGTGTAAACGAACGTAAAAATACAATAGAATTTCCGCTTTCCGTGAGCGATTATAAAAGCTTTTTTTTTCACAGGGGGAAAAAATAAGTGAATTTGTGTTTTCCTGTTGCATAAATCTGTAGAATAGATAGTTTCTATACGTCGCCGTACCTCACGAGAGCTTCTACACTACTGAATGGAAATATACAGGTATATCTATAAAGGTCAGGTCAAATGTCCGGTCACGCGTTTAGTCACTATAGGACCCTGCAATAATGGTTTCTATATACAAACCGAAGCATCAGTCATTGACGTGAGTTGTCATCTGCGTGTGTCATTTCAATGGCGAGAATGGCCGACCATGGATGAGTAATTTAGTTTTAAAATGTGTGGTTTGGTTCAGAGCCATAGTCAGAAACGTAATCTAAGGGGGGAGGCTCAACAGCCTTGAAGGAGGGGCTCCAAACATTTGAGGGGGCGAAGAGAAATGCACTAAAATGTTAAAATTTAATAAATTACTGCATTAAAATATTTTAATAATTAAATATATTATATCACATATTAAATTGACTGTAATTATGTATCAGTTGATGATGTCGTACTCTATATAATTAAATGCTCATAAGTTGGCAATGTATAACGGTGAAACTCGCAATAATACAAAAGTACCCTAAATACTATATTCTTAATTTAATTTTTTAAAACTTCATTGAATATTTTTAAATTAAATATGTTAATAAATGGATGATCAACAATATAACCACAAATTTAGCAACGAAAAAAATCTTAATTCTGTGTTATACAAAAAGAAGTTTACAAAAAATTCTGAAAAGCATTTTTTTTTTTTTGCAGAATTTGGATGACATGTTCTATGAAATTTCATACCACTACAAAAGATTAAATATTTCCATCAGAGGGGGCTGAGTATACCTGTTGGGGTGGGGGGTGGGGATCAAGCGACTTCCTGGCTACGGTGCTGGTGTGGTTGTCAGACATAAATCGTTCAACCTTAAGGGGGTTCGGGTCACAAATTATTATTTTTTTAATTTATGGCAATTTTATAATGAATTTCACCTGAAGTATGAGTCTATGCAAATGTATAAAGGGAAAAATTCTTAAACCATTTAAAATTTCTGCCTAATTTTTTTCACTTTTATGCGCAGAAAGGGGTTTCATTACAATTTAAAACGAGTAAAAATTCATCTGGGATTTGAATCGACCTGCGCGTATAAAGTAAGCGAGCTGTGAAAAGATTTCAAATTAAAAAATCTGATGTAGGCAGCACATGACTTTCTCTGCAGACTCAAATTCATTTTTTCTGTATTTCTGTCAGAACTCATTAAATTGAGTTTAATTGCACAAAATAACACTAAATTTGCATTTTCAATTCAATTTCTGCTTTTATTTGGTAATTGAACATTTTTCTAAAGGCGGCATAACAAAAATGCGAAAAATCTCAAATATTTCGAGAACGGTTAGTCCTAGAGTAATCGAGTTGTTCTTATTCTTTTCCTCGTCAAAAATTACGTATAAATCAAGCATTTAATAGATACATTTGAACATACGTAGTCTTTTTTTTAGATATTGGCGACTTTTGAGGGCTATTTCGTAAAAAAAGCAGGTTGTTCTTTTCCGAATCGTACCAAAATCTACTCAGCACGAGAGTACCCCACAAGTGATTTATCTACCAAATTTTGTGAAATTTGGTCAATTAGTATTTCAGCTAGAGCGGATACATGAAATTTTTACGAGCCATTTCGCAAAAAAAGGCGGGTTCTTTTTTTTCGAATTGTACCAAAAACTAATCAGCACCAGGGTCACACCCAAGGTTCTTATCTACCAAATTTTATGAAATTTGGTTCATTAGTTTTTGAGTTAGAGTGGATACATACATTGCACAGACACACACACAGATGTCATACTAAAAATAGCTTTTTCGTATTCTAGAGGTCCCTAAACATGTAGATCCGTCGAACACTCGAATTGAGATTTTCGACATGATTCCAATACTTTTCCTATACATTACCATGTATTGCAGGGAAAGTAAAAAAAAAAAAATTAACAAATAAATTACGAAATTATAAATATAAATTAACTAGAGTGCGACTCAACTCGACTTGCTGATACCAGAAACCATTTTTAAGTATAATTATAATTAACCATTTTTAAGTATAATTTTTTTTTATGTAATATATGCTTTGCCGAAATTTGGGTATGTTTCCTTTACCCTTTTTTAACACTTTACAACAAAGTTGAAAAGTGTTTATGACTTTGTTCATTCTGTCTGTCTGTCTGTCCGTTAGCACGATAACTGCCGCAAAAATGACTTAATCAAAATGAAATTTTAGTATGTTGTTCAGACGGTCTGTAGGACCCATGAATAATAAATGAATAATATCACCCAATTTGTTTTGGATTGAATCCGGGTTGAAAAATGAAATACATTGAACCCTATGGGACCTAATTTTTCAAACATTTTTAAAGCAAATTTAAAATTCAGAAATTGCTTCGAAAATTTTAGGTAATATTTAAATTATTCCATAAAATATATAAAAAAAATTTCAGCAAAATATATTCAGTAGTTTTTTAAATAAAAATTAAAATAATAATTACATCTCTTATATGAAGCGATCACGTGAGCATTATATGAAGAGATCACGTGACTCACTTCAAAATGAAATATGGCATCCATCTTGTCTCAAAATCGTGATTTTTAAAGTTCTTTTTAATTCATATTGAGTGTTGTATCCGTCCTAAAACCGCGTTATTTTTGCTTAAATTCTGTGCATCTACATACTGAAACAACGCAATTACAATATATTTGAGTTTAAATGATCATCCAAATTTGATTATTTCTACAACGAAGCCTATTTTTCACTTACGTAAAATGTAAACATCAAATTATGTAGAATGAGTTGTACAAGCACTGCTGCATTTCTTTAAAGCAAAATTATTTAGCTCATGGAGTCTGCAATATAGCTGATATGAATGAAATAATATTCATTGATTTTACAGAGAGAAGGACTATTTTTTTCGATGAAGTTTTACGCATAGAGTTTAATTACTTGTAGCTTCATGGTCTTAATTTTTAAATAAAATAAATTATTATAGTATTGTGATGAATGACATGAATGGGAAATTATTTATGAATGAAATGCTGCTTTTATAGAGAGAGCCAGGCGTGTTATTTTTTCTATGACGTCATTTGGAATGAATTTCTGTTTTTTTTCGAGAAAGTTTTCAAATATATATTTTCGAGAAAGTTTTCAAATATGAATAATTTCAAATATAAATTATCGTATTATTAGGATAATTCTAAAATTATTACCAAGGAGTGTATCACATTTTAGAGATGTTTAAACCAGACAATTTATATTTCAATGCCGTCATTTGAATGAAGTTCATTTTTTTCGATGAAGGTTTAAGTTTTCAAATATAATAAATTAATGTAGTATTGTGATAAGTTTTAAAATATTACCGAGGAATGTATTGCATTTTAGAGATATTTAAATAAAATTGAAGCTGGAAAGTGTTTCATAATCAATGCTTTAAGCATGATTGATCTTTCTTATTAAATGACCTTTTAATCTACGATTTTTACTTTCCCTGCAATACATGGTAATCTATAGGGAAAGTATTGGAACGATGTCGAAACTCGCAACTCGAGTTTTCGACGGATCTACACGTTTCGAGACCTCTAGAATCCGAAAAAACTATTTTTTGCGTGACGTCTATGTGTGTGTCTGTGCAATATATGTATCCACTATAACTCAAAAATTTACGGACCGAATTTCATAACATTTGGTAGGTAAGTTACTTGGGTATGGCCCTGGTGCTGATTAGTTTTTGGTACGATTTGTAAAAACAGAACCCGCCTTATTTTGCCAAATTGCCCGTAAAAATGTGATGTATCCACTCTAGCTAAAATACTAATTGACCAAATTTCACAAAATTTGGTAGATAAGTTATTTGTGGGATACTCTGGTGCTGATTAGATTTTGGTATTATTCGGAAAAGAATAACCTGCTTTTTTTACGAAATGGCCCTCAAAAATCTAAAAAAAAAAGCTGCGTATGTTCAAATCAATTAAATGCTTGTTTTATACTTAATTTTTGATGAGGTAAAGAATAACAACTCTATTACTCTAGGACTAACCGTTCTCGAGATATTTGAGATTTCCCGCATTTAGTTATGCCACTTTTAGAAAAATGTCCAATTACTAAATAAAAACAGAAATCGAATTAAAAACGCAAATTTAGTGTTATTTTGTGCAATTAAACTCAATTTAATGAATTATTAAAGAAATAAAGAGAAAAAACGAATTTGAGTCTGCAGGGAAAGTCATGTGCTGCCGACATCAGATTTGTTGTCTTTGATTTAATGCATTTTTAAGTAACTTAAGTCAAAAATTGCTGCAAGAAAAAAATGTGTATTGTTGTTCCAAATGACCACAAATGTAGCATGTTACCCTTCATTTCAAAGAGCTTGAAAAAATATTTCGATTGAGACCAAGTGTGATAAAGTATCCCACACGAGGGTAAATTATCCCATCAAAGAAGAGGGGCTAATGACTTGAAGACAAAAATTGTGTCGCGGCTAATTTTCACTAAGATTGAAACTAAGTTTCGTGCTCATTGAGTAATGACTCCTTTTGTGCATAATTATGTTAAATTATGTTATGTTAATATATATATATATATATATATATATATATATATATATATAAAATTTCGAAGTTTTCACTCGAATTAAAAAAAAAAAAAAATAAATAAAAAAAAAACTATCTAGTTTTAGCTTTTTCATTAACAAAGTCGAATACAAAGTTTAGTGAAAACCCATTAATATGTGTGGCAACTATAGTGTGCACAAAAAATTGACCACAGACAGACATCCCCCCAAAAATAGTTAAAACGTGTTCAGGGGTTCCTAAAGTATTAAAAAATATAAAGAATTAGTAAATAGGCAACAAAATCTCGATTTTGTTTTTTCGTGAAAACAATATACTATAGTATACAACTACTCTGTCTATACTATAGTACGAAAAAGTAAAAAATGAATTTCAATATTTGAGAATTCTAATGCAAAAGAGCCTATTTTTAGAATTTGAATATCGAATTAAACAAATTAGAATACAGAAAAACAATGAAAGTAAAGTAGTGCTACTGCAATTTTTTTTCCAGGGAGGACGCTAAAATGGAATACATTCAAAATTTAGAGATTGTTATCAACCTTGAAATACGTTACAATTTAAAATTTGAATAGATGGTATGATAAGAATGAGTGTGTATAGCACTTATTCTAACCTTCCTGGAAATACCAAATACAATAATCCAAAGTTTTACATTTAGGTATAAGTTTAAATTGTTTTTATTAATATACACGTGGGAAAAAACACAGTCGTGGCTGAATGTTCTAATTCCCAAAAGGGTATTTTTATTTCTTTTCTCTTACATTGGTTTTTAATTAAATTAACAATTTTCCAGGGGAGGGGGGGGGACTTCCTAAATACGCCTATGGCAACTGCTTATTATTGGCGTGGTTGGATTGATGCAGTGTCGCCAAAGCAGCAAGCATTTGCTCTCAAATGTTTTTCTAGTTCAAACATAGAATTTTAAATACATTGTTGTTCTGGTACAAATTAGTGGCTGTTTTATGTACTTCTTACATAATAAAATAAGATGTCTGTCTGTAGGACAAAATCTAAGCATTGTACAATCATGAAATTTGGTACACCTCAGCATAATTATTTTTATAAATTCAATTAAATTTTTAGTTATTTTATATTTTCGTCCAATATGTACACAAATCGACCTAAAATAAGATCACAGAGTTTCTATCTTAACACCATTTGGAAAGATCGAAAAATTCTTTTTCAAACAAACTTTGAATGGAGTCCTTATGATGAATAGGCACATTTTAATGAATTTTTAATATAGTATATGTACTTTTCGTGTGTTTTAAACCTCTCCGATTTTTATATTATGATATACAAAATTTGACATGCCATCTTATGTTCATATTTTAACAGCAGCTCCTACATATATCACAAACTACTCCAGAAAAATCTTGGACCCTACCGCCAAAGCTGTTCTATCAATTAAAGCCATTCCTCACATGCTGGGAAATTTTGCACTTTTTTTACCTGGCAGTTCTACCACTGAAGCCACTCCCCAAGGAGATGTGCCTAGCATAAGCAGGATGGTCAGATCCATTTACTTCCTTTCACATTTTTAAGAGTGGTGTCTCCAAACAGATACCTTACACCTTTGGGTAGGTCAGACGGTCTGTTGAAGAAGAGCGGTGTGTAGAATATACTGTCAATTGTGATTTTCATATTTTTGGGGAGAACATGTGCAATTTAATGCATGTACTTTTCAAATCAATGCAATTTAAAATTGTGTTCGAATGTATTACTTAAGTAGTAGGCACTTACTGAAAAGTAGTGAACGCTTATTTAGAACCCAATTAATTTGTTCTAGTTAATTATAAAATATGTTTTTCTGCAAGTGTTTGTAGAAATCAATGAAAAGAGCAATAATGTATCTACCAGTAATTTAGTAAATACAGATACTAATGTAATAGATTCTAATGCTTTTTATAAAATAAATTTTGCTTACGGCAAACTAATATATTAAGTGTGGTTTACTTATGGAAAAATTACATGCGACTGCATTTTAAAACTGAATTAAAAATTGTTGAAATTTTAACCTTAAATATCTGAAAGTTCAACTTATATCATAATGAAAAAAACATATGTAATTTTTATCCTTTTATGAGCTTTCGTTCATGCTTTTTATATCATAATTTTTTTTTTAAGTGGGCAACAGCTTAGTGAAGCTGATGAATTATATGCATTTGATTGATTTTTGTTAATATATTCTATTTTGATACTGTTTACATCCATAGTGTAGTTCAAACTATTATTTTCGCCCCCTATCACCAAAATTCTAGGAATCACGATTTCTTCTGAAAAACTTTGAATTAGTAGTGATTTCCATGATTAAAACATGAATTATATTTAGTTCTAATTTTTCACAAAAGGCAACTTATAAAATAAGTTTGTTTGTTTGTTCATCTGTCAGCAGCATAGCAGAAATCTAAGCAATTCACAGCTTCAAAATTCATTAGTGATAGTTTTGATTAAGTCTCAAGACATTTCGAAAAGACATTTTAAAATATTCAAATTAGTATTTTATGCTGAAGTGCAATTTTTAGTGATATTAGCTTAAATCAGTTCCTTAGTGATTGAAAATTTTATTAAAAAAGTTTCCATCTTAACACCACTGAAAAGATTGATGAATGTACTTTCCAGGATGAGTACACTTTCCTTAAAAACAATTTCAAGCACTTTTCAAGGACTTTCAAGTACCATGCAATTATTTTTCAAGGAAATCATTTCTTCCATATTATGAAGTTGTATGCATTTCTGGCAGGAAAAAAATGCGTTTGTTGATAATGGTGTTGATAATGGTGAGCAGTGATGCATTAATATTAAATTGAGTTGTACATTTGACATGGCTGTGCATGTAAAAAATGGAGCATGAGAAGGAATTTTGGTCAAAACAGGCTTATTAAAAATTAAGTGGCATTATCTGTATCATTTATGCAGCGGTGGCTTATTTAGGATCCAAACGATGCTGGGTCCTAAAGCTGAGTTCTGAATGTAAAAATTATAAAAATTGATTTTCATGTGACATGCAAACATATTATACCAAAATTAAATTCAAAATGATTTCAGACAACAGTAAAGAATAAATCACACAAACTAATTGCTACTAAATTTTAGTTCACGTTTCTATATACATAATGGTTAGATCTGATAAGATTTTTTGAGATATAAAACAAAGATGATTTGCAAAATGAAATTCAAACACAAATAAATTTAACAAACACATTAAAACTTTTGATTTTGTTAAAACCTACTTCCTTGAACTGCAGCCAGAATGATCATAGCATTCAACACATTTAAACCATGGGCACTGGCAGGGAATGGCACAGTTATATGTAACTATAACCACAGTAACTATGGGCACAGTTTTCAATCTTTTAACAAAGAATCAAAACTGTATTAGATTACAATGGCACCTCCTTTGTTAATTTTCAACCTTTGAACAGCTGAAGGTGGGTCATGTTTGACCTGAAATGTGTTATAAAACTCTTAGAATTTTATAGTCGAACTTTTAATTTGATGAATGTCTATTTAGAAAATTCCTTGCAGAATATTGCCTCTCAATTCTTTTTATAAATAATTGCCTAATAGCGCAAACTATTCTGTATTTAACAAAGCTTTTCATCATATCGAAATATTTTTAAACCAATTTTTATTTCCATAAAATTTTTAAATGTTTTAAACTATTCTTTCGGAAAATTTGTTTTTATGTTTATTTTTGGAACTGATTAGCAATTAATAACTTCACAATGAAGCTTCCGAGTGTGAAGAAATCTGGTCAGGTAGGTTTCACTCAGACTGGGGAATTATATTTTATATGTGGTGACTAATCTAAAGACTGTGCATCGGAAATTGCTTTTGAGCTCCTTACAAAAATATCCAGTGTATTACAAGAACAACTTTTTCAAAGTAATAGTTTGACAAAGCAAGACTTTTTCAACATAAATCATGTATAGTACATTTTTGCTTTATTGTATGAACAGCATATATTTGTTATAATCGAAGTTCTGCTTTCCATTTATTATTTACAGTCTTATATTGATAAACTAAAACATAATTTAATAATTACTATAATTTTATCAGTTTTTTTAGAATTAGATCATTCAACAATGACTACTTATAAATATCTATCTCTATTTATTGAATTTTCTAATTAACACAGTTTTTAGATGAGATTTGGCAGCTATATTAAATAGAAGTTCAACTTATTTTTTTTTTTTTATTTTTTTTACATTTGACTCCGGAATAGTAATAAAATATTTTGTTCAGTCACTTCTGATGAAGTATTCATTGTGGTAGAAAAGCAATATTCTTATAACAGTATATATTACAGAGTTAAGATCATTTTTGGCATATGATTGCTTGAAATGCATTATATATATAGCCAAGGAAATGTAAGCGGTATACTTAAAGATGTAGAGTTTGAGTTAGTATTTTTCAAAAAGCGACATAAAAACAAAATTAATATAGATGTTTTCATGGGCTCAGTTTCACATCATCATGAAGATTTAGGCCTGGGTCTAGAAGAGTTTTTAAAAATTCGGGTTGGGCTAGATTACTGTATCCATGTTTTGACAAATTATAAATGCAAAATATAAGATTTTTTTTTTTTAATTTCAGCTATACGGGGAAAAAAGCAGCTTAATGAATAGCTTTTTACATGACTTTGGACTGTATGCTATTAATGTACTGACGTTATAAATAAATGCCAGGGCAGAATATTGGAAATATTTCAGAAACATGAAGAGAAAAGTTAATATTTTTTTATATTATTCTGTAGGTGACTACAATTTATGTATTTTGTATATATCAACAAGCAATCTACTACTATTCATGAGGCTCGGATAGGAGGTCAGAGATCAGTCCAATAAAAAGGGGCATAAATGGCCACTTCAATTTCAGTCCATCGTACACATTATCAATATATACAGAAAAAAAAAAAAAAAAAAAAATCAATGGACCAGGTCTGCCTGGAAATCACCAAAAATTCTTCTGGTCGTATTTTGCTGTTCATTCACAAAAGATGCACTTAGTTAATGTGGATGAATCTAAACACGAAAAGGAAATGTGCAGAAAGATGAGCAAAACTATGCTTTGGGTTTAAGTTTCGAATTTTTTTTGGACACTTTCAATTGTAGTTCAATTGCTCATTTAGTTAGCACATGCACTGTGCACTTGTGTCTTGGCTGTGACTATGGCAGACAGACAACAATATTAGTAGCATTTCATCCTACTTGACATTGCTTTGAAATGTACTTTTAAGTCACCCTTGACTCGATATATTATTTTCATGTCCATCAATTGCCAGACATATTGTAAGGTCATGTAATTGATATAATGACCAAAAGCATGATAATGCAATTTGCCTTTGTATGTACATTTATATTTCCATTCATTATAGTAGCTACATCAGACACAAGACCACATGAAAAACATCTATTTTAGTTGTTCATGTAACAAATATATTCTGCAGTATGAGAGTTAAAAACCAAACAAAAATTTTAATAGACAAAAAAGAACAATAAGCTTCAGTTTTACAACATTATCTCTTAAGTGTCTTCCTTCTGCCAATGTCCATGGAATTAACACTGAAACAATTTGTCTGTCAAACCATTGTACTATGTAGACAAAATGGGGGACAAAAGCAGTTTACAGAGATTAGAACACAGAGAAGTCTACAATAAACATCATAATTTATATGTTACAGGAAAATTCTCTAAAAGTTTATTGCATTTGGGCAATGTGGCTGTACCTAGCTTGCATGCAGAGTAGTGTTCACAAAATGAACAGGCAATTCGTCACTTATCTCAGTGGACGAGTTAAATATATCTTGCTTCAATGGATAAATGTTATGAGATACAAAGTACTCCAGACAAGTTCATTTTCATTAAAGTTTACAAATGCATATCACAAAAGCAAGCTAGTGTAATATAAAATGTAGCTCTGAACAAAGGTCAATTTTGCTGAGCGGTGCAGGTATATATATTATTTGTGATATCAAATACAGTTTCTCGGCCACAGTGAATGCGATGTAAATGTTTGCATTCTGAAAAGGCACTAAAAGAACACATGATAAAAATAAATATATAAATTTAATTTGCATCCAGGGGAACAAGTCTTGTTTGTATTTAAAATCTGGTATTACAGCAAAGGGACATCACAACTTATCTTGCATGGCTAATTTTAGTTCCGAGCAATAAAGTGAAATATTAGTAAATTTTACAATTGTTAATTTTTACTTCCAATAAAGGTTACATTTTATATAGACATGGATAGTTTTAGAATTATTAGAATTTGTTTTTGTTTAATAAAGTTCTTTATTTTGTGCTCATTACACATACCAAAATTCCCAATTTTTCACAAATAAAATTCAAGAATTTTTCAAGGATCTTTTTTTTTTTAATTGGTTATCCCAGTTTCTGCCATTTTGAAATGAACATATCCATTTACTTTCCATGGATAAGTTTAAATGGAATTTGGTTTATCAAGCAGTTTGAATTTCAACAATTCATTGAAAGTTAATATTGTAAACCTATTTTGCATGATAAGGTAACCCTACATGGCACATTTTTCCCGAAACAATTTCAATGGTCCATAAATAATTTGAACAGAAATATGTGGCTCAGTGGTTTATAGAAGTTGAACAGAACTGTTCCAGATTAACAGGGACTTTACCTCAGCTTATGTGAATTGGTGACTAAAATTTCTTTTCCGTAACAAAAGTTGCATAAGAAATTTTAATTTTGTCTTAACAAGGTTACGTTAAGACAAAATTAAAATCCCTAAATTTAAACATTTAACAATTGTACCATCATACTATCTTGCATTAGCAGTTTGAGAAGATAAGTGGAAGATAATTTTTGGCACTTAATACAAAAGAAAGAAAAATATTCATTATGCAAGTTTTATAAAAGTATTATTCTGATAGCAAGTCAATTTTTCAGATGGTCAATAATGAATTTTTTGCACAACTGTTTCGCACTATTCCCAAATGAAGACAAATTAGAATTAGCACAGTGAAAAGATGATCTATTCCAAAGGAGATTTTTAGGAATCCCATTTTTCTGTTGAAAATGATATGTATAATTGAGAATGCAATAATTGGTTAAATCGATTAATCTGGTTTACTGAAAATTTCCTTTTAAAAAACTTAATTTATTGAAGAGCAAAACTTTTGACCAAAATAAGTTGAGAAAATTAAAATCAAATAGATATACCTTGTGATATCCATACCTGCCAACCTGGGAAAATTGGAATGTGTAAAATTTTGCGTGAATGACATTTATAATGATTTTTTTTAGCTACAAGCGCAAACGGCATTTCTAATTAATTCAACTATGTATGTACACGTACCTGCATTAAAAAATATTGCATTAAATATCAGGTTTACTGGTAGAATATGAAAATTCAGGACACCAATTTTATAAAATTTCAGGACAATAAATTATAAAGCAAAAAATATATAAAGGTTTTTATCCGGTGAGGATTACTTTATAATGAAGACAAATATTTATGTTTGGCAAAACACAGGTTTTCACTAAAGAGAGTAACAAATATTGATCTTTAATAAAAAAAAATATAAATAGCACTGAATTATATTCCTGCCAGAATGGTTTCCCTTTTATTTGCCTAAATCATTGCTTTAATACCACTTTTTGAAAAATATCCCTTCACAGAGTTTAAACCCGTTTTTTAAATAGAAAAATTTATATTATGAAAATATAATTAAAAAATTAACCTTAATAATTAGCCATAATATGAAAATAAGCTAGTTTAGTCGATCTAATATGCAACATTTAAATGATGGAGATGGAAGAAAAAAGATACTAACGTACTCTCGGCAATTCACGTGAAGTAACTGAATTGCGCAATAGCACTGTTTATGTGAAAATAATTAAGAAATTAACCGTAATAATTAATCATAATACGAAAATAAGCTAGTTTAGTCGATCTAATATGCAACATTTAAATGATGGAGATGGATGGAACGTACTAACGTACGCTCAGTAATTCACACGAAGTAACTGAATTGCGTAATCGCACTGTTTATGCGAAAATAATTAAGAAATTAACAGTAATAATTAATTAGAATGCGAAAATAAGCTAGTTTAGTCAATCAAAAATGCAATATTTAAAAGATTGAGATGGATGGAAAAAGATACTATTGTATTCTCGGCGATTCATGAGAACAAACTGAATTGCGCAATCGCAGTGTTTATGTGAAATTAATGAACAAAATAACATTTTAGCGATTTATGCTGAATTAGGCAACCTTTGAAGAAGTATATTTATTACTTTCATAAAATAAGCGATCCAGATCTTAATTTACGTTACACGCGGCCGTTGATTGGCATTACCCTGCATTTTATTATGGATTTGCTACGATCCCGGAAATGGTAGATATTAGTGCTAAAAAAGCGGAAATGTGGTGTTTCTGAGGAATTATACTAAGTCTGGTTAATTGATAAATTTCAAGCATAAAAAGCCGGAGAATTTCGCCGGAGATTGATTTCCTATTAATATTAAAAAATTCAAATAAATGCGGAAATGCGTAAAATATAGCAATATATGCGTAAAAGCGTAAAGAGCAGTTAAAATGCGTAAATTTTACACATAATGCGTAAAAGTTGGCAAGTATGGATATCATGGAATTTTCCATGCACATTGTGCATGGCAACTCAACTAAACAGATTATTGCTTTCGACTGCTCCATTGGGTATACATTTTCCACTAGATATTCCCTTTCCAACTGCTAATTAAAAAATAGCCCCAAAACAAAATGCATCAGTTCATTCACCAGTAATATATTAAAACAATTTTTGCATTCTACTTAAGTGAGTAGATGTTACAATGAGTATTATTCTGCAATAATTACATAAAAAAAATTATAAACATTAGAAGAATACATTTTCATTAAAGCTTATTCTAATTCTATGTAAAAATAAAATACAGTACAAATGAGAAAAAAAAAATATTGAACCATTTACCAATTTCAAATCTTGTTAATTTGTAATTAATAATTTTAATCCAAATATGTTCAGCAACGAACTCTGTAAAACATTAAATTACTCCGCATCTATATTTCTATAGTAATTCAAAATTTAAATGATTAATGAATGCTTTTTGTTAGTAAAAAACGCTTATTATTTATTCACATGAATTTGCATTTAGTTTCATTACAAAAATATCTTTATGGTTGGAAATAATGTGGAAAACTTCAATATTGCATTGGCGTTAAATCTATTTTCTAACATGTTTCAAGTTTTTCAAACAGGGTTATCTTATATAAAAAACACAAGACACATCAAATTTGACAATTTTTAAGTATTTCAGAGGCTCTAAGGATACAAAAATAAATTAAAGTACTGTTCAAGAATAGGTGAAATTTATGCCCTCTCACATATTTTGCTAATTATCTGCGTAATGTAAAAAGAAATCTAATTGGTAGCTGAGTAATAACGACACCCATACATCTTACGGAATCCCTGCTCTTAGGAACACAATTCATACTCTTCTGTTTTTGTGATTTTTTCGGTTATCTTTTTGAAAATTTTATACACTACTCGTTTTATTACCATTTTAGCACTGCAATTTTATCTAAAAGATTGTAAATTAGCCATTGTTTTATTGAATTACGTTCTATGTTGAAATTTTTCTGACAGGAAGCAGGTGGGAAGGGAAAGCACTAAATAAGCCATTAGCAACTAATAATTTACTAGGGGAAAAAAAAATATATCAATCATGATTATATTTTTACAAATAAGCTTTTTACCAACAAACCATTGTATTTTTAGGCAACTGGTTTTCATATGTATAAATGAATTGAAGACTAGATCTCCCAGCCATCTTCAACATTTCACTCTAGAACACCTATTATGACCACATCTTCAACAGGCTACTTAAGTACAAATTTAAAGGCAATATTATGCATAGACATGATCAATTACTGTGTGCATAGCTGTGGAACAGACACTTTTATAATTTTCGATATTTGAGCTGCTCATGAACAAGAATAGTAATATTCTAGACATGACTTAAAAATAAAATAAAATAAAAAAATATGGGCATCAGAATGATTAAGTCAGGCATGACTGCAGTTTTCTTTCCATTCACAAAGTAAATATACAGTCCATTCTCAATCCAACAACAAATCAATTCAAGCAAGAAACCAACATAAAGCTCGTAAATGATAAAAAGCAGACACACTCTGTAATTTCAAAAATGGCATTCATACAAATGGACATAAAAATGGTTTCAACATCTAACTACAGCTACAAAATACACAACTAATGTACAACATGAGACATGCAAGTGATGTGTAAATTTGTGGAATGAAAGTCTAATTCATGAAACAATGGAGAGGTATGGAAGAAAGCTGCAATGTGGGAAAATATTGCCCTTCAAATGTGAATCTGTAAGATGTATAGTATTGAATCAAACGATGACCAGTAACCTATTGTCATATCACGCTTGTCTGGGGATATGCAAACTGCACAATATTTTCGAGGAATTTCACAAACTTAATTCATAAAATTCTAGAGTACAATAACACTTTTTAGAATGAATAATATTAATACAGAATAATTACTATTTGTCAATCATTCAGAACATAAAAAAATTGCACAATTATGCAAACTTTTTGCACAATTTGGCATTAATTTAATGTTTTTATTTTTGAGAAACATAAAAATTCTCATTGAATGGCAAATTTGGAAGACATTAAAAAGTGTCATACATCCAAATACATGATAAAATAAGGGGTTACTGTATAAGAATACGAGACATAAGTTACAGAAAAGAGAAAATATACATGTACCCAAACCCTCAAAATGTTAAATCATTCTGTACTTTTTTTTTTTTTAAATAATGCACACATAAAATGTTCTATGCTTCAATATCTACATAAGTGCTTATGTACAAACACTGCATGTAAGTTGATTTTCTTTAACTTACTGAAATTGATAAATGCAACATTTTGAAAACTAAATTTCCTCGAAAATTTCTATCGTTTTAAAAATTTTGCATTACACTGTACAAATTGTAATAAATGAAGGTACAAGATTGCTATATATGGCTGGTTGAAACTGCACTTGACAATCCGATGATGCTCAAAGACCAGTATCTACAGTTTAAAGTGTATTTTGATCCACCAAAACCCCACACATACATGACAAATGAACTTGTCATTTGTTGAACCAACAGTCACGGTGCTAATCATAGGACTAATTGTTATTATATATATATATAGTTTTCAGCCCATGAGATTTTTATTAAAACACCATACAAAATAAACATGCTAGGAGCTTTCAATGCTTATACTAAACCTTCTGCATGAAAATGATGTTAACTTCATGATATACCATATGGAAATTTCTTTATATACATTTAAACAACCATTTATTGGATGGGCTCAAACAGAATAATTTTAAAATTCATTTCATGAACTTCTCTGAAATGTGGTTTATTAAATCATAAAATGTCCATACTATTCTGTTTGGTCATTGCAAATATTTCTCCCTTTGCTACATTCTCAATGCTTTCCCATATTAACATATGGAAAAAAAAAGGCTTATTTACTTTGGGGGGGTTCTTTACCTACAGTTTTTCGCCAAACATACATGCTGAAAAGTGAGAAGGCTATGCTTTTAAAAAAATTTAATAAATTATAAGCATTTTTTATATTTATGTATAACATACATGTTTATTTAAATTAGAGGTCTGCACATGCCAGGCTTTCATCCGATTCTGCCCGACAGTACCAATGCTTAAACGCAAAGAAATTTTTAAAATACAAACCAAGACCAGCCTCTACAGCTAGAAATGATTCTTATCCATATGTATCAACAACATGAATTCGTGTGATTAAACATAAAGGCCTAAGGTAATCAGTGGCGGCTCGTGCCATGAATGGGTGAAGCAGATTCAGTGGTGGGATTCTCCCCTCCTCCTCAACAGCAAACATCATCAAAACACATTGCGCTACTGGTACAAGTGTTATCAAATAATATCTAAAAATAGTCAAGCGAGTCTGAAATATTCGCCAAATAATAACTTATTCAACCAATAATATCTGGTGACGCAGGGTGAAGTATTGCTTTACCTGCATCATCTGACAAGCCGCAACTGAAGGCAATGTTTTTAAACATTCAGGGATTATACTGCCGATTGCTATTGTCGTATTTTGTGAAAGAAAATTCAATTTGGAAATAGAAAAAAAAAAGATTTAGCAAAAATTTTGGTGATTATGAATTCTTCCAATGTCAAAATAAAAAACTATGGTACACTAATCATAATGTATTCTATTAGTTTTTTTTTAATTTGAGAATTTATAAATCTAATCAAATTTTTCAAATAGAAATTCAAAATAACTTGGAAAATAGGCAGGAAAAATAATGTAAAGATGAACTACTTGTGAACAACCCATTAAACGAAGAGCTGAACATTAACTATTTAGCTAATTGTAACTAGGAAGGCCTATAGGGGTTCGAATGTCAGTTCAATGTAAAATCTTAATTTTTTTAAAGGTTTGAATAAAATTAACTAATATTTATATTTTTATCACCGGATTTAAATCTAGGAACCTTGAGCTATACACAACTCTTACTTGAATGGATAGTGATAACAATTGTCATGACTTAAGTCTTTCTTGAAGGGAATTTAGTTTAGATGATGAAGAATCTTACATTAAAGGAAGATGTCTCTAGTAAGAAATCTATGTGTCGTACAACAATGAAAATTGGTACATAGGTACTTCAGGACCCGAATAGGTGCATCTTGGTGTTATTTTTTAAATTTCAAATTAGTTTTTTATTTATTTTATAGGCTCGAATTTCCTTTGAAACTATTAAAAACTCAATAAAATATATGGTGAAAAATGTGGTTTGAATTTCATTTGAGGCATGGTAGCAAGATCATAGACAAGCGTCTTGGTTGCAAAACTGGCAATTCTAGACGGATAACACTTTATATTTATTTATTAGGGTGCATGTGGATTTCTGTGGAATCATCTGTTCATGAACAGTTGAAAATATGGTTAACTGTGATTCTCATATTTTTTGCTTTTGATTCATGCAATTTTTGAAGCGAAACCATTTTAAATTATGTTCAAATATATTATTTAAGCAGCAGGTGTTAATTTAATTATTTATACGCAGTGGATGCTTATTTAGAATTCAAGCAACACCAGATAATTCGTTCTAGTATCTTTATAAGCATAACAGACTAAAAGAAGTGCATATGATAGCATACATGCTGAGAATAGGAATGTTTGAATTTTTATAACAAAAGAAAATCAATAAAATAATTAGTAATATTTTTAATATTTTTGTTTTTACAAAAATATGCATTAATGCATTACTTTCTGATACATATTGAAATACTCTAAACTATCTTACAGATTAAAAAAAAAAAGTATAAACCTTCCTCTTTCTATTATCTATATTCAGCAATAAACATCAAGAAAAATTCTAAAAATGAAACGAACCAGAGGTTAGGCACTATTTTCCATATGTTAACATTGGAAAAATGAAACAAGCGGCTGGAGGGAGAAAATCCTCTTAACTGCAAAATATTCCAAATTTAAAAGTTTACCCAGTGCATATTTTCTTTGGGTAAATGTATTCATTTTTTTGTGTATCGACATACTATATATTTTGTTCATACAGCATAGCTGCCAACTCAATTCAGTGTGTCTAAATTTCAATAAGGGCTGTACGGAACTTTACTTTTAGAGTAGGGATTTTTACCTTTCTCTAATAAAATATGGTAGCATGTACAGGATACACTCAAATTCAATTCGAATTAAATAAAAATTATGTAGAAAGTATATTAAAAATTGGTAAAATGATAAATACTTTAGTAGTAGCAATAGTGGCAAGTTTGGCCTTTCCTTAACACATTTTTAATCTTTTAAAGTTGGATAAGTTAAAGACTTTGCTTTCCTTAAAAATTAACAAAGGCTGTATAGCGGCAAAAGCACCAGTGCTGCGGTCCAATCCAAAGGCGTTTATTTAGGACTTTGGACTTTCAGCCAATCAAAAACCGTTATTACAAAATTGCTATATTATACAGAATTTTTTTTTTATTTTATAATTTGTAGGGATTTTTTTTCACAAACTGTAGGGATTATTTTTCCAAACTTTCTTAAATAAGGAAATTTGGTCGAAATCTCAAAATTCGGGAGATTTTCATATTTTACGGAAATGCAGGAAGAAATGTGAAAATTTGGGAGTCTTCTAGAAAACTCGAGAGAGTTGGTAGCTATGCAGTCAACATTTTGTAATATATTTTTTTATTGAGTAATATAATCAATTAATTAATATTTTCTGTTTAAATCTTAAAAAATGACAAAAAATTTCATTAAAAATAAAAAATAAATTTAATGTTTAAAATTAATATCTATCATCCTGTTCTGATAATATATTTGCATAGAAAGCAAGCCCACTCACACACTACATGTCAAACAACTGAAAATAATTAGCACCATTGGGTGATTAGCACAGGGAAGGGAGTAACATATATTTAAACTGCTCAATATGCATAGTTACTAAATATTGATACATTTGAAAAGAGCTTATAAAAATATTTTTCAATTCCTTGAACTTCGGCATATCAAGAGTTTTACTGTAATTTGATCAATATCACTTGAATGGAAAAAAAAAATCTATTTTGAAAATCATTGATCATCTGCAACTAAATGATAATGAATGTTATTTGTTTTTACTCAAACATACTGTTGCATAACTTTCATTTATATATCTAGAGGTGGCGAGAAAGAGCACATAACCCAGCCGCTCTAGATATATTCGAAATCGATACATTCAAAATTAATAATTTTGTATTTCGAATGCAAAAAAATAATTTATAAAGAAATGAAGGTGTCATTTTTTGGCATATATTATACTTCCATTTTTTAATTTGGTTCCTGCTAGGAAGATATCACACTCTTGTTATAATTCTATTGTATTCATGCATACACACATATAAAATTGAATGTTAGGATACTATAAGAGCATTTAACATATTTGAAATAATGAGCAATATATATAATAAAATCTAAATATTTAAAAATCAGTAAACTTAATTTTCACCTATTAAAAAGACCGGTACTTCCTAAATATAACATGAATAAATGAACACTAAAATGATCAAAATAAGAAAATTGTAAAAAGGCAAGTTTAATTTAAATGCATGAAAAGGCATCTATATTAGCATTTCAACACTTATTAAAATAATATGAATAAAAAAACAGCGGATAAGAAATGACTAGCCCACAAAATTAAAAAACGATTGTTACAAAACAAACTAACAAATACAGCCGTCCACAGTATTTGATGAGCAATAAATATAAAAATTATAGATTTAGTAACAATTCACAATACTCTTGAATTATACTACAACTCTGAGTTACCAATTAGTGATGGGCAAATTCGTACAGTGTATCAATAGTCAATACCATATCAATATCGCTAATCACATGAATATATTTATATATCAAATTACACTGGTATGGAGGTTGTAGATTCTTGACATTCAATCACACAGTTTGATAGGGATAATTTAAGATTTTTATCAATCTCTTTAAATTTAAAACAGAAATGCATACATTAAGGAAACTTTAAAATCAAAGACAACCAAAAATAGGTTTAAAATCCCTTTAATAAAATCTCCTTTCCCCGAAGTACAAAAATTACATGGCCAAAGTGCTTTTGGCATCACTATGCTCTTCATCAGTGGCAAATTCACTTCGCCATTGGCCGTGTAATTTTTGTACGTCGAGGAAAGGAGATTTTATTAAAGGACTTTTAAACCTATCTTTGGTTGTCTTTGATTTTAAAGTTTAATTAAAGTTGATGTGTATTCATACTATTTATATTTAATAAATTAAAGAAATAAAACCGTATCCTTATTTGACATTTAAAATAAATAATATCGAAATTGTTAAAGGCAATTATCTAAAGCAGAGTTTTTCAAACTTTTTCAGTCGTGGAACAGCTTTTAAAATTTAATTTAATGGCAGTACCCCAAAATGAGAAACTTCCATTGTGGTACGAATTATGCCTTCAAAATTTAAGAATTTTTTTAATTTTTGAGAAAATTTATGTGAAACTATCACATTGTGGAACTCTTGGAATTTATTCGCTGATGTAATGTAAAGAAATGCGAATTAATTTCTCCATTATTTATTCACACATGCTGTATTGTTTAGAATCAAGTTGTATTCAGGGTTCACACTAAGAGTTTCATACTATTAATAAATAACTTAGCCAAAACTTTTTTTTTAAACCAATTTTAAGACATTTTTTAACAGAGTTAAAAAAAAAAATATATATATATATACAATAGTTGGTCAACATTTGGAGAAAAGGTCTGTAATATCCATTGATTAAAATTCCAAACTAATTGGTGAAAAACATTTTAAAGCAGCAGACAATTATCATCCTTTTCCAAATATTTTCATTAAAATTGATTTTTTGTAGCCAATCCAATGATTTATTGCACTCGGCGAATATTTAGTATGGGCTTTGGCATTGATTCCATCAACTGCAGTTGATTATTATAGTTTACAAGCCTCTTTAGGTAATTTTAGCAATAAGTGAAAGAAGTAAAAAAAAAGATAAGATATCCTGATTTTCCAAACAAACAAACAAAAAGTGATATGTACAGTAAAACTTCGATTAACCGTCACCGTCGGGACTAGGGATGTGACAGATAACCGAATAGACGGATAACAGAAATCTCTTAACCCTTTCGCGACGATCGGCACGCCCATGTGCCAGCTGCGAACTTGCATTCAAGGACGAACGGCATGCACTCGGGCCGGAGGAAATTTTAAATTCAAGCGGATAGTGGCACCTATAAGTGCCACCATGCGAAACGTTTTAATTTGTCTACTAGATGGCGTTCCATGTCCGTGGAACTAACTCCAATGTATTTTGCAGAGACATGACCTTGGCAGAAGAGGATCGAATGAATTATTTCTCCATTTGGAGCGGTGAAAATCATTTTGTAATATAAACAAACAGAGCAATTCTCGTAGCATCAACAATTTTATAATTGAGTTTCGGTTTTTATTTTTATTTCAGCGTTATGATTTCGTTGGTGAATCATAGGAATATAAGAGAGTATTTTTTTTGTTTGTTTGAGTTTTAGAGGCAGTGAAATTATTCGTTTATTTCGGATAAAAGAATGGGAGCAACTAAAGAGTATTTTGTATTCAGATTTGTATGAAAATTATACATCAAATAGAACATAAATATTTCTTTTATTCCTGGAAAAAGTAGATTTATGTGTTGAATAGGTGATTTTTAGTGAATTTTTGTTTTAGAGTTAGGCTTAGCGCAAAATATGCGCCGTCCTTTGCGGCCAGTTCGGAAGCGAAGCGTTTCATCTTTTGGGCCGCGACAGCTCCGGAATGCCGCCGTCCCGAAAGGGTTAATACATATGTACAGTAATGTGATTTAACTGCTGGCTTGGGACAAAAATGAAAATAAAATCCTTTAAAAGTGAACAATACATACATATTGTATTTAATTTTACAAAACGATCAATATAAACTTCAATATAAGAGTAGTAATGTACAGAAATTTATCGTAATACCATAAATATAATATAGTAATACCATGACGGATAATCGGTAATATCGTAATACGATGGATAACAGAAACTGACGGTTAAACGAGTGAGGTTAATCGAAGTTTTACTGTATTCTTATGTTTAAAAAAAAAAAAAAAAAAAAAAAAAAAAAAAAAAAAAAAAAAAAAAAAGATTGGAATATACAGGGTGATTCTAAAACTCTACATACAAACTTTTAGAGGAGGTAGAGAACAAACACAAAACATATTTACATAGGAATGTATGACCAGAAATGACCCTTAATGTGATAGAGGACACTATTCACCAGCACTGCACAGTTGGCCGGTTTGGGTTTCCTCACTTGAGGTGCTGACTGCGTATGGATGATTTTATGCATCGTTTTACAAATGCATTACTGTTAATTGTCAGAACTTTGAGCACTTATGTACATGTACAATTAATATCAAACTGTTACATTATGGCTAATGTTGCGAACGATCAATGTTCTGTTTGATGTCTCCTTTTTCGTCTGTCTCGAAGGCCAGGCGAAGAAAATACAGTGCATGACATCAGCCCAGGGTTGCCAGAATTTTCCAGTCAGAAAGGTTTCTAGATTTTGTGATTTATCGCCAATTTGGTGACTTCCGGAATGTTCCAGAAACTTCTCGATAGAATGATTATAGAGATATAGAGATTTCCAGAATTTCTATGGACAGACTGTAAAAAGGACTCCCCCCTCCATTGCAGGGGAGCTGAGGAATGGATGTGACATGAGCTATATTGGACTGTGATTTTTGTCAATGTTTTGAGAATAGTAGTGGTTGTTTTGTGAAATTCCTTTCATCAATATTTTGAGAATAATATCACTTATTCTGTGAAATGAGTGGAGCATTTAAGTGTTGTTTGATTGTATATTGTTCCTGTTTACTTTGTGCTTGTGAATAAACGTAAGTTATCCAGAAACTTGAACTCGTTCTTGTATCCTGTGTATACACTCACGATTCTAGAGGATACATTCATAACACTAATAAATATTTTTGTCAACCCTTATTATCTTGTCATTTCTGCATCTTAGTGTATCCTTTAGCACATTAGGGTAGAATTTCAGATCATACGTTCCTATGCAAATATGGTTTGTTTTAGTGTTGTTCTCTATCTTTCCTAAAAGTTTGTACATAGAGTTTTGAATCACCTTGTATAATTACCCCAGCCGCAGGGCCTGGTGTTAATTGGGGACCTCATACACTCACGGCATACAAAAACATTATTAAATAAATTTGGAGGTTTAGGACTACTGTCACGAAGGCATTTTTGTACATTTAGAACTTTTTATTTAAAAATAAAACTTTAAAAGGTGTATAATATTTAAAACTATTAACATATTTCAAAACTTAAAATAAAAACTAGCATTATTAGTTTATATTATTCAAATAATTAAATAAATAATTCTGATTAAAATGATTTAACACATACAAAATTTAGGGACCCCTAAAATTTGGGGGCACAGAGCTGCAGCCCAGTGCATTAATCAGGCCCTGTTAGCATGCATGGCAACTATTTTAATGCAAAATGTCAGAATGAAGCAGAATGGATAACACATTTGCTTAAAGTTAACAGTAAAGGCACTTTTAAGCAAAATTTCATAAACAGCATTATCTATAATAAAAAATTGTATATCTATAGTAATCAGTTAATATTTAATGAATTTTTTCTTAATAAACGGAAAAAATTATTATATAAATGTACAAAAAGCATGAGCCTTCTTAAAAAAAAAAAGAAAAAAGGATACCCAACTTTAGTTGGCAAAGTAGGTGAAAAGTAAAAGGAATATGATGCCTGCATATATGAATTAATACACAAAATGATATGTCCAGGCAAACTGCAGGAGCATGTAAATGCTTGTGAGCAGTAGCATGTTGCAGACTTGACCTGTATTAAGATTTGACAGACATTTGCATTTGAGAACAAATTAAAATTAAATCATGGGCATCTCATACCATTTCCACATCCGTAGCAAAGTACACTAAAATACTGTATGATGTTGAATAGTCAGATATGTTAATAAAATTTTGCAATATTAATGAAACAAGAGAGAAACAATTTTTTTATTTTTTTATCTACAACGAATATTATCAGTGCACAAATACAAGATACATAACTTCACAGAATTAATCGGTCAAAAAGTATATAAATGAAATATCAATATATTATAAGGCTTGTGCTGATGTATTTATACACCTGTATCAAATAGGCACATCACTATTAATAAGTACAAATACTTTATGGTAGTTATGCACAGATTAATATACAAAACATCATGCAGTTTTTTCAGAATATGTTGGATTCCTTTCATCAATGCTAAACACACCAAAAATTCTGGAGTAAAAATGAAAGGGGCACAATTGACTCATTTCGCATGCCCGAATGTTTGTAGGTCTATTTAGTACTGTCAAAGGGAAACCAACATATCCCCCGAAACAGTTGTCTATTAATTAATGCCTAATTAGGTTGCTCAATTTAACAGCATTACTATTGTTTTGTTACTTTTTACCTTTTTCATATGTGATTAAAAAAAAAAAAAAAATGAGCTCAGTGAATCAATCATCATAAATTTTGAGATAATTTAAAACTGAGTCAAATTTTTTCTTCACTGAATAATCACTGTGAAGAGAGAGTCAGACTGGAACAAGGGGACAGCTGTATATATAACAAATTCATAAAAACAAAAGCAAATAGTCTTGCATAGTTTAAACCTTCATTGCATAGTTTCATCCAGTAACCAGCTTTCTTCCACACTACAATGGACTATTCAACTCTTATCAATGACAACATGCATATCACTTCAATAAAGCATATAATGCACTGCAACTGGAAAAACAGATGACTGTGAATGACAAAAGGATGATGTGGCTGATACAGTCAATTTTTTTTTGTTGTATTTTTCGAGTGGAATTACTTGACTTTTTATGGTGAGTCGATGAGATATTTGTACGGTTAAGAAGAGATGTCGATGACTATGATCCTTTGAAACCATACAGTTGATGAATTAAACATTTACACAGACACAATCACTCATACTTTCTTGCCTCGTTTGTTCTTTGCACCTTTGCCTTTTGTAAACCTTTTATTTTTTTCACCACTTTCATAGTCAGAACCAGAGTCCGCTGGTTTGTATTCATCCGAATCGTCGTTCAGTAAACTGTCATTTAAGTCATAGCTATCAACATCGTCACTGCTCCGGGAACCTTTTGCCTTCTTGTCTGTAAAGAGAACTTGGTAAGAATCACCCACAACATTGTCTATAAACACTCATTTTATGATCAACTAAATAACGAAATGCTGAATATAAATATCACAAGAAACAAGATTTTAGTTGCAGCAACATTATTTTTAAGGGGGGAGGGGGGAGAATGCTAAAGAAAAGGAATTTCTCTAAATTGGTTTTTAAAACACAATTTACATAAGAATAATTGATTAAAATTCATACTTTTTTAATTAATTTATGATTTCACTTACTATTTACAAACCTGAATTTTGAAGACTGACAAAAATGCATTTCGATTCACAGCATAGCAATGTTAATTATAAAAATATTCTTATTACTGTTATTCAATTCTTACTGTTAATCTTTATACTATTTGGTCAATTATAAGAAACATTTCTTAATAATTAAACTAAAATATGTGAAAAATAATTTGGTTTAATAAAATATTTATTTATTTTAACTTACACTATAAAAGTGAGATAGTTTTCAGTATTCTGATATATTTATATTTACCTTTAGAATATTTTAATATGCTACAAAGTAAAAAGTCAAAATTTATGAAAAAATTCTTTAAATAAGTGGCTTATGTACAAAATATCATAACTTAAAATTACATTTAAATTTTGAAATTCTGAGACAAATTAAAATGAAATAAATATTTTTAAAATTTGATAGTTCTAAGTTAACTGAAATATATCAATTTAAATTTTAAAAACGTAAAAACTCTTATTAAAGTGAAAACAAAGCTTTATTGCAGTTTCACAGCATCAGTTAAACAAGTTTTTATAATATGTTTCTAAAGTTTTAATTTTTGAATAAACATAATGTTTGCATTATTTGAACATATTTGATACTAATAAATTTATTTTAGATACTATAAATATATTAAGAGATCCTTCTCACATAATGTCAGATTTGGTTTACAATATTGATTGATTGGATTATTGGATTATGAGTAACACCATCAAGTAAAAATATGTATTCTCAGATGGAAATTATCCACTATGTTAGAAGACCTTAATTTTTCTGATGATACTGTTTGTAAATGTCATCTAGATTTAATGACCTCCAAGAAAAACCAATTACTTTTGCTGGAAAGGTTGGTTTACTTATAATGGCAAAATGAAGATTCTAAGAATGAATGAAACAACAAACAGAGAAATCACTTTAATACATGTCAATAACTTCATATATCTTGGTGCCCTTGTGGCAAAACAGGGGGGGAACAGATCTAGAGATTAACCCTTTGCAGATGGCGGCATTCTGGAACTGCCGTGGCCCAAAGGACAGCTAATTTTTTTCACCTAAGCCTAACTCTAAAAAAAAAAAATTCAATAAAAATCACCTATTCAACACAGTAATCTACTTTTTTAAGGAATAAAAGAAAGACTTATTTTCTATTGGATGTATATTTTTCATACAAAATACTCGTTAAGAAAAACCATGTATATTTAAAAAAAAAAAGATGTATATTTTTTAAACAAAATACGCTCTAAAAAAAGAGGGGGGTGGGAGTCAATTTTGTCCATAACTTTTTTAACTTATCTACAAAGCAGGATTGACTTTGGTTGCTTTTTCCCTGCATACCTAAGAAACACAAATTCACAAATACATCACAAATATGAGTAAAAAGAAAAAAAAAATCACCAGCTTGCTTGGCAGCTTCTCTTTTTGGGCGGACTTTTTTAGTATGCTTGAAATCTTTTAAATGTTGTGGGTTTTTCCTGAGGATGAAAACACAATTAAGAAATCAATAAACATGAATATATATATATATATATTAAACACATTATTTTAGAGGGGTTGAAATCACAAAAATACACCATATCCGACAGTGTACACATGAATAATGTCCATGGTCCAGGCTTCTGCCTGAAATCGGAGTGTTATGAAAAATGTAAAGATAAAGCTTATATTTACGAACTGAAAGCTTATATCTACGAACCTAATAGATAAAACTATAAAACAATTTATACTTGTTTCGTTGGAAATAGGGCATCACTTATGAATATACAGAAATAATTAATTTTAATATTTTAAAATATTTTTTTAGAGAAAAGAAAAGTAAGAGTGGTTTTGTGTTTCACTTTGCTTACTTTAGAGACCAGGCACTGGATTTGGTGTTTTGTATTAATTATGGCACAGGGAAATCACTAAATTGGCACTGCAAACTACAGTTTTGGTGCAGTAAACGAGCGTTTTACAGCAGGGAAATCACAGAAGTGATACAGTAATTTTGGAGTAGAGATATCATATATAATGATGCGTTGTAACACATTAAATATCTAGAAAAACAAAAAGGAATATGTAAAATGCTGAAGCATGCATCCTGTGGGATATACAAAATTAATCCCCATTTTCATGAAAAAAATAAATTAAGTGAATCAATACAGATATCAGGTTGTAAACAGCAAAAGAAATATTGGTGCCTTTCAGGGGGTTCTGATGGAATCCGCCCTGCCAGTGCTGCTGCAGAAATTTTCAACAACAAAAGTTCCAAGCTTTAAATGTTAAACAACCAAACAAACTTCCGAAACCCCCCCCAAAATACCAAAAATAAAATAAAACTATATAAAACTTTAAAGAACTGTGAATTGAAACATGATAGAGCCACAAGAGCAAAAGTTTAGCTGGTAAAAGATTTTAAAATAAATAATATTGTTACAAACGGATCATTGTTACGAATTCCAGAGTCTTCAATGTTGAAATGCTGCATTTAATGCCAGTAGAAGAATAGGAGGCCAGGAGTGAAAAGTTAACAGCATGGTTCTGATTCTGATACATTGCCTGTGAATTCAGTCTAAACATAAGGTAGACAGATCTATATCATTTACTACTCATCTATCTATACATACTAATTGCCAAGTGTCCGTTTGTCTGTCAAGCTTTTTTTAGCACTTCACGAATAGATAGAGACTTGCAATTTGGTACATGGTTCGATTGTTCGATAAAATCCTCTGGAAAAATCGAATTTTTTGAAAACGTTCTCCAGAGGGGATGCTCCACACCAAAACGTTCGAAAGGAAGAAAGTACAGTTTCAGATTTCCAATGTTTCCTACTTAAGGGGGTGCCGCACACCAAAATGTTCAATTTACCGAATAAATGAGAAACGGCTCCTTTAAAATTTGATAGAATCTTGAAATTAGGTATATGGACTAATCATTTGATGAAAACACCCAAGACGAATATAGTTTTTCAAAAACATTTGTTTAAGGGGATACTCCAGAGGAAAACGTTTGAAAGGTGAATTGATAAGAAAACATACTTTGGGATGAGATAGAGATTTGAAATTTGGTGTACGCGTAGATAGTTTGGAAGGAAGAAAGTGTACAATATCAATTTTCCAATATTTTCTACTTTAGGGGGAGTCGCACACAATAATGTTCGATTTTCGGAATGAAGTAGAAACACCCCTTCTAGAACGAGATGGAGGTTTATATTTGGTATATGGGCGAATCATTTAATAGAAAACCCAAGAAGAATGGAGTTTTTTAAAAATGTATATTTAGGGGGATGGGGGGGGGGGGGGGGGGGGGGGGGGGTACTCCGCAGAAAAGCATTTGAAAGGTGAAATGATAGAAAAAGCATGCTTCGCGATGAGACAGAGACTTCAAATTTGGTATACGTGTAGATAGTTAGAAAGGAAGAATGTGTGCAATTTCAGTTTTCAAACATTTACTATTGTAGGGGTGCCGCACACTAAAATGTTCGATTTGAAAAAAAAATGAAAAACGCCTCCTTTACAATGTGATAGAGGCTTGAAATTCAGTATATGGGGTAATCATTTGATAAAAGAACCCTAAGATTACTACGTTTTTTTAATAATGATCATTTAAGGGAGTGTAACACAGAAAAACGTTAGAAATATGAAGTGATAGAAAAAAATGCTTCACGATAGGATAGAGACATCAAATTTGGTGCACTGGTAGATAGTTTGAAAGGAAGAAAGCGTGCAATTTCAGATTTCCAATATTTGCAACTTTAGGGGGTGCCGAACACTAATATGTTCGATTTTCGGAATAAATGAGACAGGCCTACCTTTAAATGTGATAGAGGCTTGATATTTGGTATATGGGCCAATCATCTGATAAGAAACAAAAGGCGAACAGAGTTTTTTAAAAAATGTTCAGTTATGGAAAGTGTACAATTTCAGTTTTCCAATATTTTCAACTTTAGGGGGTGTCGCACACAAAAATGTTCAATTTTAGGAATGAAGTAGAAACACTCCTTTTAGAACATGATAGAGGCTTGATATTTGGTATATGGGAGAATCATTTTATAGAAAACCCAAGAATGGAGTTTTTCAAAAATGTATATTAAGGGGGGGGGGGGGGGGGTACTCCACAGAAAATCATTCAAAAGGTGAAATGATAGAAAAAGCATGCTTCGCAATGAGATAGAGACTTCAAATTTGCTATACGTGTAGATAGTTAGAAAGGAAGAAAGTGTGCAATTTCAGTTTTCCAACATTTGCTATTGTAGGGGGGGGGGGGGGGGGGGTGCCACACACTAAAATGTTCGATTTGACAAACAAATAAAAAACGCCTCCTTTACTATATGACAGAGGCTTGAAATTTAATATATGGGGTAATCATTTGATAAAAAAAAACCCAAGATTATTACGGTTTTTCAAAAATGATCATTTAAAGGGGTGCAATACAGAAAAAAGTTCAAAATATGAAGTGATAGAAAAACATGCTTCACGATAGGATAGAGACATCAAATTTGGTGTACTTGTAGATAGTTTGAAAGGAAGAAAGTGTGCAATTTCAGATTTCCAATATTTGCAACTTTAGGGGGTGCCGAACACCAATATGTTCGATTTTCGGAATAAATGAGACACATTTCCTTTAAATGTGATAGAGACTTGATATTTGATATATGGGCCAATTTTTATAAGAAACCCAAGGCGAACAGAGTTTTTTAAAAATGTTCATTTATGGGTGTGTTCCACAGAAAAACGTTCAAAAGGGGAGATGATAAAATAGTATGCTTCAGGATGAGATAGAGACTTTAATTTGGTGTACTGGTAGATAGTTCGAAAAGAAGACGTGCACAATTTAAAATTTACAATATTTTCTTCTTTAGGGGGTTCCGAAACTAAAATATTCAATTTGTCGAATAAATGTGAAAAGGCTCCTTTAAAATTTGATAGAGGCTTGAAATTTGGTATATGGTCTAATCATTTGACGAAAACACTCAAGACTAATATAGTTTTTCAAAAATGTTTGTTTAAGGGGATTTTCCAGAGTAAAACTATCAAAAAGTGGTTTGGAAGGAAGAAAGTGTACAACTTCAGTTTACCAATATTTTTCTACTTTAGGGGGTGCCGCACAACAAAATGTTAGATTTTTAGATTTTCAGAATAAAGGAGAGACTACACTTTTAAAACATGATAGAGGCCTAATATTTGATACATGGGCGAATATTCTAATAGAAATCACAAAAAGAATAGAGTTTTTCAAAAACATATATTTAAGGAGGTGAGTACTACATAAAAAAGCATTCGAAAGGTGAAATGCTAGAAAAGCATGCTTCGCGATAAGATAGAGGCTTTAAATCTGGTGTACGTGTAAAAAGTTGGAAAGGAAGAAAGTGTGCAATTTCAGTTTTCTAACATTTGCTATTGTAGGGGGTGCCGCTTACTAAAATTTTTGATTTGCCAAACAAATGAAAAACGCCTTCTTTACAATGTGATAGAGATTTGAAATTTAGTATATGGGCAAACCATTTGACAAAAAAAACCAAAGATAAATACGGTTTGACAAAAATGTTCATTAACGGGTTGCTACACAGAAAAAAAGTTTGAAAGGTGAAGTGATAGAAAAAAGATGCTTCTCGATAGGATAGGGACTTCAAATTTGGTGTACGGGTAGATAATTTGAAAGGAAAAAAGTGTGAAATTTTAGATTTCCAATATTTGCTACTTTAGGGGTGCTGCACACCAAAATGTTCGATTTTCAGAATAAAGGAGAAACGCCCCTTTTAATACGTGATAGAGACTTGATATTTGGTATATGGGCAAATTATGTGATAGAAATCACAAAGAGTTTCTCAAAAATGTATATTTAAGGGTGTGGGTACTCCACACAAAAGCATTTCCCGGTCATCCAAAAAGATACTCTAAGTCCTCTGGACGAGTCGGACGGCCTGGGGCTTTCACACAAAAGCATTTGAAAGGTGAAATGCTAAAAAAGCATGCTTCGCGATTAGATAGAGGCTTCAAATATCATGTACATGTAAAAAGTTGGAAAGGAAGAAAGTGTGCAATTTCAGTTTTCCAACATTTGTTATAGTAGGGGGTGCCGCTTACTAAAATTTTTGATTTGCCGAACAAATGAAAAAAGCCTCCTTTGCAATGTGATAGAGGTTTGAAATTTAGTATTAGGGCTAACCATTTGACAAAAAAACCAAAGATGAATAAGGTTTGACAAAAATTTTCATTAAAGGGGTGCTACATAGAAAAAAGTTCGAAAGGTAAAGTGATAGAAAAAACATGTTTCTCGATAGGATAGGGACTCCAAATTTGGTGTACGGGTAGATAGTTTGAAAGGAAAAAAGTGTGAAATTTTAGATTTCCAATATTTGCCACTTTGCGGAGTACCGCACACTAATATGTTCAATTTTCCGAATAAATGGGCACGCTTCCTTTTAAATGTGATAGAGGCTTGATATTTAGTATATGGGCCAATCATCTGATAAAAAACCCAAAACAAACAGAGTTTTTCAAAAATGTTCATTTATCGGTGTGTTTCATAGAAAAAGTTCGAAAGGAGAAATAATAAAATAGGGGTGGCTCGGGATGAGATACACTTTAATGTGGTGTACGGGTAGATAATTCGAAAGGAAGAAATGTGCAAATTAAGTTTCCCAATATTTTCTTCTTTAGTGGGTTCTGTTCACCAAAATATTCGATCTGTCGAATAAATGTGAAATGCAAATTATTAAAAAATTTACATTATTCAGGAGTTGCTTATTGCGAGACAGTTGATTTTCAACGGGTATTCGGCTAGTATATACTAATTGCCAAGTGTCCATCTGTCACGCTCTTTTAGACACTTCCCGAATAGATAGAGACTTGCAATTTGGGGTATACGGCTCGATCGTTCGATAAAACCACCTGGAAAAATCAAATTTTTTGAAAACGTAGTGTAGAGAGGGTGCTCCACACCAAAACGTTTGAAAAGTGAAATGATAGGAAAACATGCTTTGCGATCAGGTAGAGACTTCAAATGTGGTGTATGGGTAAACCGTTTGAAAGGAAGAAAGCGTGCAATTTCAGACTTCCAATATTTTCTACTTTAAGGGGTACCGCACACCAAAATGTTCGATTTTTCGAATAAATGAGAAAAGGCTCCTTTAAAATTTGATAGAGGCTTAAAATTTGGTATATAGACTAATCATTGATAAAAACACCCAAGACGAATATAGTTTTTCAAAAATGTTCATTTAAGGTGTGCTTCAGATAAAAAAGTTTGAAAGGTGAATTGATAATAAAACATGCTTCGGAATGAGATAGAGATTTCAATTTTGGAGTACTGGTAGATAATTTGGAAGGAAGAAAATGTACAATTTCAGTTTTCCAATATTCTCTACTTTAGGGGGTGCCGCACACCAAAATGTTCGATTTTTCGAATAAGTGAGACACGCTTCCTTTTAAATGTGATAGAGGCTTGATATTTGGTATATGGGCCAATCATCTGATAAAAAACCCAAGGAGAATAGAGTTTTTCCTAATTGTCCATTTATGGCTGTGCTCCACAGAAAGACATTCGAATGGGGAAGTGATAAAATAGCATGCTTTGGGATGAGATAGAGACTTTAATTTTGTGTATGGGTAGATAGTTCAAAAGGAAGAAGTGTGTAATTTAAGTTTTTCAATATTTTCTTCTTTAACAGTTTCTGTACACCAAAATATTCGATTTGCCGATTAAATGTGAAACTCAAATTATTAAAAAATTTACATCATTCAGGGGGTTGCTTATTACGAAACCGTTGATGTTCAACAAGTATTCGGCTAGTATGTTTACTATTTGGACAATTCTGTGTATCGGATTAGTCATCTGTTAGACTTCTCTATAACTTTTTAACTCCTTGAATACCAAGGCAGCTCTTTTCTTCTGTTATACAAACTATTAGGTCACCTGCAGAAGACTGCAGTATATATCCCCTCCACAAACGAGGAGATTACTGTGGGCATAAGAGGTCTACAAAAGGACAGATTGTGACCTTTATTTCACTCTGAGACTGGTTTCTAAACAAAACAAACTTCCTCTATACCGTGCAACAATTTTGCACAAAGAGAGGCAGCAACAATAGCATTTTTTGATAAAATGATTACTTTTTCATGTGGGTAGAGATGTGGGTTTTCCAGAAAAATTTTCCGCAGTGGAAAATTTTGAACTTATTCTTAAATATTATATTTAAGCTAGAGTAATAAATCATGTGAATTTAAAAGTATTTGTTCTTACATTAGAGTTAGTCATATATATATATATATATATATATATATATAGCATTGAGTACCTGTGCTTTTCAAAAGTCATAAAACAATTATATTTTATAACAAGAAAGATCAATCATGCATAAGCATTGATTATGAAACACTTTCCAACTGAAATGTAATTTCATTTAAAAATTTCTAAAATGTGATTCATTCAGTGGTAATATATTTTACATTATCACAGTACTACAGTAATTTATTATACTTAAATATTTAAAACTGTATCGAAATATAAATCATCTGATTCTTTATGCAAAATCAATGAATATTTCATTCATATAACTTGTATTCCAGACTCCAGAGCTAAATAATTTTGTGTGAAAAAAATTCAGCAATTCTTATGTAATTCATCTTACAATCGCTTGAGATATTTGCATTCTGCATATGTTAAAATTAGGCTTCCTTGAAGAAATAATAAAAGTTTAGGGATCATTTAAAATCACAACTATTGTAATTGCATAGGCACGGAATTTAGATACACAGATAATACACAGATAATATATATGTGTATGTGTATGTACTCAAAGTATTGGAATCGTGCCGAAGATCGGAACTCGAATTTTCAAAGGATCTACACGTTTTGGGACTTCTAGAACACGAAAAAACTACTTTTAGGAAGACGTCTGTGTGTGTAAGGGTGTATCTGTGTATGTTTCTGTGTGTCTGTGTGGATATTACATCCACTCTAATTGAAAAACTAATGGACCGAATTTCATACAATTTGGTAGGTATGTTTTTTGTGGGAAATCCTGATGTTCATTAGATTATAGTACGATTCGTAATAAAAGAATCTGCCTTCTTTGCGAAATGGCCGCAGAAATTGCCTTTATCCACTCTAGCTAAAAACTAATGAACCAAATTTAACAAAATTTGGTGTATAATATTTCAATAACCGACAAGTGATTTATATACCAAATTTAACAAAATTTTGTATATAAGTCATTTGTAGGTTATTCTAGTATGATTCGGGAAAAAGGAATGGGCTATTTTTGCGAAATGGCCAGCAAAAATCGTTATATATAAAAATAAAAGACTACGTGTGCTCAATTATATCAATTAAATTCCTATTTTATATGTGATTTTTGACAACAAAAAGAATAAGACTAACCCCATTACTCTAGGACTAGCCGTTCTTGAGATATTCTAGTTTTTTCGCGTTTTCACTACGCCACCTTTGACAATAAGTCCAGCTATCAAATGAGAACCAAATTTAAGTTTAACGTGTAAATTCAATGTCATTTAAAATACTTATGTTGTGCAGATAAACTCAAATTATCATTGAATAAATAAAGAGAACGAATATGAGTCTGCAGAGAAAGACATGTGCTGTCCACATCAGCATTTTTAACAATATTACAACAATGATTTATAGAAGTGAACGGGGATTATTTTCAGGCCATTTCGAAAAAAATGTATGATCTATATTTAAAGATCCATCAAATTTTTGTCGAATAAAATGTTCAACAAATTTAAGCTGTGTACCAAATTTTAACTCTCTAGGACGCAGGGAAGTGCATTTAAAATGCCATCAAATAAATTTATCATGAAGAGTTATATAAAATTTAAAAAAAAAGAAAAATTGTTATCTACCAAATTTACTTTAAAATATGAAGCCACTCCCATATGCAAAACGTTTAAACAAATGGAGAGATATTTATTATATAATATCTCTTTCTTTTCTTTCTGGCAGATATCCCAAAGTCAGAATTTAATTGAATTTGTTTTTTTCCCTATATTAAATATTTTTTTTAATTAAAAAACTACTTAACATATTTTACTGAATTTTTTTTTATATATTCTATGGGATAATGTGAATATTTCCTAAAAATTTCGAAGCAATTCGTGAATTTTAAATTTACTTAAAAAATGTTTGAAAAATTAGGTCCCATAGGGTTCAATGTATTTCATTTTTTCAACCCGGGTTCAATAAAAAACTAATTGGGTGATATTATTTATTTATATTCCCATAGGTCCTACAGACCGACTGAACAACATACTAAAATTTCATTTTGATAAACTCATTTTTACGGCAGTTATCGTGCTAACGGACAGACAGACAGACAGACAGACAGACAGACAGACAGACAGACAGAATGAACAAAGTCATAAACACTTTTCAACTTTGTTGTAAAGTGTTAATAATAGAAAAAAATATTTTTGTAAATCATAAACTTAACAATGCACAAAACAAATAATAAATTAAAATTGCTAAACCCTTTCTGAATCATAAATAATTACTGTTTATCACAGGTGTAAGAAACAAATTATTAAATATATAACTTTCATATGCTTGGTTTCTATAAGGAAAGAAAGTTTTATTTATTGCGATATAAAAATATTATAAAAAATAATAATTGCTTGTGATTTAAAAATACAGTATTAAATATTACATTAACAAAGTTTAAAAAATGCCCATAGATCAGGGTTGTTGGTGTGTATGTGGGTTAAACCAAAATTCATGGCTTAAAAAACACAACAACAACAAAAAAAAAACCCATTGTTTAGATCAATGGGGTTTTAATCAGCCAACTCTGCTGCTTATAATTGAAAGGGAAAGCTGAAAGACTCTTGTTTATGTTCTATAGCACATAAATTAGCCCATCATGAGCCCTGAATCTACCACTTTTTTAAATGACTACTACTCTCTACTACTACTATTACTACTAAGTAATTAATATTAATAATAATAATAAAAAGAAAAATAAATTGTTCAGTTATAAGAAATATATTATTAAATATATAAAAATATTAAAAATACTTATAAACTTTTTAATATTGAAAATTGTTTTAAAAATATCTGTTTATAATTAAATGGGTGAATTATAAGATAAAAGAGACAATTTGGTGGAGTGTAGCATATATTTAGTTTAAAGTATTTTCCTTCAGCCAAATCACTTGTAAAAACATTCCATATTATATTTATATTCCATATTATTATATTTTCATATTATTATATTTTCATAAATTTCACAGAATTAATTTTTGAAAGAAAAGGCTTCTAAAAATATTACCTGCTGTTTTATCAGAATGACTAAAATGTCACTTGTACCCTTCTAGATTTTGCCTATCCCTTTTCTTAAAAATAAAGCATTATTCCCTTGCCTCTTCAAAATTAGAAAACCAAATTAAAGACTTCTTGCAAAGTTAACTTAGTCCTTAAATTAAGGATAATTCAATCATCGAACCGTGGCAACTTTTAAAAAATGTCACCAAATTGAGGAAAGCAATGCTATGTTAACAAAAATGATAGAATTTAGAACCAAAACATAACTAGGAGTTTGATTTAAAATTTTATGAATGGATTGGAATTAAATAATAAATGGATGGTATATTAAGTATGTTTCAATGGGTGTGTATGTCCATATGTCCCACTTGGTGATAAATTTGGTGACATTTTAAAAGTGTCGCCAAATTGATGAAAACAATGCTGAATTAACAATGACATCAAATTGATAAAATTTAAAATTAAAACATAGGCAAGTAGGATTTAGATTTAAAATTGAAATTCAAACTAATGAATAAATTGATGGTTTATTAATTAAATATGTTGCAATAGTGTCTGTCTGTTCCATTTGGCGACTGAAAAATGCCACAAAATTAACAAGACAACACCAAATCGACAAAAATATAGCCAAATTGTCATAAATTCAATAAATTAGAATATTTATACTATTAATTAAATTTATTTGATAATTCCTGTCGCTTTGAGGAAATTAATTATTTAATATTCTTTATTCAAAATATAGCAAGTTTTACTGTTCGTGGGACAGTTACGTTTAGTTGGGGTGTCTAGGGTCATAAATTAATTACGATTTGTTGAAGAATGGTATAGTATATATATTTGGATAGGATCTGCCCATTGAACTACTTGATGATAAATTTGGCAATTCTGGCGACGAATTTGGTAATGTTTTTAAAATGCTGTGAAATTGACAAAAAATGTGAAATGACGTAAAAATAAATATGAACGAACAGTGAAATGTGAAATGAAAAAATGTGAAATGAACAGTGAACGAACAGTGAAATGTGAACGAAAAAATGTGAAATAACAGAAAAATAAATATGAATGAATGGCAGTGTTCTAAGGTCTATCTTATAATATTATTATTTAAACAGTAAATTATTATTTGCAAAGTGTATTCATGATATTTATACATCTTAACACATAATAAAATCAAGTGATTGATATATATTTATTCCTTAACGTGCCACCGGAATAAAACAAAGTGACAATGATATTCTCCAAATATCATTGTCACTTCAAATCTGAGAAAAAAGGGAGCAAGGGTAAAATTTTGTAGTTCAGTTTATGCCCCTCGCATGCATGTCTCGCAGACAAATCTGACAAAATAAATAAAAGAATATATTATTAGACTACATCCAAGTTCAAAACAAATGCTTTTTGTGCTGTGGGAAATGTAAAGATGCATTATCGTTCTTATTTTTTAAACAGAAAAGTGAGTTTGATCTAATACCAACTTTTATATACATAAATAATGCTTTTCTGGCAATGCTGCAATGTTGATTTCCTCTTGGCTGAGTCTCACATACTTGGGGAAATAAAATACTGCTTCTGATGAAGAGACTAACAAAGTCGAGGTACTTAGCATTTCCATACGGTGTTGTGGATATATAAAGAAAAGAATATATGTTTCAGATCTATCTATATAAAAGAAAAACCAGTTGTGCTATTCATATGTGGATATAAAAATGGAAGAATAAACTATATCTAAGTTCAAAATAAATATGCTTGTTCAATGTTCCAAGACTAACGATTTAAATACATTTGTGCTATTTATCTGTACTTTGAGTAATGTGAACAGTAGTCTCTTTATTTTATCTACAATGCATGGGAATGTATAGGGAAAGTATTGGTATGGAGTCGAAAATTGGTTAGCAAAGGATCTACACATTTCGGGCAGTTCAGAACACAAATACATCATTTTAAGCATGATGTCTGTGCAATGTATGCATCTATCTACTCTAATTTCAAAACTATACGATGAAAATTTTCAAAATGTATTAGGTAAGTCACATGTAGGCTGCCTGCCGGCTACCCATTAAGCTGCTCTATGTCTTAGGATGAGTTGGTTGGCCTCGGCTTTCGACATGTAGGCTGCTCTGGTGCATATATTGTCAGGTTTGTCTGTGGGTCTGTAAGCTGAACTAGAAAATTTCGTCTTCGCATCCTTTTTTTACATCTCAGATATTCTTTTGGAGGATTTCTAAATACTTTTATGTATTTTACATTCTAAAACAAAGTTAGCTACCCTGTATATGAACTTTTAAAGTGCATTATCTTATGCTGTATGAAATCAACATTTGAGGGACTCACCTAAAGCAGTTAGCACCAAACGGGCATTCTTTCTTTGGAAGTTCTTTTTTGGGGGCTTCCTCCTCACTTTCACTGATGGCATCATTCTTCTCCTTGGCTTCAGGAGCTGGTTCTGCTGGTGGTGGTTCCTCTCCATCGTAGTCTGAATCACCGGGATGACTGAATTGGTCGAGGTGGTTCTGGTTCCGTCTAAATTAGATTTGTGAATAAATATAAACTCACACAATGGAAAAAATTTTGTTTACTTTTTTGGAACAAACATCCTATATTTAACAGCAAAATTCTGAAAATTTTCTGATTTAAAAGCTTATGTAGGTGCCAAGTTCCAAAATTTTGTACAGAACACTACTGAAATTTTGCAAGTCTTAAATCCCCTATTAGCATAGCAACTTCTTCCACCATCCCTTTTCCGTAAACTCCTGGGTAATATTAGTTTGTCTGAACTTAATGGTTTGAAACTACAAGTAGGATGTGATTAATTAATTTCAGTTAAAGTCGGATGATTCGTAAACGTTGCCAGGTGAAAAAAAAAATATCCTGATGCAGAAAGGGAGGGGGGGGGGGCATTCATTGAAATTTATTTAAATAACAGCATTGTATATGTTAATTATTCTTTTCTATGACACCCAGTTGTCTGCAGCTTTTTCATTAATCAAGGACTGTTGGATCTGGTCATTCTAGTGAAATAAGCATTATATAATTTTTAGTGTTCTGCTTCATCGGATTCCTTAAGCAGGCATTTGCTTTAAAGCAGATAAATAAATCTCTTTTGCATTCAACAGTGCTTATTACAGGTACAATAGCAGCTAGTTTTGCTAAGTTTGGTAAATAATCTAAGTTCAGGTGTTATTGAAATTTTTACCATTATTGGTTTTGAATCTACATTTTTGTATGATGGTCCTTTAAGGATTTTGATGTAAATAACCATTCTAGATTACTATATTCATAGATTAAGATTATAGGACTTCCATATTTACTTTCTCATTATAGTCACACTATACAATATAGTAACTTTGTATAGTCATCCTATACAATATAGTAACACATACTATACAATATAATAGTATAAAGTATTGTTTTCACAAAAATTTCTGATTTCAAGACTTTGATGCCAATATATACGTTTTAGGACCTCATTAACTTGTTTTGACTATTTTCAGAGTGTCTGAGTGACAGGGTAGTTGCTAGGGAAATTTCCAAACAAAGCAAAACTTCTCAGAAAAAACACAATGCTGTGAATCTGCTAAATACTTTCAACCCTGCCTTTTCCAAGAACTTTCAAGGACTTAACAAAGAAAATGGGAATTTTCAAGTACTTTCAAGGCCTTAAAAATGTTAATCTAAAATGCAAGTACTTTCCCAATTTTCAAGCACCTGCATGCACCCTGGAAAGAAGGCAAGCAATTTAAGATAGCCCCTTACCTGTAGCATTTCTTCCCATAAGTACATGGGATTCTCGATTTTTTTTCCACATCCTCTTCCTCCTCCTCTTCTGCTTCTGGGCTGGGCTGGTCAATTTCCTCATCTGACCCAGCATCACTTGGAGCGCGTTTAGCTTTTCTCCTCCTTCCCCTAGGACCCTAAATAGAAACAAACAATATTTAGCAATGGAAAAAGGATACTTTGACATAGAATTTAGTACTTGCTTTCAATGTGTACATGTCAGAATGTTATTCCTGTTATTTAATTCTTTTTATCTATACAATTACAATGCGTGTGACTATGTATGCATGTCCAGCATTTAGCTTATGCTTCCAAAAATCGAGGTTGGTGTCTGATGAATGAGTTTCTTCTATAGAAGATTGTTATGCATTCCAACAAATTAATATATTTTCAATTATTTGAAAAGAATTGCTTAAAACGAGACCTAATATGTTTCACTGAACAACTGACAAGGGGTCAACAACCCTTCTCTGTAAAAATCCCTTGACTCAACAGATGAGATAACTTCTTTGAGAATGACTTCGGTATGGAAAAAGGACAAAAAATTTATGGTTATAAATAAATAATATATTAAGACTTTAAAGGACGTATAATATTTAAAACTATTAGCATATTTTTTAATTTAAAATGAAAACTAATATTATCTATTTTAAATTAATTGAAGAATTATTTCTGTCTAAAATTTTTTATCACATACAGAATTTAGGGGCCCTTTAAAATTTGGGGTCTAGGGCCGTGGCCTCGAAGGCCTGCGCATTAATCAGGCCCTGGATATCACTGCAATTCAGGAGACCTAATGGAAAAGATCAGACATTAAATATTCAGGGAAATTCGCACTATTTTATAGCAGGTGTAATGATAAGAGAAGATTTGGAACTGGGTTTGTGGTTGCAAAATACTAGGGTCACACTGAAATTTTTGAGACAGGGGCATACAATATGTGTTAAAATTATTGGTTGGATATTATTTGAACTCTTTTATGTCCGCAGACGATAATTTGTGGCAACAATTACAATTTAGCTATCGTAGAATAAATTTTGAAAGAAAAGAAAATGGAGTTGGCGTGAGGGCATTATCGAGCTATGATTTTAAAGTGGGGCTAAATCAAGAAGAATGTCTTCAACCTCTACAATTAGCATATGGAAATGATGCTCCATCTCGTGCCACTGTATTCAGATGGCTTACAGAGTTTAGAAGAGGTTGAAATTCTCTCCTGGATGAAGAACACATGGGAAGACCTTTGTCAGCTGTAGTCCCAGAAAATGTGTCGGCCATTTAAAAAATGTTAATCGATGATAATCGCTGTACCTACCAAATGATACAGAAGGAACTTAACATTGGATCCACAGCTATACATAAAATTATTCATGAAGAACTGCATATGAAAAAATTAGTTTGTCGTTGGGTCTCCCATAATTTAACAGAACACCTAAAAGTGGAGCATGCCAGAATCAGTAAAGAAATCCTAAAATTACTTAATGATGGTAGACACTGCATATTTCAAAAATCATAATTGGTGATGAAACATACATACCGTTTTTCGACGTTCCAACATGTCAAGAAAGTAAATTACGAGTCTTTGAAGATGACTCCAAACCAACAATGATGAAAAGACAACGAGCAATGAAAAAAGTAATGTATGCAGTGTTCTTGTCAAAGCCATAAAGCTAGAGGGACAGAAGACAGTTACAGCTAACTGGTACACCACTAAGTGTCTTCCAGAAATTTCCAGAAGTGAATGTTAGGGGACTCATGCTTCACCATAACAATGCATTTTCTCATTCAACAAGAATGACAGTCGAATTTCTTAAACAAAAAACATCAAAGTGATAGAATATCCACCTTATTCTCCTGATCTTGCTATTTGCGACTTTTGGCTATTGTTTAATCTAAAAAAAATTTACATGGGCGTCGTTTTCATTCTGAAGATGAGATTGATGAGGCTATAAAAGCATATTTTTCATCAATTTCAAGAAGTGGATGGTTTGAAACATTTAATCTTTGGAAAATTTACCTACAAAAGTGTATTGATGTTGGAGGGGAGTACTTTGAACACTCCTAAGAGTTGGCAAGTTTAACTTGTACCATTTAGTCGTATCTCAAAAATTTCAGTGTGGCCCTTGTATTTAAAGCAACTGGTAATTGATTTTAATTTAAATCCATAAATGAAAGAATGTGCATTAGACATTAGATTTGAGTAACATCGCCAGAATTATTTTATTTGAAGTGGGGGGTAGGCAACAAAAAATCTTGTTTCCCATTTCTTCAAACGGCATTCATAAGAACTTCAATGAGTTCTGATGGGTCCATGGGGGATATGATCCCCAAACTAGGGCTACAGCCAGAGAGACGGAATTAGAGAGGGCCTGGAGAGAAATTCAAGGGAGGCTCAACAGTCTTGAAGGAGGGCCTTACCATTTCACTTTGGATCTAAAATGGTATTAACAAATAAATAAATATGTTCAATGTTATCAAACGAGTGAATGCTTTACAAGTAATTTTCACCAGAAATGAATGAGAGCTATCATTTAAGATTTATTACAAGCTGCTGTCAAACTATCGAACATTTCAGTTGCTCAAGGGGACCAAGATCTCACAAGAGAAATGAGCCATTTCTATAAAATTCGGTATGTTTATTACTTTCCCTACATACCTGGATGTAGCCAGAGATGAAAATGAAGAGGGGCTGGAGGGAAATTCAAAGACGACTCAACAGTCTTAAAGGAAGGGCTCACCAAAACCATAATTAATCATTAGCATTTATAAACCATAATTAATATTATATATTTTAATACATATAAATTATTAACAAATAATTGCATATTTATATTTTTTAAGCTAAGAGTTTATTATTAATATTCATATAGCTAGTACATCAGTATTAGTAATAATTACAACTGATTTTAATATAAGCATTAACTAGTAGTAAAGCTGTTAATGAATCGAAAAATTTTTTGAAAATTAATACAAGTTAATGCTTAATATTAAATCTTAACTACTTATCAGTTGATTTTGATTGTATAATGATTGTATAACAGTGAACCACACAATAATATAAAAGTATCCTAAATACTATAGTCATATTTTTTAAAAATTTTAAATTAAATATGTAAATTGATTATCAGTATATCAACAAATTCAGCTAAATTAAAGAATCTTTAAAACAAAGTAGTTTATAAAAAAATATCATAAATAAATTTTTTATGCAAAATTTGGACATTTTAGATGAGATTTTATATCTCTACTAAAAATTTAATATTTTTATCAGGAGGGGCTGAGTATACCTTTTTTTTGGGGGGGGGGGGGGGGGGGGAGGGGAGAGGGGGGCTTAGCGCCCTCTGGCCACTGGATGGCTATGGGCCTGCCTCAAACCCACCATCTGACAATGCTATTGTTAAACTTTTAGGAAGGTTTTTCAGCATTTCTTTGATTTCAGTTCATGCTTTCACAGAAGATATTGAAGGAGCTTAACGATATATTTTGTAAAATTAGAGGAAGCTTGTGACAAGTTGCCAAGGCATAATGCGAGAATTGTTCTTGGGGATTTAAGCAATAAAGTAGGTCAAGAAATTTCTTTAGACTAAATATTGGTACACATAGCCTTCACCAAATGACCAATAATAAGGGATATAGATTGATTGATTTCACTCTGAGCTGAAATTTGATGATATGCAGTACAAAATTTCGTCATCAAGCAGGGTCATTGGCTTGCAATGACAAGCTAAAGAAAACAAGAAATGTACAATGAAGCCAACACATATGCAAGCCAAGAAAGCCTTTTCTTATAGTACTCTGTACAACTTGCTCACATTGAAGTGCATTCATAAAACATGACATAACTTTTAAACCAAGCATTACACAAACATGGGACATCTCGGGTGCGGTATCCCCGTGGTTTGCGCGCTAGATTTGCACGCTGCCACAAATGCCGCCGTGTTCATGCGGAGTACGATCACGTTAAACATGTGGGTCCGTAAGTCCTTCCGAGAGGTTGGTGGTAGGGGAAGGAGGGTACGGTCCCTGTGGATGCCTCCCCCACTGGGTTCCGGTCTAAATTGGGTGGCACTTCCCGGCCGTCCATACAGTTACCTTACACCTTTCTGGTAGGTCGGACGGTCTGGGTCTCAACAACAACAAACATGGGACAAAACTAATTTGACAGAGCTCTGTGTAAGTTTTAAAATATGACTTAAGTGAACTTTCTAAATTAAAAATAAACAGAAAATCAATGGAGTTAGCTCACATTAATTTGATGTCAGACATGAGATATAAATGGCTTCTAGTTGGTAACACAAGTTCATAAACTTGTGCACTATAACCAAGGTTTCTTTCTGTTACTGAAGTAACAGCTATATTGAGCTGATGAGCTCTTAACAAAAGTGAAACCAATCCACTATCATTAAGTCATTGATGCGGGAGCACGATTTGAAATAGCAGAAGGTTTGTACTTATATTAGCAGAAAAGTAGATTCAATTTCAACAAGAGAACAAGATTAACCCTTTCGCGACGGTTGGCACGCCCGCGTGTCGGCTATGAACTTGCATTCAATGACGGACAGCATGCATTTGTGACTGAGAAAACTTTACCCTTAACGGCGAGTGGCACGTATGCATGTTTTCACATGGAACGTTTTAATTTGTCTACTAGATGGCATTAAATATCCGTGGAAACAACTTCAATGTATTTTGCAGATAATTGACTTTGGCATAAGGAGGATCCAATGAATTATTTCTCCATTTGGAGCAGTGAAACATGGTTTTGTAATATAAACAAATAGAGCACTTCTCACAGCATCAACAATTTTATAATTGAGTTTTGGGTCTTGTTTTGATTTCAGCTTTATGATTTCATTGGTGAATCATAGGAATATAAGAGAGTATTTTTTTGGGGGGGAGGGGGGGGGGTTAGAGGCAGTGAAATTATTAGTTTATTTCGGATAAAAGAATGGGAGCAACTAACGAGTATTTTGTATGAAAAATATACATCAAATAGAAAATAAATATTTCTTTTATTCCTGAAAAAAGTAGATTTCTGTGTGGAATAGGTGATTTTTTTTCGAGAGTTAGGCTTAGTGCAAAAAAATTGCCATGCCCTGCGAACAGTTCGGAAGCAAAGCGCTCCGTCCTTTGGGATGCGTCAGTTCTGGAATGCCGCCGTCGCGAAAGGGTTAAACAAATTTATTCCAGGTTTCATGTTTATTAACACTACGGAAAGTAAAAAGAAATTACTTTTTTCTTCTTTTGACTGCCCCAGTCACTCCCCGATTCACTCCCAGAACCAAACTTGTGAGTGACTTTCTTAATTTTCTTGTGCTCCACCTCCCAGTCGCTGCCAGAGTCATCACCTCTCCTTTTAGAACCTCTTTTTCTTCGCGATTTCGGAGAAGATCTATCACTTTGCCATTCATCATCATCACTGACGATGAAATCTTCTGCAAAAGAAACCACCAATGAATAAATAGGAAAAAGAAAATAGGAAAATTAAATGTCATCTCCAAAGATTTTTATGAGATCAAAGACATTGTCAAGTGCATTACTTATAAGGATAAAACAATTATACATTAAAAAAAATCAAAATGATATCTCTAAAATTCATTAGTTAAAATTTTACATCCAGTCCCTGTTGCACAGACTTGTATGGGAAGTTCTGAGATGCCCTATTGCTCAAGTTGAATCTTATGGCTGTCAGTAGCTTGGATTTTTATTATACACAACACACACATATATGTGTGTGTGTGTGTGTGTGTATGTAAAATAACCTTTTTGTTCAATGTAATAAATGTAACAAGGTTATTTAATCAATAGCCTTCAAGAACTATTTCTAGAAGGCAATTGATTTGTACACACCTCCTTATGATTTTATAATTTTGTTGCTTTCTATTCATTGTTATTCATTCTATTCTTTTAATTGGTTTTGTTTCCACTTATTGTTGTTCTGTTTGCCCCAACTGATTTATATTTTACTGACTCATCAATTGATTCAATTGATTTCATAATCTAGTATTCATTAAGCGTCTTTTAATTAGTTTTAGGTAATACATAATGCTTCTTCAAGTTAAATTTTACCACTTTTAGTTAAATTATATATTATTATATTATAATTATATATGTTCTAACCCTTACCTTTAGTAACACAGCCCGTATATAACAGTTACCCTTAGTAACACAATGCTATTGACATGCGTAGATAGTCAAAACTTTTAATTTTAGCACATTTAGATTTTGCATTTAATTTGCTTTTCAAAAATTAACAAAAAACACATTAATTTACAATTTTAGGATAATTTAAATTCAACATATTCAGAAAAAATTGACTTCAGTTTTCAAGATGATAATTTCGTATTCTTACCTACCTTTCAATTGTTACCTGTTGAGAGTTTGGGGACTATCTCTGGGGAAGAATTATCGTTGGTCTTTAATAATTTAAAAACTGTAAAATTCCAGGTATTGATAATTTAGATTATAATATTCGGAAAGTATCGTATAAATTTAACTTTGATATTTTCTTAAAAATCTTTGTGTTTTAAATTCCGTTTCTTTCCATTCTGCCTGAGAAATGCTAGGATTATTTTTCTACATAAACTGGGCAGGAATCCTACAATTTTCTCCACTTACCATCGCATTTGTTTATTACAGGAAAAATTTTGAAAAGGGTTTTTGTCAACAGACTTCATTTTTTTATTTTCCTTATATACATATAATGTATAAGAAAAGAATTGTGACGGGGTCGAAAATTCGAATTCGAGTTTTCGAAGGGAGAGCAAGTTTCAAGCATCCCTGAACACGAATTAGGCATTTTTGAGATGATGTCTGTGTGTGTGTATGAAAGTATGTGTGTGTATGTGTGTGAAAGCATGTGTGTGTGTCAGTGAGTCTGTGGAGATGATAACTGACGAACGAATGGAGCGATTCGAACAAAATTTGGTTCAAAAATTACAATCCATGAATACTGGAAACCTATTGTTTTTATACGCAATAGGATGTTCAGAAACCCCTAAATTTTCGAGTGAAATTCTGAAAAAATCAAAAAAATTAAAACTTTGAATAAAGTTACATAAATAGTCATTTCTTATGTAATTTTTCATTAGAAAACGATTGACATAAATTTTAGAATGCTACTATGAACCGTTTTCGAGATATTGTACATTTTTCAAATAAATTTATCAAAAAATCCCATAAATTAAAAAAAAAAATATTAACTGTTCACTTTTACATGTTCACTTTTCATATGTAATATCATGCAATAAATTTGGTGACACCATTCTCGTGGAACTAGCTCGTTCCATTCATGAATAAAGATACTTTGAGTAATACTTTTGTATTTGAATGCCAATAGTCATTTTTCTGCTATAAGAATAACTTATTTCTCCGTCCATAATGCTTGGCGAGATTTTGGCGACAAATTTGGCGGAATGTCGCTAACTTGACAACTTTTTTAAATGTTGCCAAATTAACGAAAATCTCGCCAAATGGATAAAAATGACGCTAAATCAATGAAAATGACAACTAATTGACGAAAATTCAATGTCTTGGAAAGAATATAAGTATCTACTATAAGAATAACCTATTTTTTTTACTGTAACAGTAGTAAATTCATTGCATTATATAAGGAAAGTCATATGCTGCCCACATCAGATTTTTTAAAATAAAGACTAGGGATATTCTTCATCTTAATCAGTTTGGTTTTCAAGAACTTTACAGCTGTGAAAATGTTACTCAAACCCTTGGCATAATTGAGGGTTTCTGTACTTTAAATCAGATGTCGCTCTAACAACCATCAATGTCCCTTGGGCGTTTGATAATTTGAACAGGAGCATTCTCCTCTTAACATTAGAAAAATTACATAATTCCATCTCTTTTCGAATGAAATTTTACTTACTTTATAATGATCTCTTTTACATTCAGGTCTTCACAGATGACCTAGCGGTGCCAATTGACTCACAAAAGAAAATTGGAATTAAACTCTTTTAACTCTCTCTCAAAATTAATTTTTGATTCTTTGATTTCCTTACATTTTAAAATTTCTATTGATAAAAGTTGCTCAATTATTTTCAGTAAAAACAGATTGAAAAGAAATCCAATTTTTAAATTACAAGGCAGATGCATAAAAATGTCTACTCATTTAAAATTTTTAGGCATTAGTATTGATAATAAATTAACCTTGAGTTAACTAAACACATATCTATTATCTAAAGAAAAAAAAAGTTTTAAATTATGTTCTACATTTGGGAAAATATCTGAAATAATTGTGGTGTCAATAAAAGACTTAAAAAATCGGGCATCAAACTGTTATAGAAAAAAAAATTATTGTATACGGTTTTGGGGTATGGGGGAAAATTTAACTTTTGTACAAAATAAAAAACTAATTCCTCTTCAGAGAATATTCTTATTAAGAATCTCTTCCAGATATCGGACCTCTTCAAATGTCTTATTCTTTTCTATTTTAGGTATTCCTCCTATTCACTTTGTCATAAAAATTCTACATAAAAAAATATATGTTTTAAGAAACAAAGAATCGATATTTTCTCCAGTTCGGATTTCCCTCTCCCTTTCTCAATTTGATTTCAATAGTCCTATTTCTGATATCCTATCATCGAATAGTATTGTTTCTCTAAAACATCATGATAAAATTAATTCTGATTATACAATTTATACAGATGGTTCAAAAATGGATGAAAATGTTGGTTTTGCTATTTGCATTTTTAAACGTGGTTTATTGAATGAGGTTATAAAATGCATGCAAGGAATATGGTTTTTCAAGCTGAAATAACTGCTATTGGCAATGCAGCTGATTGGGCAAAATAATTTACATGTGAATATATATACAGACAGTCTTTTGTCAATTTCTAATAAATCTAATTTTATCAAAATTATCAAAGGAAAAGTTTATTTATCCTGGGTCAAATCTCATGTTGGGCTATTTATAATGCAATAAAACTGCAAATCACTACTTCAAATTAGCTGCTTTTACTGTTGGTATTGATGCAAAAATTACTTTTCCTTATTCTTGTGTTTATCTAAATTCTGTAAAAACTTATTACTTGATCTCTGGCAAACTTTTAAATGACTATACTTCTCCTCACACTCATGATCCATCAAGAATTAAGTTTTTTTTACAGATTGTAGACACTAAGTTGCAAATTTATATTAAATATTTAACCTATTTTGTTACTGGCCTCAGCCCATTTCTTGATTATCTACACTATTTTAAATTTAATTCTAATAGTATCTGCAATATGGAGATGTTGATCATCATACTTTTTTTTGTCCTCATTAAAAATTTTTTCATTTAACAAAGTCTACTACTGTAAATCAACCACTATGGTTTTCTAACATTGGCAAAAAAATCTGATGTGGGCAGCACGATTTTCCCTGCTGACTCATATTCACATTATTTCTTCAATAATTCACTAAACTGAGTTTAATGGCACAAAATAACACATGCAAAAAAACTAAAATATCTCAAGAACAGCTAGTCCTAGAGGAATAGGATTAGTCATTCTTTTCATCCTCAAAAATTACATATAAAACAAGTATTTAATAGATATATTTCAGCATACATAGTCTTTTATTTTTGGTTTTGATGATTTTTACTGGCCATTTCTAAAATGAAGGCAGGTTCTTTTTTTTCACAAATCGTACCAAAATCTAATCAGTACCAGTGTAACCCACAAGTGACTTATCAACCAAATTTTGCGAAATTTGGTATTTTAGTTTTTCAGCTACAGTGGATACAGTAATTTTGCAAGCCATTTCACAAAATAAAAGGCAGGTTCTTTTATCCTAAACCATACCAAAATCTAATAAGCACCAGGACCAACCACAAGGGATTTATCTACCATATTTTATGAAATTCAGTTAATTAGTTTATTAGTTAGAGTGGATACATACATTACATGGACGGACGGACACACACACACACACACACAGAGACATCATGCTAAAAATAGTTTTTTCGTGTTTTAGAGGTACCAAAATGTATAGATCCGTCAAAAACTTAAGTTGTGATTTTTGACACAATTCCAATACTTTCCTTATACATTACCATGAATTGCAGGGACAGTAAAAATGCAATCGATAGGATTAAAAATTGTGTTCTTATTACAATATCTCTGTGTTTGCTAATTTGTTTATGAGTAGTTTATGCTCTCAATGTTGTTCTGATCAATGAATAATTATTTGAATACACTGTTCCATTCTGTTCTTGTCATTTCATTTCTTATTAACTTGTGTTTTTGCTATATCTTTTCTTTCTTCCTCTTCTTGGTTTAAGCCTTTTTTTATTATCATTTCCAGAATAAAATATATTAGCATATCGTATTTTTACTTTCCCTGCAATACATGGCAATGTATAGGAAAAGTATTGGAATCATGCGAAAATCACACTTCCCGAGTTTTCGACGGATCTATATGTTTTAAGGCTCTAGAATAAGAAAAAACTATTTTTAGCGCGACGTGTGTCTGTTTGTGCAATGTATACATCCACTCTAACTCAAAAACTAATGGACCCAATTTCATAAAATTTGGTAGGTAAGTTACTTGTGTGTGACCTTGGTGGTGATTAGATTTTGGCACGATTTGGGATAAAAGAGCCTGTCTTTTTTTGCAAAATGGCCTGCAAAAATTGCCTTTATCAACTCTAGCTGAAGAACTAATACACCAAATTTCATAAAATGTGGTAGATAAATCACTTGCAGGTTAACCTGGTGCTGATTAGATTTTGGTACGATTCAGAACAAAGAACCTGCTCTTTTCACAAAATGGCCTGCAAAAATCGTTTAATCTAAAATAAATGACTACATATACTCAAATATACCAATTAAATGCTCATTTTATAAGTAATTTTTGACGATAAAAAAAATAAGACTGACTCCATTATTCTAGGAATAGCCGTTCTTGAGATATTTTAGTTTTTCACATTTTCGCTTCGCCACCTTTGAAAATAAGTTCAGTTACCCAATGAAAACGAAAATTAAATTAAAAGTGCAAATTCAGTGTAAGTTAAATTAATTATGGCTGTTATTTTGTGTAATTAAATTCAATTTAATGAATTATTGAAGACATAAAGAGAATGTGAATATAAGTCTGCAGTGAAAGTGATGTGCTGTCCACATCAGATTTTTTTGTATATTATCTATGCATGTCTTGGTTATGTGTATTGTTTTGTTTATGTGTTTTTCTATATTACTTTTCTGTGTTTTTCGTTTTTTCCAGTCATTCCTTGTACTTGCACTACCTTTTGGGTGAGCTGGACAGCTTGGGTAATAAATAGATATTTTTAAACAATCATGCTTAAAGCATTGATTATGAAACACTTTCCAACTTCAATGCAATTTTATTTAAACAAGTCTAAAATGCAATACATTCCTCGGTAATATTTTGAAACTTACCACAATACTGCATTAATTTATTATATTTGAAAACTTAAACCTTCATCGAAAAAAATGAACTTCATTCAAATGACGGCATTGAAATATAAATTGCCTGGTTTAAACATCTCTAAAATGTTATACATTCCTCGGTAATAGTTTTAGAATTATCATAATACTACGATAATTTATTATATTTGAAAACTTCATCGAAAACAACTGAAATTAATTCAAATGACATCATAGAAAAAATAACACGCCTGGATCTCTCTATAAAAACAGGATTTCATTCATAACTTTCTCCCATTCATTTCATTCATCACAATACTATAATAATTTATTTTATTTAAACATTTTGTTTAAGACCATGGAGCTACAAAAAATTAAACTCTATGCTTGAAACTTCATCGAAAAAAATCGTCCTTCTCTTTATGAAATCAATTAATATTTCATTCATATCAGCCATGTAGACTCCATGGACTAAATTATTTTGTGTTAAAAAAATACAGGAATTCTAATACAACTCATTCTATATATTTTTATGTTTACATTTTACATAGGTGAAAAATAAGCTTAGTTGTAGAAATAATCAAATTTAGATGAGCATTTAAACTCAAATATATTGTCATTGCGTTGTTTCAGTATGTAGATGCACAGAATTTAAGCAAAAATAAAGTAGTTTTAGGACGGATACAACACTCAATATGAATTAAAAAGAACTTAAAAAATCACGATTTTGAAACAAGATGGATGCCATATATCATTTTGAAGTGGGTCATGTGATCGTTTCATATCATGGTCACGTGATCGTTTCATATAAGAGGTGCAATTGTTATTTTAATTTTTATTTAAAAAACTACTGAATATATTTCGCTGAATTTTTTTTTATATATTTTATGGAACAATTTGAATATTACCTAAAATTTTCGAAGCAATTTGTGAATTTTAAATCCGCTTAAAAAATGTTTGAAAAATTAGGTTCCATAGGGCTCAATGGATTTCATTTTTTCGACCCGGGTTCAATCCAAAACTAATTGGGTGATATTATTCATTTATATTCCCATAGGTTCTACAGACCGTCTGAACAACATACTAAAATTTCATTTTGATTAAGTCATTTTTACGGCAGTTATCGTGCTGACAGACAGACAGACAGAATGAACAAAGTCATAAACACTTTTCAACTTTGTTGTAAAGTGTTAAAAATCCTCTGACTTAGCTGGTGAATGGTCCAAAGAAATATAAACTGGATAAAAATTCTTCGATTTCCTAGCCACTAGCTTTGCATCCAGTTTTGAAAGTATATTAACTACATACAAACTACAACTTCTTACATTTAACATTCTGCCCCCCCCCCCCCCAATGTAATTTTTGCAACATTCCACAAAACCTCCCACTCACATTTGGGCTATTCATCGAAATCCGAACAGTTTCTGAAAGTTTCAGTTTGCTAATGACACTTAGGAAGCCCAGAAGCATATTCTTCTGTTTCTTTTTTGTTTTTAAATATCCTTGTTACACATTATTTCAATTTTAATTGTTTCATAATTAGTTTTGTATCATATGTACTCATATTCGATTTTTCAGTTTGTATTGATGTATTATGATGCTATATATTATGCTAAAAAAAATTAAAAATTCATTTAATTATATTAAAGAGTCATTGAGAAATCAGTGTTTTTGTGCATGTAAAGAAGATATTTCTGGACACCAGTATATTACACAAGGTATCTTCTCTCAGGAATGCAACAAATTAGATTCACATTATTGATGCTAATGAATTTGTTATATAATATTGCATATACAAAATGGGCATATTTCACAATAGTTAATAGATTTTCAATTTCATTTTATCGATACATTTATGTGAAAAATGTGCAATATCTCAGGAACAGTTATGCTAGTGTTCGTTTTCTAATGAAAAATCATGTAAGAAATGACTATGTAAAATTATTAAAAGTTCTGATTTTATCAAAATTTCATTCAAACATTGAATTTTCTGAACATTTGACTACATTCAAAATCAATAGGGTTCCAGCATTTACAGATTCTAATAATCACACCAAATTATGTTCAAAATGCTCTACTCATTTCTAAGATATCACATCCACAGTTTCACATAAAGACATCACCTCAAAACCATTCGATTCAGGCTCAGGGATGTTTGAAATATGCCCTTTCGTCAAAAACTCAAATTATAATTTTTGACCCTGATACATCATTTTTCTTACACAAGCATGCAGGAAAAGTAAAAAGCTCTATTAAATATTTCAAGACATCTGGAAGTATTCATGTATTAAATTCTGCAGCGGTATTTTGCTTGAATTTTCCACTATGATGTGTACACACAGACATTGCCCTTTATTACTGCAGACAGACAGTGAAAATTAACAGCAAATTTTGTTTTAACATTTAAGTACACAGATACCTTTTATCTTTATAACTCTAATGATCCCAAAGGAAATCTTACTGTTATAAAAATTAAATTATTAAAAATAAAAGTTTTATTTCTGTTCAAATGAAATTAGCCATTTTTACATACCAAGGGATAGACCTTGTCTAGTCTGTCTGTTTGTTCTCGATGACGTTCGACCAGGTGTATTTCGTTGAGAACTGCTTGCCTCTACCTCATCCTCATCAATAGCAGCAACTTTTTGCCCTCTTTTCCTGCCTTTTGTTTTGGGAGGAGATTCTTCGACTGAAATTATTTAAAGAGTTTATCATGAGCAATCACTAAAAAAAAAAAAAAAAAAAAAAAAAAAAAAAATCCAAAATGAAATTGGAAACTTTAATTAAGTATGATAAATAAAGTAAAACAAAAGTTTATTCATATTCAAAAGTTTGAGGCTTATGAAGCTTCTTTTTGAAACTCGTGATATAATGCTTTGCAAAGTTCGGCCCATGCAAACCTTTTGAATACAGATGTGATTGTGATACATGTTAAAATTTTCTGTTTGACATTGTGATAAATACCTATATCTTTCATTATGCATATTTACTACCTGTGAAGCATAACTGCAATATAATTCTGTCAGCTGTGTTGTCTTAAATTTTTTCAGAGCGTACAAATATAATAATAAATATCATTATGAGCACTATAGTGTTGGGTTGCTTTAATTAAGAATATTATAAAGAAAAAGATTAATATAATATTAATATAATGTATTATCAGGAAGTTCTGGCCGTTAGTACTCCTGACACAGAAAGCAAGTGAATAGACCAAACAGTCATTACCATATATTCCATCGAATAATTATTAAACATGGTCTATCACGCAGGATTATTTATCTAGTGGCTAGGTTTTTAATTCAAATTATTTATACTTCAATAATTGCTGAAATAAAAAAAATATTAAATCATAAATTCCAAAATATACTAGAGGCAAATAAAAGAGTTTAAAAGTGGCCAAAGAAATCATTTATTATATGGATAAAAAAGCAAAGAGTAGAAATGTAATTAATTAGCTTCACAACAATGATATCTCACATATTAATTGAATAACCAAATATATATATATATAATAGATATATATATATAATTACAGTATTTTACAATGTTTAAGATTCAATTTCATTAGTTATTTTAAAAAATTATGTTCTTTCTCACAAGATCAGTACGGAGAATTAAAATTGAAATTTTGCAATACTGTTAATCTTAACTGTTACTTCTCATTTAATAAACTGTAAATCGAGACTTAAATTGTCTTCAAAGATATCGATGTCAGAGTTCTTAATGATGACGTGGATCAATTCGAATAAAGAAGTAGACAACTTACATATTGTATGCGATGAGGAGATGGACTAGGCTTCTTTTATTATCAATGGGCTTGGATCGATGAACAGTTGAAGGACTCATGCTAACAGAAATTATCGTATTATTCTTTTTTGGTTGGTTTTAGCTTCAGCAAAAAATTATCGTTGAATTAGGCAGTATTGCCTATAACGTTGAGTTCTGGTAATGTTGATGTTTTGGAACTTGACCGAGGTAGCCTGGGATATGTTAAAAATCCTTAAAGAATAAAAATCAGCAACAGTGGAGGAACACAGGATCCATCGTCCTAAAATGAGGCTTAATTTAGCCTTCATAACATAATTTACGTAGAACTTGACTGTGTTGGTCAATACGGCTCAAACGCAAAGGTAGTAGTAACATCGGACCTATAGTCCTAAAAATTGAATTTAACTACACGTAGGCAACAGCATCAGCCTAGAAAGACATCAGAAGGATCAACCTTTTTCGGGAAACAACAGGACCAGAGTGATAAAATATGCAAAGTTCGTACGAAAAGAAAAGGACCTTTGTGGTCCGGCCACTTCCGTAAGTATGAAATCTTAAGACTTTTTTTTACTAATTTCACACTATACAATGAGTTTTTGCAGTGGCGCTGTACTCAGTAAACACATAGATGGTTACTCCTGGACTTAAAGTCATTCTGATTGATTTGTAGTTTTGTACATGCTAAAATGTTGGGGTGCCGTATTGCTTACCCCTTTTAGGAGCAAATTTGGCCCATCTGTAAAATCTGTTGAAGTAGCATTGTTTAGTGGGTGAAACTTTTGAATGTTATTTCTTCCAGTTGGCAGGAATTATTGGCTTCGTAAGATAACTGCCCATGTTTAACCTGACGGGGTGTAGCATTCTAGTATTGCATTTCTTGTGGGAAAAAGATCTCTGCGTGAGAAGGAATTTTGACCGTTATGGTTTTACGCATGTAAAGCTTGCACATGTTTCTTTAGAAAGGAGGGGGGGGGGGGGGGCTTAGATGCTTACTGGTACTATACTCGTTAAGTTACAGCTGTGAAAATTTCATCCTGCAGATGTGAAATGTGCGTGGGAAAGGAATTTGGAAAATGGCTCTTTGACATGGCAACTGCCTTTAGATGTATTTAGAAAGGGGAAAAGTGAATGTAAAATTTGGAGAAAAATTCGAATTATAATTACAATTTTAATGAAAAAAGTTAAAATATTTTAAAATGAAAGTGTATTAATATAAATTACTGAAAATGTCATATTCACATGTATAATAATTATTTTTATTATTAATATAATTTATTATAATTTTTAATTAAGAATATGATAAAGAAAATTAATTTAGAAGATTAAAAAAATTCTAATTAATGAATAAATGAAAAACAAATAAATATTATATAAATATTACCAAATTGAGAATATTGAGCCATGGAAAAATAAATAAAAGTAAATTGCAAACCCCCAAATTACATAAATTCTAAAGCAACTCAACAATAGTGATATCTTATATCACTATAGTGCTACCGACATATTTGAATCACCTGTGCTGTATCAAATTGTTTCATACAGCATAAATGTAATAATAAATATCATTATTAGCACCATAGTGATATTAAAATACTTCAGAGAGACATATGGAATTTTAACTTAACTCTATGTAGCTTATCATTCTTAATATAATAAAAGACCAGGGCTTTATCTTTTATTTTATAATTTTAAATCTTTTCATGAGTTTAAATTAGATTTAAGATCTCCTTTTCCTTGTATAATTTAGCTAAATTATGTAATTTGTTGTATGAAATTGCACTACAACCTACAGCTAACATTCATAGTAATTACTTAGTGCGTTTCAAAAATTAATAGTAATTATAATTGTAGTTTTTGATAACCTTTAGGATGATAAGTGTGATACCAGATATAATCCCAAATTAAACACAATAAATAAGTTGAACCGACCTGTCTTTCGTTTGGCAGGTTTTTTCTCCGCAGTTTGGCGTTTTGGAGGTCCTCTCTTTTTTGGACCCTTGGGAGGGGGCATGTCATCTGATTCTATCCACTCAGGAAGATTCCGAGATTTGTCATCATCACCCTCATCAAAATCTTTAGCTGTGTCCTGCAATACAAATGACAACAATTTAATAATGTTACTTACACAAACTAATTGGGACAAGGAGCAGTTGTCCAAACTGAAAACATTTAGAAGAGTGAACGTAAAAGCATTTGTAAAATTTCTGAACATAAACAACATTTCCAATAAAGATATTTTACTTAGATAATTTGCTTAGTAGGGACTATATATATTTTTATAATAATAAAGAATCTAGTACCCACTTTTGATTCTTTCCAAAATTTCAGGGTTTTAAAAACAAACCTTTTACGAAACAGACCTATCATAAATATGCTTCACAAAAGTTTTTTTGATCAGCCAATTAAGATCATTCATTTAGAAAACATGCACATAGAAAAGTCCGATCGCTTATAAAAATTACATATTCAAGGCAAAACTAATGAATTTTTCTTACAAGTTTTCCTCTGTACTGGATTTTGGATGCTTTACAAAATTATATCTCCCACCAAAAAAATTGAACTCTGTGAAAAATCCTGGACAAGTCCTAATCATTTAACAATTGGGGATATATTTAATAGCAGTGGCGAAGTTTTGGCAATATTAAGAAATTTAAAAGGTGCATGGAGTAACAGTGTTTACTGAAGTTCATATATTAACCAGATAGTGTGGGCATGGTGCTCGATTACAGGTCGGAGCACATAGCATTCCGCTTGTCTTGCGCGAGAAGTTATGATTATTCAGTATTTGGTACAAAGAGGGCTCTTCGTAAGGATTTGAAAATTATCAGCAAAACTGCTAATCAAATTCAAAATTGATTAACAATTATACAAATTTGCACAGCAATTTTTGGATTAATGAAGGATTAAAAAAATTATCCACTAGCTAATTTTTATAAAATTCTCTTAAACATGTTCTACGACTTATTTAATGCAAGTACACCCTTTGTTGGTCCAGAGCCAGCTTTGGGTATATCTAATGAGTTGATCAGAAGAACTGTTTACAGCATCTTCTGGAAGCTGCCGTGCAAGAACTGGCATTACATCGAGGGCCAAAGGCAGGCGAAAGAACTGAATCTTGAGTGGCCTAGTGTGTCGAAAGCCCAGGCCAGCCGACTCGTCCGAAGACTTAGAGCAACAAGATGGGTGGCCGGATGTGGCCTAGTGTGTTGTTGTTGTTGAAACCCAGACCGTCCAACCTACCAGAAAGGTGTAAGGTAACTGTTTGGACGGTCGGGAAGTGCCACCCAATTTAGACCGGAACCCAGTGGGGGAGGCATCCACAGGGACCGTACCCTCCTTCCCCTACCACCAACCTCTCGGAGGGGTGGCCTAGTGTGTGTCATAGGGAGCTATTCAAACTCAATAGAACTGGCATTAGAAAGGCTGTTGGGCTCCTTACTGGGCACTGCACCCTTAAAAGACAACTAAACATTATGGGTGTCACTAAGGGCCCGATCTGTAGAGGTTGTAAGTATAGGGAAGAAACTGCCTAACACATACTTTGTGAATGTGAGGCACTTTCTGCCCATAGGTTCGAGCACTTGGGTTGACATGTGGTCGAGCCCTGGGAGTTGCAGGATACTCCTGTCAAGTACCTGCTGATCTTTGCCTCGGCTAGTGGTCTCTTCTCTTAGGGATTGTTTCAACTTTTGGGGATAGTACAATAGACCTCTGGTCACTGTGCTAGGTTCTCTCGGAGCCACTCACCTGTAAGTCTTAAGTCATATTTAATGCAAACAGTGACAAACTTACTAATGCTCCGGTAGATCAGAGGTCTGTAACCCAGTGCCTGCAAGTACCAGTACTCCCATGAGTGTAAAAATACATATCTACTATTCTAATTTTTTTTGTGCTCCTGGAGAATTTTATTTTATACTAGAGTGCTGGTTAATGGTAAAAGGTAGCAAACTTCATGCTCTAGATAGTAAATAATTAAATTAAAATATTAATAGAAGTTAAGCAAAATGACATGAAAATGACACATTTTGTTAATTGACCCATTTATTTATTAATTCAGGCTTGATTATTTTTTCATGATTCTCTGGGGTTCTTTTAAAAATATTTCTCTGGCATCCAAAGATGTGTACTGATTTGGAGAAGCATCTGCCATTTTTATACAGACCAAAGTATTTGGATCAGTGTCATTTTTTCCCTTTTGAAAAACCAATATCATCCTCATCATGGTACTACAGCCCTTGACCTCCTTTAAGATTTTTGACCATTCCTTTCTATTGGCCGTTTTTCTCTTCCTTTCCGCGGTCGTTTCCAAAGTTCAGTCTGGTTTTTCTTTCTTAAAGGTTTCGTAACAAGAATTTTTTCCGGGGTGAAGTTGTTAGCCCCATGCCCAACCCCCAACCTGGAGGACCAGTCTCCTGATATAATCCACAGGGGCAGGGTACCTGGCTATCCCCCCAGGCACTGGGGCCCCATTTTTCGCCTTCTACGAAACACAGGGGGGTGGTAAGGTTATTCTATAACCCGCCCCTACACGGGGATGAAAAACCAATAACTATTTTCTATTTGGAGGAGCATTCATTTTGGCATTCACATGTGAAAACAAACAATCTCAGTATGATTCTAAGAGCAAGGTGAGATATCTACTAGACGGTCACTGATAACATCCAAGAAAGGGGAGATAGGATACTTTGGTGAGTATTGCACAGATGCTGTGAGTAAAGTCATGGTTCATACAGTCTTCTTGAAAAAAAATTCAAACACTATTCAAGGACTATTTCAAGACTTAAGGTGTAGCAATAATAACAATGCTATGGTGGTTCTAGACACTCCCCTTCCCCTCACACACACAACTCCATCACAACTGCTTGTATCATTGAACTTATTTGTAACAAATTTTCTCGCTTTTCTTTGACGGTTTGTCGCAAACTATTTGACTGAAACGAAAGTAATATCATTATGTTTTTTTTTTTAGCCTTTATAGACTTTAGTGCTAATTCATCAGATTCTGTCAATGCATGAATAACTATTTTCTTTTTCTTCAATATCTCTATTTCTGAATAATCAATCTCACACATTTTTTTTTAGTAAAGATATCTGCTTTTGTTCGAGTAAATATTCCTGTATTCACAATTTTGTTTTGATTATTTTTGTATACTCACCGAATAAAACATTTTATCGTGATTTGGAGTAATGGCGATCCACAGCAAGAACCCTGTGTAGAGTACAGGAAATATAGGTTAAATTGCAGCTTTATAAAAAAATTGTGTACGCTATAGTTTTTCGAAAACATTATGCACGTTATCATTTAAGGAAAAAAAAATTCAAGCACTATTTATACTTTTTAACAAATTCAAGGACTTTCAAGCCCTTGAAAATAAATTTTTTTTCAAGGATTTTTACAAACATATGAACCATGAAAGTGCTTTATGGTAACCAATATGTGAAACTATCAGTAACCAATGCAGCTAATGAGCTTTTTTGGAAGATCAAAACCAACATAAGTGATGATATTCTCTATTTCTTTTGGCAGGACATACCACTTTTAATTGTAAATTGATTTTTAAAGTCTTATAAAGTAGATACAACAAAAGAATTGAGTTAGAGGTTTATGGTGTGTGTGTGGGGGGGACTACCAAAATAGGACAGTTAACACTAGTCAAGGTCTTGGATGGGGTATGGCCTTTATTTAAACTTTCTTTTACAATTTCACTTGACTTTGGTTGGTTTGTGTCCATCTTTATATTCATTATCATCTGGTTTTCGTATTTTTAGGGGGGGGGGGAATAAAAATAAAGAAAAGGAAGCAACAACTGCTGATATATATGTTTTTCAAGAACAGAATTTTTTCCCCTCTAGACTCTTTTCAGGGTGAGTACATTTTCCTTAAAAAACATTTCAAACACATTTTAAGGACTTTTAAGTACCATGCAATTATTTTTCAAGGACATCATTTCTTCCATATTATAAAGTTGTAAGCATTTCTGGGATGAAAAATCATAGCAAACTAACAATGTTGTTTAATATTGAAGCCACTGAGGAAATTTTTGGGGAAAAACAATGTTGTTTAGGAAACTTTCAGCAACACCGTAACTGCTAGGGAAATTTGTGTATCTGCAGAACACTTCCAACTCTTCCCTTTTCAAGCACTTTCAAGGACTTAACCAAGAAAATGGGAATTTTCAGGTACTTTCAAGGCCTTGAAAATGTTAATCTAAAAGTCAAGTACTTTCCCAATTTTCAAAAACCCGTATGCACCCTGTCTTTTCTACATTTTAAACTTCTATAGCTTTTATCTTTTCTTCAGATTTAATAGTCTCGACACCCATCAGCATACTGTGAGCAGTTTTCACTTCTTTTAAGCTATTTTTTTTCTAGAACCTTTCCTAGTTGATTGGTAGTTTCTATAAACAAATGTTCAACTACTTCTTTGATCTCATTATGTACTCTTTTCTATTTCTTCAGTATAAAACACTCAACCTATATAGTAAGCATACATACAGAACAACAAAATTTAGATACAATAGTTATGAGAATATATATTTAAAAAAAATTTCTACAATTCTTTACAGAGTTCTGAGCAGCAGCCAAGAAAATTTATTCACAATAGAAAACACTTTTAAAATTTATGCTAGATTTTTGAATATTTCATATCATTGTAATAAAATTCCAGGGTTTTCAATGAGTAAATAAGAGGGGATGCATTTTTAATATAAACTTTTTCAAGACAAAATAAGAAATTCAAGGACTTCACAGGTTTTTAAAGTCATACATGAGAATTGTACAAAATATTTATGTACCAATACACTAAACAACAATATGTTAATAATGCTGGGTTTACACTGGAAAGCGATAAGTAAAAACTCATGCATCAGTCAATAAAAGTTGGATATCAGTCAACTTTGGGAATAAATTTACTCAAGTTCTCCATTCTTACTGGTTACCACACCACTGTCTTACTTCTAACTTACCAGAGTAAACCCAGAATAATACTTTATAAAAAAAATCTTACCACATCTAGATTATCATCTCCATTGCTGACATCATCTGCTTTTTTACTGTCTAATTTATCTTTAGAGCTTTTGCTGTCAGATTTATCGTTTGGATGATTGTGGTCATTTTCTGCTTTATCTTTCGGGAAAGAATCATTTCCAAGAGTAGAGTCCTCTTCAACAATTTTTTCGTCCACATTTTTATCTTCAGTACATGATTCATTACTTTTCGACTCAACACGATCCTTTTTACTTTCAGCTTCGTCGGCATTGTCTTTGTCACTCTCTGAATCAGCCTTTTTTTCTTCATTAAAAGCTTCACTTTTAGAACCAGAGTTGGTTTCACATTTCTCATTTTCACTGTCTTTGTCTTCATTTATTTCTTTGTCTTCTTTTGGACACTGGGATTTACTGTCATCGGTGATATCAGCAATTTTTTTGGCAAATGTGTTATCTTCCTTTGAGTAACTCTTGTCAATATTAGCCAAGATTTCATCTTCTTTTGAAAAGGTCTTCTCTGTTACAGCTGTTGAGGAAAAGTAAAAATTATAACATGTATAAAAGAAGTAAAGGTGATAAAGGTAGAATATTAAATAAAAAATTCGAATCTCCTAATAAAATATTTAATGTTGTGTAATATTCTCTCACTGGCATCCCCCATCTTGTCTTTCGTCTCTATCACAGACCAAAGGGTGTCATCGTGATTTCTCCAGAAGACAGAGGTATGAACATTCTTTCCCTGATGTCACTCTATGGTTGCTATAATTTCGAGTCAGAAGGGTTGTCAGATTTGGCGATTTGTCACCAATTTGGAGACTTCTGGAAGATAATGATTAGTCTAGGAGACATTAGATAATTCTCGAGATTTCTAGAAGTTTCTATAGAGAGATTATAAAACGGACTCATCACTCCGTTGGATTTCAGTTGATGAGTTGACAATACACGAGCTACAATGAACGTCAAATTTTGTAAATGTGTTGAGAATAGTAGCCATTGTTTTGTGAAATTATTTTCACCAGTATTTTGAGAATATTATTACTTATTCTGTGAAATGAGTGGAGCATTTAAGTGTTGTTTGATTGTATATTGTTCCTGTTTACTTTGTGCTTATGAATAAACGTAAGTTATCTAGAAACTTGGACTTGTTCTTGTATCCTGTGTATACACTCACGATTCTAGAGGATACGTTCATAGCATTAACATGTGTCAACCCGGGGTGAGTTATGCAATGAGTGTCCTTTTACTTTGGGCAGGACCCACAAGTGTCAGGATAAATGTTAACTCTGGCTTTTTTACATACACACATAGCATCATACATCCTTCGTGGGAAGTAGGGCTCAAAAATAAGATTTTTAAACTGGCAACTAGTACTGCTGTGAGCTTTTGTAAGCTAGTGCAAAAAATCAGCTCACGGCAATCTTAGTCATCGAAAATGATTTCTAAATTTCATAAGGAAAATTTTCACCAAGCTTTTTTTTTTTAAAAATTCAATAGATTTTATATGTCACTTATCTTTGGAATGATTTTCGGCATTGCATTTTTTTTTAATTATTGTGATCCCTTTGAAGTAAATATCACTGTTATTACAATAGGATTTTGCAAGGGCTTTTATCAGTTCAGGATAATTACAATAAAACTTGCATTTTGGCTTTTCTACAAATATGCTAGGTTATAAATTCTCAAAGCAAAGTTTGCCGTGAGAACCACTGATCGTTGCAGCGGTGTAACTAAGCTTACGACATTTGATGTGACTTATTTTGAGCCCTGGTGGGAAGTGTTAATTTTATGTGAAAAACAATTGTGCATTTACGCTAAAGTTTGTTTAAGCATAGTTTCCTAGTTAGTACAGAGCTTTTATAATTTCATGTAACGCTTATTAAGAGCCACTAGTTTAGAAGGAGGAAAAAATATTCAAACTCTTGTAAAGAGAGAAAGATAAAAGGGGAGGCAACAGTAATTAATGATACAAATACATAAAAGCTTTTGTTGCATAGTGCCTATCTCCAAGGAAAAACAACCTATACAAATAGTCATTCCTATTACTTGAAATTAGGGTTGCCATACTTTTCTTTAGGGTATGGGTGCCAGATGTGTCAATTTATCGCCAATCAGACAACTTTTGGAGTGTTTCCGAATATAATAGAACTTTCTAGAAATATCGAATAGTCTAGGAGATATGAGCAATTTGCAGTAATTTCTATGGCAGGTATATAAAGAAGTCACTGCTTTGTTATACATTGTTGACGAAATACGAGTTAAAGTGAATTAAGATACATCAGTGATTTGAAAACAGTAGCTGCTGTTTTTATGAATTAGTTGAGTATTTAGTTGCTGTTTTATTATTATACCCAGAAGTTTAGTGATCTTGTAAGATAGTTATCAAGCTATTTGTTGTATATTGTTCCTGTTTATGCTTATTAGTGCTTTGAAGTAAAAGCGTTAGTTATCCAGAAATTTGGACTTATTTTTATATCCTGAGTACACCAACGATTCAAGAGGATATGTCATAACATTAAGAAAATAACAAACGGAAGTAACCAGTTCTGAAAGTTAATTTCATAACTACTATAAAATTGACAGTGGTTGGGACAAGGTTAAAAAAAAAAAAAAACAGTTTCAGAAGCTATATGAGTTAACTTCATCAACTAAAAGAAAGTATCAATCGATTAGTCTACTAAAAAATATAAGTGAATGAGATTGGAATCAAGAAGGATATGACCAAATTGAAAAAAAAAAAATCAACGGGTTTTCGATGCTATATGAGCTAACTTATAAAGATTAGATGTGTGTAAAGAATACTTCTCTAGCTACGAAGATGAAAGGAATTGCATATTAAACAATAACAAAATCATCAGAACTTGAATAAATTAAACTCCTAGTTAAAAAATAAGTATAGAATTAAGGTTGAGAAACAATTTGTTTTGCAGTGCTGCACTAGTAACTTCAACGACTATATTAAAAAACCCAAGAAAGAGTTGGTTTTGAATTGCTGCACGTACAGGGATTTTGAACTAAAGAAACAAATAAAATAACTTTCAGGCTGCTAAAATGTACCATCTTCGAACTATTTTGCAGTTTTTAGTATTTTTTTTTATATAAAAGACATGAGCCTTTTTTCAAAAAAAAGTATATATGCAAACATTTTTATGGTAATTTTACATTAGAAATCGAGTAAATGATTATTCAGGATCACATTAATAGCAATTCCTCAGATATTCTATCGTCTTTTAAATATTTGCAGAGTACTTTGTGCAGTCGTGTATCATTCGAAGGAGTTCCAAAAATACCACTGTCTTAAATGTCAGCTATCGATATGTTTCCATACAGTCTTTCTCTCAGATCCCTGTGAATACATTCTATTGTATGTCTTAAAGAGTTTTAATCGTTTTCCAAAATGTTCAAATTAAAAAAATAAAGAAAAAAAAATTGTAATAAAAAAATAATAATAATAAATAGGACTATACTACAAAAATGGTATCTGTTTTGGCCAGCATACAGTAACATTAAATAAATTATTCTTATATATCAAGCACGAATATTCACTTTGTACATACTTTTATGCAAGAAAACACATTAGCCGATTTTTAGAATGCTACAACTATCTGTTTGAAGAAATTCTATAAAATTTAGAAAAATAATGAATTAATGTGATGGGATCCTTCAAATGCCCTCTGTACCGTCCTAATATATGCTGGAAAGATGGAGGCTCCATACATGTGTCAATCGGCCCGCGATTCGCAACAACCAGGCAACTGATCGCGATTTGCGGTCGCGAAGCAATCGGATCGATCGGGATCGGGCATCGGATTTCTCGGTATCCAATTTGAAGGAAAAAATAATTTTAGGCCGGAACTGGAGAGAGAGAAATTCTCACGCAGTCTAAATTTTTACGCGAGATTTTTTATGGATTTCGCGAGAATCTCGCGGGTTCGCGCTGAAATGGGAACCCTGCTCAGGTATATCTTCTAATCTACGGGAATATAAGTAGTACAGGTATATTGGCATATATTGGAATCAAATACGGTCTTCTGGTATGAATATTACGGGGATTATTGATATTTTCAATTTATTACGTCACCTGTTTTATTTTGGCAAAGATTTTTGAGACTCATATTGTAATATGGGTAATCTTCTACTAACACTCGGACATATGTTCTAATCTACAACATTATAAGTAGTATGGGTATATCTTCCCATATAATTTTAGCACTTTCATTTTGGCATATATTGAAATCAATTACTACCTTCAGGTTTAAAAATTACCGGTTTATTAATATATTCAATTTATACATGTAATCTACTAATACAGGTTATATCTTCTAATATTCGAGTATATAAGTAGTACGGGTCCCATACAATTTTAACGCTTTTATTTTGCATATATTGATTGAATTCCATATTTTTTGTAAATTTGCTTATAGAAGGGGCCAGGATGTTTTATTCTTCAGATCTGCTTGTGAAGATAATTTTGTGCAGCAAGAACAGAGATTCTTAAACTTCTTTTTTGGAGCATTATATTAAATATTTTAACAGAATATTTTGATTAAAAATGCCATTTAGTATACTATAGGAATTTGCACATGATTGTGAATTTTAAGTTTTTTCATATTATATACTCCGTACGAAGAATGGGTATGCTGCTAGTATTTTATAAGAATAATAAAAAATGTAAATAATTAAAAAATGGTTCATTGCAGCAGCCAGCTTAAAAGTGGTTTCATTCCCTTCTTTGGGTTAAGACATATAAAATGACTATTCGCGCAAGCGAATTACGCATTTTAAATGTCTTTAAATTAAAATTAAAAAATGTCCACTATTTTGATAGCACAGTTATTTTCACTGAGGACAACTGGGAAAATGTTAAGCACCTCTCTAAGGTATAAAAAAAAAAAATCTGGTCTCATAGGATTGGTGTATGTGCATGGGGAAAGCATGTGAAGCTCCTCTGGCTCCCAGGCTAGTAGTGTAGAGCAATGAATACAGCTGTAAAAATACAAGTAAAAAAAAATGTGTTGCAAATTGTATATCGCTGAACTAATTACATTAAGGATTTTAGGGAAAATACTCAAATCACAAAATTGCCTAAAATTAAAAAATGCACAAGGCACAAGCGAACACCTTATGTTGCCTTAAAAATGAAGATAATGTTATAATCTAAAGAAACAAAAAATGAAATTAGAATTACTGTTTCCATCATTCAGCTCTTCATTTGAAATACCTTTCCCAGATTTCGCTTCCTTGTTCCGTTCGTTCAACAGTGCTTCTTCACAATCACCTGCAGCACCATTGGTTTTCCCAGACTGCTTGTTCAGGTCATTCCTGGAAAAATGCAAACTAATCAAATACAGTAAAGCATCTAAGAAAAACATTTTATGAAATACAAATTTTAATTGACAATGAAATTAAAGCACAGTAATTTATAAACAAAGATTACAGACTGCTTTCCACTAAGGCATTTTCTGAGGACCCACAATTATTAAGAGGCTCATTCCCTTTACCTCCCCCCTCTATAAACTTTTCTTAATTTTATGAAAAAACTTAACGTCATTTTTGAACCAGAGAAATGCATTCCATCTCTATCTGTGCACAAAAGAATAAAGAAATTGAGTTTTTAATATTTTGGGGGTAATTTATGTATATATTAATGACTTAAAATGTCGGTTTTGGGTGAAGTTAAATTTGGGAGACCCGAGTTTCACCAGCCCTTAGAGAATACAACATACATTGCAATGTTGTGGAAATTTTCTGTTATGAGTACAATAGCTTTCAGCAAGTGTGACAAAAATTAATTCATTAATAGTAACAATTAAAATTATTCAGCATCATCTTTTACTAATAAATGCTAGGTCAATTAAAACTATACTATTTTGAATAATAGCAATTGGTCTGTGATAATATTTCTGCGAATTATGAAAAAATGTTTTCAGAACAATGCAAGTAATTTTTATATATATAGCAAATTTTCTATAGCATGTAGAAAAGAAATTCAGCAAAATTTTAACAATTTCTATGGCAATGATTATAATGAGTACAGCATTTATGGAGCAAACTATGGGGACTTTTCTCAATTAAATTGTAAAATTCAATGATCATGCACAAAACTAATTAATATATATTTGGCATTTTATGAAAGAGTGGGTGCCTGCCAGTGCTACCATAGATCTGCTTTCTTGTTAACATTTTGAATTCAAAAATAATTTGGAAAAAATAATTTTTCTCTATAGTAGTATAAGAACAGTAGTAAAAAATAACTACTTTTTGAGGTTTGTAGGAATCCTGGTGACTTACAGTACAAAGGGTATAAATACTTACTGGTCACTTTTTTCTTCAGTGTTTTCTCCGGTAACTATCAACTGATAACGGAATGCTCGTGGCAAGAGAGAGAATGAATCACCATTTTCAAGCTTGTGCGGCATATCTTTTTTTAGAATTTGACCAGGGCTGTCCGCAGTAGGTTGATAAAAACACGGATTAACATGAGTCTGGGGGAAATACAAAAATTCAATGAGAAATATGAAGCCAGCATTCAACAAAAATAAAACAATTCTAATTTTGATTTCGAAAAAAAACCCAATAATGTATAAAGATATTTTTACGTTAATGGGGAGCCATATGTAATTCAAGTAATATTCAAGATAATAAGTATTTGCAGAATGAATGTTATTTATAACTGATACTAATTTTGAGGCCGAAGCAATCCTTATATTTAATATATATAAAAAAAATGTAATGATTAATGACCACTCGTAATAATAATTGAGAAATTTTTCAATGTCACTGCTTCTATATGAGATCATTGAAATATAAACAGTTAATGGCATCTAACATACACACACACGCACACACACACACAAATGATAAAGTTGTAACACTTGAGTTTAAAATTCAAAGTTATAAAAAAATAACAGAATTAAGCCGAGACTGAAATATTTGATAAGGAAACAAAATTTGATTAACTGAAGTGTCAAAAGCCCTGACCACCTGACTTGTCTGAAGACTTAGAGCAGCTTAATGGATGGCTGGGATTAACTGAAGTGTGTATCAACTCGACTTTCCCATGCCAGATTCCATTTTTAAGTAGATTGTGATTTTTTTTTTTTTTTTGCAAGAAATTTTTTGAAAAATTTGTATTGTTGGTCCACATGATCACAATTATAGCATCCTTCATTTTAAAGGGCTTGAAAAAATCTTTTAATTGATACCAAGTTTGGTAACATAACACTCCTGGGGGCGGGGTAACTTGCCACCCTCTGATGGGGCTAATGATGTCATGAACACAAAATTATATATTTCCCTATATTTGGCTATATATTCACTATATTCGGCAACAATGGTTGAAACTGTTAAGTTTCATTGTCATTGAACTATAAATAAATCCTTTTATGCATAATTATATCAAATTTTGTCCTATGCTCTCTCTCTCTGCTATGTTAAGAAAATATAAAATTTTTAAGTTTTTGCATGAATTTAAAAAAATTCTATCTAGTTTTAGATTTTTTGTTAGCAAAGCTTGATATACAGTTTCGTAAAAATCTATTAATATTTGTAGCTGCTATCGTATACACAAGAAATCGACCACAGACAGACATCACTATAAAAGTAGCTAAAACATGTTCAGGAGTTCTAAAACATATATTGGTATTAAAATCACAATCGAAAATTTTCATGAAAACAATACTTTCTTTATATTATATTCTATGGTATGAGAACATAAAAATAAGATTGGTCAATTTTCGCAATCTCCAAAAAGTTAGAAGATAAATTGGAAAATATGCTTTTATATTTAAATTTATAGAGAACATAATATAAACTTAATTGGAAAAAACTAGCAATTATTTTATTTTTGAATTAACCCTATCTTACTAGTCATATGTTACAAATGCTACTGCAGGTTCCCAAACTTCTTTAGTGAATGGCATATTCAATAATTACTGGTTTTTACTCAAGAGAAAAATGCCTTATTTAATTTGCACTATACTATTATTTTAATAAAATATTTTACAATTCGTTTCAATCAAAATGAAAATATCTACAACATAAACATTAAGCCACTGTAGTATAGTAATCTGCAACGTTGGTGAACTATCACCCGTAGTTGGGTTCATACCCCCCCCCCCCCCCCCTCAGATAATTTAAGGTTAAGTAAATTTGTCAAAGCTAAAATCATGTTTCATTTTGGCAACTTTACTGGATTATAATAGAATTATTTTGTTGGAATTCTGACAATTCCTGGTAGAATAATCACATCTGAAATTTGTAATAAATAATAAAGAAACAAAATATGTATTGCAACATGTATCAGCAAGAAAATGGTTCAACTTTGCATGGGTGCAAAACCACTGCAATGAAGAAATGAAATATACATAAGTTCCAGTTAGGCCATTTTAGACGTGCATAGGTACCCTACTCCGCTCTTTTCCTTTTAGAGCAAAATGCATCCAGCCTCTTTTGACCCTAACCTGTTCCTATTTACAGTATTCAACTGTTTTTGTTAAATAAAATCATATATGAGAAAGTGAAAAATTCAGTATCATCTAAAAATATTAGCGAGTAAAAGTCAAAATTTTCTATGTTTCATTTTTGAACTCTTTGCACTTGCAATAAATATTAACTAGTATGATATCTTGTCTCTTATTGTTTTTGTTAAATAAAATCATATTTGAGAAAGTGAAAAATTCAATATCAGCTAAAAATATTAGCGAGTAAAAGTCAAAATGTTCTATGTTTCTTTTTTGAACTCTTTGCGCTTGTAATAAATATTAACTAGTATGATATCTTGTCTCTTATTGTCATTAATATTTTATGTCACTGTACAATACAAGTTAAATACAATAAGCCATAACATTTAAGTTAAAAATTACATTGTACAGACCCAGAAGCATAATTCAGAAGGGATTGCGTGTGTGTGTGGGGGGGGGGGGGGGGGGGGAATCCCTCATCCCAGCTGAAAAATCTCCATAAATTTAAGACTGTTATTAGTAACAGTTATACTATGTACTGTAATGAAAGTAAAACGATTGCAGATGCATTTTAAGGACATATATATATACACATTAAGTTTAAAATATTCTATAATTTGAATTATTTTGCCGATCCTTGCAGAAAGATAATTTTTATTTAAATTTTGTTTATGTTCTTAATCACACTTTTTGCAGCTTGTAAAAATTTTTTTTTTGACAATTGCTAAAGATTTGGCAATAATAATGTTGTAAATTTTCTGTGCATTTCGAATGACTTCAAAAATAAATAGATCTTAGAAATCGAAAAATTTCAACACATACTTCTTATTTTTTTGGCCACTCAAATGGCTACTGAAAACTCTTGGGTCAGTCGAGTTGTCTGGGTTTTCAACATACTTCTTATTTAAACATCTTCTGCATGAACCACACAATTGATTTTGATGAATTTTTTTTCAGGCAATGATGCTGTCCAGGGAATATTTTGATGTAAGATTTATTCTATAGTGACGAGCAGATTTATAAGAGTTCAGTCTGGCATTACTGCTTATAACTTGAGAATGGTTCAACATATTTACACATTTTTTTTACAGATCTGTTAACCTTAATAAAGAGCAGGTTTATTGCTGATAAAAATGTTTGCAAGATAAATGTCTACTAAAATATGTGATAAATTTTGATTTAAATTTAAGTTAATTTAAAATAAAGTTTCACTTCGCCACTGATGAAGAGCATAGTGATGCATGAAAATGCTTTGGCCATGTAATTTTTGTACGCCGAGGAAAGGAAATTTTATTAAAGGACCTTTAAACCTATTTTTGGTTTTCTTTGAATTTAAAGTTTAAAAATATTAATTTTACTCTATAGAAAGTTATGTTGTACATAGATTTTTTCAATTAGTTACAGTATGGAATAATTTAATGCACTGTGAATTTATATAATGGTTGTGCTCCCTGTAAGTTGCAGATCCCTGTTTTAGAATCAAATTCATTTTCTCAAGCATATTATTAGAGAACATATCACCAATTCATGATTATCTTACATAATAAATTAGGATGTTTGTCTTTCTTTCTGTCTGTAGTGGAAAATTTAAGATTCAGACGAGGGTTATGGAGTCGGAGTTAGTAGTAGTTTGGGGGTGGAGTCGGTAAAAATATACTGACTCCAACTTCTAAATAAAATTATTTAAAAAGGGAAAATTATTTTGGAACATTTAATTTTTTAATAGTTTTTAGGTAATACATTAAAAAACCCCCAAATATTACCAATTAAAAATTAATTGCTATTTATGTCAGTATTGGAGTCGGACATTAGAATATAAGAAGAGCTGAAATCAGATAGTAAAAAAGAAGACAAGTCTAAATAGGAGTAGGTTTAAAGAGTCTGAGTCGAAGATTTGAAGAACTGACTCCACAGTCTTGCTTCGGAAAGCCGTGAAATTTGGTACTGGGTTAGCTGAACAGGCAATTTACAATGATACATCAAATTCTTAAAACTGATATGTGACAATGGTGTTATAATTAATCTTGCAAATACTTACGGGAGTTAAATATACTTCTCCTTTGCTTGTAACTTCTAACACAGCATGATTTCTTGAAACTTTCTTATCACTGCACTGTAACATAAATTAATAATTGATATTAGCAAAAAAGAAATCTTAAGAGAAAAATATGCTAAGTTATCAAACCTATTTTGCATTTTTTACAAGCATAATTATGATATATATATATGGAATTGCAATTATGATTAATAAATAAGACATTAAATTGTTTTAAAATTATGTTATTCACCAGTTTTAGTTTTTTTTTTTTAGTTTTAAGTGAATTTTAGATATAAATTATTATTTTGACTAATTAGAGATATATTATTAAAACAGATCCATAACAATTTGAAAACATGAAACAAAATATTATATTTCAAAAGGCATAAAACAGCAATGAGTTTCTTCTGAAAGAAACTTGCTTCGTCTAGGATAGTGCAAAATATTGGTACAAAAAATGAAAGAAATTAAAGAACAGCTAGTGTCAAAAATCTAAACACAAGCTAATTATAGTCAAAGAATAATATAATTTACATAAATCAAGTCAAAATTCTAAGTCTCTATTGGAGTTGAAGTATGCATTCAAAATTTGTTTTTATTTTCTTTTCATAAAAGGTATTGAAAGAAACTTAACCTGGCATTATTGGCCCTTGTACAGATGGCAACAATCTAGAATCTTAAATTCAAACTTGTGAAAAAGTTAAAGGAACCTTTCTTTTATAGATATGGAAAAAATTATTGCAACTTTCACGCAGTGTCTTAACATGAGTTATTTCTTCTATGCGTGCTATCATAATCTATCTTATACAGTAAAAGTAAGGCAATTTAAAATGATCAATAGATGGGTTCTCTCTACAAAATTTAAAACTTGCTAAGGATAAGGACCTATATATATATATATTATTATATATGAAAAACTTTTTTATGGTTTTCAACAGCTTACTTTCTGCAACTTCACATACATGCACTCTCCGGCCACACATTTAATTGCCGTAAACCCCTGGGTTGGCTGTGTGGTCTGGGCCTTTCACATACATGCACTCTCAGCCTAACACTTGATACCACTGCCGTCTTTCTCCAACTATTATATGCCAAGATACAATCTTTCAAAAGCTCACCCTTTTTTGTCACACCTGATCTGTCAACTATGTCAAGAGTCGACAAAGATGTTACTCTACATCAAAAATAAATTCTACATTATTTTCTCATTCACTATTTAATAACTCCTGGTAATATGAAAATTAAAAAAATCTGAAAGACTCAGTACAAAAATAAAGTAGTACTTTTAAGGACTTTTATAAATAAATTATAAATTTATTAATTAGGGACTTTAAAGGAACATAAAAACTTTGACTAAGGTACAAACTAAGGATCTTACTTTCCCTAGAACCAAATTCATAAAAATTCCTTTTAATATTTTTAAATATAAAATGATAAGTTTCCTTCGCAGAAGAGTTGATTCCTTAAAATTTTTAAAGTGAGTGACAAATTGTAAAAAAACTGATATGCTCACATTAAGTGCCTTTTTAAATTGAAAACACATGTCCTTTTTTCTTTAAAAAGATGCCCTTTTATAATCTAAAGTGAACACTATTACTCATCCAAATCCAATATAAATTTGCTGATTAGACTCGTGTTTTTCTGATTTTAGATAAGATTTTTTGATTTTAGAAGATACTAAATAGAACATTTATACAATTTTTTATGATGAAATTGCTGTAAAGTAATTTTACCAGAGGTCAAGACAGCTGATCACTGGTTTATCACTATCGAGAATTACATCTATGTAGATTTGAATATAGGTCAGCAAAAATTACAGTATTCCTAAGCTTATTTGTGTCTGTGTAGATGTAATGGTTGATAAGTACATAGATACCTCAATAACTTCAAAATAATATTTTTATTACTCTTACCAGAAGGCTGCCCTCAACAATTTGAATGATTAGTAAAACTGCTAATCAAAATCAAAGTTGATTAACAATTATGTATAGTTTGCATAGCAATTTTCATATTACTGAAATATATATATATAATTGAAGAATTTGAAATATATATATATATATATATATACTCCCTTAGCCTATTTTCATAAAATCTTCCAATTTTCAATGTTCTATGACTCATTGCAGGTACAAAGTAGTAATTAATGTTTCTCTAGATCAGACGTTTGTAACCTGATGCATTCAGGGTGGCTATAGGACCTCAGAGAACAAATTCCCTGATTTAAAGATAATGTCTTTAGAAATTCCCTGATATGTATCACTGTCTACTTTTACGGAATATCAGTTTAACAGAAATAAAAAAGTCAAATAACAAAATTGAAAGTGATCATTAAGAATAAATAATTAAAATGAATTACTTTCAGCACTGAAAAGTATAATAATCAAAGAACAATATTTATGCAAGAGTTATATAAGAATAGTATTATTACAAGAATATTAATCTTTCAAGCATTAAAATTCTATATAAGCTATAAAATATTCTTTTAATCTGCTTTTCCTGTCACATGAAATATCTTTACAACTTTCAAAACAATTAAGATGAGAGGGATCAGTGAGAAACATTTAAATATATGCCTGTTTTAATGCGTTTGACATGTTTACTACTTAGTATTCTTGTATCCTATGTTCTGTACTTTTAATTTCTTGTGTGGCTACTGTAACTGGATTTCATCTGTAGTTGCCATGTAAATTGAATAAAATAAAATAAACTGAGCACTGTTCTGTGAAATCTAGTAAAGAATTCATATAGTTAAATATCACTTATTGCAATAAAATTATGTATTAACAGACAACATTCTTTTAATCTGTTTTTCCTGTCACATGAAATATCTTGACAACTTTCAAAACAATTAAGATGAGAGGGATCAGTGAGAAACATTTAAATTTTAAAACTCTCTTTTTTTTATTCAGGTGCTCAATAGGCTATCTCCCGTCACATGAAATGAGAATAAGGAATTCTACACATGTGTATTGAAGTGAGTCCAAAAAAAGCTGCGATTACCTTAAAAATTCCAAATTTCCCTGATTTTTCCAGAATGTTCCCTGATTTAAAGGTCCTGTAGCCAGCTTGGCATTATAGTGCTGTTGCAATGTATGAATGGATCTCACACTCTAAAATCAAGATAAGTAGCTTGATTTTTGGACATTTAAATTGTGTAGGGGGATTTTTCTGGAATTGAGGTGTTATGACAGAAAGGTTATATGTAATACAGTTTAGCCCAATTCCTGTTTCCAGTAATCTTAATTATTGAAACATTCCGTGAGGCATTGAGTTGTTTAAAATTTAAAAAAACTTAAAAGACAACTAATTTGTAGAAGATTTACTAATCAAGTTATCTTTTACTCAGATAATTTATATATTAATTTGAAGCTTACAGCTAGTATTTTCAGAAGAACAGCAATTTGTACTTAAATGTCACTGAAACTTAGAAATGAGTATCATGTAAGACCTTTTAATAAGCCAAATTTGATCAATCACATTGAGAGCTTTTAAAAGTTATATCATAATAAATACCCAAACTATTGAGTCCCAATGTTAATATACATAGCCTAAAGATAAGATCTTGTGGTCGGGAGTAAAATAAAAGTAATATAGAAACACACATGGTCTTTTAATTGAATTAGAAAAGTCAGTTTGTGCATCAAAATAAACAAAATCGAACATTGCAACCATTTGAGTATAATCTAATAGTTATAGAAAATCGTTGAAACAAAATTGATGTAAATTTAGGTAAAATATTGTGCATATACATTAGAATTAACAACATATCAATTCAACGTGAAAATTGAAGTAATACAATTAAACTTCCGTGTAAGTAGTTACAAATTAAGCCTAAACCCCAAAAGCATCTTGGATACGGTGTAATACATACGCCGAGGAAAGGTCCTCGCCCAATTGTAGTCTTCCCAACTGGAATCTCAACTGCTTTCTGACCATCGTCAAGAGGTTTCAAAGTTATTCTCGACATAGTGACTTAGATATGTGCAGCTGATATTTACATCATAGCCGCAATTTGTATTAATTAAAAGCTTTAGGCTTAAGAACCAACAGCATTACTCAAGCAACGTAAACAAAAACGCTATGCTGCAAGTTTCGCAGCGCCATCTGCAATCCAAATATGTATAACAACGTATCATATGTAACATTTTGAAATAAATTTTAGAGATCACGGAATCAAAAGTCGGGGGGTGAAAATTGGTAAATTATGAGTGGTGATTTTGAAATTGTAACAGATATTACTGTAAAAACTTGGAATTATGCCAGGGAAATAATTCCTAAATTGAACTTAGATTTGCTGATTTACTTTCCTTCAAGCTTGATTTGACCTACATTTTATAATTTTGTAAAAGGAATAAAACATTTCCTGAATGCTCTGTATTATCATCTAAAGTGTTCTTGTGTGATTGAACATTTTAGTTGAAAAGGAAAGGATAAGTGCAAATTCAATATCAGAAGTGGAAGCCATCTCGCCAAACTTTTGGCGGCAAGATTTCAATCAGCAACGTCGCCAAGAGGGGTGGGGGTGGGGGGGGGAGTGTGTTATAACTCTTCCTAAGAAACCACCGAAATCCCTTGAAGTTCGGAAAAATGCTATTTGGACAAATATTAAGAAACAAAATATTAGGTTTAAGTTTACTATTAAGTTTAAATTTAATTTAGGTGAGTTATAACTCTTCCTAAGAAGCCACCGAAATCCCTTGAAGTTCGGAGAAATGCTATTTGGACAAATATTAAGAAGCAAAATATTAGGTTTAAGTTTATTATTAGGTTTGAGTTTAATATTAGGTTTAATTTAGGTGTGTTATAACTCTTCCTAAGAAGCCACCGAAATCCCTTGAAGTTCGGAGAAATGCCATTTGGACAAATTTTAAGAAACAAAATATTAGGTTACCCCCCCCCCCCCCCCTAAAATATTGTTGACGCTTTCAACTGGATTCTACTCGTCATCGTCCCTTTCAAATTATTTTCCTTATAGCAAAGCTCCAGAGTGTTCGTCAAGGCTTCGAAGTAAAAGCGTTTTTCAGTCAAAAAGGTCTGTAAAACATCTGTAAAGCAGTAAGTTACAGGTTTTTGTCATTTTCGTTCCAATCATTTTTTTCGCGATAATATCGAAATTGTGTTTGAAAATTCACCTAAATGTTTTATCTGCTATTAGTAGGCGATTTTCTTTGCATAATGGCGGAATTCATAATCGATAATGGCGACAGACAGTTGTCGCGCTACAGTCTAATTTCAAGTTTTTTTTTTAACAGTTTCATTTATGCCGTTGATTTTTTGCTGAACATCTGCTTGTACTGCTCCCACCTCCTCTTTCATTGCTTCTTTGATCTCGTTATGGGTGCTCATAGCACTTTTTCCAAAGGTGAAGGCGTAAACTCAACGATAAGATTCACAACACCGACTATAATCACCTTTGTCTTTGTGAAGAACGAACGGGTAGCAGGCGCTCATGGATATATCGCATTGTTCGGTTTCCATTGCAGGGTTGGGCTGAGCCTGTTTTCCTGCCCGATCCTAGTGGAGTGATGAAGGGTCAACTAATTTAGAAAAGACAGCAAAAACACCTGATTTTCCAGTCAAAGTTAGAAAATAATATATTTTAGTCTATAATAAAATGCAATGTCTGTCTGCCAGACCTCTAGCACACAGAGTTATGAAATTCGACACACAGACAGTGACGAAGCGTCAAGGAACACAAACTAGTTACTAGACTACCCAAATAATTTACGATCAAGCAACTTTTGCTTTAATTATATATCATTCAAAATAAATGTATGAAATGTTTTTTTTTTTGCAACTACATGAAGATATCGACAAAATTTTGTTATGCTTGTAGTCGGGTTCTTTCTTTTTTTCCTCAGACATTCGTGCTAATTACTCAGAAGATAATATTTCAAATTTCAACATAGTTCCTCTGTTCTACTGAGAGCTGAAAGATTATATGTGTACCGATTTTAATCTGGGTTCAACAGTTATCGAATGGATGCTTTTATCTGCTGTTTTTATTACAAACATTTGTCGAGTTTCCAATTTTTGAGTTTCTAACTAACTAGGTTCAACTATTCATTGTGACGTGAAATTTGGCATGTTGTTGTCTTTTGTGGTACATTTTGATTCTCAGATTTTGAACATTCTTGCATAAAATAATGACTTAAAAATGCAGGAATATGTCAGTTAGGTGACAACAATTCTTTCGAGGACATTAAAAGCCCCCCTTTTCAAGCCAACAGAACAGTATGCGTCCTTAGTAACCGATAAGAACAAAATGCTATTCGATCTCTGCCTTTTTCAAGAAAGTGTTGCAAGCTAAATTTTTTACAAGCAGCAATTTTATTGTGATTACTTGTATAGCCCGTCTTGGGCATGCAATAGGAATATATATGTATTTTTGGGAATAACTCGAGAATCAGAGCAACTAGACAGATCAAATTAGGCATATTGATCCCTTTGGTGGTATATTTAACTTCTTTGGATTCGGAACTGTATCGGCCCATCTGTTTTGCTCCCGTAAAAGGAAGGTACATGGTTTTGAGCAATAACTAAATAATTCGAGATCTGAAGAACTAGAGCAGCTAAAAATCACAAATTTGGTACTTACTGTATATCGTGGTATATTGTTACGAAACGTATCCTCTGGAATCGTGAGTGCATACGCAGGATACAAGAACGAGTCCAAGTTTCTGGATAACTTACGCTTATTCACAAGCACAAAGTAAACAGGAACAGTATTCAATCCAACAGCACTTAAATGCTCCACTCATTTCACAGAATAAGCGATATTATTCACAGAATATTGACGAAAGTAATTTCACAAAACAGCCGCTACTATTCTCAAAATATTGACAAAAATCACAGTCCAATGTAGCTCGCGTCATGTCAACTCCACTGCAACGGAGGGGGTGAGTCCTTTTTATAGTCTCTCCATAGAAACTTCTGGAAATCTCTATATCTCAAATATTAATCGTTTTATCGAGAAGTTATTGGAACATTCTGGAAGTCACCCAATTGGAGATAAATTGCCAAATCTGACAACCCTTCTTCTAACTGGAAAATCTTGGGCTCACGTCACGCACTGTATTTTCTTCGCCTGGCCTAAGGCTCCTATATAGTATATATAGGAGCCTTAGCCTGGCCTTGGAGACAGATGAAAGAGGAGGCGCCAAGCAGAACATTGCGCTTTAGCAACAATATTTTATTCTTTGAGTTTTGAATATTACTGGTCCAGCATGTTCATAGGAAGATATTCGATTTTGGGGAATAACTTGGGAACCAGAGCTTCTTACCGTCTCCAGGCGGGACATTGTCATTGACTCCTGTCATTGAATTACCGCAAGGCTTGCTGTTAGTGTCTTTCTGGATTACATCATTATTGCACTATCTTCACGGTTGTCTATTTTTCTTGGGCGTTCATATTATTTTTGGCGCTTATGAATACAGGGCCGCGTCTGGGTAATTCGAGACCTGAAGCGCCAAAAATTAAAGTGGTCTCCCATACGAAAATTTTAAAAGAAGGTCGGATAAAATCTGGCCAATTTTCAATAAAAATCAAAGCACAAAACGTTTACAATGCATAACAATTTTTACAGAATAATCATTACGTTTGCATAAAATTATTTCCTTATGTAACTACAAAAATTTCTAACAAAATTAAAAATCTGATGTAGGCAGCATGACTTTCCCAATAGACTTACATGTACATATCTTCATTATTCAAATCGCAAAAGATTTGATAAAAATCATCTGCCACATAAACACATTGGATATAAATCCGCTGCTAAGCGACATGATATCATTTGCTTAGCAGCGGATAAATAAATTGGGGAACAAAATATTGTCTGAATAATGCTATCTCTATGGAAGGTTTGACAACATTTTAAAAAATCTCAAAATTTATCGCTAGGCGGGACTGTAGAACTAACAGTCTCACTTGTCGACAAATTGACGAAATATCATCACAATACTATCACCTAACAAAACACATTTAGTTTCATTTATTTAGCGAAATTTTATCAATTTCGGGATATTTTTATGGATTACAAACATTTGTATCAATAAATTCATTTTCTCATTATTAATAATATAAACACTTTGATTTATCTGTCTGCTTATCTATCTATCTCTGGGTAACGCTGCTACAAAATGTTACCAAACGTGTTTCAGTCATGGATAAACATTTCAATTTAGATACTAACCCAGACCATCAGCATTTTCATAACCCCCCACGTGAACACTCCATTTTTCCGACCACACACATTGACTTTCCACGTCCGCTGCTGCTTGAATTCACTGTTCGTATTAAAATCCGGAGCGTTCTTCTTAGCTAATTAAATTTTTGCTTGAACGCAGAAATATTTACAATAAATATAAATATTTTCTCTTTTCAATTTTTCTTCCTTAGTAATCTTATAAGTTCACAGTTATTTTTTCTTCCAAAAGCCTAGATAAAATCAAAAATAACTTTTTCTTTTAAAACGGGCGTCAGGGGTTATAATCCAGTTTCTTTAATAATTCATTAAATTGAGTTTAACTGCTCAAAATAGCACGCGTAATTAGTATTTGAATTAACACCGAATTTGCACTTTTATTCAATTTTCGTTTTCATTCTGCAACTGGACGTATTTCCACAGATGGCGTAGCAAAAGTGGGAAATAATTAAAATAACTTGAGAACGAACGGCTGGTCCTAGAGTAAAGGGGTTGTTGGTCTTATTCTTTTCATCGTTAAAAATTACGTATAAAACAAGCATTTAAAGGATGCATTTAAGCACACGTAATTTTTTAGTTTAGATTTGGATGATTTTTGAAGGGCCATTTTGTAAAAAAAAAAAAAAAAAGCAGTTTTTTTTTTATCCCGAATCGTACCAAAATCTAATCAGCACCAGGGGGTAACACACAAGTGACTATCTTCCAAATTCTATCAAATTTGTTCAATTAGATTTTGAGTAATGGATACATACACACACACATATACATACAGACGTCACCCCGAAACGCGTAAATCCGTCGAAAACTCGATTAGCGATTTTCGCCATGATTTCAATATTTTCCTTATACATTACCATGTAGGGAAAGTAAAAATAAATTCTTTAGCTTGCCATATTTATTCGGTTGAGAAACCAAACTTTGCCTCTCATTTCAACAAATTAGTTAACTTTTTTGTTTGCAGCACATGGAATCGCCGGCGAATGTTCTTCATAGTTACTGTTAGTAACATTTTCACAGTGAGCTTTCATTTTCTTCTTCGTCGTCCGCGCACGTGTGTGTGTGTGTGTGTGTGTGGGGGGGGGGGGGTATTTGTGGGTAGTTTCAATTTCTTACGTCATCACTTTTATTTTGTCAAAGGCTTTTCAAACTTATTTTTCGTGTTTAACTCGTATATTGCGTTTAGCCGAATGTTGAAACAAAACAAAATTAGTACTGGTATATCTTCTAATAATCATTTTAGCCCTTTTCAACACTTTACATGCATAATTGAAAAGTGTTTATGACTTTATTCATTTTGTCTGTCTGTCCGTTAGCACGATAACTGCCGTAAAAATGACTTTATCAAAATGAAATTTTAGTATGTTGTTCAGTCGGTCTGTGGGACCTATGGGAATATATACGTATATATATAAATGAATAATATCACCCAATTAGTTTTGAACTGAACTCGGGTTGAAAAAATGAAATACATTGAACCCTATAGGACCTCATTTTTCGAACATTTTTTAAGCGAATTTAAAATTCACAAATTGCTTTGAAAATTTTTGGAAATATTCAAATTATCCCATAAAAAATATGAAACAAATTTTAGCAAAATATATTCGGTAGTTTTTTAAAATAAAAATTAAAATAATAATTACACCCATATTATATGAGGAGATCATGTGACCCACTTCAAAATAAAATATGGCATCCATCTTGTGTCAAAATCGTGATTTTTAAAGTTCTTTTTAATTTATGTTTAGTGTTGTATGCGTCCTAAACCCGGTTTTATTTTGCTTAATTTATCTGCATCTACATTCTGAAACACCGCAATTACAACATATTTGAGTTTAAATGATCATCAAACTTTGATTATTTCTACAACTAATTCTAATTTTCACTTATGGAGAATGTAAACACATAAAGATGTAGGATGGGTTGTATCAGAATTGCTGAATTTCTTTAACCCAAAATTATTTAGCTCTTTGAGTTTGAAATATAGCTGATATGAAAGAAACATTCATTGATTTTACATAGAGAATAGACGATTTTATAGCAGACTTTTTCGATGAAGTTTTAAGCATAGAGTTAAATTACGTTTACCTCCATGGTTTTAAGTTTCTAAATAAAATAAATTATTGCAGTATTGTGATGAATGGAAGAAATGGAATAAAAATGTATGAATGAAATATTTGCAGCTTTTGCATAGAGAGCCAGGCGATTTATATTTCAATGACGTCATTTGAATAAAGTTAATTTTTTTTCGATGAAGTTTTAAGTTTTCAAATAGAGTAAATTAATGTACTATTGTGATAATTTTAAAAATATTACAACTGAATGTATTGCAATTTAGAGATGCTTAAATAAAATTGTATTGCAGTTGGAAAGTGTTTCATAAGTGTGGAGTTTTTGAGTGAAATTTTGAAAAACTCATTTATGTAATGTATCATTAAAGAAACGATTGACACAAACTTTAGAATGCTAGCATGAACTGTTCTCGAGATATTGCGCATTTTTCAAATAAATTTATCATAAAATCACATAAAGTAAAAGAAAATATTAATGTTGAAAAATATGTTTACTTTCCATATGTAATATCATGCGATAAATTCGGTGACATCATTCTTGTGGATCTAGCTCGCTCCGTTCATAAGAAAAGATACTTTGGGTAATACTTTGCATTTCAACGCGAATAGCAATTTATCTGCTATAAGAATAACTTAGATATCAGTCCATAACTTTTGGCGATTGATTTCGAGGAATGTCGCCAACTTGGCGACTTTTTTAAATGTTGCAATATTAACAAAAATGTAGCCAAATTGTTAAAAATGACGTTAATCAATAGAAATGACGACTAATTGACGAAAATTCAATATCTTGAAAAGAATATAAGTATCTACTATAAGAATAACCTATTTTCCCGTCCGTAACGTTTAGCAAAATTTTGGTGACGAACTTGTCGGAATATTTCCAACTTGCTGACTTTTTAAATGTTGCAAAATTGACGAAAATCTCACCCAATTGATAAAAATTCGCCAAATTATGACGACTCATTGAATTTAATGTCTTGGAAATAACATAAGTGTAGACTATAAGAATAACCTGTTTCTTCGTCTGTTCGTAACGTTTGGCAAGAAATTTAGCGGGATTTCGCCAACTTGGCGACTATTTTAAATATTGCCAAAGTGACAAAAATGTCGCCATATTGGAAGTATTGATAAAAATGACGCCAAATGGGAAGTAACAGGCATAACTTTTAGTATATATATAATATACTCTTCTCCCCGTTTGTCTGTTACACTTGGTGATGCATTTAGTTAATGTGGCGAAAAATCTCACCAAATGGATAAAAATGTCGCTAAATCAATGAAAATGATTACTGATTGAAGAAAATTCAATATCTGGGAAAGAATATAAGTATCGACTAAAAGAATAATTTGTTTTTAATTGTAAATGTAGTAAATTCATTGTATTATATAAGGAAAGTCATACGAAAGAACGATAATCTCTTCAAATGGATAAAAATGACGCTTAATTAATGAAAATGACGACTAATTGTCAAAAATTAAATATCTTGGATATAAGTATCTACTATAAGAAAAACCTATTTTTTTACTGTGAAAGTAGTAAATTCATTGCATTATATAAGGAAAGTCATATGCTGCCCACATCAGATTTTTACTTTCCTTATATACATAATGTATAAGGAAAGTATTGTGACGGGGTCGAAAATTCGAGTTCGAATTTTCGACGGGAGAGCACGTTTCAAGCATACCTGATCATGAATCAAGCATTTTTGAAGTGATGTCTGTGTGTGTGTGTGTGTGTGTGAAAGTATGTGTGTGTGTGTGTGAAAATATGTGTGTGTGTGTGTGTCAGTGAGTCTGTGGAGACGATAACTGACGAACGAATGGACCGATTCGAACGAAATTTGGTACAAAAATCACAATCCGTAAACACTGGAAGCCTATTGTTTTTATACGCAATCGAATGCTCAGAACCCCCTTAAATTTTCGAGTAAAATTTTGAAAAAATCGTCAAAAATCAAAAACGCTAATAAAGTTACTCAAATAGACATTTCTTATGTAATTTTTCATTAGAAAACGATTGACATAAATTTTAGAACGCTAACATGATCCGTTCTCGAGATACTGCACATTTTTCAAATAAATTTATCAAAATGTCACATAAATTTAAAAAAAATATTAACTATTCAGAACCATGCTCACTTTTCATATGTAATATCATGCGATAAATTTGGTGACATCATTCTCGTGGATCTAGCTCGTTCCATTCTTAAAAAAAGATACTTTGAGTAATAGTTTTGTATTTGAACGCCAATAGTCATTTATCTGCTGTAAGAATAACTTATTTCGCCGTCCATAACGCTTGGCAAGATTTTGCGACGAATTCGGCGGAATGTTGCCAACTTGGTGACATTTTTAATTGCTGCCAAATTAACAAAAATCTCGCCAAATTGATAAAAATGACGTTAAATCAATGAAAATGATGACTAATTGAAAAAAATTCAATATCTTGGAAACAATATAAGTATCTACTATAAGAATAACATTTTTTTAACTGTAAAAGTAGTAAATTCATTGCATTATATAAGAAAAGTCATGTGTTGTCCACATCAGATTTTTTTTACTGTAAAAGTAGTAACTTGATTGCATTACATAAGGAAAGTCATGTGTTGCCTACATCAGATTTTTTTCTTAACATGGCAGTATCCCTAGTAGCACTTAATATTGGTTCAATATTGTATATTTTGGCATTATATTGGAAATATTTCCAATGTAATCCCAATATTAGGCAAATTGGCTTCCAATATTGGCTAAATCTTTTCATTACAATATAGGGCCAATATTGGTGTTATATTGGAAATATTTCCAATGGAATATATATTCCAATATTTCCAATTGGAAATATTTCTAATATTAGTGTTATATTGGAAATATTTCGAATGAAATGCCAATTGGCGTAATATTGTAATGCAATATTGGCTGAATATTGGAATTACGATATTCTTCCAATATTGACGTTATATTGGAAATCAATCTAATATAACCCCAATATTGGTATGCTAATATTAGCATCCAATATTTCACAAATATTGGTGTTACATTGGAAATACACTCATGTCCAAAAGTTAAGCATAGTTGCTGTTTATGTGAGAGTTTCAGGAAATCTACATCGGAATGCAAAGAAACGCGCGTGTAATAGGGTTATAGAAGAAGAAAACAATGCAAAACAAGGATATTAATGACTTCTATTAACCAAAGAAAGGGGTTGAAAGAAAAAGGGTCACAATACCAGTGTCAACCTCATTGAAACGTAATGATTAAAACAATGTGATGCTGCAGTTTAATACGCTGTTGAAGGCCTAGACCACACGATCAACCCTAAGGCTTGTGGCAGCTTAATGTGTGGCCGGGAAAGAGTTTAACACCGTGTGTAGGAACCTTGAGTAGCCACGCATGCTGCACAACGATTTCCAATACTTTCGATGAGGATTTAGATGAGTTGTGTGCTCAAAGAGTTCCAAGCCTCACGAAGAGCAGTTTTCAATCCCGAAACGGAGCTTGGTATACTAATCGCAACTCAAGAATACGAAAAAACCATTTTTGGCGTGACGTCTGTGTGTGTGTCTGTGCAGATTTTGTATCCACTCTAACTAAAAAATTAATTAACCGACTTTCATAAAATTCGGTAGATAAGTCACTTGTAGGCGAATCTGGTGCTGATTAGTTTTGGGTACGATTCGGGATAAAAGAACCCGCCTTTTTTTTTGGGAAATGGCCCTCAAAAGCCTGTATCCACTCTAGCTGAAAAACTAATGGACCGAATTTCACAAAATTCGGTAGATAAGCCGCATGTCGGTTACTCTGGTGCTGATTAGATTTTGATGCGCTTCGGAAAAAAATAATCTGTTTCTTTTTGGCGAAATGACCCACAAAAATCGTCAAAATCTAAAGTAAAATTTTTTTTTGCTTAAATATATCTATTAAATGCTTGTTTTATACATAATTTTTAACGAAGAAAAGAATAAAACCAACCCCATTACACTAGGGCTAGCCTTTCTCGAGATATTTCAGTTTTTCTCTAAGCCACCTTTGAAATTTTAGTATTTTCTCTAAGCCACCTTTGAAATTTTAGTATTTTCTCTAAGCCACCTTTGAAATTTTAGTATTTTCTCTAAGCCACCTTTGAAATTTTAGTATTTTCTCTAAGCCACCTTTGAAATTTTAGTATTTTCTCTAAGCCACCTTTGAAATTTTAGTATTTTCTCTAAGCCACCTTTGAAAATAAGTCCAGTTACCAAACGAGAACGAAAATTGAATTAAAAGTGAATTAAATTTAATTAAAATAAAGAGAACGTGGATATAAGTCTGCAGGGAAAGTCATGTGCTGCCCACATCAGATGTTTACTTTCCCTGCAATACATGGTAATGTATAGGGAAAGTATTGGAATCATGCCGAAAATCGCAACTCGAGTTTTCGACAGATCTACGCGTTTCGAGACCTCTAGAATACGAAAAAACTATTTTTAGCATGACGTCTGTGTGTGTGTCTGCCTGCCTGTGTAGATTTTGTATCCATTCTAACTAAAAAACTAATTGTCCGAATTTCATAAAATTTGGAGAGTAAGTCACTTGTGAAAGAATCTGGTGCTGATTAGTTTTGGGTACGATTCGGAATAAAAGAACCCGCCTTTTTTTGCGAAATGGTCCCCAAAAGCCTGTGTCCACTCTAGCTGAAAAACTAACGGACCGGCTTTCACAAAATTCGGCAGATAAGTCACTTGTGGGTCACCCTGGTGCTGATTAGATTTGGGTACGATTCGGAAAATAAATAACCTGCCTTTTTTGCAAAATGGCCCGCAAAAATCGTCAAAATCTAAAATAAAAAACTACGTATACTCAAATATATCCATTAAATGCTTGTTTTATACGTAATTTTTAACGAAGAAAAGAATAAGACCAACCCCATTACACTAGGACTAGCAGTTCTGGAGATATTTTAGGTTTTTCGTATTTTCTCTACGTTACCTTTGAAAATAAGTCCAGTTACCAATTGATAACGAAAATTGAATTAAAAGTGAATTAAATTTAATTAAAAAAATCTGATGTGGGCAACACATGACTTTCCTTATATAATGTAATGAATTTACTACTTTTACATTAAAAAAATAGGTTTTTCTTATAGTAGATACTAATATTCTTTCCAAGACATTGAATTTTCGACAATCAGTCGTCATTTTCATTGATTTAGCGTCATTTTTATCCATTTGGCGAGATTTTCGTTAATTCGGCAACATTTCAAAAAGTCGCCAAGTTGGTGACATTCCTCCAAATTCGTCGCCAAGCGTTATGCACTAAGAAATAAGTTATTCTTACAGCAGATAAATGACTATTGGCGTTCAAATACAAAAGTATTACTCAGAGTATCTTTTTTCATGAATGGAACGAGCTAGATCCACGAGAATGATGTCACCCAATTTATCGCATGGTATTACATATGAAAAGTGAACATGTTTATCAATAGGAAATATTTTTTTTTATTTTCTATGACTTTTTGATATTTTTTTTTAAAATGTACAATATCTCGAGAACGGTTCGTGTTAGCGTTCTAAAATTTATGTCAATCGTTTTCTAATGAAAAATTACATAAGAAATATCTATTTGCGTAACTTTATTAGTGGTTTTGATTTTTTGACGATTTTTTCAAAATTTCATCCGAAAATTTAGGGGGGTTCTGAACATTCGATTGCGTATAAAAACAATAGGCTTCCAGTGGTGTTTACGGATTGTGATTTTTGTACCAAATTTGGTTCAAATCGGTCCATTCGTTCGTCAGTTATCGTCTCCACAGACCCACTGACACACACACACACACACACACACACACACACACACACACACACACACACACACAGACATCACTTCAAAAATGTTTGATTCGTGATTAGGGATGCTTGAAACGTGCTCTCCCGTCGAAAACTTGAATTCGAATTTTCGACCCCGTCACAATACTTTCCTTATACATTATGTATATAAGGAAAGTAATAAAGAGAACGTGGATAGAAATCTGAAGGGAAAGTCTGCCCACATCAGATTTTTTATTTTATTAATACCTCGACAACACTTGTCCCAGAATTTCGAAACACGGACAGTGTTATGCGCAGTGAATTGCAGAATCTCTATATAAATAAAATTGAAAATCTGTCTGTCTGTATGCTTCTCTCATCATCACGAGAGAAAGGCTGAACCGAATTTGATGAAGTTTTGTGGGTAGGTTTTGTGAATAGCTCCACTTTAAATTTAGTCCATGTTTCGAGTTTCTATGATAAGGGGTTTCTATGATTAATTAAAAAAGCACAGTTAAACCGTCCATAGACATAGTATTATGCAGACGATATCTTTTCCCGTACATTTATTTGATGAAAATGATATCATGTCGCTTAGCGACGGGTTTAAATCCGATATGTTCATGCGGCAGACGATTTTTATTAAATCTTTTCCAATTTAAATAATAAAGACATGTATATGAAATAAATTTTATCGATATTGCACATTTAACTGGATTTTTAAAGATTACTTTGGGATTATTGATATTTTCAATTTATTATGCCATCTGTTTTATTTTAGCAAAAACGGTTGAAATTTATATGTTATAGTATGGGTAATCTTCTATTAGTACACAGTATATCTTCTAAAATATAAGTAGCACGGTTATACCTTCCCATACAATTTTAGCATTTTCATTTTGACATATATTGGAATCAATTATAGCCCTCAAGTTTAAAGGTAATTGATATTTTCACTTTATCACGTCATCTGATGTATTTTGGCAAGGATTTTTGAAATTCATATATTGTAGTATGGGTAATTTTCTACTAATACACGGGTTTATCTTCAAATATTCGGGAATATAAGTAGTACGGGTATATCTTCCGATACAATTTTTGCGCTTTTATTTTGGCATATACTGATTCAATTTCATATTTTTTGCAAATTTGTTTATCAACGGGACCAGGCTGTTTTATTCTTCAGATCTGCCTGTGAAGATATTTTTTGCATAGCGAGAACAGAGATTCTTAAACTTCATTTTAGGAGCATTAATATAAATATTTAATAGCATGTTTTGAATAACAATGCCATTTGGAATAGTATAGGAATTTGCACATGATTGTGAATTTTAAGTTTTTTTATATTATATATTTAGTACGAAGAACGGCATATTGCTGGTAATTAGATAAAATTTGAAAAAAAGAAAAAAATGCACATTTGGAAACAGAACACATAAATAGACTGAGAAAAATATATTCTTAAATTTTGATGTTATATACATATAGGGATAGAAACAGCAATCACATACCTTGGAAGAAAAATTTCTGCATTTCTTTTTCCTTGCCATGTTTTTAAGTTATAGTAGGCTTCAAGAACTTTGAACACCTATACGGAGTGCAGCCTTTCTCCAACAAAACTTTCCGTCATCTGATGCGACTAAGAAAACCTGCTTTTACATTATAAAAATACACCATTTTCTTAAAATCGCTTTCCGTTTGGAAACAACCTTGAATTTATTTACCTTTCCAAAACAGCAATTTAAAGCGTTTTTATTGCAATGGAAGTAATTTACATCTTTTTTATTTTTTTATGATTCACCCGTATAAACAGAGGCTACCGTAATGAGATATATATTCTCCCGCGTCGACGAATGACATAAATAAATTATAGAGGAATAAAAAATAAATTATAAAAGAATAATTACCCTCTTGGAGGTATTGAAAGAAGAAGTAAAATGATAGAGTGGGCATTTCCTTTAGAAAAGTGATTATTGGTATTAAAAATCCTTCTGTCAGTTCCAAAACAAACCAAGAGAAGTCATATTGCGGTTATGCCTTTAACATTCTAAACAACAGTGATATCAAAAAAAATTTTTTTTCTAGGAAAATGAGAACAGTTATAGAAGACAATTTATAGAAGTTATATGTCTAGTATTAGGTACGGAACAGCCAGACCGTGAAAGCCCATGAAACTAATACGGGGTGGAGGGTGTGTGTGTGTGTGTGTGTGGGGGGGGGGGGGGGCATAGCTGATGCGGGGACTGAAAGAAAAAATATCATATATATGAAAGTGAAAACATATAATAACTTTTAAGTAAAAAAATTTTCTCAAAAATTTGTCATGTAAATGCCTTCCGTTAGCAACAACGAGTATTTCACGAACAATTTAAAATATTTAGGTTTGGTCATAGACAACACATAGAGCGCACACGTATATCTTACATTAAAAAGGAAGATGTTTGTTAGTGTGTGTGTCGTCTGTAACGGGAAATCTAAGCGTCGTACGGCCATGAAATTTCGTACACAGGTACTTCAGGATCCAAGACAATGCGCGCCGGCAAGATTTTTTTAAAATTTGAAATATATTTTTAGCTATTTTATGTTTTAGCAATTGAGCGATTTTGAGCTGAGTGACCGAAAATATTATTGCAGAGTTTCCATCTTGACACTATCGGAAAGATCAAAGAACGTTCTTTTCAACGATGTCGAAATCGAATCCGTAGGACACCTTTTCATATTTATTTCCTAAAAGACATCGAAATTTGTATTTTTTAGGTTATCTGATAATTATTTCGCCGCATCAAATAAAGTAAGATTAACACAATTCTATAGTTTGGAATAAAGTTGTGTTGAAGACCCAGACCGTATGATTCGTCCTAAGACTTGAGCAGCTGTTTGGACGACCGGGAGAGGGAATAAAGTTGTGTGAATGACGTTGTGATATAATAAAGTTGTGTGAATATAGTTATGATATAATAAAGTTGTGAATAAAGTTGTATGAATAAAGCTGTGTGAATAAATTCTTCGCATTCTAACAAAGATATTCTCTTTTAATTAATAAGTTATTTTATTTTCTGTGAATTTTAAGCAAACGCATAAAAATATAGATTTTTGATCCCGTTTGCAAAAGGAGTTTCAATCTCATTTTTCTCCCCGATCGACTGCGCACTAAATCTATCGCTGCTTCTACCCGTATACCAAATTTGATATATCTATCTCATCCCGAAACATGTTTTTTTTATCAATTCACCTTTCGAATGTTTTTCTCTGGAGCACCCCCTTAAACAAACATTTTTGAAAAACTATATTCATCTTGGGTGTTTTCGTCAAATGATTAGTTCATATACGAAATTTCAAGCCTCTATCAAATTTTAAAGGAGCCGTTTCTCATTTATTCGGTAAATCGAACATTTTGATGTGCGACACCCCCTTAAGTAGAAAATATTAATCTGAAATTGCACACTTTCTTCTTTTCGAATGATTTACCCATACACCAAATTTGAAGTCTCTATCTCATCGCAAAGCATGCTTTCCTATCATTTCACTTTTCGAACATTTTGGTGTCGAGCACCCTCTCTAGAGAACGTTTTCGAAAACTTCGATTTTTCAGAAGGTTTTATCGAACGACAGAGTAGTGCATCAAATTGCAAGTCTCTATCTATTCGGACAAAAGTGCCTAAAAAAAGCGTGACAGACGGATAGACAGACGGACACTTGGCAATTAGTATATACTAGCCGAATACCAGTTGGAAATCAACGGTCTCGCAATAAGCAACTACTGAATATTGTCATTTTTTTTTAAATAATTCGCGTTTCACATTTATTCGGCAAATCGAATATTTTTGTGTACGGAACCCCCTAAAGAAAAAAATAGTGTAAATATTAAATTGCGCACGTCTTCCTTTCGAACGATCTACCAGTACACCAAATTAAAGTCTCTATTTCATCCCGAAGCATACTATTTTATCATCTTCCCTTTCGAAGGTTTTTCTGTGGAACACACCCATAAATGAACATTTTTGAAAAACTCTGTTCGCCTTGGGTTTCTTATCAGATGATTGGCCCACATACCAAATATATCAAGTCTCTCACATTTAAAGGAAACGTGTCTCATTTATTCCGAAAATCGAACATATTGGTGTTCGGCACTCCCTAAAGTTGCAAATATTGGAAATCTGAAATTGCACACTTTCCTCCTTTCAAACTATCTACAAGTACACCAAATTTGATGTCTCTATCCTATCGTGAAGCATGTTTTTCTATTACTTCATATGTCGAACTTTTTTCTGTGTTGCACCCTTTAAATGATCATTTTTGAAAAACCGTAATAATCGTAGGTTTTTTTTTATCAAATGATTACCCCATATATTAAATTTCAAGTCTCTATCATATTGTAAAGGAGGCGTTTTTTATTTGTTCGTTAAATCGAACATTTTAGTGTGTGGCACCCCCTACAATAGCAAATGTTGGAAAACTGAAATTGCACACTTTCTTCCTTTCTAACCATCTACACGTATGCCAAATTTGAAGTCTCTATTAAAAAGCATGCTTTTTCTATCATTTCACCTTTCGAATGTTTTTCTGTGGAGTACCCACCCCCCTTAATATACATTTTTGAAAAACTCCATTCTTCTTGGGTTTTCTATAAAATGATTCTCCCATATACCAAATATCAAGCCTCTATCATGTTCTAAAAGGAGTGTTTCTACTTCATTCCGAAAATCGAACATTTTTGTGTGCGATATTATCCACTCAAAAATGCTATAAGAAAAATCAAATCGTTCTTTTCTAAAATATATTTTTATATCCATTTCTTTATTATTCAAATCGAAAAAATAATAATTAAAATTAACAGACAGATTTAATTTAATTGCGTTTCTGAACAACATGATATAAGATAGAATCTTCCCCATAAACTGCGAAATTAAATATCCATTTTGATTTCTTTATACTTTTCATTGTTCAGTAAAAGCTTGTGAAAACTAAACCATGGAGATAGATTTCCCACTTAAATCATGTTTCAAACAATTCATGTTTTCAGAAAGTGACTAATTAGTGCATAAAATCTCCCATCAAACTCAGAGATAACGTTTTAATTCACTTTCAAACGATTTTCAAGCTTTTCACTTGGATAAACCACGGAGTTAGAGAGTAGAACTCCTAGGAAAAAGTTTCGTTTTTCATTAATATCTCGACAACCCCTGGTCTTAGATACTCGAAACTTGGGCTAAATTTATGGGGCCTATTTCAAGGCTATCCACACAATTTCATCAAATTCGGTTCAACCGTTTTCCCGTGATGATGAGACAAACGAAAATTTCGTTTTTTACTAATATCTCGAGAACCACTAATCGTAGAAACTCCAAACATGGACTAAATTTTAAATGGGACTATTTCCAGGCTACGCACAAAATTTCATCAAATTCGGTTCAGCCGTTCTCTCGTGCTGACGGGACAAACAAACACACAGACAGACAGACAGATTTTCAATTTTATTTATATAGATGTAGGAAAAATAATAACGAATATATACTTGTAGGGGGAAAATATCCAACAGTATTTTAAATTTGAACCGTTACATATTTTGTTCTGACAGCGTACAAGATAAGTAAGTGCTTAGTATTATATAGAACTGCTCTGAAAAATTGAAATTATACAAAGTACTAAAACTAACCAAGTTTTGTTCCCTACATTTTGGCAGGAAACTGCCACTGTTCAAGCTTTACAAAATCCACTCTCACTTTACCATGACGTAAAACGCGTTCTATTTGGCAGTTTACTGGCAGTTATCGTCTGCTCAAATGATAATATTTAATAGAAAATAAAAACTGATCGCTCTATAATAGTTTAGTTCTTTCGTCTTCTGTTTCTGGATGTAACCGTGATCGTCTGCATGAAATAAATTGTGTAACGTAAAACAAAATTAAATGAAGATTCGATTCTCCGTTTATTCTGTGGAGTATAGCAAAGAAATTTTATTCGTAAGTAAGACTTTCAAAATAAGCCCTTGAAATAATATTTATACTTGATCACGTGAATCTAATGTTTTGATTTATTTTTATTTCAAAAGAACTATTGTAATAAGATACTTGTTTATCATTAGACGAAAAGTTCTTTTGTTGAATAATTAAGTTTGACATTGTACTACATTGGTTAATCAGTATCGCTTCTCCTGACGCTTATGAAATCTAATGAGATGTCTTACAGTTTCATTTATGCTATCATTAAAACTATAAGATTTCACGTGTTTACAAATTGGAATATGCTCTAAATAGGCTAAAATATTTTGTTAAACATAAAAACTATGATGTAACCAACACAGGAATTTCTATATAGGCTGATAATCTGTATTTATGTATTTCAAATTCATGGAAATAAGTTTTATATGTTGTAAATTTATTACACGATTGCTTTTAAAAAAAATCTGATGTGGGCAACACACGATTTTCCTTATATAATGCAATGAATTTACTACTTTTACAATTAAAAAAAATGTTATTCTTATAGTAGATACTTATATTCCTTCCAAGATATTGAATTTTCTTCAATTCGTCGTCATTTTCATTGATTTAGCGTCATTTTTACCCATTTGGCGAGATTTTTGTTAATTTAGCAACAATTAAAAATGTCGCCAAGTTGGCGACATTCCGCCAAATTCGTTGCCCAAATATCGCCAAGCGTTATGGACGGAGAAATAAGTTATTCTTATAGCCGATAAATGACTATTGACGTTCAAATATAAAAGTATTACTAAAATCTTTCAAATATGAAAGTTCAAATATAAAAGTATTACTATTATCTTTTTTCATGAGTGGATCGAGCTGGTTCCACGAGAATGATATTACCCAATTTATCGCATGGTATTACATATGAAAAGTGAACATGTTTCTCAATAGGAAATATATTTATTTTATTTTATATGACTTTTTGATAATTTTTTTGAAAAATGTACAATATCTCAACGGTTCATGTTAGCGTTTTATGATTTATGTCAATCGTTTTCTAATGAAAAATTACATAAGAAATGTCTATTTACGTAACTTTATTAGTGGTTTTGATTTTTTGACGATTTTTTCAAAATTTTACTCGAAAATTTAGAAGGGTTCTGAACATTCGATTGCGTATAAAAACAATAGGCTTCCAGTGTTACCGGATTGTGATTTTTGTACTAAATTTCGTTCGAATCGGTCCATTCGTTCGTCAGTTATCGTCTCCACAGGCTCACTGACACACACACACACAGACTTCACTTCAAAAATGTTTGATTCGTGATCAGGGATGCTTGAAACGTGCTCTGGCGTCGAAAACTCGAATTCGAATTTTCGACCCCGTTACAATACTTTCCTTATACATTATGTATATAAGGAAAGCAATAACTTGAGTGTGGATACATTCGACTTTCTTATATTAGAATTCATTTTTAAGTAGCTTGTTTTTTGTTTTTACTTTCCTTATATACATAATGTATAAGAAAAGTATTGTGACGGGGTTGAAAATTCGAATTCGAGTTTTCGACGGGAGAGCACGTTTCAAGCATCCCTGATCACGAATCGAACATTTTTGAAGTGATGTCTTTGTGTGTGTGTGTGAAACTATATGTGTGTGTGTGTGTGAAACTATATGTGTGTGTGTCAGTGAGCCTGTGGAGACGATATCTCACGAACGAATGGAGCTATTCGAATGAAATTTGGTACAAAAATCACAATTCGTGAATACTGGAAGCCTATTATTTTAAAACATAGTCGAATGTTCAGAACCCTCCTAAATTTTCGAGTGAAATTTTGAAAAAATCATCAAAAAATCAAAACCTTTAATAAAGTTTCGCAAATAGACATTTCTTATGTAATTTTTCCTTAGAAAACGATTGACATAAACTTTAGAACGCTAGCATGAACCGTTCTCGAGATATTGCACATTTTTCAAATAAATTTATCAAAAAATCCCATAAATTAAAAAAAATATTAACTGTTAAGAAACACGTTCACTTTTCATATGTAATATCATGCGATAAATTGGGTGACATCATTCTCGTGGATCTAACTTGTTCCATTCACGAGGAAAGATACTTTGAGTAATACCTTTGTATTTGAACGCCAATAGTCATTTATCCGCTGTAAGAATAACTTATTTCTCCGTCCATAATGCTTGGCGAGATTTTGGCAACGAATTTAGCGGAATGTCGCCAACTTGGCGATATTTTTGAATGTTGCCAAATTAACGAAAATCTCGCCAAATGGATAAAAATGACGTTAAATCAATGAAAATGACGACTCATTGAAGAAAATTCAATATCTTGGAGGGAATATGAGTATTTACTATAAGAATAACATTTTTTTTAACTGTAAAAGTAGTAAATTCATTGTATTATATAAGGAAAGTCATGTGTTGCCCACATCAGATTTTTTTATTATTATTATTTGTTTTTTCTTTGCAAATTTTGCAAGAAAAAATTTGAAAACGTTGTTCAAAATGATCAGAATTGTAGGTTACCCTTTCATTTTAAAGGGTTTGAAAAAATGTTTCGATTGATACAAGTTTGGCAATGTACTCTTTCGGGTGTGTGTGTGTGTCGGGGGGCTAATGACGCCTGTCTCTAACACAAAATTTATATTACAGATATTTTTCACAAGACTGTTTAAAACTTAAGTTTCTTGACCATCGAGTCATACATAACCCCTTCTGTGCATGATTATGTCAAGATTTTCCCTATGCTGCTGCTTTAAAAAGTATAGAATTACGAAGTTTTTGCTCGAATTTGAGAAAAAAAAAATCAGTCTAGTTCTAGATTTTTTCTTTAACAAAATCGGATATAAAGTTTCCTGAAAATCCGTTTTGTGCACAAGATATCGACGACAGACAGACGGGACCTTCTCTATATTACTATTCTCTAAAACGATATTGAAATGTTTACTTTCTCATACGTAGTATTGAGAAAGTATTGTTTTCACGAAAATTTTCTGTTATGATGCCACTATGTTTTAGGACCTGAACACGATTTGACTTTTTTTGGAGTGATGTCCGTGTGTTTATTTCTTGTGTAGACGATAGCTGCCGCATATATTAATTGGTATTGACGAAAATTTATTTTCAGCTTTGTTAACGAAAAATATAGAATTAAATAGAATTTGAAATTTTATATTTTTCTAACATAGCAGCATAAGGACAAAATTTGACATGCATAAAAGAGGTTATTTATGGCTCAATGATCAAGAAACTTCATTGTTTCAATCATTGTAGTGAAAAACAGTCGCTATCCAACTTTTTTATTCGTGAAGTTATTCTTTCTTTTTATCGACTCAGACCATCCGACCTACCCGAAGGTGTAAGGTATCTGCATGGACGGCCGGGGCAGCGCCACCCAATTTAGACCGAAACCCAATGAGGGCAACATCCACTGGATCCACCGTATCCACCTTACCCTGCCACCAACCTCTCAGAAGGACTTTCAGGCCTACAGATTTAACGTGTCCGTACTCCGCGTAGACATGGATATAGTTTGGGCAGCGCCAGGAATCGAACTCGGGTCCTCCGAGGACAGTCTCGGAGCTCTAATCGCTGGGCTATCCCACCCTGTGACGTTATTTGTTCCCTTCGGGGTTACGCCCAGGGGAGTGCATTATAAAACTTTGTATCAATAGAAAGATTGATACAAATCAAGTCCTTTAAAATGAAGTGTAACATGCTGTAATTGCGGTCATTTGGAACAAAGATGCAGATTTTTCAAAATTTTTCCTGTAAATTTGGCAAAAAAAAAAAGAAAAAAACCCCCACAAGTTGCTTAAAAATAAATTTTGGTGTGAGAAAGTTGTGTTGAATTAACTCCAGTTAATCTTGTAAGGGAATGGATGCTGAGTACTATGACAATTATTTTGAAGCATTGTCTGTATCAAATCTCCCAATTTCATTCACTCGTATATATATATATATATATATTATATATATATATATATATATATATATATATATATATATATATATATATATATATATATATATATATATATATATATATATATATTTATATATTTATATATATATATATATAATAATAGAAGTTTGAAAATCCAATGAACGAAAAGTAAGAAGATGTAACACGATAAACCTAACTTTTTAAAACACCCACAGAATAAAATATAATACAGCAAATCATCAATCAAATGGATAAAAAATGCAAAACACAAGCTATCAAGTTACAGAAAATCAACCAAATTAAAAGGTATGGAAATAAAAAAAGAAAAACTTAAACTAAATTCAACTATCTAACTGGCTTACAAAACAAAAGTAAAAATCAACTAATCCTCAAGCAAATGGAAAAAATAAATAAAATAAATATCGAATCAACAAGTCAATGAAAAATATAAAATACAAAGGTATGGAATCGAAATAAGTGTAACAAACGAAATCAAGCACAAACGCCTTACACGTGGACGAGGCTCTAAGCCTAAATCATGAATTGTTAACCTCTACAAAAATCTAATCATGTCCAAGTTTTTTGTAGCAGCAAACACAAAAATGTATGTTTCTGAAGAAATATATATATATATATATATATATATATATATATATATATATATATATATATATATATATATATATATATATATATATAGAGAGAGAGAGAGAGAGAGAGAGAATTCTCCCACACTTTAAGAAAAATATCCGTCTGTGTGTGAAACTCGGGAACGAATACATTGATACATATATATATCACTGGGAAATTTTACTTGTAGAAACGTTGTGTAAGGTATTACAACCGAGTATTAAACTTTGTCGATCGCATGCTTAGAATACAGATTATTCGATTTTTATTTTTATTTTTATAGCATAATATTTCTAATGATTACGCTAGCTGAAACAATGGTGAAGTGAATGCAGGGAAATAATAGTTTTGAACTATGTTATGGATATTGTTACGAATATGTAAAATGTTTCACTGTGATTTGCCTGTATCCAAATAATACATAGCCGACCTTTGCTTCTATTCAAGGAGAAAACACCTTTACAGGCAGCCATTCCTCTATTACGTAAATGTAGGGTTACCACGTTTTGGAATATCGTAGCGGGGTTGACAGATTGGGTGATGTATCGCCCACTGAGTGACTTTTCGAATATTCTAGAACTTTTTCGAAATAATGAATATTCTTGAAGATACGAGATCCTTCTGAAAGATTCTACGGCGAGTATATAAAAGGAGTCATCGCTCAATTGGAAAGTAGTTGACGTAATACGAGCTGTAGTGAATTGTGAGATCTCACAATTCAACACAGCTCGGTATGAGTCCGTGTTTTGAAAATAGTACCTGCTATTTTGTGAATAAACTAAGCATTGGATAGCTGCTTTATTGTATCCCACAATTGTTAAATGATCTTGCGAGATAGTTATTGATCTATTTATTATCTGTATCAGTTTATGCTTATGATAGCTCTTGAATAAAAGCGTTTGTTTATATAGAAATTTGAACTCTTGTATCCTAAGAGTACACACACAATTTCAGACGATACGCCATAACAATATAAAGACTATTCAAATCATATTGACACACACCATTCAAGGTATACTATCCAGCGCATCAAAAAATTGAAAGATTGACAAAAAGCTGATGAGGGCAGCACATGACTTTCCCTGCAGAGGATGTGTAAAACTCATAATATATAATATTCATTGAGGATGTTTAAAACCTTTATTTATTTATTTATTTATTTTATTTATTTATTTATTTCATTTATTTATTTATTTTTGTTATGCGACGCTTGCTTTGATTTTCATGCAATTTTCACGTTCTATTTTTGACTTTGCAATGAACCTACTCACGGTGAACTTGGTTTTGAACACGGTGAACTCAGTTTTGCTGCTTTGTTAGTTCTGCGCCCGCATAAGAGGGGCGTTGAAAAAGTTTTACCCAGACCGTTGCTAAAATACTGATTGCTACAAAAACTGTTTGCTATACATTTCGTGACCACTAGCGAATAAAGCCCCCCCCCCCAGTAATTCATTAAATTGAGTTTACTTTCATAAAATAACCCGGATTTAAAATGACTTTGAAAGTGCAGTTTTAATTTAAGTTGCGTTTTCATTTGGAGACTGGACGCATTTGCAAAGACGACGTGGCAACAATGCGAAAAACTGAAAAATATCTCGATAATGGTCCTAGTGTAATGGGGTTGGTCTTATTCTTCTCGTCGTTAAAAATTTGCTATAAAACAAGCATTTAATAGATACATTTAAGCATTTGCAGTCTTTTATTTTAAATGCTAACGATTTTTGCGGTGCTTTTTTACTCGAATCGTACCAAAGTCTAATCAGCACCAGGGTAACCCACAAGTGACTTATCTACCAAATTTTGTGTAATTAGATCCATTCGTTTTTGAGTTAGAGTGGATACAGACAATTTTTTAGGGCTATTTCGCAAAAAAATGCAGATTCTTTTATCTAGAATTGTACTAAAATCTAGTTAGACCAGGTCATCAGCAGCACCACAAATAGACACAAATACGCACAGATGTCACGTTAAAAATAGTGTTTTCGGATTTTAGAGTGCTCGAAACATGTAGACTCGTGTAGAAGTATTAGAATCGTGTCGAAAATTCGATTTTTGACACGATTCCAATACTTTGTCTATATTACCATATATTTAGAGAAAGAATAAAACGTTTTTCAACATAAGGACGCATATTTCTCTAGAAAGAATATTAAAAGTGGAACATTTCCCATACATAGTTGACTTCTTTCTTCTAAAAAGATACTTTTCCTACAGACGTAATTCGTAAGACGTACATTCGTTTTCTCCCTTTCTTTCACAATTTTTACATTGAGTACAACTGCACAAAGTAACAAGGATAATTACTTTAAATTATATTAAATTCGAAGTTTTAATTCAAAAAATTTTTTTTTTTCATTTGGCAGGTGACGTATTAAAAATTCGAAAAACTAAAATATCTCGAGAACTAAAATATCTCGAGTTGTAGAGTTATGGGGTTGATCTTATTCTGTTATCGTTAAAAATTACGTATGCAATTGATACATTGAGCATACGCAATCTGTTATTTTTATAAATTTTTATAGTTTTGCAGTACTTTAGTAGAAGAGTATAAATCAATAAATATTCTTCTAAACCAGATAATTTTTCACATAAATAGTGTGATTGAGCAATTCCTTTGTATGCATTACTGAGAGTCCATAAGCATATTTTTCCATCTGTCTCCATCCTTTAATTATTACTCAATTATATAATCTAAACTTGCTTATTTTCATATTTTAGTTCGGAATATTTTGCTTAATTAATTTAATACGAGTGTTAATTGTGATGGAAATAAGATTATTGTTAAGAATGTGCAAAATGCAAATGGGCTTCTTGGCATGCCTCCCAACAAGGAGAAAACTTGGAAACATGCCTCCCAAAAAACAAAACTTAAAAACATGCCTCCCAACGAAGAGAAAACTTGGCCTCCCAACAAGGAGAAAACACATTTACAGGCAGTTATTGCTATATGTGAAAGTAGGGTTGTCTGACATCGGTGACTTTTCCCCTGTCCTCGATTCTAGATTTGTTGAAATATCGCCAATTTGGCGTGTTTCTGAAGGCACTAGACCTTTCTAGTTTATCCATTAGTTTCGAAGGTATGCCCTGTTTCTAGCGATATCTATGGAGAGTAAATAAGAGTGTCATCGCTCAATGGGACAAAGTTGACATAATCTGCTTCAAATTGAATGGTGAGATATGTCAGTGTTTTGAGAACAGTTGTGAGAACTGTTTTGACAGTTAGTTGAGCATTTTCTTACTGTTTTAATGTAGCTGACAGTTATTTTGGGATCTTGTAATATTATAGAGTTATCAGCTGTAAATGGTTCCTGTTTATGCTTTTTGATGCTTTTAAATAAAAACGTTAGTTATCTAGAAATTCGGACACATTTTTGCATTCTGAGAGCACGCCCATGATTTAAGAGGATATGCTGCATCATTATTAATAGTTAACAGTATCATTTTGAATCTAAAATTTTTTGAACATGTCAGGTTTTCAAATAATTACTATGTTGAAGTTTAGTTTAGCACACATACACATATACTAGCAGCATACCCGTTCTTCGTAAGGAGTATATAATATAAAGAAACTTATAATTCACAATCATGTGCAAATTATGTTAAAATATTAAATTTATTGCTCCTAAAGAGAAGTTTAAGAATATCTGGTCTCACTATGCAAAATTATCTTCAAAGGCAGATCTGAAGAATAAAACATCCATGCCTCTTTTGAAAGCAAATATACAAAAAATATGAAACTGAATCAATATATACAAAATAAAAGCGCTATAATTGTATGGGACCTGTACTACTTATATACTCGAGGATTAGAAGATTTAACCTGTATTAGTAGATTACATGTATAAATTGAAAATATCAATAAACCCGTAATTGATTCCAATATATGCCAGAATGAAAGCACTAAAATTATATGTGTCGAAAAACTGTTAGATCGAACTTTCATATTCTGCCCTGCCGATGGCGTTAATGATGTTTTGAATTGGGTGAGCTGACAGAATTGCCACTTACAGAAGATATATTGCGCATAAAACATTTCCGTGACGTCACTCCTAACACATGTTGCTGGGACTTTGAGAAACGAACGCCAGAGATGAAAAAGAACTGTCGATCAGTGAACAGTATGGAACTAAGATCACTGTAAAGATTATTAATGATTTGTAAATATGTAACATATTAGTGTGTAGTGAAATTATATAATCTAAAAAATGAAAACTGACTCGGCTAATTATTGGAGATATCTTTATTTTAATTAAACTTAAGTATTTTCAGAATTGACAGAAACCGATAAAAGTGCTCAAATACTGTCATCAACCTACTGCTTCCCCGGGAATCTGAGGTAGGATCTTTTATATTTTCAATTTTAAGTATCGATGATAATATAAGAATCCTATAGAAGGAATTTGTAATGAATTCTTTCACGACATGGCATCCCTGCCGGGACCTGTGAGCAGATATTTTGATAACAAATTATAAGATTGAACACTTTAATTAATTTTGAATTTTGAAGAGTTTGAAAATATTTGATAGAAAACGATGGCCGATGAAATGATTACTGCACACAAAAAGAAACGCGGAGTGTTAAGATCGAATGTTACTAAAGTCATTAATAAATTAGAAACTGAACTAGAAAAAACAGAAGTAAATGAAAATGAAATCGAAGAGTTATTGGAACAATTAACGGATAAATTTGAAACTCTTAAATTAGTTGATAATGATTTAGGACAACTTTTGAAACCAGATGATATTGAAAAAGAAATTGAATCGGCGGAAGAATACCGCGAAAGAGTAGTTATATGGAGTTTTAGAGCAAAGAAAAGATTACGTACTCTAAATCAGAATATTCAAAATGATATTATACCACACTCTAAGGAAGACTCGAAATCGAGTATAAAACGAAGTGAACACCACATCAGTGTGAAATTGCCAAAAATCACAATTCCGAAATTTTATGGGGATGTGAGTCAGTGGTTGACGTTTTGGAATTCATTCGAAACCGCAATACACAAAAATGAGTATTTAGATCAAGTTGACAAATTTAACTATCTAAAAGCACATTTAGGAAGCACTGCTTTGGGTACTGTCGAAGGATTCGCTATTTCGTCTGAAAATTATGTCAAAGCAATTGATTTGTTAAAAGACCGATTCGGCCGAAATGACGTTCTGATAAATGCACACATGAATCATTTATTACATATTTCTCCTCTTAGACGATCTAATGATGTTAAAGGATTTAGAAAACTTTTTGACAACTGCCAAACACAAATTAGAAGTTTAGAATCCCTTGGAGTTTCCTCCGATACTTTTGGTAGTTTATTGTGCCCCATAATTTTGAAATTACTACCATATGATTTAGTCTTTGACTTCAGCAAAGAATTTAATGATGCTGACTATACCATAAACAATTTAATTGGCTTCATGGATAAGCAGTTAAGAGCTCGCGAACGATCAAACACTTACATTTCCGAAATGAATCAACATGAAACTCATAAATCTTTTCTACCCTCTCGGAGGATAAACAGATCTGATGACCCAGAGAGAAATTTACCACAAGTGAAGTTCGGGAAAGCGAAGGTCGCTACAACTGCAGAATTATTTAGCTCAGATGTTCAAGAAAATAATAAAATATGTGTATTCTGTGGTAAATATCACCAGAGCTCTACTTGTAAATATGCTCGCGGATTAGCACTGGAAGAAAGGAAATCTCTTTTAATTAAAAAGGGTGCATGTTTTCGATGTTTAAAAATGAATCATATTTCCAGAGATTGTAAAGTAAAAGTAACTTGTTCGGAATGTGGAAAAAGGCATTTAGATATAATGTGTTTTATTAAAAGGAATGATAATTGCGCTAGTAAGCCAAATGTTAAAAATGAAAACACTGAAGTAGTAGAAAACACAGTACTTACAAATCAGTCTTGCTCTAAAGAAGTTTATTTACAAACAATGATTGTGTGTATTAATGAAAATGGTTTAGAACAGTTTGTAAGGATAATTATTGATACTGGAAGCCAAAAATCGTACGTGAGCAAATACGTAGCTAAAAGAATGGGATTAAAATGTTTAGGAGAAGAAACAGTAATTCACGGACTTTTCGGGGGTATAGAAAATTCTGAAACACACAAGAAATACCGGGTAAAGTTAACTAGCATCGATAAGAAATACAACTGCGAATTTGAAGCGATGGATCAAAGAAAAATTTGTGCTTCTATTCCTAAACTCGATGATTCTCAATGCATAAGTGAATTAAGAAACCTTGGTATTTTTGTTAGTGACATTGAAATAAAGGAAAAATCATGTTTGTTCCAGAAGAATAGAAATGAAATTCATATACTTATTGGAGCAGACTTAGCGGGAAAATTATTTACTGGGGATGTAAAACATCTTTCTGGAGGTTTAGTAGCCATAAATACCCACTTAGGCTGGACAGTAATGGGCAAGGATCATAGAGAAAGCAAGGTTGATAATTCCCTTTTGTTGCTATCTCTACATGTAAACCATGCTAAGATAACTGATCTCTGGAACTTAGATTCTTTGGGCATTAGTGACCCGAGTGAAAAACGAACAAAATTAGAAGTACAAGATCTTGCTTTAAGACACTTTCACGAAACTGTTTCCAGAGACAAAACAGGCAGATACCAAGTATGCTTACCATGGTTAGATGGACATCAGCCATTATCTGATCACAAGGACTTGGCCGAAAAAAGGCTTAAAAACACAGTAAAATCCCTTAATTCGATTAACAAGTTAGAAGCTTATCAAAAGGTATTTGGCGAATGGGAAAAGGAGGGGATAATAGAAGAAATTAGGCCAGGACTCGAAAAACTTACCGATGAAAATTCCGCCGTACACTACTTGCCTCATAGAGCAGTGATAAAAGAACAAGCCACGACCAAGATTAGACCGGTTTTTGATGGGTCAGCCAAAACCCGCAATTCTGTATCGTTAAACGAATGCCTGGAAAAGGGACCCAATTTGATAGAATTGATACCATCAATTCTGAACAGATTCAGGTGGGGTAAGATCGGAGTAATAGCTGACATCCGAAAAGCCTTCCTACAAATAAGCTTACACGAAAATGACAGGAAGTTTTTGCAGTTTTTGTGGTGGAAGGACGGCGATCCTCACAAAGTAATCACTTACGGACACACTCGAGTTGTTTTTGGAGTGTCCTGCAGCCCTTTTCTCCTCGCTGCTGTATTGACTCACCTTTTGGATCAAGTTACAGAACCGCTGAAAGAGCTTGCTAAAAAACTCAAAGACTCTATGTACGTTGACAACTGCGTTGCAAGTGTCGATACAATGGAAGAGTTAGATCATTTTCGTACCGAGTCTCAGAAACTTCTGTCATCAGCGAAATTCGACCTACGTGGATGGAGGAACAACGAGTTTTCTTCAGAGAAGAAACATGTACAAAATTTGCATGGGCTGAATGCCGAAGAAACTGATGTACCGGTGTTGGGTCTTTCGTGGAACATTGAGAAGGATACCTTGTCATGTTTGTTCATCGATACAGACAATGAAGAACCCGTCACAAAAAGAAGAATCTTATCTGTGGTACATAGAATATTTGACCCAATTGGGTTTACATGTCCTGTGACTTTAATACCAAAACTTCTTCTACAGGAATGTTGGAAAATTGAAGCATCGTGGGACTCTGCATTGACTGATGACATTGTTAAGAAATTTGATAATTGGAAGAATCAACTACGTGAATTAAAAAACGCTAGGATTCCCCGAAGACTATCCAGTTTAGACCTCAATGATGCGCAGCTGACATTACATGTGTTTTGTGATGCTTCCAAGTTATCGTATGCCACTTGTATTTTTTTTCGAGCAGAAAAGGAAAATAGTGTAACCTGTCAGTTAATACAAGCAAGATCAAGGGTAGCTCCTTTAAAAGGTATATCCATACCACGATTGGAGTTATTAGCTTGTAACATTGGAGCAAGATTGGCAGACACGGTAAAGAAAGATCTAAATATGGAAGATATTGAGACATTTTATTGGTCTGACTCAATGGACGCTTTATATTGGATCAAAAGAGAGGGTCCTTGGGTTACTTTTGTTTCCAATAGAATAAGGGAAATCAGAAGTCTATCTTCCGCCAATGATTGGAATTTCGTGCCGGGGGTTCAGAACCCTGCGGATCTCCCATCAAGAGGATGTTCTGTGAAAACACTTATCAAAGGAAATTGGTGGGAAGGGCCGTTATGGTTGAAGTGTTCCAGGGATAACTGGCCTGACTTCGAACTGATTCCAGATGAGAAGGTGGTGAATTCAGAGAAAAGGAAGATCATAGTATCATCTATAAATGAAGAGAAAGATGATTATTATCATTATATATCCTCATACCAGAAAATAATAAGAGTCACTGGATGGATATATAGATTTGCCGAAAATGCTAAGAAATCTGGAGATAGAAAACTTGGGAAGCTAGATACTAATGAGCTTAAAAAAGCTGAACTTGTGATTCTGAGGAAAGTACAAAAGGATGTTTTCTTGGATGAAAATAATAGTAGACTTAAATCCCTACCAATTATTACAGATTCTAATGGACTTTTAAGAATCAAGACAAAAGTTTTCATGCGAGCAGATGAAGAAAATTTCAGATTTCCAATTGTTCTGCCAACGGACCACAATGTGGTTAAGAGTTTGATAATTTGGAAACATAAAGAACTCGGACATGCTGGAGTACAATTTTTAATGTCTGCGTTAAGAGAAAATTATTGGATACTGAAAAGTAGAAGAACTATCAAAAAAGTTATCCAATCGTGTGTCGTATGCCAAAGGTTTAGTGTAAGACCACCGCATATTCCTGAAGGAACTTTACCTGAAGATCGAGTGAAGGATGCCTCTGTCTTTGAGATAATTGGAGTAGATGTTGCAGGTCCTTTAATTCTTAAAGATCGACAAAAGACCTGGATTCTAATTGTGACATGCGCCATTTATCGAGCTGTTCATTTGGAACTGCTAACAGCTCTTTCTACTGATAATTTTCTGTTGGCACTTAGAAGATTCATAGCACGCAGAGGAAGACCGTCTATAATCTATTCTGACCATGGAACAAATTTTGTCGGGTCTGAAAACTTCCTTAAAACTATCAATCTGGAAAAATTGAAACTAAGTATTGAACCGATTACTTGGAAATTCATTCCTACTTCCGCTCCGTGGTGGGGTGGATTTTGGGAGCGGTTAGTTGGTCTTATGAAACGGATTTTGAGAAAAGTTCTTGGAAAAACATCTTTATGTTATGAAGAAATGGCAACGGTTTTATGTGATTGTGAAAGCCTACTTAACTCAAGACCAATAACTTATGTATCAGAAGACGTGAATGACCTGAGTCCACTAACTCCTGCAATGTTTTTACAGGAAAACAAGGACAATAGTGTTGCTGACTTAGACCATTTGAACCAGTTAGATAGGAAAAAGTTGAACAAAAGATTGGTATACCGAAAAAGAATCATGAAAGATCTTCGTGCTAGGTTTCGTATTGAATATTTACGACAGTTACGCCAGAGCCACATGAAGAACAGCAAAGTGCATACCCCAAAGGTGGGAGATATTGTCTTAGTGTGGACTGACAATGTGAAAAGAATTAATTGGCCGTTAGGAAGGATTCTAGACGTATATCCTAGCAAAGATGGACTGGTACGTCTAGCCAAAATAAAGACCAGATCAGGTATTTTCATCCGACCAGTTCGGAAACTGTGCCCACTGGAATTAGATGACGATGGTGCTCGCTCTGACCTCACTCAAGATGAACCTGCCAGGTCAGATGGTGCTGAAGAGACCATGCCTGATTCTCCTGGTGGTAAAAACGCTGCACAGGAACCTGACCATCGTTATGTGACTACACGAGCAGGACGTACTGTTCGAGTGCCTCAAAGTTACAGACAGTAATAGATGTTGAGTCTCAGGTGAAATTTTCACTGAAACTCAAAAGGGGGAGTGTCGAAAAACTGTTAGATCGAACTTTCATATTCTGCCCTGCCGATGGCGTTAATGATGTTTTGAATTGGGTGAGCTGACAGAATTGCCACTTACAGAAGATATATTGCGCATAAAACATTTCCGTGACGTCACTCCTAACACATGTTGCTGGGACTTTGAGAAACGAACGCCAGAGATGAAAAAGAACTGTCGATCAGTGAACAGTATGGAACTAAGATCACTGTAAAGATTATTAATGATTTGTAAATATGTAACATATTAGTGTGTAGTGAAATTATATAATCTAAAAAATGAAAACCGACTCGGCTAATTATTGGAGATATCTTTATTTTAATTAAACTTAAGTATTTTCAGAATTGACAGAAACCGATAAAAGTGCTCAAATACTGTCATCAACCTACTGCTTCCCCGGGAATCTGAGGTAGGATCTTTTATATTTTCAATTTTAAGTATCGATGATAATATAAGAATCCTATAGAAGGAATTTGTAATGAATTCTTTCACGACAATATGGGAATATATACGTATATATATCTTTCCGTACTACTTATATTGTCGTAGATTAGAAAATATGCCTGTGTGTTAGTTGACGATTACCCGTATTACAATATGAGTCTCAAAAATCTTTGCCAAAATGAAACAGATGACGTAATAAATGGGAAATATCAATAATACCCGCAATCTTTATACCAGAAGGTCGTAATTGATTCCAATATATGCCAATATATATCAAAATATATGCAATATACCTGCACTACTTATATTCTCGTAGATTAGATATACCCGTGCATTTGTAGAAGATTACTCATGCAACGTACTATATATGAGTTTCAACAATTTTTGTCATAATAAAACAATGGCATATTAACTTGAAAATATCAATAATCCCTGAATCAACAGTCCCCGGAAATATCAATAATAATTATGCTTAAACCTGAAGACCGTAATTGATATTATCCAGTCAAAAATGCAATGTAAATGAAATGTATTTTATATACATATTTTTATTATTCAAATCGAAAAAGATTTAATAAAAATCGTATGCCGCATAACACACTGGTTTCACATCCGTTGCTAAACGACATAATATCGCAATTGCTTCAAATAAATTAATGGAAATCTTATCGTCTGAATAATTCTATCTCCATGGAAGGTTTGGAGACATTTTCGTCAATTTAGTGACAATTTAAAAAATCGACAAATTTATCGCCAAGTGGGACTGTAGAACTGACAGTTCTAATTTGCGACAAATTGACGAAACATCATCACAATACTATCCTCTAACAAAACACAATTAATTTCATTTATTAAGCTCAATTTTATCAATTTCGTGATATTTTTATGGATTTACAGACATTTTTATCAATTTGGTGACATTTTAAAAATTCGCTAAATGTGTTAGTAAGTAGGATGGATGGACTGACCGACAAATGCTACCGCAACATCATTTCAGTACTATCTTCTAAAAAAAATAAATTTCATTTCATTGATTTGCGTCGTTTTTATCAATTTGGCGGCATTTCCGTCAATTTGGCACCGTTTAAGAAAAGTTGACAAGTTAGCGATATTCCGCGAAATTCATAGCTCTGAATTTGCAGATCTGAAGAATAAAATATCCTGATCCCGTTTGTATATACTAAATGAAAACACTAAAATTGTATTAGAAGACATACCCGTTCTACTCTTTTTCTGTTTCAACAATTGGCTAAATGAATTTATTGGGTAAACACAATATATGAGTTTATTAGCTAAACGCAATACATGAACTTGAAAACTTTTTGCCCAAATAAATGAAACTGATCTACGTAGTCCGCAATTAATATAATTAAAAGAAAAATCAAACCGTTCATTTATAAAATATCTTTTTACATCCATTTATTTATAATTCAAATAGAAATAATAATAATAAATATTAACAAACACATTTAATTTAATTGCGTTGCTGAGTAACATGATATAAGATAGAATCTTCCTCATAAAATGCATTAAATAATCATTTTGGTTTTTTTTTATACTTTTCATTGTTGAGTAAATACTTATGAAAAATAAACCATGGAGATAGATTTTCCATTTGAATTTATGTTTAAAATAATTCATGCTTTCAGATAGTGACTAATTTGCGCAAATATCCTTCATCAAACTCAGAAATAAAATTTTAATTCACGTTGGCATTTTAAACAAACGGTTTTCATTCATTCAGTTTGGATAAACCACGGAGTTAGAGAGTAACTCCTAGGTAAAAGTTCCGTTTTTCATTAATATCTTGACAACTTCTAGTCTTAGAAACCCGAAACTTAGACAAAATTTATGGAGGGGGGGGGGGGGGGCTATTTCAAGGCTACTCACAAAATTTCATTAAATTCGGTTCAGCCGTTCTCCCGTGATGATGGAACAAACAGACAGACAGACAGACAGACAGATTTTCAATTTTATTTATTTAGATTCTAGAAGGTATGCTCATTATATTATAGATACATAAAGTTGCAAAAGATTACCTCTTGCCCTCCTACTATCCATGGACACATGAGAGTCATGCAATCAATATTATTATTTACTATATGACTAAACTACCTAATGAAACATATATGCTATATCATCCCCTAACAAAAGGCAATTCATTTACGAACACTTAACAAAACGTATCTGTTCCACGCTTAAATTTGAGTAATTATATATTTAATAAATTTAATTCAAATAATAGGTCCTACAAAGTGACAGGAATTATCAAGGAAAATTGAACTTAATTTTGTAAAGTATTGAATTTCCACCAATTATACAGCCTTTTCATTCATTCGACGTTATTTTATCAATTTGGGAACTGAGCGATTCAATGTGGTAACATTTAAAAAAGAAACCACATTTGTCGCCAAGTCGGCACCGACAGATATGATGACAGAAATGTCATCATAACCGACGGTTATGTTATCCCTTAACAAAACGCAATTTAAATTATTTAGCTTCATTTGGATCAATTTGACGACATTTTTATTCATTTCGTGACATTTTCATCAATTTGGTAACTAAAAAAAATATGATGCCAAGTTAGCAATATCCCACCAAATTTTTCGCCAGTCGTTACGGACGGACAGAGAAATGGGTTATTTTTATAGTAAATATTATTCATAACGTATTAAGCGATGAATGAAAATGAAGAATAAGGTAATAAAAAAATTTTCAGCTTTTATTACTTTCCTTATATACATAATGTATAAGGAAAGTATTGTAACGAGGTCGAAAACTCCAATTCGAGTTTTCGACGGGAGAGTACGTTTCAAGCATCCCTGATCATGACTCAAACATTTTTTAGCACAACATTCATAATCGAATGTTCAGAACACCCCTGAATTTTCGAGTGAAATTTTGAAAAAATCATCAAAAAATCAAAACCTTTAATATAGTTACGCAAATAGACATTTCTTATGTAATTTTTCCTTATAAAGCGATTGATATAAATTTTAGAATGTTAGTATGAACCGTTCTCGAGATATTGCACATTTTTCAAATATATTTATCAAAAAATCCCAAAAATTAAAAAAAATATATTAACTGTTGAGAAACATGTTCACTTTTCATATGTAATATTATGCGATAAATTTGGTGACATCATTTTCGTGGATCTAGCTCGTTCCATTTATGAGAAAAGATACTTTGAGTAATACTTTTGTATTTGAACGCCAATAATCATTTATCTGCTATAAGAATAACTTATTTCTCCTTCCATAACACTTGGGGAGATTTTGGTGACGGATTTGGCGGAATGTCGCCAAATTATCTAAAATCTCGCTAAATGGTTAAAAATGACGCTAAATCAATGAAAATGACGACTAATTGACGAAAATTCAATATCTTGAAAAGAATATAAGTATCTACTATAAGAATACGCTATTTTTTTGCTGTAAAAGTAGTAAATTCATTGCATTATTTAAGGAAAGTCATGTGCTGTTCACATCAGATTTTTTATTCTTGTACAGAAAACATTTAAGTGTTTCGACAATTAGTTAGGAGAAAAATACTCCATTTTTACTTTTGTTATATACATAATGTATAAGGAAAGTATTGTGACGGGGTCGAAAATTCGAATTCGAGTTTTCGACCGGAGAGCACGTTTCAAGCATCCCTGATCACGAATCAAACATTTTTGTGTGTCAGTGAGTCTGTGGAGACGATATCTCACGAATCAATTGAGCGATTCGAATGAAATTTGGTACAAAAATCACAATCCGTGAATACTGGAAGCCTATTGTTTTTAAATTTAATCGAATGTTCAAAACCCCCTAAATTGTCGAGTGAAATTTTGAAAAAATCATCAAAAAATTAAAACCTTTAATAAAGTTACGCAAATAGACATTTCTAATGTAATTTTCCCTTAGAAAACGATTGACATAAACTTTAGAACGCTAGCCCGAACCGTTCTCGAGATATTGCACTTTCTTAAATAATTTATCAAAAAATCCTATAAATTAATAAAAATATATTAACTGTTGAGAAACATGTTCACTTTTCATATCATGCGATAAATTGGGTGACATCATTCTCGTGGATCTAGCTCGTTCCATTCATGAGAAAAGATACTGAGTAATACTTTTGTATTCGAGCGTCAATAGTCATTTATCTGCTATAAGAATAACTTATTTCTCCGTCCATAACGTTTGGCGAGATTTTGGCGACGAATTTTTTGCAGAATGTCACCAACTTTGCGACTTTTTTAAATGTTGCCAATTTAACGGAAATCTCGCCAAATGGATAAAAATGACACTAAATCAGTGAAAATGACGACTCATTGACGAAAATTCAATTTCTTGGAAATAATATAAATAGCTACTATAAGAAAAAACCTACTTTTTTATTGTAAAAATAGTAAATTCATTGCTTTATATAAGGAAAGCCATGTGTTGCCCACATTGTTTTTTTAAATCATTTTTGAACAACTTTCTACTTTCTTATAATTTGTATAGTATAGAAAAAGTATTGGTTTCATGAACATTTTCAAATTCGAGATTTTAATACCAATATATGTTTCAAGACCTTCTGAACACGTTTTAACTATTTTTGGAGATATTTCCATCTGTCTGGGGTCGATTTGTGTACTCGATAGTTATCACAAATATTAATGAATTTTCACGAACTTTATATCTGTCTTTGTTATCAAAATGTCTAGAACTAGACACAATTTTTTGAAATTCGAGCGAAAACTTCGAAATTTATTCACGATTTTATATATTCTTAACATGACAGCGTAGGGAAAAAAATGACATAATTATGGATAAAAGGGATTACATATGGTTCAATGGTCACGAAAGTTAACAGTGTTAATCATTGTGGTGAAAAAAAAAAACCGCTATACAATTTTTGTGTTTGCGATGTCATTAACTGCGTCTCGAAGGGGGAGTGGGGAGGAGTTACATTTCTCGGTGGGTACATTATCAAACTTGGTATGAATCGAAAATTTATTTCAAGCCATTTAAAATGAAGGGTAATATGCTATAATTAAGATCATTTGAAAAATTTTCTTGCCAAATTTGTAGGAAAAATAAATGACAGGTTACTTAAAATTGGATTCTGGTATGAGAAAGTCGAGTTTAACCACATGCAAGTTAATTACAATAGTTTAGGATGCCGTAGCCTTAGACGCGGGGGAATAACCTTCCATTAACGGAAAAATTATAATAGTTCTTAGTAGGCAAGATATTGCTTCCCCATTTTCCGTTTTATTTTCAAATAATTTGAGAAGATGAGCATGATTGCAGATTTAAATAATGGATTTTTAAAATGTCCTTTGAAAGGCTAAAGTAAAGGAGTTATATTCAATGTATCTAAAAATTTCCAAAAGTTCTATTTGTAAATGACTTGAATAAACCTACGTTAATTTCTTCTAAAAAAAGTAAATGTTAAAGCTTTGATTTTCTTTATTACTTGACTACAAAGATTGCGTTAAGATATACTATTGCACAAAACTGAATACTATTCGTAAAAGTAAATCTCTAACTTTATGATTAACTACTAAATTGCGTATAGGTTTTATGTTCTAAAATGCAACTGGAAGTTATAGTTACTTATGTTATATTATTATTTTCCCCACAATCATAGTAATGTATAGGAAGAGTATTGGAATCGTGTCGAAAATCGCAACTCGAGTTTTTGAAGTTACACCCTTCGAGCATCCAAGAACACGAAAAAATTTTTTAGCGTTACGTCTGTGTTGTGTGTGCCTGCCTGTCTGTGCAATGTATGTATACATACCAAATATTGACCAAACTAAATGACCAATTTCCCCAAAGCTTGATAGATAAGTCACTTGTATAGGTTACTCTGGTGTTGATTAGATTTTGGCACATAGTATTAGATTTCGTGTGAATCTGAAAAAATAATTTCCACTTTTTTTGCAAAATGACCCTCAGAAATCGTTAAAATTTAAAATAAAAAATATGATGTGGGCAACATATGACCTTCCTTATATAATGCAATGAATTTACTACTTTTACAGTAAAAAATCTGATGTGGGCAGCACTTGACTTTTCTTATATAATGCAATAAATTTACTACTTTTACAGCAAAAAAAATAGCTTATTCTTATAGTAGGTACTTATATTCTTTTCAAGATATTGAATTTTCGTCAATTAGTCGTCATTTTCATTGATTTAACGTCATTTTTAACTATTTGGCGAGATTTTTGTTAATTTGACAACATTTAAAAAAGTCGCCAAATTGACGACATTCAGTCAAATTCGGCGCCAAAATATCGCCAAGCATTATGGATGGAGAAATAGTTCAAAAAGTTCTTGTCAATAGTTAAAAAAGTTTATGTCAATCGTTTTCTAAAGAAAAATTACATGAGGAATGTCTACTTGCGTAACTATATTAAAGATTTTGATTTTTTGATGATTTTTTCAAAATTTCACTCGAAAATTTAGAGGGTTTCTGAACATTCGATTGCGTTTAAGAACAATAGGCTTCCAGTATTAATGGATTGTGATTTTTGTACCAAATTTCATTCGAATCGCTCGATTCGTTCGTGAGATATCGTCTCCACAGAGTCACTGGCACTCACACACACACCACCTCAAAAATGTTCGATTCGTGATCAGGGATGCTTGAAACGTGCTCTTTCGTCGGAAACTCGAATTTGAATTTTCGACCCCGTCACAATACTTTCCTTATACATTATGTATATAAGGAAAGTAAAAATGACGCATTCTCAAATGTATTGTTTTATACTCAAATTTTGACAACGTAAAGAATGAGACCACCCCCATAAATGGACCATTCTCGAGATACTTAAGTATTTTTAATTTTAATGAGCTTAATGTTTATCACTGTAGCTAAAAAAACTATGCGATGAGATTTCGTAAAATTTAGTAGTTAAGTCCCTTGATGAGATTTTGCCTTAATTCAGAAAAATATAACCGACCCTATTTTTTTTAAATGGCCCACAAATATTGTGAAAATCTAAAATAACTGACTAAAATTGCTGAAATATATTAATTATACACTTGTTCTTCATGTAGTTTTTTGCAACAAAGCGAATAAGACTGATCCAATAGCTCTAGGTTTTCGAGACATTTAAGTTATTCGGAATTGGAGAAACTGAAGACGTTTCAAAATTCATTAAGTTGCTAAATGAAACGAAGATGCATTAAAAATGAAAATTAGATAGGATATTAAAAAAATATTCATGTTATTTTCTGCAATTAAACTCAATTTAATATATTTCGAATTAAAAATATCTGATGTGGGCAGCATGTGACTTTCCTTGCAGACTTTCATTTCCTCTTTATTTCTTTAACAAATCATTAAATTGAGTTTAATGAATCAAAATAACACTGAATTTGCACTTTTCACCGAATTTGCAATTTTCGGTTTTATTCGGTAATTAGACATTTTTTTAAAGGCGGCATAACAAAAATGAGAAAAAACTCAAATATCTCAAGTCACATTCTTTTCCTCGTTTTGCGTCTAAACAAACATTTGAGCGTTTGTAGTCTTTTAATTTAGGCTTTGGCAATTTTGGCGGACCATTTCGTGAAAAAAGGCGGGATCTTCTCCAAATGATACCAAAATCAGCAGGCTATTCCACAAGTTACTTATCTATCAAATTTTCTGAAATTGGATCAACTAGTTTTTCAGCTGTGCAATTGTTGCGAGTTATTTCGCATGAAAAGGTGGGTTCTTTAATCTCGAATTGTACTAAAATCTCATCAGTACCAGGGTTACGCACAAACCTGCCAAACAAATGACTTGCCTACCAAATGTTTTAAAATTGGGTCAAATAGTTTTTCAGTTAGATACATTGCACGGGCAGACACACATACACAGACGTCACGCTAAAAATAGTGTTTTCGTGTTCTAAAGGTCTCAAAACGTGTAGATCAGTCGAAAATTTGAATTGCGAATTTTAGTATGATTCCAATACTTTCGCTATATATTACCATGTATTGTAAGGAAAGAAAAAATTAGAAAATGAATTTGAGTTTGTATGTAAAGTTATGTGATATCCACAGCAGATTTTAAAATTTGTTTAACATAAATCATTAGTTACCGTTGGCCGTAGAGAGTCAAGGAGCTTGTCCAGTTTACCAGCCAAATTCGGCAGTTGTAGAACTCGAAAAGAGTTACTCTACGTAAATGATGCTGAGCAGAGAGGACTTATTAGGACTTATTACGAGGGCAAAGATTTGGGAGAATTGCCTATGACCCGAGTTAGCATTACCCAAGAAGGACTGAACACAAGGAATAACGTCTCGAACTAAGTACAATCTTATCTAAATACTAGCAGCATACCCGTCCTTCGTACGGAGTATATAATATAAAAAAACTTATAATTCGCAATCATGTGCAAATTCTGATGAAATATTAAATTTATTGCTCATAAAGAGAAGTTTAAGAATATCTGTTCTCACTATGCAAAATTATCTTCACGGGCAAATCTGAAGAATAAAATATCCTGGCCCCTTTTGTAAACAAATTCACACACACAAAAAAAAAAGAATTGAATCAATATATGCAACCACGTACTACTTATATTGTCGCAAATTAGAAAATATGCCAGTGTGTTAGTAGAAGCTTAAACATATTGTAATATGAGTCTTAAAAATATTTACCAAAATAAAAAAGATGACGTAATAAATTGAAAGTATCAAAAATCCCCGTAATCTTAATACCAGAAGGTCGTAATTGATTCCAATATATGCCAATATATATAAAAATTTTGCCAATATACCTGTACTACTTATATTCTCGTAGATTAGAAGATATACCCCTGCATTTGTAGAAGATTACTTGTACAACGTACTATATATGAGTTTCAACAATTTTCGTCATAATGAAACAATAGCATAATAATTTGAAAATATCAATAATTCCTGAATCAACTGTCCCCGAAATATCAATAATAATGATGTTTAAACCTGAAGACCGTAATTGATATTATCCAGTCCAAAATGCAATGTCAATGAAATTTATTTTATATACATATTTTTATTAGATTTAATAAAAATCGTATGACACATAACACATTGGATCCGTTGCTAAGCGACATGATATCATCTGCTTCAAATAAATTGATGGAAATCATGTCGTCTGAATAATGTGATCTCCATGGAAGGTTTGGCGACATTTTCGTCTCCATGATATTTTTATGGATTTACAAATATTTTTATCAATTTAGTGATATTAAAAAAATTAGTTAAATGCGTTACTAAGTAGGATGGATGGACTGACCGACAAATGCTACAGAAACATCATTTCAGTACTCTATTCTAAAAAAACAAATTTAATTTCATTGATTTGGGTCGTTTTTATCAATTTGGAGATATTTCCTCTAATTTGGTAAAGTTTAAGAAAAGTTACCAAGTTATTTAGAGATATTCCGCTAAATTCGTAGCTCTAAATTTGCAGATTTGAAGAATAAAATATCCATATCCCGTCTGTATATATACTAAATGAAAACACTAAAATTGTATTAGAAGATACATACATCCGTTCTACTCTTTTTCTGCTTCAACAATCGGCTAAATGAATTTATTGGGTAAACACAATATATGAGTTTATTAGCTAAACACAATATATGAGCTTTGAAACCTCTTTGCTAAAATAAATAAAAGTGTGATGTACGCAGTTTGCAATATATATAATTAAAAGAACAATCAAACCGTTCATTTATTATGAGTTTATTAGCTAAACACAATATATGAGCTTGAAACCTCTTTGCTAAAATAAATAAAAAATAATGTACGCAGTCCGAAATATATATAATTAAAATAACAATCAAACCGTTCATTTATAAAATATATTTTTACATCCATTTATTTATTATACAAGTAGAAAAAAAAATAATAATCATTAACAAACACATTTAATTCCATTCCTTTGCCGAGCAGCATGATATAAGATAGAATCTTCCACATAAAATGCGAAATTAAATAACCATTTTAATTTCTTTATACTTCTAATCGTTGAGTAAAAGCTTGTGAAATACATGGAGGTTAATACATGTAAAAACATGGAGGTAGATTTTTCCATTTAAATTCATGTTTCAAACAATTCATGCTTTCAGATAGTGACTATTTAATGCAAAAATCCTGCATCAAACTCAAAAATAAAGTTTTAATTGCCTTTGACGCTTTAAACAAACGATTTTTATTTTTCCGTTTGGATAAACCACGGAGTTGGAGAGTAGAACTCCTATAAAAAAAGTTCCGTTTTTCATTAATATCTCGACAACCCCTGGTCTTAGAAACTTCAAACTTGGGCAAAATTTATGGGGGGCTATTTCAAGGCCACCCACAAAATTTCATTAAATTCGGTTCAGCCGTTCTCTCGTGATGATGAGACAAACGAAAGTTTCGTTTTTTACTAATATCTCGAGAACCACTGGTCGTAGAAATTCCAACCATAGACTAAATTTTAAGTGGGGCTATTTCTAGGCTACCCACAAAATTTCATCAAATTCGGTTCAGCCGTTCTCCCGTGATGATGGGACAAACAGACAGACAGACAGACAGACAGACATACAGATTTTCAATTTTATTTATATAGATTATGATATTTTTAGGACGAAGGTTGATGGACATTCCACTAAAATTGCCAAAAACACACCTACAAAGTTACTTGTTTAAAAGTTTCTGACCGTAATACTTTGACTTACCTAACCCAAACTGTGCCGAGCTAACTAGTTAGCTCACAAAACAAGAATATTACAAACCAGACAAACACAAAGCCCAATGAGAAGAGATCGAAGAAGGGACAGTCCATATAAGTTCTAGCTTCCCAATACAGTCTTCAAATATCACTTTGCCTGGGTACACTGAAAGGTGACTTGAGTTCATAACATCAGCACTACAAATGGGACGCACATTTGTTGGGAGAATTCTTATCTCATTAAGGTTCAGACATTATAACCCGTTTTCAATTTAAAATTGTCCACTACCTCCCTGCAAGATTGGTTGCTAAATGTCTTCCAGCTATCTTGGACCCCAACATTGTCTTTTGATTTAATTTCCAGGTCTATTTTACAATTCTCCATAATTTTGCTATAAACTAATTTTCTGCCTGACTCCGGTGGAATAGGGGCAAAATAAACTAGGGTACCCTTTTTTTTTCAAAACTTCAGCTTCATTACTTCAATTCCTATATGTGATGGTATCCACTGAAACATTGATTTGTTCCTACTTTTAAGAAAATCCTACTTTTAAGAAGTTCCTACTTTTAAGAGAATCATTTTCAGTTATGGTCGATGTCTCGGTAAGATTAATTCCCGAGACAGCTTAAATGGCTGCTCTGGAGTCCACCACTTTTCAAAACGAGTTACTTCTAAATTTAAGGTAATCTAATTGCCAAAAAGATGGCATAGATTTTTGTATTAAAATATATGGCCCGATAAGGACATATTGAGCATACTCGTCTGTATTTATATTCCAGTCCACTCTGGTTCTGAGTACTTTTCGTTAATCATACATAGTGCAGTTGCTCTCAAGATCTGGGATCTCCCTTTTCGCAGCATCGTTTATTGTCATGGCTTAGATCTATATACTTAAGGGTCTAATCTTTTTGTACTGTACATTTGCATCTAGATCATTTAGCATCTTTTGACACGCCTCAACAGGATGCAGGCTTTCGCGGACCATTTCGCAAAACAAAAAGCAGGTTCTTTTATCTCGAATTGTACCCAAAACTAATTAGCACCAGATTCGCCCACAAGTGACTTACCTACCAAATTTTATGAAATTCGGTCAATTAGTTTTTTAGCTGGACTGCACAGACAGACAGACACACATACACAGACACACAGACAAATAAAATCTGCACAGACGGACGGACAACAAACAAACACAGACACACAGACAATGTGAAATTCGGTCCATTAGTTTTCGAGTTAGAGTGGATACATACATTGCACAGACAGACAGACACACAGATACAACCACAGACGTCACGCTAAAAATAGTTTTTTCGTATTCTAGAGGTCTCGAAACGCCTAGATCCGTCGAAAACTCGAGTTACGATTTTCGGCATGATTCCAATACTTTCCCTACACATTACCATGTATTGCAGGAAAAGTAAAAAAATATATATTATTGCGGTTTATTTTAATTTAAAGTGCCCAGTACAGATTAAATAAAAGCCCAATTATTCTGGCACACAGGTAAGCACAAAATGTGTCGAAAGCCCAGACCGTCCGGCTCATCCGAAGACATAGAACAGCAGATTGGGCTGTCGGAGCACAATATGTGTAGAAGACCCAGACCGTCCGACTCGTCCAGGGGACTAAGAGCAGCTATTTGGACGGCCGGGCACATTTTATGTCTATTTGTGATTTTAAGCGAATGTGTGTAACTAGATTGATTTATCTATTTGATACAAGTTCATACATTACACTGCTGCTGTTTGCCACTCGCAATGAAGTTGTATTTTGAAGTTTTATTTGTATATATCTTGCGTCTTTTTTATTGAGCACAATATGTGTAAAATAACTCAATAAAAAAGACGCAAGATATATACAAATAAAACTTCAAAATACAACTTCATTGCGAGTGGCAAACAGCAGCAGTGTAATGTATGAACTTGTATCAAATAGATAAATCAATCTAGTTACACACATTCGCTTAAAATCACAAATAGACATAAAATTAGCTGGAGTCTCACTCAACTCGACTTTCTTACACCAAGATCCATTTTAAAATAGCTTGTGGGTTTTTTTTTTAAACAGCATGTGATTTATTTTCCTTTTTTCAAATATTACAATCGTGCCAAGTAACATGCTATAATTCTGATAATTTGGAACAACGATATTTTTCTGATACTGTTAGACCGACGAACAAACGCTACCGATACATAATTACAATACCATCGCATAAAAAGCACGATTAATTTCATTAATTTAGCTTCATGTTCATCAATTTGACGATATTTTTATCGATTTGGCAAATTTTTTTCAATTTGTCAACATTTAAGAAGACTCGCCAAGTTGGCGATATCCCGCAAAAATTTTCGCCAAGCGTTATGAACAGATGGATGGAGAAATGGGTTATTAAGATATTAAATTAATAATTGTCACAAAGCAATGCGGATTATTAAGGAAATTGAGCTTAATTTTGCAAAATATTGAATGTTCAACAATTGGGCATCATTTTTATCAATTTAGTGTCATTTTATCAATTTGGAGATATTTTCGTTTATTCGGCGATATTTTGTTTCATTTGGGGATATTTAAAAAAGTCGCCAAATTTATCGCCAAATGGGACGATTGGATTGATAAATGCTACCAAAACGTCATTACAGTACTATCTCCTAACAAAACATATTTTAAAAAATCTGATGTGGGCAACACATGACTTTCCTTATATAATGCAATGAATTTACTACTTTTACAGTTAAAAAAATCTGATGTAAGCAGCACATGACTTTCCCCTGCAGATTCACGTTCTCTTTATTTTAATTAAATTTAATTCACTTTTAATTCAATTTTCGTTCTCATTTGATAACTGGACTTATTTTCAAAGGTGGAGTATAGAGAAAATACTAAGAAACTAAAATATCTCGATAACGGCTAGTCTTACTGTAATGGGGTTGGTCTTATTCTTTTATTCGTCAAAAATTACGTATTAAACAAGCATTTCATGGATATATTTGAGCATACGTAGATTTTTAGTTTAGATTTTGGCTATTTTTGCGGACCATTTTGCAAAAAAAGGCAGGTTATTTTTTTTCGAATCGTACCAAAATCTAATCAGAACCAGGGTGTCCCATAAGAGATTCATCTACCGAATTTTGTGAAATTCGGTCTATTAGTTTTTCAGCTAGAGTGGATACAAGCTTTTGGGGGCCATTTTGCAAAGAAAGGCGGGCTCTTTTATCCCGATTCGTATCCAAAACTAATCAGCACCAGATTAGCCCACAAGTGACTTACCTATCAAATGTTATGAAATTCGGTCAATTACTCTTTTAGTTAGAGTGGATACAAAATCTGCACAGACAGACACACAGACAGACACACAGACAGACACACAGACAGATACACAGACGTCACGCTAAAAATGGTTTTTTCGTATTCTAGAGGTCTCGAAACGTGTAGATCCGTCGAAAACTCGAGTTGCGATTTTCGACATGATTCCAATACTTTCCCTATACATTACCATGTATTGCAGGGAAAGTAAAAATCTGATGTGGGCAGCACATGAATTTCCCTGCAGACTTATATTCACGTTCTCTTTATTTTAATTACATTTAATTTACTTTTAATTCAATTTTGTTCTCATTTGATGACTGAACTTATTTTCAAAGGTGGCGAAGAGAAAATACGAAAAAACTAAAATATCTCGAGAACGGCTAGTCCTAGTGTAATGGGGTTGGTCTTATTCTTTTCTTCGTAAAAATTACGTATTAAACAAGCATTTTATGGATATATTTGAGCATACGTAGTAATTTATTTCAGATTTTGGCGATTTTTGCGGGCCATTTTGCAAAAAAAGGCAGGTTATTTTTTTCCGAATCATACCAAAATCTAATCAGCACCAGGGTGTCCCACAAGTGAATTATCAACCAAATTTTGAGGAATTCGGTCCATTAGTTTTTCAACTAGAGTGGATACAAACTTTTGGGAGCCATTTCGAAAAAAAAGGTAGGTTCTTTTATCCCGAATCGTACCCAAAACTAATCAGCACCAGATTCGCCCACAAGTGACTTACCTACCAAATTTTATGAAATTCGGTCAATTACTTTTTTAGTTACTGTGGATACAAAATCTGCACAGACAGACACACAGACAGACACACAGACACACAGACACACACACAGACGTCACGCTAAAAATAGTTTTTTCGTATTCTAGAGGTCTCGAAACGTGTAGATCCATCGAAAACTCGAGTTGCGATTTTCGGCATGATTCGAATACTTTCCCTATACATTACCATGTAATGCAGGGAAAGTAAAAAATCTGATGTGGGCAGCACATGACTTTCCCTGCAGACTTATTTATATCCACGTTCTCTTTATTTTAAGTAAATTTAATTCACTTTTAATTCAATTTTCGTTCTCATTTGGTAACTGGACTTATTTTCAAAGGTGGCGTAGAGAAATACGAAAAAACTAAAATATCTCGAGAACGGCTAGTCCTAGTGTAATGGGATTGATTTTATTATTTTCTTCGTTAAAAATTACGTATAAAACAAGCTTTTAATAGATATATTTGAGCATACGTAGTTTCTTATTTTAAATTTTGAAGATTTTTGCGGGCCATTTTGCAAAAAAAGGCAGGTTATTTTTTCCGAATCGTACCAGAATCTAATCAGCACCAGGGTGACCTACAACTGAATTTTCTACCGAATTTTGTGAAATTCGATCTATTAGTTTTTCAGCTAGAGTGGATACAAGCTTTTGCGGGCCATTTCGCAAAAACAGGCGGGTTCTTTTATCCTGAACCGTACCCAAAACTAATCAGCACCAGATTCGCCCACAAGTGACTTACATACTAAATTTTATGAAATTCGGTCCATTAGTTTTTTAGTTAGAGTGGATACAAAATCTGCACAGACAGACACACCGACAGACACACAGACAGATACACAGACGTCACGCTAAAAATGGTTTTTTCGTATTCTAGAGGTCTCGAAACGTGTAGATCCGTCGAAAACTCGAGTTGCGATTTTCGACATGATTCCAATACTTTCCCTATACATTACCATGTATTGCAGGGAAAGTAAAAATGTTACTCTTACAGTAGATACTTATATTCTTTCCGAGATATTGAATTTTCTTCAATTAGTCATCATTTTCATTGATTCATATTCCTTTTTATCCATTTGGCGATAATTTCGTTACATTTATAAATGTCGCCAAGCACATGATTTCCTTATATAATGTAATGAATTTACTACTTTTATAGTTAAAAAAATGTTATTCTTATAGTAGATACTTATATTCTTTCCAAGCTATTGAATTTTCTTCAATCAGACGCCAATTTCATTGATTTAGCGACATGTTTATCCATTTGGCGAGATTTTTGTTAATTTGGCAACATTTAAAAATGTCTCCAAGTTGACGACATTCCAATAAATTTGTCATCAAAATCCCGCCAAGCGTTATGGACGGATAAATAAGTTATTCTTACAGCGGATAAATGACTATTGGCGTTCAAATACAAAAGAATTACTCAATGTATCTTTTCTCGTGAATGGAACGAGTTAGATCCACGACAATGATGTCACCCAATTTATCGCATGATATTACATATGAAAAGTGAACATATTTCTTAACAGTTAATATATTTTTTTTATTTATGGGATTTCTTGATAAATTTATTTGAAAAATGTGCAATATCTCTCTATATATATACGCTACAAAATACTCAAAACTAAATACCAGGGGAAAAAATCAAAAACACTGATACATGAATATATTCCTTTTGGAACTGACGGACCTGTAAGTAATTCTGTTGAATTAGTCGGTTTCTGCAAGTAATTTGACAGAATTACTTCCAGGGCCCGAGTGGTGTAGTTGATTGCACCCTAAGCCATAGGGTCACTGTTTGATTCGCAGTTTAGACCGAGTGAGTTTTTGAGGTGAAACTACGAAGTGGGTTGGAAAATTTTCCGTTATGCTTTTCCGGAAAAAATTCCACTTTTTTTTTCTCTCTAATTCATTTGAAAATGAAATGTAATACTCTTTCGACTCTGGTTTTTGAGAAGTAGATAACTTTACAAGAAGTCTTTGATCATTTAGCTTTTAACATTTTACAACATAGTTGAAAAGTGTTTATGACTTTGTTCATTCTGTCTGTCTATCTGTCTGTCCGTTAGCACGATAACTGTCGTAAAAATGACTTTATCATAATTAAATTTTAGTATGTTGTTCAGACGGCCTGTGGGACCTATGGGAATATAAATGAAGAATATCACTCAATTAGTTTTGGATTGAACCGAGTTGAAAAAATGAAATACACTAAACCCTATGGGACCTCATTTTTCAAACATTTTTTAAGCGAATTTAAAATTCACAGATTGCTTCGAACGTTTTAGGAAATAGCCAAATAATCCCATAAAAAAATATGAAAAAAATTTTAGCAAAATATATTCCGTAGTTTTTCAAATAAAAATTAAAATAATAATTACACCCCTATTATATGAAAAGATGTGCTATATATATTCGTTTTCAGTAAATTCAACTAAATTTACCCGAGTATGGCTCAACATAAAACAAGTTGAAAAACAGCATCTTTGGTCCAAATAATCAGGCGACTGCCCCCCCCCCCTCTCCTCGAGGGGGAAAATAACGTCACGAACCCAAGAATTGTATCTGGGCTATTTTTCACTACAGTGTTTAAAATTATTACGTTTAGTGATCATTGAGCCACGAATAACCCTTTTTATGCAGGATTGGGCTCAATTTTACCCTATGCTGCCATGTTAAGAAAATATATTTTCATTCGAATTTCAAAAAAATTCTATCTAGATTTTTCAATAACAAAGCCGGATATAAAATTGGATGAAATTAATATTTGAAGCAGCTACACAAGAAATGGACCCCCCCAGACAGACATCACTTTAAAAATAGTTAAAACGTGTTCAGATCGTAAAACAAATTTGACATCCAACATATTTGACACTCAAATCTGGAAATCGAAAACTTTCGTGAAAACAATACTTTATACTGTATTCTATGGTATGGGAAAGTAAAAATGCAAATTTCGATGTGTTTAAAAAAAATAAATAAATAGGAAAGAATTGTTCTACGAATAAGGTTCAAACATAGCTGAAAAGAGCGTTTTTTCATATTTCGAAAGGTGTCAAGATGGAAACTCTGTAATAATATTTTGGGTCACTAAGAAACGGGCTCGTGTGAATATTGCTCAAAATCGCGCTGAAACATAAAACAGGTAAAAACTAATTGGAATGTATTATTATTCCTGAATGATCGCCTAGGTGCACTTTTCCATGTCATGAAGTATCTGTGTATACAATTTCATGATCGTACGACGCTTAGATTTTCCACTACAGACTGAACGCACAGACACACACTTCTTTTATTCTGCAAGATTGAAATAAAATGATACCCTTACCCTCAAAATTCGCGGAAATCTACTTAACAAAATGTTCATACAAAGTAAAAAAATCCTTAAATATGCCTTTCAAACATTAAATTTAAGCTTGTAATCGGCAAGACAAAGTATTTCGCCTGAATTTCAAAATATTCTCAGTCCCAGATTTTTTGTTATTAGAGTCTGATATAAAGTTTAGTGGAATTCCATTAATATGTGTGGCAGTTATCGTGGATACAATAAATCGACCACAGACAGACATCACTCAAAAAATAGTCAAAACGTGTTGAGGAGTTCCTAAAAACATATTGGCATCAAAACATCGAAATCGAAAATTTACGTGAAAACAACACATTCCCTATATATTCAATGGTATGAGAAAGTAGAATTAATGACTTGATATAGCAAGTATAATATAGTAGACTAATGAACTTAATATAGCAACATCATTCTTAACTAACAGTTATTTTTTCTTCATATTTGTTTTCTTTAAAAAGGTGAAGAAAGAAAAATTATTAACAAATATTCGAGCAACGTATTTTAGAACAAGAAAGATCAATCATGCTTAAAGTATTGATTATGAAACACTTTTCAACTTCAATGCAATTTTATTTAAACATCTGTAAAAAGCAATACATTCCGCGGTAATAGTTTAAAACTTATCACAATACTACATTAATTTATTATATTTGAAAACTTAAACCTTCATCGAAAAAAATGAACTTCATTCAAATGGTGGCATTGAAATATAAATTGCCAGGTTTAAACATCTCTAAAATGCGATACATTCCTCGGTAATATTTTTTAAATTATCGGAATACTACAATAATTAATTATATTTGAAAACTTCATCGAAAACAACTGAAATTCATTCAAATGACATTATAGAAAAAAAAAATAACACGCCTGGCTCTCTCTATATAAAAGCAGCATTTCATTCAAAAATATATTCCCATTCATTTCATTCATAACAATATTATAATAATTTATTTTATTTAAAAATTAAGACCATGGAGCTACACGTAATTAAACTCTATGCTTAAAACTTCATCGAAAAAAATCGTCCTTCTCTTCGTAAAATCAATGAATATTTCATTCATATCAGCTATGCAAACTCCATGATCTAAATAATTTTGTGTTAAAGAAATACAGCAATTCTTATACAACTCAGTCTGCATATTTTGCTGTTTACATTTTACATAAGTGAAAAATAGGCTTCGTTGTTGAAATAATCAAATTTGAATAATCATTTAAACTCAAATATATTGTATTTGTGTTGTTTCAGTATGTAGATGCACAGAATTTAAGCAAAAATAAAGCGCTTTTAAGACGGATACAGCATTCAATATGAATTAAAAAGAACTTTAAAAATCACGATTTAGAGACAAGATGGATGCCATATTTCATTTTGAAGTGGGTCACGTGATTTTTTTATATCATGGTCACGTGATCGCTTCATATAAGCGGTGTAATTATTATTTTAATTTTTATTTAAAAAACTACTGAATATATTTTGCTGAATTTTTTTTTATATATTTTATGGAACAATTTGAATATTACCTAAAATTTTCTCGAAGCAATTTGTGAATTTTAAATCCTCTTAAAAAATGTTTGAAAAATTAGGTCCCATAGGGTTCAATGTATTTTATTTTTTCAACCCAGGTTCAATCCAAAACTAATTGGGTGATATTATTCATTTATATTCCCATAGGTCCTACAGACCGTCTGAACCACATACTAAAATTTCATTTTGATTAAGTCATTTTTACGGCAGTTATCGTGCTAACGGACAGACAGACAGACAGACAGACAGAATGAACAAAGTCATAAACACATTTCAACTTTGTTGCAAAGTGTTAATAAAACGTTTTTAAATTAATTAAAGTGTGGCCCAATTCGACTGTTTCATACCTTCATACCAGAATTCATTTTTAAAGCAGCTTGCGATTATTTTTTTTTTTTCACAAATTTTACAGGGAAAAAAAAATTATCGTTGTTTCAAATGATCACAATTATAACATACTACCCTTCATTTTAAAGGGTTTGAAACATCGTCTGATTCATACTGAGTTTGATAATGCACCTCCCGGGAGTAACGCCCCGCCCACCTCCCCGAGGGGCTGCTGAGGTCAGGAATACACACAATTGTATCGCGGCTCTTTATAATTATTGAAAGTAATTGCTATAAGTTTTGTGGTCATGCTATAAGATTTGTCGTCACTGAGCCATAAATGACCCCTTTCATGGTTATGTCAAATAGTGTCCTATGCTGCCATGTTAAGAGAATATAAAAGTTTCCGCTCGAATTAAAGAAAAAAAATTATAAAATCGAAAATAAAGCTTCATGAAAATCCATTAATATTTATGGCAGCTATCTTGGACACAAGAAATAGACCAAAGATAGGCAGAAATATGTTCAGGAGGTCCTAAAACATATATTGGCATCAAAATCTCGAAATCGAAAATTTTCGCGAAAACAATACTTTCTCAACACTACGTATGAGAAAGTAAAAAAGAGTAAAAATAATGGTTTTAAAATAAAATGATTTATACTTTCTTATACTATTGAATAGAGTATAGAGAAAATATTGTTTTCACGAAACTTTTTGGCTTGAAGATTTTAATGCAAATATGTATTTTAGGACCTCCTCAACACGTTTTGACCATTTATAAAGTTAAATCCGTCAGTCTATGTGTGGTCGGTTTCTGGTGTACGAAACATAGATGCGACAACTATCAATGGATTTTCATAAAGCTATATATCTATCTGTCTTTGTTAAAGTAAAGTCCAGAACTAGATAGAATTTTTTAAAATTCGAGCGAGAACTTCGAAATTTTATTTCTTAACATGGGAGCATAGGACAAAATTTGACATAATTATGCATAAATGGAGTCATTTACGGGTCAGTGATCGAGAAACTTAAGAGTTTCAATCATTGCAGTGAAATATAGTCGCAATATAATTTTGTGCCCATAATGTCATTAGCCTCCCCCCCCCCTCGAGGGGGTACAATGTCAAACTTGGTATCAATCGAAAGATTTTTTCAAGCCTTTTAAAATAAAAGGCAACATGCTATAATTGGGATCATTCGGACTAACGAGATAGATTTTTTAAATAATTTTTTGACAAAAAAATAAAAATCATAAGCTACTTAAAACCAGATTCCAGTATGAGAACGTCGAGTTACGTCACACTCCAGCTAATTATACAAATGGAAGCTATTTATTTCAATTCGATACTTAAACAGAAAGAAATATTATCCTATCCCAAAGAATTATCAACGTATTACAATTCCACTTACTGCTCAAATTGCATAATAATTTTATCAATATAAAAGTATATGTATTTTATACACCTTATCTATGGATTCAAAAACTGCATTATATAGAATCAGAAAAATTGTTTAAAAAGTTGAATCAGAACAATGTTTAAAAAATTGTTTACAGCAAAGTATTTCGAATGCCGTACATCAATAAATATTAATTTCAGCTAATAGAGAATAAAAATTCTTAAAGTTTAGAACGAAACATTTTCGGGCAAAACTGTTTAATTAAATCCTAAATACTGAAATTGGGTCTAAGAAATGATTTAAAAATAAAAAAAAGAATAATTTATTTTCAAAGTTTGAATTTTTATTAATGAAAATAAAAATATATATTTTTTTAATCTTTAACTTGTATAGCAATGACTATAATAAAAAAATTATACAAATGATGGTCATTTTTCACTATACACATTTTCATTCACGTTTACCTTTCCGAAAGAAAAATGGAATCGAATAAATTTCAAAACCATGAAAATCCGAAACAAATTAAAAATTTTTTAACAGCGACAAGAAGAATAAAAAAAAAAAGTTTTTAAGTAGAAAAAACTATCCTCTAATTTCTTTCACAGAAAATTCAATATAACTGAAAATTATACATAATAGAATAATGGAATAAAGTTTTAATATTGGAATAAAGTTCTAATACAATTGTTAAACATTCTAAACAATTTTATTTAACCACAAGTTCTTTGTAAAAACACACCTCTTTCACAAGATTATAAATCTTAGTCGTTTTCTTTAAAACTGTACTTCAGAAGTAAAAGAACTGTCAACTTTATTACACTACCCAATTCCATATATTGTTTTCCTGAATTGTTTTGACACAAAGATTCCTTTTACACAAATTTTAAATTTTAAATTACAATTTGTAAGAAATTTAAAATGAAATAAAATAAATATATGAAATCATGCCATTAGAATTATATGTTATATTGCTTACCTAAGACTGAAAATACATCCATTTTATCCAATTAGAATTTTACGGAACGGTCGACCTCCTACTTTGACGGCTAACAAACGAAATGAGAGAAAATGGTGAAAATCGTCAAAAGATCATTTCTTATTTTATTGCGCGCAGACGATTCTTTACCAGGAAGTATCCACGAATTTGTTGCACATGTAAAAACCGTTTTGCGCATTTGAACAAATTTATTATTTTTTTAAATGAGTTTAGAGCTGTATTTAATTTTAAATAATATTAAGAAAATATATAGAATCATTTTGTAACGAAACTCTGGAATATTTGAATAGTGGAGACATGTATTCGAAACACATAATACTTATTTTTAAATTGAGGCGTTTTATCTATAAAAGCAAATGTGCGAAACTATAAAATAATTTTAAAACAAAATCAATTTTTAACACTTACATTAAAAATACAATTCATTCTCCATATGTAAATTTATATCTATAAATGTCAATGGGGTGTGATTGTGTTTGTATGGAAACGTATTACATATCTGTTTCTTGTATGGAAACGTATTACATATTTGAAGTTTCAAATTTTAAACCCATATAGGTATAGGATCCTAACCAATTTGGGAATCAAAATATCCTTTACTAGAAAATATTTTCTGAATTGTTTGTGTTATTTTTCTTCCCAATCTTACCTTTCACTATTTACAACGCATTTATTACGCCAATATAAGAAATAAAAAATCTGATGTGGGCAGCACATCACTTTCCTTATATAATGCAATGCATTTACTACTTTTACAGTAAAAAAATAGATTATTTTTATAATAGTTATTTATATTCTTTTCAAGATATGGAATTTTGTTCAATGAGTCGTCATTTTCCATGTCAGTCATCATCAATGAGTCGTCATTGATTTAGCGTCATTTTTATCCATTTGGCAAGTTTTTCGTTAATTTAGCAACATTTAAAAAAGTCGCCAAGTCGGCGACATTCCACCAAATTCGTCGCCAAATTCTCGCCAAGCGTTATGGGCGAAGAAATAAGTTATTCTTACAGCAGATAAATGGCTACTGGCGTTCAAATACAAAAGTATTACTCAAAGTATCTTTTTTCATGAATGGAACGAGCTAGATCCACGAGAATGATGTCACCCAATTTATCGCATGGTATTACATATGAAAAGTGAACATGTTTCTCAATTGGAAATATCTTTTTTTATTTTATATGACTTTTTGATAATTTTTTTTTTAAATTGGGCAATAGCTCGAGAACGGTTCATGTTAGCGTTCTAAAATTTATGTCAATCGCTTTCTAATGAAAAATTACATGAAAAATGTCTGTTTGCGCAACTTTGGAGGTTTTGATTTTTTAAGGATGTTTTCAAAATTTCACTCGAAAATATCGTCGAAAAAATAGCGTCCAAAAATAATGTATGAGATCCACGGCGCTGTGTTTTTATCGATGAATTGTACATTGGGCGATTTTCCGGATGACAATATGTCAAACTATTCCAAATACTCAATTAACTTATACTTCGCGCAACTCTAAATAAGCAATCATCAATATAGATAGCATCCCCAGTAAGTGATATAATCCCTATATTAAAATACCTTAATAATTACGTCATCAATTAGGCGTAATTTTCATTAATTTAACGTCATTTTTGCAATTTCGGCGATATTTTTTGTCAATCTCGGGCGAAATATCGCCAAGTTGGAAATACTTTGCTAAATTATTCGCTATGTTTACCAAATACATCACCAACTGTTACAGACAAACGGCGACAAGAGTATTTCTTATATACTAGAAGGTATGCTCGTCATATGACGGAAATCAGAATTTACGAAACATTACTTCCCATTTGACGTCATTTTTATCAATTTGGCGACATTTTTGTCATTTTAGCAACATTTAAAATAGTCGCCAAGTTGATGACGTCCCGCTAAATTTTTCGCCAAACGTTACGGACGGAGAAATGTGTTATTCTTGTAGTTTGCGTTTATGTTCTTTCCAAGATATTGAACTTTCATCATCTAGTCGACATTTTCATTGAGTTAGCGTCATTTTTATTATTTTGGCGACATTTTCGTTAATTTGGCAACATTTAAAAAAGTCGCCAAGTTGGCAACATTCTGCCAAAATCTCGCCAAGAGTTATGGACGGAGAGATAAGTTATGTTTGTAGCAGATAAATGACTATTAGCGTCCAAATACAAAAGTATTATTTAAAGTATCTTTCATATGAATGGAGCTAGCTAGATCCACGAGAATGATGTCATCCAATTTATAGTATGATACTACTTATGTAAAGTGAACATATTTCACAATAGGTAATATTTTCTTTTTATTTTATATGATTTTTTGACACTTTTTTGAAAAATGTATATCTCGAGAACGGATCATGCTAGAGCTCTAAAATTTGTCAATCGTTTTCTAATGAAAGATTACATAAGAAATGACTATTTGCGTAACTTTATTAAATGGTTTAATTTTTTGATGATTTTTTAAAAATTTCACTCGAAAATTTAGGGGGGGTTCTGAACATTCGATTGCGAATAAAAACAATAGGCTTCCAGTTTTCATGGATTGTAATTTTTATACCAAATTTTGTTCGAATCGGTCCATTTGTTCGTTAGTTATCGTCTCCACAGACTCACTGACACACACACACACACACACACATCATCTCAAAAACGCCCGATTCGTGTTCAGGGATGCTTGAAACGTGCTCTTCTGTCGAAAACTCGAATTCGAATTTTCGACCCCGTCACAATACTTTCCTTATACATTATATGTATATAATGAAAGTAAAAAGTTGTTTAAAAATTTTAGATGCACGATATCCTTCAGAACTCTTGATTCTGAAGTTGTCGTTGAGCTAGCTGGCTGATCCATTTCAAGAGATTGAACATACGAAACTATCGTTGATCGGAGTGTAAACAAGCAAGGTATTTTAATATGTTTTCAGGAAGATGTAACGGCAGATGAGTTTAGAATGGGCTATTGTCGGTGAGAATCAAGGTTCAAATATATAAACTGGTTATTCTTTCTGTTTTAATTCGGATTGCATGGCTGTCCTGATGAGTGTGCAATTCCGAATTAACCATCATTTTTTATGTTGTAAGCATACAGTCTAATAGCATGGTCTTCTAACCATTTATTAGTTTCAACCTATTGTTCTCCTTGTCTTGGGCTTTTATCTTGAGCTAATTGTCATTGCTTTCTCTCTTTTTGCCATGTTTGCGCTTTCATATTATATATATATATATATATATTATATATATATATATATATATATATATATATATTATATATATATTATATATATATATATATATATATATATATATATATATATATATATATATATATATATATATATATATATATATATGTATAATTTTATATTTATTAATGATTTTTGTATACATTTATACTCATCTTCTTTCCGATTGTATTTTATCATTCCATTGATTATTCCCCTCACCCCCCTTTTTACCATTACAGCGGTAAGTTACCTACTATTTTTATCCTATTAGTCTTGGTCTATAATTACTTAGGTTAACACTTTTTTGTACTTACAGTAATTAATGTATAGTTTTCACTTTTAAATATCAATTATATATATATATATATATATATATATATATATATATATATATATATATATATATATATATATATATATATATATATATATATATATATATATATATTATATACATATTATAATTTGAAAATTCAAATTTTCGTTTAATAGCAAATGACCTGGTGGGCGATTTTTAATGCACATATATAAGTACATATGAACATTAAAAACCACCATGAGAGATGAGAATTTGTGAAGGAAGAAACGCACATTAGTAAATTTCAGACAGCTTTACGTTTAAAATAGAATAAGGGGGGGGGGGGGGGCGGTTAGTTGTTTTATTTAATCACGAAACGGCCTTATTTAATCGACCTGTGGCGAGTGTTTATTTTCAGCTCTAACTCCAGGCTATTTATTTTCAAGGTTAGGGACTTGATTATTCAATCGTTCACCTATTCTGCAGTCGAAGTGTGAACCATTTTGCAGTGAGAACACGTAGCTCCGGTGCACCCAAGATAGCGGATCCCATTGCGTCCTTGAATCACTCAATTTTCATTGGAACCGAGTGGGGGTGGCAATCACAGGGATTTTACCCTCTTTCCCCTCTCCTGTTGCCACTTCTTGGATGGACTTCGGACTTACATATTTGTCGTGCCCATACTCCCGAGTAGGCACGACAATCGTTTTGGGAAGTGTCGATTATCGAACACGGGTCTTCCGTGTGCGACAGAGGTCTGCCTAATTAGAAATAAAAATGTACCCGACTCGTGCCGAAAACATTAGAATTTGATCCGATAATTTTTCAAAATAATTCACCCGAGGCCGACCCGGCCCGAAGTTCAATTTTTTTAATAATACATTGAAGCCTGCCTAAAGCTAACACACTGTTGCCTCGTATCATGATTCAAAGTTGTTATTGAAGGAATTAAACGTAAATTATATTACATATTTCGTAATCAATCGAAAAATCTTCAAATTTAAAAAAAAATTGTACAAATCAAGAATGATCATAGCTATAAAGTGAGTTTTCATTCATCATTTGGGTTGAATAAACAGAGATGAAATAAGAAAACATCACAGAGATTATGCTTAAAAAAAGGCACTCCATTTAAGTTATCAGTGAACAAACAATGCAATGCCCCTCTTGTTGGAGCTCAACAGCAGTCTGGACTGCAGTGGTAGCAAAACAAACATGTCGTATTCGCTCATTTCTATTTCATCGAACTGAAAATATCCGGAGTATTTGTATGTAAGATATGTTCCAAGCTAGGAAATGCGTATACAAAACTCGCCCTTTCCTTTGTAAGTTCAGAGCAGATGTTTTTCGATCATTTTGCAGCCAACCTGAGATGCGAGGCATTCTTTTACAGCGGGCGGAAGTATCGAAACCATCGAGGTAGTATAATATATATATTCTAACTCGTGTATATATTCTAACTCGTTGATCGAAACAAAATAAACTATTTTTCGAATAAGCAAGTGTTCCATACTGTGGACAGACGACAGATAGACAAAGCAAAATAGAGCATGGGCACGAACGGCAATAAACAACCTGTGTAGTAGAATGCGCAGAAACATGAGGGCAAATTTTTGCCATAGCGTGTCATAGTAAGTGGACGATGGTGTCAAATAAAAATTGAAACTGAACAAATTAAACATCGAAATTTATTTTTGTGATGAAAATAAGTTATTTAGAATACTTGAATAACAATATTTAAAGACTAGCAGCATACCCGTTCTTCGTACGGAATATATAATATAAAGAAACTTATAATTCGCAATCATGTGCAAATTCTGTTAAAATATTAAATTTATTGCTCCTAAAGAGAAGTTTAAGAATATCTGTTCTGACTATGCAAAATTATCTTCACGGGCAGATCTAAAGAATAAAACATCCTCGACCCTTTTGTAAGCAAATTTCCAAAAAAAAAAAGGAATTGAATCAATGTATGCAACCCCGTACTTCTTATATTGTCGCAGATTAGAAAATATGCCAGTGTGTTAGTAGAAGATTACCCATATTACAATATGAGTCTCAAAAACAGTTGCCAAAATAAAAGAGATGACGTAATAAATTGAAAATATCAATAATCCCCGTAATCTTTATACCAAAATGTCGGAATTGATTCCAATATATGCCAATATATATCAAAATATATGCCAATATACCTGTACTACTTATATTCTAGTAGATTAGAAGATATACCCGTGCATTTGTAGAAGATTACTCGTACAACGTACTATATATGAGTTTCAACAATTTTCGTCATAAATAAACAATGTCATAAGAACTTGAAAATATCAATAATCAGTAAAGCAACAGTCCCCGAAAATATCAATGATAATAATGTTTAAACCTGAAGACCGTAATTGATATTATCCAGTCAAAAATGCAATGTCAATGAAATTTATTTTATATACATATCTTTATTATTCAAATCGGAAAAGATTTAATAAAAATCGTATGACACATAACACATTGGATCCGTTGCTAAGCGACATGATATCATTTGCTTCAAATAAATTGATGGAAATCATATATCGTCTGAATAATACTATCTCCATGGAAGGTTTGGCGACATTTTCGTCAATTTAGCGATAACTTAAAAAATCGCCAAATTTATCGCCAAGTGGGACTGTAGAACTGATAGTCCCAAATTGATGAAACATCATCACAATACTATCCCCTAACAAAACACAATTAATTTCATTTATTAAGCGCAATTTTATCAATTCCATGATATTTTTATGGATTTACAAATATTTTTGTCAATTTGGTGATATTAAAAAAACTCGTTAAATGTGTTACTAAGTAGGATGGATGGACTGACCGACAAATGCTACCGCAATATCATTTCAGTACTCTATTCTAACAAAACAAATTTAATTTCATTGATTTGCGTCATTTTTATCAATTTGGAGACATTTCCGCTAATTTGGTAAAGTTTAAGAAAAGTTACCAAGTTAGCGATATTCCACCAAATTCGTAGTTCTGAATTTGCAGATCTGAGGAATAAAATATCCTGATCCCGTTTGTATATACTAAATGAAAACACTAAAATTGTATAAGATACACCCGTTCTACTCCTTTTCTGTTTCAACAATCGGCTAAATGAATGTATTGGATAAACACAATATATGAGTTTATTAGCTAAACACAATATATGAGCTTGAAACCTCTTTGCTTAAATAAATGAAAGTGATGTACGCAGTGCGCAATTTATATAATTAAAAGAACAATCAAACCGTTCATTTATAAAATATATTTTTACATCCATTTATTTATTATTCAATTAGAAAAAATAATAATAAATATTAACAACACATTTAATTTCATTTCGTTGCCGAGTAACATGATATAAGATAGAATCTTCCTCATAAAATGCGAAATTGAATAGCCATTTTGATTTCTTTATACTTTTCATCGTTGAGTAAAAGCTTGTGGAAGATAACAGATTTTCAATTTTATTTATATAGATTTCATTTACTAAAGTGCACTTTAAGTGATTTTAAGTGAATGTATACTACTACTCATTTTTACCGTAGTCGCTTGCTAGCATTCTATGTATACATTTATTAGCAACTAGCCGCCTTCGGCGACCAGCCTGTTTGCTACCCTTGAAAATTCTGACCGTAGCAAACTCGCTGGCACGGCCTACCAGAAAGGTGTAAGGTAACTATTTGGACGGCCAGGAAGTGCCACCCGATTTAGACCGGAACCCAGTGTGTGTGGGTGTGGGGGGGCATCAACAGGGACCGTACCCTCCTCCCCCTACCACCAACCCATCGGAAGGACTTACGGACCCACATGTTTAACGTGATCGTACTCCGCGTGTACACGGCGGCAGTTTTGGCAGTGGCGGGAATCGAACCCTGGCCTACCGAGTGCCATTCCCGCGCACTAATTTAAATTTTATAATGACCATATGCTAAGCTCTTCCATAGGGTTCAATGTATTTCATTTTTTCAACCCGGCTTCAATCCAAAACTTATTGGGTGATATTATTCATTTACATTCCCACATGTCCCACAGACCGTTTCAACAACATACTAAAATTTCATTTTGATAAAGTCATTTTTACAGCAGTTACCGTGCGAACGGACAGACATATAGAGTGAACAAAGTCATTAACACTTTTCAACTATGCTGTAAGGCGTTAGAAACAAAATGGTTGTACTTCTACATTAAGGATTACGAAGTTTTTTTTTCTGATTATGTGAAATCAGATTGATATCCAATCCAATTAGCTCATTTCCAGTGTGTAGTCGAACTATGTACAGTGAACAACAGAACATGGAGAGCCTTGATAAAGACTCCCTATCAAGTTCTAGAATGGGAATAGATTATATTAGTGCTGTCAGCTAGTGATAATGTGGGAAAATAAAATAATTAACTCATTCCTCGTGAGTAGTCATATCATTAATTATCCCCCCGAAAAGTAGATAAAATTTTAGAGTAGTGTAAGTTTATAAGTGTAAGATAATAAGCAAAGGTGAGATAATAACAAGATAAAATTTTAGAGTACTGTAAGTAGTGTAGGGGTTCTGTAGCTCAAGCCAAAATTTCTCAACAACGATACAATTTTTACGAGATTAAAATAACATGTCTTAAATAGGAGTAAAGTATTATAGTGCTGCCATCTAGTGGCAATAGAAAAAGTAAAACCATAAAAATTTAATGTCTAGGGGAAATATCTAACAGAAATCTCTGGAGCTATTTTTAAGTTGGCATTATGTTCCTGTTACAGCACAGCAATGAGTATCAGTTATCAGTGTACTTGCAGATTTTGTACTTGTTAGCATTTTCTAATTTATTTGGACATACCGAAAAAAAAAAATACGTTATTGTTATAGAAATCCTTTATGTCCTGTTCAGCCATTGTCCATTGAATTCTATAATACAACTGAGTTACTGATAACGAACGACATTTTTCTGAGGCATTCGCCCCCCCCCCCTTCCCCACATTTATCTCTCCCACTGTGTAAGTACATACGGCAGAAAATGTGTACATTGCATTGAATAACAGGACGATGCACTCATTTCGCTCAGTCTTACGTAATTTCTTAAGCAGTCACACATATATGGAACCATTGTCTCAAAGGGCATTCTATTTAAATATTGTATTAAAATGGATCTTTCTGATGCATTGGGCGTTTTTAAGAGAGCTCTCAAGGAGTGTATCAAAGAACAGTCGTTAGTCCAGAAACATCTAAATCATCCATTTCCCGACATTGTTGGTCTAAAAATCATGCATTTAAATTTTCTCAGGCAAAAATCTCTGCTCATGTCCGCACTACATCTGAACTAGGTTTTTTGAAAGGATATTTTATTTAATCTTTTAAATGATAAAACAGCAGTTCCTTACGTCTCCGTAGCCAGGAAAAATATCTTCCATACACATCCTTATTTTAAATGTTAGCCCAAATAGCTTTCAAAATCAATTTCCTCCTCTATTTTGTAATATTACTCATATTTACAGTCGCATTGATTTGGATTATTTTTGTATAGTAGTTTGATTTTATGTTATTAGTATCGAGTTATATGAATTTAGCTTATAGAATGTGTTTCAAAAAGATTGCACGACTCTTGAAGACTAGCCGTAGACTCATGGTCCCAAGTTAATAAATACTTTAAATGATGTAGACTTAACAAACTACAACAGTTTTGGTCACGTGACACGTTTTCATTTTTAAACAAGAAAGATCAATCATGCGAAAAGCATTGATTAAGAAACACTTTCCAACTGAAATGCAATTTTATTTAAACATCTCTAAAATGCGATACATTCAGCGGTGATATTTTTAAAATTATCACAATACTACAATAATTTATTATATTTGAAAACTTCATCGAAAACAAACGAACTTTATTCAAATAACGTCATCGAAATGTCAATCGTCTGGCTCGCTATATAAAAGCAGGGAATATTTCATTTATAAACTTTTTTCCATTCCTTTCATTTAGTGGCGATATTTTTAAAATTATCACAATACTACAAGGATTTATGCTACTTAAAAACTTAAAACCATGGAGGTACAAGTACTTTCTAACTCCATGCTTAAAACTTCATTGAAAAAGCAATACTATAGAATCGTTTGTTTCTCTATGTAAAATCAATGAATATTTTATTCATATCAGCTATATTGAAGACTCCAGAGCTACATAATATTGCGTTAAAGAAATGCAGAAAATTCTTATGCAACTCATCTCATAGCCTGATGTGTTTACATTCTCCATATATGAAAATTAGGCTTCGTTGTAGGAATAATCAAAGTTTGATGATCATTTAAACACAAAAATTTTCTAATTGAGTTGGCGCAGTATATAGATGCAGAGGAGAAAAATAAAAAATTAAACGGTTTTAGGAGGGATGCAACACTCAATATAAATTAAATATAACTCTAAAAATCGCAATTTTGACACAAGATGGATACCCTATTTTATTTTGAAGTGGGTCACGTGATCTCTTTATATAATATGGATGCAATTATTATTTTAATTTTTATTTGAAAACTACTGAACCCATTTTACTGAAATTTTTTTTATATATTTTATGGGATAACATGAGTATTTCGCAAAGTTTACGAAGCAATTTGTGAATTTTAAATTCGCTTAAAAATGTTTGCAAAATTAGGTCCCATGGGGTTCAATGTATTTCATTTTTTCAACCCGGGTTTAATCCAAAACTAATTGTGTGATATTACTCATTTATATTCCCATATGTCTCACAGCCCGTCTCAACAACATATTAAAATTTCATTTTGATAGTCATTTTTGCGGCAATTATCGCTCGATCGGACAAACAGGATGACCAAAGTCATAAAGACTTTTCAACTATGTTGTAAAGTGTTAAAAAGTAGAAAACTGAATTTTTTTTATAACGGATCACTACAATGAAAGGTCCAATTAGAAAATTTATCGGTATTCAATTTAAAATTTTTTGGGAAAAATCCTGTTCTCTTATATGCGAAATAGATCGTGGAATTATTTTTTTAAATTTATCGAAATTTGAACGCTTTTTACCCGATCAGGAAAAAGAATTCATTGGAGTGTGGTTCATCTCGACTTTCTCCTATCAGAATCCATTTTTTTAAACTTTTTTACTTTCCCTGCAATACATGGTAATGTATAGGGAAAGTATTGGAATCATGTCGAAAATCGCAACTCGAGTTTTCGACGGATCTACACGTTTCAAGACCTCTAGAATACGAAAAAACCATTTTTATCGTGACGTCTGTGTGTGTGTCTGTCTGTCTGTGCAGATTTTGTATCCACTCTAACTAAGAAACTAATGGACCGAATTTCACAAAATTTGGTAGGTAAGTCACTTGTGAGCGAGTCTGGTGCTGATTAGTTTTGGGTATGATTTGGAATAAAAGAACTCGCCTTTTTTTTTGCGAAATGGCCCGCAAAAGCTTGTATCCACTCTAACCGAAAAACTACTCATCTACCGAATTTCACAAAATTCGGTAGATGAGTCACTTGTGGGTTATCCTGGTGCTGATTAGATTTTGGTACGATTCGGAAAAAAATAACCTGCCTTTTTTTTGCAAAATGGTCAGCAAAAATCGTCCAAATCTAAACTAAAGAACTAGGTATACTCAAATATATCCATTAAATGCTCGTTTAATACGTAATTTTTAACGACGAAAATAATAAGATCAACCCCATTACACTAGGACTAGCCGTTCTCGAGGTATTTTAGTTTTCCGTATTTTCTCTACGCCACCTTTGAAAATAAGTCCGGTTACCGAATGAGAACGAAAATTGAATTAAAAGTGAAATAAATTTAATTAAAATAAAGAGAACGTTAATATAAATCTGCAGGGAAAGTCATGTGCTGCCCACATCAGATTTTTTTTTCAAATTTTAAAAGAAATATTTTGAAGAATCGGTATTGTGGGTCCATATGATTACAATTATAGCGTGTCACCTTTCACTTTAAAGGGCAAGAAAAAAGGCTTTCGAATGATACCATACGTCCCAACGTACCTCGAGGGAGTCACTTGCTCCCTGGAGGGAGGGGGGGGGGGGGGGTAATGACGTTACGAACAAAAAATTTACAGATGTTTTTCGCAACAGTTATTAAAATTATTAGATCTCTTAATCATTGAGCCATCAATAAACCCTTTTATGTATGATTATGCCGAATTTTGTCCTAAGCTACCATGTTAAAAAAATCTGATGTGGGCAGCACATGACTTTTCCTGCAGACTTATATTCACGTTCTCTTTATTTTAATTAAATTTAATTCACTTTTAATTCAATTTTCGTTCTCATTTGGTAACTGGACTTATTTTCAATGGTGGCGTAGAGAAAATACGAAAAAACTAAAATATCTCGAGAACAGCTGGTCCTAGTGTAATGAGGATGATCTTATTCTTTTCTTCGTTAAAAATGATGTATAAAACAAGCATTTAATGGATATATTTGAGCATACATAGTTTTTTATTTTAGATTTTGGCGATTTTTGAACGCCATTTTGCAAAGAAAAGGCAGGTTATTTTCTTCCGAATCATACCAAAATCTAATCAGCACCAGAATGACCCACAAGTGAATTATCTACCGAATTTTGTGAAATTCGGCCCATTAGTTTTTCAGCTAGAGTGGATACAAGCTTTTGCGGGCCACTTCGCAAAAACAGGCGGGTTCTTTTACCCCGAATCGTACCCAAAACTAATCAGCACCAGATTCGCCCACAAGTGACTTACCTACCAAATTTTATGAAATTCGGTCCATTAGTTTTTTAGTTAGAGTGAATACAAAATCTGCACAGACAGACAGACACACAGACACACAGACATACACACAGACGTCACGCTAAAAATAGTTTTTTCGCATTCTAGAAGTCTCGAAATGTGTAGATCCGTCGAAAACTCGAGTTGCGATTTTCGGCATGATTCCAATACTTTCCCTATAAATTACTATGTATTGCAAGGAAAGTAAGAAATATAAAAGTTCGAATACATTTCGGATTTTAAAAAATGCTAACTCGTTCTAGATTTTTTGATAACAAAGCCGGATATAAAGTTTCGTGAAAATTTATTAATATTAGTTGTCATTATATCACCTACACAAGAAATCGACCAGAGATAGACAGACGGACAGACAGACAAACGGAAATCACTTCAAAAATAGTCAAAACGTGTTCTGGAGGTCCTAAAGCATATGTTGGCATCGAAATCTCGAGTCTAAAATTTTCGTGAAAACAATACTTTTTCTTTATAGTATGAGAACGCATAAAAGTCGGTGAAATCCTGGATTTTTGAATGACGCGCCTACAAATGTCAAAGTGTTACGTTTTCGGCTATTGTTACTTTCCCTGAAATACATAATAATATAGAGGGAAAGTATTGGAATCATGAAGAAAATTGCAATTCAAGTTTTCGACGGATCTACACGTTTTGGGACCTCTAGAATACGAAAATACTATTTTTAGCGTGACGTCTGTGTGTGTGTCTGTGTGTCCTGTCTGTGCAATGTGTGTATCCACTCTAACTCCAAAATTAATGGATCGAATTTCATAAAATTTGGTAAGTAGGTCACTTGGATGTGACCCTAGTGCTGATCAGTTTTTGGTACAATTTGAAAAAAAGAACCCGCCTTTTTTTGCGAAATGGTCCGTAAACATCTCATGCATCTACTCTAGCTGAAATACTAATTGATCCAATTTCACAAAATTTGGTAGATAAGTTACTTGTGCAATACTCTGGTGTTGATTAGATCTTTGTACAATTCGGAAAAGAACAACCTGCCTTTTTTAACGAAATGGCCCGCAAAATTCGCCAAAATTTGAAAAAAAAACTACGTATGCTCAAATGTATCCATTAAATGTTTGTTTTATATATGATTTTTAACAATGAAAAGAATAAGACCAACTCCATTATACTAGGGCTAGTCGTTCTAATTTTTTATGAAGAACCTCTAATTTTTTGAAGAAAAGAATAAGAACAACTCTATTACTCTGGGACTAACTGTTCTTGAGATATTTGAGATCTCCGCATTTTTGTTATGCCGCCTTTGAAAAAATGTCCAATTACCAAATGAAAACAGAAATTGAATTAAAAATGCAAATTTAGTGTAATTTTGTACAATTAAACTCAATGAATTCTTAAAGAAAGGAAGAAAAAAATTAATTTGAGTCTGCAGGGAAAGTCGTGCTGCCTACATCAGATTTTTGCTATTGGAGGACCTTGCGACATCAAGTGATTTTGACGGACATGAAAACTATCTATAGATATGAGAAGGTCACTCAATTTTGCGTTGTAAATATATTCCTATTCATGAGTATGGTGGCTACGTCATTCTTGACGTCACATGAAAACCATCTACTTTCAGTGTCACGTAATCTCTTAACACCTAAATAGATGTGTCACACTTTTATTACTTATCTCAGCTCCACTCTACAGTTAGCGTATCGATATATAAATCAGGAAAAAAAAAATAACGCAAGTCATATAATCTATACGAACTTGCTGACGAAGGCACTCATTCTATGGCAACTGAATACTATGGGCAAAGATGGCAACAGTTAATGGCTTCGAATCCTACATTAACAGCATAGAGGTAAGAATAAGGAGATGAAACTTCATATTAAGAAAACACCCGTATCGTTTGAGTCAATCCTTCAGGTGGCGCTGGGATGAGTTAAGTAGTCCTGCATTTCTATGGCGAGCATTTCTATGGCGAAAGGCCTAAAATATTTATTTAACTGTCCATTTTGTAAAAATAAATGATGAGCGCGATGCAAAGTAGAACTGAAACAATAAAGAATATTCCTACGTATTCACAATTATTTTACCTTTCCATTTAGTTTTATCTCCCTATATTCTGTCCTCTATATTCTGAAAAAATGCTGGTTACTTATACTCATAATGAGGGAATCCTTAATTTAAAAATAATCAAAACTACATATACTAAATACTACGCCTTTTTGTTGTGCCAACTAACACTGGCAGCTACTTTGCTAACGCTAGCGGCACCTAGATATAATTCTCAAAGCATTATGGCATTTTCAAGCGTTTCATCCACTTTATCTCTTGTTAAAGTTTTATCTCCTTTCACCATGATTAAAAGTCTTAAACATGGAGATAAAGGTAAGGAGTTAAAACTCCATGTTGAGAAAATGCCAATAACCTTTGAGACCATCAGTCGGGTGGCGCTGCGATAGGATAAGCGCCCCCTGCATTGTATGCCTTTGAAACATTTATTCAAACTGTTCATTTTGTAGAAATAAATGTGTAGCATAACGCAAATTAGAACTCAAACAATAAGGAATATTTCTACGTATTCAAAATTATTTTATCTTTTCATTTATTTTTATCTCCCTCTCTTCTAAACTCTGTCCTACCACTGTGGAAAAATAATGATTAATTATACTGATAATTGGGGAATATTAATTTAAAAATAATCAAAAATACATATACTCAATACTATATATCTCTATTATGTCAATTGGAAACAAAAGATGCTTTATTAAGACTGGTGACACCAAGATATAATTCTCATATCGTTGGGGCATTTTTAAGCGTTTCATCCATAGGAATTTTATCTCCTTCTCTCTAACTCCATGTTACAAACATTTATGTCTGTATACAGACTGTATACTCTGTATAGCTGTATGTTTGTATGCAGATTGTATATTCTGTATAGCTGTATGTTTGTATACAGACATACAGCTACGAATCATCATTTCTTCATTTTCTCTAAAATTTAATTTGTTTAAAATGCTTTATTGGGAGAGAACCATAATTTCGAGCCCTGTCCATGCTCTTTTGGGCCAGGTACGAGCATCGGGCGACTCGAATACGGGCCACAAAAATATATGTCGGCGGGCCACGTAAATGTTTTTGCTGGTAAGATGCGGACCACGAAGGAAAGGATATTGCGGATAACGAAAAGGCTTTTGCGAGTCGTTCGCGAGCCGCGAAAATATTTTGCTAGTCAGACGTGGGACACGAAAATATTTTTGAAGGCAGGGTTCGGGACACTTGATATGTTTTAGTGATTCGATTGCAGGTCGCGAAAATGAGATTGCGTGACACATGCAAACCTCACGGAGGTCATTTGATATCGCATCTTGTTCTCGAAAATCTGAGCATTTCAATATTCTACTGTTTTCCCCCTTTTCCCCCCTCAAGTAACGCTTTTTATAAAAATTTCCCTTCCTTAAAAATTCCGTCGAAATTTAGGGAAATTTCTCGTAATCTAACAGCCTGGTTCTGGCAACATTGCTTTGAAACGAAGTTTCGAAAAATGGCGTCAGACATTTTAAGGCGTATAGTCTTCATTTCGATCATCTTAAAATTGGCCTCATTATACAGGTAAATAATGTAATAAATAATATGTATGACATGTTTATAATTATATATGTTAGGATTCTTGAGTTTTTTATATTTTTGATAGAATATTTTGAAGTATTAAATATAGAGTCGCCTAAAATTTGAATATACATAATTAAAGACGTGATGTCCGTACAAACCGCATCATATCGGTATAGCTCTGTAGTTAAACATTTTGAGACATTTTAGTTATTGTTATGATAGTAACTTGATGATTATTTTATTTATCACTTTCTTATACTATAGTATGGATATAGAGAACGTATTCCTTTCACAAAACTTTTCGAATTCGAGATTTGGATGCCAATATATGTTTTAAGACATCCTGACCACCTTTTGGCCAAAGTTTCTTTCAGGACTTTTTGGTCAGGGAGGGGGGCGGGGGGGGGTGTATATTTTCTATTTGCTCTATATAAATATATCTAAATGCTGTGTCACATAAATATAAACTAGGTTAATATAAAATGTCTCCAAGGGGGGTTCGCCTCCCCTGAGGTATGCCTGAAAGAAACATTGGTTTTGACTATTTTGGAGTAATGCCTGTCTCTGTCTGTCTGTATATCTGTGTCAATTTCTTGTGTACTACACTATAGCGGCCACGAATATGAATGGATTTTTACAAAACTTTGTCTGACTTTGTTATCAAAAGATCTAGAACTAGATAGATTTTTTTTTTAATTCGAGCGAAAACTTCGAAATGGATTCGAAATTATATATTTTTTCAATATGCTGTAGCATAGGACACAGTTGGACATAATCATGCATAAAAGGGTTTATGGATGGCTTACTGATCATGATCCTTAATAGTTTAATCATTGTTGTGAAAAATAGCCGCGGTACAATTTTGTTCGTGATGTCATTAGCCCCCCCCCCCCCACTCCCACCCTCCTCTTCGAGGGGGTACATTCATTCAACGTATTTCTTGAGTGAGTTTATGCTACCAAATGTTGGTTCAAAACTGTAATATCCTCGACCCCTTCCTCTTGCAAAGTGGCTATCAACTATATTTTATATAAATCCAAAACTTAGTTACAGCCATTTGTTTCTAAATCAGCACTTCTCAACTGTTTGAGTTGGACTGGATACCAGAATTGTGGATCAAGAAATGCCACTGATAAATTGATTTATGTAAAACAAATATCCAATAAAATGAAAAGCTGACCTAATAAAATCATAATCTGTTAAGAAATTAATTTTTGAATCAGTCCTGTATAAAGATGCGGAAGGGCTTTGGCCTGGGGTTTGTTCTTAGTTAAAAAAAAAAAAAAAGCTTCTATAAATGTACAGTTATATTGTGCGATTATTTTGTTGATCTCAGCTATGCGAAGATAATAAAGAATAATTTTAAACTTAATTGAGATTAAATTCACGCTTTTAACACGTTTATATAAATATCGTCTGTGGCAGGACAGAATAGAAAATTTAGAAGGGGGGGGGGGCTTCAATCTGAGCTCGGACTCCAGGTACATTAGACAATGTTTTTGATCTCGGGTTGAGTTCCAGATTTGGCACTGTTATTTAATTTCTGTAAACTCAGTTCTAAAGCTATGCTATAATTCCTATGTAATACACTGTATGTGTTCCAAGGATGTATTTTTCCTTAATTTCATTACAATTTTTTTATTTATACTGGAATCAGCAGTTACATAATATGTATTGTCCAATCGCGTTGCTTGTACAGCTTAGCGTGCTGTTTATTTTACTGTGTACAACATGTGTAATATAGTGCATATACTGTATTTTAAAGAAAGTTTTGCTCTATTGATACGTGTATAGTGTAGTGTTCTGTATTATAAAAATAAGTTATATATACTACTTTTACGACGAGCGAAAACCATACTGGTATATTTAATGAGTAAACGGTAAATGAAAATACCTAATGCGGGCAGCACACGACTTTCCTTACTTGAAGCAATGACTTCATTTCTTTCGCAGCAATAATAACGTGCAAGATAATGGCACTTTGTTTTAAATATTAACATGTGCTTCTCTTTTTGGGATAACACGGTACAAAATAATTTAAAAGTAGCACCAAATTAAATTATATTCCATATAAATGCAACTTGATAATTAGAAATTTTGCTAGTATACGCTAAGGAGTAAATTCACATATTAAACGATTTTAATCATTTAAAAATATAGAATTTTCATCCATTTTGGCGTCCGATTTGGTAATATATGAAAAACGTTATCCATTTGAAGATATTTCGCCAAATGGATCAAGTTCCATCCGTTTAAGAATACTTACAAATTGATTTTAATGTTATGCAACTTCGTCGATAAATTTATTTGAAAACGTGTTATATCACGAGAACGGCTCATGCTAGTGTTCTGAAGTGGGTGTCATTCGTTTTCTAATGCAAAATTATACACATGATTATTTATTTAATATTCTTAAAAAACCTGATTTTTTCAAAAATTTATCCAAAATTTGGGGGAGGGGGGGGGGTATTTTGGGCGTTTAATCGCTTTAAAATCAATGAAGTTAAGGAATTCACCGATTTCAAAAATCGTGCCCAATTGTTTTCGAACATCTCCGTTCGTTTATGAGATATCGCTTCCACAAACTCACTCACTGACACAAGCATTATTACACACATTTACACACACACATTAATACACACACATACTAATACACACATGCTATCATACACACATGTACTAACATACACACATGTACTAACATGCACACACATACTAATATGCACACACACACTAACACACACACACTAACATGCATGTACAAGACATGCACACTACAATTTATGTTACGGTCATCATTAAGCCAAAAATTATAAATTTTACGGGATTGCCTTCAATCTAAAATATATAATGCAAACATATACAGTTTTCAAATGGGGCGGAAACCGGTTGCTAAAAAATCGGCAGTGGCTCCACTCCGATGGAGCCGAAATGGTTTTGCGTGATTGATATATTTCTTCGTAGGTGGTTTGTCTTCTTAAGACATTCATAACCGTTCAAGACGGTTAAATATCGAAATTAGAAGCACCTTTTCAAAATAGTTGAAAAGTACTAATCAATCGAAATTATATCCCCTTCATTTCAAAGAACATGATCCGAAATCCAAATCTAATCGAAATGCATTTGTTTCAAATAACTCGCAAAATGTTAATAGGGCTTTTAGTTTTCGCTCCGATTTCAGCCGAAATGACCGACTTCTAGACCACATTAAAATCACCAGTTATTTTACTAATTTGCTTAGTGTTTTATAAACTAAGCTTATACAATATCTCTGACGATATTTAAGATTCGAGAGAATCTGTGAACGTCTCTGGTGGGACATAACATAAATACGCAGTAGAATTTCGCACTTCCAATTTTTTTCTTCAAACCATTTATTTCATTGTAAGAGGGATGGGCACACACAATTCTGCTTCTAACACTTTCCAACATAGTTGAAAAGCATGACTTTGTTCATTTTGTATGTCTGTCTGCTCGCACGATAACTGGTGTAAAAATGGCCTTATCAAAATTAAATTTTAGTATATTTTTGATACGGTCTGTCAAAGTTACGGAAGTCTAATGACGTCACAAACTAAATTGAGTACAAAATTGATATTATTGACTTCCGTAAAAATTGCCCACAAAAATCACATGTAATTATTCTAGTTAAAAATCAATTTACCAAGTTTCACAAAATTATGTAGATATGTCACTTCTGGGTTACCCTGGTGCTGATTAGATTTTGGTACGATTGGAATCTGATTTTTTTGCAAAATGGCCCGCAAAAATCGTCAAAATCTAAAATGAGACTATACAGGATGTTCCAGAAACGTTAATCTCGGCTTTTATTCCTTAAATATTGATCTTAGACATATCTAATAAATTACAAAGTGGCGTAAAAAAAGGTACATAATTTTATGAAATCTATCAATTTTTATACGGCTCCCGTACAAAAACATTTAAAATGAGTAAAATGTGCCCCATACACTAATAAGGTGATGTACAAAATTTCAGCATTTTATCATAAAAAGTCCCAGAGATATGAAAAGACACAAATGCTGACTTAAACCACTTTTCGATGCATCGACAGGGATTCTCAGAGGGGAAAAATCATGTCAGCAGATCACGTTTGAGGAGTCATACACAAATTACGAAAGAAAATAATGATGACATAAATAATAATTTTGCTATTTATTGGTACAAAAGTATCTACGCTGTGTAGAAATAATAACTTTCACAAAAATTACAAAGCTTCTTCAAAATGTTTTCCATCCATGCCAAAGATCTATTAAAGATAAGAGGCAGATATTATTTGCCTATGATGCACTTCTGCGTTGCATCATTTGCACTCTTGCTGTAAACATTTACATTTCAATGTGTGATTAATCCCTCACCAATTTTGTTTAAATATATCTCAGGGACTTTTTATGATAAAATGCTGAAATTTTGTACATTACCTTATTAGTGTATGGGGCACATTTTACGCATTGGAAAAGTTTTTGTACGGGAGCCGTATAAAAATTTAAATTTTGTATTTCTTCAAATTTAATCCCCTGAATTTTTTTCAATTTCATAAAATTCTGTGCCTTTTTTACGCAACTTTGTAATTTATTATATATGTCTATGATTAATATTTAAGGGATAAAAACCGAGGTCAATGGACACCCTGTAGATGCTCAAATGTATCATTTAAATGCTAGTTTTATACGTAACTTTTCACGATAAAAGGAATAAGACCAACCCCCATTACTCTAGCCGTTCTCGAGATATTTCGCCGCCTTTGAAAATATGTCCCGTTACCCAATGAAAACGAAAAAATCTGATGTGTGCAGCACATGTCTTCTCTGCAGACTCAATTTCAAGTTTTCTTTATTTCTTCAATCATTCATTATATTGAGTTTAATTACACAAAAAAACACTCAGTTATATAAAATGACACTGAATTTGTATTTTTGAATCAATTTTCGGTCTCATTTTGTAACTGGATTTATTTTCAAAAGTGACGTAGCGAAAACACAAATATCTCGAGAACGGCTAGTCCTAGTGTAATGGGGTTGGATAAAACAAGCATTGAATTGATATATTTGAGCATACGTAGTTCTTAATTTTAGATTTTGATGATTTTTTCGGGCCATTTCGCAAAAAAAATCAAAAAATCCCGTACATTGCACACACACACACACATACGTCACACTATAATAGGTTTTTCCTGTTTTGGAGGTCCCAAAACATGTAGATCGGTCGAAAACGCGAATTGCAATTTTCGGTATGATTCAAATACTTTCAAATACATTACCATGTATTTCAGGGAAAGTAAAATGAATTAAAAGTGACAATACAATGTCATTTCAAATAATGATGCTTGTAAATTTTGTGCCATTAAACTCCATTTAATGAATTATTATTGAAGAAATTACGAGAAAATGAATTTGAGTCTAGTGATGTGCTGCCCACAGCAGTTTTGTTACATTCTGTGCTTTCCGGACTGATGATTTTATTCCTTTTATAGATTTGAAATTTCAAGAAAGAGGCTCTCCTTCCCAGCAGCTATTGGAAAATTAGGATCACCGTGTTAATAGTCATGTGTGGATCTGAGGAAATCTCGTTCTCAACTTCGCTAGCCTGGACAAAACCATCCTCAATACGACGATGAGATCTTTTAGTAATAGATGTTTATTTACAGCTTATAACCTTTTAATTAACTGAACCGTGGCTCCACTCGGCTTTCTCATACCTGAATACATTATTAAGAAGGTTCCCCCTCCCCCCACTTCCAAATTTTACAAGTAAATTTTTGAAAAATATGTATTGTGGGTTCAAATGATCAAAATCTCGAAATCGAAAATTTTCGTGGAAATAATTCTTTCCCAATACTACGTATGAGAAAGTAAACGTAGCACACTCTATTTTCAAGGTTATTGCCAAAATACTTAATAGTGAACCTAACTACAGATCGACACGGGTTTTTGAGTAGCCCGCATCTTGGGTTGGACAAGATTTCTCATAAAAACGAATAAATTTCGAAGTTTTCCCTCGAATTTAAAAGAAAAATTTCATCTAGTTCTAGATTTTTCTATAACAAAACCGAATTTAGAGTTTCCGAATTTAGAGTTTGAAAATCCATTTATATTTGTAGCAGCTATCGTGTTCACGGGCAGACGGACTAAAAAAACTCTAAAAATACTTAAAACGTGTTCAGGAGGTCTTAAAACATATATTGACATCAAAATATTGAAATCGAAAATGTTTGCGAAAACCAATACTTTTTCTATACTTCGTAAGAGAAAGAAAAAAATCTGGCTGGTCTGCAGACCGAGCATTTTTTAGTCATCCTGCTGGGCACATTCGGGCCTCACTTTCACGTTTGAGACCCTGCAACAACTTTTCCGATTGCTTTAAATTCTATCTATAGTGTTATTTGAAGACAAAATCGTCGGTTCCAAGAATTTATTGATAGTTTGAGTGTTTCTCAAGACCGAATTAAAAATTTCAGTCAGTCAATTTTGCATGTTTCATCAAATCTTTGTCATTATAAGACGCATAATTGTTTTTCTAACTTTCTTTAACTCGCTTGGAAAATAAATGTTTATCCCGCCATCTTCAGAACTAAATTCCTTGCTATAAACGGGAACTAATATTTTTGTCCTTTGACGTGATGTTGGGGTGTTTGACGAAGAGGGCTGTCACCTGAATGTAAAAAAAAAAACAAGAAAGATCAATCATGCACAAATCTTTGATTATGAAACACTTTTCAACTGAAATGAAATTTTATTTAAACATCCTTAAAATGCGATGCATTCAGTGCTGGCATATTTTAAATTATCGTAGTACTACAATCATTTTTTATGTTTGAAAACTTAAAACTTCGTAAAAATATATATATATATATATATACAAATGACGTCATCAAAATATAAATCGCTCTCTGTAAAAGTAGTGAATATTTCATTCATACACTTTTATTCCAGACTCCAGAGTTAAATAATATTCACATTCTGCATCCATTAAAATGAGGCTTCGTTGTAGAAATAATCAAAGTTGGATGATCATTTAAACTAAAAAATATTGTAATTGCGTTGGCTTAAAATACAGATGCACACAAAATACGCAAAAAAAAAAGCGGCTTTATAGGATGGCTGCAACACTCAATATAAATTTAAACGAACTTTAAAAATCAAGATATTGACACTGGCAAAAAAAAGATGGATGCTTTATTTTAAGTGGGTCATGTGATCTCTTCATATAATATGGGTATAATTATTATTTTAATTTTTATTTAAAAACTGCCAAACCTATTTTACTGGATTTTTTTTTATATATTTCATGCGATAATTTAAATATTTCCTAAAATTTTGGAAGCACTTTGTGAATTTCAACTTCGTTTAAAAAATGTTTGAAAAATGGGGTCCCATAGGATTCAATGTATTTCATTTTCTCAAACCGGGTTTAATCCAAAACTAATTGGGTGATATTACTCATTTATATTCCCATATGTCTCACAGCCCGTCTCAACAACATATTCAAATTTCATTTTGATAGTCATTTTTGCGGCAATTATCGCTCGATCGGACAAACAGGATGACCAAAGTCATAAACACTTTTCAACTAGTTGTAAAGTGTTAAAAACAGCTAGGAAGCAGAATCTATCTGTTTCCAAATGTTTAATTAAAATGACTATTATCGACGTTAAGCACCATACATTATTTATCAAATAAAATAAGGTTATATAAAACAGTTGCAACTTGATTTTTTTTTCACGAGCGCTAGTTTCCCTGTCTTTGACAGGCTTATGTACAAGTAAATCTATAATTTGACCGATTAGTTTAATAATTTTTGTTTCCTGCATACATAGTATAATGTATAGAAAAAGTATGGTAACAGAGTCCGAAGGTTGAATTCAAGTTTTCGACGGCACAGCATGTTTTAAGCATCCCTGAACTTAAATAGATCATTTGTGAGGAGATGTCTGTGTGAGTGTATGTTAGTATGCATATGTCTGTGTGTATGTTAGTATGCCTATATCTGTGTGTATGTCAGTATGCATATATCTGTGTGTATGTTAGTATGCATATATCTGTGTGTATGTTAGTATGCATATATCTGTGTGTATGTTAGTATGCATATATCTGTGTGTATGTTAGTATGCATATATCTGTGTGTATGTTAGTATGCATATGTGTGTAGAAAACCCAGACCACACGGCCAACCCAAAGGCTTATGGTTGCTGCTGCATATGTCTGTGTGTGTATGTATGGTAGTATGCATATGTTTGTGTGTGTATGTTAGTATACATATGTCTGTATGTTAATATGCATATGTGTATATGTATGTTTGTATGTTAGTGTGCGTGTTTGTGTATATTAGTATGTGTTTGTTGGAGTGTTAGTACGTATGTGTGTATGTGTGGATACAATATCTCATGATTTAATGAATCATTTTGAATTAACGTTACTTCGATTATGTGGCGGTTAACTATTGCCAGTTATGCCACCTGCACCAAAACGAACTAGAAGCGGCTTTTCTCAGTGTATCTGATAACTGAGGAAACCGCATACCATTTCCTGTTTTGGGACGTCTGACTTTCAAAGATTCCCGATGGGGATTTACACATAACTTTAACGCCAGGGGCGCGGTAGCCCATTGGTTAGCGCGCTGGAGTTGCACTCGGTACGCCCGGGTTCGATTCCAGCCACTGCCAAAACTGCCGCCGTGTTCATGCGGAGTACGATCACGTTAAACATGTGGGTCCGAAAGTCCTTCCGAGAGGTTGGTGGTAGGGGAAGGAGGGTACGGTCCCTGTGGATGCCTCCCCCACTGGGTTCCGGTCTAAATTGGGTGGCACTTCCCGACCGTCCAAACAGTTACCTTACACCTTTCTGGTAGGTCGGACGGTCTGGGTTTCAACAACAACAACATAACTTTAACGCCGGTGACAGTATGTTGGCATGTGAAAGCCATAATTTTCGTCACCGGCATGTGTGAAAAACAAGACGATGGTGCACACCGAAAACACGTGGCGTGCATGGGGAGCACCCCCATTAATGAGCCCCAGACCGACGACGACCAATAAGATGGTCGGTCACTCCTTCTGGGGCGTTTACAAAATTCAGTTTAGAAAAGAACTTTCATCTTTTCGGACAGAGACTCCCTCCTAAAATCTCGACCTAATCGGTCGACTCTCGGTCTACTTGCTTTCGAACTTTGGAACTACGCAGTCGAAACCTCCTTCCGACTGCTTCGAACTTAACGTTCCAACAATCAGGATTTATCCGCTTGCCGCAGAATCTCTCTGCAAAGTATTAGTATGCTGTATATATATTTGTAAATTTAATGTAAATAAATGTTATTTTATGCAAGTTAACGTTCTGCCTAGAGAACAAAACAACAACAAATGTCGGGGCATTGTGCTGGGCATTAATACCGCATGTCAGGTTCAGCCCACACAAAGAAACTTCAAACAACAATAAACCCCGCAGTGTGTATGTGTGGATACAATATCTCATGATTTAATGAATCATTTTGAATTAACGTTACTTCTATTATTTGAATGGGTGCATACTGGAACCGTATTGATTTTACACACAAGCAAATGTTCAGAAGATTCCCCCCCCCCCTAATTTTTGAATTGAATTGTTAAAAAATCAAAACCTATAATAATGCTACACAAATAGTAACACACATTTTAGAACGATAGCATAATTCTTGAGATATCGCACGATTTCCAAACAAATTTATAAAAAAAAAAAATGATAAGTTAAAAATGTATTAACTAAATTGTAAAATAAGGTCACTGTCCAAGTAAAATGTGACAAATTTGTTAACATCATTAGAGAAGATCTAGTTCGTTCCATTTACGAGACAAGATATTTTGCTTAATAGTTTTGCATTTTGATGTTCAACAATCATTTTATTGACATATAAGAAAATATAATTACATGCCAATAGTCATTTATTACTTTCCCTGCAATACATGGTAATGTATAGGGAAAGTATTGGGATCATACCGAAAAGCGCAACTCGATTTTTCGACGGATCTACACGTTTTGACACATACGATAAAACCTTGAATACGATAAAACCATTTTTAGCGTGACGTCTGTGTGTGTATGTGTCTGTCTGTCTGTGCAGATTTTGTATCCACTCTAACTAAAAAACTAATGGACCAAATTTCATAAAATTTGGTTGGTAAGTCATTTGTAGGCCAATCTGGTGCTGATTAGTTTTGGGTACGATTCGGAATAAAAGAACTCTCCTTTTTTTTGGAAATGGCCAGCAAAAAAGCTGAAAAACTAATGGACCGAATTTCACAAAATTAGGTAGATAAGTCCCTTGTGGGTTACCCTGGTTCTGATTAGATTTTGGTACGATTCGGAAAAAAATAACGTGCCGTATTTTGCAAAATGGCCCGCAAAAATTGTCAAAATCTAAAATAAAAACTACGTATGCTCAAATATATCCGTTAAATGCTTGTTTTATACGTCTTTTTTATCGATGAAAAGAATAAGACCAACCCCATTTCACTAGGACTAGTCGTTTTCGAGATATTTTAGTTTTTCGTATTTTCTGCGTCACCTTTGAAAATAAATCTAGTTACCAAATGAGAACGAAAATTGAATTAAACGTGAATTAAATTTAATTAAAATAGAGAACGTGGATATAAGTCTGCAAGAAAAGTCATATACTGCTCACATCAGGTTTTTACTTTCCCTGCAATACATGGTAATGTATAGGGAAAGTATTGAAATCGTGCCTAAAATCACAACTCTAGTTTTCGACGGATCTACACGTTTCGAGACTTCAAGAATACAAAAAAACTATTTTTAGCGTGACGTCTGTGTTCGCGTTTATCTGTCTGTCTGTGCAATGTATGTATCCACTCTAACTCAAAAACTAATGGACCGAATTTCTTAAAATTTGGTAGGTAAGTCACTTGTGTGTGACCCTGGTGCTGATTAGTTTTTGGTATGATTAGGGATAAAACAACCCGTCTTTTTATTTTGCAAAATGGCCCGCAAAAATCGTCAAAATTTAAAATAAAATACTAGGTATGCTCAAATATATCAATTAAATGCTTGTCTTATACATATTATTTTAACAATGAGCATATTTTTTTAACAAAAGCATAATACTAACCCCATTATACTGGGGCTAGCCGTTCTCGAGATATTTAGTTTTTTCGCATTTACGCTGCGTCACCGTTGAAAAAAACGTCCAGTTACTAACTATGAACAAAAATTGAATTAAAAGCGCCAATTCAAAGTCATTTTAGATAATTGTGGGCGTTATTTTGTGCAATTAAACCGTTCTCGAGATATTTTAGTTCTTTTGCATTTTTGCTTATACCGATTTTGTGTCCACTATTTGTGTGTTATTTAGTGCAATTAAACTAAATTTAATGAATTATTAATGAAATAAAGACGATGAATTTGAGACTGCAGGGCAAGTCATGTGCTGCTCATATCAGATTTTTTACATTTAAGAAAAGTCTTGATATTCGTCTATATGTAACGTTTGGCGATAAATTTCGATAACTTGGCTATGTATTACTAACTTATGTTTTTAATGGTTTCAAAATGTCTGAAATACCGGCCAAATTGTTATTGAAAGTATTCTCATTGATTTGACGTATCTGGTGAATTCTCTATCCATTGACTTGTGAAACTTAATTTTAGTTTGTGCATTTGTTGTATGCGATTTAGAGTTGCAAAAAACCCTGGAAATTTTGTCAGGTGGGAACAAACCGGGAATTTTGGAAGCATTTGAAATTTTAATGGGAAGAAGCTAATTTATGTGTTTTTTATATGCTCTGCCTAATCCGGCGCATTACTCAGATTAAACCATAATGATGGATCGCAGTTTAGATCAATTTATTAAATGTTTGTATTACTTTTAAAGTAAAATCTATTGAAGTAAAATTTTTGAAAATTTGAAACGCATGCCCTTGACCGCTCGACCACCGGATCGGTATTTTTTGACTGTAAAACTAGTATATCCATTGCATTATATAAGGAAAGTTATGTGCTGCTCACATCAGATTTTTTTTTTTTTTTTTATAAATGTCTGAAATAAAAATTCCGAATTGGAGGTAAAATTTTCTCTATTCTATTGTAGTTATTGAATTTTAGATTTACTGGTCTATGGTAAAACATTTGGCAAGTTACCTGACCACGATTATAAATTTTAGGTTGAGCACCATGAGACTCACTTTGCCAGTTACTAGACTTAGGAAGTATTTTTATGTACGGCACAATTAACTCGATCACGATATTTTTAGAATAATAAATTCAAATCCAGTAAAGAACGTAGAGAGAAAATGAGCCATGAATTAAAAAAAATAATCATATGTGAACAGGTTAAGAGCTATAAAATGACAATTAGCTGAAGATGGGGGGGTGTAATAGCGACGTCAGTTAAAATGAGTACTGCTTACGTATTCTTTTCATCTGATTAAACCTGTTTAACTTACCGTAATTATTTCTTGCAGGATCTGTTGAAGGACATAGAGGTCTAGAAGCTAACATTCAATTATTCATAAAAGTGTCCTATTTGAAGCAGACGCCATGCTATGTAGATGTAACATTTTCAGAGTAAAAATAAAAAGATTTGATATATTTTATTTTGCAGAACTGTTTTTTTTTTTATGGGCTTCCAAATAAATATTCACCATTACGAACTTACAGTAATAGTGAATGTTTATTGGGGAGCCTATCGATTTTTTTTTTAAAAAATGGGGCCAGCAAAAATCCCGTAAGTCCAGACGCATGCGTATAAAGTTAACCTTTAATGCGCATGTGCGTGGACTCTGTTTTTCCCCTTTGTTTATATTAAACTTCGTTAGTCACAGCATACAAGGTTGATTTAAAGCATCAATATACGGTCAATATTTTTATTCAACCTTGTATGCTGTGACTAACGAAGTTTTTTTTTTTTTTTTTTCTAATTTCACTTACTAATTGAAGAAATTGAAAACATTTGTAATAAAATAAATTTTATTTCAGTTAAAATTTACATGGTTTTTTATATACATTTTTTTTTTTAAATACTATATCCCAGGGTCTTTGCAGCACAATAAGCATAGATGTATTACAGCGAAACTATAGACGGCAACAGTTGAAGGAAAAACATCTGTATTTGCGTCAAGGAATCGTGGCATGGCTGAAATAAAGCAAACGTGAATATAATAAAGCATTTGGAAATATTTTAAATAAATTCAAGATTTGCAAAGTTAATCAGAGTATAGGAATTATAGTATTTCCATTCAAGAACTCAAAAAGCAACTATAATGAACATTTGAAGAACAGAAGCTGAACTCAAAAGCTCAACTTAGCTTTTCTCAAAAATACTCCCCAAATACCATCATTTCAAAAAGTGCTAAAGGTACATTTAATCCTGCAGTATTAATTTTCTGAGGTTACCTACATGTATGCCATCTATATTTTTTTTAAAGTGTTATTCATGGTTTTTTTAAAACGCACCATTCAGCTAACAAATTTCGGGTTTTCTAAGGTTCGCGGAAATGACTAACTCTATAACTATCTAAGATAACTACCCCCCCCCCCCCCGCCTAAAAGTGGACATTTTGAGATTTTAGAATAGGTATGTCAGTTTTTAGTTTAACAAAATTAAAATGGATTAAAAATTCCGTAAATACGAATTGCAAAATCGCCATCAGGTGGCTATAACTCCAGAAGGACTAAAAACCAGGAACTAATAATTTTCCCTCCCGTACTAGAGGAAGACAGCTTTTAGCTAATTAAGAAAAATTCCATTTTTAAAACCCTTTTCTACAGCATATTTTGAACACCAAACTTGCCCTAAATTAAAATATTGCATATTTCAAGGTCAGATATCTGAACGGAGGACCTGAAAAAAAAAATTAGTACTCTGTAAATGGTATAAATTTCATTTTTTGGTTCAATATGGTTTTAGAATTACAAGGTCTCAAGGTAAACAAAAAGTTATGCATTTAGGCTATTATTATGGGGAAATGTAATTTTATATACGATTAAAAACAATTAGATATATTTTGAAATTGTATATATCGAAAATGTCCGTCTGTCTGTCTGTGTGTGTGTCTGTGCAATGTATGTATCTCCCCTAACTCAAAAACTAATGGACCGAATTTCATAAAATTTGGTAGGCAAGTCACTTGTGTGTGACCCTGGTGCTGATTAGTTTTTGGTACAATTCGGGGAAAAACAACTCGTCTTTTTTGCGAAATGACCTGCAAAAATGGCCTGTATCCACTCTAGCTGAAAAACTAATAGATCAAATTTCATAAAATTTGGTAGATAAGTCACTTGTGTGTTACCCTGGTGCTGATTAGATTTTGGTACGAATCGGGAAAAAGAAACCTGTCTTTTTTTGCGAAATGGCCCTCAAAAATCGTCAAAATCTAAAATAAATAACTACGTATGCTCACATATATCACTTAAATGCTTGTTTTATACATGATTTCTAAGAATGAAAAGAATAATACCAACCCTATTGCACTAGGGCTAGCCGTTCTCGAGATGTTTTAGTTTTTTCGCATTTACGCTGCGCCACCGTTGAAAAAAAGTCCAGTTACCAACTGAGAACTAAAATTGAGTTAAAAGTGCCCATTCAGTGTCATTTTATATAATTGTGGGCGTCATTATGTGCCATTAAACTCAATATAATGAACTATTGAAGAAATAGAGAACGTGAATATGAGTCTGCAGGGAAAGTCATATGCTGGTCACATCAAAATTTTTAAATTGGGTCACTGAAGACATTTTTCATTATAGTGAGAAAAATATTTAATAAAATTTCTTCAAATTTAGTAGTTACGTTCCTTGAAGATTTCTGTGATACTCCTTAGATTTCTGCAGGATTCTAAAAAATAGAATCGATCTTTTTTTTTTTGCGAAATGACTGGCAATGATCATGAAAATGTGAAATAAATGACTAAAATTTACTAGTGACATCCTTTGACGGTTATTGTGATAGTGATTAGAACTTGGCATGATTCGGAAAATATAAGGAACCCAAAAGGGCAATCTTGAAGAGATGCCCGTTTTCTATTCAGATAACTGTTTTGATACAAATGAAACACTGTAATAAGAATATATAGGAAAGTGGAATGAAGACGAGTACAACCGTTTTGAAACTCTGAAGCATTCAAATCGAGTTTTACATCTTGAATGGTTTTAATGATGTAGTAGATGGATGTCAGTCTTCAACACGTGATAAATCAGTGTCTTCAACACGTGATAAATCAGTGTCTTCAACACGTGATAAATCAGTGTCTTCAACACTTGAAAACACTCATTGAAATCTTCGCACAGTTTTCAAACTTGAAACGCGTTTTCTACTTGATTTTAACGTTACTAAAATCTCAAGTAATGTTTAACCCTGTCTTTGCTACTCATATTTTGACTTTCTCCTACGTAGTAATGAGACAGTATTGTTTTTACGAAAATTTTCAACTTCGAGATTTGGATGCCAATATAGGTTTCAAGACTTCCTGAACACGTTTGGACCCATTTTGGAGTGATGTCTGTCTATCTGTGGTGGATGTCTCCTACACACGATAGCTGCTACACATATTATTGGATTTTCACGAAATTTTATATCCGACTTTGTTATTGAATAATTTGGAACTAGATAGGACTTTCTTTAATTCGAGCGAGAATTTCGAAATGGATTCAAGATTATATATATTTTTTTAACATAGCTGCATAGGACAAAATTGGATATAATCGTGTATAAAAGGAATGGCTCAAAACCCACAAGTTACTTAAAATAGGATTCTGTTATGAGAAAATTTAGTTGCGGCACACTCCAGTAAATTTCAAACTCTATACTGTTACTCCGGGGGAATATTCACCCACACTTTTCTAATAGCCCTAATTAATGTGAATAGCATTTAATAACTACGATCTTTTACATAAATAACAAGAAAGATCAATCATGCTTAAAGCATTGATTATGAAACACTTTCCAACTTCAATGCAATTTTATTTAAACAAGTCTAAAATGCAATACATTCCTCGGTAATATTTTGAAACTTATCACAATACTGCATTAATTTATTATATTTGAAAACTTAAACCTTCATCGAAAAAAATGAACTTCATTCAAATGACGGCATTGAAATATAAATTGCCTGGTTTAAACATCTCTAAAATGCTATACATTCCTCGGTAATAGTTTTAGAATTATCATAATACTACGATAATTTATTATATTTGAAAACTTCACGTCGAAAACAACTGAAATTAATTCAAATGACGTCATAGAAAAAATAACACGCCTGGATCTCTCTATAAAAACAGGATTTCATTCATAACTTTCTCCCATTCATGTCATTCATTACAATACTATAATAATTTATTTTATTTAAACATTTTGTTTAAGACCATGGAGCTACAAAAAATTAAACTCTATGCTTGAAACTTCATCCAAAAAAATCGTCCTTCTCTTTATGAAATCAATTAATATTTCATTCATATCAGCCATGCAGACTCCATGGACTAAATTATTTTGTGTTAAAAAAATACAGGAATTCTAATACAACTCATTCTATATATTTTGCTGTTTACATTTTACATAGGTGAAAAATAGGCTTAGTTGTAGAAATAATCAAATTTAGATGAGCATTTAAACTCAAATATATTGTCATTGCGTTGTTTCAGTATGTAGATGCACAGAATTTAAGCAAAAATAAAGTAGTTTTAGGACGGATACAACACTCAATATGAATAAAAAAGAATTTAACTTAAAAAAATCACGATTTTGAAACAAGATGGATGTCATATATCATTTTGAAGTGGGTCATGTGATCGTTTCATATCATGGTCACGCGATCGTTTCATATAAGAGGTCTAATTATTATTTTAATTTTTATTTTAAAAACTACTGAATATATTTCGCTGAATTTTTTTTTTATATATTTTATGGAACAATTTGAATATTACCTAAAATTTTCGAAGCAATGTGTGAATTTTAAATCCGCTTAAAAAATGTTTGAAAAATTAGGTCCCATAGGGCTCAAAGTATTTCATTTTTTCGACCCGGGTTCAATCCAAAACTAATTGGGTAATATTATTCATTTATATTCCCATAGGTTCTACAGACCGTCTGAACAACAAACTAAAATTTTTGTCCTTATTTTAACAAACTATTTTATTAATTTGTTTTAATTAAACTTCATCTACAAGACTAAACATATAAAGGTGTTTTTCGAAATTTACATCAGGGGGAAATTTTCAACCACAATAGCAAGATAGGATTAAATTGTTTTCTTTTTTGTATAATGTTAGTAGTCAAATACCCATCTCTAAGCAAATATATTTAATTTTAAAACTTACCACTGATTCTTAGGCAGGCCATCCTCTCAGCTTCGCTTTCAAGGTAGTTTTCCTCATCACAGGTCCCCCGAAGGTGAGTGATCAGAGCTCATTATTTCCACGTCATTTCATGTAACGGGCATTAATATAGTTGTGCATCTTCTGCAATGGCCACCATGCGGGTCGCTTTCAAGAATACATCAACTCAAATTCTTACGTCTGAAAAATAAATAAGTATGTCATGAAAACGAACTATGTGACAGAAATATTACCAACATATATAGTGATTTATCTTATTCATATTCAGTGTACATCTATAGTGTACATCTATCTACATCTATAATTTACACTGATTGTTAAAGTGTGTATTCAAAACTGCAGACCCATCAGACCGTTTCAGGCACACTCTTGTAATATGTACGGCTCAAACGGCGGATGGAATAATAGAACTAAAGTAATTTCGTTGCACTGCTGCATATAGATAGGAAATATTATTGTATTAAGAGATGATGTAGAAGGAGGAAACATAAATTATATATTTGTACGATCCGGAGGATGTGGAAACGGATTTCCTATTGAAACGTTTAACACAAATGCAAATAAACAATTGCGCAGTACAGGTTGGATTAGCGGAATGACGTGGAACTCCTTCAAGAAAAATGGGGGTCATTGTTGGATTTTTCGCCAATGTTCTTTCAAACTGCTTCAACATGGCAAGAACGCACCAAGCGTTTTAAGACTTGTGCTATGGGTAGTGCAAAGCAGAAAGAGGACATACACGGTGTTCGATTATGTTTGGTCATGTGCGCCCATAAAACTTTTCTCAGGAGGAGGCAAACCACTAACGTCAGTGATTTACTTAAAGATAACATGTACATCACCGACTGTAGCCAAGCTTGAACGGCCAGGGGAGGGCAAGTGCCTCTCTAGCCCTCAGGACCTGATAAAGCTAAAATTGGTACTAGAATCTGGTGTTAATTGAGGCCCCCATGCACTTCACGCATATCAAACACATGCAAAACATTAATATATTACACATTTGAAGGCTCACGATCACAGCTGCAGAGGCTCTTTGGTACATGTAGAAAACTTCCAAACATTTTACTTTAAGTAATATATCAAGATTTTAAGGATGTATAATATTTAAAACTATTAAGATACTTTAAAAAAAAAAATTAAGATAACCAGTTTTAAATTAATTAAAAATCTATTTCTGTTTAAATTTTTTTATCACGTACAAAATTTGGGGGCCCAGGAGGTCCGTGCGTCAATTAGGTCCTCCTCCATGGGCGTCCATGTGTTTGATGTGATGTTAAATGCAATCTGGGTACTTGTTTACATGAGTCATGTTGCTGTGTTTCTGTTAATTCATGCATTGAAAGTTATTTCCTCGATCAATCCACAAAGCTTTCACAAATTGAAGTCAAAACTTGTGGAAACACGCCAATTTCGCTAAAACTTTAAAATGAAATAATAAAGATAATCAAATTTTGTTGAATTAAAAGGTCTTGTAACAGACATGTAGTTTCCCAAAAGGACACTAGATGGCAGCCCTCAACCAGACTTAAGAACATTTGTTTCGTTTACAAAGGAGTCGAGTTCGAGATGGCGATCGTAGCCAACGTGTTCGTAATAAGTAGCTAATCCTAGCTATGCTTTGTAACAGATTGTAATTTTTATATATTATTAAATGTTGTGATGTTTTGTGAAGTCTTAAATGGCGAGTGAGTGTTTTCCTAACCTCATCACCAGAAAAAGCCTTATAGTCTTACTAGCACCATTTATATGACGTACTTAAAATGTCAGATGCAGAGCGCTTCCACGTTCTCCATCAGTGGCAATGCAAATTGTTTAAGATATAATGAACATGAAATCAGATCTTATCCCCAGCCCACAACCGGGAGATAAGATTTGCATATTGCTATTTTTAAATTCAATACATTTAAAACACAGTTCAATTACAAAATACATAAATAACAGTAAATCATGAAATATAGGGTAACTAATAAATGTGTCGTCATAAGTAAAAAAAAAAAGAATCTGATGTGGGCAGCACATGACTTTCCCTGCAGACTCATATTCACGTTCTCTTTATTTCTTCAATAATTCATTAAATTGAGTTTAATTTAAAAAAATAACACCCATAATTATTTAAAATGACACCGAATTTGCACTTTTAATTCAATTTTCGTTCTCATTGGGTAGCTGGACTTATCTTCAAAGGTGGCGTAAAGAAAATGCGGGAAAAAAGAAATATATATATCTGGAGAACGGTTAGACCTAATGTAATGGGGTTGGTCTTGTTCTTTTCATAGATAAAAATGTAAATAAAACAAGTATTTAATGGATATATTTAAGAATACGTAGTTTTTTATTTAGATTTTGAAGATTTTTGCGGACCATTTCACAAAAAAAGGCAGGTGATTTTTTTTCGAATCGTATCAAAATCTAGTTAGCACTAGGGTAACCCACACGTGATTTATTTATCAAATTTTGATATATTAGTTTTTCAACTAGAGTGGATACAGGATACAGGCAATTTTTGAGGGGCCATTTCGCAGAAAAGGCGGGTTCTTTTATCCCGCGTCGTACCCAAAACTAATCAGCACCAGGGTCGTCCACAAGAAATTGTATGAAATTAGTTTTTGAGTTAGAGTGGATACATACATTGCACAGACAGACAGACACACACACACACACGTCACGCTAAAAATAGTTTTTTCGTATTCTAGAGGTCTCAAAACGTGTGGGTCCGTCAAAAACTTGAGTTGCTATTTTCGGCATGATTCCAATAATTTCCCTATACATTACCATGTATTGCAGGGAAAGTAAAAATGGACAATATATTCAGAAAATTATTTTTAATATCGCAATTTTTTTACATTTCGTTCTTTATTTTTAATATCGTGAGCATGTTCAGATAAACGAATACCAACAGTAAGCTTAGTACAACCAATATAGAATTCAAATTTATTTTCGTAGATAAAAGCTGACACAGAAAATCACTCTTATCCTTATATTTATCAGAACGAATGAGACTAAATACAGAGGTAGCAGCAGAATGGTCGGGTTTAAACTTAAATCCATGGCAAAATTGAATAAGAGGACAATTTACACGGCAAGATGTCAATTCATACGGTGTGCTTCTTGCTGTATAAATGGATTTATACGGCAAGCTGTCAGAAAAAGAGGTAAGATTAGTTTTAGGATAAATAAAATTATAACGAAAGGTGGAAAAGATTTTATAAATGAAATGCAAAGAGTAAGCGGCCTTATAGCCAAGGTTAAAGACAAAGTTAATTTCAGTTACTAAAACCGAAATAGATGAAGAAACACTAAAATCGGGATTAAAATATGCAATGAAAGAGGCTTTTTTAGATGAAATAGGGTGAGAAGAATTAGAGGGAATCTAGAAATCTCAAAGGGGAATCTCAAAGATCTAGAAATTCGGATTTATTTTTGTAACCGAAGAGTACAACCACGATTTGAGAGCATACTTCGTAATTATATGATGTAAATTTAAAGTAAACAAACATTTTTTTCTAAATTTAAATGATCAAAAGTTAACAAAAACCCTTCGAAATTTAAATTTTTGCAAAGTAAACAGAAGTTTTTAATTTAAATTTCAGAAAAGTAAACATTTTTTCTTTTTAACTTAAATTACTGAAAATAAACAACTAGGATTTTCAAATTTATATTAACAAACACGTGTGTCAAATTTATGTTAAAAAATAAATAAATAAATAAAGTAAATAATGCTTTTTTTGTAATTTAAATTATAGAAATGCAAATAAAGTTTTTGTTTTAAAATTGAAATAATCATAAGATAAACGAACTAAAATTTTTTGAAATTTCAAGCTTCTATCAGGATTGCACAGGATTTCTTGAAACGAGACAATTTTGTTATACATCAAATGTTACATACTTTTAAATCGAAAGAAAATAATAGCGCCGAAAAAGCGGCAATTTTTCGACTTCGCCAACGGGGGTCGGTAAACTGCGCAAGTATCGAAATTTTTAACCGATTTACAAAATTCGAGCAGTTTCCAAAAGTCACCAAGTTGGCGATATTTCGCCAAATGTGTCGGCAGAGCCACATATGTTGTTGCTAAGTTTAAGCAACCCGGATCTTCAAATAACAGAGGTTGCCTGTAAATGCTGTTTTTCCTCGGGTATAGGCAATATGCCGCAAAGATAGATTTTAGTTATTCCCAGCAATATTAATTCAACCGAGGTATCATCTGATATCATTTAAACTGTGAATGATATTATTTTATTTACACATTTGAGTTTGTGAGCCTAATCCCAATGAAAAATGTATCGAAACTATTTTGGGGAAGAAATTGTTGCCCGCCAATGCTATTTTATCTATATTATACAGCTGAAGGTAGCGGAACTTGAAATTTTGCATACAACTGGCACTTTTGCATACAAGCAGTGAGAAAAATTTTAAAGCTTGGAATTTTTTGTTCTAACATTATTTCCACTATCATTCGAGATAGGCCAGATACGCAAAATTCGTTCTTATACCATCCATGCAGAAAAAAAAATATGATAAACTTTTAAAATTAATTTTGTGTGCGTACAGCCAACCATTCATTAAACACTTTTAGTTATAAGTTATATCAAACGATTTTTTATTATATTTTTATAATTTAATTTGCTATGCAATTTTTATTAACACTTTACAACACAGTTGAAACTTTGTTCATTCTGTCTGTCTGTCTGTTCGCAAAATAACTGCCGTAAAAATGACTTTATTAAAATGAAAATTTAGTATGTTGTTGAGGCGGTGTGTGGGACATATGAAAATGAATAATATCATCCAATTAGTTTTGGATTGAACCCGGGTTGAAAAAGTGAAATACATTGAACTCTATGGGACCTCATTTTTCAAACATTTAAGCGAATTTAAAATTCACAAGTTTGCTTCAAAAATTTTAGAAAATATTCAAATTATTCCATAATATATATATATATATAAATTCAGTAAAATGTGTCCGGTAATTTTTTTAATGAAACTTAAAATAATAATTAGTTCCCTGGCCGCCCACTTTTGCTGCTCTATGTCTTCAGATGAGTCGGACGGCCTGGGTTTTCGATCCATATTATGTGAAGAAATCACGTGACCCACTTCAGAATAAAATAGGGCATCCATCTTTTTTTCCCAGTGAAAAAATCGCGACTTTAAAAGTTCTTTTAAATTTATATTTGTTTTGCATTCGTCCTAATCCGCTTTATTTGTGCGTATTTTCTGTGCATCTATATGAAATATCCCGAATTCCTAAATTTAAGAGATTCATTAATTCTATTTAAACAGTTAAGCAAGTACTTACTAGCTGTAGTGGTAAAGGTATTATGTCCACAAGTGACTGTTCTAAAACTGAGAGGTGATTTATGGAATTTAGGAACCAAAGTAACATAAGGAAATTTAAGAAACTTACAATTAATATTTAATTGTGTATATAATTTTAGCATTTTAGTTTTGATTTTGATAGACTGATTATTAATGGGTTTAAAAGTTTGATTATTTTTTAAGTAATTCTGTAACAGAGAAACATAATATTTTCTACAAATGATGGCATAATTATTAGAAGCTTTATCTACATAAGTTATGACAAAATGTTATTGTAGTTCTTTAATAGCAAATAGGAGTTGTTTATAAGGGTACTTAGGCTTCGTTAATTTAATGTTTATATATAATATATAACATTTTTAAGTAGATGTAAGGTAGTATACTTCCATAGATGGAATGCTTCAATAGGAATGGAATGTGAACAAGCAAGTTGGTATATGAATTTATCAAAATCAAATGATATAGACTGAAGAAGTTGTTTAGGGTGATGGCAGAATGGAATGCGAAATTTAGACCTTTTATTCATAATATCCCTAAGTATATCATCCTGAACTATACTGAGATCCCCAGTAATAATGCGTCCATGAGAGGAGTTGACAAAAGGGGTAAGATTTTTATTGCTGCATACACATCATGTAAGGTCATCGGAGTTTAATGTCCTGGAAACTTCATTGTAATTGTAAATAGTTCTACCTATTAGTAAATTATATTTGAAGGATTTTAGTATTTTGATTTCTTTTACGGGTAACAAGTGCTGATGTTTTGCAAATAAATTATTGAAGTTAAGAGAATTAAGAATAGGGTGTTTAAAAGAAATTACACAGTAAGCTATTTTAGTATGTGGATTTGGTGAATGGAGAAGGTGGTAATTTAAGAAATTTGTACGTGAAAGAAGCAAATCATAAAATAGATGTTTAAAATGGTCATGAGTTAATTTTAATTTTAAAAAATTAGTATAAACAATACTTAATTTGCATTTTCTGACTTTATATAACCAAGTTCTAACAGGTAGAAAATTGAAAATTTGAGAATAATTATATTGTAATTTCAAAATGTCTGCATTGTAATCAATAGTTTTACTTAAGTTACTTTTTCCTTTGCCGCGCTTATATCGCTTTTTACTAGACGTTGATGACTTTGAATATTGAAAAAGATGCTTATATACTGAAGATTTATTAGAATTGTATTCAAAACTATTGTTAACAACATTATTATTATTATAAATTTGATTTAAGCCATAGGGGAAGAGAGTTTTATATTTTTTAATGTAATAATTTTCAAATACTAATCTATCAGTGAGTGAAGTTTTAATATCTAAAATATGAAGGGATACATTTTTAAATCCGTGTGTAGCAAAGTGCTGATATTCAAATTGATTTTTAGTAGGGAGATTATTAAAGACTTTATGGTCAAATTTTTTAATATGATCCCTGTGGACATTCATTCTCAGATGTAAAGGGTTGCTGGTTTGGCCAATATAGGATAAGTTACAAATAGTACAATTAAGTTTGTATATGCAATTAAAAACTTTGCAGAATTTTTGTGAAGTGGAATTATTATTAATTTGTAATGGGTCAGCATAAGGACAAGTTTTGCACCTAAGATTATTGCATCTATTGAAGGAATATGATTTAGAATGAGAGTAGGTATGGTATTCTTCCAAATCGTCTATAACGCTAAATTGGTCAATGTTTGTCGATCTATAATTATCCCAATTCATAATAATAATAGACCGGACACAAGGTAATGAATAAAATTTACACCACGAATATTAATTAATTAAAATTCCCAATATAAACCCCTTCAAAAACTATTTTGTCAGGTACGAATTTCAAATTATAGCTAATACCATAAAGAATTGAAACGAAATTTCGGAGATTAACAAAACATGCATAGTAGATAAGATCTAAATGAGATTTTCATACGAAACATTCATAAATAAGCGAAGTGTGGACAAATAGTCATAATCATCCGGAATGGAAGATATACAAAGCCATTAATGCGTATGTGTCTGACTGAATCCCTACAACTGCAGGCCGAAGAGTGCCACTTATAGTGGAAATACATGTCTAAATTAAAATGTAAAAATAAGCAATAAAAGATATTGACGTCTGGGTTAACTAAATGATACAGAAATAAATAACACAAAAAACACAATAAACTCTAATGCCTGCTGAGAAATGCCAGCACTATACACACACATATAAAATGAGTTTGAGAATAGAGTGTGAAATCTACAAAAATGAGCAATAACACGCAGAAAAAATCATAAAAGCGATGAGAGAACTCAAACCAAAATACTCCAAAATGCGAAATGTGAAGACATACCAAAATCAATCAATTGAAGGATTAGCTAATGAAAACAATATCCATAGAGGGCCATGTTAAGACATAGATGGTCTTGTAGTTAAAGTATAGAAATGCGTTATCGATAATAATAATCAAAATAAAATTAAATTAAAATTAAAAAGAGAATAAATTCTGTAATAAGCGCAAATGCAGCTTTACAACAGGTTTTACCTTTTTTAAAAAAGTTTTATGCAAATATAAAAATCAAAAGGTAGAGGTTGAATTCAGAAGTAAATAATAAATGTAAAAGTACAATTATAAGATGTAATAGAAGTCAGTGTAGAAAACAGAATATAAAACACAATATATATATATTATATATATATATTATATATATTATATATATATATATATATATTATATATATATATACATATATATATATATATATATATATACATATATATATATATATATATATATATATATATATATATATATATATATATATATATATATATATATATATATATATATATATACTAACAAAGCCGTTGCCTATATTAAGTGTCATTTTCCTGTCATGCTATCATTTACTTGTCTTGAAAATAAAAATTTGCATTTTCTATTTAATTTCCGCTAAATGATCGCTGCTACTGTTTTGTTTTAGTTTAAACCACCCATGTTAAAATAAAATATAGTGCAGAAAACAGGTTGAAAAATAGAAAAAAAAATATTGTAACAAGAAAGATGAAAAAACCCGTTTACAGGAAATGACCCATATAGATCATAGATTATATAGGTTATAGATTATAAGTTATAGTTTATAAATGAGTGTGTAGGACGACGGAGATTGAATAATAGCTATTTTGACAGCACACAGCGTGGGTGGAAGTGGATAGTTACAGGATATATTGTTACGAACGTGAAAAATGTGTCTTTCGAAAACCAGAAGGAGAAAACACCTTTATGGACAGACATTCCTATGACGTGAATTGAGTGTTGCCATATGCTGAAGTTCGGAGAAGAGTTGTCAGATTGGGCGATTTCTGGAATGTACTCGAACTTTCCCGATATAACGAATATACGAGTCCATTCTAGAAGTTTCTATGGAGGGCCCTATAAAAGGAGACGTCGCTCAGTCGGAGCAGTCGACGTGATACGAGCTGCATTGAACTGTGATATACGTCCATGTTTTGAGAATAGTATCGGCTGTTTTGTGAAATGAGTGGAGCATTGAATGGATGTTTTACTGCACCTGACTGTTGTTGAGTGATCTTATGATATGGTTATCGAGTTATTTGCTGTATAGTGTTCCTGTTTACGCTGTGCTTCTGAGTAAAGTGTTAGTTATCCAGAAATGTGCACTCATCTTTGTATCCTGAGCGTACACTCACGATTCAAGAAGATACACAGGGACAATATCACTAGCTCAGAATCCTTCGACTTTCTTTGAATCCCTCCATAGCTTGGTGCACTCATTTCTCAAGTCCGCATCCTATGAGATGCTCTTCCACCCCATTCCCCCCCCCCCCGCCCCTTCTTTCTAAAGGAAAGCTTTTTTCCTCTTTTCAAAATTGATTGGAAAGAAGGCAGGACGAGGGACTAGGTCCCAAATCCTACCAAATTGACCACTCTTTGCTTCCACCTGTTGGCGCTAACTTTTTCGTTCTAATTGAGAATCAAATATTCTAAATTCTATTTATGATGATATCCTTACTTTCCCCTGTTAAATGGAGATTAAAGGCGGCCAAAGTACTGACTTAGGCGCTTTCTGCCGTAACTTGAGACTAAAGATGAATATGGGGATTTTATAGATAATGTCATGTGCTATCAGTGTTTCCTTCAGGCATATATCCGAGGGGGGAGGGGAGGCAGAGCCCTCTTGTAGACAATTGTCGTTAACAACAATTGTTACGACAATGTGTGTATAATAACAACAATGTGTGTATTGTAACAATTGTGTATTGTAACAATTGTGTATTGTAACAACAATTATTGTAAACAATGTGTGTATTGTAACAACAATTGTTACGACAATGTGTGTATAACGTGTTTGTCGACCATCTCGTTAACACGTTAAGCACGGGGTCAGTCACCCCGCGCTTAACGTGTTAGCCTGGTTACTTTCCTTATATACATAATGTATAAGGAAAGTATTGTGACGGGGTCGAAAATTCGAATTCGAGTTTTCGACGGGAGAGCCCGTTTCAAGCATCCCTGATCACGAATCAAACATTTTTGAAGTGATGTGTGTGTGTGTGTGCAATCCGTAAACATTGGAAGCCTATTGTTTTTATACGCAATCGAATGTTCAGAACCACCCTAAATTTTCGAGTGAAATTTTGAAAAAATCGTCAAAATATCAAAACCACTAATAAAGTTACGTAAATAGACATTTCGTATGTAATTTTTCATTAGCAAACGATTGACGTAAATTTTAGAACGCTAACATGAACCGTTCTCGAGATGTTGCACATTTTTCAAAAAAAATATCAAAAAGTCATATAAAATAAAAAAAAAAAAAATTTCCTTTTGAGAAACATGTTCACTTTTCATATGTAATACCATGCGATAAATTGGGTGACGTCATTTTCGTGGATCTATATCGTTCCATTCATGAAAAAAGATACTTTGAGTAATACTTTTGTATTTGAACACCAATAGTCTGCTGTAAGAATCCTGCTGTAAATCTGCTGTAAGAATAACATATTTCTTCGTCCATAACGCTTGGCGAGATTTTGGCAACGAATTTGGCGGAATGTCGCCAACTTGGCGACTTTTTGAAATTTTTCCAAATTAATGAAAATCTCGCCAAATGGATAAAAATGACGCTAAATCAATGAAAATGAAGACTAATTGTCGAAAATTCAATATCTTGGAAATAATATTAGTATCTACTATAAGAAAAACCTATTTCTTTTACTGTAAAAGTAGTAAATTCATTACATTATATAAGGAAAGTCATGTGTTGCCCACATCAGATTTTTTCTATTTATGAGACAGCATTTAGATATATTTATATAGAGCAAGTAGAAAACTTGCCCTCTCTCAAATTTCATTCGGATCCCTGCCAAACTGTTTTGAAAGAAACAGTGTGCAACGCACATCAGAGTTTTTTTCTTTAAAGAACGGACTTTTGTTACAAGAAAAGTAACCATCAGCACTAGCATCGTTACTTTTAGTTACTTGCTGGCTCATAATCCTGACAAATGATTAAGTCCTAAAAGACTTTGATATACAAACGGACGTTTCTGCAACGAAGTTCGGACTTTGGGTTGGGGTGTGTTTTGAAAATCCGCATATACAGTCAACCCTTCCTATAACTCGATTCATTCGTACCGCGTTATCAGAAACTCAGATGAGCACAAATCAGATTCATTTGTACCGTGCTCTATGGAAACCGCGTTATAAGAAACTCAGAATTAGTACAAAACAGAATAATTCGTACCACGTTATATGGGAACCGCAATGCTGTATATTTCTGCATTTACAGGGGATTCCCCTGATAACAGAAATTGAAAAATGGTGATGTACGTGAATGAAAATACAGGGGATTTCCTCATTTATTTCAACCGTAAAAGTGTAATAGAAAAAGTCATGCTATCGGGAGACTGCTTAAGCTAATTGAGTTGTATTATAGAGGGACCGCGTTATAAGACTATCGCGTTATATGGAAGCCGTGTTTTATGAGTGCCGCGTTATGGGAGGGCTGTCGTAATTTTTGCTCCGCGTTATGAGAGTATCGCGTTATAGGAGAGTTGACGGTACACACTTTTCAATTATCCGATACGCAAATTACATTCACTATTTCAGTGAGATGATGCGTAGGGGTGTCATCTTGCTTTTTAAAATCGATTTCAGATAAATGCAACCCCGGTAAATGAAGGAGGTTGTGTGTCGCAGCTTCCATTATCGGCTGGTTGAATCCATCCCTCTGTCTCCGCGGAATCTTCTGCCCAAATGGTATTTTAGTGCCGTCATTAGCGGCGTTCTAAAACTTTTCCCGGAGCTCGTAACGGAGATGCTTATCCGGGCGGGCCGATCTTTCCTCCTCTTTCTTATCAATCACTCAGGTGTTTTGTCTTAATGGTCACCTAGCTCTTCGCGGAGAGGCTTGTTCTCCCTCATTTTCTCGAACTTTCTTTCTTTCCTTTCTTTAATGTCCCGTCGCGGTTACAGAAGAGTTAAAATGGCAAAAATGAATGGGAAGAAAGGGGGGGGGGGGAGGGGGGAATCATAATAAAAGAGATAAAAAAAATCGGCAAAAATATTCGCGGCGTAATCTCGTTCCCTTTTCCTGCCGATCACCTGGTACGTCATTAGCTGGAGGCAGCTAATTAACATCCGAAGTTTAAACGCTGTTCTAGGAAGCTATTAGCACTTGGCAACGACTAATCTAAGCCATTAATTAGCCGTCTTTGTTTCATTGCTGATGCCTTATCGCGTAATATGTCATTTTTATCTCCTTTGGCGCCCGGGCGATACTTGGCGACCATCGATTGCCCGGCCTCCCCTTAATGGCAGGGAAAACTTTTCTCAGACAAGCTCTGCTATCGCACCGAGCCGAACTTCGCTAATGTCACCACATTAAATAATTATTGTTATACATACACCGCGCATGTAATTAGAGTAATGAAAATACCTCCGCCACCACCCCTTCTCCTCCGTTCTTTATCTTCTCGTCTTAGTTTTTGCTCTTAATTACAGCTTGCTGGGATAATCATTAAGAAAGTTAGGTCGTGGTTTTTATCCCCCCTCCTACCACTTCATTTCCGTTTTTTCGTTTCGGCCGCTATCTTTTACTAATGGTCGTGGTTTTCGGTTGTTGGCGCTTTTCTATTTTTATTGCGCCCCCCCCCCCCCCTTCTTTTTCGGAGCGTATGGACCACGTTTGTTTCGGGGGCGTTATCTCCCTTTTACGTTCCCGCCTTTTTTGTTTTTTGCGGGCCGATAATCGGCCTCTACAAAACACTTTTCCTACAAACGGTTTCACGAATTGTTTTCTTGATGTCTTTTTTCCCTCCCCCCCTGTCTTTTTTGCCTTCATTTCCCCCCTTCTGTCTTTGCGGTGGTGGTAACGATAAAAGCGCGGGTAGCTTAAAGAGCTAATTGTTCTCTAATGCAATTTGTTTCGGTAGCCTATTTTTGACGTTTTTTCTTTTAATTTCTGCTTTTTCGTCTCTGTTTCTGTTTAACATCAAGGAGGGGGGGGGGGGGGAGAGATAGGTTAGGTTGCGATTATCCGGCAACTGTATGCGACACGGCGGATCACTCTCATGCCTACTGGAAGAAAGGATTGCGCCGTGACCGAAAAATTCGTTAATTGAAATGTTCGAGCAGACGATAAAGAACAATGGTTTGTATTTCGTCAATTTTATCCTGCCGGTATCGCGGAATGCCTGCGTTAATTCAGATCAACGATGAGCTAATGCGCAGGCTCCGAAACATTTCCCTCCGGCCTGCAATTAATTGTTGTCGGACGAGGGAAATAAAAAATAAAAGAAAGATTTTTCCCTATTGTCAATGTTTGTAATGAAAAAGAAATAGGAAGTGTTTGCGCTATATATGGTTTCCATCTTCGGGACGTCATGACTAACATAGTTTAATAACAGCGATGCACACGCTACACATTTACCCCCCTCCCCCCAAAAAAGAGGGGAAGTACATATTTTGTATTTTCAAGACTTCGAATGTTTTCTTTTCCTTTTTTGATTTTTAAGCGCTCACACATCCTAAAATGCAAACTCGAAAGCTGCGATTTTTCAGCCAATTCTCTCATATGGTTTCGAACTATACTGAGTGTAAAATTTCAAGCTTGTATGTGCCTTAAAAAAGTAAGCGCTTTGCTTTTCACTCGCCCATTCGAATGATTATATCTGCAACACTCTTCGAGACGTGTTTCATAAGTTAAAAGTGTTTCTTAAGGAAAATTAAATATACTCAATCGTATGGGTATACGTTTGATTTTAAATTAAACAAAAATCAAATAGCTTTTTATGTTTACACTAAAGTAGCCTTCAAAGTCCTCAGACAATTAACATCGTGTCCGTATAAGGTATTCCCCCCCCCCCCTTCTGATTTTTTAACACTTTACAACTTAGTTGAAAAGTGTTTATGACTTTGGTCCTTCTGTCTGTCTGTCCGTTTGCACGGTAACTGCCTTAAAAATGACTTTATCAAAATGAAATTTTAGTATGTTGTTGAGATGGTCTGTGGGACATATGGGAATGTAAATGAATAATATCACTCAATTAGTTTTGGATTGAATTCGGGTGTAAAAAGTGAAATACATTGAGCCCTATGGGACCTCATTTTTCAAACATTTTTTAAGCGAAGTTAAAATTCACAAATTGCTTTGAAAATTTTAGAAAATATTTAAATTCCCCCATAAAATATATATATAAAAAATTTGAGCAAAATATGTTCGGTAGTTTTTTAAATAAAATTTAAAATAATAATGGCATTCATATTGTATGAAGAGATCACGTGACCCACTTCAAAATAAAATACGGCATCCAACTTTTTTCCCAGTGTCAAAATCGTGATTTTTAAAGTTCTTTTAGATTTATATTGAGTGCTGCATCCTTCCTAAAACCGCTTTATTTTTGCGTATTTTCTGTGCATCTCTATTCTGCGCCAACGTAATAATTACAATATTTTTTAGTTTAAATGATCATCAAACTTTGCTTATTACTACTACAAAGCCTAATTTTAATGGAAGGAGAATGTTAATAAGTGATTGTAAGATGAGTTGTATAAAAATTGCTGAATTTTTTTCACGCAAAATTATATAGCTCCAGAGTTTGGAATATATATGATATGAATGAAATATTCATTGATTTTACATAGAGAAGCAGACTATTTTATAGCATTGTCTTTTTCGATAAGTTTGATTTTTAAGTTCGTTTTAAGCCTGGAGTAAGAAAGTACTTTTACCTCCATGGTTTTAAGCTTCCAAGTAAAATAAACTATTGTAGTTCTGTGATAATTAAAAAAATGTCACCGTTGAATGTATTGCATTTTATAGATGCTTAAATAAAATTGCATTTCAGTTGGAAAGTGTTTCATAATCAATGCATGATTGATCTTTCTATATGCGTGATTGATCGTTCTTTTTTTTTTCTTTCCGATTTACCCTCAAATCAGCATACTAAGATAACACGAGGGTGTGTTCATATTTTGCATTTATTTAGAACTCGAATTTTTGTTTAGATTGATGTAAAATGGCCGGGAGGTCAGGGGAACCACAGCATGTATTCAGTCATAATTAATGATGGAAATATACGGGTTAGGGATATTTTGAAGAACTGTGACTATTTATTAATCTTACATAATTAAAGAAGATGACTGTCTGTCCTCCTGTAGAGGAAAATCCATGCTTCGGACAGCCACGAAATTGGGTTCGCTGAACTCCGGGTACTATAGGTGTCTTCCAAGTTTTTATTTTTTATTTTTCTTTATTCGAATTTGTTTTTTAGTTATTTTTTGAAGCACTATTTTGAGCGATGTTTACACAAATCGGTTCCTTAACGAACGAAAATAGTATCACCAAATTTCCATCTTGACATCATCGGAAAAATCGAATCTTTGAACTGAATCAACAGGACAATTTCTACATACCTATTTATTTATTTTTAAAAACATCAAAAGATGCATGTTTTTTTGTTTTTTTTTCCTAATTTCGCGACATCCGAAAAGGAATATTAGCACAATTCTATAGCTTGCCAAAAATAAGGGTAATAATCTAACAAATTCTAACACGCATTCTAAAAAAATATATATATATTCTTTGAATGACTCTCTCTATATTTTTCATTCTGTTCTTTATCCGGTTTGTTGGGCATTGCTATGGCAAGAAGTTGACTATATGCGCATGCGTGGCAAATAGTTACGTGCCACTTACTAAGCATGCGTTGAAATTAAATGATTCGGACTGAAAAGAAAGGGGTGGATAATTTTGGCTCAAAACATTTGATTTGGATATGGAGTGGTGTTTTCTGTATCTGTATTATTTACTATACGATCCCTTATTTAGAACCCGGGTAATTCCTTCTAGTAAAACATATATTTATGTAAATTACTCAAATGCACCCATTCCATCGGCTTTTCACCTGCTGCCAACTTGAAAAAAAAATAAGAATTTAAAAAAAAAAAAAATTAAGACATATGTTTTTATGTTAATAATGATTATACTGATTGTGTATGGATTTACTTATTGTAGATAAAGTCCGATGTCGGCAACACGTGACTTTGCCTACAGACTCAAATTCATCTCCTATTTCTATCATATTGCAGTAAATTGGGCTTAATCGCACAAAATAATACGAAAACTATTTTTAAATTATATCCAATATGCAGTTTTAATATTTCTGCTTTATCATTTGTAATTTTAACATGTAAAAACGTTTTCAGCTCCTCAAAATTAAAAATAAATAAATAAATATATCGAAAACGGTTACTCCTAGACTCAACGGACTGACCTTATTCGCTTCGTCATCAAAAATTACGTACAACATTTAGATATATTTATATAGGGCAAATAGAAAACTTTCTCCTCTCCCCTGGTCAAAAAGTCGTGAAAGAAAAACTGATTGCATATAAAAACAAGCATTTAATTAACACATGTAAGAATATTTGTGGCAACCCCCCCCCCCTCCCGAGGTCCTTACGCCTTTGCGGCTCTCAATGACGTCACCAAGGGGTGGGGGTGATTTTGGGGCTATCACCCCCCAGGAACCAACCCTCCATTTGGAGAAAGGGAAAACAAAGTATTTGATTAAACTAGAATTATTTTTCTGGATACGCTACTGGCGACACTAGATATGAAAAACTGAATTTTTGAGACCCACAAAAATGTATTTTAAACGAAGTAAATAATTACAACACGAGTTAAGATGTCTCGTCAACTTCAATGTCACACGCTTTCAGATTTCTCTAGTACCTATTTTTAATCGCAGTTTACGCAAATACTCAATAGATGGCAGCACCATTCCATTCAAAACTGTTTATCTTTCGATCTGGAATCGCTTTTACCGTCAAAAATTCTGAATTTTTATGTTATTTATTTCGCATTATGCAACACAGCTTATCAGCTGAAGTATAAGCACACGATTGTCCCGCTATTTTATAACCTTTCAGCAATATCGGACATTTATTATGAAGTGGGAGTTGTGTAAATATTTTTAAACAGCGAATTTTATTCGTGTGTGTGACATTTATGTGGAAATGAATTCAGCTGAAATTTTCTCTTTACTTCTAAAATGTGCTTAAAGGATTTAGAATGTATTATTTATCGTAATCGAAACGTTTAAGACAGTTGAATGTATTATTTTCCTATCCGAAGCATCTCTGAAGGTTCCTAAAGAAAGTCCTTGAAGGTCCAGATGAGTATACACATTACAGGGGCCCCCCATAGAAATCGTGGGCCCCCACCAAATATTTATCATGGGCTTCCCTCCAATGTTTGTTACAGGCAAACATTCGGAGGGGGCGAAGCTCTCCCCCCCTCCCAGAAACATTTTATATTACCCAGTTAAATATTAATAAATTCAGGCTATTATGAAAAAAAAAAGTTTTGCTTCTTTTGATGCTACAGATTTGGAACAGAGCAGGTGCAAATGGAACAAAAGAAGCGGTCATCGGCGTTAACATGAAAGGAATAATTACATATACCTCTGAATTTGCATGTTAATTTTATATTTTAACCTAGTTTCTATTTATGTGTCAGTATTTATATATGTTAGTATATATATATATATATATTATTACTAAATTATTTAAATGTACTAAATAGCAATTTACGAGATTCTGGTGATAGCTACATTATTCTAAATAACAGTAAGGAATTAAAAAATAAATTAAAAACGCATGGTAAAATAATAGGATTTCAAACTTTTGATTTTAAAGATCTATTTAATAATATTAAGATCACTGATCTATATGATGTCATTTTAGCTTTATATAATGCTTATATTACTAAACATTCTAATCTTACAAAATTTACCAATTTTCCTAAGCTTCTCCATTTTGTTCTTTTCAATAATTATATCTTTCAAGGTAATAAATTATACTTACAAGTCTCAGGTGTTCCACAAGGTGGCTGTAGTAGCAGTATGTTAGCTAATTTATACCTATATCATTATGAAAAATTCTTTACTTCAACTGATTATAAAATTTATAGATATGTAGATGATCTGATTTGTCTTGTATTTACTGATAACTATGTCATAGATATAGATTTCTATCCGGATAATTTGGAATTAATACCTAATGAAACTTCTATTAGTAATAATGTTTATTATTTGGATTTAAATCTAATTATAGAACCTGCTCATGGGATAGTTACTAAATTATATGATAAAAAAGATTTTTTTAAATTTAATATTAATAAATTATTACCTTTTAATTCCTGCAACTCGATTCAATTGTTTAGAAATATTATACTTAATCAACTTTTTAGAATTTATAGATTATCAGATAAAAAATTTCATGCTTTGCACATTAATAACCTCAAAATTACCAGTAAAATGTATCAATATCCTGCATATTTAGTCAATAGTATAGTTAATAAGTTTCGATTAGCCTAAAATTCTCATATTCTCCCCTTATTATCTTATTTTAGCCGTACTTCTTCATTCTCCTGCAATTATATTTTCATCTTTTTATCTCGAAGCTTTAACAGTTGAATAACTCATTTTATTGCTTTTGCGCAGTACTGTTTTTATTACTCTCTTTGGCAACAGCAAATCACATCTTTTCATTTTGGCATATGGCAACGATGATCCAGTCATATTTTGCTCGTCATGGTTGCACTGAAGAGGTGCGTTTTGAGGTATTTATGTTTCCTTTATTGTTCCAATCTTTATGCTTGTCGTCCATATAACACAAGTTTATAGATAAAATCTATCTTGTGTTTCAGAAACAAGCATTTTTGTGTTCATTTCGAAAAGATATATGGACCCGATGAGAATTTTTTCGAAATGAACTTTTCGTAAGCCTAATCTCGTAAGCCTAAATCTCCTCCATGTGCAAGCTTTTTTGCTTGATTTTTTTGTTTTCTTATTTGCATTCCTCATTTTTGAAATTTGTTGATTGTCTTTGTCCTTATGACTTGCATTATGTTTTATTATTTCCTCTTTTTGTCTTAATTTCTTTGTATTTGTAGAAAATTTTGGAATAGTGTATTATGAGTTACTACATACATTCTAACTTTGGATTTAATAATTTATTTTTATATATATATATATATATATATATATATACATACATATATATAGTATATATATTAGTGCTATATATAGTAGCTAAAAATTGCTAATATATAACTATACATTTATACATATATGGTCAATAGAAAACTTGGACCCATTGAAGTTTCATTCGTCTCCCCTCCCCCCCCCCCAGCTTTATATATAAAAAAAAAAACTCTGAACTCTGAGCCCTCTCACTCAAGTGGTGTCCGTGCTCCCTATGGGCGGCCTGCACGTTAGGTTTATCTATATTAAAGTAATCATACCTGAACGAAAAAAGAATTGAAGCAACCTTAGTAGAGAATTTTGAAAGTTAGATTAACAAACTCGGCAATTAGCGAGACAGACGAAGAAAGCCAATATCAGAGTTGCAGAGTATTGTCTAATGCTTAAAAGTCGTGCATGCATATCTAATATCGAATTTTCGACCTCGTCACACTATTTTTCTTATACATTATACTAGGTAAATAAGAAAAGTAATAAATAAATAATAAATAAATAATAAATAATGTTAGTTGTGAAAAGTTGAATTGTAACGTACGAACGTTCTTTTCACAGATTTTTAATTCAAACATCTTTTTAAGTGAACCTGGTCTGTAAGTTTTCGAATCAAATTTATTCGAAGACATTTCAAAGACGTTTTACATAAGAAAATGAAGAAAATATTGTTTCTTAATTAACTTGATTACTTTTAGTGTTTTTAACACTTCACAACATAGTTGAAAAATGTTGAAGACTTTGTTCATTCTGTCTGTTTGTCCGTTCGCACTGCCCTAAAAATGACTTTATTCAAATGAAATTTTAGCATGTTGTTGAGACGGTCTGTGGGACATATGGGAATGTAAATAAATAATATCACCCGATTAGTTTTGGATTGAACCAAAAATGAAATACATTGAACTCTTATAAGACCTAATTTTTCAATTATTTTTTAAGCGTATTTAAAATTTAGAAATTGCTTCGAAAATTTTAGGTGTTGTGATCATTTTTAAAATATCACCGCTGAATGAAAGGAATGGAATAAAAGTGTATGAATGAAATATTCACTACTTTTACATAGAGAGCCAGACGATTTATATTTCGATGACGGCATTTGTTTCGACACATTCATTTTTTTTCGATGAAGTTTTAAGTTTTCAAATATAATAAATTATTTTTGCATTGTGATAATTTTAAAAATATCACCGCTAAATGTATCGCATTTTAGAGATGTTTAAATAAAATTGCATTTCAGTTGGAAAGTGTTTCATAATCAATGTTTCATGCATGATTGATCTTTCTTGTTGTACATTGTTATAGTTAAGCTATCACGCGAACTAATTTTAACTAAAATACACAGGCATTTTTATTATCAACTGGAATAAAGAGTTTATGCAGCTTTTTAACCTAGTTGATTTTTATCGCATTTTTGTATTTCACATGATCGTTAAAGAGATACCATTTTGAACGCTTTATCGATGGGACTTTTTGGTTATTGTGAAACAGTATTAAGTGTCATCGTTACATGGCAATTTAAGCTTTCTTCAGGTGTTAACTGATAAACCATTTAGGAATTATAATTAATTAGCAAACTCGACGTTTTTGTGCGATTTAAAATATGCGGGCAAACACTGGTAGTATTCCGAATAATGTTGCCCTTCAAAAGATTCCATAAAATTAAGAAGTAAAATACACTTTGTACGAAGGATAAGGAAAATTTGAGCAACATATATAAGCACAAATAAAATGATAATGTAGCATACAGCTGTTTCAAAGATACTCTAGATCATCTTCGTCAATCCAATGAGAACCAACAAACCCAAAGTCCAAAACAGGAGTGGGTGCGGAAGAAAGAAAAAAGCAGGATTATACACCCAAGACCTGGATTAAGAGAGGTCCAATCAGAAAGCAGCATGAAAAACGGTCGAGCTAATTCGAAACGAGAAGTAACACACAAGTTTAAAAATCTTGTGTGTTACTTATTCTATGAAATATGTAATTTAACGCTTCTAAAAAGAAGTGTAAGATAAACAGTAGTAGGATAAATAGTATAAGACAAATTTTTAAAGATAATAAAACATTCTGGCTCTGCTTGTAAAAAAAAAAAAAAAAAAAAGTTTTAGTCAGCATAGTCAAAAATGAAGACGTCAACAATTGGTTAAACATAATTTACAAAATATATAAATTTTAAAAGTATTTACCAGAAGAAAACAAAAAACAAATGTTTTAAGAAATTGAAAATATCAATTCCCGTAATCTTGTATATATCAAACTGATATAACCCAATTAAACACATAATACCGTTCATAATAAAATTTATTTTCATATCCTTTTCTTTTTTATTTGAACCGCATTTAAAAAAAAAAAAAATTAAAAATCGTCTGCCATATAAACGTATTAGATTTAATTCTGTTGCCAAGCGACAAAAAGTTTCGGGAAAATATTGTCTGCACAATGCTATTCCTCCAGGTTTAATTATTAATATCTCCGCAACTCCATGGAACATATTCCCCAGAAAATACGGGAATATTAGCGATATGCAGGAAAATGTCAGCAAAATTATTACTTCACCGTGACTATCTGTGTCTAGAGCGCTATTTTATAACACTAATTCTTAAATTTGAACATTCATCTACTGTTGACGGTACATGTGAAGTTTAAAAAGTGGGTCCTCAAAGTCAACAAGGCCCTGGGTTCTGTATTCCATAAGTTAGGCTTTGTTACTTTTAGGCAGCCGGTTTCAAATTTATTAGATTGAACTCGGAGAACGCGCCTATGAGGCTGTTCTTGTGTCCACTGTATACGTAAAACTATTTTTTGCTAACGACCTCGAAACCGGTCCGTGCAGGCTGTTATCTGCAATCCGAACTTAAGGACTGCCTCTATAGTGTGGTTCCGTTACTAATAATTATCTATTTTAATAATTTTTCAATTTTAAAAATAAATGTTCAAAGAAGGATAGCTTACCTTCTTGAAAATCTTTACACCTCCAATGTTTACCGATAAAAAAAATCGTATTTAATTATTTCATTTGAATCGTTCAATTTGTTCCGTATATTATTCTCAGACATCGTCATAAAAATGGTTGATTCTTATTTGGGGATGCTAAAAACGTATAAAACAATCACCAAAATGCGAGATTTTGACTTTTGAATCCACCGGAATACTTTCCCTATGCATTACATTGCGCACTGTAGATATTAAAGAACATATTATCGAAACAATCTGCTTAATTTATAGATGAAAATTAATATATTCAGGGAATAATGAGGGTCAAAATATCACAAGACCTTTTCTTGTTATTGATTTTAAGGAATATCACACCTGTAATATCTAGGAATCGTGACAATTCCTAAAGGATAGTTTTGATTTGATAATGGTTGAATTTATTTATAAAGCAACAGCTTATTTAATAGTAATCGTATTTAAATTATATTTTCATTTTAAATAAAATAAAACGCTTATTATCTCGAGAATCGGTGCATGTTATCATTCTATAAATCTTTTCAATATCAATGTAACTTTCTGTTTTAATATAATTTTTTTATTTTTAAAAACAAAAATGTTCGGGAAATAAAAAATAGAAATCTGAAATAGAAAAATAAAAAAAATCTGTAAAAATCAATCCCGTTCATCGATTGAAATTGCAATACCAAATTCGTTTTGACATATTCAATTGGGACAAGAGTTCAGAGTGCCCCCCCCCCCCCCGAAAACACACACACAGAGTTAATAAGAAAAGGGTTTATTTGTATTCAGGGAGGCTTAAAACGCATCTAAGTCAAGATATCTGATCCCCATTAAAATTCCTCTTGGCGCATACTATTTGTACTATAGGAAAAGTGGCTCAACTAGACTTGCTCATACCAGAATCCATTTTTAAGCGGATGATTTGGTTTTCTAAATTTTACAAGAAACATTTTAAATGTCTAATTTTCACAATAATTATTAAAAACTATCAAGTTTAGTGATCACCCAGCCATAAATAACCCCTTTGATGCATGTCTATTCTATGCTGCCACGTTGAGAAAATATAAAATTTCGAATCATTCTCTCGAAATTCAAAAAATTCTATACAGTTCTAGATGTTTCGTTAACAAAGTTTCGTAAAAATCAATTAATGTTTATGGTAGCTATCGTATACACAAGAAATCGACCACAGACAGACAGGCAGAAGCCAGAGGGGTCTAAGCCCCCCCCTCCAAGATGTATATTCAGCCCCCCCCCCCCCCCCGATAAACATATTACATTTTTAGTAGTGATATGAAATGTCATCCAACATGCCATCCAAATGTTTTATAAAAATTGCTATATGAGATTTTTTATAAATTACTTCATTTTAAAGATTTTTTAATTTTGCTAAATGTGTGGTTATACAGACGATCCATTTGTTTACATGTTTAATTTAAAATATTTAAATTTTTTAATAATTAAGATAAAAATATTTAGAATACTTTTGTACTATTGCCGCGTTCACTGTCACACATTAGAGCGTCCAAATCAGCTAATAAGCAGTTAAGAGCTAATATCAAGCGTTAACTTGCATGTACTATCTGAAATTTTCTTTAATTAACAACTTTGCTACTAGTTAGTGCTTATATTTAAATCATTTGTAATTATTATGAATTAATACTGATGTATAGTAGCTATATGGATATTAAATTCAGTCAGGTCTTAGCTTGCAAATATAAATATGCAATTATTTGTTAATTTATATGAATTACAATATATAACTATTACGGTTTAGGAATGCTAATGATTAGCAGCGTTTTGAGTGAGCTCCTCCTACAAGACTGTTGAGCCCACCTTGAATTTCAATCCAGCCTCTCTTGAACTTCGTGTCTGGCTACGACCCTGCAGACAGGCATCGCTCTAAAAAATAGTCAAAACGTGCACAGGAGATCCTAAAACATATACTAGGATCAAAATCTCGAAATCGAAAATTTTCGTGAAAACAATTCTTTCTCAATACTCAGTTTGATCTCACACTTCGTATGAGAATGTAAAAATTGGCCGCACATTCTATTTTCAAGGTAATTGCCAAAATACTTAGTGAACCTAACTAGAAACGGGTCTTGGCGTAGCCCAAATCTTGGGTTGGATAAGATTTCTTTCTTTCTTTTTAACACTTTACAACAAAGTTGAAAAGTGTTTATGACTTTGTTCATTCTGTCTGTCTGTCTGTCCGTTAGCACGATAACTGCCGTAAAAATGACTTAATCAAAATGAAATTTTAGTATGTTGTTCAGACGGTCTATAGGACCTATGGGAATATAAATGAATAATATCACCCAATTAGTTTTGGATTGAACCCGGGTTGAAAAAATGGAATACATTGAGCCCTATGAGACCTAATTTTTCAAGCATTTTTTAAGCGGATTTAAAATTCACAAATTGCTTCGAAAATTTTAGGCAATATTCAAATTGTTCCATAAAATATATAAAAAAAAATTCAGCGAAATATATTCAGTAGTTTTTTAAATAAAAATTAAAATAATAATAACACCTCTTATATGAAGCGATCACGTGTCCATGATATGAAACGATCACATGACCCACTTCAAAATGATATATGGCATCCATCTTGTCTCAAAATCGTGATTTTTAAAGTTCTTTCTAATTCATATTGAGTGTTGTATCCATCCTAAAACTACTTTATTTTGGCCTAAATTCTGTGCATCTACATACTTTAACAACGCTATGACAATATATTTCAGTTTAAATGCTCATACAAATTTGATTATTTCTACTATTAAGCCTATTTTTCACCTATGTAAAATGTAAACAGCAAAATATGTAGAATGAGTTGTATTAGAATCGCTGTAATTCTTTAACACAAAATCATTTAGTCCATGGAGTCTGCATGGCTGATATGAATGAAATATTCATTGATTTTAGAAAGAGAAGGACGATAATTTTCGATGAAGTTTTACGCATAGAGTTTTACTTACTTGTAGCTCCATGGTCTTAATTTTTAAATAATATAAATTATTATAGTATTGTGATGAATGACATGAATGGGGGAATTATTTATGAATGAAATGTTGCTTTTATAAAGAGAGCCAGGCGTGTTATTTTTTCTGTGACGTCATTTGAATGGATTTCAGTTGTTTTCGATGAAGTTTTCAAATATAATAAATTATCGTAGTATTATGATAATTCTAAAATTATTACCGAGGAATGTATCACATTTTAGAGATGTTTAAACCAGGCAATTTATACTTTAATGCCGTCATTTGAATGAAGTTAATTTTTTTCGATGAAGGTTTAAGGTGTCAAATATAATAAATTAATGTAGTATTGTGATAAGTTTTAAAATATTACCGAGGAATGTATTGCATTTTAGACATGTTTAAATAAGATTGCATTGAAGTTGGAAAGTGTTTCATAATCAATGGATTAAGCATGATTGATCTTTCTTGTTTTTTTTCCAATGGCCAGGCACTAGACTCTACGTCGACTTACGTCGTTTGCCCTATGTACGGCCGAAATCGTGAACCATTTTGCCGTCCTAGGACATTGCCCCAGGCGCACCAGAGGGGGGCGAAACATACTGCGCCCACAACACACAGCATCCATGTCTTACGTGGGACTCGAACCCACAACGGGGCGGCCGATCGATCGCTGAAAACTCTCGCCTTGACCGTTCGGCCACCACGTCGACTTAAATGAGCCAACAGCACACGGCGTTCCCAGGTGGTCACCCACCCAAGTACTATCCGCGCCCGATGCTGCTTAACTTCGGTGATCTAACGGGAACCGGCGTTTTAAGCACGGTAAAGCCGGCTCTGGATAAGATTTCTTTTAAAAGTATTTAGGACGACGCTCACTTAAAAGAAAAAAAAAAAAGCTGCAACTCGAATTTTTAATATTAGAATTCATTTTTCAAATTTTACAAGAAAAACTCAGTATTGTGGATGCAAGTTATTACAATTGTAGCGCATATGTATGTACAATGTATGTATGTATGTATACGTGTATATATGTATGTACGCGTGATTGTATGAATTGTGTATATATGCATGGGTGTATGTGCGTCTGTGGGATGTAATATCTCGTGAACGAATGGAACGTTTCGAACGTAATTTAATGCGATTAGTATAATCGGTGAATATTAGAACTTTATTGATTTCAAACGCGATCGAACGTTGGAATGACCATTCGAATGATTTTTTTAAAAAATGATTTAAAAATTAGGGCTTTCAATACTACTCAATAAGTCATTTTATACGTAATTTATTTATTCCCATCAAGTTACTTCACTTTAAGGGCTTGAAAAAAAACTTTCGATGGCTACCATACTTGACAATGTACCCACCCCGGAGAGGGGGGGGGGGGTCGCTTGTCCCCCAAGGAGAGGGGCTAATAACGTCACGGACAAAAAATTGTATCGCTGCTATTTTTGACAACAGTGATTAAAACTATTAGGTTTCGTGATCATTGGGTCATTATTAAACTGTTTTATGCACCATTATGTCCTATACTGCCATGTTAAGAAAATAAAATATTTCGAAATCATTTCGAAGTTTTCTGTCGAATTTAAAAAAAAAAAAAATCTATTTTGTTCCAGATTTTTTTTTATAACAAAGCCGGATATAAAGTTTCGTGAAAATCCATTAATATGTGTGGCTGCTGTCGCTACAGAAGAAATCGACCACAGACATCAGAGAGACAGACGGATATCACTCTAAAAATAGTCAAAACGTGTTCAGGAGATCTTGAAACATATATTGGCATTAAAAGCTCGACATCGAAAATTCTCGTGAAAACAATACTCTCTCAGTACTACGCATGAGGAAATAAAAATCATATCCAACGGAGTCACTTTGAAAAAGCTATAAACGAAATTTAATAAGATATTTGAAATACTTTTGTAAATTTCAACTACGTAAAGCAAAATGTTCAAACCCAACAATCTCTTAAAAATATAATTAAACTATTGTGCCCAGCAAAAATTTTATATACACATACACACACATATATATATATATATATGAAAATAACACATGAAATTATTTTAAACATTCAAATATAAACTACGAGTTCTTTCTCATTTTTAAGCAATTTAGTAGAAAAACAAATAGAATTACAGATTTTCAGTGAGAAATTTAAACAAATATCTGTATTATTTAAAATATCAAAAGGGGAATTCTTACCCAGCTTGCTGCAATCGTATATATTTGTTACGGTTGCCTACTACATCGACGACCTATACAACGAAGATCATATAAATGATAGATGCATAGAAGTTCAATGGTGGATATTTTAAGATATGTATGTACTTTTCACATAAAGTCGGGCAATATTTAGATATCACCGTCAACAAAACGCAACAACGCATCGTAAAACATCACAAGTTTAACTAGTTTTATCCGGTTACTTTTGTAGCAAATCAATCTAATCTACGGGCGCCATTTTCGCGTGTATTTACATTTCGAGTTACATTTCACGGTTGTAAAAAACCGTGAAATAATTCTTAGTGGGAAAATCAGTGGGAGGGAATTTTCAATGAAAATTCCCTAACACTGATTTAAAAACAGATACTTGCATCACTGGTTTTGTATTTCTAAACATTATTGTTAATTTTATTCGTTTTGCTTTCCCTTCATACATAGTAAGTATAATGTATGGGGAAAATATTGCGATGTGGTGGAAAATTCCAATTTGGGTTTTCATCGGAAGAGCAGGTTTCTAGCATCCCTGAATTTGAATGGAACGTTTTTATGGGGTGTCTGTGTGTATGCATGTACTATGCGTGTATGTATGTATGAGTGTATATATGTACTATGTATGTATGCATGTATATATGCGTGTATGTATGTGTGTATGCGTATACGTATGTACTATGTGTGTATATATGCGTGTATGTATGTACTATGAATGTATGCGTGTATGTATGTACTACGTGCGTATGCGTGTATGTATGTACTATGTATGTATGAATGCGTACGTATATGTATGTACTATGCGTGTATATATGCGTGTATGTATGTATGCGTGTATGTATATACTATGTATGTACTATGTATGTATGCGTGTATGTATGTACTATGTAAGTATGCATGAGTGTATGTGCGTCTGTGGATGCAATATCTCGTGAACGAATGGAGCGTTTCGAACGTAATTTAATATAACTATTATAATCGGTGAATACTAGAACTTGATTGATTTTAAAAGCGATCGAACGTTGAAATGACCATTCGAATGATTTTTTAAAAAGTGCTTTAAAAATCAGGTTCAAATTACTAAATAAGTTATTTTATACGCAATTTTTTTTATTAGAAAACGAATGACGCAGTCGATTGCTAACAAAACGTTTTTAAATTATCACGGTACTACAATAATTTATTACATTTGAAAACTTCATCGAAAAAAATGAACTTTACTCAAATGACGTCATCTAAATATAAATCGCCTGGCTCTCTATGTAGAAGCAGTGAATATTTCATTCATACACTTTTATTCCAGACTCCAGAGATAAATAATTTTGCGTGAAAAAATTCAGCGATTCTTATACAACTCATCTTACAATCACTTGTTTACATTCTGCATCCATTAAAATTAGGCTTCGTTGTAGAAATAATCAATGATCACATTTAAACTCAAAAATATTGTAATTACGTTGGCACAGAATATAGATGCACAGAAATTAAAAATCAAGATTCTTACACTAGGAAAAATGATGGATGTCTTATTTTATTTTGAAATGGATCACGTGATCTCATCCTATTAAATGGGTGTAATTTCAATTTTTATTTAAAGAACTACTGAACCCATTTTGCTGAAATAATTTTTCATATATTTTATGGGATAATTTGAATATTTTCGAAAATTTTCAAAGCAATTTGTGAATTTTAAATTTACTTAAAATATGTTTGAAAAATGGGGTCCCATAGGGTTCAATGTATTTCATTTATTCAACTCGGGTTCAATCCGAAACTTATTGGGTGATATTATTCATTTACATTCCCATATGTCCCACAGACCGTCTCAACAACATACTAAAATTTCATTTTGATAAAGTCATTTTTACGGCAGTTATCTTGCAATCGGACAGACAACCAGGATGAGCAAAGTCATAAACACTTTTCAACTATGTTGGAAAGTGTTAAAAATGCCATGTTCTGCTCACATTAGATTTTGATGTGAATAATATATCAATGGTTGGGCTTTCTCTAGTGAAGAAAGGAGTGTTACGAAAAATGTCAACACTTTGAACTCGAAAGTAATAGATAAAAAATGTAAATAATTTTTCTTGTTTTGTTCGAAATAGGGTCCAGATTATGAATATATAAAAATAATTTCAATTTTCTTATATTTTGAACTCTTTTTTTTTAAACTTTAAAAAGTAGCTCTCAGAGCGAGTGTTTTTCATTTTTCCAACTTTCACTCGAAATATATAGTTAACTATAAAAAATTGATATAAATAGTAAACGACAAAAATATGTACTAGAAAATTTAGTATTAAAATCTGAATTTATTATTACAAAAAAAAACTTAGTTTTCGTTAAACTTTAGTTTTCGAGTTATCGTCTGGTCGAGTTGAAGAAGATTGAAAATTTTTCTGCTTTTCAAGTTTGTAAAGCTTAATTTCAAAAGCTAAAAGAGCTAACTTTGAACAACAAATAAGAATTTGTAGTTCTTTAAAAGCCTTACAAGTGTATATAATAAAATTTTATATCTAGCTTTATTTCTTTAAAAAATTTTAAAAGTATGTGTCAAAACGAGTATTTTCTCATTTTCCATGCTTTCACTTGTATAACTATAAAAATAGATACAATTAGTAAGACACAAAACCATATATGAGGAAATTTAGTTCTTTAAATTTATAATTATTCTTAAAAATGGATTTTGGATAAAGTTATATTTTCGGGGGGGGGGGGGGGGGGCGTGAATGTATTTGTCTGAACAATTTTTTTTTTTCAGACTTGCACTCGAAATGTCTTCGAAACAATGAAAGATAGACATAAATAGTAAGCGACAAAATATGTTATGAGGAAATTTAATTTCTAAATCTATTCTTTTTTTTTTTTTAAGACGCTCTTATAGTTTTCGAATCATCGTCTTGTCAATTTGAAGAAGCATGAAAACGTTTTTCAAGTTTGTAATGCTTATAACTTAAAAACTAAAAGTGATAGCTGTAAACAATAAGCAAGTATTTGAATCTCTTTAAAAGGCCCTATATGTGCATATAATGAGATTTTAGATAGAGTTTTCTGATTTTTCGATATTAAATAAGTTGTGTTTTATTTCACAAAATGTTATTACCATTTCGGCTCCATCGGACTGGAGCCACTGCTGCTTTTTTTTTTTTTTTTTTTTTTTTTTAATGCAATGATTACGAACCTTATTTGGAAAATAACGCAGTTACGTAAAACCTTAAGTTAGTATAACCTGAATACATCATAATAAAATAGTATGGAAACACATCCACTACATTACTACATTAAAATCAAAGCCAACCAAAGATAGGTTTAAAAGTCTTTTATTAAAATATCTTTTTTACGACGTATAAAATCGCATGACCATAGGCACTTTCGGGCAATATAATATTGCGTACGTCGTAAAAAGGAGATTTTAAGAAAATACTTTTAAACCTATTTTTGGTTGTCTTTAATTTTAATATAGCTAAATACATCATATAGCATACATACATAAGACACTAAAAGCAAAAACAAAGAAACCATTTTTTTTTTAGAAAATTTTTATTTGAGCTATATTCATATTTATATGTATATATATATATATATATATTTATATATATAATGTTTCTGTGTGATTTTTGTTTTTCAAGACAAGATAGAAACACACGTAAAATGTAACAAAACAAACATATGCTGTGTGAGTTGCCGTCGGCTGCGGTGAAGATCCTTTTTTTAATTTCAGAACGTGGGAAAATCCAGTTTTCCCAGAAGAAACAAATTACATACAAAAAACGGAAACAATATATTGGGTGATGACATACCGGATACAATAAATACACTATTTGTTAAAAAAAAAAAAACAGAATTATCTATACACCAAAACTCAACGGTGGCAGGTCTTGGTGGCGGTTTCCAAATTTCAGGTATGGAATTCTTGAACCAGAGATTTTTCCAGATCCGGGACGTTAACATTTTCTAGTTCGGTTTTACTTTTACACCCTTAGATACACCCACCGGCCACTCTAACGGTTACTCTAAGTCCTCGGACGAGTCGGGTGGTCTGGGTTTTCGACCCTTAGATACACCCAGTATTTCTAGATACACCCAAGTCGGATCTACTCTTAAAAGGACTACAGCCCCTAACCCCAGTTCGGGTCACTAAATCAAAGAAAGCCATCCCACTCAAAAATAAAAATTATAAATATCTACCACTATTTTTATTCAATCTCTAAAATTATTATAAATTTTTACTTGCTGACATTTCATTTTCTACAGGAATTCTAAGAACGATATTGCTGTACTTAAATGCTATTGAAATTTTGTATTCAATTTGGGGATATGGGAATTTTCTCAAAAACGTCCCCAAAAGCAAAAGCCTCATATCTTTGGATAAAGCTAAGTAACATTTTATTTTTAATGCAATAATAAAATTAAAAGCAACTTTGACATAAGAGAACCCAAGAAGCGTTACCTATTCCCATTATATAAAATTTAGAAGAATATAACTGAATATTAAATTTAAAATAATCTATGATTAAAGCCGAATTTATGTGTCAAAAGAGTTTCGCCAAAAGGGCAATTTCTGGTAATTTAAAGATTTTTGAAGGACCTGAGCTATGAACTATCTAGTATTTGTGCTCAATACCATCTGGGACCCTGGACTGGGGAAATTGGTGATCCCCTTGGGGATTTTATAAGTGTTGTCCTCTATCTGGTGTTTCTTTTTTATTGTGGACTCCTATGATTTTAAATTTACTTTTAAACGAATATTGAATATTTATGTTATTAATTATAAATTATTATAATAATGAATTATTATAATTATAAATTATTGTTATAATAATAATGAATTATTATAATTATAAATTATAATTATGAAATATTATTACTGGTTCTATATAAATCAAAATAATGAATTAAATGAATCACAAATGCTAAAACTCGTATATAATTATATGACGTGTATGTCGTCACTTTACACAAAATAAAAATTATACATTTTAATGTCATAGAATATGATGACCTCATACAGAATTCAATAGAACAACTTATGACTTCCTATCATGTAAAGCCGGCCGTGGGTCCACCTACATGTCTTTGTATAGATTCCTCCCCCCTCCCAAGTCTAATACTGATTCTAATTCCCACTTCAAATATTAACGCCCTCTGGTGATGAATCCTTGAAAAATCCCTGTTCTTAAATTGCAGTTGAATTTTCGAAAATGAATCTCTTTAGTAGAGGAAACGTGGTTGATTTTGACTTTACTTCAACAACAGAATTCAAACATTTTTGGAACAGTTATTGAATGTTTTCTACAAACACATGTCCAAATGTTAAATTATAATATGGCTAATTTTTAGGGGAAAAAAATAGGTATAGAATACCATCTCAACTACGTCACATTCGTCAGAATTTTGTCTTTAAAGTTTATGTGCCGGGCAACTTAGTTCTCCTCACTCGACCAATATTTCTGAGAAGCTTTTTTTCAGCATATACGTCACATGCTTGAAAAACAAATCTTAGACTTTCACTTCTTATTGAAATTTTGTATGATTAAAATAAAATTCTTGTTTCTTTAAATGTTTTAAAAATGATCAACATTTAAAATATACAGTCCAGTAACAATTAATTAAAATTATTTAATTAAAATTTGTATAGATATGATTAAATTTATTACAGATATAGTATTATATTAAAGAAAAGTTGCATTGGAAGTTAAAATTAATCTTTAACGTTTTACTCATAATATTTTAAATTTTCTTACAGAATATTTTTGAATATTTTTCTAGTAAAAAAGTAAAAAATGTTTGTATGTATTTTTAAATTTTCTTGTAGAAAAATACAATTTCAATCGATTGATATTGGGCATAACTTAGAGGCGAATATAATTTATTAAATAAATATATAGTTGATTAATGAGAATTAAAAATAAAAACATTTGTACATATGAATCAAAGCGCATAAGACAAATATTTTGTTTATAAAAATACGATTGAAAACCTGTTGGAAATTTCTCCAGACTTCCTCAAAAAAAAAAAAAAAAAAAAAAAAAAAAAAAAAATCTATGTACAACAAAATATAAAATGGAAAAACACGTAAAAGCCGATGTATTCGTGCTAATTTAAAAAAAAAAAATCTACATCGGTTTATCACAAATCAACCATTTGGAAACCACCACAAGTTAAAAATAATAAATTAGATAAAATATTTGTGCAGATAAAATAATACAATAAAAAAGAAAACACACTTAAATATCTATAAACAGTGACGATATAACAAGACGGAATGTATAATACTTCTTTTGATATAATTTCTATACAAGAAATACGTAGAAAAAGATTTTTTTTTTTTGTACATACCACTCCACGAATCTGGATGTACGTATATATAAACATATAAATTTTCTGATGCAAATAGGTATCGTGGGGATTTTGATGTTTAAGAGATTCAGTGACTAGGTGACGAAAGTGACTATATACGAATTGTCTTTGGTTTGTTCGATTAGGGACTGTTCGATCAGAACGACCACTAAACTTTGGAATGTTTTACATTCGACTAGCCAGTAAAATTCGAAACAAAGATTACAAGAAAAAAATGTGACTTTGTTCAAGCTTTTGATTTTGGAAATGACTTGCTCTTCTCTACAGAAGGAAATAATAGTAAAAAGTATATATATAAGCTTCAAATTAGGAAATTTGCTTAGACTGATGAACCTTGTATTGCAATATTTTCATTACAAGATGGATTGGGCTGATTTTAAGCTTGATAGTTGAATAACGTTAAATGTTTAAAACAGGTGGGGAAAACTTAAGCAACGGATTTAAGTACAAATAAGGCAAAATGCAGCAATTTGTCTTATTTATGCGTCGCTGATTCTTTCCTTATCTTTTCACAAAGTTGGACTTAAAACAGAATCGGTAAAAATATGTTTAGTAATCTGAAGAAAGTATTTATCATTTATATACTTGCATTTCTATGAAAATTGAATTTGTATATTAATTTGGAACGATTGTTTTCTTGTGACATCTTGATTGTAGCACTGACATTAAGTACAACAACCTGTACATGTCATCTTAGAAGGAAAAAAAAACGAGATCGGTCAAATAGTTGGAACTCGAATCTTTTTTTTAAATATATTACGAATAAATAAGTGGCAACATGATGATTTTTTATTTATTCGTTAAAATCTATCAAAACGTGTAGGTAATAAATTTAATGCGTTGCTAAGATGCTAAGAGAAACCGGAAGGATTTATGTATTTTTATCTTAATGTTTAATAAAAAATATACAGGTTTTCAGGTGTTTTGTCTTAAATATATCTTTAAATAATTTTAAAATTATTTTTTTACACCACCGATTTGAAGAGCCGAATCTTAATGAAAATCGTCTGTTGTCTGAAAGGGATTTGGCGGTTACGAACAGTTTAAAGAGAAACGACGCACATAAAACTTTGAAAATGGTGAATTGTTTTGCATCATCGATTTGAAAAAAAGATGAAACGTAACGAAAATCGTCTGTTGTCCTGAACGGGGCTTTGCGGATGCGAACAGTTTAAAGAGAAACGACGCACAAAACTTGAAATTTTTATATCATTGATTTGAAGAGTTGAGAATCATAACGAAAATCGTCTGCCGGCTGAACGGGGTTTGCGGTTACGAACAGTTTAAAAGAGATCGCGAATTTTGATCGGTCAAGTCGGAGAGGATGTTAGAAAAAGAGGAAGTCTAAGAAGTATCCTGCTAGAGCTCTCGGCAATACAAGAGGATGTCCTCTATTTAGAAAGAAAAAGGCCGCAAGAGAGGAAATAGCAGCGCGCCCGACTTCGTAGTGGGTCCGGGAAACCTTGAGATCACGGAAGGATGATAGGATTTGCGTAATCAGCGCAATCTCCGTTTCGTCATCTCAATTCGCCGCGTACCTTAAAATAGAGTCAAAATTCAGATTCTTTCGCAACTATGATGGCAACATCGATAGAATTCTGACGAGAAGAATATGATAGAAAGCAGCTACGTATTTGCTCGTTACAGATATACAGTGGGCTCTCGCTAAGACGACATCCGTTTAAGATGGGTTTCTCGTTATCCAGCCAGTGGCAGTTTTTCTTTTTTTCTTTCAGGCATACATCGGAGAGGGAATATTTTATGTTGCTTAGCCAATGTACTTCAATATTACTTCTATTAATTTAATTCTTCTAATAATTACTTCTAATAATTTTTCTAATAAATACATCTAATAATTACTTTTATATATATATATATATATATATATATATATATATATATATATATATATATATATATATATATATATATATATATATATATATATATATATATATATATATATAAATATAAATATAACATTTATCTCATCTAAAACTAACAACTGAAAATATACCCATTTTAGTATATGTACTTGGTTGGCGACATTGTATCCGCTTCCGGGAGTGTCGTCATGACATAAAGCTGGCTAAACCGGGAAGTGGGGGTCACAATCCCCCCCGGCGAAATTTTGATGCAATGTCATTCTTCTTTTTTCTTTTTCTAATTATTGTGTAGTATATATATATATATATATATATATATATATATATATATATATATATGTATTAAAATTATATTGAAAACTTGCTCCCTTTTAGGTTTTGTTTGCTCCCCCCCCCCCTAAAAATATATATATAATCATCCTCACCCCGTTGGTCATTTTTTATTATTATTATTATTACTATTACTGACGTTACTCTAAAATTTGCGGTGACGTATTCACGGCAAACATTAATTTTACAGGCAATTTTCCCAATATTTTCTGTTATAAATATGTTACAATTATTTATTGGTTCCGGTTATGTATGGTTATTATTGTTTATTATTATTTGTACAATTATTATTATTTGCAGTATTATCTGTTACACTATCTGTTACTTATCTGTTACAAGTATACAGTGTACTCTCGCTAAAACGACACCCGTTTAATAAGAATTTTTCGTTATTACGTACAAATACGGATTTCCCGATTAAGGTCTATGGACGTTGCATATTATAAACAACATAGTTTAATACGTTTGTTCATTCGTTGAGACAGACAACATTTATTTAATTTTTAAATCGGTGAAATATGTTCAAAACATACTTTTGACAAATTGACTAAATTTGAGAATGACATAAAATGAAGGTTGTTAACTCAGAAGAAAAAAAATAAAGATTACTTCATTTTAAAAATAGTAATACGTACAATTACATTTTGTTTATGCTTTGAATGTTAATATTTTTCTCATTTTTACCTCATTGTACATATTAAAATTTTTTGATTAAATTTTTCCATCTTTTATGTTTTAAGGTTGAATTTTTCAATGTACCTAATATGTTATTTAACATTGAAGCTAACAAACTTTTATTACCATTTTACTATTTCATTACTGTTTGATGCCAGATTTTTGGACTCCTATTATAATGAACTCTCGCTAATACGTACGATAAATGTTAGCCCTTGACTGTGCGTTTTAACGAGAGACCACTGTACTACTCTTTATGTTTGTTTGTCTGTTCCGTATACTAATCCACAGATTTTAAAGATTTTTTTTTTACAATTTATCTCTGTCATTTTTTTTTATTATCTTAAACTATATATATATATATATATACATATATATATATATATATATATATATATATATAATATATATATATATATATAATATATATATATATATAATATATATATATATATATAATATATATATATATATATATATATATATAATATATATATATATATATATATACATATATATATACAAAATAATTACGAGAATAATAGGTATTTCAGCTGCATATACCAGATGTTCTATTTTGACATTGAGTTCTTGACCTTTAGATTTTTGAAAAATTTGTTAGGAATAGTAGGAATAGCAGCCAACATGTTTTATTTTTAAGATTTATAAGATTTGCGTGTGAATAAATATAAGCACAGATGTAATTCTTAATACAGCTTTTTAAAGAAAATTAAAATTTTGAATGTTTCAAGCATTTGTGAACTATTTATCTCAGATCACGAACAAAGCCAGTAACCCCTGCTAGTAAAAAATAATGTTACACATTTAAAATATTTCTATTTCTATCGGTAACTAATAGCTATTGAAAAGTAAGCAAAATTATTATTATTATTGATGTAGCATCTGAGTTTACATAGTATGCAGGTTATTTTGTGAATAAATAAATACATATCTACAAGGTTCATCAGTCAAAAAACATATATTATATAACCTAACAGTTTGAAACCGAAAAACCGGGTTTAGAGATTCTACGACTAGAAGACAACAAAATAAGGGAGAGTTGAGATATTCCCCCCGATACAATGCAATAAATAAAAATATTTTGAATCATTCTTTGGAGTGGACAATACGCGTGACTAGCATGATCGAGCGAATGCCAAGAAATGAACGATAAAAGACATTTAAATATTTTTCCAATCACCTAGGTGCAGACGATCAATTTTACAGAAACATCTTTTCATAAAAAGTCTTTTTGATAGCTCATGGAATGACGGGCAGTTTGAAGGAGGCAGTATCAGATGAAGTTAAATTCGTTCTCCAGTGGTGAAACAAATAACCTAATTTAAAAGATTAAGTAAGAGAAAAAATATTTTTTAATTATCTTCTTTATTTTTAATAAGTATGGAAAATATCAAGCTCGACTTTTATCTATGCACTTCACAACTTAATTACTTGTGTGTTTCCAAATTAAATAATATATTTTTCAAAATAATTTCATCATCTGCTTTTAATTTTTATATATTGTTTTTTTCTTATCTTGTTTAAAAATTCTTGAAAACGTAGAGAACATTTTTAACTGCAGTGAAATTATTTCTAAACAATTTATTTCTTAAACTTTTAGATAAATTATTTTCGGCAATTATCTTTACTATATTTAGTCTTTAATATCCGAAGAAATATAAGATTAATACCCACTCCTAAAATATAACTTTATAGAAGGAGATAAGTTAGTTTAAATTCATCATTTTGCTCATCTTATACATAGTTACCAATCACATAAAGGAAGAACGACTAAACATTCGTGCCAACTAAATTACAATAAAAAACGATTAAATTCGATTAAGATTAAAATTGATTATACTGGAAGGATGTGATGAATATACCCATTATTCCAAACTACCGGCCATTCCAAAGATTCAATGATTTTGTTTTGTTCCAGGGGCATTCACAACGATTTAAGTCCATATTTACAGATAGATCTTTAGAGAAAAAAACAGTCGAACAGGACTTTCATCAAAATATTTGGAGGATAGAGTTCTTGCGGTACCAATCAATGTTGATTATTGAATATCCAAAGTCTTACAGGAGACAAACAATAATCAGATCAAACGGTGGCATCCCTTTGATAAAACTCCTGATGGCACCAAGATAGGCATTCAAATATTGATGATATGAAGAGGTGAATTCAAGAACTGACGATGCCAAGTGCTGTTGTCCGAGTCCTGATGTGATTCCATGAAATGTAAGTATCCAACAACAGATGGTACCAGTAAGTAATGGCCTCCAATAAGTGATTGTATAAAGCACTAGTATCAAATGCTGGCATTCAAATATTTATAACAGAAAGTATCAACATCGATGTCCGGTTGATGCCAATTGGTAAAACCTAAGTTTTTAACATTTGTTCCAAGAATGGGGGCACCAGGGATTTGAAGTGACGATGGAAAAAGATATCGACAGCCAATGTGAGTTGATGGCTGCAATGAACGTGTCCAGTCGCTGATCCTGGTGGTGGTACTCGAGTATGTAGTCCGTCTGTCGAGCTGCACGAGTTGTGTGGGAAAAGGCACGGGGTGTGATTTTCAGAGATTCCACCACCGTCACTCGAGCGACTCCAAGAAGTTGGGGTTCTTGAAGTACTCGGGAACGTTGTCGTCCATGCGAGCGATGATTTTGTAGATGGACTTTTTCCAAGACTGCTCTGAGTCCTTGCCGGCCACCAGAGCTTTGAAGAACTCCCGCAGCGTTGATTCAACTACGTACCGGAAGTTCTCTGGGGCCTGGAACAAAAATATGAAACGTTGGTGACTCTCGGGAATAATTTGAAACTGTTAAGCATCAGTGTTTTTCCTCCGATTTAAAAAAAAATTTTATGAATTAAAAAAAAAAAAAATCAATTTATTTGATAAAGAAATCACAAGTATTAAAAAATAACAAGTTATTTTGATCATGTTGTGCACCGTTGCAGTTGCAGCTTTTTCTTTTCTATCTTGCCTGCCGTGATCTTACGGTGCGTTTTTATGATGCAAATGTCTTTTACACAAAAGTAACTGCTATACAGACAATTGCACTTCCTCAATGTTTTTACAATCCGGTATTTAAGTTAATGCCTTTGTGACTATGAAAATGTCATAATCAACATAAGAGGTGGTATTAAGCAATCGTAGCGCTGTTCTTTAGCAAGTGCTTTTTGGACATTAGTATTAATAATCTCATGAAGAATATTATATGTATGCCGCACATGAGCGAACGATGTTGTATGTGGTATTTCACTATGTAGAATTTAATTTATATTCAACTGTCCTTCATAAATGTCTAGCACCTCGGTTCATCCTTCGACCCTCTTCATTTACTTTACAAAATTCTCTGTATCCGTCTGTAGCGACCACTCATAAGGCAGCATTAAAATATTTTGAGCTGAAGACGTCTTTAGCTCAACGCTATGATGCCGCTCTACAACGCTTTGATCCCGGGATAAAACCCTGACACTACCAAGTTGGAGATTTTGCCTTCTCGTTACATTGGCGGCCTTAGACGCGTACGAAACCTCCTTCGCTCCACTATTTCCAGTTATTCAGTTTTTAAAAAATTATATATGCATTGTAAAGATGTATTTTCTTTACTCCCCATGAAATAGCGCCAAGAGGCAGTTGAACGAAGGATTCAAACTCGCCACCCTTTCTTCATCAGCAGCGTGATTGGCAACATATTTCCCGCAGCACGCCTCTTCATGGCCTCACAATCGCTCTTTCTATTCATCTTATAGATCGCATGCCTTATATGCAATTCAGCGACAACGTCGGTCATTGACAAATCAGCGAGTGGAAGAGTACTGTAGCGAACGCTCTTAAGACAGCAATAAAATGTCTTGAGCTGGAGAAGTCTATAGCTCAACGCTATGATACTGGACTGAGGCGACACATTACTGAGTGGAGGAACACTGTAGTAAACGCTCATAAGACAGCAATAAAATGTCTTGAGTTGGAGACGTTTATAGCTCAACGCTATGATGTTGGGCTACCACACTTTGGTCCCGAAATCAAACTCCGACACTGCTAAGTTAGGGATTTCGCTTTCTCGTTATACATGTCCATATACAAAGTTCATGACCACTTCATAAGACACTGAGAGACCACATCAAAAACATAGAGATAAAAGGACGTCGGCCAAACTGAAAATGGCTAAACGACAGATCCCAATATAGTACTGCCACCTAGTGTGTTGAAAGGAAAATAAAACTAGAAAATTAGAAAAAAAAACCGGAAATACGAACCTACAACTTATTAGATTATTGCAATTTTTATTGATATGAAAAGATTCAAAGAAATCCAAATCGAAACTGTGTTATTTTCCAAATTTCATTTCAGTTTTGTCACACTAGGTGGCGCTACTATATCGGAATCCGCTGTTTAGCCATTTTGGACGACATAGCCTCGAACGCATTTGGGCGTTCGCGTTCGGACTCGTTGCACTGAAGGAAGGAATTCAACGATTTCCGAAACGCACGCACACTCAGTTATAGTGTTTCAACAAGTGACATCCAAACTCACCTCTATGTGATTGTTCCTGTTGTAGTGGAGGTTGAGCACTCGCAAGAGCTCGGAGTCAGCGTTCACCTTGAGGTCCTCGGACGCCTTTATGCCCTCGCTCATGGCCTGGCGGGCGTACTTCTCCATCTGGATGTAGAAAAATTCCCTGCAACAATATAAACATCGAAAATAAAGCTCTGTATACCGCATACATATTAACAAAATTATAGAAAAAGAAAAAACCCGTTAGCATTCGTATATTCCTGATATCGACAAATACGCGACATATTTTCCGACTTTTGAGCTATGTTGGATTTGAGTGGTCAGCGTGCGACACGGGTTGTATCCAAAACAGATCCCAGCTAGGAAAATGTTCTATCTTTCATAAATTATTTACCAATCGCGAGTTACACACAGTGTTTCTTTCAGGACTTTATGGGCCGGGGGGGGGGGGGGTGAATGAAATTTTAGGGGAGAGGCAAGTTTTCTATTTGCCCTATATAAATGCTATGTCACACAAATAAAAACTAGGTTGATATAAAGTGTTAATGTCTGATATAAATGGGGAATACTCGTTTCCGGGGGGGGGGGGGGGGTGACCCTTCCCGAAAATATGCCTGAAGAAACACTAATTATACAGCCGAATTTGTTGATCATTGAAATTGTGTAGGGTAGCATTGACGGTTTGTTGCAGCCGACTTGGCGCCTTCTGAGACCCATTAACCTAAGTAACAGTACCCGAATTATAAGTTCAGACCAGAAGTTAGTTTTTGGTTTACCTTATAGAATCCGTCTACTAAGCTCATGGTCCGAGGTTTTGAAATAATACACGCATTAGTTTGGCTTCCCGGCCGTCCAACTAGTTACTCTAAGTCCTCTGGACGAGTCGGACGGTCTGGGTCTTCCACGCATTAGTTTGGAATTTTCTACCAATTCTGGGGAAAAACTGTATTGTCACAGTTCCCCAAGAACAGAGAGGTGTATATTGCTCCTGGAAGCAGCGAACTATAGAGGGCTGTGCTTGATTACAGCTGTCAAATAAATAGTTATCCCCCTAGTTGTTGACCCGCAAAGTTGTACTTTAAACAAGCACATAAAGATTTATTGATGATAGACACAGACTGTACAAGCCACAAGCGCGTGACTTACAGGGTTGCTGTAATCTTATCTTAATTCCATTCTACATATCTGCACTTGAAATAATTTTTTTTTTTTTGGGAGGGGAGGTCATTTTAAATCGATTTTATAATGACAAAATTATAATATTTGCTGATATCAATAGAAAAATCTATTACTATTTTTTTCATTTAGGCAAAATATTCAAATTTTCTTTCAAATTTGCTACAGAAGCCCCCCTAATGTAAAGTTCCGTTGTGATGTTAACATTTACATTCATTTTTGAAACACTTTAAATTTAAATATTAAAAGAAAAATCGTAAACATTTACAGGCGAAATTCACGGAGGAATTTTCTATACAAATTTCCCCATTAGTTAACATGGAGGCAGCTCATAAGTGGTGGAGGGGTGTAAGTCCTCTGAACAGGTAAAAATATAACATGAAAAGCTCACTTTGCGCCCTAGTTTGCCCGCATAAATGGGTCCTTTTCAAAGAACCCTTTTAAGCAGGTAAGTAAGTAGGTAGCAGGTAAACAGATGCGTAAAATGACCTGCTTAAAAAGTCCTTTCAGTCATTTCCGTGCAATTCTCATATAAACGAGTAAAATAACACACTCATAAAGATATAGTCACCTATAAAAAGTTACCTGCAATAACCCCCGTAATATTTTACTTTATGAATCCCTTTTTATTACTTTCCTTATATACATAATGTATAAGGAAAGTATTGTGACGGGGTCAAAAATTCGAATTCGACGGGAGAGCACGTTTCAAGTATCCCTGATCACGAATCAAACATTTTTGAAGTGATGTCTGTGTGTGTGTATGTGTGTGTGTGTGTGAAAGTATGTGTGTGTCAGTGAGTCTGTGGAGACGATAACTGACGAACGAATGGACCGATTCGAACCAAATTTGGTACAAAAATCACAATCCGTAAACACTGGAAGCCTATTGTTTTTATACGCAATCGAATGTTCAGAACCCCCCTAAATTTTCGAATGAAATTTTAAAAAATCGTCAAAAAATCAAAACCACTAAAAAAGTTACGCAAATAGACATTTCTTATGTAATTTTTCATTGGAAAACGATTGGCATAAATTTTAGAACGCTAACATGAACCGTTCCCGAGATATTGCACATTTTTTAAAAAAATTATCAAAAAGTCATAAAATAAAAAAAAAAATATTTCCTATTGAGAAACATGTTCACTTTTCATATGTAATACCATACGATAAATTGGGTGACATCATTCTCGTGGATCTAGCTCGTTCCATTTATGAAAAAAGATACTTTGAGTAATACGTTTGTATTTGAACGCTAATAGTCATTTGTCTGTTGTAAGAATAACTTATTTCTTCGTCCATAATTCTTGGCGAGATTTTGGCGGAATGTCGCCAACTTGGCGACTTTTTGAAATGTTGTCAAATTATCTCCAAATGAATTAAAATGACGCTAAATCAATGGAAATGACGACTAATACTCGAAAATTCAATATCTTGGAAAGAATATAAATATCTACTATAAGAAAAACCTATTTTTTGTACTGTAAAAGTAGTAAATTCAGTACATTATATAAGGAAAGTCATGTGTTGCCCACATCAGATTTTTTTTTATTAGAAAACGATTGACATAAATTTTAGAACGCTAACATGAACCGTTCTCGAAATATTGTACATTTTTCAAAAAAATTATCAAAAAGTCATATAAAATTAAAAAAAACATTTCCTATTGAGAAACATGTTCACTTTTCATATGTAATACCATGCGATAAATTGAGTGGCATCATTCTCGTGGATCTAGCTCGTTCCTTTCATGAAAAAAAAATACTTTGAATAATACTTTTGTATTTGAATGCCAATAGTCATTTATCTGCTGTAAGAATAACTTATTTCTTAGTGCATAACGTTTGGCGAGATTTTGGCGACGAATTTGGCGTAATGTCGCCAACTTGGCGACTTTTTTGAAATGTTGCCAAATTAACGAAAATCTTGCCAAATGGATAAATATGACGCTCAATCAATGAAAATGACGACTCATTGTCGAAAATTCAATATCTAGGAAAGAATAGTAGTATCTACTATAAGAAAAATCTATTTTTTTACTGTAAAAGTATAAAATTTATTACATTATATAAGGAAAGTCATGTGTTGCCCACATCAGATTTTTTATCTTTACCGCGAGTCAATTTGTAATTTTGACCCCGTTCAGACCCTGAGTTATGTTTGGAGTCCCGTTCTCGACTCACTGCGTGTCAAGCATTTATATGATTTTTTGAAAATTTAGGAGTTGCTTTATTCCGCTTTCTGACGCCATTCCTATTGGTCGCCATTAAATTTATGAACCTTTTCCTTTTACTGTAATTTGCATTTTATAATTAAATTATATTGCAAATGCCTCGTATTTAAAACTGTAAATTGGTTGATATACGAATTTTGCCAGGCGGTGATGATCTATATTTAAGCACGTGTTCGCGACTTATTTTCACTTCGCCACTGATGAAGGGCATAAAAGTGCCCTAAAGCGGGATTTTTGGACGTCATAAAGATATTTTCATAGAAGACTTTTAAGCCTATTTTTGGGTTGTCTTTGATTTTAAAGTATATATAGTTACCTTTTAACTTTCCCTACAGTACATGATAATGTATAGGGGAAAGTATTGGAATCATGTCGAAAACAGTGTTTCTTTCAGGACTTTTTAGCCGGGGGAGGCGAATAAAACATTAGGGGGGCAAATTTTCTAATAGCCCTATATAAATATATTTAAATGCTGGAACATAAATAGAAACTAGGTTAAAGCAAAATGTCTTCGGGGGGGGGGCGAACAATTGTCTCCACCTCCCCTCTTTCACAATACAAATTTTCTTAAAAATTTTTTTCCCTTTCTGAGCAAAATTTCCCGCAATCTGGGATATCGTCACGTCGAAGACGGCACAAGTGCACCGGAACTGACGATAAGTTATTCTTGCAGCCAACAACTAGAAAACTCATAATTAGTCATCTCTTTCTCCGGGATTACTTTGGGAACACAACACCCACGGATTTAAGCAGCAAAGATTATACAGGGTCTCTTTTCATCCATTTGCTTAATTGTGTGAGCCTTGTGAAGATTGCCCTGTTTCATTATAGGCTTATTAGCACAATTAAGAAGCTTCGCACAGGGGGCGCTTTCGTTGTGAGGGAAAGTGGGGGGCTTCCGTCGGGCATGGCACAGAGCGAAGGAAACACCTCCTCTTCGGCTGGAGCAGCACAAGATGGAGCAAAGATTGAATGTGGAAGGAAATTAGTTCGAAAAGTTCGAGAAAAGAGGTGGCAATTGATTTCGAAGGAATGTGTCGCTGAAAGGGGAGGGGCCGAAATGGAATAGAATGAAGCTTCATTTAGTGAAGAGTGGGGGAGGGGGGCACTCAAGTTCATAATTGTTTGAAACAAAATAATTTCGACATTTTGAAGCTGTATCAGATTTAATCGTAATCAGCCGGTTCGGGTTTAGTTTGACGATTTTCTGGAGTTTTGTGCCACGTTAAGATTTTGAAAAAAAAAAAAAAAAAAAAAAAAAAAAAAAAAAAAAAAAAAATCCCATAGTCTAAGAATGTTATTGCAAAATAAATAAATAAAACATCACTTGTTCAATAATCTGTACTGTTTATATTCATATGCATCGAAAGGATATAAAATTAGGTTTTTATTACTTTGAAGAGGCAAAGGGGGGGGGGGGGTAAGTTTTTTTTTAAATCCCTTCGTATCGTCACCTCTAAATCGAATTTTCGATTTTTCCGTTGATATGGAAGCTTGGATGGATCGAATAGGACCAAAATCAAGATTCTAGATCGCGTAGAAGTATTAAATAATTTCGATATATCTGTTTTTTCTTTTAATATCCGGTGTCATCTTGCTTCCAAACTCGAATTTTTTAAATATAAGACTTTTTCCGTTGATCCGGAAGATGAGACGGATCAAATGAGATCAAAACATTTTGGGCTCAAGTGGGAGTGTTAGGTTATTTTGTTAAAAATGGTTTTGAGTGTTTTGAATTTATGTTCTCACCGTCGCTCCTAATTCGAATTTTTGAAGCATTAGATTTTTTCTTCCCCATTGGTCTCAAAGCTGAGACGGATCGAATGACTTCAAAACCAGGATTCTAATTGCAATGAGAATACTTACTAATTTTGATATGCCGCTCAAGCGGTCCAGTGCATATATAATATTATGATAAAATAAAGCTTATGCGTCATTAAATTTACCGATAGAAAAAAAATCCGACTTAAAACCTTCAATGTGAGAGTTACAGAAGAATATAACTTGTTTACACCGTCAGGAATGGTAAATGGAAAGAGTTTGTGGCAATGATATTTCTTTGGGAAAATTATGTCTATCATTGGACAATATTTTCTTTTAGTCAAGACATAACATTTGAATTGCTATTAGTTAAAAAAGCATTAGTCGACAGTGTTGATCTTTCGAATATATCTCACGATTAGCAAAGTTTCTTTGGGGCTTTCTTTAAAACTTCGGCACTCTTAAATGTTTCTCTCTTTAACCGATAAATATTCGTTTTATTATTATTGTTGTATTTGTCGAATATTTGAATGCTGTTGCGAACTCGCAATGTTCTGTTTGGCGCCTCCTCTTTCGTCTGCCTCGAAGGCCAGGCGAAGAAAATACAGTGTAAGATGCCAGAATGACGTGAGCATAGGGTTTCCAGGATGTCCCACCTAGAAGAAGGGTTTCCGTATTTGGCGATTCATCGCCAACTTGGCGACTTCCGGAATGTTCCAGAAACTTCGCGAAATAACGATTACCGAGATATAGAGATTTTCAGAAGTTTCTATAGAGAGGCTATAGAAAGGACTCACCCCTCCGTTGTAGGGGGGTTGATGAATAATATCGCCTATTCTCTGAATTGAGTGCAGAATTTAAATGCTGTTTGATTGTATACTGTTCCTGTTTACTTTGTGCTTGTGAATAAACTTAGGTTATCCAGTAACTTGGACTCGTTCTTGTATTCTGAGTACACCCACGATTCTAAAGGATACGTTTCATAGCAATATGTATTTAACAGCTTACAATCTCCCAAACAGCGTAAAACAGTTTATCCACGATCAAATTTCGATTTAAGTTAATTCTCGAAAAATATTACCTTATTACTTTAAAAATAGGAAGCGAATCGAAGATTTGTTGGTCAACTGTCTGAAACAAAGAACCTCAGAGTCAGTTTGAACCGAGTGTGAATCCACTTGCCTCCGCAGAAGGTACTCCGTCGACGACCCCCCCTCCTCCTCCTCCTCCTCCCTCCTTTTCCAAATGTGTGAGACAATCGAATTAAGGCACAGATAATTCGCAGCCCTGGCGAAAACTTCGTTAGTGGGGAGTCTGCGAATTCGTTTAAGACGAAGTTCTCGCCAGGGAGAGATTTGGCGGGGCTCGGTGCCTAATTACCGGTGTCAAAGGTTCCAAAGTAGAACCGATTTCAAAGAGACCTTTTCTCCCTAATTGGGCGGGCCACGCAGAAAGGAACCGGCGGTAAAATTTCCATCCGTCACTCTGCGTGCTTTGACTGTCCTTAGCACTGTATAATGCCATGATAATATAAGTACATGAAAACCACACACCTACTTCTAAGAATAACAAGCAAGATCAATCATGCTTAAAGCATTGATTATGAAACACTTTTCAACTGAAATTTCAATTTTATTTAAACATCTCTAAAATGTGATACATTCAGCGGTGATATTTTTTTAATTATCACAGAACTACAATAATTTATTCTACTTGGAAACTTAAAACCACGGAGGTAAAATACTTTCTAACTCCATGCTTAAAACTTCATCGAAAAAGGTAATACTATAAAATCTTTATGTAAAATCAATGAATATTTCATTCACATCACCTATATTCCAGACTCTAGAGTTAAATAATTTTGGTTGAAAAAAATTCAGCAATTCTTATACAACTCATCTTACAGCTTGATTTGTTTACATTCTGCATGCGTTAAAATTAGGCTTCGTTGTAGAAATAATCAAAGTTGGATGAGCATTTAAACTCAAAAATATTGTAATTGCGTTGGCGCAGAATATATAAATAGATGCACAGAAAATACGCAAAAATAACGTAGTTTTAGGACGAATGCAACATTAAATATAAATTTAAAAGAACTTTAAAAATCACGATTTTGACACTGGGAAAAAAAGATGGATGTCATATTTTATTTTGAAGTGGGTCACGTGATCTCTTCATATGATACGGATGTAATTATTATTTTAATTTTTATTTAAAAAACTACCGCACATATTTTGCTGAAATTTGTTTTATATATTTTATAGGATCATTTGAATATTTCCTAAAATTTTTGAAGCAATGTTTACTTAAAAAATGTTTGAAAAGTTTGGGCCCATAGGGTTCAATGTATTTCGTTATTTCAACTCGGATTCAATCCAAAACTAATTGGGTGATGTTATTAATTTACACTCCAATATGTCCCACAGACCGTCTCAACAACATACTAAAATTTCATTTTTACGGCATTTATCGTGCGAACGGATAGACAGACAGACAGAATGAACAAAGTCATAAACACTTTTCAACTATGTTGTACGCTGTGAAAATCTTACATAATAAAAGGAGATGTCTGTATATGTGTGTGTGATTCTGCATCGTCTGCAACGGAAAATCAAGGCTTCGAAGAGGGACGAAATTCGGTATAGAGGTACTTCAGGTCCCCGGACAATACGACACGGCGATTTTTCTTTTTTCCTTGTAAATTCGCATTAGTTCAAAAGTAATTGAACATTTTTATTGAACAGACGATATTCTGATCAAATGCAAAGATTTTCTTTCACGGGTGAACAACGTCTCTGACCTTAAATGTCATTAAATGTGAAACTTCCTAATTTTGAGGACTATTTTTTCGATTTCTGGAATATATAATAATTTCTATACTATGTGCCTTGGAATTTTGACCTAACTCTAACGTAAACTTTGTAAAATAGCTCATAAAAAAGTTATTTTTACTTTCGGCTTCAAAATCAGTTTATTTATCGAGCAGACGATGATTCATCAAGAACGTATACGTTGTACAACATAGCGTTTGTCGTCTGCGTGACGTATTGCATTCGAATTGGCGAATTGTTGTGAGCGACTTGTCTGCTTTTAGATTAACGAATTCAATAACTCCCTGTTTTAACCCTCGGGTGATGTGGGGTTTATTTTTTAATTATTAATAATATATTTCATTTAAAGATCTCGTAGATATTACTTTCTTTATATACATAATGTATAAGGAAAGTATTGTGACGGGGTCGAAAATTCGAATTCGAGTTTTCGACGGGAGAGCACGTTTCAAGCATCCCTGATCACGATTCAAACACTTTTGAAGTGATGTCTGTGTGTGTGTGTGTGTATCAGTGAGTCTGTGGAGACGATAACTGACGAACGAATGGACCGATTCGAACCAAATTTGGTACAAAAATCACAATCCGTAAACACTGGAAGCCTATTGTTTTTATACATAATCGAATGTTCAGAACCCCCCTAAATTTTCGAATAAATTTTTGAAAAAATCGTCAAAAAATCAAAACCACTAATAAAGTTACGCAAATAGACATTTCTTATGTAATTTTTCATTAGAAAACGATTGACATAAATTTTAGAACGCTAACATGAACCGTTCTCGAGATATTGCACATTTTTCAAAAAATTATTATAAACTGAAGTCATATAAACTGAAAAAAAAAAATTCCTATTGAGAAACATGTTCACTTTTCATATGTAATACCATGCGATAAATTTGGTGACATCATTCTCGTGGATCTAGCTCGTTCCATTCATGAAAAAAGATACTTTGAGTAATACTTTTGTATTTGGACACCAATAGTCATTTATCTGCTGTAAGAACAACTTATTTCTTCGTCCATAACGCTTGGCGAGATTTTGGCGACGAATTGGGCGGAATGTCGCCAACTTGGCGACTTTTTAAAATGTTGCCAAGTTAACGAAAATCTCGCCAAATGGATAAAAATGACGCTAAATCAATGAAAATGACGACTCATTGTCGAAAATTCAATATCTTGGAAAGAATATTAGTATCTACTATAAGAAAAACCTATGTTTTTACTGTAAAAGTAGTAAATTCATTACATTATATAAGGAAAGTCATGTGTTGCCCACATCTAATTTTTTTTATTTATGCCACAATACCCAGACATATTGCGAGGCACTCCAACAGATATGACAGATACCATGAGCATATAATTGGAGTATGTAGGCATATTTATTAGCATGGTGACTACGGTAGACGTCCTGACTACGTCATAATCGTCAGACATATTGTAGGTAATGACAAAAACCATGATCACGTAATTGACATTAAAAAATATATGTAAACCCCTAAGTAATGCCTAGCAATATCAAACTAATACCCAGGTAACTATTATTAATATAGCGATTACAGCATTCATGACGTCAAGTGAAAACTTTTTATGCAACGAATTTCAACGTTTTAAATACAAGGATTTGCTTCCTTCATCAAGATAAGATATTTATGCAGATTTTTCTTTATTTTTGAGCTAGCTACGTGTGTGATTTCGTCTATTTTATAAAAAACTACTCATAAAGCGGGCATTTACCTGATATATTTAAGCATATCCATGTTTTTATTTAACTTTTTTCGATTTTTCCTGGCAATTTTTGAACAAAAGGCATTTATATTTTTATATGCACAAAGTCCATTAACTATCAGATTATCTATATAGTTTCACAAGCTTTCAAATTTCTTTAAATTCTGTCCAGTATGTTTTGAACTACAGTAAATACAATGACCCACACATTGATTTGAAGCTAAAGGTAGTTTTTTCTTGTTTGGGGTCAATCCAAAACGTGTAAATCCGTTAAAATCTCGGAATATTAATTTTCGACACAATTTAATTTCGTTATTACATGCATTTATGCATAGTAGGAGAGTAAAAATATTTGAAGAATTGACGACTCAGTTTGCAATTGTTTCTTTTAAGTCTTTTTGTATAGAAGGAAATAAACATTAAATCTTCGTATTTGTTATTTATATTTTTGCAGCACAGATCGCCTGTTCGAATGCCTGTAAAGCTTGTTTCCTTGCTGCAATACTCTATGTGGAGAGAAGCCATGTTGGATTGCGCCGTTCAATTTCTTGGTGTTTTTTTAGTGAGAAACTGTGTAAGTTTTCCTAATAGTAAGAAGCCCAAATGTACTTGCTATTCACGAATTTGGCAGCCGAAATTTCATTTTAGAAAAAGGTTTGGATTAACTAACTTCAGATTAGTAAGTTTGGATTTAAAATAATAAAAAAATTGATTTGAAATGGCTTTATTTTTAATTTCAGATGTTTATATTTTAAAAGTTGGGCTTTGGATTTGTAATATTCTTGTTTCGTGTTTAGTTAGTTTTCTCTGTTTTATATTTCTACCTTTTTATCACTGTCAGATACCAATTATGTAATGGATTGATTTTCAATAAAGCCATATGTAACAACAACAATAACAACAACATCATATTTTAAAATGTTTTAAATGCTTAAAAATCAGAGATTTTCTATTATTAACTACATTTTAAAATTTTAAAATTCCATATTTATGATTGTGACTAAATTGATTTTCTCATACATTTATATACCGTGTTTAGCTCACAATTTTTTAAACATTGTTAGAATGAAAAAGAAAGGTCTTTTTAAAATTTCGTACCCAATTTATTCTTTTTAAATATTCCATAAAAAATCTTTAAACATTTCTTTTTTTAAGTTGGCAACAGCTTAATGAAACCGAATTCTATGCATTTGGCGTAACGGTGCCAATATAAGTGATTTTGATACCAATAACGTTCATAGCGTAATTCCAATGATCAATCCCCCCCCCCCACCACCACCGTCATGGACTATATACTACCAGCACTGTTTCGAGAATCATCGTTTTCCATAGGAAATAATGCCATAAAATTATTAAAATTCGAATTATTCCAGCTCTTATCATGAGAATTATTAAAATGATATCCAATTCCAGTTTTCCACATAATGTACATGCACATAAAATGTTGAAAGTTGTCGAAACATTTGCTGTTGAATTACAGTATCCACACCTTACATACACACAGACAGACATCTTCAAAAATGTTTGGAACATTCTTGAGAGGTATTTCCACGTTCTTTTCCCGCCAAAGTTTCGAATTAAAATTTTTTAATTTCTATTCTTATTTAATACATTATGAGAAGGTAAAAGTGCCAATTTCGATCCCCTGGTTCTTAGATTTTGAAACCACCTTTGGCCCTGACACCGTGCCGGCCGCCCTCTGGTTCCTTTCCGCATCAGAGACGACGGGGCTTCTCCTTTTGACGCCCTGTAATCGAATCAAGAGGCAAAGATGTCGACCCGGTGTGCACAGAATAGGGTGAAAGAGAACTGCTGCTTTTCGGGGTGTGCTGCCCGGTAACCTAGTTTGCATCTCTCGAAATCTTCTGCGTTTTAAAAGGGGTATATATCGTCTGCGAATCTCGTCTCACCCCCCAATAGGATTAATGATACGTCACAAGTCGACTGAATGAGTAGTAGTCCGGGCCCCGTTAAAGAGACGACTTGGATTCAATTAAAAACTCGGAGAGTAACCTAAATGAAGAGAGAGATGTGTGTGTGTATGGGGGGGGGGGGGGAGCTTTTCGTCTAATTTCGTCCGTTGAGGGGAGGATTCTTCACCGCCTTTTCGAGCTCACATTTCTACGCCGTTCACTCAAATGGATGAAATCGAATGCGGAAGTGTGTAAATGGTCGAAACTGACATATGCCTGTTTTGTTCAAAGAAGTTTTGAAAACTAGTAGTGAGTATGTTTGTTAGAATAATATTGGTCTTAGCAGTGTCGAAACTGCATCTTTTGGGTCTCCTGGCAGCCCCCAGAGACCCGGAAGCTTCATCGAAGCTTCCGAACTTTGTCGTTCGCAGGTTCGCAGTGGTAGCTCGTGACTTCAGGAATGGGTGAAGCAGATTTAGTGGCGGGATTCCTCCTCCTCCTCGACAACGAGCAAGGACGTGTTCATAGAGGGGGGTTCGGTGGGTTCCTCCCCCCCGAAATGAAATATCTGGATACGTCCTTGCCTGTGCTCTCGTATTTTCTCGTTCAATTGTGATCCAGTATCAATTTAGTCAAGTTTTAGTCAAGTTTAGTTGTTTGGATTGAAAGTTCACTATACTTTGGACCCCCCCCCCCCCCCCCTGAAATGAAATTTCTGGATACGTCCTTGACGACGAACATCTTCAAAACACATCGCGCTATTGAGATGAGTCTTATCAAATATTATCTAAAAGTAGCGAGTCTGAAAATTTGGGGAAATAGAGGGCGCTTCTGTAACGGAGCTACTAGAATCCCGTTATAGTTAAAGGGACTCTGGGAGTTACAAGCGCTATTGTGTGGGCCGAGATGGTTAAGGTAACAGCCCAGTGGTTAAGGTAAGAGGATCGCGCATGATAGACCTGGGTTCGATATTTGACGCAGCCCAAAACTATCTCTGTGTCTAAATGGAGTATGGGGACGTAAATATGCAGGTCCGAAAGTTCATTTAAAGAAGAGGAGAAAGATAGCATGATCCCTGTAGTTGAACCCCCCCCCCCTTTCATTTGGTTCCGGTCTAAATTGAGTGACATCATCCCGGCCGTCTTAATAGTTACCTTGTACTTTCGGGTAGGTTAGACGATTTGGGAAAGGAAAAAAAGCCGCTATTGTGTTTGTAATAGAGTTTATAGCTCCACTATAAGAGAGCCCTCTATCGATCAACGCGGAAGTACAATCTACAAGCTTGAAATAAGGTCCCTGAAGCGACAATATAGTATAGACTCTTTCTCACAATAAACATAATTTCTGCTTGTGAGAATACAAATTATTTGAGCTTCTTTAATAGAAGCAAGATTTGATAATTAGGTGCCTACAAGACAGTCATGCGCATCATCAGGTCAAAAGCAGTGTGCATCATTCGAAAGATCAAATACAACTGCAAGGTAACACGGAAAGAGCACTCGAGGAAGAGTAAAGGCCGTTGCAATCGAGACGATCTGTATTTTCGCCCTGGTCGCCCGTTCTTTGCCTGCAGTTTCATTTGATCTTTCGCCTGATACACACTGCTTCTAAGCTGGTGAGGAAAGATTATAACGTCTTTGAAACAATTACCTCATTTCCATATGTCTTTTTCTATTAAGAAAGTACAAAATATGTAAAATAGACAATATCTGTACAATACCGTCAGAAAGCCAAAAATCTGATCCCCAAAAATTTTAAATTCATTCTCAATGAATCTTGATCGGACAACGGTATTGATTTCCTCAGTTACATACATTTAAGGTTACAGACTCAAATAAAGACGCAAATTTAAATGAATTTTGACCACTCGCCGCGGCTGGAACCGGAGATCAAATCCAATCGATTTCAAATCGCCTCAAAGGTATTTAAAGACGTTTCCCAGTCTCAACGGGAACTCGTGCCCACCATGTCCATCCGCCGCCCTTTGGTACACTTCCTCCAAAGAGCCCCGGCGTAAAGGGCTTCAAAAGCCTTTCGTGGCCGACGAAAGAGGGAAAAGGGGGGATTATAAGTGAAGTCCACACTCCCACCCCAAGTGGTCAACGGTCGCATTTAGTTTTGATCCGATAAGAGAGCAGCAGCACTGACGACTCAACTCCACGGACTCTTCTCTTCAAAGTTTCAGACGGTTACAGTTTTGGGAAGTGATTGATACTTTATGCAGATATTTTAACGGCATTGGAGGATAACGATTCCTTAGCAGAGTTAAAGGTGTGCTTTGGAGTTACCAGAAGTTCAGGAGGAGGGTTGCAAGAATTTCGATTGAATCTCGAATTCGATTTAAGAACTCCTTGAAAGGTTAATAAATTAATATTTCAACTCATTTTCAAATTATACAGGGTGATTAAAAAAAGATGGGCCAAACTTTACGAGGTGGTAGTACACAATAGACCAAGCATTTTTCGTCATAGTTTACCGGGTCGGAAATGAAACGTAAATACGAGTCTGTTTCTTTTAATTTGATATGTGATTTGTATTTTTTCGTTACGGATTAGCTGAGATCTTCCTCTCTCCCCCCTCCCCTCCCAACGAATGCCCGATAGAAGCATACAGAAATAACAAGCAGGTTTCCTAAAAAAAAAATCCTTAACCCCCCCCCCCCCCAATAACTTTATAAGGAAAGGTTCGTGAGTGTACACATTAGGCGTATCAAAGCGATTTCAGCGCCCCTATTGGAGAATTTTAAAAATTAGGAAAACGAACTCGGTAATCAGGGAGATAGATACAAAAAAAAAAAACGCCAATTAAAATGTTACAGAGCATTGTCGAATTGGCACCGGGAAAGCACAAAACGCAAAGCAAAGTCAGAAAAGCTATATCATGGGGGGGGGGGGGCTCTAACACGGTTACACCTGCAATACTTGACGCAGTCATGATATTCCTGGAATTTAAATGTAAATTGTCTGTGACGGGAGTCATTTTAAATAGGATGTACACTAAATTTCTGTCCATGCAAGTGTTGTTTTTTGTATAATTCCTGAACATGACAGTGATTCGTCAATAACCTTATTGCACCAAATTAAAGTGATCTGTAACAAATTTAGGGTTAACTCCCACCAGTGTTTCCTTCAGGCATACCTACATGAGGGTTCTATTTATAACCTAGCTCCTATTTATGTGATACAGCATTTACCTATATTTATATAGGGCAAATAGAAAACTTGCCTTCCCTAAAATTTCATTCGTCCCCCCCCCCCCCGGGCAAAATGTCCTGAAAGATACACCGAATCCCACTCTTTAGACAGTGACCCACAACTTCGTCATTGCAGAGTGCGTTATCCCAACTTTTTCAATTCTCTACTAAGGGGCGCTGCAATCCCTTCTATTCGATTGGGTATGGTCACTTTACCACGAATAGAATAAACCTAACGTGTACATTCATGGACATTTATTTTCAAAGTTTTTAGGGTGCATAACACTTTATGAACCCCGTATAGATACAAAATTACTGGATAAAAATAATTAATTTATCCACTGCGGAACACTGAACCCAAACGATTTAGTGCAAATTCCCCATTTTAAAAATTCCTAAACGTACATCCCTTTTATCTTTTGCTTACGGGTGGGACAGCATCCATCCCAAACGAAAAACCTCTCAAAAAGACAGGTATTTGGCATACCCTATCCCAAACAGTTCGATCCCCTTTTGCAGACATTGGTGTCCATAGGGTATGTCAAATACCTGTCTTTTTGAGAGGTTCTTCGCTTGGGATGGACGCTGTCCCACCCGTAAGTAAAAGATTAAAGGAAACTTTTCCTGTTGACTGACGTAAGCAAAGGTTCCTAAATATACAGGCTGGCTCAACAGCGGCCATTTTGATTCCCAGTTGAAGCGATGGTGGTACCTAGGAAGATGAAATGTTCTGTCATCTTAGGGTTGTACACTTGTACGTGACGAAAAGAGGATAAATTTTCGTCCTTTTTTCGGGATCTCGAGAAAATCAAAACATACTAGATTATTTTCTTGATTGCAGGGCCATATCCAGGCAGGGACCAGAGGGGGCTAAGCCCCCCCCCCCCCAGAGGTGTACACTCAGCTCCCCTGATAAAAACATTAAATGTTTAGTAGTGACATGAAATTTCATATGAAATGTCATTCAAATTTTGCATAAAAAAAATTCTCTGAGATGTTTCTATAAAATACTTCGTTTTAAAGATTTTTTTTTAATTTTAGCTGAATGTGTGATTATTCTAATGGTCAATTTATTAACATATTTAATTTAAAAACATTTAAAAATTATATTTAGGGTACTTTTGTATTACTGCGGGGTTTGCTGTGATACATTATAGAGTCAAAATCAACTGATAAGTAGGTAAGAGTTAATATTAAGCATTAACTTGTATTAACTTTCAGAATGTTTCTATAAATTATCAACAGCTTTATTACTAGTTAATGTTTACATTAAAATCAATTGTAATTATTATATATTAATATCGATGTATAGTAGTTATATGGATTATTAATAATCAGCTCTTAGCTTGCAGATATAAATATGCAATTATTTGCTAATAATTTATATGAATCGTAATATATAATATTAACTATTATGGCTTATAAATGCTAATGATTAATTATGTTTTTGTTGAGCCCCTCCTTTAAAACTGTTGAGCCCCCCTTGAATGTCCCTTCAGCCCCTCTCCAATTCCGTCTCTGACTACGGCCCCGCTTGATTGATTGATTAGCCCATTATTTTGAAAGCAGAAGCACTTATTTTATAGCTAAGTTGCGTATCAAATACCAACGATGTAACATGCGCGCGCCATTGAATTAGCACAGGCAGACGATAACTGTCTGGACCAATTGGAGTCAAAATGGCGGTTGCGTCAGCCTGTGTATATATATATATATATGAGCCTTAAATCACAGGATCACAACGCTCAAACTGATTCGAGATTTTCTTAGCACTAGGCTTCACTACACAGAGTTCTGGTCGATGTCCGAGCTCTCCCGCGCGGACAGCATCAAAGACCTTCCCCCCCCCCCCCCCCCCTTTCATCCCGGATCGTCGTCCAAAAGAGCAGAGATTACGGGCGAGACCAGACTGTACAATACCCGGACGATAAGAGGCTGCTTCTCTCCGGAACGGATCTGTAAGAGTAATGCTTTTGAGTCGGGGTTCTAAGGACCTTTGGACAGTTACAGTTAAGTTACAGTCAAATGAATATTTCATCATGGCTGCATTCATGGCTGCTTTAAGACGCGAGTTGCATTGTGTTTACCCCTGCGCAGTCGAACAAAGTATATTCTTCGAATTGGAGGGAGAAATTAATTCACAGTTGGAGAGTTTATAGGACGGTAAACTACCGAACGAACAGTAGTGCTCATGAGAAAGATATATTATTCGACAAGAGACAGATATGGCCATACTGCAAAGAAGGCATGGTAATTACAGTGGTGATATAGAAGATATAAGCCCTTATGCACACAAATGCCCTTTAAATATAAACCCTTATACTAATGCCCTTTAAAAGTACTAAAAAATTATCTGCCTAACATATGATTGTCCTTACAGATTATGAAATTTGCGGGAAAACAATAAAATAAATCATCTTCTATAATTCGATGTCGTTTAAAATTAACAAGTTTATGTTGTTACCTATATTAAAATAGGCATATGCAATTTCGTGGATAACGCTTTCCGTGTGAAAAAATGAAACTCCTAATATCTCGAGAATGACTTGCGATAACCGTTAAACAATGGTGTCTATTCATGTGTCGTTAAAAATACTTGCAAAACATTCACTCACTTGATAATGGCATACACTTTTTTTACTTTCCTTATATACATAATGTTAATGTATAAGGGAAGTATTGTGACGGGGTCGAAAATTCGAATTCGAGTTTTCGATGGAAGAGCACGTTTCAAGCATCCCTAATCACGAATCAAACATTTTTGAAGTGATGTGTGTGTGTGTGTGTGAAAGTATGTGTGCGTGTGTGTGTGAAAGTATGTGCGTGTGTGTGTGTGTGAAAGTATGTGTGTGTGTGTGAAAGTATGTGTGTGTGTGTGTGTATGTGTGTGTGTCAGTGAGTCTGTGGAGACGATAACTGACGAACGAATGGACCGATTCGAACGAAATTTGGTACAAAAATCACAATCCGTAAACACTGGAAGCCTATTGTTTTTAAACGTAATCGAATGCTCAGAATCCGCCTAAATTTTCGAGTGAAATTTTGAAAATATCGTCAAAAAATCAAAACCGCTACTAAAGTTACGCAAATAGACATTTCTTATGTATTTTTTCATTAGAAAACGATTAACATACATTTTAGAACGCTAACATGAACCGTTCTCGAGACATTGCACATTTTTCAAAAAAATTATCAAAAGTCATATAAAATAAAAAAAAATATATTTCCTATTGAGAAACATGTTCACTTTTCATATGTAATACCATGCGATAAATTGGGTGACATCATTCTCGTGGATCTAGCTCGTTCCATTCATGAGAAAAGATACTTCGAGTAATACGTTTGTATTTGAACTCCAATAGTCATTTATCGGCTGTAAGAATAACTTATTTCTCAGTCAGTAAAGCTTGGCGAGATTTTGGCGACGAATTTGGCGGAATGGGGCCAATTTGGCGACTTTTTGAAATGTTGTCAAATTAAAGAAATCTCGCCAAATGGATTAAAATGACGCTAAATCAATGAAAATGACGACTCATTGTTGAAAATTCAATATCTTGGAAAGAATATAAGTATCCACTATAAGAAAAACCTATTTTTTTTTACTGTAAAAGTAGTAAATTCATTGCATTATATAAGGAAAGTCATGTGTTGCCCGCATCAGATTTTTTTTTATTTCAGATCAAAAATCTGCAATATCTCAAGTACGGCGCATTCGCTTTTTTAAATAAAAACGTTACAAAAAATCTGATGTGGGCAACACACGACTTTCCTTATATAATGCAATAAATTTACTACTTTTACTACTTTTACAATAAAAAAAAATAGGTTTTCTTATAGTAGATATTTATATTCCTTCCAAGATATTGAATTTTCGTCAATTAGTCGCCATTTTCACTGATTTAGTGTCACTTTTATCCATTTTGCGAGATTTTCGTTAATTTGGCAACATTTAAAAAAGTCGCCAAGTTGGCGACATTCCGCCAAATTCGGCGTCAAAATCTCGCCAAGCGTTAGGGACGGAGAAATAAGTTATTCTTATAGCAGATAAATAACTATTGGCGTTGAGATACAAAGGTAATACTCAAAGTATCATTTCTCATGAATGGAACGAGCTAGATCCACGAGAATGATGTCATCCAATTTATCGCATGATATTACATATGAAATGTGAACATGTTTCTCAACAGTTAATATATTTTTTTTTAATTTATGGGATTTTTTTATAAATTTATTTAAGAAATAGGCAATATCTCGAGAACGGTTCATGCTAGTGTTCTAAAGTTTATGTCAATCGTTTTCTAAGGAAAAATTACATAAGAAATGTCTATTTGCGCAACTTTATTAAAGGTTTTCATTTTTTGATGATTTTTTTAATATTTCACTCGAAAATTTAGGGGGGTTTTGAACATTTGATTACGTTTAAAAACTATAAGCTTCCAGTATTCAAGGATTGTGATTTTTGTACCAAGTTTCATTCGAATCGCTCTATTTGTCCGTGAGATATCGTCTCCACAGTCTCGCTGACACACACACACAGACATCACCTCAAAAATGTTTGATTCGTGATCAGGGATGCTTGAAACGTGCTTTCCCGTCGAAAACTCGGATTCGAATTTTCGACCTCGTCACAATACCTTCCTCATACATTATGTATATAAGGAAAGTAAAAATGATGATTTGTTTAGGAATTGCATATCAAATTTTAAAGGTAGCAGCCTGTGTGTCTATGTTGTTGTTGTTGAGACACAGACCGTCCGACCTACCAGAAAGGTTGTGTGTCTATGTGAAAAACTTATGTTTACTTTCTCATACGTAGAATTGAATGGATATTGTTTTCACGAAATTTTTTGATTTCGGGATTTTGATACTAATACATGTTTTAAGAGACGTTCCTGAACAACGTTTTGACTATTTTTAGAGGATGCCCACCTGTCTGTGGTCGATTGTTTGTGTCTTTGACACTCCCACAAATATTAATGGCTTTTCACGAAACTTTATATTTTGCTTTGATGATAAAAAATCTAAAACGTTATGGATTTTTTTTTTTTAATTCGAGCGAAAACTTTGAAATTGATTCGAAACTTTATATTTCCATAACATGGCAGCATAGGACAAAATGTGGCATAATCATGCATAAAAGGGGGAGGAGGGTTAAATTAATTTTTGCGAACAAGCATTATTCGTTGCTAAGATAAATTAAGCTATTTATCAATTGAGGCATCGATATGAAGATAAAAAAAAAAAAAATACGTGGTGCCATCTATTGATATTTAAAGGAAAATAAAATTCGTTCCTCTATGCAGTAGATGTGTGACGACATTTGAAAACCAGAAAATTTGGATCTTATTTTTATCGTATAAATACCATAAAACCACTCGACGAATTTGACACTGTTGACTAACATTTACCTGCAACCGAATATTTCAAACAAGTACCCGGAATATGTAGAAACAAATGAATAAAATATATGTTCGTACGGATAAACTAGCAATTCGAAGTTTTAAGAAATATAAAATTACGGATTAAGAGGAATTTTCGCTTGAGGAATTTTTATTATTCTTATCATTTATTTCCAAACCAAGTTCTTATCCCTTCTCGTCTCAATTGGCGACACTAAGGCGTGATAAATACAAAAACTCGCCAAGAGCCTCGGGGAAAAATCAAGGCAAGCATGGGAGAAATATATTTTTTCCCAAATGTACGAAGTTGTAAAATGAAGTTACCCCCCCCCCCCCCTTTTACGAAATTCCATTCCGGCATTAAAGGGGTGGCAAAAGAGTTCTTCATTAACATAACACCGTAATTAAAGCATCTCAGGGGTCCCATTCCTAACCCCCCGTTCCATCAGATACCCCTTTTATCCGAGCCAGCCGATAATTGCTCGGAAAATGGCGGGAATCCTATCTGTTTAATAAATAAGTTAGCGGGGGGTGCAATTTATGGCGGAGGAGGAGGGAAGAGACTGGTGCAAATGAATCAAACACTACCTCCCCCTGGAAAAACGCGAAGAAAGGGGGGCAGCAGATCTTCCGGCTGCTTATCTTCGCTCCACGTAAGATAAGGCGGGAATTATGAGCGAGTTGTGTTGTAAACAAGCGGAATGTTTAAATTTTTAAAGGCGCTTTTCCTTCTCTAGTTTCTTTTTTCTCCACTCTAGGGTGATAGCGCTGGCATCTTCATTGCAAAGTAGGAGGTTTTAATTACCTTTTGTGGCGGATCTTTTTGTATTCTTTTCCGAAACCCGGTCGTTCTTTTTGGACCCAGATAAAATATTCGGAAAAGAGGTTTTAATTAGTATCAACAGGAGAATAAGGGATGGGAAAGAACTCTGTGTGTCCAGGGATACAGAATAGCATTTGCTGGTATCCAAGATTTTATTTTACTGCCGTGGAAAGGCGTTTCAAGAGATAACACCGAGAAAAGAAATATTTTACATGGAACTAATTCTTCGCTACAGCGTGAGTCAAAATTGGATGCGACAACATATAAAACTCCTTGTACAAATAACAAATTAAGATTTTTGAGGTAAATAATTACAAAAATTCTTATGATATTTGCTTTATCTGAAAATATATTTTTTATTTTATTGCCTATTTAAATATGTCGTCCAATTTTATCAGTTTAAGATTGCAGACTGTCGGCAGATTTTTCTGAGCAGTTTTTCGCAGTCATTTTATTATTTTGGAGGAAATTACGAAAGTGATTCAGTATAAGTCGCCAATAAATATATTAGACTTTTCTATCTGTAGATTTTTCTCCCATCCATCGTTTCACTTTCCCTACATACACAGTATAATGTATAGGGGAAATATTGCGATGGGGTCGAAAATTCGAATTTGTGTCTTCAGCAGAAGAGCAAGCACATATCAGCATTCGTGAACTCGAATACAATGTTTCCGGGATGATGATTCTCTCTCTCTCTTTCTGTGTGTGCGTGTATGTATGTACGTACGCACATGTGTGTGCACATGTGTGTAGTGTGCGGATAGACAAGATATCTCATGAACGAAGGAACTGTTTCGAAAATAATTGGGTACAATTATTACAAACAGTAAATACTGGAACATTATTAATTTTTTAACATGATCAAATGTTCGAAAGACCCCACCCCACCCACCCATAAATTTTCGAATGAATTTTTGAAAAAAAAATTTTTTTTTAAGTAGATACCTTTTGTAAGAGTTTCGTATTTTGACGCCAGGCAATTCGCCCATAATCATTAATTTCACGAGATATTAATTACCTGCCAGTTGCATTTTGTTTAAGATTTTGCACGTGATCATTAATTCTGTTTAGATTGATAAGTTGCCAAAAGCGCCCCATTGAAATTTACGTAATGTTAATTCAATGGCAATAACATTATGCCATGGATTCTTTAGAAAGAGCTTTAATTAATTAGTCAATTAGAAAATTAAGATCTCTGATCTAATTTTAAAAAGTTATAATATTTTAAAATTCTCGAAATATAATGATTAATACAAGTTAATGTGTATATAAATACTGAATGCAAATCAAAATGTCTTTAAATTCGGTTAACATTTCCAATTTAAATATGTTTTTCTTTAATTTGTAGTGTTAAAAATATAATTATACGCAAGTCAAATTAAATTAATCAGTACGAATTTCCAGCGTTTATGTCTTTTTTAAAACATTCCATTTGTCGTCTTAAAAAGTCCTAATACACAAAATAATTAATGTTCTTTAGAAAGATCTAATTTTTGTTTCGTTGGGTTGATAACTGTATTTATTCCTTTTGCAGATGAAAGAGTACTTTTAGTTTTAATTCTGTACACTAGATGGCAACGTATCCCGTGTTTTGAATATACGGGGAGATTATTGATTTAATCAGGAAGCAATAACAACAAAGTTCCGACAGTATAATGGCAATGCAATTTTTTATTGATAGTGGATACAATAGATACAAAAATTGCGCTTGTTGTATTAAGTAGTTCCAGAATTCCGAAACTGGTTTTTATTGTTGTTTGGAATCTACAAAATTGGTTAAAATTCGTTTAGAAATACACAGTCTATCCAAAAAAAAAAAAAAAAAAAAAACCTCCCGAGAGGTTGGTGGTAGGGGAAGGAGGGTACGGTCCCTGTGGATGCCTTCCCCACTAGGTTACGGTCTAAATTGGGTGGCACTTCCCGGCCGTCCAAACGGTTACCTTACACCTTTCTGGTAGGTCGGACGGTCTGGGTCTCAACAACAACAACAGTCTATCCAAAGAGAAAAAACAAACATTTCCTTTTTATTTATTCTTTAAACGGTGACAAGATCGTATTGTGTGGGCCGAAGATTAAAATTTTTCTATTATTTTCTTGCAATATTTTCTAATTTTCCCCCGCAAATTTGGTCCACCTTGATTTTTGTGAAAATAAAATAAATTTAATAATGTATGGGTTTGGCATTCCATTTTTTGTTTGGTTAGGATCATTTAATTTATTGGTTACGTCTTCTCCCGCATGTGGCGCTGCAATCTGATCGATTATCTGTTTTTGGCGATTAGAAAGTAAGTTTTATTTGTGTGTGTGCTTTCTTTCATAAGAAAGATACTTAAAATTTGTATATTTATTCTCAGTTACATTCTTAGTCTTGAATTTTGCCGTTTAAAGTTTCTATTATGCCCATAATCCGTAAATTTTGAATAAAATTGTAGTAAAATTGTGTTTGTATTTGTGCCCTAGGGGTAGAATATTCGAGTCCTTCCACTACCACTGGATATTGATACTTAAATCACAACTTGAACATTCTGGCTTAGTTCTGCATCGCAACTTTAAGATCCTACTTTGCTTTGTATTCTCTTTCATTGAAATTGATGAATTTAGTTTTTTTGCTTGCATCTGCAATCTCCTTTTTTCTTTATATAAAAAGAAAGTCTGTATCTGGCCAAGTATATAAAGAAAAATGCAGATTCAACCGGATAGATTTCTGCAGTGGTTTGGAATTACTTTTAATTTTTCTTTCTTTCAATCAAATTAACTATTGTATGAATAGAGTAAAAGTAAAAAACATTGAAAGTAAAAAACAACCAAACATAATAAATTTTGTGTTTAGATCACAAAACATTTCTTGTTCTAAAGAAATATTTTAGAACTTTGAACTTAAATTCCAAAACAGTTAAAATCTTTTCTCCTACCACTCTCATCAGCTCCGGAATCTTCTGAAGATGCCCACCCTCTCTCAAGATTCGTTGACGGAAGTAGGCGTTACCTTAAGACATCACCTCCTTCTACCAATCAGCACTTGCTACTTAAGAAACCTCCAGTCATTCGAGGAAAAGAATCCCACCTCCGGAAACTGGTCGTCCAATTGCGTATCTCTGGGGCGGGGCGATAGTAGGGAAAAAATCCTGAAGGAAGTCGAAGATGCCCGGAGGATGCTTGCGTCAGCGTCGGTGGTCCGAGACAATGGCGGATCTTTGGCGAACACAAAAAAAGTTCTACTATCTCCCAGCTGCAGTTAACGACCGGCGTTACGCTCCAGAGGGTGAAACAGAAAAGGTATCCGGCCGAGCAATGTGGTCTGGAAGCCCTTTTATCTCTTTATTTGCTTTTTTCGTTAATTGTGTTTTAGTTTTCCTCCCACATTTCGTTTCCTCAGCATCTATAGACTTCCGCCAGGCGACATATGTCGCCAAGCGGAGGAGAAAGTCGCCAAAGGAGACATATTGTTTTCTCTCGGAAGATTTCGCGTTTTTAAAAACATAAAGGCGATAATTCTTGTAAATTATTGCCTTTATGTTTTTAAAAACGCGAAATCTTCATAAGTGTAAATTAATATAAAGAGGAATTCCTAAAACGAACAGTATTTCTAAGAAATTGTTCAAAAAAAAAGAATAAAACTTGCTCAAATAATTATATAGCTATAAGACTACTTCTGCAGATTTTGAAATATTTATCAATTTGGTAAATTATTAAATGGGCGTGTAATGAAGAATCAAGTGGAAAATAAAATGCAGACCGTCATCAAGCTGAAGACAAACAAAAAACATCAATGGAAAGGAATCGATAAAATAAAATCCAAGCATGAAAGCTTTACATGTGGACAAGTCCTAAGCCTCAAAATTAATTGTTCATCTAGATAAAACTCTTTATCATGTCCAAGTATTTTATAGAAATGAACACAAAATGCATGTTTCTGATATCAGTGATAGATTATATCTATAAACTCTGATAACTTGGATAACATGCATAAAGATTGAAAAATAATAGGAAACAAGAATACCTGAAAAAACACTGCATACGTCTGATCCATTCGAGCCTTGAATAGAGATCAATGTTGCCAATCTCAAAAAATAAAAAGTTGAGAACCGCTGTTGCGAATCGTGAAAAAAAAATAACAGTAATGCGAAAAGACTATAAAAGGTGATATTCAACAGTAAGAACATGTAAATACATGTTAATGCTAATTTAAGAGAAAGTGGATGTCTGGCTAAAATAAGATACTAAGAGAATTTAAGTATAATCTACAATTCCAAACTTTTAAACTATACTATGTACTAAATAAGCTGGATATTTATATAATTTGCTAGTAATTTTAAGTTTATTAATATGCATAGCATGAAATTTTTTATCAGATAATCTATAAATTCTAAAAAGTTATTTAAGTATAATATTTCTAAACAATTGAATCGAGTTACAGGAATTAAATGGTAATATTTTATTAATGTTAAAGTTAATATATATATATATATATAAATTTTTATATAATAAAAGTTTAGTTAACCTTATCTGGTGATTGCGACGAACGGTTTTGTGGTCAATCCGCCTTTGGTAGAAGACAGAAGAGTTCAAGTCAAGAATTTAATACAGTGCATTGTTATTCGAAATGGATATATTGCATAATCTTTTAGAAAATATTTACAACCAGCCTAACAATGAACAATAAGTTCCATTTAAGGGAGGAAAGGGGGGTGCAAGAGAGGCTGGAGAGATTGCCCTCTTAAGAAATCACGTGACAGATAAGACTTCGCTGTATAAAACAAAAGAAAATTGCTCCAAGTTCGGAAATCTGTCAATGATAAAGTTTCGTGAAGGTATAATCTTGCAAATGATAAAACTATCCGGAAAATATTTTGAGATTAAACCCTGAAACAGAACAAGAATTGATGTCCGATAATAAAATGAGTTGACTGGGTAATATGCAGCCTGGAATGCATAGTCTTTCATCCACTATAAAACGCATGCATCTAACTTCTTTCTATACAGGACTTCAAACTATACAAATAAAATTGAAAATCTGTTTGTCTCATCACCACGGGAGAACGACTGAACCGAATTTAGTGAACTTTTGTGGGTAGTCTTGAAATAGCCCCACTTAAAATTGAGTCCATGCTTCGCGTTTCTAAGACCAAGACCATTAAACCTTCCATAGAGATAGCATTATGCAGACGATATTTTCCCCCGCCATTTTATTTGAAGAAAATTATATCATGTTGTTTAGCAACGGATTTAAATCCAATGTATTTATGCGGCAGACTATTTTTATTAAATCATTTCCGATTTGAATAAAGATATGTATATAAAATCAATTTCACTGATATTGCATTTGTGACCGGATTATATCACTTACGATCTTCAGTTGTAAACACTATTATTATTATTGATATTTTCAATTTATTACGTCATTGCTCTTTTGGTAAAAATTGTTGAAACTCATATATTGTAAGTAGTAAGGGTAATCTTCTACAAATGCATGGGTATATCTTCTAATCTACGAGAATATAAAAAGTACATGTATATTGACGCATTTTTTGACACATATAGGAATCGATTACTGCTTTTAGATTTAAAGATTACGGGATTATTGATATTTTTAATTTATTACGTCATCTGTTTTATTTTGGCAAGGTTTTTAGAAACTCATATGTTGTAGCACGTGCAATCTTTTACTAATACACTGGTGTATCTTCTAATATTCGGGAATATAAGTAGTACGGGTCCCATACGATTTTAACGCTTTCATTTTGCATATATTGGTTCAATTTCATATTTTTTGTACATTTGTTTACAAACGGAACCAGGCTGTTTTATTCTTCAGATCTGCCAGTGAAGAAAATTTTGTATAGCGAGAACAGATATTATTCTTAAACTTCTTTTTAGGAGCATTAAATTAAATATTTTAATAGAATATTTTGATTATCAAATATCATTTAGTATACTGTAGGAATTTGCACATGATCGTGGTATATGCTAGCCCTTAATATAAATTCTATCCAAATATGTAAACTAATGGATTACCACACGTGATCAATCGGAGAAGGAGCTCACTCACCTGAAGTTGGAGAACCACTTGACGAGCTGTGCTGTGTTGTTTTTGTTGAACTTGATGTCGGGGAAGTACATCTTGAGCACGGCTGAGCTTGGGTACCTCGCGTAGAAGAACATCAGCTTCGCCTTCCGCAGATGCATCGGCGTCAGGGTGCTTGTGTGCATCAAGTCTGTCAAGGAATAAGTCTCAACAGCCGGTACAAAGAGATACACACGAAAACACTAGAGCGACACACAGCGGGGAGGGGGACGAACTACGAGGATACACAGGCACACATGGAACGCATTTTTAACAATAAGATCATCACAATAATAAAAGGTTTCGTGTTTTGATATGTGGACTAACCAACTTTTATTCAATCGACTGTTTAAAATTACTGAATGCAAGGTATCACAGTTTAATTTAAGTGTTATTTTGATATAATTTCATGGATGACGGATTCCTTCAAATATAATTCAATATGCTTTATTAAAACAGAGAAACAACGGAAAACCAGGGTGTATACATTTATTGAATCTGTATAACAAAAGGAAGAATCTGTCTGTTTGTTTGTTTGTCGATGCAGCGCGATATCTACAGCACTTACAGGTATGAAGTTTTGCACACAGTAGCACCTATACACACCCTATACACCTATATACACCTGAACGGATACACCTAGAAGCACTTTTTCCAAATTTTTAATTAGATTTTTTTTTAAATTAAATTTTAAAACTTTATAAAAGTGTTCAAATCGGTCATTTACAACCAACAATAGGGAAAATCTTTTCCCGGTGCGTGTCTGCGCAAAGTATAATAACCATTATTGTAAGATAGTTAAGTATGAGTCCAATATCCAGCTTCACTTATATATTTTTTTTTAACGTGTAACAACGCAAAATGAGGCATTTTGGGATGTTTGACTTATTGAGCCTTATTTTAATTGTACTAATGTAGTTTGCTATAATGCATGTAGAAGTGCATAAAGGACCAAAGAAACCGTTTATGAAGCTAGGAGACATGAAGCTAATAGATTTCAAAGGGGCCAAAGTAAATATTGAAATACATTTCAGCCATAGAAGAAATGTAAAACTTAGAGCTAATAAAATTGTTATTTTTAAAGTCTTATTATTAAAAATCTCACAGATGCCTACAGCGCAGGGACGCGACAGCCCAGTGGTTAGCGCTCGGGAATAATTGCACTCGAACGGCCTGGGTTCGATTCTCGCCATTGCCAAAACTGCCGTCGTGTTCACGCGGAGTACGATCACGTTAAACATGTGGGTCCGTAAGTCCTTCCGAGAGGTTGGTTGTAGGGGAAGGAGGGTACGGTCCCTGTGGATGCCTCCCCCATTGGGTTCCGGTCTAAATTGGGTGGCACTTCCCGGCCGTCCAAACAGGTACCTTACACCTTTCTGGTAGGTCGATCGGTCTGTGTCTCAACAACAACTAAGTACTTCTGCTTAAAAGTATTAAACTAGGTCAACATAGGGCTCTTCAGCATTTCTGCAAGATCGTCTGCGCATGTCCTTGATTAGAGGAATCAGAAAACTACTGATATTTAGCAACAGAAAAATTTTGACAACCCAAAGTGACATTGGGGTAAAGAATATAGAAAAATAATCTACTTATTCACAGATGGACAACCATTAAAAGAATAAATAATAATAACAAATCACAGATATGAAGAAGATACAGTAAAACTTCTATGAACCGAACCATTTTTATGCGAAATTCTCTCTTTATCGGCTCTGTTGTGATTAAAGTTGATGGAGTGGTGGGGTCGGAACCAGTGCGGATGGAACTGAAGCTGGTGGACTGGTGTGGTCGAAACCAGGGGCGTACCTAGAAGGGGATGCAAGGATGCAAATACATCTCCTTAGTGTTTCAAAGTAACAAAAATCACTATTAATACTAGCAAGAAGCCGAACTTTTAATGAAATCGCGAAGTATACGAGCTGTGAAAGATTTCGAATTGAAACTTAATTTAAGAAATAAATTATGAAGTTAGAAGTATAATAAATAATTTTAGTATTTAAGAATTCTATTAGTACATAAAAATGCCTAGAAGTTTTTTAGAATTTAAATTGTAAGTTAAATTAAAATACAGGAAAACAATGGAATCAAAGTGACACATTTAAATCACCTAAACGTATTTGCATAGATTTGCGTTTTATTAACACTTTACACAACATAGTTGAAAAATGTTTATGACTTTGTTCAATCAATCAGTCAGTCAGTCTGTCTGTCTGTCTGTCCCTTCGCACGATAACTGCTGTAAAAATGACTTTATCAAAATGAAATTCCAGTGTGTTGTTGAGACGGTCTGTGGGACATATGGGAATGTAATTGAATAATACCATCCAATTAATTTTGGATTGAACCCCAGTTGAAAAGATGAAATATATTGAACCCTATGGGACCTAATTTTTCAAACATTTCATAATCAATGCTTTATGCATGATTGATCTTTGTTGTTATTTTATGTAACATGGAGATCAAGGGTAACATTCTGATTCCATAGTATGTATATTGTTCCATCATTTTCTTCTATAGCAACCGTGTAAAGAAAAATAAATAGGATAGCGAAGCTTTATTGGACTCACTTTTGTACAACAATGGTTCTTACACGCTATTGGTAGGAAACGTAGTGAGCATGCGCAGTTTAAAAATGGACGTTTGGTTTCGTTATAGTTCGTTTTGTTAATTGGAATTGTGATTCTGCAAATCTGCGTGCAATTTCAGGTAGGTATGCAAAATTTCATTATCTTACCTATTGTAGTTTTCGAGTAAAAGGGCAAATTGAGGCAAAATTGAAGCAAATATGGATTTCGCTTTGTTAAGAATGGAGAAGGGGCAAGCGAAAGCTCACGATTTTAAATAAAAAAAATCTGATGTGAGCAGCGCATGACTTTCGCTACAGATTCAAATTCATTTGCTTTTTATTTCATTAATAATTCACTAAATAGGGTTTAATAGCACTCAATAACACGCATAGTTATTTGAAACGACACTGAATTTACACTTTTAATTCAGTTTTCGCTTTCTTTTGGTTACTGGATGTATTTTCAAAACCGGCGGGGTAAAAATACGAAAAAAAACCTTTAATATCTCGAGAACGGATAGTCCCGGAGTAATGGGGTTGGTCTTATTCTTTTTATCGTCAAAAATTACGTATGAAACAAACATCATTTAATTCATACTTTTGAGCAAACGTATTTTTTTATTTTCCATTTCTGTGGGCCATTTCGCAATAATAGGGCAAAAATTCTTTTCCCCAAAATCGTAAAAAACAAAACAAAACAGCACCAGGGTAATCCACAAGTGCCTTATCTATCAAATTTTGTGAAATTGGGTCAATTAGCTCTTTTGGCTAGAGTAGATATATGTTTAATATTGAACTCTTTTTAACTATTGTACAATAATTTTTTATTTATTTAATTTATTTTTTCGCACGCTGTTTGTAGGAAGCGTAGTGAGCATGCGCAGTTCAATATGGGACATTTAGTCCTGTTAGAGTTTATTTTAATAATTGAAATTGTGATTCTGCAAATGTGCGTGCAATTTCACGTATGTATGCAAAATTTCATTTTCCTACCTATTGTAGGTTTCGAGTCAAAGGGATCACAAAATTCCAGCAAATGTCGATTTCGCTTCGTTAGAAATGGGTAATGGACTTCGCTTTGATTGTCCATAATAAAAAAACGAAAATTTTGAAGGAATTTCCAATCACCAACTTTTAAAGTTTATTTATTTTGTTTTCATTTAATTACATTTTAAATTTGTTCATTAATTTCTTTAATATTTAAAGATGAAAAAACAATGGATATTTTAAGAAAATATATTTAAATTAATTGCCCAAAATATTACTTTATTTTTAAGCATATCCATTCACAGTTTCGGTAGATTGCATTCCTCATGTCTGTCACGTGTTCGAAATACGACAGAATTTTCATTAGAAAATATTCATAAAGATAGAAATTCAATAAGGCTTTCTATGAAAGCTATTTTTAAGATCCTTAATACCATAGGTTTAGTTCATAATTAATGTTAACTTTAGACATCATAAATTAATATGTCAATTATTATAAATAATTAATCACTGGTTTTTTTTTGTTTGTTTTTAAATGGAGTATACTAATAGATATGACATAAAACGTGGCTATTTAATTCGTCTTTGTAGGTATATTACTATCATAAGCACAGTCGCTACTACGTCACACTGCAGACATTGTATTAGGGTACATTGACAAATATCGGCGGTGGCTCCAGTCCGCTGGAGCCGAATAATATTTTGTAAAATAAAACTCAATTTTTGTAATATCGGAATAAAATAGCTCAATCTCAAATCTGAATATATGTTCTTATGACTTTCAAAGATATACGCATTCTTGTTTATTGTTTAAAGCTATCCCTTTTAGTTTTTAAGATATAAAAGCATTACAAACTTGAAAACGTAAAATTTTCATACTTATTCAACTTAACAAGACAATGACTCGAAAACTATAGCAGCTGTTTTTTACAAATAAATATAGATGTAAAAACTAAATTTCCTCATACTTATTTTTGTGGCTAGCTATTTATATCTATATTTTATAGTTTCGAAGATATTTCAATAAAAGCATAAAAAATGAAAAGAAATAACTCGTTCCGATAGATACTTTATAATTTTTTTTCGAAAAATTAGAGCTCGATCCAAAATCCAATTATATACACTTGTAGGGTTTTTGAAGAGCTATAAATTCTTGCTTATTGTTCAAAGCTAGCTCTTTTAGTTTCTGACATATAAACATTACAATCTTGAAAAATGGAAAATTTTCAATCTTTTTCAACTTGACAAAACGATGATTTGAAAACTATAGTTTCTTTTAATAACAAATACAGATATTAATATAAATTTTCTAGTATACGTTTTTGTCGTTTACTAGTTATATGCATCTTTTATAGTTTACTATATATTTCGAGTGAAAATTAGAAAAATAAAAAAATAAATAAAAAACACCCACTCTGAGAGCTACGTTTGTAAGTTTTTTCGAAAATAAAAAAGATCAAAATATTAAAATACTGAAATTATTTATAATTTGGACAACAATTACGACAAAACAAGAATTTTTTTTTTGCATTTTTATCTATTAGGTTCGGGGGCATAAACGTGCAAAGTGTTTACATTTCTCGTAACGCCCCGTTTGTCCGTCATAGATGTATGTTGTTCACATCAAAAAAAGTTCATACTAAACGATTTAGCTTATTCGGGAGGGTTCTTGCCTTTCTACGGCTTCGCTTCTGAGCTTGCGGCTTGTAAGAACACGGAGGACTTACTCTTAATCCGCTTGAGGATGTTCTAGTAGTGTCGGTAGACAAAAAAAAAAGGGGGGGGGGGGGGAATCCTGTTAAGAACATCTATCGAAGGTTAATGAGATTTGTTCCCTGGAAGCGGTAGAAAGGATTTCAGGTCGAATCTTCAAAGGGTGGTCGGTCGGTTTAATGTTCTAAAAATATCCCTGTAGCTATATTTTAAATACTTGAAAACAAAATTTTCACGAAATACCATTGCGGATGAGTGAAATTTCAAAGAATTCTTAAAATTCCTATTCATTTATGGGAAAAGATGACACATAACTCTTGCTCAGAAGTTAGGTGTAAAGCTGACACAGGTTGAATGCAGGGCCGTAGCAAGGTTGGGGCCAGAGGAGGCTACCCCCCAAGAGGTTATACTCAGCCCCCCCCCCTCCCCACCCATAAAAATATTAACTTTTTAGTATTTATATGAAATTTCATCTAGAATGTCGCTCACATTCTGAATAAAAAAATTCTTTGATATTTATTTATAAATGACTTCGTTTTAAAGATTTTTTTAATTTAGCCGAATTTGTGGTTATACTAATGATCAATTTATTTCCATATTTAATTTTAAGATATTTAGAAGTTTTTAAAATTATGACAACAGTGTTTAGGATACTTTTACGTACACTTACCTAGTGAAAATGAAAATTGAATTAAAAGTGCCAATTTCAGTGTCATTTCAAATAATGTTACGTGTTATTTGGTACAATTAAACCCAATTTAATGAAATGTTAAAGAAATAAAGAGAAAATGAATGAGCCTGTAGAGAAAGTCATGTGCCGCCCACATCAGATTTTTGCTCTTACATTCTATTTCCGCTGCATTTTACGCTGTATTTTACGCTGAGTGTATTCCGTTGCATTTTACGCTGAGTCATTTATAGTTTTTTATTAAAGAGAAAAAAAGTGGATCGAGAAATTAGAATTCAGTTTACGCGATTTTTCTTGGAAATTTAAATCCGACCTCATCAGCAATCGCTTTTCAAAATCTTGAAAACATCTCATTTTTTCTGCTTAAAGCATTTTTCTTTTCATTTAGATATTCAATTTGTGAGTTGCAAGGAACCCCTCCCCCACCCCCCTTCTCTCTCACCTCTTGCAAGTTCACAAAATCATCAAAACTCCTCGGCTTGTCTATGTGAAGGAAACACACACCGCAATCAAGGACAGGCCCAAATTCTTCTTCTTATTATTTTTTTTTTTAATTCCGTGAACGTTTTACGAAATATTCGAATACAGCCTATCCATTGAAACTCGGACAAAAGGAAAACCCGCATCTAAATTAAGGTCGGGCCTTGGCGGAAACTTTGGCGACGATGAAAAATGGGGAGCATTTTTTGAAATGCATGAAAGGTAAAGAGAAGTGAAGAAAAGTTTCGAAAGGGGGCCTTTGATCCTACCGCAGATAGCCCCAAGACTTTTATCTGAATCAACCAGCGCCCCAGCGAAAGTGAGAGGAGGGTGAGGCGGGAGTGGGGAGTGATGGAAGTCAACATTGTGGGTGTTGGAGGGCGCAGTGTGGAACTGCAATCCAGGGAGGGTTTTTTTCCCAATCCCAGACTTTAAGGATTAAGAGTTTTTTAATTTTGGGATTTCATAAAATTCCACAAAATCAGAAATTGAAAAATGAATATGCTTACATGCAACAAAACGAATAAACCTACCCAATACATCTAGTATTAATCGTTTTAAGATAAATTAAAAAATGAATTTGAGCATGAAGGGAAAGTCAAGTGCTGTCTACATCAGATTCCCCCCCTCCCCCTCCTGTTTGTAATGAACACCGACCTTACTCATAAAGGATAAACTGTAACAAATTTTCTAAAGTAATATGCCCCAGATAAAGATACAGCTTTAATATAATTAACAATGAAAGAAAAAATATTGTTTTATTTATTCAGATTGCCACAATTTTATTGAGTGTAACTCTGGGTCAAACATTTTGGCGACATATTAGGTTTGCCATAGTTCGCACAGATTGCGCCAAGAAAAATATGAAATTCATATGTTCAGGTGTTCGAAATTTAAGTGTAGAAGACCCAGACCACACGATTAACCCGAAGGCATATAGATGCTTAATGTGTGGCCGGACGAAATTTAAGTGTGTCGTTGGAATGGAAAACTAGGTACACATCTAAACAAAATATTCAATAATTTCAGATATACAGAATTTGCTACTGATATGCAAAATATAACTGTCTATTACTCAGCTTACTATGACGTTTTAAACGCCAACTAACAGAGTCTTCCGTGCCATAACGACAAGGGTACAGTGACTGTAACAAGGGCCCTCTTTCATACTTTACATCGCCATTGTCGCAATTTGCGAAAGAAAGTTCAATTTGGTAACTGAAAAAAGATTTGGCGAGAATTTTGAATTCTGCCAATGTCAAAATAAAAAATCGTGGTATACTAATCGTAATGTATACGCCACTCTTTGTTTTTTCCCCAAAACAATGATCTTTGGAATTTAAGAATTTGTAAATCAAATCAAATTTTTGAAATGAAAAGTCAAAATAGAATTTGGCGAATAAAAACTACATTTGGCGAAAGGAAATTCATTTGGTGAATAGATTGGCGAAAGTAATCAAAAATCCAGAGCAACCCTTGCAGTTTATATGTTCGGTAGACTTCCGTTTTACCCACCAAAATCAGAAGTCCTTGAACATTTTCCTTCTATGGTAAAAACTGATTTTTCTCTGAAAAACGTTTATATCTTAATAAAGATAGAGGGCTAGAGTTCGCACCATCACGTTCAAATGATAAACTCGTGGAGATAAAGGGAAGGGATTAAAACTCCATGTTGGGAAATTGCCAAATTAATTTGAGATAATAACTCAGGTGGCGCTGGGGTAAGATAGCATACTGCATTATACGCATTTCTATGGCGAAATGCTTATGTTGAATCAAAAATATTCATTTGAACTATTAATTCTGAAGAAATAAATGATCAATGTAATGGAAATTAGAACCCAAACAATAAAGGATTTTATTTTACTTTTCCATTTATTTTTGTCTCTCTATATTTTGTAAGGAAAAAATCTGATGTGGGCAGCACATGACTTTCCCTGCAGACTTATATTCACGTTCTATTTATTTAAATTAAATTTAATTAATTTTTAATTCAATTTTCGTTCTCATTTGAAAACTGGACTTACTTTCAAAAATGGTGTAGGAAAAATACGAAAAACTAAAGTATCTCGAGAACGGCTAGTCCTAGTGTAATGGGGTTGGTCTTATTCTTTTCTTGGCTAAAAATTACGTATTAAACAAGCATTTAATGGCTATATTTGAGCATACGTAGTTCTTGAGTTTAGATTTTGATGATTTTGCGGGCCATTTTGCAAAAAAAGGCAGGTCATTTTTTTCGAATTATACCAAAATCTAATCAGCACCAGGGTGGCCTACAAGCGACTTATCTACCAAATTTTGTGAAATTCGGTCCATTAGTTTTTCAGTTAGAGTGGATACAAGCTTTTGCGGGCCATTTCGCAAAAAAAGGCGGGTTCTTTTAACCCGAATCATACCCAAAACTAATCAGCACCAGATTCGTGCACAAGTGACTTACCTACCAAATTTTATGAAATTCGGTCAATTAGTTTTTTAGTTAGAGTGGATACAAAATCTGCACAGACAGACAGACAGACACACAGACACATACACAGACGTCACGCTAAAAATAGTTTTTTCGAATTCTAGAGGTCTCGAAACGTGTAGATCCGTCGAAAACTCCAGTTGCGATTTTCGACATCATTCCAATACTTTCCCTATACATTACCATGTATTGCAGGGAAAGTAAAAATACTTGTTGTTACTTTCCTTATATACATAATGTATAAGGAAAGTATTGTGACGGGGTCGAACATTCGAATTCGAGTTTTCGACGGGAGAGCACGTTTCAAGCATCCCTGATCACGAATCAAACATTTTTGAAGTGATGTCTGTGTGTGTGTGTGTTAGTGAGTCTGTGGAGACGATAACTGACGAACGAATAGACCGATTTGAACCAAATTTGGTACAAAAATCACAATCCGCAAACACTGGAAGCCTATTGTTTTTATACGTAATCGAATGTTCAGAACCCCCCTAAATTTTCGAGTAAAATTTTAAAAAAATCGTCAAAAAATCAAAATCATTAATAAAGTTACGCAAATAGACATTTCTTATGTAATTTTTCATTAGAAAACGATTGACATAAATTTTAGAACGCTAACATGAACCGTTCTCGAGACATTGCACATTTTTCAAAAAAATTATTAAAAAGTCAGATAAAAAAAAAAAAAAAAAATTTCCTATTGAGAAACATGTTCACTTTTCTTATGTAATACCATGCGATAAATTGGGTGACATCATTCTCGTGGATCTAGCTCGTTCCATTCATGAAAAAAGATACTTTGAGTAATACTTTTGTATTTGAACGCCAATAGTCATTTATCTGCTGTAAGAACAACTTATTTCTCCGTCCATAGCGTTTGCGAGATTTTGGCGACGAATTTAGCGGAATGTCGCCAACTTGGCGACTTTTAGAAGTGTTGCCAAATTAACGAAAATCTCGTCAAATGGATAAAAATGACGCCAAATCAAAGAATTTGACGACTAATTGTCGAAAATTCAATATCTTGGAAAGAATATTAGTATCTACTGTAAGAAAAACCTATTTTTACTGTAAAAGTAGTAAATTCATTACATTATATAAGGAAAGTCATGTGTTGCCCACATCAGATTTTTTCTACTTATAATGAGGGAACTTTAATTTATCAAATCAAAAATGCATATACTAAACACTACGTCTTCCTGTATTGTCAAGTAAGAACGGGGGGGTGGGGGCTTTACTAACATCAGCGACATCTAGATATAATTCTCAGAACATTATGATATTTTCAAGCATTTCATCCATAGGAGTTTTATCTCATTCTCAATTATTTCACAACATAACAAAATTGTTTCAGACAATCCTCCAGGTGGCGCTGGTGTAAAAGAAGTCCCGCCGCATAGTATTTAAATTTCTATGGCGAAAGGCTCGTATTGAACTCAATAATATTTATTTATACTGCTCATCTTGTAGAAATATACTATTACTGCAGTGCAAATTAGAACTTAAACGACAAAGAATATTTTTATGTATTTAAATTTATTTTGCCTTTCAATTTATTTTTGTCTCCGTAGATTATATACTACGGAAACAGAAATAAATATAATAAAATAATAAAAAAATTATAATAAATAAATAAAATAATTATAATAAATAAATAAAATAATACCCAGTTCCTCAACCAGAAACAAAACACAGACTAACTTCTACTCATAATTTGAAAAATTAATTAGAAAATAATCAAAAATACATACACTAAACATTACGTTTTCCTATTATGTTAAATGAGAACAAACAGATTGGGCGTTACTAACATACGCAACACCTACATATAATTCTCTAAACATTATGGTATTTTTTAGCTTTCTAACCATGGAGTTAGAAAGAAGGAGATAAAACTTCTGTGGATGAAACTCTTGAAAATACCACAATGCTTTGAGAATTATATCTAGGTGTCACTAGTGTTAGCAAAGTAGCTGCTATTGTTAGTTGACACAAAAGAAAAGCGTAGTACTTAGAATATGTATTTTTTATTATTTTTAAATCAAGGGTTTTCTAATTATGAGTATAATTAACCAGTATTTTTTCATAATTGTAGGATAGAGTGCAGAATCTATGGAGATTAAAATAAATTGAAAGGTAAAATAGTTTTGAATACATAAGAGTGTTATTTATTGTTTCGGTTCTACATTGCATTGCGTTAATAATTTAATTTTACAAAATTGACAGTTTAAATAAATATTTTAGATCGTTCGCCACTGAAATGCATACAATGCAGGACTACATACTTATCCCAGCGCCACCCGAATGATTGTCTCAAACGATATTGGCGTTTTCTTAATATGAAGTTTTAACTTCTTACTTTTACCTCCATGTTTCTAACTATAGTTTTATCGCCTTCTTAATTTCATGGTATAGACATTTTAATTCCACGACGAGTGAGATCTTTGTATGGAAAGGTCACTTGTTTGGCCATTCTTTATATATCGTATCTATTAGATATGGACTATTGTGTCATAGATCAAAATTAGCTACTGCATTTTACTTAATAAAGGAATATGTAAGTCTATATCTGTGTGTAACTGTCTGTATTTGCAGTCTGCAGTTGAAAATCTAAGCATCGTGCGACCCTAAAATTGGGTACACAGGTATTTCAGGACCCGAATAGGTGCACCTCGGCATTATATTTTTAAATTTCGAATTAGTTTTTTATTTATTTTATAGACTCGAATTTCCTTTGCGACCGTTAAAAAACGCAATAAAATGGATGGAAAAAATTGTGGTTCGAATTTCATCCGAGGTACGATGGCACGATTATAGATAAGCGTCTCGGTCGCGAAACCGGAAATTCCAGACAGATAGACGTTTCATATTTTATCAGGGTGCATGTGGATTTTTGCGGATTCGCCTGTTTCATGATACGGTCAATTGTGATTCTAATATTTTTCTGTGGAGAGTGAGTACGATTTGATGCGTGAAATTTTCAGATCGAAACCATTTTAAATTGTGTTCAAATGCATCATTTAAGCAGCTGGTGCTTATTTAATTATTTATACGTAGTGGGTAGTTCCGGGGATTCGTTCTAGTTTTCAATAAAACATCCCCTTTCATGTGTCAACACGTTTAGAAACCCAATACCTATTGCCACGCCGAGGCAGAACGATTTCGCTATAGACATTAAATATGTGTCGACGTCATCCTTCGTTTTCGCTTGCACTCACAGCTCTAAATAGTTTTTTTTTCTTCTTAAAACAGTTCGAGGTGAGAAAATACAATTGCCCAAACGATAACGGCGAAAGAGATAAGATAAAGTTTCCAATACGCCATAATTGCGGCAAAGTATTTATTCTTGTTAGCATTCGAATCTGTTATTCCGACTCAATAAATAAATACATCAACGGTTGAAGGAAATGAATCATATTAACATTCACCTTTTTATCTGTTTACATTTGTTCAAAATATTTCATTTGAGGGGGGGGGGGGGGGGGAAGGACTCTGGTGTTTTGTAACGCACTTCCAATTTCGAAATCTTTTATAATGTATTTAGAAATTGAAATAGTGGATTTCTTTTTTTTTCAATTTGGTGAAACTCATATATCCTGAAAATTGTATTATAAAAATCGTCTGCTGTGTTTAATACAGACGTTAATTTCAGACCTATTACTTTCCTTATATACATAGTATAATGTATAAGGAAAGTATTGTGACGGGGTCGAAAATTCGAATTCGAGTTTTCGACGGGAGAGCACGTTTCAAGCATCCCTGAACCCGAATCGAACCGTTTTGAGGTGATCTCTCTGTGTGTGTGTGTCAGTGAGGCTGTAGAGGCGATATCTCATGAACGAATGGAGCGATTCGAATGAAATTTGGTATAAAAATTACAATTCGTAAATACTGGAAGCCTATTGTTTTTAAACGTAATGGAATGCTCCCTAGATTTTCGATTGAAATTTTGAAAAAATCATCAAAAAATCAAAACTTATAATAAAGTTATGCAAATAGACATTTTTTATGTAATTTTTCCTTAGAAAACGATTGACATAAACTTAAGAAAGCTAGCACGAATTGTTCTCGAGATATTGCACATTTTTTTTATTTTAACCATTTATTTTTTTTCATTATTTTTCTAGCCATTCTAAGTCATTAAACAGATTCAGTCACGCGGTCTCAATTTAAAAGCAATTTATCCCGAGTTGAAATAGAAGGCCTAGTTGTTCTCGCTTTGTCTGCAACAGATACAGTTTCTCGAAAATGCTTTATTAGCCAAACTCGTAATTGTTGCATTGTTAGGGGTTTTGGAGCATGGACTTTCTCATACCCAAATCCATTTTTATTAGCTTGGTTTTATTTCTTTTTTTTTTTTCAACTTTTAAAAGAAAAAATTTAAAAAAGAGGTACCTTGGGTCCAACGGATTACAATTATAGCGTGTTACCTTTCACTGTTACCCCCGGGGGGAGTCACTTACCTCCCGGTGGAAAATAATGACGTCAAGAACACAAAAATTTTTCCCGCCTATCTTTCACAAGAATGTTTGAAACTATTAAGTGATCACCGAGCCACCAATGAAACCCTTTTACGCATGATTACGCTAAATTTTGTCCTATGCTGCTATGTTAAAAAATATATAAAATTTCGAATCTATTTCGAAGTTTTCGCTGGAATTAAAAAAAAATCTATTTTTATATTTTTTATAACAGATATGAATAGGGTAATATAAAGTATCGTTAAAAACATATTAATATTTGTGATCGCTATTGTGTACACAAAAAAAAAAAATCGACATTACACAGACCAGATGGCCATCACTCCAAGAATAATCAAATTGTGTTCAGGAGGTCTTGAAACATATATTGGCATCAAAATCTTGAAATCGAAAATTTTCGTGTAAACAATAATTTCACTAACAAAGCCGGATATAAAGTTTAGCGGAAATTCATTCATATTTGTGGCCGCAAGAAATCGACCACAGACATACAGACGGAATCACTCCAAAAATAGTCAAAACGTGATCAGGAAGTCTTGAAACTTATATTGGTGTCCAAATCTGGAATTAGAAGATTTTCGTGAAAATAATACTTTCTCTATACTATTACATAGTATGAGGAAGCAAAAATTTCTACTATTACTAATTCTGCACACATTACGCTTTTAAAATTGGGTTTGCGTGATTTTTCGAATACACTGGAATAAGACTAAATCTGTGCATTTCTTTATTTAGGAGGATGAAACTGGGAAAATAGGATGTGTTGCAGATCTTGTGATGAAACAAAAGCACAGATTCGAGCTTATTTAGAATTCAATCTCGTTGACAATCAATAAGATTTTTCTTAGTACAGATCAGAGTAAGCATACGAACGTTAATAAAAATTGCTTGAATTTTTCGACCGATATCATGCTACCTGTGGAGAAAGTAACATTTCTAATATGTTGAGAACGAGTAGGGATTACTGCGCAACATGGATGTCCATTTATTTCTGGTTAAACGTACATCATTTGATAATAGTGAGCACATTTAATTTTTAGGAATTTTTTTTTCTTCGCATTTTAGATCAACGTTTTGTAAATAATGTAGTTCGATTTTAAAGAAAAAAAGTTACACCTTAAAAAAGGATAGTTATGAAATACAAAAGATAAATAAAGTTAAAAAAATTCATATTTCACATAACTACATATTATTTTATACTTTTTACGATTTTTTTTAAACAAAAGTTTGAAAACTGGGAGGTCTTTTTTCACGGATGAACAAAAAGTGAAAATAAAGAGAAAATATTTTTAAACTTCGAAAAGTGAAAATATTTTTAACATCTTTTTAAATATAAAAACTTAAAATAAATAGGAAAAATGAATGCATATAAATGAAGATTCGTATTTTTTTTTTTTTTTTTTTTTTTTGCGATTAAGATAATTAAAAAACCGTAAAATATCTCATAACATTGAAAAAAAAAGTAAATAAAATAAAAGAACTAATTTAGCTTTCACAAAAACAGATATATATTTTTGCTAAAGCGGATCAATTTAATATTTGCAGTATCGTCTTACTCCACTTTTGCTCGCAGACGATTTGCTGGCATCTTAGAAATCGCGCGCCGAATCGTTCCTTTGATTTCTTTGATTCGCCCTCGGGGAAGAGTCAAACCAGAGAACTTTGAGAGAGTTGAGCTGTTTTCGCGCTCTACGACCGTTTTGTGAAACACTCGAAATAAACGGAAGAACTTTGGGGAGAGAGTTTTAATTTTCTGCGAAAGTTGAAAGAGGTTATCAAAAGGAAAAGGTAAATATCCAAGAAATGTTTCACTTTTATTTGAAGTTCTTGGAAATCGTCTGCCCCAATGAAAGCTCGAAAATTTATCTTTGCGTGTTATTTTTAGTTTTTCTCTTTAAAGTTAAAATATAGTGTATTCAGTGCGGTGGAGGGAAGGGGGGGGGGGGGAGGGCATTTTGTAGCAGAAGAAAAAAAAAATAATGTACTTCTTTCTAAATTCACAGAAGTGAAAAATAAGTGGAAAATAAATCTTTTTTAAATTGTTAAGTTAGAGATATTGGGATAAATTTTTCTTTTGTGCAGGATATAATGATTCATAAACGAAATAAAAATAATACTTTTTTGCTCAATATGTAAGATTTTTATCAATGATTTTTTTTTTTTTTTTTTTTTTCTTTCTTTCTTTTTTTCCCCCTCTCCTTCTACTATATTCAACATTTGTTTCATGGCATTTGATAAAACTTTTCAAAAATATAAAATTATTATGTTCTATGGGTGTCTTAAAGAGAGCCTAAGTTATCAATATGTTATGTAATGGTTTTCCAGCACCAAATACCTCCTTTCTTTCCTCTACAATACATAGTGTATGTAAAGGGGAAATATTGTGATAGGGATAAAAAAAATTCGATTGTCGAATTTTGATGGACTTACACGTTATGTAGCATTACTGAATACGAATCAGACAATTTTTTAATGATATCTATGTGCCTATGTTTGCAAGTCTGTAGGTACGATATCTCTCAAATAAATTGCGCTAATGAAGCCAAATTTGGTACAAATATTCCAATTGGTAAACGTAAGAGGCTTATTTTGTGGGGAATTAAGCAAAGGGAAGGTTTTAAATTTTTCGAATTATAAAAAGCAGTAGTGTTAAAATTCCTTTAAAAAAGGTAATTTTACACATAGTTTTCTTAGATATGAATTACATTATTCATAGGATACTAGTATGTGCCGTTATCGAGATATTATACGTTTTTGTTTATCAAAAACGAAAAAAAAAATCGTATAAAATTAAATATGATCGCAATTCATTAAATGAGTTAACACTTTGTAAGTAATTTTAACTTGTAATGAATAGAAGGAAAACAATCATTTAGAAGTTATTACGTGCCATTATCGAGATATGAGAAACTTTTTCACAGAAATCTTTGGAAAGAATCAAACTATTTTGATAAAATTTGATATGCTCATTTTAATGGATAACAATAAAAAAAACTATTGATTTTCAGCGAGACATAGAACAAACTCTGATAATTCGGTAAACAATATTTTATTTGTATTATTGTTTTTGCATACTAACACATTTTTTTTAACATATTTTTTCTACGAAATGTTTAAGTAAGCTATGTTGATAATTTTAAAAGGTTGGTTAAATGTTTGTTTTTTCATTTTTTTTCTCAATACCATATATTTTTAAGTACTACATAAATCCGTATTCACACTTCATATATGTAAGTAGTACAGTAAGAAGTATTATTTGTCTAAAATAATAGAAATACTCAAATGTGTACGTCATAAAAAGTTTGATTTAATATCTGTTAAATTTAAATATGAAAATTGCAATGCTTATATTACCGTCAGTTAAAGGACATGCAGGTATTTCATTCGTTTTAAATTTAAAAGAAATGTACGTACCATACAAATAGTTATGAAAGTCAAAATAGTTTTCGTGCTTATAAGAATTTCAGGAAAAAAAAACATTTTCTACGATAAAAAGGGATTCATAAATGTAACGCAGTGAAACAAATTTCAAAATTTTTTATCAGGAAATGTAAAATACAATTTAGAGAGATATTCTTTTAAAAAATGCAGGAATGTCTTTAAAATATTTAGTAATTTAACGAAAAGGAAATGTGTATTCAATTCACTGGCTAATGAACACAGAAAGTAAGAAATAAAAAATTCGAATATGACGTGCATATTTTCAACACATCTAAAATTGTATCATATGTCTTAGAAGTGTTCTATATGTGAATATTGTTATTTACTTTTTAGCTTTATTTAATTTTTTAAGGAGGGGGGGGGGGGTCTAGCATTTTTTTTTCTATTTGATGTTTGTGCTTAAGTTTAGTCTTGTAAAAGTCATACCTTATTAATTGTGTCATATATAATTTGATATTGTTGATTTTCACTTATTAATTATCTTGTTAAATAATCTAGCTTTCCTGTAATTCTCTTTAAGTTAATTTTAGAATTAGAATGTATACTTCTCAGCTATCTTTGTTTCCCATATTTATACCTTCTGATGATTGTCTAATTGTCAAATTCTGTTGTTGTTTTTTATATAGTCCAGTCACATTTCATTACTTTAGAACACTTTTAGAACAATTTTTACAATATTTTCTATTCCCCGAATGAACTAAATGAACTTGAAAAGTTAAAAATACTTTAATGTATTTAAATGACTTAGCCAGTGATTTGTTTCACGATTGCAACTCATTGAAAATATTTTAAGTAAGGAATAATAATACTAGAAAATGTTTATATTTCTGTTTTCATCCTTTCTTTGCTGTAACTTGTTGATTGGTAACAGAGATTTAATTTAACTTTTTTATCGCTCTCTTCACCACTGCTGTTAGTTTAGTAAGTTTAGGTTACTGGCTACATTGACTACTAGGTGATTATAACTTTCTAACCAAATTTGAAAGTTACTAGCCAGCTGAATATAGGCTACCACATAATTTAAACTATATTTGGAGAAAAAAAAACATAAAATAAATAAATGTTTTTAAATTACATTATATCTAATCATTAATTTTCCGTGTTTTTACTTTCCCTATAATACATGGTTTATATATAGGGGAAGTATTGGAATCGTGTCGAAAATCGCAACTTGAGTTTTCAACGGATCTACACCTTTTGGGACCTCTTGAACACGAAAAAAATAATTTTAGAGTTACGTCTCTTTCTCTCTCTCTGTCTGTGTGTGTGTACGTGCGTGCGTGTCTGTCTGTCTGTGCAATGTATGTATCCACTCAAACTGATGGACTAAATTTCATAAAATTTTATTGATAAGTTACTTTTGTGTTACCCTGGTGCTAATTAGATTTTGGTACGATTCGGAATAAAAGAGCCTGTTGTTTTTTGCGAAATGGCCCGCAAAAATCATATGTATCTACTCTAGCTAAATGCTAAAGCTAAAATGGTCTAGCTAAATGCTCTAGCTAAAATGCTAATTGGTCAAATTTCACAAAATTTGAAAGATAAATCACTTGTGGTAATTTGAAGACTTTACTTGTGGAAGATATGTCACTGGGGCTAATTGGATTTTACTATGATTTGGAAGAAAAAGAATCCGCATTTTTTGCGAAATGGCCAGCAAAAGTAGCCAAAATGTAAAATAAAAGACTACCTGTGAGCAAATGTATCCATTAAATGCTTGTTTTATACGCAATTTTTTACGATAAAAATAATAAGACCAACCCCATTATTCTAGGTCTAGCCCTTCTCGAGATATTTTAGTTTTTTTTAATTTTGCATTTTCGCTACGCCATTCTTGAAAGTAAGCCCAGTTAACAAATGAAAAAGAAAAATGATATAAAAGTGCAAATACAGTGTCATTTCAAATAATGATGAGTCTTATTTTGTGCCATAAGTTCAATTTAATGTATTATTAAATAAATTAAGAGAAAATCGTAATGCTGTCCACATCAGATTTTTTTTTTTTTTTTTAATTTTTGCATCAGAGTATTTCATTATATCTTCAACATTTTTCCCCCCCATAAAATCGTGTTTTTCCTAAGGTTGCGAAAGAAACCTTGGAAAGTTTCCTGTAGTCAATAAATCAACTCCATCTATACATTCATACATTTATCAATGCAAAAGTCTACAGATATAAACTTCAAATATATATGTACAAATTTTAATTGTGAATATGTTATATTTTGCTTTGTTTCAATATAACAGATTTAGTATTTTTACGGGGTTTTTAGAGTATCTTTAAACTTGGGTGTTAATATTTATATATATATATATATATATATATATATATATATATATATATATATATATATATATATATATATATATATATATATTAATATTGCTGATATATTTAAAAAAATATATTTCATGCTTATAGCGGACATAAAAAGTTCACTGCATAAGCATTGAACTTATTGGCTGTTTTTTTTCACTCGTAGTTATTTTTAAACGGCTTACACAATTGACAAAACAGGTAGGATTTCTAAGGAGTTTTTCCAGCTAAGGTAATAACTTAGGGAATTTTTCATTTAAAAATGATGCTTGTACCGAGCATGCGTGAACAATGTTGTAAGTGAAACATACCTGTAGAAGTTAATTCTCCCACAAACATTCTTGATACATTCAGAATTTAAATCATCAAGTTCACTTCTATTACGCTCCTCCCGTCCCCCATTATCGAATATATATTTACTGGACGTTGATACAAATTTCGCATGGTTTCCGTAATTATATTTTTCTTTTTTTTTTTGCTCATGCTATACGAGAGTATTAATTTACCCCGTACGGAAATTTTAAACAGAATTCCCGAAAGGTATGCCACATAAAAACATAATATAGACTGATTAAATTGACAAGGATATAAGATCGAGTTAAAAAAAGCACAAAGAATAGGAGGAGGTGGGGTGGGGACAAAGGGAATCAATCATTCACACAAAGAATAATGGAAGGAATTTGTATCAGGCAATGTAAATAAAGAACAGTGCAAGCATATAAGTAAAGAGGTGAGAGAGCAATCTTACGTGGAAAGGATATGAGAGCCATCCCTGAGTCGTAGCCAGCAGGACTGTCCCCGGTATCGGACATATCACCATTGTCGTTCGACTGTTGCTTGAGGTGGGACAAGTGTAGAGAGTCCGGCGACCCTCTCTGGTGGTGTCCATGAAAAGGCAGCATAGGATGCAAGGCCCCCAGCTGCATGGGGGGCCCGTCGTCGTCCTGGGACGGGGGCTCCATGGGCGGGGCCCCAAAGTGCTGAGATAACCTTTCATACGGAAAACCGTGGAACAAGTCGGATTGGTTGAGGCTGGGGTTAGGAATGGCAACGGTGGTCGGAAGACTGACCGGCACCAGGGGCGGCGGTGGGTGGTGGTACACAGGAGGTAAGGGATCCAGCATGCTGGAGTATTTAGGACTTACATCGTCCCTAAGTCCACACAGGGGACCTCCCGGTCTTTGATGAAGACGAGTGTCCGTCACTTTGTGACGTTTTTTCTTCGGGGTGACGACCAGCGACATTGCCTCGGTTTGCTCTGGGGCGTCCTGAGGAGTGGGCGTTGAGTGAGCCGGCGAGGAATAGGCCTGTGGTAGTTGAGGTGGAGAACCGTAGAGGAAGGCGGCTGTGGCAGCCACGTTGGTCGGTTGTTTTAGAGGAAAGAAAAAAGACGGTTTAGGAGCCGTCCCAATGTCCGGTGGGTAAGGACTCGTTCTCAGTCCGCACAGTCCATGCCCGTTCACTCTCGTCCCACGATCTATCACTTTTCCCGTCCGAGGGGATTTTCTGTCCAGCATTTGGGACAGTAATGTGGGATCTTTGGGAGGCTCTGATTCTGGAGGAGACACTTTCGCCAGGGCGGCTTTGCGTTGCACGCACCGTGACACGACTGCGTCCACAACTTGGGACAGCGACGTGGACAGTTCTGCTTTCAGAGATTCTGCCAACCATTCGTAATCCAGGTTGGGACAGTGTGAGGGTTGCACAATACACGATTGTCTCAGTTCTTGCAAGTCCGATTTGGGAGCCGTATTGGCATCCTTGCTGTCGTCGATCACTAACCGCCGTTGCTCTTCGTACAAGCTCGCGTTGTCATAATCCACGTAAGAGTTTTTATGAGTCCGAATTATTTCAGGTTTGTGGTCGATGCGGGGTTTCATGTCTTCACAGTCTGAAACGTCCGCACTTTTCGGTCGGTCATTTGTCACATTGTTCACTCGCGAGGTATCCTCGTCCGTGCTGTCACCAGCCACCATTTCTATATACTGTTGCTGCAGTGCAACCAACTGTTGTTGCACTTGCCTGATCTGCTGCTTAAACGTAAACAATTCGGGGTTACTCCCGTTATTCCTCCTTTTTGCCAAAGGACTCCCATTGTCGCTGTAGTCCTCATCGTCGTCGTACAGCTCCGAATCTCCATTCACGGGATTCTTAGTAGACGTCTCGTGCTGCTGCGGTTGGTAAAGCTTCCTTTTCTTGCATCCGTTCACGGGAGGTTGCGATTCGTTCATTCCGGACGTAACATTACTATTCCTTGGGCCCTGTAACATGTTGTTGACGATGGTCTCGACGCGGGCCCGCTTCACTTCCGCGGAAGAGGACGACGGAGCACTGGGGACCGGCACCTCGTTCTGCCAGAGAGTTTCGAGGGGTGGACTGTTGCTTCCACGCGACGATCCGGGACTCTGGTCCGCGGTCGTAGTTGCCGCGCCGACAGCTGCTGACATTCTGCAACTGGCCTTGCTCTCGTTGGAATCTTCGTCGTGCCTCATGGGGCTCTTCGGAGCGTGACCGCCGGAAGCTCCCCCTCTCCCTTGCTGCAGAATATCACGTAGTAAATGGCTGCTGCTGCTTTCGGCACTACTGCACCTATCGGGGCTCTCCATGCCTCGTCCGAACATCAGATCACCGCCGTTCATAAACATCCTGGACCCATTGACCGCTGTCCGGTCGCCCCCGTCCAGCAGGATCTCCTCTTTGGGCCGGAGTCCAGACCCGATCAAGTCGCACAACATCTTACTCGCAAATCCGTTGCTGCCGAAGCCGCCGGGCCTCGAACTAAAATTGGGGATACTCGCGTAACTGTTCCTGGGCTCTCCCGCATCCACCCGCTGGCGAACCCTCTTCGTCTTGGCGGCAGACTTCCCTTTGCCGTCGTCCTCCCTCAGCGAGATATCCAAATCCTCCTCGGATGACATCATCGCGGGCGAAGCTGATTGGACGAGGGTCTCGTTCCCCCCCTTCCTCCTTTGTTCGCCTACGGGGGAGTGTGCTTTCTCCAAAGCCTTTGTTCAGGTTTTTTTTATTTGTGAGGTTTTTGGTTTTTTTTTCCACCTTCTCCCTCACTTCTAGGGTCCCGGACAGCTCATGGCCTTCGTTGTTCTTTGCTTTTACCGTGCTTTGTCGTGCGAGGTCTGCAAAAAAGATAAAAAAAAAACATACCTTTTTAGTACATACCTTTTTTGGAATGTTAGTAAATGTAATAATAAAAAACACATAACTAATATTTAAAACCGTATCAGCAGCAGCAGTACAGTGCAGTAATAATCCAATTCCTTTTAGCTTTCCAGATTTTTTTTCACCCTTCATAAGTTCAGTTTTGTAATATATATATATATATATATATATATATATTACAAAACTGAATATAGTTTCATAAATACCGAACATTCATATTACAAAACTGAATATAGATTCATTCGGTATATAGATTCATAAATACCGAAGCAAACTAAAAGTGTTAATTATACTTAGCAAGTATGAAAAGTTGGATAAACTAAAGGTATTAAAGTAATAAAATAAGGCGATACAAAATACATTTAATTTATTGTGCAAATACAGCTTATAAATAAAATGATTTCAATAATTAAAATATTATATGATATTTCAATGATAGATTAGAGATAAGTTGTAAAGCATATAACCATAACTTAAAATATAATACGTATAAATAGATAAATAATATTTACATATTTATATGTAGCTATCTTATATTTTAAGTTATGGTTATATGAGTTATAACTTATCTCTAATCTATCATTGAAATTTCATATTATAATTTATAACAATAATAATAATAATAATAAAATAATAATAATAATAATAATAATAATAGTTTGAAAATCCAATGATAGAATAGAGAGAAGTTGCAACACAAAAAACCTAGTGAGATCTTTACAAAGATTAATACCTGACCTGTATTTAACTTTGTTTTTGTGACAATACAAGCAACAAATTTTATTTTATTTGCTGAATCAAAGACAAGATTTACATTGAAGCGCATTCTTCGTATTGTTCATATTAATTAGTCCACAAGTTATCATTCGCGAAAAAACGAGCACCGCGTTTTGAGATACGTGCTGTTAAAATTCCAAGATATACATAAAAATAATCGGTTTATATATTTATTTTATTATATTTTTTTTAATATATCACACTGAAATAAAAATATCAAGTATCAATATTTTTCGAACTTTTTAAACTACAATATGACGCCAAAATTTATAAAGTACCCCCCCCCCCCCTTTTCAAAATTTTACAGGTTTATTGTCCCTACATAATTTTCAAATATATTAGAAAACACAGTCATCCTCTTTTAGAAATTATTTCACAGCCATGAAAAGCGTATCAAAATAAACTAAATGAAGTTTTCGGTCAAATTTATGGATAAAAATTGATTTAAAAAAAAATATTCTAAAATACATCAAACTTGAAAATGTACATTTTGGATATTTCCGTAAAACACTAGTATTATTATTTATAATTTATACCACAAGCCATTAGTGAATTAAGAATGTTAATAGAACATGTTTGTAAGGCTTCCAATACGTTAGAGGGATAATGAAATGAACTTGACTTTCCTATACTAAAATCCCTTTTTAAGTAGTTTGTGATTTTTTTTTTTCAAATGTTGCAACCTTTATTTCAAATTTGTATCTTTGGTTCAAATGACCACAATTATGACATTTTAGCCTTTATTTTAAAGAATAAATCTTGCGATTGATACTAAGTTTGATAAGAGAAATAGCATTATGCAAACGATTATTTTCTAAAACTTCATTTGAATAAATTGTTCTTTATCCGATGAAATTGTTTTTATACGGCAGACAATTTACATTTTATTTAATTGATTTAAATAATAAAGGAATTGATAGAACAATGAATTTTACAAATAAATAGTATTATATGTCGAACTGGGTTGCATCAGTTACGGCCTTGGGATATAAGATTACGGAAATGATTAATATTTTCAATATCTTAAGTTATCTGTTTTATCATATATTTTCTATTGTGTTCAACTGATTTTTTGAGACAGGATAAAAATGATAGGGGTATATCTTCCTACTATTTTAGCGTCAATATTTTGGCGTATGTTGAACAAACTTCATATATATATATTAGAAATATGTAATAATAAATATATATATATATATATATATATATATATATATATGTATATATATATATGTATATATATATATATACACGTATATATATATATATATATATATTGTAAATTTGTTTACAAACGGGACCAGGATGCTTTGTTCCTTCAGATTTGAATCTGATGAGAATTCTGTATAGCAAGAACAGATAGATACTCTTGTGTTTCTTTTAAGGAGAATAAAATCAAGTATTTGGATGGAATTTTTTGAAGGACAATATCATTTAAAATAGTACTGGAATTTGAACATGTTTTAACTCACGAACAACGTCGGGTATATCTGCTAGTACATGAGATATAATATATATATATATTTAAGACCGCGGAAACAGCCCGTCCATTCGAACCTCTCTCAATATGCAAATCAACAGCAAATTGGATACAAGGTTTCCGGAACAAATTTTTGTGACATAAATGTAACGACAGGATGAATTAATTCAGCATTTAAATTTTGTTGTTGTTGTAAATATGTTTTACAACAAAATATTTTACAAAATTCAATAATTCCGGAGTTTTAGTTGCTGTTTATAATTGAGATCATGTCTCGATTGGCCACGATCCATAAATATTGAAGGTATCAATCAGACTCTCAGAAAAATATCGATATAAATATTTTGTTGTAACATTGAACAGTCGCCAACCGTTATTCTGGTGATTGTCCCACAAAATGCTCACAAAGCAATCATACAAAAAATTATAATCTTATCCATAAAACCTACATCTTATAATCATAAAAATAATATGCATTTTTACCATAATACGGCGTTGCCATTTTTCACAGTGAAATAATACTTGAAATATAACGAGAACTAAATAAAATGAAATATTTTAATTTTCTAACCAAGCTGATTTAATATTCTTTTATAAAATAATTTACAATTTTTAATGCTAATTCATTATTTATTTATTGCTCAAATTATTCAATTATTAAATTACTTACATGATTTATATATTACATTATTAAATAACTTATATTATTTTGTTTATTTACAATTTTCGAAATTAAGTACAAATTATTTGAAATGGTGCGAGTGTCACAAGTACTAAGGGGATTCCAGATATTTCGATATAAAAAAAAAAAAAAAAAATTAATATTGAAAAAAAAAAAAAAAAAAAAAACTCCATATGTATTCTGTTGAAATACAAAAGTAAATAAGTTGCTAAAAATAAAAAAAATAATGCTGATGTCATTAAAAATTAACATATATTTGGAATACCACAAATTAAAAAAAAAAAAAAAAAAAAAAAAAAAAAAAAAATTAAAATTTACAAACTATTTTTCCATGCATCCAGAGAAATCCTGGTAACAATTCGAACATCTAATTTTCAACCATAAACCTTTGCGCCTGATATCTGACATATAATTAGTCAGCTTAGATGCAGTGTGGACACTTTTGTGTGTGTGTGTATCTTGCAAAAGATTTACAACAGCTGTCGACAAAGCAAATAGAAGCTCAACTTCCACAGTATCACGAGTGTAGGAGGAAAAGGTCTGCTTCAGATGTTTTTCTAGCGAACAAGGTTCCCATTAACCTAGTAAGTTTCCGATTTTCAGGGTTATCTTTGTTTTATAATTCAGAGAAATCGTATTTGGAGTGTTTATGTAAGTTGAGGTTGTGTGTCAAAAGAACGGTTGTGCCGAGCAGGTGTGGATGGAAACTAAGTTATACTCTCTCATATTGTCTTTACTATATATATATATATATATATATATATATATATATATATATATATATCATATATAATTTCATTTTATTATTTATTTTTCATAATAAAAAAAATACTAATTATACTTTATTAGACAATTTTCTTAGAATTGCACCGTGAAATTTATTTTTAATAAATTATTTCTCATTTTATTATTTTTTCGTGAATACTTAAGAAAGCGTTTTTTTTTTTTTTAATTTAATTTTTGTTTTTCTAAATAATTGTTTTAAAATATAATTTTACTGTTATTTATTTTTATTATTGTTTAAAAAATAAACAATTTTCCTAACAGTTGTAAATCGTAATTCAATTTTCGTTTCAATGGTCGTTTTCAAAATGTCCCATTCTAGGATTGATTTTTCGTTGATATCTAAGCTAACAAATTTCCTAAACATTGTAATTTAAAATAATAATAATAATAATAATAATGATTTAAAAAATTTCAGTATTACTAAATATTAAGTATTACTAAAGCAGACTTCTTCAATAAGAATTGAAATTTTTATTCAATATCATTTTCTTGATATATATATTTTTTTTTCAGTGACATTCAAGCAGACGATTTCACCAAGAGTTTCAATTTATAGATTTTTTTCTCAAACATGTTCCTCACAAATTTATTTCTGTATTATTTTTTTTATATCAGTGCTACTTAAGAAGAATTTTTTTTCTTTCTCCGAGATTTGCAATGCCTCATTCCACCCCACCCCTACAATATTCACCAAAAAATTCATTTTAGAATCATTTACTATTCGTCCAATATAATACTTTATCAAAAGAATTTCCAAGTCCACGACCCGAAGTACCCCTGTATAACATTATCGCATTCACACGATATTTTTTCACTTTTTCCCCTGAGAAAAAAATCTTTGGTTGCTTTCTCTTTTCCGCCGTCCGAGAATCTGGCATCCTATCTTCTGTGTCCAGAAGGACAACACCAAACAAAAGGGGCCGCGGAATCGGAAGTAGCGCCACGCCCGCAGCTGGCTCACTCCCACGCCGAGGCCCTTTAAAAATGTTTTAAATGTCCGCCGGAAACTCCACGCAGGCGCAGAACCTCCATTCTCTCTCGGGATCGCTCATACCTTCTTCCGTCTCCGCCGGAAAGTTAAACAACTCGACTCGAATGAGAGTCTCTCGGATCGGTGATTGTTCTTGTTTCGGTATGGTTCGCCACGAAAGCTGTTCAATACCTTCCAAGATTGTCAAATTAAAACTTTTTATTTTTTTATTTTACTGTTTTATCACTATAAGCAAATGGCAGAAGGTGAAGACACGTTAAGAACATGTAAAAAAAGCAAAAAAGATATTTTTTTAAAGTACCAAGTTTTATTATCTGTAACTTAAATGCATGAAAAATATTTTATACATTCATTAAATGTGCAACTTAAGGAGACAGTGGACGTTGAAATGAGCAAAAATCGACAAAAAAAGTTTTTCTTTTAAATATATAACATTATTTTACACATTTAATCTTTTGCTTACGGGTGGGACAGCAGGTGCAATGTTTCTGTCGGCGATTTCCATGGACGCCAATGCCTGCAAAGGGGGGAGGGGGGTCGAACTGTTTGGGATAGGGTATCTCAAATACCTGTCTTTTTAGGAGGTTCTTCGCTTGGGATGGACGCTGTCCCACCCGCAAGCAAAAGGTTAAATGCAATTTTTTCGAAACGGAATTTTCAAAGATTTTATATTTTTAAAAGGCTCCATGCATCTTAATTTTTGTTTGAGATGCATGGAATTTGGGAAGAAGACACCTTTCATATTTTTAAATGAAACTGGGCATGCATTTTATAATTGGACTTTGTTAAGCTAATTAATGTTGAAAATTAAGTTTTAATGCAGAAAAATATTTTTAAAAAATTAACTTTCTAAGGGATTTAAAAATGAATACCCAAATTTATTCACAATGTGTTTTTGAATGATCATAACGTAAAATTAATCAAAAATGTGAACAAATGGCACGCAAGGAGCATTTTCAAATGTTCGTTAAAAAAAAATTTAATTTAAAAAAAAATTACAAAATTATAACAAAATTGAAAAAAAATTAATGGTATTTTATATAGTAATGTTAAGAGGGATATGTATACAAATTTTCATGTTTCTAAGTCAATAAATAAATAAAAAAATTTCAACGTCCACCGTCCCCTTAAATGCATAAAAGAAAACGACAATCAAATGTGAACATTTTAGCTGATCTGGTTCTCAAGTTTCTCCCAAACAATAAGTGCATTACCATGACGGGCCCAGAACCAGGACGGGTTAGGCCGGTAAGGTTAAACAAAAATAAAATAAAATATACCACGAAAGACAACGACATATTAAATTTAGACTTTTTAGCTGTTCAGATTTTCGAGTTATTTCCCAAAACAAATACGTTCATATGACGGGGGGCCTTGGACGGGCTAGCCCGATAAGGTTCAAAAGTAAAAGAATTAAAACCATAAAAGACAATGACATACCCATTTCCATGTAACTCATTAATCGAACTTGATTAGTTAGGGCCTTAAAGATTTGGAACACACCGACAAACAAACATCAGATCAAGTTAAATAAAAGGTTATAAAAATAAAAATAAATTGTATTTATTGAGGGTTTAAAATTATAAGAAATAACAAAAGAAGTCATTAAAAGACATATCTGTTGAAATGTTTGGAATTAAGCTAGAGATATGGTAGTCACTAAAGCAAATTTTAAAAATGTTTATAACGATGCTGGAAAGGGCAGAAATTTGTGATTCGATTTGAAAGTAATGCAAACTGAAATATTATCCCGACATATGTCTATTAGAAAAAAAAAAAAAAAAACTGGCAGAAAATATATTCAACATTTTATTATATAAGAATTTCATATAATAAAAATAGAAACTAATAAGTATGATAAAATAATAAATAAGATAGCAGAGGCAGATTCTATAAATAAATTAAAGAAATATTTTAAATTTGCCTTCTGTAATTTATTTAAAAATAAAAAAGAATAGGAGAAAATTTTTAAATAAGTTAAATCGTGTAAAGTCAATGACAGAAGTGAAGCTCAAGATATATAAAATAAAAATAATAATAAAAACGAAATAAAAATGTAATTTTAGATTCAGTTCACTATCGCAGAATTTTTAAACAAATAAAATAACGTATTTATTTTAAATAAATTATTATGTATATTCGTCATTATTTGCATTGAAAATGTAGCGTTAGTAAAGAAAGTTTTAGAGTAATTTTATTTTGAATAATATATTAGTCAGTTTTACTCTTTCTCTCCTTTTCATGGCACAGGGTTGTCCATATAAATTGTGAGCCGCTCTTCATATTTGACTTTCCTCGTTTTGTCAAATTTTGCAAGTCTAGCTTCTCCCTCAAAGCAAATTATCCCCAGCCTTGAGTGGTGTCAGTCCCCCTCTGCATGGCATAACAAATATACGTAACCCAGAAAATCGTCTGTCAATTTATTTCTTATTTCAACATTCTACTGATTTAGCTTATCATTTAAATTATCCACAATCGTCTTATTATTTATTCTTCTTTCACGAAAATAGAAATCAAGAAAATCGTCTGCCAATTTATTCAGTATTTCAATATTTTCCAAGTTTAACTTCCAATACAAATTATTGGAAGTCGTCTGCTTACGCTTATTATTGTTCAAAAGGATGTTTTATATTGGGATTATTTTATTTATATAACTTCCCAATAATTACAACAACAACAAAAAAAAATGTTTATTTTTTTATTCGTACTAAAATAACACTTTCCTACGCTTTTACTTCCCGTGTAGCACGCGCAGAGATTTTGTTGACAGTCGGATTCGTATTTGTTGATGTAACTGCCCTGCTTTTACTTTCCTGAAAATAGTTTTGCTTCCTACACGGGTACAGAAGACATCCTCATTTTGTTTAACGCTGTTCAAGATTTTTTATTTACACCGGTACCTCTGGCCTTTAAAGGTCAAGAGGAGAAAAAAAATAGAACTAAACACTTATTTCTTACGGTATACACAGGGAAAAAAAAATGAACAAACAAGGCAGTAGAAGGAGACGCATGAAAAGCGAAAACGTCTAATTTAATCCCCACTTGCGGAGCGTGACCGCTTTCCCTTTCCCCCTTTCTACCGAGGGCGGCGTTTCGGTCGCGTGGGTCTAACATCTGCCCCCCGGCTTTCTCATATATGCTTTCTCCTGAGGGGGGGCCCCGTTACCTGATTCCAGGTGGCCCCCGGGCGGAAAATAGAAAAGGGGGAGGAAGCAGCTGTCCGCCCGCGCCCACCCCCTCGGCTCGTGACCGGGAAGGAAAACCAGGTATTATTAGTATACAGGGAGGGGGTGCACTTAATTTTCGATCTTTCCCTGGGTCGTTCACACGCACCCACCAGTAAAAGTACCCAAGGATGTCGCGGGGTCCAGGTGCTCGGTGTGCAGGTCAGTTGTTCCGTTAGGGGCTCTACCGTTTCACTTTTTTATCACTTTCTGGATGGCAGCAGGGAAAGTTCTGCAGGGAGGCTGAGGAGCAAGGTCTCCCTCTCCTCCCTCGACTTAACAATACAAAAACTGCAGAATGATTAACGCGTCTTTACTTAGAAGTAGGGGGGGGGAGGGAGGGAGGGAGGGAATAAATGAGGAATGAAGGGTTCATAGGGTGAAAGCTATAATCCCAGAATTTTTAGGAAACCGGCTATTTAAAAAAAAACTGATGCGGAAAAGGCCCGCGAGTTTCCTGCAGACTAAATTTCATTTTTCTTCTTCTTCTTCTTCTTCTGTTTTATACATTAATTCGAGTTTCGTCGCATAAACTAACGCACGGAATGAAGCCTCGTTTACAGTTACATCCGATTTTTAAATAAATAATATTAAAATCTTGCAGAGTTCACTTCGACAATCAGAGCTTGCAATTCCGTCCCAGTAGCTCAACGGTAGAGCGTCGACTGGCCAGTTCGGACATCCAGAGTTCGATTCCCGGTTGGGATAACAAGGCTCTTTATAATCTTAATAATTAATAATCTTAAGCGAATTCACAAAGTTGGTGATTGAATATATTTATAAAATGTTCTTTCCACTATGAAAATGGTAATTTATAGTAGTTTATAGAGGAATTTTCACTGCTCGGGCTTAAAACCTGCTCAGTTCACGGGTCGGGTCGGGTTTTGCAAAGTTTTGGGCCGGTTGTAGCTCGGGCTGAGTTTGGAAATTTTGAAAACGGATCGCGCCGAACAGGATCTATATTTTGAAAAGTTATAAATGAATATTAACGAGTTATAAAAAATTATTAGAATCATAAATTATTATTATTAACAAATGTCAACTTCAACAATGCGGAGAGAAGAGCTTAACACCTTTTACATAATTCAGAGCACGGAAAGGGGATTAATTTATGATCTGAAAAAAAAGCAACGGTTTGGACAGGTCAGGTTCGGACTTTAGATTTCAAAATGTGCTGAGTTTGGATTCAGTTATCTGTCGGGTCGGACTGTGTCCCACCTGAGCATGCGCATTTGGTTTGAAATATAAAAATATCCCTAAGTTCAGATCAGCTGAAGTTGGATTTCCGACCACACTTTTCAAGTTTCCCAACTGTCATCATCAGGCAAGACGTTCACTTGATTCATTCGTCTGCCAGAACCATCCTCGCGACGCCCAACGCAACAGCTCCTTCCGCAGAGGACCTCATTCTTTCCAGGCTTGATTCAATTGTCCATTAAATCAAAATCCACGTCGGAAATTTTGATTCCTAGAAGCCAATCGGATTTCCGAATGGAAGGGAGGGGGTGGGGTGGGGGGTTTCTTCGTCCACTTAAAGGGATCGGGCCATCGTCATTATCTCATCTCATTACCGACCCGGCGAAACTTAAATCCGGGGATAGGCCCTTCAATTAAAATGACGGCAGCGATAGCCCCATCCAGACCGACCGCAGTAAAGTCTCTCGCTCTTTGCTTCTCTCCAACTCAACTCAATCCGTCCTTTTCTCTTGGCGTTTCTCAGCCCTTTTAACGAATTGATAGGCCGATTATTCGAAATAATATTTGTGGAGTGAACCAGGGATGTATCATCAGTAGGCTAAGCAGCGTTCAAGCCTAGGGTTGGTTTACTCATTTTGAAACGGTACATTTTCAGAAGTGGTGCAACCTGCAACTTAAGGTAAAAGAAAACAAAAAAAAAAAGAACACTTTGCGCAAAATTATAAATATATATTTTTTTATGTGACTCGTCGCGCTCTAAGCAGGGTCGTAGCCAGGCAGGGGCCAGAGGGGGGGGGGGGCTAAGCCACTCCCCTCAAGAGGTATACTCAGTCTCCCCCCCCCCCCCACTGATAAAAATATTAAATTTTTAGTAGTGATATGAAATTTCATATAAAATGTCATTCAAATTTTGCATAAAAAATTTCTTCGAAATTTTTTTACAAATTACTTTGTTTTAAAGATTTTTTAATGTAGCTGAATGTATGATTGTACTAATGATCTATTTATTTACATATTTGATTTAAAAATATTTAAAATTTATGACAATGTCATTTAGGATACGTCTGTATTATTGTGGGGTTCACTGTTATACACCAAAGAGTCAAAATTAACTGTAACTTTCGTAGGTAAGAGTTGATATTAAGCATCAACCTGTATTAACTTTCAGAATGTTTTTACAAATTAGTTAATGCTTACATTAAAATCAATTGTAATTATTATATATTAATATTGATAGCTATATGGATATTAATAATCAGCTCCTGGCATGCAAATATAAATATTCAATTATTTGTTAATAATTTATATGAATTGAAATATATAGTAACTATTATGGTTTATAAATGCTAATGATTAATTGTGTGAGCCCCTCCTTTAAGACTGTTGAGTACCCCTTGAATTTCCCTCTAGTCCCTCTTCAATTTCGTCTTTGGCTATGGCCCTGGCTCTAAGTAGTTGCTATACAAATGAATAGAAAGATACCTACGAAGGCCATATTAGAAGGCGTTGGCATATTTTAAATTATCACAGTACTACAATAATTTATTATATTTGAAACTTAAAACTTCATTGAAAAAAAAAAAACTTTATTTAAATGACGTCATCGAAATATGAATCGTCTGGCTCTTTGTAAAAGCAGTGAATATTTCATTCATACACTTTTATTCCAGACTCCAGAGTTAAATAACTTTGCGTTGAGCTAAATAATTTTGAGCCGTAGCCAGAAACGGAGTTGAAGAGGGGCTGGAGTTAAATCCAGGGGGGGGGGGGCTCAACAGTCTTAAGGGGGGGGATCACCCAAAACACGATTAATCATTAGCATTTATAAACCACAATAGTTATTATTAAATATTTCAATTCATATAAATTATTAACAAATAATTTCATGCTTATATTTGTAAGCTACAGCTGATTACTAATACCCATATAGCTACTGTATATCCATATTAATATATAATAATTACAATTGATTTTATTGTAAACATTAACTAGTAATAAAGCTGTCAATAACTTGTATTAACTTTCAGAATGTTTCTACAAGTTAATGCTTAATATTAATTCTTACCTTCTTATTGATTTTGAATATATGCATAACAGTGAACCCCAAAATAATACAAAACTATCCTAAATATTATGGTCATAATCTTAAATATATAAATAAATTGATCATTAGTATAATCAGAAATTCAGCTAAATTAAAAAGTCTTTAAAACAAAGTAATTTATAAAAAAATCTCAAAGAAATGTTTTATGCAAAATTTGAATGACATTTTATATGAAATTTCATATCACTACTAAACATTTAATATTTTCATCGGGGGGGGGGGGGCTGAGTATGCCTCTTGGGGGGATGTCTTAGCCCCCTCTGGGGTACGGCCCTGGGGGGGGGGGGGATATGAATTATCTATTGGAGGATTTTACAATGTACCTGGCAATTGTGAAACATTTGAAAACAAATTACTGTTACAAAATATTCCGATTTTCGGGATCATTTCCGGGTGATATCGAATTCCGTCTTAAAGACATTCCGCTTTACGCAGATTTCATTTTCCTGGGAAGGTAATGACGACTTTCTCGACGCAATCGCTTTGCAAATATCTTACATTTCGACTCGCCCAAGAAAGGCTGTACAAAGTTCCACATCTATATCCTCTGCGTGCAAATTATTTCCAAATCCCAGAAGGGCGGAATTCCATTATTCCTTCTCCTTATCTCCCATTTGTCATATTCCACACACCGGGGGCTTTCCAAGGGAACGACGGGTATTAAAATTAAGAGGATCTGCCTCTGAACTGGATCCTTGGGCCTGGATTAAGTGGACGCGAGGCCGTCAAATATTAGACTGCGTAGCGTCAAATTTCTCTTCAAAAGGCAATACACCAATATGCGCGGAAGCGAACAAGAGAAATTCCGAATGATGGCGGCTTACAATGTAAGTGTGGAATGAAGCACAGGTTCATTCATTGCGAAGTCCACGTGAAGAAGGGCATAGATTTTACAGTAAAACATATAAGGTCTATGGAAGTCAACTTAAGATGGTCTTTTTAAAGTATAATGACTATGGCGATCTACTTTAGGTATGTGGCAGCAAATCGCCACAGGTATAAGGTCTATGAAGATCTACATTAGGTATAAAGTCTACGGAGATCTACATTAGGTATAAAGTCTACGGAGATCTACCTTAGGTATAAGGTCTATGGAGGTCTACATTAAGTAGTATACGGTCAATAGAAGTCTACTTTAAGGTCTATAGAGGTCTATTTTAAGGTCTATGGCGGTCTACTTTAGGTATAAGGTTTATGGTGGTCTACTTTAAGAATAAGGTCTATGGCGGTCTACTTTAGGAATTAGGTCAATGGTGAGCTACATTAGGTATAAGGTCTATGGCGGTCTACTTTAGGAATTAGGTCAATGGTGGGTTACATTAGGTATAAGGTCTATGGAGGTCTACTTCAGGTATAAGGTCTATAGCGGTCTACTTTAAGAATAAGGTCTATGGCGGTCTACTTTAGGAATAAGGTCAATGGTGGGGGCTACTTTAGGTATAATGTCTATGGCGGTATAAGGTGGTTTATGGAGGTCTGTTTAAAATGTAAGGTTTATGAAGATCAAATTTAGGTAGGTCTATGGAGGTCTATTCCAGGTATAAGGTCTATTGCGGCCTACTTTAGGTATAAGGTCTATGGAGGTCTATATTAGGTATATAAGATCGATGGAGATCTACTTTAGGCGTTGTTTGGTTTTGGAAATTAGCTGTATATTCTGGTGTAATTTTAATCAGTGGTTTACATCTGGGCAACGCTCGGTACATTTTCTGGTAATAAATATTTAAATATTTGTCTCTCTGATCATAGGCATAAGTAGAGAAAAGGCTAAAATTTGAAATGTGTTTGTTTGTTTATACGTATTTGCAGATTTTAAAATATGTTTGATGATTTTGGAACGTTTAAACTAACTTAAATTTAAAATGTAACCTATCTTTGAAATGTAAATATCTGATTTAGTTAGATCAGATATTTGAATTTCGACATTTCGTTCACTTGCTGTTAAATATTCGAATTAAAAATATAAGTTGATTTTTTGCTGTTTAAAATATGTTAATAAAATTTAAAATACTGTTTTTTATTTAAATTTCAGATGTTGAAATTTTAATGTGATTCGAATTAAAAAATAAAATAATGCCAAGGTGCACCTTCTCGGAACCTGCAGCACCTGTGTACCGAATTTCATGGCCGTACGTCGCTTAGATTTTTCGCTACAGACGAACAAACAAAAGACAGGCACCTTTCTTTATTATAATAGATTAACTTTAAGAGATTTGAAGAAGTCTTTGCAGACGACCGCGCATTCCATTTGTTAAAATCACCGTGTTCTTAATTATTTTTGCATTCATCATCGCATAGTGTGAACATCTCACATCAAAACGTTGCATAATTTTGCGATCATAACGAATTACGATCGAATCGAACGCAGGCAACGGAATTGAGCATTCGCAGACCTCGCGTGCGAACTCGAAATCGCATTCGATTTCGTTCGATCAACGAAATTCCCGAAATCAAAATTCGCAGTCGAAAATTCGATGCTCAAACGCCGAGAGACCCACGCCCCCACCACCATCTTCGCACCTCTAATCGACATCTCATGCATAAAGGTGCGGGGTGGAGGTAGGTTTATTAATGGCGCGCGAAAGGGGAGGAGGGGGGCGGCGGCTTGTGGCCGAGTCCCTAACTACATTTGCTGTTAGGGAGTGTTGTGTAATGTTCTCGTTTCTCACTTAGATTAAGGCGTTAAATTTAGGAAGAGATGTCTTTCCGCACGCTGGAACGTTTGAAGGTGAGTAGGGGGGGGGGGGGGGGCAGATTCTGATATATCCGAGGACTCCACACTGAATCAGAATCTTCCACGAAGAGCATTTATTAGAATTTAATCTTCGAAGCACGCTGAAAGGGATGAGGAATTGGATGAACACGGACAAGGGGCCACGAACTTAAAAATTTAAGGGTATGTGTTCTAAGGAAGGTCATGCGACAAATTGAAAAGTGTTTAATGGGGTGTTTAAATTTTCAAAATAATTGACAACGGTGTGAGGAGGAGGAGGAGGGAGGGGGTTAAATGTTTCATTGAATTAGGATAAGTTTAGATAGGGATATCGGCTGAAATTATGGTAGATTTTTCTTCACACATCCCCCTTCTTCAAAAATAATTGAAGTTACAAATTTTTGTACTTCTTGTAAAGAACCTTGCTGCCCTAACCAGGAATCGAACCCTGGATCTCCGAACTGGCCAACCGACGCTCTACCGTTGAGCTACTGGGACGAAATTGCAATCTCTTATCATCGAAGTGGACTTTGCATTTTTAAAGAGAAGCCAACATGAAAATATCGGCTTCTTTATCGGATAGAAAATAATGATGTGGGCAGCACATGACTTTCCCTACATAATAATGCAGTGACTTAACTTCTTCAACTGCGAAATAAAAATGTAAAAGATCCACGGTACAATGTTTATAGCACTGAATTAACACCAGTATTTCATTGCCATTTGTAGCGAAATGATGATATTTTCAATCCAGCCACTTGTTTCTCTTTTCCCGAGTTATCCCATCTCTTGTTTGTTTATGTCCCAAGTTAAAGTCCGAGTATATAGTATTGTCTTGTATCCCAAGTAAAAGTTCAGTCTCTTGTCTGCTTAGGTGCTTTTTTTAGGGGGAGGGGGGGGGGATTTCGCTGTTCTGTAGCAAGTAAAGTTTATACAAAGACGATGGTTTGCATTTTTCTTTAAATTTTATAAAATAACTAAATTTTCTAAAGTGAAATGAAAAGTAACATTTGTTTCACGTAAATATTCCTAATAATTCATAATAGAACTATTTTTTTTTTCTAATCTAGAGATGTTGAACTATTTTTTTCTAATTTAGAGATTTAGAACTATTTTTTTCTAAACTAGAGATTTTGAACTACTTTTTTCTAATCTAGAGATTTAGAACTATTTTTTTCTAATCTAGAGATTTAGAACTATTTTTTTCTAATCTAGATATTTTGAACTATTTTTTTTAACCCAGAGATTCTCAAATATTTTTTAACCCAGAGATTTTCAACTATATTTTAATTTAGAGATTTTTACCTATTTTTCGAACCTATAGATTTTGAACTATATTTCGATTCTAGAGATTCAGAACTATTTTTCTATTTGGCTAACTGAATAAAGCAGGAGATATCTTAGAAATGTCAAAGATGGAAAAAGGTCATCCTAGAGCGCTTTGCTTTGGAGACTGCGCGCCTTCATCTTACAGTATAGAGGGTGTGTGTAGAATAAAACGCTTCAAAGTCCAGAGCAAAAGGGTTGAAGCCACACACTACAGAGGAAACTCTCCTCTTGTAAAACGCTCCCAGGTAACGTGTCCGTCCATTTTCCATAGTTTTCCGGTCCATTCCTAAGGCGCGCCGGTCCGTTTCGGGCCCGAAGGAAACAAGCCGCTCTTTTTTAATTATTGTTTTCCTCTTTCGAACGATGCCACAAAAAAGAAATAAAATAAATAAATAAATAAACGTCCGCGTCGCCGGAGGTTTCAGAGAGCGACAGAAGAATCCGGAAGAGAGATGGTATAACGAGGATCGATCTCAAAGGAGGTCATGGCGCGGGCCGGATGCGGCCGGCCCTTTTGTTGGTCGCAAAAAAAGGGGGCGGCGCCGCAGAGGATGAGCAGAACAATGTCTCATAGAAAATGCAGAGGCTGCCATAGAAAAACGCGATCGTCCAGAATGTGCTGTGTTCGGGAGCGAACAGCATCCTGCGAGCTGTCTCATTATGGACTTCGGACGAAAAGGAGTGGACAGAGAAGGACTGGGAGCGGGAACGATGACCCGTGGTCGAGGGTGTTTGTTCTTCGGTCGGGTGGAATAAAGGGAGCGGATTTTCTGATGGAGCGCATCCTTCCAAAGAGGTTCTAATGAAACAAGGAATGTTCACTTGTCGATTCATTTGGGGGAGGAGGGGGGGGGGGGGGGGGCGAGAGGAACTTGACACGCCCTCGGACGATTCAAAATAAATGATTGGATTAATCGGCATGTAATTAGGAGAGAGGAAGTTATTTTCTTCCAGGAGGGCTTTCAAATGCTCTTTAGATGCAATATAGATTTTTATAACTTCTAAACAGGGGCCGGGCCGCCTGAGGAATCTTTGTAAATCGGTCATGTACCACATTTCTGGGTGAAAATAAGCTTTTTTTTTTTACAAGGAATTTCGGACAGTGGCGATTTATGGGTTAAAGGCGGAACAGCACAGTGGTTAGAGTGTGGGGATTTTACTCGGAGGGCCCGAGTTCGATTCCCGGCTCAGCCTAAACTATCTCCATGATTAAGCAGAGTACGAGCACTTTAAATATGTGGGTCTGAAAGTCTATCTGAGCGGTTGGTGGTAGGGGTTGGAAGGTACGGTCCCTGTAAATATTCGTGTAACACATTTCTGGGTGAAAACGATTTTTTTTTACAAAGGATTTCGGACAGTGGCGATATATGGGTTAAGAGTGGGACAATCTAATGGTTAGAGCATGAAGATTGAACGCGGAGGATCCGAGTTCGATTCCAATCTGCCTAAACTGTCTCCGTGTTCAACTAGAGTACGGGCACGTTAAATATGTGAGTCTGAAATTCCTTCCGAGCGATTGTTGGTAGGGGCAGGAAGATACGGTCGCTGTGGATATTGCCCTTACTGGGTTTCGGTCTAAATTGGGTATCACTGTCCCGGTCGTCCAAACAGATACCTTACACCATCGGGTAGGTCGGACGGTCTGGGTTGAAAGAAAGACAGATTTGTGGGTTAAGTTTCGGTGGGTTAGGTTTTAGTGATTCATTACTTTTTATGATGATGTTAAAACATTAAGTCCTGGGAATTTTTTTTCAGTGAAACCGAGGAAGAAAAAGAGGATGATGATGATAATGTTTCGTTCATGGAGCTGGTAAAGAATTTTTTCAGTTTTACAATCTATTAGGAAAGAGCACATCCAAGAATGGATGAATGAAGATGAGTAGGCCATGACAGACGATGTGATTCTAGATTTAGTGGGGTGGGGTGGGGGTGGGGGACAAGATGATGAAGATGATATACGTTCCGGAGGAGACCCCGAAGTTTTGCTTAAAGAAGGTCTAAATGACATTGAGACCGCTCTGCGATACACCAAACTGCAGGATGAAAGCACTTTCAAGTATGTACATGAATCACATAAACATACAATTACATATAGATTTATTCTTCAGTACATTATCTTTCTTACAGTCAATATTTTTTGGCAGGAATCGAGGATGGGGATTTCCTAAATGAGTGGTAGAGGAGCATTGTCGGAAGACTTGTGCCAAATTATACAGCGCACGATGGTTTATTTATTTTTTTTTTGTTAAAACCTAGTTTCGAGCTGTTCGTTGTCCACATTATCTTGAATAATAAGAACTCCACATAAAGATTCCCTCTCTTGGTTGGGATAGGGTTTCATGTTCCCTAGTATTCACCGAATGGCATGAGTCTATTTGCTGTAAGGATATTTAGTTCGAATATGGGTTGTTATTACGCGATAAGTCATTTTTGTAAACTGTACAACAGCTTACCCGATCATCTCGATGTTTTTGATTCACCGGAAATGGATTTTAAAAATCATGTGTTGTCGATATTTTATATTTTAATGTAGTTACTCATTTGCAGTCAATAGTTTGCATTTTAATGTATTTTATTACATTTTAATCTGTATATTTTGTAATGTATTTTATCTTGCACGTTGTTACTGGGACTTTGTCCTTCAGCTTGCATTCTTTTAAAATTAATAATAATAAAAAATAAATAAATAAAAATAGTTCATTTCCCCTAAATTTATGCTTTCCAGATTATTCCCTGACCCCCCCCCCTCCCCAATTTTTTTTTCTCTACAATCTGTCCATCGGTCCTGCTTTTATAGGGTATGCACACCTCCTTTTCGAACTTGCTGCCTATCCGATCCGACAAGGTTTCAGACGTGACGTATCATCAGGCAGCGGGGATGGACAACTTCTCTGTTTCGAAGGCCCGTCTGCCTGACGCAAAAAGGAATGGACAGGCACGATGACCCGTGGCCGTTCTTTTATTCCGTCTTCGGTCCACTGGAATAAAAGAGCGGAAAAAGGATGATCCGAACTTCCAGCGGAAAAAGGGACCACAAAAGTGTCCGCTTCGCATTTCGGTTGCGCCAAGTAAGGACGTCCTCATTCTGGGTGAAAAAAAGATACGGGGGACGTCCAGGATGCCGAGCAGAGTGCGCAACTGCATCCTATTGCACGAACGCCTTTTTTGAAGATGGATGATGTTCGCGCCCTCAAAACAACCGCGGAGCGACAAAATGACTCGAAACAAGATCTATGAAATGATGCAAATGAAGACCTTCACCACAATTATTTCGTTTCGATTCAGAAAAGTTGTAATGTTTACTTTCTTAAAGTATCATATAAAGTGAAATTTACAAATTCCCATATTTTGATGGATAAAAAGTTTTAAAACCTCCTGAACCCATTCAAATAGTTTTAGAAAGATGTATAAGCTCACGGGTGTGCATACTCGCTTACAGACATGGGTGTTTGTGTATGTGTGTTTATGCATGTGTGTGCTCGCGCATGTGTACATGTATTTGTGTACGTGTGCTTGAGTACATGTATTTGTCTATGTGTGCTTGTGTATATCTGCATGTGCGTGTGTGTGTGTGTGTGCGTTTGTGTGTGTGGGTTTGTGTGCGTATGTGTTTGTTTGCGTGTGTGTCTGTTCGTGTGTGTACTTGTGTATGTACTTATGTGCATGTCTGTGTGTAATTACGTGTGTACTTATGTGGGTGTGTATTTATGTGTGCGTGTGTCTGTGCATGCTTTTGCATGTTTGTGCGCTTATGTGTGTGCATTTATGTATGTGCATACTTATGTGTGTGTATGTGCTTGTGTACATTTTTGCATGTGTTTGCACTTATGTGTGTTTGTGTATGCGTTTTTGCGTGTGTGTGCATTCGCGTATGTGTATGTTTGCATGTGTATATATATGTGTGTGTGTATGTTTATATATATATATGTGTGTGTGTATGTTTGTGTATATGTGTTTGCGTGTGTGTATGTTTGCAGGTGCGTATATATATGTGTGTGTGTGCCTGTGTGTTTACGTATGTGTATGTGTGTTTTTGTATGTATGCATTTGCGTATGAGTATGTTTGCATATATATATATATGTGTGTGTGTGTGTGTATGAGTGTGTGTGTGTGTGTGTGTGTGTGTATGTGTATGCTTGTGTATATATGTGTGTGTAGGCTTGTGTATGTGTGTTTGCGTGTATGTTTGCATGTGTGTATATATGTGTGTGTGTCTGTGTATTTAAGTGTGTGTATGTGAGGTGTAGATATAACGCTTTGCTAAAGTTATCCTTTAATGTTGTCAAATGAGTCTTCAAGGTCATGTGTATGCCTACTCCTATATGCATTATAGTTACTAAGCTATTTAACGGCTAATATACTTTCAAAGTATATTAGCCTGTACGGAAACAACAGAATACCTGTTTTCAAGTTGGTATATATCTTTCATACAATATTGAGCAGCGTTGATTACATTATAAGAAATGGGTAACATTTAGTAGTATTTTTGAACCTACGACTTCTCGTCTCAAGGCAAGTACTCGAACTCAGAAATTTGGGCGGTGCGGGAGAAAGGAATAGAAAAAAATTCGCCCAAATTGCTGTCTTAAACAATCCAATAATAAATATACTTTATTTATAACATTATAAACAGTTCATCAAGTTAAAAAGTTCTGTTTCAAAGGTAAAACATTACTTTCTTTATCTGGATAAATGAGAAAAAGCAGTCGCTATAGTAACCACGCGATTGCTCTGCCTCATTCATCTTGATGAAGAAGGCTCTTTTTTTGCCTTTGAAACCGCCGTCGTTACTCTAAGATAAACCGTTCTCAAGATACTTCAGTTTTTGCATGCTGGTAACGGTTTAAAATACGCTCTGCGGAAAAAAATAATAAATAAATAAATAAAATAAAATAAATTAAAATGAATAAATAAAAAAATGATAAATAAATAATGTTTAAATACTGCAAATTGGATGTAATTTCTAATATGTATCCATTTTCTGTGTGATTTTGTTCAATAAATCTTAAATCGATGCACTACGAAATATATAAGGAAAAATGACGTATCAGTTATGTAAGGCAGTGCTTCTCAACATTTTGATAATTGTTTCCCCCTTTTCTGTATCGATTTCAACTCCCTGTTCTAAAACCCCTGCTAAAACGGCCAGGAAAAGCAATATCACATGTGCTTTCCAGGTAAGTCCATTCCCTCCGCTCCCCCCCTCCCCTTCAGATATTTCGTGCCCCACAGGTTGAGAACCGCTGATGTAGGGAAATTCACGGGAAACACGTTATGTTTTTTATTTTTATTTTATTTTTTTAGACCACGTGGTTCAGTTAGGAGCACCATGCAGTTACAGTTATAATTCTGGCGGATATCGAACTTTTCAAACTTGTTCAACTCCGCAATGGAATTCATTTACTATTACACGTGCATAACAAATGTAAAAGAGAAAAAAAAAAAAGTAGATCGACGTTTTTCTCAATCAGACATAAGTTCTGAAAGTGATCAATAGAAAAGAACGAGGTGTGTGTGGAAGGCGAAATAGAACGTTTTTATTTTATTTTATTTTATTTCAACCACAAATCGTGGACTTCCTCCCGCATCTCAGCGGTTCACTGTGCGGAAGTGACCGACGATCGGACGTTGACCTGTGTCCCGAGCATCGCAAAAGCCCGTGATTTGTGGAGGCATAAAATACATTTCGGCAGACGTAACCAGACAAACGACTCTGGGGGGTTTTACTTCTAGGAGGAGCGTCCCGGAATGAATCGGGAGCCAAACTCCTCCAGTTCAGACGCCAATGAGGAATGTCTAAGAGAAATTTTACCCAGAAGCAGTTTATCGCCATCTGTTGATTTTAAAATGACATTAATGCCAGGCGTTGTCAAGTACTAACTATCATCCTCTCCAAGAACTACATAGGTGTTGAAGAGAATGGCTGGGTGATGTAAGTACAGTTGCAAAAAACAAGGGAGTTTTGGGAAGAGGAAATAAATAAACACGGGAATTTTGGGGAATTTTTATGGGAAGAAACTAATTCACGCGTTTCGCATATGTTCTGGCTAATCCGACACTTGGATCGCCATTTAGAGAAATTGACCAAATCTCTGTATTAGTTTAAAGGTAAAGTCCATCGAAATAACATTTTGAAAAATTTGAAATTACAAAATGTTTCTTGCAAATGTACACATTCTATTAGTCATTAAATTATTATATGTTATTGGGAGTCATATAGATTTCGTATAATCGTTCAACATTAAATGGATATGAATGAATAAATCACGTCCTAATAAGTATTTCATCGTTCGGGAGTGTTTTTGCTTTTAAAATTGACACATTAAATTAAAATGTGTTTGTGGAATTAATTTTCCTTTTTCCTCATATATAATAAAAAGTCACACAATTTAAATATTTTTCTTGGATCTAGCAAATATCTCTCAATTTTCCATGCTTCAGCTATCTACAATTTCGAGTGTAAAAATTAAATATTAGTTTTGGGTCATACATGTTTCTTTTGCAATCCAAAATGCAATAACTGAAAATTCCCACTCTTTGGAAACTTTTAAAATTCCCAGTTTTTTTTTCAAAAATCCCTTCCCCAAAAAATCCGTTTTTTTCCCGTCTTTGCAACTCTAGATGTAAGTCTACGAGAAAATAGCTGGACGACTTACTTATACGTCTCTAAGATCGGCAAGAATAGCATTAATTGGCCATCCTTTTCTAAATATATTTTCTTGGAAGGGCTAAAATTAATATCCATCCGCGGAAGAAAAGCTTTTGAAATTTATAATGGTGGTGTAAAATTGTTTATATTAATAATCGGTCATTATTACTGTAATTATTAATAATCGGTTAATTATTAACATCGTTAATAATAAATTAATATATAAATATATTTTACTGCAATTATTAATAATCGGTAGTTAGTTAAGGTAATTAATAATTAATTAATAGTTAAAAGAAAACCATCGCGCTTGCACTACAAAGGAAAAATCACCTAGCTTGTGTCTTTAGATATTAGGTTCGGTCTTTTTTTTTTGCCAAACATAAAGATTCAATTAAGGGAGATATATTTTTGATAAGCATAGATACTAAAATAAGGAAGATTTTTATTATTATTATTATTTAAAAATTATTAAAAGTATTTTAAATATTTACAAATATTGCAAAATAAATAAGTAAATAAATAAATAAAAACAAATCTTTCCTCAATATTTAACTTTAGAAAATATATATATATGTAATATCGGCTACAATAGTCCAGGGAAGAGCCATTTCACGTTACCACAAATCTCCTTTATTATATAACACTGGAAACAGATATAGTTACATAGAGAGGACGAGCTCCTGGTCGTCGACTTGCTACTTTCAAGAAATCTCAACGCAGTCTGCGTAGTTTTTTATAAGAACAAATTACATTTATATTTATGGCGGAGGGAATCTGATGACGACATGGGACATATGCTGTCTTCGCGTTTCATCAGCTTAAAAAATGTGATAGAGATGCAGTTTCATATGATAAAGTTTACTCAGAGGTTAAGATGAATGACCCTATATGATGTGGTCGAGGAAAAGAGGAAGTGCTGGCAGACTTTGTTAATATTAGTGGCGTGGGATAGAATTGAATAGAGTTGCAATACGTACTGGACATGAAATAGGAATTTGGAATAATGATTATGAAAGGAAAGGGCGCATTATTGGGGAAAGCTTAAAATTTTTGTATCATATATATATGTATAATAAAGATGAAATAAATTAGAACTTGAAGGGAAATATGGGTGCATTCATAACAAACAGTAGAATTTTATGACTAACCGGAAATAACTCAAGAGAATGTTAATCATATACTAGAAAAATCAGAAAATCACAAATATAAAATATCAATCAAAAGAAAAATTGCTATGTTAAATAATGGAATGAAGCTGATGTACAATTAGCCATTTCACCAACAAATCACTCAAATTAACGACAGAAATTCTAGAATCGTCGTCATAACAACTTGTCTTCTTCTGATAAGCAGTCCAAACGAACTTATTCCTTTTCCGTTCCTTTTCTGGTGGGATGTCCGCTTCCTGCACACCTACACCTCCAAGAAAAAGTTCCGCTCACCCACACCCGGGGCCCGCCCTTCCGCTCGACCCTAAGGAAAATCACTCACACGGAATCAAGAAGATAGCGAAGAAATCGGCCTCAGATACACAGGAAGCCCTCAAACCATGAACTGTCTAAGAAAGTGAGACGTAATTGAAAACGTTATGGAACGAAAAATGGTAAAATGATGTAATCTTGGGATGAGGACAAAGACAGACTAACATATACCGACCCCGGATATCAACATGTTTAACACGTTTACACAGATATAAATGTGTTGCCGCTGAATGTGCTAATATATTTGCTGGTCTTAAATGCCTACATTTTTGGCACCTATAAATACTAATATAGTTCACGCCATGTTCTAATATATTTCACGTCATTCTCTAATATATTTGTTCCTGTTTAATACTGCTTTAATTGCTGATCTTAAATACTAAGATAATTTTAGCTCTTAAATTCCAATATAATTGCCACTGCTAAATGTACCAGTACATTTGAGGTTCTTCGCTGTTAATTCAATTGCCACCCTTAAATATTAATAGTGGCAAATATATTAGTCCTTAAATACTAATATATTTGCCACTCTTAAATACAAAGATAATTACCTCTATTAAATACTAATATATTTGCTGGTCTTAAATATTTATATATTTGGCGCCTTTAAATACTAATATATTTGCAGCTATTAATATACTATTTTAATTGCTGATCTTAAAAACTTAAATAATTTTCGTTTTTAAATGATAATGTAATTGCCACCGCTGAATGTACGAATTTATTTTCAGCCGTTTATTGTTAATTTAATTGCCGCCCTTAAATATTAATATATTTGCCGTACTAAAATGCTAATATATTTATCGCTATTATTAGTATTTTAATTGTTGATCTTAAATACTTATATAATTTTCGTTCTTAAATGATAATGTAATTTCCACCGCTGAATGTACAAATATATTTTCAGCAGTTCACTGCTAATTTAATTGCCGCCTTTAAATATTAATATATTTGCCGCCCTAAAATACTAATATATTTGTCTCTCTTAAATATAAAGATAATTGCCTATATTAAATACTAATATATTTACCGCTATTATATATTACTTTAATTGCTGATATAATTTCCATCCTTAAATGCTAATATAATTGCCATAGCTAAAAGTATAAATATGTTTTCCGCCCTTAAATATTAATGTATTTTCCGCCCTTAAATATTAATGTATTTGCCGCCCTTAAATTAAAAATAAAATTGTCGTTTTTAAATACTAATATATTTGCTTCTATTAAGTACTAGTATTTGCCGTTTTTAGATGCTAAAATAATGGCTGTTCTTAAATACTAATATAATAACCGCTATTAAAAATCAGTATATTGGGAAGTTTGCTACTGGCTGAGATTGTTCTGGCAGTCTTTAAACGATTTTTTTTTCCCTCATGAGGGTTAAATACACATCATATACGAAAGTACGTCTTAAAATAGATTCTGAATCACTATTGGAAAGTCCATCCTTTCCAGGTCTCCGAGCTAAAAATCCTCGGCATTGCGCAGGATAACATTAAATTAATTATTAAATTAACCACATTCCCACGACCGACAGCATGTTGCTCCTATACATTTTTTGATCCAAAGTTTCGAAACATGTGGTTATTTTGCGGTTGCTTTTGTGTATAGGATGGATTGCACTGCGAATTTGATCCAGTCTTGAACGGATGGAAGATAATTTTTCGCCAAGGCACCATGACTTGACTTACGGGATCAAGATGGTATAGTATTGAGGTTGATATAATCAACCTCATTTGAGGATTGGATGTTGATTGGATGAAAAGAAGGTGTAGACCAGTGGCGCAACCAAGAGAGAGATTGGAGGGGGTCATAACTGAATTTGTGTCTCTAAAATGTATTTGTATTACTATTAGGACCACAAATACATTGGCTTTTTATTAGTTAAATGATACCCAACTCTGCGAACCTCATTTAAAAGAGCATGGACAAGAGTGTCCATAAACAACCTGCGTAGCAGAATGCGCAGAAACGTAAGGGCGAAAAGGCATTATTTTTTCCATAGCGTGTCATGGTAAACGGACGAAGATGGGCCATAAAAATTGAAACTAAACCCATTAAACATTGAAACTTATCTTTGTGATGAAAATAAGTTATTTAGAATACTTGAATAACAACATATATTTAAAGATTTAATTTGTTAAAATGCACTTTAAGTGATTTTAAACGAATGTACATTACTACTGATTTTTACCGCAGTCACTCACTAGCGTTCTAAGGATGTATACATTGACTAGCAAATTCTGCAATGTATATGCGAGAGAGAAGGGAAAGGTATATAACGATTTTTCTTAAAAAAAAAAAAAAAAAAAAAAAAAAAAAAAAAAACAAGAAAAAAAAAAAAAAAAAAACTCGTGTATATATTTCAATGAAATTGAATATTTTATTTTCCGGTTCATTAAAAATATCCATTCAAGAAGATAAATTTAGATATATCCTACTAAAATGAGAAGTTAAACGATTGTAAGTTTCTAAAGAAACCGTTTTTAATACAGAAATAATGAAAATTTCCATACTGTCAAGCAAACGGGTATTTTGTTTTGTAAACGAAAGGGCAGCATAGTCTGTGTGACGTCACGCGCCCATGTTCTATTATCAACCTTTCGTTGATTCTGGTTACGTCTCTAAACACGCTTATATTTCGTGGTTGGATGTAGAGTTTCCTTTCTCTACGAGCCACCAGAATGTCGAAGGTTAATCTTATCACTGAATTGAAAAGTGCATTGCTCCATCAAGCACAGCATTTATACACTTTTTCCGCCTCATTACCAGGAAAGAAGTAGCCTACATCTCAACTCTTCCAACGACGCAGTCCGCTGCTGGATCCGGCCCAGAATGGATCCGTCAAGGATGTTGCGGAGCAAGCAAACATCCTCGCCACAAAAAGACGCACGCGAAAGACACAGAAGCATTGTCTCTCGAGAAAAGAACGGAAATATTGCCGACCATTAGACAGAAAGGAGCGGGCGCAGGTGGCCAAACATCGTTCGGGGAAGTTCTCCTGCCGGCTCCTTTTTGTGGCAGAAAGCTGAGCAAAGACATCCCTCCCAGAGAACAATGAAAGAAACGCAGGACCGCCCCTTTACGTCTCTTTTTTCCTCGTGTGGAATCTCTTGATGGCGTCCACACATCTCTCTCCGCGGTGCTTAGTGCAGAAGTTTCCGCGCAGGGGCAGTGTTGATGTTTTGTCTACCTATCTTAGAAACAAGGTTTATTAATATACGGTAGAACCGTCAGTCCGGCGTCCAATCAAAAAGCGTTAAAGTTCTGACGTCATTGGGATATGATTTGTAGCCAAAATTCAAAGCGCTTTCGGGTTGAAGATTAAATTACACACTAAAAATTATTTTTTTGTAAAATTTTTACAATGTAATTGTTTTGATTATTTGTGATGATACAAAATCTAACGATACAAAGTATAAAAGAGCTAAGACAAATATATGCGATTGATTAATTGTCATTAAGTTATTATTGTTAAAAATTAATACGGATCTATGTTCCAGCCACTTCATGTTTTTATAACATTTGTCTGTGTGGAAGTGGCATCACTACCTCACTGGATAGAATTCTCAAATGAAAAATGAGCGCACATTGTCGGCCAATGACATCACAAATCAGGTGCATGCAGAACGAGAGAAAAATAACCCAGAGTCAGGCACATATCTTACCCTAGTAGCTTAGAACAAAGGCTTCGGAATATACAAGCTGGCGCAACAGCGGTCATTTTGAGTCCCACTTGAAACGATGGCTGTATACTCAGTGAAAAGAGGGCTACTTTCTCGTCCTTTTTCGGGGTTTCGACAAACATAAAATATTCTAAACCGCTTTTTTGAATGATTAGCATAATATTCTTTAAAGCAGAAGCACCTATTTTACAGATAAACTGTGTAACAAATATCGGCTATGTAACAAGCACCCGCTATTGAAATAGCACAGGCAAACGATAACTGATTGAACCAGTTGGGAGTCAAAAGGGCGGTTGCGTCAGCCTGTATATATAGGAGCTTTACTTGGAACCAGAAACGAACTTATTGTTTTGCCACTTATAGATTCTAATATTTCTGCCTAATATTTTGGGTTGCAGTATGAGGGTTCGATGGCAATTTTTTGCAATGTATAAAATGCAATTTTGGCACTTGCTAATACAATTTATTGATGATTCGTTTAGATATCCAATTGCTAATTGAAATAATCGCATCAAATGTTATCTCAACCCGCTATAGGGAATATCACGTATACTGCAGGATGCGCAATTAGACAATGGGATATGCGAATCATCCCCCAATGATGTCAAAATCGTAACGTTTTTAATGGTGTATACGAATGATGAATTAATGGTGTTTGATACTTAAAGAACTGTCCTGGGCAAATTTAATCACCATTAACAGCTTAGTCAGTCTAAATTGCCGTTGTCGTAGCCAATCCTGTTCTATTTAATGTTTTGCCTAAATAGGCAGCCGATTTTGGTATTTTGAATAGGCGATATTGCCAGTTCTGCTATAGAACTTCATGTTTTTACGCCAAAAGCCATCCACCTTTTGAATTTGGAAGATGGCAATACCGCCAGTTCTGATTAATGGTGTATACGAATCATCTCCCAATGGCGTAAAAATCTTAACGCTTTTTGATTGGATGCCGGACTGATGGTGCTACAGTGAATTAGTGAACCTTAGTTCTATGAAAGACAGAGGCAAGGCATCAACACTGCTCCTGTACGGAAACTTCTGCACCAAGCACGGCGGAGATACTACAAGGGGAAAAAAGGGATGTAAAGAGGCGGCTCTGGATTTCTTTCATTGTTAAGGCCCATAACCTTTATTAGTTGACCATACATAGGTTCATCCACCGAGGATTATAGCACACACATATCCACATACGCAAAAGGAATGGCATTTAACAGATCGATAAGTAAAATACTCTTTGTGCAAAGAATAAGGAAAACGTTTATAAGCACAAATAACACAATAATGCAGCATACAGCTGTTTCGAGGATACGCTGTATCTCTTTCAAGAGAACCAAACCAACAAACCCGTCCCTCTTGTGGACTTCGAGTTTGTTGGTTCTCTTGCATTGGCGAAAGGGATCCAGCGTATGCTCGAAACAGCCGTCTGCTGAATTATTGTGTTATTTGTGGTTATATATGTTGTTCAAGTTTACCTTATTTACCAGATTGTTGTATCCTTTTCTGAAATTCTGCCTACTCTTCTGCAATTGTAATATCTTTGAACAGGGTATAAGTTAGTTTCCAAAAGTGGCGTAGATAGGAAATTTTGAAGTCACACTTCCACCCCCCCCCCCCATTGACTGAGCAATTACATTGAATCTTCATTGGGAAATAAAACCATTTCTTTCGTCTATTGGATCGTTGATCCCCCTTTCTGAGATCCTGGCTATGCGCATGAAAAGTGGCAATTCATTTCAGATAGAAAATACGTATGAAGCTTGTTTTCTAATCATACGAATATTTAGTTTTCACGATTTTTGACGTTCAGCTTCAAATGGTACAGTACTATACTTAGATAACGGTGCATGGCACATAAATTAAGTACCATCCATCCAAATAATACAAATTATATATTTCATATTATTTATCATAGTTAAGTTTTATTTTGCTTTAATCTTTTTTAAAGTATTCAAAATATTATGAAAGAGGGGGGGGGGATTGTTCATATTTAATTGCTTTGAAAATCGATAAGCTACTTAGCAATTTAAATAATCCTGCAGATTTTAATTTAAATCGCCAAAATTCTACAGACTGATATCCCATCCACTAGCATCATTTGAAAAACGAGTCATTCGCATTCAGAGATATTTATAAACTGTAAAATCATTTAAACTTGAATATTTGTCCCATTATCACTTCTACGCATATATCAAGAATTGTAGTTAAAAATCTAATGACATCAATGATTTTTAAGTACATTGAGTTATTTTATTAATCCTCCCTCGCAACACTATATATAACACTAAGAATAGAATTGCAACCATTATCCAGAGCAATATCACCCATGGGCCGGTTTCGAGAAATTTTATTTCGTCAAGACGGGAGTGGGCAAGGAGATGCATTATTTGTCGTATAAAAATAAGTATACCAGTGTATAGAGGTTTGAATGGGCCAAAATTTCAGGCTTCTACTTGGCTCAAGCCGACAGTAACAGACATTAACTCCCTCTTTCAGCAAGTCCAAAAACATTTTTAAATGTTTAATCTCAGTTTGATTTGATCCGAAATTATATTTATCCATATGTGCTAAAATAATGAATGAGCTGTTTTGTATTCGGAATTGGGTTACAAGTTTTCTTTTTATATCTATTTTTACGCAGCTCAAAACAATTTTATTTCCGTTACTGTATTGAATTCCATTATAAATTTTTAAGAATTAACAATATCAGACTCGGTTTGATTTCTTTTAAGGAGGAAAATTATACAAAAATTTAAAATTTAACGTTAAAAATCGATTTTTTTTCTCTAATTTTAAATCCACATATTCTTAAAAATCACTTCCCAAAGTTCTAGAGTTTCATTTTGAACCAAAGTGTTCTTTAGAAGTGATTTTATACAGTGTTATTTCATAATCCTCTTAATAAAATGAAAATGTTATTTGTCTTTTGCTCAGAATACAAATTTCACATTTATTATTGTATTGTAACTATTAAGGATGTTTTCAATTTACAATAATCATAAATATGTTTGTATATTTATAATGTTCATAATATGCATTATAAAAGTATGCATGATTTTTTTTTTATTTTAACATTATAATTTTGAAAAATATTAATATATCTAAAAAAATACGTATTTTTCGACAAAATTTTTATATATTAAATATAATTTTATTGTAAAAAATTTTTTTAAGGACAATATTAAAAATATAAATAGCTTTCTTAGCTCAAAATATAAGGATGCACAGAACACAAAAAGTAAATTTACATCATAATTAATTTTGAAGATTTAGCATTTTAAAAGTAAGTTTTTTAATTTTTTTTAAATTTCACACATTTAGAAAATACATATGTCTTTTTTCTTCTATAATGTCTCTCACAACAAGGTAACTTGCAAATAACAAGACTCATTTTTTATCTGTATAGTGATTTAAAAAAAAATAGAATTTTGTATAACTATCCCCTTGTCAATGCTCAAATTAGAACAGTGTATTTATTCTCTCTTTTCCTGCTCCAGTGGGTGGGAGATTTTAAATATTTAGGGCACTAGATCAGCCTTCTTCCTCCCCCCCCCTCCTATCCTCGACTCGCCTAAAACTAGTTAACAAACTGAAGTGCTTCTCTGATTAATTTAACTATTTATATATTAATTTCACATATTCCATAATTGCATACGAATGTGTTTTATTATGACAAAAGAACTAAGGGTAAAAGAAAAGAAACATTTTTTTTTCTCTACATTTAAATAAAATAAGAACGAATCCTCTAAAATAATTTTATCATGAAAAAATAGAGAAAAATTTAAAGAGTTTGACTATTATTATCAGTATTAAAAATGTTCTTAATAATACATTTTTTTTACAAACTTGAAGATTTTTTTATAAGCAGAAAATAATTTTTTTTTTACCCTTGCTGCAGTTTAGATCACTGCTATTTTACCCTTCAACCTTAGATCACTGGTCCAGTGCTCCTAGTGGTTAATTTTTTAATATCTGGATTTTTAGGACGGGCTGGATCCAGATCTGAGGCCATGGAAGTGTTTCTTTCAGGACTTTTGCCCGGTGTGTGTATGTGTGTGGAGGGGGGAGGTGATGAAAATGTAGGGGAGCAAGATTTCTATTTGCCCTATATAAACTATATAAATATATCTAAATGCTGTGTCGCATAAATAGAAACTAGGTTAACATAAAATGTCTCCGAGGGGGGGGGGGGGGTAATACTCATTTTTGGGGGCACTGGACCATGGGGATGTCTAATGTACTCTGCAGAGAGATTCGTGTTCTCTTGGCTGCTCGTTTCGTTCAAGACGAAAAAAAGAAACACTTTAAGTCTATCGTTTATCCGAACTAGCTCTTCCTCCTCCTTCCTTCCTAATCGACCGACATCCTTCCTTAATTCGCTGACAATGAAGACGTCCTGCACTCCCTTAGAAAAGGAAACTCTCACGGGATGAGTAAAGGATATGATATACACCGACTTCCACTACAGTTCGTCTGATTTCGAAGCTAAGCCCAGTTTTTAAGAAAGACTACGTCCATTGCGGATAACAGTATCCATGGACTGGTTTCGGGCTCATTATGCGCTCATCAGCAAGGAATAATCGTTAACTGCAATGACAACAAGAAATATTTTTGAACTGAAGACCAAAAAAATAGGCTTATATGTCTTTTATTAAAATCTCCATTTTAAGACGTACTAAAATCACACGCCATAGCCCTTTCGGGTACTATTATGCCCTTCATCAGTGGCGAAGTGAAAATAAGTGGCAAACATGTGCTTAAATATAAGCCATAACAGCCAGACAAAATTTACATATTAATCAATTTACATTTTTAAATACGAGGCATTTAAAATATGAGTTAATTATAAAATACAAATTACAATAAAAGGAAAAGGTTCATAAATTAAATGGTAATAGAAAAAACATCGTGAAAAACCGAAATAAAGCATCCACTAAATTTTCAGAAAATCATATAAAGGTTTGACACGTAGTGAGTCCAGAACGAGACGCCAAGCATAACTAAGGGTCTGAACAGGATCAAAATTACAAATTGACTCACGGTAAAGATAAATAAAAAGGGATTCATAAAGTAAAATATTACGGGAGTTACTGTAGCTAGTCAAAAGTAAAGTTTTATCAAACATAGGATGAAAATTATCCTTTATAACATACTGAACAAGAGCCGTGGACTGTTCACCATTTTTAGCATCGCGAGCATCTTCAGATAAACGAATACTGACAGTACATTTAGTACTACCAATGTTGAATTTAAAGTTATTTTCGGGAGATAAAAGAGGGCAGCAAGAAAGTTTGTTATTTACCGTAATTTTGAGCACTTAGGAACTGATTGAACATTTTAGTCCTTCCCCGTAGCAGGCATAAAATTCGTATACAACTAAACTCGGGTTACAAGGAGCGTTCAAAATCTTCAATATCTACCACACGTATCTGAGATTAAGTTAAAGGCCCAAATATGGTTTTATACAGGCGTGTTAGTAAAATGCCACCTGTTTGTTCTCAATGGACACAATAGGAAAGATTAGTGTTTAGTATATGCATTTTTGATTTTTTTTAAATTAAAGTTCTCATCATCAATCTTTTGACAATGAAAATAATAAGATCAGCTCCCGTTACTCTAAGACTAGCCGTTGAGATATTTTCGTTTTTTCGCATTTTTGCTACGGTGGTTTTGAGACTAGTGTCATATAGAGCCCAAATTCAGTGCCATTTCAAATAATGATGCGTGTTATTTTTTTGCAATTAAACTCAATGAATTATTGAGGAGATAAAGGGGAAATGAATTTGAGTCTGTAGGAAAAGTCATGAGCGGCCCACATCAGATTTTTTTAAAATTGAAATATGAAAAATCAAAATATATAATTTTGAATCTCAATCATAGGAGTCGCTTGCTGGAGATCAAACTATCGTTTTAATTAAAAAAAAAAAGTTTTTAAAACCATTAGTACCGTTTAATAGATGGGGTATCTTGTTTGCCGCGTCTAAATATGTACGAGGCCTTGTAGGAAATCGAAACTTGGTGCTTTGGATGCAACGTTAAACACCCACAATTCGATAAACGCGTCAATAATCCAATGATTTTACTCTACAGGGAGGAGCAACAGTTACTCCTGACATAGTTATACACCTCTTGCAATCGAGGGATATGAGTATGTACAGAGGCGAGCTTTGCCATAATGCAATCCAAATTAAAGCGTAACTCTCCTCACCAAAATTACTTAAACTGAATAAAAAAGGTAGAAGAAACTCTTTTACGCATACACAAAAACATTTGTTTTGCTTTTTATTTTCTGTACATACATAAACATAGTACATATAATGTAAAGGGAAGCAATGTATATCGGGATATTGAATTCGAGTTTTCGACGTATTTGCATGTTTTAAGTATCTCTGACATCAAATGGAACGTTTTTGAGGAGATGTGTGTGTACGTATTTACGTATGTTGTATTTGTATGTGTGTGTGTGTGCATTTAAATGTGTGTATGTGTATATGTATGTGTATATGTATAATTATATGGGGAAGTAATCCGTTACGGATGTTTTCTCCATACTATGTGTATGTATGTATTTTGCATGCGTGCATGTGAATGTATGTGTATGCACTATGTATGTATATGTACGAAGTATACACGGGCGCTTGTGTGTGAATTTTTGTGTATGCCAGTGTGTGTATGTATGTGTGTATGTACTATGTGTATATATTTTGTGTGTGAATGTGTGAATGTGTGTATGCACTATGTATGTATATGTACTAAATGTACGAGCGTGTGTGTATGTGTGCATTTTTGTGTGTGCTAGTGTGTGTGCGTGTGCATGTACTAGGTGTATGTATATATTTTGTGTGTGTGAATGTGTGTGTATGTATGTATACACTATGTATGTGTATATGTACTATGTGAATGCGTGTATGTGTGTATGTATGTGTATATGTACAATGTGAATGCATGTATGTGTGTATGCACTATGTATGTATATGTACTAAATGTACGCGTATGTGTGCATTTTTGTGTGTACTAGTGTGTGTGTGTGCATGTACTAGGTGTATGCATATATTTTGTGTGTGTGAATGTGTGTATGCATGTATACACTATGTATGTGCGTATGTATGTGTATATGTACTATGTGTATGTATATATTTTGTGTGCGTGCATGTGAATGCATGTGTACGCACTATGTTGTATATACGTGTGCGCGTGTGTATGTGTGCATTTTTGTGTATGTTAGTGTTTGTGTAGCGAATGTATGCGTATGCGTGTATGCACTATGTATGCATATGTATTAAATGTATGCGCGTGTATGTATGTGTGCATTTTAGTGTGTGTATGAATGTGTGAATGTTCTATGTGTGTGTATTTTGTGTGTGAATGTATGTGTATGCGTGTATGTATACGTATTAAATGTACGCGCGTGTATGTATGTGTGCATTTTAGTGTGTGTGTGCATGTACAAGGTGTATGTATATATTTTGTGTGTGTGAATGTATGTGTGTATACACTATGTATGTGTGACTGTGCATGAGTGTATATGTATGTATTATGTAAGTATGTGTGTGTTTACGTGTGGCTACATGTGTGTATGAGTGTTTATGTCTATATGTACGTATGTACAGTGTGTGTAAGTCTGTGGATACGATATCTCACGAATGAATGAAGCGTTTCGAACAGAAATTAATACGATTTACAATCAGTCAATAATCATAGGTACCCTATTGATTTTAAACTTTTGATCAACCGTTCAAAACACTCCCACGTTTTCGAATGAATTAAAAAAAGTCATAAAAAATCAAAACTAAAATAAAAAAATTAAAATAAATAATCATTTTGTAGATAAATATTTATTAGAAAAATAATGACACTCACTTTAGAATGCTAACATATACCCATCTCGAGATGTAATTTTCAGAAAAATTTATCAAGAAAGTTACACAAAATTAAAACAGTTGCAAGTATTGTTAACACTTTCTACTATACTTTGATATTAGTTTGAACTCTTTTGGAACGATTCCATCTGTGGGTGCACAGAGGCAGTATTAAAATCCTGGGCGACCCGGTATGATTCTGACTTGTGAAGCTTATTATCCAAATATTTCACAATATTCTTTATTTCTCCCCTTCCCCCCCACTAGCATTACGAAATTTAAAAATTGTAAACTCAATTTAATATTTTCTCTAAGATTTACTTTACAAAGATTTTCACGACGTTCATTGTCTCTTATCGAGAACAAAGATATCTCCCGGAATAAAGATTGAATATAGAACCCACCTCAGGGTCAAAACAGGAAACTAATAAGTTCGAATTTGTTTTACGAATATATTAAATATAAATAGTATATATTGAGAGAAATCAGTTGGATGCATTCGATTCATCAGCTTGATTGATTTGTTGCCAAATTTTATTTGCTAATTTAGTAGTGATAGAACAGTTAACCTGTTAACTGACTGTGGTGTTGACGGCTAACCGGTCGTTAAATTCATATCCATGTTAACTGAAAATGTAATAGATTTACAGCTGAACCTCGGTTTTTGTTCATGTTCTTATGAAGAAAGAAGAAAAAAAAAAATCAGCTTTCGTTAATTTTAATGCAGGAAGTGAGAATAAATATTATAATACTCCCAAGAATTACATTATCGTAATGATTGAATATAGAACCCCTCCTCTTTATTTAACATTCACCCGCCGCATTCAGTTACAGTTAAAATTTCACTGTATATATATTTTTTTTTATTTATTTCATTACAGACTTAGACGAAAAATATATAATTAACATGGAGTAAAAAAAAAAAAAAAAAAAAAATTTGAAATTTAATTAAAATTGAGAGAATCTATCTGTACTACACATTCATAAATCTAATCCCTGGAATGTCATTAATTAATTACCAAGTAATTAAGTTTCAATTTCTACGGTTTTTGCATAAGAAATTTAAAATAAATCAAAAGTCGCCTATTTATACTAAATAATATATATATATATAATAATTCGGAAGCCCAATGATAGAAGAGTGAGAAGCTGCAACTCGAAAAATTTAACTTTATAACAAGTCTATAATATAAAAGGTATAAAACAGCAAATCTTCAATCAAATGGAAAAAAATACAAATTTCAAGTCATCAGATTACCAAAAAATATCAATCGTATGGAATCGATAATAGAAAAACATATAAAATGCAAGCATTGATGCTATACACGTAGACAAGGGCTAGGCCTAAATAATGGAATTGTTCACTTCGCCAAAACTCTTCATCGGGTTCAAGAATTTTGTCGAAGCAAACACAAAAAATGTATGTTTCTGAAGAAATAGATAGATTATATCTATAAACTATTTCTACTTGGACAACATACATAAAGAAGGAAAAATAAAGGAAACAAGAATATCTGGAACAAACACTGCATATGCCCGAACCAGTCGAACCCAGGAACCCAGAATGAAGAGACCAGTGTTGCCATTCGCATAGGAAAAAGAAATGATCTACTGTTGCCGATCGTAAGAAATAAATAACAGTAATGCGAAAAGGCAAGAAAAAGTAAAAATATACAATAAGAGCTACAAAAAAGTGGGGCTTATAATAGTAAGGCTTATGTTTAAGTGGATGTAAAAATAAAAGTAGTATTAATACAAGAGAATGGTGATGTCTGGCTAATATAAGGTACTATGAATATGAATATATATATATTCCCCCAGTGAAATAAATCATTTTAAAAATCAGTTCCACTCAAGTAAGGTTTGAAATAAAAATATTATTGCGTAAAATATGAAAAATAATTAATTTAGATAATATTTTTATAAATGGGAATATTGACAGATAAACGGTTAATATTTACTTTCACAAATATTCATTAATTACGATTATATATTAATATATAATATTAAATAGTAAGTTGGAAATGGTCGACTGTTATTGATAAAAAATATAGTAATAGTTAATACTAAAAGGCAATAATTAAAATGATTACTAATAACTATCAGTTTATTTCTTAACAATTAAATCAATATTTATCTAACCTTTAATAGTCAATATTAATATTTAATCTATAATACATAAACAATTGCTTTGCCTCCCCCCATCCTGTTAACAGAAAAGTACAGAAACATTTTACGCACTTCTGTTCAAAGCCAAATATGACATTTAAATTTTCATTTATCCCGTAACGCAAGTACAATAGCACCTCTCCCCACGTTCACAAAAATGTACCACCTTTTTCCTCGTATGATTAAATATAAGTTTATTTGACTGTAATCGCTCAATTTTATTGCGTTTGCATATTATTTCCCTTTCCAATCCCCCTTCTCTTATTTGTTTCCCCGATAACAAAAGTAGCAAAAATTGGCTTCCTCCCACAGAGGGTATCCCAGCAGGGTAACAACTTTTACAGGCGGGCAATAGGGGAGGAGGTAGGTGTCTGAACAAGAAAAGACATTGGGAAAGAAATTCCCGAGCAGGTAGGTTCTGGTTTTCGTTTACGTCACAATCGCCAAATAGGTTGTAAGGTCATTTAGCAGAAAGCACGACCACTACTAAGCAGATGTACTCGGCGTTGCTCGTGACCGAGCACACAATAGCTGCAACAAATCAATTTTACTCAATACACAATAGATGCCACAAATATGAATGGATTTCCACAAAAAGAAATCATCAGGCTTTTTTAACCAAAAATTTAGTACGAGATAAAAATTTTTTTTTTTAATTTGAGCTGTAAAGTCGAAATTGATTCGAAATTTTATATTTTCTTAACGTGACAGCATAGGACAACATTTGACATAATTATGCAAAAAAAGGGGTTATTTATGGCTCAATGATTACGCAACTCAACAGTTTCATTCATTGCAAAGAAATATGGCCGCGATACAATTTTTGTGTTCGTGGCATCATTAGCCCCTCTGGCGGGGGGGGGGGGGAGTTAGCCCCACCCCCGAGAAGGTACATTGTCAAACTTTGTATCATTAGAACGATAAAGGAGAGTAATATGCCGTAATTTTGATCATTTGGACCAACGGTATAGATGTTTTAAATTTTCATTGCACAATTTAAAAAACAAACAAACAAACAACAAAAAAAAAAAACCCAGGATATTTAAAGATGGATTTTTGTATGAGAAAATCGAGTTGAGCTACACTCCATTTATTATTATTATTATTATTTTTATTATTATTATTATTTTGAGGTAGGGGAAGATATGGAAATTTCACAAAGAGGTAAAAATCAAATATAGAAGATAAATGTTTGTACGGGGGCCTCGAAGTTTATGGGTAATCTTGTTTCTTCATGAATAATATTATTAAAAATCTGATGTGGGCAGCACATGACTTTCCCTACAGACTCATATTCACGTTCTCTTTATTTCTTCAATAATTCATTATACGGAGTTTAATGACACAAAATAACACCCATAAATATTTTAAATGACACTGAATTTGCACTTTTGATTTAATTTTCATTCTCATTGGGTAACTGGACTTATTTTCAAAAGTGGCGTAGCGAAAATGCGAAAAAAAAAAACTTCAATATCTGGAAAACGGCTACTCCTCGTGTTGCAAACCCAGACCACTCGACTCATCCAAAGGGTTTGTAACAGCTGTTTGAGTGGCCCAGACTACTTCTAGTGTAATGGGGTTGATCTTATTCTTCTTATCGTTAAAAAAATACGTATAAAACAAGCATTTAATGGATATATTTAAGCATACGTAGTTTACTTTAAATTTTGAAAATTTTTATGGGTCATTTCGCAAAAAACAGGTAGGTTATTTTTTTCCGAATCGTACTCAAATCTAATCAGCACCAGGGTAATCCACAAGTGAATTGTCTACCCAATTTTGTAAAATTTGATCTATTAGTTTTTCAGCTAAAGTGGATAGAGGCAACTTCTGCGGGCCAGTTCTCAAGAACAGGCTTTTATCCCGAATCATACCAAAAACTAATCAGCACCAGTATCACACACAAATGACTCACTTAATTTTATGAAATTTGGTAAGTAATTTTATGAAATTTTATGAAATTTGGTAAGTAATTTTATGAAATTTTATGAAAGTTAGAGTGGATATATACCTTGCACAGAGAGACACACAGACGTCAAGCTAAAAGTAGTTTTTTCGTATTCTAGAGGTCCCAAAACGTGTAGATCCATTGAAAACTCGAGTTGCGATAATTGGTATGATTCCAATACTTTCCCTATACATTACCATGTATTGCAGGGAAAGTAAAAACATAACTTTTAATAAAATTCCAGACGCGGCTAAATTATTCCAGACGCGGCTAAATTATTCCAGACGCGGCTAACATTAACAAAATTTTGAAAAAGGGTCCTTTAAATTTTCTAATGTAAAAGAAGATGTAAGTCTTCATTCTATTTTTTCAGTTCTACCTATTTTTATAGGTATTTTGTATAATTAGTATTATAGGATAGAAAAATAAAATGTATATATCGTTTTATGAAATTTCGTTCACAAGTTTTTTTGTTTTTTTTTTAATTTTTTAAAAGTTTCTCTTTTCAAGCAGGCAACAACTCAATGAAGCAGATAAGGTGTATCCATTTCGTTTGTGTGTTGATAAAAATTATCTTGATACCACTAACTTCTATAATGTATTCAAACTATTATATTCATACGAAATCGTGCTTTGAAAATGTTAAAATTTAAAAAATTCGAGTTTTAATCATGTATATTACAAAACATTATAAGAGCTGCCGGGAAAAGCACACAAGTCAAAAAACAAGGATTTTGAAATATCGAGTAAAGAAAATTTTGATGCTTTCAGGAGAACTTTTTCTTTAATTTTATTTTTTTTGTTTTGTTTTCAGAATACAAATTTAATTTTTATGGAGTTTGTTATACATTTATGAGCTAAATAAATAATAATGTTTCTTTATATTTTTTACCCCGCTACTATCCGTACAAAATTTAATAAGTGTTTAAAGTTTTTCTTTTTTACTTTCCCTGCAATACATGGTAATGTATAGGGAAAGTATTGGAATCGTGTCGAAAATCGCAACTCGAGTTTTCGACGGATTTACCCGTTTTGAGATCTCTAGAATACGAAAAAACTATTTTTAAAGTGACGTCTGTGTGTGTGTGTCTGTCTGTGCAGATTTTGTATCTACTCTAACTAAAAAACTAATGGACCGAATTCCATAAAATTTGGTAAGTAAATCACTTGTGGGCGAATCTGATGCTGATTAGTTTTGGGTTCGATTCGGGATAAAAGAACCCGCCTTTTTTTGCGAAATGGCCAGAAAAAGCCTGTATCCACTCTAACTCAAAAACTAATGGACCGAATTTCATAAAATTTGGTAGGTAAGTCACTTGGATGTGATCCTGGTGCTAATAAGTTTTAGGTACAATTCGTAAAAACAGAACCCGCCTTTTTTTGCGAAATGGCCCGTAAAAATTTCATTTAACTGCTCTAGCTAAAATACTAATTGACCAAATTTTACAAAATTTGGTAGATAAATTACTTGTTGGATACTCTGGTGTTGATTGGAATTTGGTACGATTCAGTAAAGAAGAACCCGCCTTTTTTTGCGAAATGGCCCGTAAAAATTTCATGCACTCTAGCTAAAATACTAATTGATCAAATTTCACAAAATTTGGTAGATAAGTTACTTGTGGGATACTCTGGTGCTGATTAGATTTTGGTACGATTCGGAAAAGAACAACCTGCCTTTTTTCACGAAATGGCCTGCAAAAATCGCCAAATTCTAAAAAAAAAATTACTACGTATGCTGAAATGTATTAATTAAATTCTTGTTTTATACGCAATTTCGGACGAGGAAAAGAATATCACAAACTCTATTATACTTTAGGACTAACCGTTCTCAAGATATTTGGGATTTCTTGCATTACGCCGCTAGCCGAAAAATGTCCAATTAGCAAATAAAACCAAAAATTGAATTAAAAATGCAAATTTAATGTTATTTGGTGCCATTAAACTCAATCTAATGAATTATTAAAAAAATAAAGAAAATATGAATTTAAGTGTGCAGGGAAAGTCATGTGCTGCCCACATCAAATTTTTTAACATCTTAGAAGCCTAACTGACTTATGTACTTTTCCACAATAAAGATCAGAAATTTCTTAAAACAAATATGCTATAAAAAAAAAGTTGGAATTTTTGAATATGTGTTTTTTCTCGCCACCTCTAGATAGTTCATATTTTTTAGTAATGAATCTACATAAAATTTCACACTACATGAATTCCTTCTTCATTTATTATACAAGCACACACATTCAAAAGTGTGCGTAATGGGCTCGGAATGAGTCTTATACCGTGCTTATCTGTCTTAATCTTGAATTCAAAAATTATCGGGAAAACAATACTCTGTATAATTAACTTTCAAAGACTCCCTTGAAGAAAGCAGGCATAAGTCAATACGTGACTGCAATTGTTTCGAGCCCTCTTCCATAAAAAGTGTGCGCTCTTAACAACAGCTAAGAACGAACTGCGATTTGGTGACCTTTGCCTGTTTTCTTCAAGAATGTATTAGAAAAGTGTATTTTCAATAGCAGCAGTTTTATTGATTGACTTTTTGCACAAAATCATTAAAAAGTAAAAAGTATATATTAGAAAAAAAAAAAAAAAATCAGATTTTCTGAGTATATAGGCTTCACAATTTTACAAATATGACGTTTGAATAGACCCTCTAAAATAAGTAATAACACAAGATACGAACACTGAAACGCTCGATTCATCAAAATAAAATTTATGGAATAGAAAGCAAAATTAGTCAATATGCTACTTATTTCTTTTAAAAATAAATTTCAGGAATTTTCTTAATTTTTTTTTTTCAAGTTTGCAATTTTTTAGCTACGCTGACGGTTAAAACGTATTTGGCTTATTTGTGTTAATATATACTTATTTTAACGCACTTAATTTCATAGCGTATAGTTCAAACTATCAATTGACCGCAACACTTTAGTTACGCAATTGTTCGAAGAATTGCTCAGTTTTTCATAGAAATTAACGCTATAAAAATGCATAGTATTGAATAATTCCAGTTTTACGAATTATGATTTTTTTTTTCCTGTTCAAAATTTTTACATAATGTATTTTCACTTAAAATTTGGTATTGATAAGTGCATTCGTTCTTGAGTGATCACGTTCATACCTTACATACATACAAACTACTTTCCTAAACTTTTTAAAATGTTTTGGTCTTAAAATACACTTTTCGTAGAAAATATTGAATTCCGAAAAAAAAAAAATTTTTTTTTTTTTGGGGGGGGGGGGGGGGGGAATTATCTCTATACAGAAATGTGAAAAGATATAATAATGCTAATTTAGATTGCTCCAGTTAGACCCAAATTCAACAATAGCTTTTGTATGTTGCTATATGCAATTTATGTTGCTTAAAAATAATTGTAAAATAAACATGGGGATCTTAAAGTGCACTTTACGTGATATTTTGATGAAGTCATCGGAGTCATATTTGTAAGCTCAACAGTAAGGCATTTTTCCACAGGCATTTAACACTTTTGTAATACAATTTGTAATACATTTTGTAATACAATTTGTAAGACAACGTAATACGCTTTAGACATATTAATCTTAAGCAATAATAATAATAATAATAACAATAATAATCTGTTGAAAATGGGATGCGCCTGTTTTTGAAATGATGACGAGTTCAAAATTAAAACGGTGATTTGACAGAATTACCAACGAGGGGTTTAGGGGATTAGAGAACTTTAGCATGATATATGAATTCAAATTCAGACGATAACTAACATATATGATAAATTTAAGCCTCTCGTAACAAACCCGAATTTGCAGTTATTTTTCCGTCACATACTTTTATGCAAAGATGCTATGTTAAAATACATAAAAGCTTTTTTTTTAAATATTTTCAAAGTCATTCAAATTTCTTATGCCCCATAGCAAAGTTTTAATATTCGATTTGGATTCACGAACCAGGTCTTAACCAAGTCTTATCTATAAAGAATCTAAAAAATTATTTAAAAGTTAGATTCTATATAAAAGTTATTTTCTAAAGTTATCGAATTCATTTAACAAGGACCCTTTGGTTGCAGAAAAGTGTTGGTTGTAACAAAGATTACTCAAGGTCAAGGATTTGACCATGCTGTAATAAAAATGTCATTATAGCGGTATTCAATTGTATACAAAAATAGCGGAAGTAAAAAGAGTGCACATTTTTAAAAACATTCTAAATTATATTATCCTTGAAAACATCCGATTGACCCGTAATAGATAACAAAAATGGATGTTTAAGTATAATATCAAAGTTCTGGATGTAAGAGGAGAAAAAAAAAATCTCTTTCACAAAATCATATAGATGTTAGAAAAGGAACTTTTAGAAAATTAGATTTAAAAATTGGTTCCTTTATAATTATTTTAAGAGGGATATTACGAAAAAAATATATATATAAGACTCTTTAAGAATGAGTTTAAGTCGACTAAAAATAAAAGGAATATCTACACAAAAAATGAACTCGGAAATGTTTGATCGCTTGAAATATTTGCTATATGCAAAATCACTGAATTTGATGCAAGTTTAAAAATGCGCGCTTTATCAATTATTCCCAGTTTCTTTTACTAAAGTTTTTTTCTTCTTTTCATATAATTTGAATTGTCTTTTCTTATAAAAAGACAATGTAGACAGTTTCATTATTTCAAAACAGTACCGGAAAATAAACGTGAAAAATTTTTTCGCCGATTAATCAAACTACATTTACAGAAAGTGTATTTCGTTATAACAGAAAGATCGTTATAACTAAAGTTTGTTCTGTAAGTATCTATTTGTATAGCATAACACCCAAGACTTCCTATCCTGTATAGAAGAGAAATTGCCTACCTCTAGTGAAAGGCGCGCGCAGGTGTCCAAGTCTGTCTTTTACTCCACTGAATGCCAACTATTCCGGGAATGTGGAGTTCCATCCTTTACACACCACTTCTCCAACTGCCTCTGGAGAGGAGGGAACTCCCATTTCTTCGCCACAAAAACAGAGATAAGCAGGTCCACCCCTATCGCTCGGCGCAGGCTCCGGGCGACCAATCGGAAGGCGGAAGACTTACTCTTCGCGGAACCCCCTTCTCCCCCTCCCCCCTTTCTCTTTCTGGAGCTCGAGACGGTATGGTGCACGCCTTGCGTTGCGCGGCGCGGGGGAGAAATTCCTTTCCGTTCCAGTACGGGATCAGGAGAAGATTCGATTACAGGTTACAGTTATTGGGTAAAAGGTTAAGTGCCCACAGAAGACTGCCCCCTGGATAGTGCATGGAGGTAAAAGTAAGAAGTTCAAACTCCATATTAAGAAAACGCCAATATCGTTTGAGACAATCATTCAGGTGGCGCTGGGATAAGTAATTTTGCAATGTATGCATTTATATGGTAAAAAACCTAAAATATTTCTTAAACTCTCCATTTTGTAAAAATAAACTATAAGTGCAATGAAAAGTGGGAATATTCCTACGTATTTCAAATTATTTTACCTTTCAATTTATTTTTATATCTATATTCTGTATTCTATCCTACAATGAAAAATACTAGCTAATTATACTGACAATTAGGGAAGACTTATTTAAAAATAATCAAAAATACATATACTAAATACTACACCCATGGAGTTATAAGGAAGGATATAAAACTCCTATGGATGAAACGTTTGAAAATGCCATAATGCTTTGAGAATTATATCTAGGGATCGCTAGCGTTAGTAAAGTGGCTGTTATTGTTAGTTGACACAACAGAAAGGCGTAGTATTAGTATATGTATATTTGTTTATTTTTACATTAAAAGTTCCCTTATTATGAGTATAATTAATCAGTATTTCTGCATAGTTGTAGGATAGAATGCAGAATATAGGGAGATAAAAAAAAATGGAATGGTCAAATAATTTTGAATATTTTGGAATATTCTTTATTGTTTCAGTTCAATTTTGCATTGCGCTAATAATTTATTTTTACAAAATGGGCAGTTTTAATAAATATTTTAAGCCTTTTACCATAGAAAAGCATACATTGCAGGGCTATACTTATTTTATCCCAGCGCCACCTGAATGATTGCCTCGAACGATATTAGTGTTGTCTTAATATGAAGTTTGAACTCCTTACTTTTACTTCCATGCTTTTAATGTAGGATTCGAAGCCATTAACTGTTGCCATCTTTAATTACGTCTTTCTGTTGTGTCAGCTAACAATAGCGGCTACACCAGTGACACCTAAATATAATTCTCAAAGCATTATGGCATTTTCAAGCGTTTCATCCATAGGAGGTTTATCTCCTCCTCTCAAACTCCACGGCTGCTGAAGGGGAGAAGGTTCGCTTTAGGTTTCTTAGAGAGGACTTAAGTTTTGGTTTCGGTTTGAGAGAAGTTTTCGACTTTGCTGGAGAATCACTTTCATTTAGATTACTTTGGTTTTATTTAAAGTAAAACATAATACGGAATCCACATATTCAGTCTAAGCATGAATGAAACATTATAACATTACGGAAACATAAATTGTACTTACGTAAAAAAAAATATCGGATGTGGACAGCACATAACTTTCCCTACAGACTCAAATCCATTTTCTCTTTATTTCTTTAATAATTCATTATATTGAGATTAATGGCCCCAAATAACACGCATCATTATTTGAAATGACACTGAATTGGCACTTTTAATTCAATTTTTCTCTTCATTCGGTAACTGGACCGTATTTTCAAAGGCGACGTAGCAAAAATGCGAAAAAACTAAAATATGTGGAGATTGGCTAGTCCTAGAGTAATAATGTTGATCTTGTTATTTTTATTATTTTTATCGTAATTGAGTATAAAACACGCATTTAATATATACGTTTGAGCATACATAGTCTTTTTTTTCAGATTTTTGCGGGCATTTCACTAAAAAAGGCAGGTTGTTTTATCTCGAATCGTACCAAAATCTAGTCAGCAGCAGGGTCACCCATAAGTGACTTATCTATAAAATTTTATGGAATTTGGTCCATTAGTTTTTAAGTTAGATGGATACATACATTGCCCAAACAGACACACACACAGACGTAACGCTAAAAATAGTGTTTTCGTGTTGTGTTCTAGCGATCCCAAGACGTGTATAGATCCGTCGAAAACGCGAGTTACGATTTTCGACACGATTCAAATACTTTCTCTATACATTACCATGTATTGTAGGGAAAGTAAAAATGAATGTTGATTTCTGTAATGAAACAGATAATACTTTCTTGCTTCATTATGTGGTTATACAGGTTTCCACATATTATAAATATACTATCACATATATATGACGTTGCTCATGATTCTAAAATATGTGCAAATTCTAACAGCGTCCAAATCAAATCCCATTACAACATTTAATAAAATCTATATAATTGTCTAACGTGTTTGTTTCTTTCCAAAGCTCCCCCCCCCCCCCCCCCCCCCCATCGATCTAGAACGCCAACACACTGCACACTTATAATATCGATTCATGAGTTAAAACCTAACAAAGCTGCAATTTCCATTCCCCTTCCGGTAGTGAAGAAAATGGGGGAGGGGGGGGGTCAAAGACATTTTACAGACCTCTCAGAAGACCTAGGTAACCTAGAAGGCTGAATATTTGCATACTTAATGGTATCGATCACGGGATAAAAACTAACTACGACACAAACAGATTGTTAAAAAAACGCAACCTTATTAAAAAAAAAAAGTTGTAACTCAAGAATGTTAGTTTCCCTGCCTTGGACATGCTTGAATACTAGTGGTATTATAAGTCATATATATGTATTCTTAATTTATTTAAATATTTAATTTAATCTCCTTAATAATGAAAGCCGTTGTGACTATGAAAAAGTTATCTTCACAAACAAATCTAAATAATATAACATTCCGGCCTCATTTGCAAACCAACTTACATAGAATTTGAAGTTTGGTCATCATATGCAAACCAGGGGCAAGAGAAGTGGGGGAGGGGAGTCAATGGCTGAAAAATGATATAGTTCTCCACAATGCCATATTGGAAAACAAATCAGCACTCTACTCCCATTCCCTCCAAAACCCTGAATTCGCTACTACGCTAAACGGAGGGAAATAAAAAGCAAAATATTTCCATCTCATCTTACTACCTGATTGCGCCAATCAATTATACACAATGAAAAATACACAACTCTGACGATCCTTTGAAAAAATAAATCATAATTTAAGAAGTTGCAATTATCAACCTTTTCCATCCATATTTTATTCTGTGGCAGCAGCCGATAAAATACAATCCAAACTGTAATTAAATTTAAATTTATGAAATTAATTTTGATAACTTTTTCTTTATTATTTAGATTATAATAGTAAATTTCCCGTCTCATCAACACATCTGGATAATGAACACTTTTTAGGGAATAAGATCAATTTTATTTCAGTTGTTAGGTAACACGATGTTATTTTCGCCAAATGAACTTTTGGAAATAAATCGCCTGTTTAATGTTTTTTCTATGATAGCTTTAATCTTATGGTAATAAACTCGTTAATTAAAAAAAAAAAAATCTGTAATAAATCACATCGAATATGATTTTATTTACGTTGTTTCAAGACTTAAAAAGGTAATTCATAGCCGCAGATGATTTTAATGGGTAGTCGGCAAAATCGGGATTTGTGCGCAAAGCGACTAACACGTGGAGTCCCCCCCCCCCACACTCATCTTTTAGATATAATTAAATAATGCACGCTCCAAAATTCTACGCAAACTTTTGATAAAGTTAATTATAGCTTCTTAAACGTTTTAAAAACAACAAGTGTAACATTTCGCCTATGTACAATAAACAAAGAAAAATATCGAAATTAATTTTTAAAAAATTTCCTTATCTATCACCTGTTTAAAAAGTGTATGTTTTATTATTATTATTTTTTAACCAGTTAGTATACAGATAACGGAAACCCTCATAGATGAAGATCGTTATCTGCAGCTATTTGTAATTTTTAAATTGATAAACGTTTGTTTGCGATGCAAACTTTTAAAAGGCTAACACATGTGAATAAAAATAGTTAGGCGTTTTGAAATCTTCAAGTTTTCTCGATGCAAATCGTTATACAGTCCTTTTATACCTTATGTCGACAATTAGTATCATCTTCAAATATCAAGATTTTTTTTGAGAATAACTACGCAAGATTCATAAGATAGACACACGGCCTGTATTTAGATTGTTCCAAACAAAAATCGTTCAACTCCTAGCTTGCCAAAAACAACTCAACCCATTTGGTAAATATCGTAGGCAGGAAAGATTCAACCCTTTATCTGTTTCGCCATTTTTGTTGCTAAGAAAAAAAAAGGGGGGGTGGGGTGGAATTGGAATTTTCCAGACAACTCGATTATGTAGCAGCGATAACGGAATCAGAGGCGACAAAAAGCCCGCTAATGAGCACCGTAATTAGCGAGAAAATATACATTTTTTCCAATTTACGATTTTTTAGGGAGGACTGCGAAAAAATTACGAGTTCCGAAAACATTATTGAGCCGTCCATGCGTATGACTTGGTTAACCACCTGTTTTAAAAACACCCTTTGATTATTTTCGATGGAGATATAGGATGAGCGGTGGGTGGAAGAATTTCTTTCGAGTGTCTTCGCCTCCCCTCCCCACTTCAAAAAACCAGAGGTAATGGGGTGGAAATTTTAGATGCGATCGAAAATTATTGTTATTTTTTTTTCTGTCTTTTCTGCGGTTTTTATTTAATTTCCTGGATTTTTCTGCACGTCTTGATCTTGGAAATATTGGAGAAAACTGTACCACCTTTTTGTTAATAATTTTATGAATAAAATAAAATGTGCAGCTCGACCTCTGAAAAATTGAGACGTCTCTCCGAAGTTTTTACGTCGCCTTCGGCTAATTAGTGTCATCTATTTTCGTGTTCTGCGTTAATTGCAGCATTTTGGGAAGTTTCCGCATATGGAAAAAAACTAATATGTAAACCCTCGCACGCATTTTGAATTTTTTGAAATATTTTTCCCTTATCAAATTAATAATAAAAATATTGCAATTTTTCGCGTATATTATTCATTTTTTTTAAATAATTCACAAAAAAGTTTTAAAACACTATATATATACAAGGTAGGATCAAAATGTTGAGACTGTGCTGATATCTCCAACCCTGATTGGAGGAGAGGGGGAACTATTTTACCGTGGCGTAGAGACACATGTGAAGCGAGATGTGAAAAGGAAGAAGCAGGTGTTTTTCCAGACAATGCGTGCCAGTGAACTGTAGTCGTTCGCGTTCATCGAAAACGGAAATGGCGTTTGAAGAATAACGTACGAATATCAAATTCTGCCAGCGTTTGGGGAAATCGCCGACAGAGACATTTCACCTGCTGAGCGAACGACTACAGTTTACTGACACGCATTGTCTGGGAAAACCCTGCACTGCGAACCTGCGTCTTCCTTTTCACATCGCGCGTCACATGTGCCTCTACGCCAAGGCAAAATAGTTCCCCTCTCCTCCAATCAGGGTTGGAGATATCAGCACAGTCTCCGACCTTTTTGATCCTACCTTGTATATATATATATAGGTTTAAGTGTTTGAGTGTTGTTGTTGTTGAAACCCAGACCGTCCGACCTACCAGAAAGGTGTAAGGTAACAGTTTTGGACGGTCGGGAAGTGCCACCCAATTTAGACCGGAACCCAGTGGGGGAGGCATCCACAGGGACCGTACCATCCTTCCCCTACCACCAACCTCTCGGAAGGACTTTCGGACCCACATGTCTAACGTGATCGTACTCCGCATGAACACGGCGGCAGTTTTGGCAGTGGCTGGAATCGAACCCGGGCCTACCGAGTGCAACTCCAACGCGCTAACCAATGGGCTACCGCGCCCAAGTGTTTGAGTGTGTATTATTTTAAATGTTTTGTCTTTATGGCATTGCGATCGAATGTGTATAATTTCAAAAACCATTTTACTTTCCCTACAATACATTACGTATAGGGAAGACATTGGAATCGTGTCGAAAGTCGCAACTCGAGTTTTCGACGGATATACACGTTTCGAGCACTCTAGAACCCTAAAAACTATTTTTAGAGTGACGTTTGTGTGTCTGTGCAATGTATGTATTCACTCTAGTTGAAAAGCCAATTGACCAAATTTAACAACTAGATAAGTCACTTGTGATCACAAGCGCTGATTAGATTTTTGTACGATTCGTAAAAAAAAACACATAACTTCTTTCGTCAAAATCTAAAAGACGATGAAAAGAATAAGACCAGTCCCAGTACTTGGAGAATTAAAATAATAAAATCGACCCAATTACGCTATGGCCAACCGTTCTCGGGATAATTTAGTTTTATTTATTTATTTTTTTTTTTTTGTATTTGTGCTACGCTGCATTTGAAAATGCGTCCAGTTACCCAATGGAAGCAAAAATTGCATTATAAGTGCAAATTCAGTGTCATTTCAAATAATTATGAGTATTATTTTGTGCAATTAAAATCAATTTAATGAATTGTTAAAGAAGTAAAGAGAAAATGAATGCGAGACTGTAGAGATAGTCATGTGCTGTCCACATCAGATTTTTTTTATTATTATTTACAGCTCAACGGCAGTTCCAGATTTGTCATCAGGAGGTTTTACCTTACATAAATTTCACATTTCCTAAAGGCCCAAAGGACAACGATAACAGATATTCATACATCCCATCTACTCTCCCCCCCCCCCCCTCCCACATACACAACGAGCAAGCAACTCAACCTTTTGGGCAAGGTAAAGCACATAAGTATTACATCATCCGCAAAGAAAAAACAATCGCGATTATGATCCAAAAATTGAAAATAATCCCGTTCCCAAACTGTCTGTGACGAGATATCGTGACATTCCCTATCTCGCGAACGACATTGACGATAACAAAAGACGAGGTTCTGACAGAGCGATAATGCGAAAAAAATGTTAAGAAACACGCTCGAGCAAATAAACAAATAGTCGGGGGAAAAAGTCCTCGCCGTCACGTGCGCCAAGACGATCGCCAACTGCGTAATTGCCATCCTGAAAGGAGATTAGGGATCTGGTTATGCAAGCTTTGGGGGATTGCGTCACCTGGCATAACTAGAAGTTTACCTTTTGCTTACGGGTGGGACAGCGTCCATCCCAAGCGAAGAACCTCTCTGAAAGACGCTGTCCCACCCGTAAGCAAAACGTTAACGAGTAAAATTAAAATCCATAATCGGGCTGAAATCGGTTTCTGTTCATTTCAGTCATCGAACCTTGTATCGACTCTAAATAGATGGTTTTCGTGTGCACAGGGTAAGGAACGTTTCATAAGCGTAATCTACGGCTGGGACGAATAAAGCTTTTTTTTTGGCAAACCTTTCGTAATAGGGGGAAAAAGTTGCATCCTGATATCAGATGCTTTCATGCAAAATTTGAATGATTCAGATTAATATCTTCCACGGCTGCAAGGGCGTTGAAAACTGAAAAAAAAAATATGATTATAAAAATAAAAATAAAAATTGGATTATTTATTTTTTATTAACACTTTCCAACATAGTTATAAAGTGTTTATGACTTTGGTCATTCTATCTGTCTGTCTGTCTATCCGTTCGCACGATAACTGCCGTAAAAATGACTTTATCATAATGAAATTTTAGTATGTTGCTTAGACGGTCTGTGGGACATATGGGAATGTAAAGGAATATAATATCATCCATTTAGTTTTGGAATGAACTCGGGTTGAAAAAGTGAAATACATTGAACCCTATGGGACCTCATTTTTCAAACATTTTTTAAACGAAGTTAAAGTTCGCAAACTGCTTTGAAAATTTTAGGAAATATTAAAATTATCCCATAGAATATATAAAAACAAATTTGAGCAAAATATGTTTGGTACATAGTTTTAAATAAAAATTAAAATAATTATTAAACCCATATTATATGAAGAGATCACGTGACCCACTTCAAAATAAAATAGGGCATCCATCTTTTTTCCCAGTGTCATACTCGTGATTTTTAAAGTTCTTTTAAATTTATATTTAGTGTTGCATCCGTCCTAAAACCGCTTTATTTTTAATTTTCTTCTGTGCATCTATATACTGCTCCAACGCAATTACAATATTTTGGAGTTTAAATGATCCTCAAACTTTGATTATTTCTACAACGAAGCCTAATTTTAACGTATGTAGAATGTAAACAAATTAAGCTGTAAGATGAGTTGTATAAGAATTGCTGAATTTTTTAACGCAAAATTATTTAGCTCTGGAGTCTGGATTATAGATAATATGCATGAAATATTTATTGATTTTACATAGAGAAGCAGACGATTTTATAACATTGCCTTTTTTGATGAAACTTTAAGCATGGAGTTAGAAAGTACTTTTACCTCCATGGTTTTAAGTTTTTAAGTAAAATAAATTATTGTAGTACTTTGATAATTTAAAAAGCATCACCGCTGAATGTATCGCATTTTAGAGATGTTTAAATGAAATGGCATTACAGTTGTTTGTTGTTTCATAATCAATGATTAATGCACGATTGATCTTTCGTTTGTATTCAACCTAGCACGGGTAGAAGGGAAAAGTTGCTTTTAGCTATACGAATTTAAAGAATTTCAATTGATTATTTTCCTCATCACAAAAGAGTTGAAAATTATAAAAAAAAATGCAGAAAAGCGATATCTGATTTTTTTTTTTTCCTAATCGCATGTTTAATTTTATGTAACTTCATCGGGCGCTAAAGACGCATATATTAATGCTTAGCCATATTTCCTTTAATAATGAAAAATAAATTGTTCGATAATAATTTTTTTCAGCACCTTGTTACACAGAACAGAAGTGTCACTTCTCGCATGAAATGTGTCATGCAATGTAAATGAAATTGAAAATCTGTTAGTATGTATGTATATGTGTTTGTTTGTTTCATCCTCACGGGAGAACTGCTGAATCGAATTTCATAAAAGTTTGTGGGCACCCCTGGAATAGTCCCACTTTTTAGTTAGTCCAATAGTCCATTTTTTAAGTTTCTAGGACCAGGGGTTGTCGAGATATTAATGAAACGCGCATAATCAAATCTTCCATAGAAATAGTATTATGCAGACAATATTTTTTTCCGCAAATTTATTTGAAGAAAATTATATCGTACTGTTTGTTCAGCAATACCATTATATCAAATATGATTATACGGCAGATGATTTTTTTTTTTTTTTAGATTTAAATAATAAAGAAATGGATATAAATATAATTTTATAACTGAGCGGTATTACATTTTTGACTGGATTATATCAATTATGGTTTAAAGATTACGAAATAATTAAAATTTTTTTTATCATATGTCTTATTTTGGCAAATATTTTTCATACTCATATATTGGTATATATCTTCCAATTGTTGAAGCAGAATAAAAATTATAAAGGTATATATGTTGTGACACGTCACAACACTTTATTTTATTATTCCAAATTAACTTTTTTTTTATAAATCATTAAATATTTTATTTTACTTTATTATTATTCCAAATTATCTTATTCAAAATTGCTTTTATTTTATATACTCATTAATAGGCCAATTATCTCTTTTATTAAATTAAATTATAACGCACGGTTGTATTCATATTTCATGTACAGTCCACGCCCTCTCTCTTAGTGCGTTGAAACGACATCCTTTTTCCCTTTGATGATTGGCAAACGAATCTCCCTGGTTCAGTGAGAAGTTAGGTTTTGTCTGATGGCAACTTCCGGTTAGGCGGGAAGTTTCCATTGTGTGAGAAAGCGTGGGATTTAGTCCTTCTAAAAAAATCGTCGAGTATATAGGTTGTTTTACCAGGACAGGGGGTGTCCTGGCCCCCTCGTCCCAGCCATTTTTGTTCTACATTACTTTGTGAATTTGTACGTATTTAACAATCCTCATGAATCCAATTGATCGTTTATTCAAAGGAAGTGTGAATCTTCAAAATGTGTAGGAAAGGACTCTCTTTTTTGATAATACAGCATTATTTTTATTGGAAAATGAAGATCCCATTTTTTAGATGAATCAGTGATATGTTACAATATACATGTGTTTGACATACAGCTAAAGTGCTCACAAGTATGTGTGGTGCATGAAGTGGGTATCACATACTATTTTCTTTTTATTAATCTTCTGCATATATATTTACTCAAAGCAGTAAAATACAAATTTTCTTGTGAAGTGCAAATTGTGCAATTGCTTTTTAACAGATTATACATCTGCTATCATTTTTACAAAAAAAGTGAAAAATTATCTGATTGTGAATATTTCAAGCATTTAAAATTGATATACAACTGATAATGATTATGAAAAAGGAATGAGTGTTATTATGCAATCACTTCAAGCAATTTTTTTTTAATTATCAACTATAAAATAATAATCATTTTTTTTTTTATATAAACTCAATAAAGAAGATTCTTTTTTGTGTTTTAGTGTTGTCTTCTTTTTACAGAGACATTGACTTTAACATGTTAAGGAACATTCAATTGATGTCGTAATCAATGATCAAGAACAAATTTATTTTACACTATTCGTTAATTACAAGATAGAAGGAATGTTCTACATAATTTTAAAACTATAATTATTTCTCTTTTTTTTTTATTAAAGTATAGGTCCTGAGTACAGGTATTTCTCTGTAAAATGTTAAATTTAATTCATATTATATTATTTTATGTATAATTTTAAGGCGCTCACATACAAGTATGGATTAACATTTAAATTAACACAACGCAATTATTATTGATATTCCAAATTCTATTTCCCACTATATGATCCCCTTCCATTAAGTAACTAACTTTTAATTAATTAATTTTCCCTTTTAATTGTATGTGAGTGTCCGACCCAATCAGGTGTTGAGATATGATCGTTCAATTGATTATATTATTCTTTAATTATGTCTCTTGAATGGTTGTATCACAACATCTGGTTACTCTTTCTTTGGTGCCGTGTTTTTTTTTTTTAATTTATATGTATAGCCACACTCTTTTTATGGTACAGTGACTTTTGCTAATAATTAAGCTATTTTGATGACATGATTAAATATGATTTACACAGTTATTTATGTATTGTTTAAATATAATTTTTATGTTTATTTATCTAAAAAAAAAAAAGGAAAATAATAATTTTTTTTATTTTTTGTTAATAATTATGTTTTGGATAAAAATATGCTTTATTACCGTCAAATTCAAAATTTTAAATTGTGAATATATTGGATTAAATTCAAAAAAATTAATTATGATGAAAATTTTTGTTTTTGATTTAATTGGAATTGAATTTAACTAAAAATATTTTGAATGGTGCATAATTCTGGATTTACAAAAAATTGACAATTGATATTTTATTATTTTAAGCACCAGTAATTTTTTTGTGATTAATTTTATTTATGTGATATGTTAAGTATTGTTCATTTGTGTATTATAAAATGTTTAAATTGATATATTTTTTATACCTTTAACAAATCAAAAAATTTTTTAATGTCATCGTGATTACTTTAAGTGTAAAATTATACTGTTTTATCTTGGGTATGAGCTATTGACTGTGAAAATTTTATTTTGATAAACTTTATATCCCTTGGATATTCGAATAGAATTCAATAGTACATTTTAATTTATCTTTTGAAGCTGGACTTCAATTGTATAAATTTTTTTCTAACTTAATTTGCTCAATTTTGAAGAGAATAGTATCCCTTCATTTTATTTTTTTTGTGAGGAATATGCACTTCACACATAGGTCTATTTTATGGATAAATTGGGCAAAATAAACTAAAATAATAAATTTGCTAAAAAAATTTTTTTTTCTTCAATAACAATAGAAAATTTTAAAACTATTAACTATTAAATATAATTTTAAAATATAGGTATAAATTAAGTAAAAGTGTTTAATTGTTTTTATTTATGTGTTTTAATTTAAATAGTAGTAATATTATTTACTACAAGACATGTGATTTTTTATATTGTGATAAATTCAGTAGCTGGTGTTTTCTTGTCAGGTCTTTCGCATACATGAATAGGCAAGGCAATGGGCCACCTTTGCTGATTTTAAATCATTCACATTTCATTTTTGTGTAATTTTAGCAAAAGTAGTAAAATCATTCATTTTTGCTACAAATTTTGCATTGTATGTGATTTTTTTTTACTTCAAATATTCTGAGCGGCTTTTGTTTTGAAATTCTTCTCATTCATGAAAATTTTCACTTGAAACAATAGCTAGTGCTTTTTTTTGCTCTTATTGCATTTCACTCTCAATCAGAGAGTGAAGCAATAAACAAATGCTTATTTGAGAGTACTCATGATCACAGTTATTATTGTATGTATGATCAGTTAAAAAACCATAACTGATATTTATTAATTACTCTAGATATGACATTTGTATTGTATTTTGTATTTAATTGTATTTATTATTGTGTTCTTTATTTAAATTTAAAAAGAAGGTAATCTAAAATTAATTTTAATTGGCTAAATTAAAAGTGTAGCAATCAATGTTAATGCTTAAAACAAACAGTATTAAAAGTTATTCTAAAAAAAAAAATTAATCTCAGTTAATTTAAAATATTAATTTAAAATAATTAATCTAAATATTGTTTACAAAAATTTAGGTCAAAAGCTGTTGAAATTGTTTGGTGTTTTTTTTTATAAAATAAGATTAAATTCAATGTTTCAAAATATTTATTTTGTAAACTTTTATTGATTTTATTTGCATAATTTAAAAATTCTGAGTAACATTTTGGATAGGTACAGTTGCAGTTTGTCGCAAATTTTTTTTGTTTAATTTAAAATTTATGTAAATTAAAAGTAAATTTTCTGGCAAGGAATATTTCTATTAAATCGAGTGCTTATTTATATATGATTCATGTTTATTAAATAATTAAAGGTCTGTATGTCAAAGAGTGACATTTAAAAAAAAAAAAAATGATTTTTAGAAAAATATATGTGTATAAATTAATAATGGCCTAATAATCCCATGGAGCAAAAGACTCCAAATAATATTGTTGTTATTGTGTTGTTTTAGTATTGAGGTTAATAAAACTTCAAAATATTTAGTAATATGGGATAAAATTGATCGATTATTGTATTATGTGTTTGTTGTTTAAATATGGCAGAACTCGAATTAGATTATTATATGGAAAAGTTTTGATTGTTTATTTTATATATTTTCCTTGCATTAATTTTAAAACTTACCACCGAAACAAATTATTTTGATAAATTAAACTTTTAGTATTGCTTAAAGCAATTGTTTTGCTTATTGATGAAAAATCAAGTTTAATTTTTTGTGTAAAATTAAATTAATTACAATTTTTTATATATATTGAAGAATTGAGTTAGGATTTGTGTAAAATAGAAAATAAGTATTTTTTTTTTATGATGAAGAACTTTAGAAATTTGATAATTGAATATAATTTAATTTATGAACTTTTTACAGGTTATACAAAACTTCTTATTGAAAATTTTCTTTTATAAGCATTTTTCAGAAAATTTAGCATTAAGCTCTGGACTTCTTACATATATTTTGGTTATTTATTGTATTTTGAAAGAAAATTTTAAAAGGTTTTCAAATAGGTAATTTATTTTTATTGTAATGTCTGGTATTTCTTGAACATATGTGGGTATCTTCCGACTCTATCTTTTTTTTAATTGCATTTGATGATTCATCCATATCATCAAATTTTTGCTAGGGCTCATTTATAGCTCCGACCCGTTCTCAATATTTCAGTATTGATATTTCTGATTGAAAATCTTGATAGCATCTCCGTTAAGTTTTTTTAGAAATATTAGAATACATCTCAGCTATTTATTTCATTCTTTCTTATCAGTCTTTAATTGCAAATTTTGAATTATTGTCTTTATTCCTCATAAGACATAATCTTTTTGTAATTAATCACATAATCTTTATTCTCTACCTGCAATTTTATTCGAATATGTGAATATGTGTCATTTTGATTTCAAAAATTTTAAAAATTCATTTTTTGTTTGAAATTCATTTTACATTGTTGAATATTTTCATTTTTATAATTCGAATTTGTTAATGGTTTATTTTTCTAATGGTTTATTTTCAGGTTTCTGAGGTTAAAATTTGATTTGTACTAATTTTGTTTTTAAATTTATTATAGTTTCAGCAACATATTGCTCGAGGATTCAAGTGTTGGAATCTTGACAGAGAATTGATTATCAGTCTTTGTTTCTTGATGGATTGGGGGAGAATTGGGATAATCTGTTTTCAACACGTGAGGGAGCAGTTTTCTTTGGTCTTTTCTGCTCTGATCAAGCAGTACAGCTTTAGAAGTGTCTCGGTTTTTCATTGCTTTCTGTTGAGGAAGTCTGAATTTTGGTAACATTTCTTAAAATTTCATTTTATTGAGATATTTCATTTGTTAATATAATTCATTGACTCATGGAATTTCATTTTATTGATAAAATTTCATTTTATTGATAGGATTTTATTTTATTTATAATTAATTCATTAATGAATAAGATTCATTTCATTGATATTTTTCATTTCTTTAATTTCAATTGAAATTTTATTATTTTGTTTTGGTAAAACAGTTCAGTTTTGAAAATATTTTATGAATTGAGTATTTGGAAATTTTAGTGAATTGATAGTAATTGTTTATTTTTCTTTTAATTCATTTATTCTTACTTGAACTTCATTGGAAAATTTTGGTTTATTTTAAACTTTGTATTGAAATTTTGAATTTCATTTTTAGATTATTAAGGACATTATTTTTTTTTGCATTTTGCATTCAATGTTGTGGTTGACTTATGGTCTGATTTTTTATGGTTCAAATATTGTTAATTATTCTCAGAGACTTAGAATTTAAAATATTTTTATATATATTCTACTGGATTTATTAAGTTCATTTGTGTTTCTTGTTTTATGATTTGTCCAAATTTTGGATTATAGTTCATTTACGTTAAATTTGTTGTAGTTCATTGAAGTTAAATTTTTAAATAGTTCATTCTTCATCCTTATTCGAAATTTTATTTGTTTTTGATTGAAATTTAGAAAAAATTTTTAGGATTTTTTTTTTTTGTGGTAGTTAATAATATTATTTATAGTGATGAGTTTTTTTACTTTAATGGTGGTAATTACTTCTTTTATGTGACAAATTCAATGGCAAATTTTTTGTTTTATATATACTTGCAACTGTATTTAATTCAAATTTTTTTATATGCACTCATGTTGAAAGACAAAAGTTGTTTACATATTATATTGTATATTCATCTACATGCACTTGGCAGTAATGGATTTGTGGAAATTGTTTTATCTACTGTATTCATCACAGATTATCTACATGTAATTCACACTCATTTAAGCCTTTTATTGTTACTCTAATCATTCAAGTGTATGCTACATTGTGTTTGTTATTGAAAAAGAATTTTTATGTATGTTGTATCAGGCATTTGTCAGATTTTGACATTTTTTTTTTATGAAATTATTAGAATTTTTTTACTGTAGAGTTAAATTCTTTTTTTTTCTTTTTTTTTTAGTGAGGAGTTGTAATGTTGTGACACGTCACAACACTTTATTTTATTATTCCAAATTAACTTTTTTTTTATAAATCATTAAATATTTTATTTTACTTTATTATTATTCCAAATTATCTTATTCAAAATTGCTTTTATTTTATATACTCATTAATAGGCCAATTATCTCTTTTATTAAATTAAATTATAACGCACGGTTGTATTCATATTTCATGTACAGTCCACGCCCTCTCTCTTAGTGCGTTGAAACGACATCCTTTTTCCCTTTGATGATTGGCAAACGAATCTCCCTGGTTCAGTGAGAAGTTAGGTTTTGTCTGATGGCAACTTCCGGTTAGGCGGGAAGTTTCCATTGTGTGAGAAAGCGTGGGATTTAGTCCTTCTAAAAAAATCGTCGAGTATATAGGTTGTTTTACCAGGACAGGGGGTGTCCTGGCCCCCTCGTCCCAGCCATTTTTGTTCTACATTACTTTGTGAATTTGTACGTATTTAACAATCCTCATGAATCCAATTGATCGTTTATTCAAAGGAAGTGTGAATCTTCAAAATGTGTAGGAAAGGACTCTCTTTTTTGATAATACAGCATTATTTTTATTGGAAAATGAAGATCCCATTTTTTAGATGAATCAGTGATATGTTACAATATACATGTGTTTGACATACAGCTAAAGTGCTCACAAGTATGTGTGGTGCATGAAGTGGGTATCACATACTATTTTCTTTTTATTAATCTTCTGCATATATATTTACTCAAAGCAGTAAAATACAAATTTTCTTGTGAAGTGCAAATTGTGCAATTGCTTTTTAACAGATTATACATCTGCTATCATTTTTACAAAAAAAGTGAAAAATTATCTGATTGTGAATATTTCAAGCATTTAAAATTGATATACAACTGATAATGATTATGAAAAAGGAATGAGTGTTATTATGCAATCACTTCAAGCAATTTTTTTTTAATTATCAACTATAAAATAATAATCATTTTTTTTTTTATATAAACTCAATAAAGAAGATTCTTTTTTGTGTTTTAGTGTTGTCTTCTTTTTACAGAGACATTGACTTTAACATGTTAAGGAACATTCAATTGATGTCGTAATCAATGATCAAGAACAAATTTATTTTACACTATTCGTTAATTACAAGATAGAAGGAATGTTCTACATAATTTTAAAACTATAATTATTTCTCTTTTTTTTTTATTAAAGTATAGGTCCTGAGTACAGGTATTTCTCTGTAAAATGTTAAATTTAATTCATATTATATTATTTTATGTATAATTTTAAGGCGCTCACATACAAGTATGGATTAACATTTAAATTAACACAACGCAATTATTATTGATATTCCAAATTCTATTTCCCACTATATGATCCCCTTCCATTAAGTAACTAACTTTTAATTAATTAATTTTCCCTTTTAATTGTATGTGAGTGTCCGACCCAATCAGGTGTTGAGATATGATCGTTCAATTGATTATATTATTCTTTAATTATGTCTCTTGAATGGTTGTATCACAACAATATATAATACCATTTTAGCGTTTTAAATTTGGCATATATTGATTCGATTTCATATTTTTTGTAAATTTGTTTACAAACGGGAAAAGAACTTTTATTCTTCAGATCTGCCTGTGAAGATAGTTTGCATAGCGAGAACATAGATTCTTATACTTCATTTTAGGGGAAGCAAATTAAATATTTTGATAGAATGCTTTGATAAAAAATGCCATTCAGAATATTACAGGAATTTGCACATAATTGTGAATTTTAAGTTTCTTTCTATTATATAATTCGTACAATAAAGGGTATATTGCCAGTAGTGGAATGTGTCTTTAGAATTTAGTTGAATATTCGTTATTGAAAAACCTTTACACATACTTTTTCATCTTTGTTAATCTACGCAACATATTGATCAGACTACTGCAGGTTCCTCCGTTAGATCGAGAAAATAAAAAAAAAAGCAAGGCCACGCAATTTGCCTTTGTATGTAACTGGCTTAAACAAATGTTTAAAGATTTCGTTTTCTATTTCGTGCACCTTAAATGATTTTAAGTGAATGTACACTACTAATCAATTTTACCGTAGTCACTAGCTAGCGTTCTGAAGATGTGTATATTTACTAAAAAGTTCTACAATGTATATGTGATTAAGAAGGGAAGGGTACATAACGAATTTTCTTAAAAAGAAAAAAAAAACTCGTTTATATATTTATTGAAAGTGAATATTTTATTTTCCGGTCCATTAAAAAAATATCCATCCAAGAAAACAAATTTAGATATAATCTACTAAAAGTAGAGGTTAAATGATTGTAAATTTTTAAAGTAGCCGTTTTTAATGCAAAAATAATGAAAAATTCCATACTGCTAAGCATACGAGTATTTTGTTTTGGAAACATAAGTGCAAAACTCTCCGTGTGATGTCACGTGACCATGCTCTATAGATGTCTGAAGATATGACCTTGCAACTCACCTTGAAGTATATCGACTACGCCACGAAAACCCTCTATTAATGAACAGGGCTTGATCCAGCAAAGTGAGGCCCAGGGGGCCTGGTGTTAATTCGGGGTTCCCATACGCATACCAAACGCATGCAAAACATCAACACATAACAAATTTGGGGGCTCAGGATCACAACCCCAAATTTTGTACTAGTAGAAACTCTCAAACATATTATTTCAAAGTAATATATGACTTTAAGGGATATATAATATTTAAAATGACAACATATATTATAATTTAAAATAAAAACTAATATTACCAGATGTTAATTAATTTAAAAAAATTATTTCTGCTTAAATTTTTTTATTACATACAAAATTTAGGGGCCCCTTAAAATTGGGGGGCCCAGGGCCGCGGCCCCGGAGACCCGTGCGTTAATTAGGCCCTGTTAATGAGAAAAGGTTTAAGATAGGGCGACAGATGACAAATGCGCCAGTAGAACACTTCCACTAAGCTGCTTCTTAATTTCGTTTCGTATGAGATCAACCGTACCGATATTGCCGAGTTTCCCCCCCCCCCCCCCCCGTTCGAATATCATACTCCACCCACCTCTGTGGTCCTCCCCGCAGAATTCAGGCCAGGTGCGGAGAATACGGAACACATACATAAAGGGTCTTCCAGCTGGTAGATGGGGGTGCTGCTGCTCTTGAAGCCGTTAGGTAACGAGCCAGCGGCACGCGCGGTTAACGGTTTGCAGACAGTTAGACGCTGAGGGAGGGGGGGTGGGGGTGAGACGAGGAGGAATGAAAACGAAAGTGACTGAGAAAGGGGGGCATCTTTTTTGCAAAGCAGGGCGTATCGAGAGACAGAGGGGGAATGTCATGCCTGGTAGACCTTGGAAAAACAGAAGCCGCGAAACATGCAGACGATTCAGCAGTGATGCCACAGAAAAAGTGAAGAGAGAAAAATCGTAATCCTGTGAGTAAGAAATGGAAAGTGGGGGAAAAGGGAGGAAGGAGAGGGTGCAGGATTTCAAACTGGAAATTGAAATTGAACATATGTTGGTATGGAGGGGGGGGGGGGGGATTGTTAATGATTCAGTTTCAATTTCGCATACTACAGTAGATTCGGTTACTTATGGTATCCAAAAGGAGGACGTGTCCTCTTTTTCTAAAAGTCATCTCTTTCATGTTGTTCGTATTTCATGTCGTATTGGGTAACTTTAAGTATGATTAAAGAATGGCTTTCCGTGTAAATGACCGAATTTGAGATTTTGGTGAAAATATACGACTTTGGAATGCCACAATTTCAACACTTCAAGAGTGATATTCATCTTTACGTGTATGTATGCAAAGCATCGACATGGAGGCGCATGAATGTACGTACATAACACATCGATATTAAACTTTATATTCATATAAATACTGTAAAGAGTAAAATTATAGGCATTTTTTTTTTCATTTATAATTCTTTTTAATTTTTTTACACTATACAATGCATTTTGTTTCATATTTGCAAATTGTTTGGTCATAACCCTTAAGGTCACCACACTATATACGATTCTGGTAGGTCGGACGGTCTGGATCTCAACAACAACAACACTATATACGATGTATTTTCTCCCTATTTGTAAATTGTTTAGTCATATGTAAATTGTTTGTTTCGTCATAATCCTATTTCGATAAAGCATATTTTTCATATCTGAAAATTGTTTAGTCATTTTTCGGTTTTTTAATTTTTTGGTATTTTTTCTTACTACACAACGCATTATTTTCTTTATTTGCAAATTATATAGTCATAAACCTAAAGGTTTGCCTAAAGCATATTTTTCATATATGAAAATTGTTTGGTCATAGTCTTATTTCATACAATACAATACATTTTATCCATATTTGTATCATCATAGTCATAAAGGTCATAGTCATGAAGGTCTCCATACTATTTATATTGTATTTTCTCTCTATTTGTAAATCATTTGGTCATAATTCTAAAGGTTTTCATAATGCATATTTTTTATATTTGAAAATTGTTTGGTCATAGTCTTATTACTATACAATCTGTTTCCCGTACTGGTAAATTATTTGGTCATAATCCTAAAGGTTTCCATAATGCATATTCTTCACATTTGAAAATTGTTTAGTCATAGTCTTATTTCATTACTATACAATGCATTTTCTTCCTATTTGTAAATTGTTTGGTCATAATCTTAAAAGTCTCTCTTTACATAAAACGTTTTATCTGTACAATAAAGTAAGAAAGAAGCAAATAACAAAATTAACCGATTCCTGTGCCTGTTTTTCGCGACTGCTGTTTTCAATGCTTGCTTATGTAACTGCTGTCTTTCTCATCCTGGTGAGGAAAACTCAGTTTACTTTCGAAACCGACCTTAGTTTTGTTACATGTTGTTTTTAAAAAATTAACAAAACAGTTTTTTTTTTATCAAAAGTTTTGCAACAATTAGAGCAAAAACTGTGTTAATAAATTGAATTTCAATTTCCTAAATTCAAAAATAAATTCAGCAGAAATATGTCCTATACAACATTGCGCATGCGCACAATCATACAAATATAAATAAATAAATGAATAAATACAAATAGCAGGAAATTATTTGTAAATGACATTTTTATTTTAAACACCCTTTCCCTTTTGCATGCCTGTAAAAGTTGTTCCCCTGCTACAACACCGTATGTAGGAGAAAGCTAAGATTCGCCAAGCTGAGCCATCTATTGAGGGCTTCTTTGGCGGTAAGTGTCGTACAATGATTGTTGTTACATAACTATTATAACGTTATTATAACTAACAGGACAGTTCATCACTTAGTTCTGTAGTTTAAAATTAGCAATAGCACTATCAGGTATATTGCACATAGCATTTTTCAGGATCAAAATTAATAAAATTCTTAATTTTCAGGAATTAAAATTACTCATGGAAATGAATACAATTTCATAATTTTCAAGGACATGATTAACAAAATGAAATTAATATACAAAATAGTAAAATTAATCATTTTATATATTGTGAAGAAATAAAGTAGTGAAAGTAATTACAGAGAGTAAACTAATAGTTTTTTTTTTATTAATTTATTACTAATAGATATTTTTGTACTTATTTGACATATTTCTGATTGTGTTTAATAAATGGCATTGGAATTACCGAGAAGGTTCTATTTTACTTTCTATTTTACTTACAATATAAAAAATAAACCAAATTAAGAGATGAGAACGTCACACGTCCATTATACACCAACCAAATTCAGTGCAAATAAACCCAGTAAATGTTGCTAAATGTAAATTTCACCTGGAACTTTAGGGTAATTAAACTGCGAAGCATTGCAGGATATTTCACTCTAAAATTACTTTTCATAATTCGATAAGGGGAAAAAAAATAATTCTATTTGGCAGCAACTGTTCCTCTTTTAGCGCATTGTGCATATTTATTATTATTTATTTTATTCCGGAACCAAGTGTCTTTTCGTTGTTCGGTAGTAGCGTTTTTCGAATTCGCAGTACAATTATCACGTGACATAAGTAGGCATACCACGGCATTTTTTTTCCCGGGAACGTTCGCTGTCTTCTCATATCTGTCGACTTGGTGAAAATTTGGCGATATTTTTAACAAATTGGGGTTACATTGACGACACATTTGGAGAGATACTGTCAACTTGAGTTTTTTTTTTGGGGGGGGGGGGAGGATATTGCTCAAAGGGGCGAAAATTCAATGCAGAGATGAGCCGATGTACCTGCATAAACAGTGCCTGATTAACACACGAGCCTCCAGGCCCTGGGCTCCAAACTTTTAGAGACCCTTAAATTTTGTATGCTATAAATTTTAAGCAGAAATAATTTTTACTTTTTAAGAAAAAAAAATTCATGAATTAAATCTTTCTAAAATGAAATATATAAAACTAAAATTAAGAAAACTGGAAAATAATTTTTTTTCCCCAAAATTTTCCCCCGAAATACCAACAGGATCTCGGCCTTTTCTTTGGCTTAAATGGGTACTCAGGGCCTGATTAAGCTAATGTGGGGCCCAGGGCCTGCTATTAATTGGGGGCCCCCATACACATACGGCATACTAAATACATGCAAAAAACTTCACTAAGCAAATTTGGAAGTTTAGGCTCACTGTCCTGAAGCACTTTTGTACATGTAGAACTTTTTATTTAAAAGTAAAACTTTAAAAGATGTATAATATTTAAAACTATTAACATATTTTAAAAATTTAAAGTAAAAACTAACATTATCAGTTTATATTGTTCAAATAATTAAATAAATAATTATTTCTGATAACAAAATTTTGGCGTCCCTAAAATTTGGGGGCCCAGGGCCGCAACCCGTGCGTTAATCCCGTCCTGTGGACCCTGCGCAGAAATGAGGGAAAATCGATTGAAATTTAGTACGATTATCAAAATCTCTGGGACATATATTATTCTTTTAATTGAATCGTATAAGTTTCTCCGTGGACTTTCTACAGAGATGCCCTTTCTCGCCTCACGCTCCATTGTTATGCCTGTAATCAGAGCAGATAACCCGTTGAAAATGGAAACTGCAAGGAAATCTTGTCACGAGGAAGAGATATAGAAAATTCTGACATACAATGACTGTAAGATCAAGGCAATAAGAGATATAACGTCATCGCCGGAATTAAAACCGACAGTGGCGTACACTCCAGAAGAGGTGAAGGATGCGCAACTGCAGAGTTTTTAAAATGTTAAAAATTGCTTTCGGACTGCGCAAAAAATATGTTTTTAAAATTACTTGAGAATAATAACCAATCTCTAAATTTCTAGGATCCGGCTGTCCAGCTAGTTCCCGGAAAGGATGTAGAGACCTACAATGGACGGCCAGATCTCTAATTTACACAAATTTTACTTTCCCTATACAATAAATACATGGTAGTGTATAGGGAGAGTATTGGAATCGTGTCGAAAATCGCAACTCGAGTTTTTGACGGATCTACACGTTTTGGGACTTTGGGAAAACGTTTAGGACACGTTTAGGGAAAACGAAAAAACTATTGTTTGCGTAACGTCTGCATGTATGTCTCTGTGTATCTCTTTCTCTGTGTGTGTGTATGTATGTGTGTGTGTGTCTGTGCGTAAATGTGTGTCTCTCCCTGTGTGCGTGCGTGTGTCTGTGCAATATATGTATCCACTCTAATTCCAAAACTAATTGACCCAATTTCATAACATTTTATAGGTAAGTTACTTAGGGGTGACCCTGGTGCTGATTAGATTTTGGTTACGATTCAGAATAAAAGAACCTGCCTCTTTTTTTAAATAGTCAGCAAAAACCGTATGTATCCACTCCAACTAAAAAAAACTAATTGATCCAATTTCACAAAATTTGGTAGATAAGTCACTTGTGGGCTACTCTGGTACTGATCAGATTTTGGTTAATAAGAATCTGCCTTTTTTTTTTGCGAAATGGGCCGGAAAAAAACGTCAAAATCTGTAATAAAAGGTTACGTATGCTCAAATGTATCCATTAAATGCTTTTTTGTACTTCATGTTTGACGATGAAAATAATTAGACCAACTCTATTATTATAGAACTAGTCGTTCTCGAGATATCTTAATTTGTTTAGCATTTTTGCTACGGCGCTCTTAAAAATATGTCCAGCTGCCATTATGAAAACGAAAATTGAAACAATAGTGCACAGTCAGTGTCATTTCAAATAAGTACGTGTGTTACTTTGTGCCATTAAACTCAATTTAATGAATTATTAAAAAAATAAAGAGAAAATGAATTTGAGTACATAGGGAAGGTGTCATCTGCTGCCCACATCAGACTTTTTATGATAAAACTTTGTAGGCACGATACGCGGATTTTTTCATCTGACATGACAGCAGGGTGCTTTATTTTTTCAGTGTACCGATTTTCCAGTATGTAGGGAAAGTGAAATATGTGTTTGTTGCATAACTGCAATATCTTCAATCTCTTTGCCGGATAAACCCTTCGGGTGGAATTTTTGCAGAGATTGTTTTCCCTCTTCTCGTGATCCATTGTTGCTGTAATCTGAAGGAAGATAATTCACAGAAAAAAGAAACCGCAAGGAAAGAGATAAAAAAAGAATGAACATACCACACGGCAGGAGCAAGACAATTATGGAGCATAACATCATCTATACGGACTAAGAGAAATAGCGCACGTCTGCATTGGGAGGGGGGGGGGGGAATAAGTTCACATTTTCCCTTTAAAAATTTCTTTAAAATTATTAAAATTTCTCTTTATAAATTGGCAACAACTCAGTGACGTTGACGAATTGGGCTGATATATGCATACAATATTATTGCATACAATATATGCATACAATATTAATTTCAATTAATTCAAAATAATCATTTTCCCGAAAATACACTACCAATCTTTTTTTGAGGGGGATTTTTGAGAGATTCACTGTTTGGGAAAAGTTTATTAATTCTAATTTCTCGAAAATGGCTCTTGATAATTCTTAAACAATAACGAATATATTTAGTTCCGGTTGAAAGTACACTATACAAAAAAAAAAAAAAAAAAAAAAAAAAAAAAAAAAAAAAAAAAAAAAAACAGTTGGAGAAAAAGTCAGCAAAATTTGTCAAAACTTACCACCGCAATACAGAAAATATTCTTTAAAAACCTGTAGGTCTAAACTGAAATCATATCTAAGTAAAGAAATATTCCGGCTACTCTACAGGAAATATACTAGTGTGATTATCGGCAATTCTAAAAAACCTTACTCTGACTTTCTATAGCCTTCTTGATTTGAAGTCTCATGGGGATTGCTAGTTTCTTGGCAGTATCATAACGATGGAGAAATAACAGCCATTATTCTTGTTTAGGGGAAATGTTCGTATCTGATGAATTATTTTCTCTTATACAAAATGTATCTATGTGACACATTTTTGAAAATATTTGTAGGATCAGCCCTGAGTTATATTATGATCGCGCACGCTATTATGGATTATTCCTCTAAATTAGTTTTTTGTACTCTAGAAACAAAACATTACATATTCAATATCCTGAAGTTGAAAATAGTCCACAAATACTTAAAATATCCAGTTTAGAGATAAATGATATACTTGAATTACTTTATAAATGGAAGAATATATAAAAATTGAAAATTTTGTTCCGCCCGAGTTTAAAAATAAATGAATAAATAAAATGTATGTTTTTCACGGATTTCTTCAGAATGGATTTTTTTACAACAAAAAAGTATTTTTCAACAAAATTAAATATAATTTAGATTTCACAATTATGCAAGTTTTCATTTCGGGCACTGCGAATAAATAATATTTTCTTGTTACATGCGTAAAATACGTTTATAAATAGAAAAATTCAAAAAATGTATTCTAACATATTTTTAATATTGAAAATTATGGGATATATCTGTTTCATGGGTGAAATTAAACGAGTGTTAGTAAATAAACAGCTTTTTCTTGTAACATACATAAATGTATCGTTAAAAAAAATGAAAAGTTCAAAAACAGTGCTTTAACACACTTCAGAAGAAGTATATTTAAAAAAAAAATATATTTTTCGTATATAGAGTTTTTGCAAAAAATTACAAACTTATTAAGCTAAGTATTTTCCCCCTTTTAGAATGTGCAATGTCGTGCAATATCTTGAGTTTAACGATTGCTAAAATTCTGAAAATAGTGTATATTCGTTTTCAAATAAAAAAATATATAAAATGGGTGTTTCTGTACATTTTAAAAGATAATTATATTATTTTTTTTATAAATATGTTATCGGTTTTCAAAAGAAATGTTCCAGGAATTGAGGACATTACTCTATTTTACCAAATTTCATACTATTTGCTGAATTTGGTCGAGATGTCGTGTCCAGACGAAGACAGACAGATATCATTGAAAAATCTTTGATTCGGGTTCAGGGATACTTAATCCATCCAAATTCGTGAGACGGATTTTTGACACCTGGCTCAATACTTTTTCTTTTGCAGACACTATATATTTTAAGGCAGATAAAACTGCGATACATGACTATATGAGAAAGACTAGTGGACTCTCACATTCCATCAGGTATTTGTAATTGTTTCTTTACACAATCAAAGAAGGTGAAGTTATATGTGGGGGACAAAGCAGACCGACCCCCTCCTCCTCCATATCAGCCCAACCAATAAAATGCCTGCTCCATAGAGCACACGTGACATCAGAGGATTTTGCCCTTACGTTTCCAAAACAAAATACTCGCATGTTTAGCAGTATGGACATTTTCATTATTTCTGCATTGAAAAAGGCTACTTTAGAAATTTACAATCATTTAACCTATAATTTTAGTAGGCTATATCTCAATTCATCTTCTTCGATGGATATTTTTAATTTATCGGAAAATAAAATATTCACTTTCAATAAAATATATACACGCATTTTTTTTTAAAGAAAATTCGGTATATACCTTTCCCTTCTCACTTGCATATGCACTACAGAATTTTCTAATAAATTCTACATCTTCAGAACGCTAGCTAGTAACTACGTTAAAAATGGGAAGCAGTGCATTTCAACAAATGAAATCCTTACACATATATTGTTACTCAGATATTCTAAATAACTTCACAAAGATAAATTTCGATGTTTAATGGGTTTAGTTTCAATTTTATTTTCCATCATCGCCAGTTAACCATTACCCGCTATGAGGAAAATAATGCCCTTTTGCACTTATGTTTCTGCGCATTTTACTACGCAGGCTGTTTATTAACGCTCGTGCTCATGCTTTACAGTCTCACCCTATGGGGGCAACTTCTGATCTTCTCTCGGCGGCAACAGATCTGTTTGGTCCCAGAACTGAGTTCAAATGTGCCCTGTAAGTCGGATCTGATCCAACTGTTGCCATCATCGATTCCGCATTCGAATCCACCCGAGGGTCATAAAGTGTCCGCATCGCTACCATATCGTTCGTCACGCTTTCACGCAAAAGCGCCATATGGATCTCGCACGGAGAAGGGGGTTGTCCTGTCCCGTTTCCTCCCCTTTTGTTCCATATCGTGAGAAAAGACCGAAATTCTCAGGGACGACCGTTATCTACAGACACGACACCGAATCAGACAGATCAAGTCCCCATTTTCTATCAAACCTCTCTGTTGTCATGTTTCATACACAGATACGGGGCCAGAGTTCCATATGGACTTGGGCCTGACCCCACGGGGTGAGGTCCGGCTGGGTGAGTGAACTGAGTTGGATTGGTTATAAGTGGAATAGGACAAGACGTTTCCAATGCTTGAATAATTTTTTTAAATGGAATTTAATGGAGTACATGAAATTGTTTTGTGAATTTCAAGAATGTAAATATAAACATTCAAAACACACACACATTTTCACAGACACACACATTTACTTTAAATTTGAGTGCAGAAACTGAACAAATTCATGCTTTTGCTACATTTGGTTAAACATGCTTCCAGACTGGACAGTTCAAAGACTCAAGGATCTTCCTTTTAGACCGGACAGTTCAAAGACTCAAGGATTTTCCTTTTAGACTGGACAGTTCAAAGATTCAGGGATTTTCGGGTAGGTCGCGGCTTTTGCTATCAAAAATTCTTTCGGGTTCATTTCGCAAAAATTTCATGCAGGCATTTAAAAAAGATTTACAAAAGCAAGGACATTACTGCAGAATTTTGGAAGCCTAATGCCATAGCCCACAAGAGGCTTTGAAATTAATTACCGCATTGGTAAATGGTTGGTTATCGTTCAACAAAAGATGATTTAGTTGAAACGATGCCTTGAGTAGCAACGGCCACCGGCTGCTTCTTTTGTTGCTTTCATCAGTACTGTAAACTGCATTCTAACCAAGAAATCCTGCAGTGATTAGTTATTTCACAATTCAATTCAATTAGTTATCTTGGGATGGGACAGACCAGTGGTTAGCGCATGGGGATTGCACTCGGGCGAGTTCGACTTCTGACTCTATCCAAACTGTTTCCGTGTTCACTTGGAGTACGGGCATATTAAATATGTGGGTACGAGTCCTTACGAGAGGTTGGTTGTAGGGGAAGTAGGGTACGGTCCCTGTGGATGCCGCCCCCACTGGGTTCTGGTCTAAATTGGGTGCAACTTCCCGTCTGTTCAAGAAAATACCATTTATTTTCTGGTAGGTCGGACGGTCTGGATCGAAGAAGAGTTAGTTATCCTAAAAAGACATATTTTATTCTAATCCACAGTTATAATCGATTCAATATTTTCAAACAATTTTACACGTTCTGTTATATTAGGAAACCGAAAGGTATCGTCTGCTGTAGCAGCACCATAAGTAATTGTCTGCTGTAGCAGCATCATAAGGAATCGTTTGCTGCAGCAGCATCATAAACTGGGTGATTCATATAAGTCATAAATATTCTTATCGTCCATTGAAAAAATGGGCGCGCGAATTCATCGTGGCGTGGGGGGAGGCAAAGGACAGGTGGCTGGGGCCGTTACTGGAGGATCACGTGAAGCAAAACGGACAGGGATCACAAGAACCACCCCAATGGGTGCAGTATTGTCTGAAGGGGGATCACCCACAAAACTCTATAAGTGCGACTTTCATCTGTTAAGACTCAGTGGGGATTTTCATATCGTCGAAATTAAACTGTAACCATCTAAAAATAATTCACTCGAACTGCTGTCAAAGTCTGAATATCAAATGATTCGCAATTTAAAATGTAATAAAACAGCAATTATGGAGTCGATTCTTTTAGGAAGAAAAACGAGTATTGTTCTTCACAGTGGCGTCGCCAAGAGCGGAAGGGGATTTAAAGGGTCAAACCTCCCGTCATTAAATTTTGAAGAAATGATATATGGAGAAATGGAAGCTAACATGTTTGGTTTACAAGATGTTCAAGAGATCTGATATTAAATGAAAAGTTAGGACTGTTAAATATTTTCAAATTTGAAAATATTCGCGAAAAAAAAAATTCACTCTAATAGAAGAAAGTAATAGAGGCACAATGCAATATATATATATATATATATACATACAGGATAAAAAGTAAATTTTACTTTGACAAAAAAATTAAAGAAACATTGTTTATACAGTACAACTTTGTTAATTAAAATAAAGTTGTGCTGTTTTAAAGCTTGTATATTCAAATTGTCAAGCGTCAAACATCACTTTGTTTAAAGTGTGTGTATTCAAATCGTTGGATTATTCGGGTTCTGCGTTATTTGTTCTCCTTTAAATCCTTGATACAGTGGCATCGTCAGAAAAAAAGTTTTCACTCGAATTAAAAAAAAAATTCTATCTAGTTCTACATTTATTGATATCAAGACCAAATAAAAAGTTTCGTGAAAATCCATTAACATTTGTGGCTATTGTGTACACAAGATACCGACCACAGACTGGCAGATGACTATTTTTGGATATCACTCCAAAAATAGTCAAAAGGTGTTCAGGGGGGGTCTTAAAACATATATTGACATCAAAATCTGGAATTCGAAAAATTTCGTGAAAACAATACTTTCTCTATATACATAGTATAAGAAAGTAAAAAGGTGTGAGTGTGGGTGGGGGAGTAACCAAATAATTTGTTCCCTATTTCTTCGGACTTCAATGAATTCTGATGGACTCCTGCGAGGGAGTTCAACCCTCCCTTCCCTTGGCGACGACACTGATATCTCTATATTGATACATTTGCCGTTTTATCATTCTTCCTTTGAGTTCGAATTTGGTTAACTTTTACTGTATAACAAAATTATGTAAGTCATATGTTACATCTATTATTATTATTATGTGTTATTATTATTTTACATTCTTTAACTATAATACAGAATGAGATCTCCTTGGTTATTTTATTGAATGTCAAGTTCCTTATCAATTCCTTATAGAAGAATCAAATGTAATTATCCAGTTTTATAATTCTCCCCATACAGCCATTCAATTATCAGCGCCATCTATCAGAATCGTAAAAAACTAGTTATATTATCGAAAATATATTGATTACTAGTTATATGTTTTTAACTTCTTGAAAAACATCCTGGTTCTTTATTTTCAAGAATAAAGTCGAAAGCGAAAACTAAATATCGCTCATCAAAAGTTAAATTATGTGTTTATGCCGAATTGTTTCAATTATAATAAAAATAAAATCAGAGCAAAGCAAACTAAACTAACAGTTACTTAGGATGGAATGAGTATTATGAATGCCATCTGGAGGCATAAAATTGTACTAAAAATAAATGATGAAATAATTTTTTTCATCCATTCTTTGAAGAAAATTAAACGTTTAATGGGTTCTGAAATTTTTAATTCTTTATATGCTTTAGAGTTTAGTGAAGAAATAAGTCATTTTTCAAAAGTGCAAAGTTCTCTTTTCTACAAATTGGAAAAATATGAGTATAAGATAATAATGTAAAAAAAACTTACTTCTGAAATTATTGTTCCCTGTTCTTTAGAGGGGTTGGTGTTTCCCAGCATTTAGAATCTCTTGATGGTGATAGGCCTAAGAATAATAAATAAAATCTTTAAAAACTATGCTAAAAATTTGAATTTGAATATATTTATATAAAGAACACCATGTATATATATAAAATCGAAAGTCTGTTGCTTGTTTATTTGTTTCGTATACAAATCTACAGTTCTTGACTGATTTTTTTCTTCTTTCAAAAGTGATATGGTAATTCTGTACCACATTGGGGGTCATCACGTTTATGTTTCAAGTTTTTAGGACCAAAGGTTGCAGAGATATGGATTGAAATATATATATATATATTTTATGGAAATAAAATTATGCAGACGATTTTTTTCTTCAAAAGTATATTTGAATAAAATTATGTTATATTGCTTAGAAGCGGAATATAATCAAATGTGTTTATATAGAAAAATTTTATTTAATTAGCATTTTTGAAATAATAAATAAATTGATATAAAAAATTTGATGAGGGCAGTACATCAAGGCTTTTTCTTCATAGTGCAATGCATTTACTTTTTTCACAGTGATAAATGATGTATAAGATCCACCGTAGAATGTTCTTAAATGAACACTGACATTTCATTACGAACATTCATTAAGAACATTTCCGGATGACAGCATATAAAACTGTTTTGAAGTATCCAATTAACTTATATTTCACGCAACTCGAAATTGGTCATATCCATAGCATCTGAAATAAGCAAGAGTTCATATATTAAAATGTTTTAATTTTTGTATATTTGGGAGCCTCAGGAGCGTGGCTCCAAAGTGACGCATGGTAGCACTTATTTTTCTGGTGTAAATATTTCGCAAAGATGTGTTGAAAAGGAATCACAAACCCCAAAAATTTGGAAAACAAGGTTGGAGAGGCCAAAAAAGAGAAGTTGGGAAATGGTGTTAAAATATATTACGCATACTACATCTGGTATTGCAGCTATCTATTTTGATATTCTTTCAATTTCAACCGTACAAAAGACAATCGAAAAAAAAAAGCTACAAATAATTGTCTGTAACAAATATCTCGCTTAGTATTGGTTTTAGAGATCCTTTTGTTTTAAAGCGGCTAAATGTGACCAACTAGAAAAACCTCCTGGTAAAATTACTTTCTTTTTTTCTTCTTCTTCTTCTTTTACGAGTCATTTTTAAGTATCGAATAGATTCAGTTTGCAGTAAACCCTCCATCCCCCCAGAAAAAAAAGACACCATTCTAGCGATCTCACTAGGGAAAAGTATCTTTTTTCACACTTCCTTCTCCTCTTCTCGAATGAATTATACCTTCTAATCGAATCTTTTACAGATGTAATTCTCCGCAAAAATTAAAATAAAAGAAGAAAAAAAAAACGAAATCAAACGGAGAATCCGTCGAATGAAACCGGCAAGATATGCTCACATTGTCTATAGGCGGCGGGTAAATACTTCAAACCCTATTAGACTCAAAGATACCCCCCCTCTCCCCTTCTTCATCTACAATGGCAGAGTCAACATCGAATCGTAAGAAAAGCTCTCCGACCAAACATTCGAAATTAATTATCTCGCTTTCCAAGTGCGCGCAGACGATATTAGCGGCGAGAAAAACCCCCAATTCTTATAAAACAATTCGTAGGTGGCAATTCTCAGTTACTAATTACGCAAAGAACAATCGTCTGCGTGTGTGTGTGTTCCAGAGAAGCGCGTACCTTGGGAGAGTCTTATTCGCCCGGTCGTCGTACAAAAGATGCGATGTTTGCTCTGTCTCCCTCTCCTCCCGCGCCCCCTCCTCCTTCTCCAAGTTCAAGAGAGCGATCTGAGACGGATTTCTCGATGCGCTTTTGTGCAATCGGCTGCAAGGAATGTCGTCATTCCCGGAAACTATAAAAATCGGGAGAAAATTTTCCCGGGAAGGCGTTTGTTCGAAACAAAAGGATCCGGCGAAGATGATGGAACGATACTGACGCAAGCCGGGATTTAAAAATCGTAAAGATCGTGATATACCGAAGGATTTTTCAAATCGGCTCTATGCAGGCTTCGAAGTCGGATGCTATTCTGAATGTATGTTAAGGAGTTTGTGCGAGCTAAGCCATCATTTCCTTATGGAAATTATATTTTGTTTTTGCAGTTGGCATTGTTCTATTCAGAATGCTGACAAATATGTTTGTATGAAAATCGAAATTCACAACTATAGAAAGATTTATGCGGTGCTAAGCTCCAAAGTATACACACACACACATACACACACGCACACATATATATATGTGATTGAAGAATTATTATTTTACTTGTATTATATAATTAAGCCTTTTATAATGTAGTATATATATATATATATATATATATATATATATATATATCGTATATCGTATATCGTATATATATATATATCGTATAATATTTTATTTTCCTTATGATTGATGATTCTCTATTTAATTCTTTTTAATTTGTAAACATATTTTAAGTTAGGGTTTTTTGAGTTACAACTTCTCTCTATTCTATCACTGGATTTCCATATTATATTTTTAGTATTGAAATCATTTTATTTATAAGCTGCATTTGCGCAATAAATTAAATGTATTTTGCATCTTTATTCTTTATTACTTTAATAACTTAAGTATTTCTAACTATTCATATTTGCAAAGTATCCTTAACTCTTTCAGTATGTTTGGGTATTTATGAAATTTTTAATTTGCAAGCTATATATATATATTAAATTTAATTAAAATAAAGAGAATGTGGATATAAGTCTGCAGGGTTATAAGGTGCATATCTGCAGGGTGTGGATATAAGTCATGTGCTGTCCACATCAGATTGCCTAATTTCGATGTAGTTTTTGAGATATTTTACTTTTCATGCACTTCTGAAGTGAACTTTATTTTTCGCATCGGCAGGTCTAGCGATTTCTCTGTCTCGTACCGTAAAAACTATAACATACAAAAATATGAAATTGGGTCCATTTATAGAGAAATAATAGGGTAACACGATGCAATAAACCGTTTATCGATGTAAACTTTAGTTTGGCATGAAATAGCTCAGGATCGAGGAATTCAGTTTTTGGATTTCAGAAAAATCCCTGCTTTTCCCTCCTGCGGAAAATAGGTAGGGATAGAAAAGAGATTTTTGAAAGTAGAATTTTTAGGAAAGATAGATATGAAACGAACGCAGCGAGTAGAAGGTGAAGCCACCCGAAGAGAGTTGCGGGAGCGGAGCGAACAGGGAGCAGATACCACTAGTTAGGAAAATAATTAGAGCTAATATTATTTGTATGATATGCAAAATCAACGATAAACTGCAAATTTAACATTTATTATTGATGAACTTGATTGAGTTCAAGTTTTATCAAAATTAAAATTTACACGAAGAAAAATCAATAACGTAACTTTTATAGACAAATAAAAGGGGTCAGTCAGACGGAGAAGCGAAAAGGCAGAACTCTTCGACTTAAATATCACTTCTCTGTAGTTGGTGACATCGATAAAGTCGATAAAATATTATGCATGTGCACGAATGTTCGGGGGGGGGGGATTTTATTAAGAAAATCATATTGATCTTCTTAATTTAAATAAAGAAAAATCTGATGTGGGCAGCATCTGACTCTCTTTGCAACCTCATATTCAAGTTCTTTTTATTTCTTCAATAATTCATTATAGAGTTTATTTGCACACAATAACACCCATTATTATTTAAAATGACACTGAATTGGCACTTTTAATTCAATTTTCGTTCTCCTTTGGTAACTAGACTTATTTTTAAAGGTGGCGTAGCGAAAATGCAAAAAAACCAAAATATCTCGAGAACGGCTAGTCCTGGTGTAATAGGGTTGATCTTATTCTTTTCATCGTTAAAAATTACGCCTGAAACAAGCATTTTATTGACATATTTTATCAGACGTAGTTTTTATTTTGACGATTTTTGCTGGCCATTTCTAAAAAAAAGCATGTTTTTTACCCTGAATCATACCAAAATCTAATCAGCACCAGGGTAATCCACAAGTGACTTATCCACCAAATTTTGTAAAGTTTGATCTATTAGTTTTACAGTAGATACAGGCAATTTTTACGGACCATTTCGCAAAAAAAGGCGGGTTCTTTTATCCTGAATCGTACCAAAAACTAATCAGCACCAGGGTCACACCCAAATGACTTACTTACCAAATTTTATGAAATTCGGCCCATTAGTTTTTGAGTCAGAGTGGATACATACATTGCACAGACAGACAAACACACAGACATCAAGCTAAAAATAGTGTTTTCATATTCTAGATGTTCCAAAACGTGTAGATCCGTCGAAAACTCGAGTTGTGATTTTTGGTATGAGTCCAATACTTTCCCTATACATTATCATGTATTGCAGGGGAAGTAATAAATTTTGAAATAAAATTAAACATTTCATTATGAGGTATTGAATATTTAATTATTGATTATTTCTTTCTCTTTCACGATAACAAAATCTGATGTGTGCAGCACATGACTTTCCCTGCAGATTTATATTCACGTTCTCTTTATTTTAATTAAATTTAATTCAATTTTCGTTCTCATTTGGTAACTGGACTTTTATCAAAGGTGGCGTAGAGAAAATACGAAAAACTAAAATATCTCGAGAACGGCTAGTCCTAGTGTAATGGGGTTGGTCTTATTCTTTTTTCGTTAAAAATTACGTATATGCAAGCATTTAATTTTTATATTTGGACATATGTAGTTTTCTATTTTAAATTTTGACAATTTTTGCCGGCCATTTTGCAAAAATGGCATTTAGTCAATTAGTCATATAGTCATTTAGTCAATTAGTCATAATATTTAGTCAATTAGTATTTTAGTTAGAGTGGATACATGAAATTTTTACGGGCCATTTCGCAAAAAAAGACGGGTTCTGTTTTTTCGAATCCTACCAAAAACTAATCAGTACCAGGGCCTCACACAAGTGACGTACATACCAAATTTTATGAAATTCGGTCCATTAGTTTTTTAGTTAGAGTGGATACATACATTTCACAGACAGACACACAGACACACACACACAGACGTCACGCTAAAATTAGTTGTTTCGTATTCTAGAGGTCTCGAAACGTGTAGATTTGTCGAAAATTCGAGTTGCGATTTTGGCAGATTCCGATACTTTCTCTATACATTACGTATAGCAGGGAAAGTAATAATCTGGTGTGGGCAGCACATGACTTTCCCTGCAGACTCATATTCATGTTCTCTACATTTCTTTAATAATTCATTGAATTGAATTTAATGGTACAAAATAACTCGCATACTTATTTGAAATGACACTAAATTAGAACTTTAAATTCAATTTCGTTTTCATTGGATAACTGGACTTATTTTCAAATGCGGCGAGGTAGAAATCCGAACAAACTAAAATATCTCGTGGATGGCTAGTCCTAGAGTAGTGGAGTTGGTCTTATTCTTTTCACCATCAACAATTTATGAAAACGACTATTTAATTGAGACATATAGAGCATACAGAGTCTTTTATTTTAGATTTTGACGATTTTTGCAGGTTATTTCGTAAAAAATCTGATGTGGGCAACGCATGACTTTCCTTATATAATGCAATGAATTTACTACTTTTACAGTTAAAAAAAATGTTATTCTTATAGTATATACTCATATTTTTTAAAGATATTGAATTTTCTTGAATGAGTCGTCATTTTCATTGATTTAGAGTCACTTTTATCCATTTGGCGAGATTTTCGTTAATTTGGCAACATTTAAAAATTTCGCCAAGTTGGCGACATTTCTCTAAATTTGTCGTCAAAATCTCGCCAAGCGTTATGGACGGAGAAATAAGTTATTCTTACAGCAGATAAATGACTATTGGCGTTCAAATACAAAAGTATTACTCAAAGTATCTTTTCTCGTGAAAGGAACGAGTTAGATCCACGAGAATGATGTCACCCAATTTATCGCATGATATTACATATGAAAAGTGAGCATGTTTCTCAATAGTTAATATATTTTTTAAATTTATGTGACTTTTTATAAATTTATTTGAAAAATGTGCAGTATCTCGAGAACGGTCCATGCTAACGTTCTAAACTTCATGTCAATGGTTTTCTAAGGAAAAATTACGTAAGAAATGTCTATTTGCTTAACTTTATTAAAAGTTTCGATTTTTTGATGATTTTTTTAACATTTTACTCGAAAATTTAGGAGGATTCTGAACATTCGATTGTGTTTTAAAACAATAGGCTTCCAGTATTCATGGATTGTGATTTTTGTACCAAATTTCATTCGAATCTTTCCATTCGTTTGTAAGATCTCGTCTCCACGGGCTCACTGACACACACGCACATAGAGAGAGACATCACCTCAAAAATGTTCGACTCGTGATCAGGGATGCTTGAAACTTGCTCTCCCGTCGAAAACTCGAATTCGAATGTTCGACCCCGTCACAATACTTTCCTTATACATTATGTATATAAGGAAAGTAAAAAAAGGCAGGCTCTTTTATACTGAATCGTACCCAACTCTAATCAGCACCTGGGTAACCCACAAGTGACTTACGAATTAAAGTTTATGAAATTCGGTCCATTAGTTTTTGAGTGGACACACATACAGACACACACGTCACGGTAAAAAAAAAAAGTTTTCGTGTCTTAAGTCCTAAAATGTGTATGGATCCTTGGTCCATTCGGGTTGCTATTTTCGGCACGATTCCAATACTTGTCTTATACATTACCATGTGTTGTAGGGAAAGCAAAGATAGAGATTAAAAAAATTAAGTTTCTAAAACTTTGTGAAGATTTCAAATTCTATTGTTTATATCAAAGCAGTGCAAATTTCCCCATTCAGCTTAAATAATTTAATGAGACATCATCATTCCCGAAGACTCGTAAAAAATTAAGCAAGCAAATGACATGCTTCAGCATTCACACTATTTTGAAATGCACTAAAATGAAAAATAATAATAATAATAATAATTTTATCACATTTTCATCTCATACGATAAACATGGGTGGCTAGAAAATCGGCAAAACAAATCCTTTATTTTCTTTTAATACATCGAAATATAATTTTTGAAGTTATTCAAAAATAATTTATTTTTAACTTCGTGCATCGGCGAATTCAGAATTACATGACTTCAATTTTACGTGAATATAGAGTGGTATCTTCCGATATTAATTCCGATATACTTTTTTACTGTATTTTTAAATTTTTAGTGGGTTTATGAGAGTTCTGATATTCCCAGTCAAATGCTTGCCTCGAGAAAAATATTTCTCCTTGGTTATCTTAAATAGAACAAAGGGGATTTATAGCAAGTAGTATAAAGCAAGTAGTATTTATATAACCGTTGTAAAATTTTGTTGTACAATTTACTGTTCGTATGAAAAGAACATGAGTGTGGTAATGATTTTTGTCCAAAGCATAGACGCTTTTTTGGAAATTAAATGGCGTTGTCTGTATTATTTACGTAGCGGGGCTTTTTTAAGACTCGGGCAAAGCTGGGTATTTCATTCTAATTAATAAATATAAAATAAAGAATACAAAGTGAAGAATTTTAAAAGGTAAAAAAGTTGGGATGGGACAGCTCAGTGGTTAGCAGGGCCGGGATTGCGAGACGAGTTGGATTCCCAACTCTTCCCAAACTGTCCCCGTGTTCATTCGGAGTACGGCCACGTTAAATATGTGGATCCGAGATTCCTTCCAAGAGGTTGGTGGTGGGAGAAGGGGGGGGGGGGTACGGTCCCTGTGGATGCCTCCCATACTAGGTTCCGGTCTAAATTGGGTGAATAAAAAGAATGTTATGGAGATTGTCGCGGAGGACGCAGCAGCCCAGTGGTTAGCGCGCGGGAACTGCACTCGGTAGACCCGGATTCGATTCCCGCCACTGCCAAAATTGCTGCCGTGTTCACGCGGAGTACGATCACGTTAAACATGTGGATCCGTAAGTCCTTCCGAAAGGTTGGTGGTAGGGGAAGGAGGGTACGGTCCCTGTGGATGCCTCTCCCACTGGGTTCCGGTCTAGATTGGTGAATAAGAAGAAAGTTATGGAGATTGTCGCGGAGGGCGCGGTAGCCCAGTGGTTAGCGCGCGGGAATTGCACTCGATAGGCCCGGGTTCGATTTTCGCCACTGCCAAAACTGCCGCCGTGTTCAGGAATTGCACTCGGCCGAAATTGATGCCGCCTCCACTGGGTTCCGGTTTAAATTGGGTACCACTATCACGGTTGTCTAAATAAATACCTTACACTTTCGGGTAGGTCGGATGGTCTGGGTTGAATGAAAGAAAGGGAAGGGCTAAATTATTTTCGCGACTGGCGCAGTATTTCTAACTGCCCCATTGGTCGGAGTTCAACTTGTGATACTGTCAGGCCTGAAATATTGGGCTGTCCACCACTGCTTTTCCAGGCAAAGAGGAACACAACTATTTCTCCAAAACTTACACCTCTATACCTCCAAGACGCAGGGAGATCTAACGGTAGAAAGATCCTAGCAACGTAAGAGGAGCAGAGCAAACATGGAGAAAGAAGGAGAGGAGGGGGGGGGGGGGGGTTCTCCCGAAGATGGTTTGTTTTAGAATTACAGATCCCTGTTTGGTCTCCACAAACACTCGATTCGCGATACGCAAAGTATAATTCCAAATCTGCGAAACAATTCCGGCGAATCGATGTGTGGAAGTCGTTCCGGGAGGGGCCGCTCCATGCAGTTGCAGTTAAGGATGAGGCAGAAATCAGTGGGCAGTAAATTATTTTATTCATTAGGCTGTTCTGTGAGGAAAGAATGTGGAATTGGATTGTTGAATAATATAATAAAAGTATTTTTGACTGAATAATTTTGAATAATATAAAGAAAATGCTTCTTACTTGCGAACATGGCTATTTTACAAGCATACAGAAATATGAAGTGAATGTATCCCTAATTTTTACTTTCCTTATATACATAGTATAATGTATAAGGACAGTATTGTGACGGGGCCGAAAATTCGAATTCGAGTTTTCGACGGGAGAGCACGAATCAAGCATCCCTGATCACGATTCGAACATTTTTGAGGTGATGTCTGTCTGTGTGTGTGTGCGTATCAGTGAGTCTGTGGAGACGATATCTCACGAACGAATGGAGCGATTCGAATGAAATTTGGTACAAAATGTACAATCCGTGAACACTGGAACCTATTGTTTTTAAACACAATCGAATGTTCAGAATCCCCCTAAATTTTCGAGTGAAATTTTGAAAAAATCATCAAAAAATCAAAACCCTAAATAAAGTTACGCAAATAGACATTTCTTATGTAATTTTTCGTTAGAAAATGATTGATATAAACTTTAGAACGCTATCAAGAAACCGTTTCCGAGATATTGCACATTTTTCAAATAAATTTATCAAAAAATCCCATAAATTAAAAAAATATTAACTCTTGAGAAACATGTTCACTTTTCATATGTAATATCATGCAATAAATGTGGTGACATGATTTTCGTGGATTTAGCTCGTTCCATTCATGAGAAAAGATACTTTGAGTAATACTTTTGTATTTGAACGCCAATAGTCATTTATCTGTTATAAGAATAACTTATTTCTCCATCCATAACGCTTGGCGAGATTTTGGCGACGAATGCGACGGGATGTCGCCAATTTGGCGACATTTCATTTTTATTTGTTGCCAAATTAACGAAAATGTCGCCAAATGGATAAAAATAACGCTAAATCAATGAAAATGACGACTCATTGACGAAAACTCAATATCTTGGAAATAATATAAGTATCTACTATAAGACTAACCTATTTTTTTTACTGTAAAAGTAGTCAATTCATTGCATTGTATAAGGAACGTCATATGTTAGCCCACATCAGATTTATATATATATATATATAAATATAGATAAAATCGCCAGAGATGTTTAATGACTAACATACAATATTTGTTCATTGGTTTATTTAGGTTGGTCTCACTATTTGTTTGCTCGAGTCAAATCTTAATATCAATGTTTGACCCAAGTCCACCAAGCCGGTTTTCTTGAAAATTTTCACACATATTTATTTTCGAAGACAATACCTTTCATCAAATTTGAGGTGCGCGTCCTCTCACTCCGAAATCATGCCCGTAAAAATTCCATTGTTGAAAGATAGTTCTAAAAATTTTCTCTCTGTATATATATATGTGTGTGTGTGTGTGTTAGTGAAGCCGGATATTGAACTTTTTTTACTTTCCTTGCAGAACATAGTAATGTATAGGAAAAGTATTGGAATCAAGTCGAAAATCGCAACTCGAGTTTTCGACGGATGTACATGTTTCGAAACCTCTAAAATACGAAAAAACTATTTTTAGCATGATGTCTGTGTGTGTGTCTGTCTGTCTGTGCAATGTATGTATCCACTGTAACTCAAAAACTAATAAAACGAATTTCATAAAATTTGGTAGGTAAGTCACATGTATGTGACTCTGGTTCTGATTAGTTTTTGGTACGATTCGGGAAAAAACAACCTGCCTTTTTTTTTTTTTTTTTTTTTTGCGAAATGACCCACAACAATCGTCAAAATCTAAAATAAAATACTACATATGCTCAAGTATGTCAATTAAATGCTTGTTTTATACATAATTTTTAACAATGAAAAGAATAAGAACAACCCCATTACACTAGAGCTAGTCGTTCTCGAGATATTTTAGTTTCCTCGCATTTACGCAGCGCCACCATTGAAAGAAAGGTCCAATTACCGACTGAGAACGAAAATTGAATTAAAAGGGCGAATTCAGTGTCATTGTAAATAATTGTGGGTGTTATTTCGTGCAATTAAAAACAATATAATGAATTATTAAAGAAATAAAGAACGTGAATATGGGCAGGAATAAGCACTGGAATAAACTGTGTACCGATCTTTAGATCTTTTGGACGTTGGGAAGTATGATAAAAATGTCGTCAACGACGTTGAAATAGACAACTATCGGTTGCGACGAATTCAATAAAAAGATTTTAACAAGAAATATCAATCATGCATAAAATATTGATTATGAAGCAATTTCCAACTGAAATGCAATTGTATTTAAACATCTCTAAAATGCGAGACATTCAGCGGTGATATTTTTTTAATTATCACAGTACTACAATAATTTATTAAATTTGAAAGCTTAAAACTTCATCGAAAAAAATGAACTTTATTCTAATGACGTCATCGAAATATAAATCGTCTGTATCTCTACATAAAAGCAGTGAATATTTCATTCATGCACATCCCAGATTCCAGTAATTTTGCGCGAAAAAATTTAGCAATTCTTATACAACTCATCTTACAATCACTTGTTTACATTCTGTATCCATTAAAATGAAGCTTCGTTGTAGAAATAATCAAAAGATGCATAGAAAACACACAAAAATAAAGCGGTTTTAGGACGAATGCAACACTAAATATAAATTTAAAAGAATTTTAAAAATCACGATTTTCACCCTGGGAAAAAAAGATGGTTGCCCTATTTTATTTTGAAGTGGGTCACGTGATCTCTTTATATAGTATGGGTGTCATCATTATTTTAATTTTGATTTAAAAACTACCGAACATATTTTCTCAAATATTTTTTAATATATTTTATGGGATAATTTGAATATTTTCTAAAATTTTCAAAGCAATTTGTGAATTTTAACGTCGCTTAAAAAATGTTTGAAAAATTAGGTCCCATAGTGTTCAATGTATTTCCCTTTTTCAACCCGGGTTTAATCCAAAACTAATTGGGTGATATTATTCATTTACATTCCCATAGGTCCCACAGACCGTCTGAACAACATTCTAAAATTTTATTTGATAAAGCCATTTTTAAGGCAGTTATCATGCGAACGGACAGACAGACAGAATGAACAAAGTCATAAACACTTTTCAACTCTATTGGAAAGTGTTAAAAAGTAATTTTTAGCTATTACAACATTCACAGTCATATGCGACTCAAAATAACAAGATAATGATGACATATAAATGACATAATACAACAAGAAAGATCAATCATGCTTAAAGCATTGATTATGAAACACTTTCCAACTTCAATGCAATTTTATTTAAAAAAGTCGAAAATGCAATACATTCCTCGGTAATATTTTAAAACTTATCACGATACTACATTGATTTATTAAATTTGAAAACTTAAACCTTCATTGAAAAAAATGAACTTCATTCAAATGACGGCATTGAAATATAAATTGCGTGGTTTAAATATCTCTAAAATGCCATACATTCCACGGTAATATTTTTAAATCTATCATAATACTACGATAATTTATTATATTTGAAAACTTCATCGAAAACAACTGAAATTAATTCAAATGACGTCATAGAAAAAATAACACGCCTGGATCTCTCTATAAAAGCAGGATTTCATTCATTTCATTCATCACAATACTATAATAATTTATTTTATTTAAAAATTAAGACCATGGAGCTACAATTCATAAACTTTATGCTTAAAACTTCATCGAAAAAAATCGTCCTTCTGTTTATAAAATCAATTAATATTTCATTCATATCAGCCATGCAGACTCCATGAACTGAATTATTTCGTGTTAAAGAAATACAGTAATTCTAATACAACTCATTCTACATATTTTGCTGTTTACATTTTACATAGGTGAAAAATAGGCTTAGTTGTAGAAATAATCAGATTTGAATGAGAATTTAAACTCAAATATATTGTCATTGTGTTGTTTTAGTATGTAGATGCACAGAATTTAAGCAGAAATAAAGTAGTTTTAGGATGGATACAACACTCAATATGAATTAAAAAGAACTTTAAAAAATCACGAATTTGAAACAAGATGGATGCCATATATCATTTTGAAGTGGGTCATGTGATCGTTTCATATCATGGTCACGTGATCGTTTCATATAAGATGTGTAATTATTATTTTAATTTTTATTTAAAAATCTACTGAATATATTTAGCTGAATTTTTTTTTTATATATTTTATGGAACAATTTGACTATTACCTAAAATTTTCGAAGCAATCTGTGAATTTTAAATCCGCTTAAAAAATGTTAGAAAAATTAGGTCCCATAGGGCTCAATGTATTTCATTTTTTCAACCCGGGTTCAATCCAAAACTAATTGTGTGATATTATTCATTTATATTTCCATAGGTCCTACAGACCGTCTGAACAACATACTAAAATTTCATTTTGATTAAGTCATTTTTACGGCAGTTATCGTGCTAACGGACAGACAGACAGACAGACAAACAGACAGACAGACAGACAGACAGACAGACAGACAGAATGAACAAAGTCATAAACACTTTTCAACTTTGTTGTAAAGTGTTAAAAAGAATATTTTCTAATACGAAAAAGGGAAACTTTAAGACCCTTATGATATTTCCATGCTTGTAAATATAACACTATCTCTGCATCTATAATGACTGAATATAAAACGAAGTGAAATATTCTAAACTGAAAGCTTTTAGAACACAAGCGAAAACAGCATGGAAACAATGAGAAATTTGCCACAAACAAGAAACAAGGGCAAATATATGTAACTAGATATTAATTAGGTGGTATTGTATGCGATTACTATTAGAAACATACCATACTATTTTCACTTTTCGAAGCTGAACAATAACCCGCCATTCAGTCCGAGTATAAACGTTCGAAACAGCACAAACAGACTCAATATTATTCATGACGGAATCAGTATATCTATTGTCCACATTAACGGCCAACAAAGACCACTTGACCCGTTGTCGGCCACTCTTCATACGCCAATTATCAAAGCGTGGGGGGATTCCCTGATTCTCTCCATTTGGGATATAACACAATGACGGACAAAATCCCAAAGACAATGACACAGACCATTCACGGGAATTTTCGGACAAGATGAAAGATTTGGGGACATTAAAGGGGGGAGGGATTCTTTGTCTTCCCCTTTGTAGGTCCAAAGATGTGAAAGTGGTGATCATCAGAGCAGACAATGACCGCGTTTGTCCAATTCGTAATGGGTCAAAGAAGAAGGAAAAGGGTTGACAAAAGACGATGATGATGTTTGAGGAGGGGGGAATTCCGGAGTTTCCGGACGTGACATGGACTGATGAAAAATCACACCCACATTCGGGATAATGGAAGAAAAATAGCACAGGACAAGTTCCGGTTTTAGCATAAATTGAACTAAAATTCAGTCGGCAGATCTGACAATACAGCACCGACCCCCTGGAATCGTCGTGACCTGAACGATTCAAGATTTTGAAAAATTCCAGATTTCTGAAATGTTGGAATTTTATGAAAAATATCGTATCTCCCAAATATCAAACCTCTAAAATTGAAACCCGTTTGTCTCATCATCTATAGCAGGGGTAGCCAAGCTGTTATACCTACCGCCCACTTTTGTATCTTTGCTGGTAGTAAAATTTCCTAACCGTCCACAGGATTTGCAGTAACTTAATTTAGCGCAACTGCAAAGTACACGTAATTTTACTTTCCTTATATACATAATGTATAAGGAAAGTATTGTGACGGGGTCGAAAATTCGAATTCGAGTTTTCGACGGGAGAGAACGAACGTTTCAAGCATCCCTGATCCCGAATCAAGCATTTTAAAGGTGATGTCTGTGAGTGTGTGTCAGTGAGTCTGTGGAGACGATATCTCACGAACGAATAGAGCGATTCGAATGAAATTTGGTACAAAAATCACAATCTATGAATACTGGAAGCCTATTGTTTTTAAACGTAATCGAATGTTCAGAACTCTCCTAAATTTTCGAGTGAAATTTTGAAAAAATCATCAAAAAATCAAAACCTTTAATACAGTTACGCAAGTAGACATTTCTTATGTAATTTTTCCTTAGTAAACGATTAACATAAACTTTAGAACGTTAGCATAAACCGTTCTCGAGATATTGCACATTTTTCAAATAAATTTATCAAAAAATCCCACAATTTAAAAAAAATATTAACTGTTGAGAAACATGTTCGCTTTTCATATGTAACATCATGCGATACATTGGGTGACATTATTCTCGTGGATCTAGCTCGTTCCATTCATGAGAAAAGGTACTTTGAGTAATACTTTTGTATTTGAACGCCAATAGTCATTTATCTGCTATAAGAAAAACTTATTTCTCTGTCCATAACGCTTGGCGAGATTTTGGCGACGAATTTGGCGGAATGTCGCCAACTTGGCGACTTTTTGAAATGTTGCCAAATTAACGAAAATCTCGCCATCTGGATAGAAATGACTCTAAATATATGAAAATGACGACTCATTGTCGAAAATTCAGTATCTTGGAAAGAATATAAGTATCTACTATAAGAAAAACCTATTTTTTTTTACTGGAAAAGTAGTAAATTTATTGCATTATATAAGGAAAGTCATGTGGTGCCCACATCAGATTTTTTTAGTAGAGGTTTAGGAAAAATATGTAGTTACATTTATCTTTTTATTTATATTTTGCATATGTTTATAATACGCAGAAAATTTAATTGGATGCTGCATTTCTGCATCGATATAGCGTCTACTAGTGCGGAAGTTGCTTAAATGGAAGAAAAAGAAAAATTAAATATAAAAACTATAAAAAGTATAAAGTCTATTGAAATGACCCTTAATTAATTATTAATGAGATCCTTGAGGCTGATGCTGCGAAACTAGATATTTGATATCTCATTCAATTTTCGAAAGGAACGAATGGTGGACTCCTCCTTCGGAAATATTCAGACAAAACCCCTACCGCCTACCATGAAAGCTTGAATCAGGTAGGGACCAGTTTCACTGCCACTGATCTATAGGGTGGTCACAAGAAATTCATTTTGAAATTCCATGATATTTTCCTGAAACGTTCCCTCCCTCGAAGGATGTTTATTGAGGTCACGTCGCCTGTTAATGAAAACCCTCCCTCCAGCCACTTGTTCTGAAATCTATTTAACACTAGAAAGACGGAAGCGGTCATTTTGACCGTATAACTCCTTCGAGAAACTATTCCTCCAAAACGGCTGGTCCCAGCCCATTCAAATTATATGACTTTTCTTATTTTCTGAAAAGTTATTGAAAACACATAAGAAAATTATTCTAGCTTTTGTAATAAGAGAACAAATCAACGATCGTCCTAGAATGACGGTCAAAGTATAGTCATCAAAATTATGCTTTTGGAAAAATCAGAGAATTCCATTGAAAGTCGGGGAAAACTGCGATTTTTCAGCTGAATGTACAATACTTATTCATTCCATATCGTCACATTTCTCATCTCACTTCACAAAACCCACCACTCATCTCCTTTTTACACTGCCGTTCTAGTGTAAAAAGGAGATGAGTGATGGGTTTTGTGACGTGAGACGAAAAATGTGACGACATGGAATGAATAAGTATTGTATTCAGCTAAAAGAAAACTATAAGGTCAAGGTAAACTATAAGGAAATTAAAGAGGAGAAAAAAAAAATCGCAGTTTTCCTCGACTTTCAATGGAATTTCCTGATTTTTCCAGAAGCATAAAATTCCCTGATAATTCCAGGTTTTCCAGGTCTGTGATCACCCTGTCATCACGGAAAAACGGCTAACCGAATTTCATGAGATTTTTTTACGGGTAGTCTTGGTAGGGTCTCATTTAAAATTTAGACATCCGTCTCTCCTGTTTGTCTTCGTGTATTTCTGGCTATTTAATCCCCCAGTAACGCAATTGTTATAGGAGCCTCCAAGCAAATGGGACTCAATCGTTAATGAGTTTTCAAGCTAACATGATCTAATCGGGTTTTAAATCAATTCAAAATCCGATCGTTGCTTATGCCTCTATCTCTAAATTTCACGAATGAACGAAATGGACAATAAACCTTTTAATTTAAAAGCAATATTAAAAGAATAAAACTTTTGTTTCTTTCATTTCAGTTTTTCTTCTTTTCTATCACCTATCATATTACTATTATATATTTTCATGTATAATTTTAGTAACAGCAAAAATTTTATTTGTTTCTTACTAAGCGAAAGTATTAGGCTATATTTATCACTATCGAGAGCTTGCTATTTTACCGACAGCTTTGTTTACAATATTCTATGCATAAAAGAGCGACTTTTCCTTATTTTATAGTTTTAGAATTATTTTGCTTTTTAAAGGTTTAGATTTTATGGCAATGATGATATATTTTGTTTAATAAGCAGAATTCAAATTTAAATAGCATTTTATTTGGAATGCTTGATTTGTTTGTGAGATATTGTCTCCACAGACTAGTGGATACGCACACACATCACCTCAAAAAACGTTCGATTCGAGTTCAGGGATGCTTGAAACGTGCTTTTCCGTCAAAAACTCAAATTTGATTTTTTGACCCCGTTATAATACCTTTCCCATACATTATAATGCATGGGCACGTGACGTCATAGGATCATTTTGCCCTTACGTTTCCAAAACAAAAAAAATCTGATGTGGGCAGCACATGACTTTCCCTGCAGACTTATATACACATTCTCTTTATTTTAATATTTTAATTAAATTTAATTCACTATTAATTCAATTTTCGTTCTCATTTGGTAACTGGACTCATTTTCAAAGGTGGCGTGGAGAAAAACAAAAATATCTCGAGAACGGCTAGTCCTAGTATAATGGAGTTGGTCTTATTCTTTTCTTTATTGAAAATTACGTATAAAACAAGCATTTAATGAATATATTTCAGCATACGTAGTTTTTTATTTTAGATTTTGTCGATTTCTGAGGGCCATTTTGCAAAAAAAGGCAGGTTACTTTTTTTCAAATAGTACCCAAATCTAATCAGCACCAGGGTGACCCACAAGCGACTTATCTACCAAATTTTGTGAAATTCGGTCCATTAGATTTTCAGCTAGAGTGGATACAAGCTTTTGCGGGCCATTTCGCAAAAAAAGGCGGGTTTTTTTTATCCCGAATCGTACCCAAAACTAATCAGCATCAGATTCGCCCACAAGTGTACCTACCAAATTTTATGAAATTTGGTCAATTAGTATTTCAGTTAGAGTGGATACAAAATCTGCACACACAGACACACACACAGACGTCACGATAAAAATAGTTTTTTCGTATTCTAGAGGTCTCGAAACGTGTAAATCCGTCGAAAACTCGAGTTGCGATTTTGGCATGATTCCAATACTTTCCCTATACATTACCATGTATTGCAGGGAAAGTAATACTCGTATACTTAGCAGTATAGAAATTTTCATTATTTCTGTAATAAAAACGGTTACTTTAAAGATTTACAATTGTTCAACCTCTCATTTTAGTAGGATATATCTAAATGTATCTTCTTGGATGGATATTTTTAATGGACCGGAAAATAAAATTTTCACTTTCAATAAAATATATACACGAGTTTTTTTTTTTTTTTAAGAAAATTCGTAATGTAACTTTCCCTTCTCCCTTGCATATACACTGCAGAATTTTCTAGTAAATTACACATCTGCAGAACGCTAGCTAGTGACTACAGAACGTATGAGTAGTAGTGTACATTCACTTAAAATCACTTAAAGTGCACTTTAGCAAATGAAATCTTCAAACATTGTTATTCAAGTATTCTCAATAACTTATTTTCAGTACAAAGGTAGATTTCGATGTTTAATGGGTTTAGTTTCAATCTTTATTGGCCATCATCCTCAGTTTACCACAGAGCATGCCCACATGCATAAATAAACAGCCTGCGTAGTAGAATGCGCGGAAACGTAAGGGTAAAAGGGCATTATTCTTTCCTTATATACATAATGAATAAGGAAAGTATTGTGACGGGCTCGAAAATTCAAATTCGAGTTTTCGACGGGAGAGCACGTTTCAAGCATTCCTGATCACGAATCAAACATTTTTGAAGTGATGTCTCTGTGTGTGTGTGCGTGTGTGTGTGTGTGTGTCAGTGAGTCTGTGGAGACGATAACTGACGAACGAATGGACCAATTCAAACGAAATTTGGTACAAAAATCACAATCCGTAAACACTGGAAGCCTATTGTTTTTAAACGTAATCGAATGTTCAGAACCCTCCTAAATTTTCGAGTGAAATTTTGAAAAAACCGTCGAAAAATCAAAACCGCTAATAAAGTTACGCAAATAGACATTTCTTATGTAATTTTTCATTAGAAAACGATTAACATAAATTTTGAAACGCTAACATGAATCGTTCTTGAGATATTGCACATTTTTCAAAAAAATTATCAAAAAGTCATTTAAAATAAAAAAAATATATTTCCTATTGAGAAACATGTTCACTTTTCATATGTAATACCATGCGATAAATTGGGTGACATCATTCTCGTGGATCTAGCTCGTTCCATTCATGAGAAAAGATACTTCGAGTAATACTTTTGTATTTGAACGCTAATAGTCATTTATCTGCTATAAGAATAACTTATTTCTCCGTCAGTAAAGCTTGGTGAGATTTTGGCGACGAATTTGGCGGAATGTCGCCAACTTGACGACTTTTTGAAATGTTGTCAAATTAACAAAAATCTCGTCAAATGGATTAAAATGACGCTAAATCAATGAAAATGACGACTAATTGTCGAAAATTCAATATCTTGGAAAGAATATAAGTATCTACTATAAGAAAAACCTATTTTTTTTTACTGTAAAAGTAGTAAATTCATTGCATTATATAAGGAAATTCATGTGTTGCCCACATCAGATTTTTTTTACCATAGTGTGTAATAGTAAACGGACGATGATGGCAAATAAAAATTGAAACTAAACCCATTAAACATCGAAATTTACCTTTGTGCTGAAAATAAGTTATTTACAATACTTGAGTGACAATATATGTTTAAGATTTCATTTGCTAAAGTGCACTTTAAGTGATTTTAAGTGAATGTACACTTCTACTCATTTTTACAGTAGTCACTAGCTAGCGTTCTGAAGATGGTATACATTTATTAGAAAATGCTACAATGTATATGCGAATGAGAAGGGGAAAGGCACATCACGAATTTTCTTTTAAAAACTCGTGTATATATTTTACTGAAAGTGGATATATTTTATTTTTCGATTTTTTAAAAATATCCATCGAAGAAGATAAATATAGGTATATCCTGCTAGAATTGGAGGTTAAACGCTTCTAAATTTCTAAAACAGCCGTTTTTAATGCAGAAATAATGAAAAATTCCTTATTACTAAGCATGGTAGTATTTTGTTTTGAAAACGTAAGTGTAAAATTCCCCATGTGACGTCACGTGCCCATGCTCTATTACCTGCTATGGTGAAAATAATGCTCTTTTGCCCTTACGTTTCTGCGAATTCTACTACACAGGCTGTTTATTTACGCTCGTGCTCATGCTCTATTTGCGCAAAGTGAAAATTTCGGAAAAAAAAATCTACAGTAATTTAATGTTTTCCTTATCTGCTGAAAGATGAAAAAAAAAAAAAGAAATACAGAAACAGAAAAAATGAATGAGTTCAGGATTTGAAATGGATCCGAAGCGTCAAAAAACGATTTACTCAGGGTGGGGGGAATCATACAAGTGTCTTATCCGGACGATTTTTTTTTCTTTCTCATCTCCCTCCCGGTAGAGGAGAAATTAAAAGCCACCACAAGACAGGCAGAAAAAAGCAGATATCGGCAACGTTTTAACAGAGCAAGCTCATTAGAACAGATCGTTGATTCAAAAATTGTGAAATAAACCATATGTAAGATTTTTTTAATGACTTTACAGCCCCGAGGGTGGGAAAGAAAGAAAAAAAAAATCTGACGTTTTTCAGGGTTGTTGCATTTTAAGAGAACTCTCATCAGCTGCTTAAGATCGTTATCAATGGGGAAAAAATTTTCAGGCGTCAAAACTGTAACCGTACGATTTAATTATGCGTATTTGTTTATATTATGTTATGAACCTGGATAAAGTGTTAAAAAATTGAAAACTGTAACCGTACAATTTAATTATACGTATTTGTTTATGTATTTTATGAACCTGGATAAAGTATTAAAAAATTGAGAACTGTAACTGTACAATTCAATTATAGGTATTTGTTTATGTACGTTATGAACTTGAATAAAGTGTTAAACATTGAAAACTGTAACCGTACAATTTAATTATACGTATTTGTTTATGTACGTTATGAACCTGGATAATGTGTAAAGAAATTAAAAGAAAAGTCAGCACTTTTTGTATATATGTGTGAATGATTTTGTATGCGGAACATTTGCGTAGAATTTAATTTTGTTTTTAACTCTTTAACGTACCCCCCCCCCCCCTTTCGCTTCAGATACAGCAAATAATGCCATTTAACTTTCTGCAATGCATGGAAAGGGGTCATACATAACTAATAGGAAAGTAATTGGAGTCGAAAATAGGAGATGAAGTTTTCACATTAGAGAACAAAATTTCACTATTTTTAGCTTAAAGTCTGTGCGTGTGTGTGGGTGTGCATGATCACTCAAACACTATCTGACAAAATTTTATGAAATTTGGTAGTAAGTCAATTATGTGTTGTATTACCTGTAATACAACACATAATTGGTTCTTTTGTTCTCTAAGTTTTCACATTAGAGAACAAAATTTCACTATTTTTAGCTTAACGTCTGTGCGTGTGTGTGGGTGTGCATGATCACTCAAACACTATCTGACAAAATTTTATGAAATGTGGTAGTAAGTCAATTATGTGTTGTATTACCTGTTGCTGATTATATTCTGATATGGTCTGAAACGAATATATACCCTCCCTCTTTTTTTTTTTGCCCCTGAAAAATAAACAAAATCTGAAATAAAAGACTAAATGAGTTTAAATGTATTCGTTAAATTATTGTTTAATACTTAAACTATAAGAATATCCAACGTTGCCCTGGATTTCAGTCACCGTTAAAAACAACAATAAAAAAAACTAAAAAAAGAAAAAAACTCGCTCTGCGCGATCGTAGCATAATACGCCTAAAATGTTTATAGTTCTAGCTGAGAACATGTGGCTATTGTTACCTCATGCTAAGAAGCACAGTCTAGCATTATTAGAAGCTGTGATATGATCTAATTAGTGACATGGTCAAAATTGGGAAGTTAATAAAATATAGGATTAGAAGGGGGGGGGGGGGGTTATAACCAATTTAATTCTACCGATTAAGGAAATGGGATATACTAAGCTTGCTTAAAATATGTATTAAACATGTTTTACTAATTAATGAAAATACTTGTATCATAAAAAAGGAAAAAGAATACTTTTAAAGAGGGACGTAAAATTAAAGTTATAGACTCGCTTATCAGTGCCTAAATAAGTGAAGTATATACAAAATAAAATATAAAATAAAACAGTGTAGTTTTTGATAACAAAGCAAATAAGGCTGACCCCCATGGCTTTAAGATGAACAGTTTTCGAGATATTTTAGTTTTTTTTCAGAATTTTGAGGAGCAGAAGACGTCTTAAAAGAATGCATTAAGTTCCCAGCCAAATGAAACGAAGATGCATTATTATATGCATCACAAAATGCATTATAATATCAAAAAATTTTCCATGTTATGTTCTGCAATTAAACTCACTTTAATGTATAATGAAATAAAAATTAAGAGAATGAATTTGAGTTTAGGGAAAGTCATGTGCTGCCCACACCAAATTTTTCTTCTTTCTTTCTAAAAACGGTTTAAAAATAGCATTGTATTTGGCATTTTTTGATATGGTAAGATTCCTGCAACCCCCCTCTCCCCCCAATAGCCTATCATCTAATAATACATATCTTAGTGGTATGATATGTTAATTTAAAAAATATAAAATCAGAAAACCAACGAAATGATTAAAGAAGAATAACGGCTTAAATAGCAAAAAATATTTTATCTATTAAAGCGATGCATTAGTAAAAACTCCCCCACCCCCTTCCATGGAATTAAAAGCAGCCAAAGAGCCAGAAAGATAAACGAAGATAGGGAAAGACTTTCCTGATGACTTCTAAAGTATAACTCATTAGCTGTACCATTAGTCTTTACTGCTGATAAAAATCACCATTTTTTCCCTACATTTTTTTCTCTTCCAAGGGGAGAGGGGAATTCTACATGATTAATTCCCCCCCCCCCCTTCTGATGTAGAGAAGATGAACATAAATACTTAAGATGGGGAGAGAAAAAAAAGTTATAATTGAATCTTTGCACATACTCTTTATTTTCACTGATGTATTTGTTTGCTGAGCTTTTGATTTAAAGGTGTTAAAGCAGTTTTATTGTTTGAAAGCATTTTAATAATCACTGTAAAAGTGGCGGCCTTGATGTGCTTAGAACGGATACAGGCTGTTACCAACTTAGTGTAATTTTTTACATATTTAAAAATAAAGAGAACATACTTTAAAAATAAAGACCACCAAAAAATTTGGCCACAATTAAAAGTCTTTTATTAAAACCTCCTTTTTAGGACGTACAAAAATCACACGGCCATAGCGCTTTCGGGCATTATAAGGCGTCTTGTTCTCGACACATTGCGTGTCAAACTTTTGAATGATTTTTGAAAATTTAGTTGATGCTTTATTTCGTTTTTTTGACGACAATCTTAATACCATTTAATTTATGAACCTTTTTTCCATTATTGTAATTTGTATGTTATGGTTAAATTATATTTTAAATACCTCGTATTTAAAAATGTAAAAATGTAAATTTAATACGTAAATTTTGTCTGGCGGTTATGGTTTATATTTAAGCACATGTTCGCCCCTTATTTTCACTTCGCCACTGATTAAGAGTATAGAAATGCCAGAAAGCGCTATGGCCGTGTGATTTTTGTACGTCCTAAAAAGGAGATTTTAATAAGAGACTTTTATTCGTGGCCGAATATCTTGGTGGTCTTTATTTTTAAAGTATTAACTATTTTGACTTGTTACCATATTATTTTATTTATAAAAAGTACAGTTTTAAATTATCTATTTCAAATTTGTTTAATTTGAATAGACAATTAAAATTTTTATCGATACAATTCAATCCATTCTGACAAATAATATAAAGAAATCGTTCTATAATTAAATTCTTAAATATGTATATTTATTTACAAATGTTAAACAAATGTATTAATGTAAACATAAACAATCTATAAAATTAGAAATTCGAATATTTTAATTTGTAATTATTTTTTTTTAATTTAAAAGGACATTCTACTTTTAAAGTCATAAATATTTGATATTAATTTTATTATATAACAAAAAAGGTTTTATTTCTGAACATTTAGGCACACATATTATTTCTAGAAGTTAATTATAACATGATATATTAAAAATGTATAAAACATCAACCCGCATATTAATATTACAATGTTTATATTTTGAACGCGTTTTTTTCAAAATGTAAATCTTTGAACTGGTACGCAAGATCTTTCAAGAACCGTTTGATGCAATTTTATGAATTTTTTTTGTTTTGTAATAACACTGTTAAAAGCAGGAACTAAAATTAAATTTTTATGTAAAAAAATCTGATGCGGGCAACACATGACTTTCCTTATATAATGTAATGAATTTACTACTTTTACAGTAAAAAAATAAGTTTTCCTTATAGTAGATACTAATATTCTTTCAAAGATATTAAATTTTCCACAATTATTCGTCATTTTCATTGATATAGCGTCATTTTTATCCATTTGGCGAGATTTTCGTTAATGTGGCAACATTTCAAAAAGTCGCTAAGTTGGCGACATTCCGCCAAATTCGTCGCCAAAATCTCGCCAAGCGTTATGGACGAAGAAATAAGTTATTCTTACAGCAGATAAATGACAATTGGTAAAAGTATTACTCAAAGTATCTTTTTTCATGAATGGAACAAGCTAGATCCACGAGAATGATGTCACCCAAATTATCGCATGATATTACATATGAAAGTGAAAATGTTTCTCAATAGGATATATATATTTTTAATTTATATGACTTTTTGATAATTTTTTTGAAAATTGTACAATATCTCAAGAACGGTTCATCTTAGCGTTCTAAAATTTATATCAATTGTTTTCTAATGAAAAATTACATAAGAAATTTCTATTTGCATAACTTTATTAGCGGTTTTGATTTTTTGACGATTTTTTCAAAATTTCATTCGAAAATTTAGGGAGGTTCTGAACATTCGATTGCGTATAAAAACAATAGGTTTCCAGTGTTTATAGATTGTGATTTGTGTACCAAATTTTGTTCGAATCGGTCCATTCGTTCGTCAGTTATCGTCTCCACAGACTCACTGACACACACACACACACACATCCCCTCAAAAATGTTTGATTCGTGATCAGGGATGCCTGAAACGTGCTCTCCCGTCGAAAACTCGAATTCGAATTTTCGACCCCGTCACAATACTTTCGTTATACATTATGTATATAAGGAAAGTAATTAACTGGAGTTATGGATCAACTCAACTTTTTAATACCAGAATCCATTTTTAAATGACCTGTAATTTTTTTTTTCTGCAAATTTTGCATGAGGATTTTTGAAAACTCTGTATCGGCGGTTCAAATGATCATAATTACAGCATATTTGCCTTTATTGTAAAGGAATTGAACAAATTTTTCGGTTGGTGCAAAGTTTGACAATGCACCTTCCCGGGAGCCTGCTCCCCTTCGAGGGATGCTAATAATTTCACGAACACAAAAATTATACCGTGGCTATATTTCACAACAATGACTGAAAACGTTAAGTATCATGATCATTGAGCCATAACTAACCTTTATCCATAATTACGCCGAATTTCCTCCTCTGTTGCCAGGTTAAGAAAATATAAAACATCGAATCCATTTCGAAATTTCCGCTCGAATTTACAAAAATGCTTTTTATAACAAAGCTGGATATAAAGTTTCGTAAAAATATGTGTAACAACTGCCGTGTACACAAGAAATCGACCACAGACAGACATCACTCTGGAAATAGTCAAAACGTGTTCAGGAGGTTCTAAATAAAACCTATATTAGCATCAAAATCTCGAAATCGAAAATTTTCGTGAAAACAATAATTTATACGATATTCAATAGTATGAGAAAGTGGAAATCTGATGTGGGCGTCAAACTGACTTTCCCTTTAAAATACAAATGAATTTATTTCTTTCTTTCACAGCGAGAAATGATGTTTAAGATCCACGGCATAAACGATTTTAACGTTGAAGCGCACATTGAATTACACTGTTGCAGTTTTAATTCAATTTTCGTTGGTCGTATTGCACAGTCCACTTCGACAATAAGAGCTTGAAATTTCGTCCCAGTAGCTCAACGGTAGAGAGTCGGCTGACCAGCAAGGCTCTTTACAAGGGTGCCCAAACAAATCAATCCTGTAAGTTGGTGCATAGATGTCGGAGGTCTCAAGACCCCAGACCGTGCGATTCACATAGTGGGTTTAGAGTAGCTAGCTGCACGGCCGGGAAAAGATACCTCCTGCACTCAGGAGGCACCCAAGGTCTACCATCCCGCCAAGCGAACTTTTATTTCATTCTTATTAACTTATATGAACGTATTGTGTTCCCTCCATTTTTTCTTTAAAAAAAAACAAACAAAAAAAAAAACGAAGTTAACTGTTCTTATTTTCTCGGATCTTTCTTTTTTTTTTTTACCCTTTTTATTTGTATTTTTTCTTATTTTCTTTTCTAAATTTTATTCTAAATTTCTGTTTTTGTTTTTCATATGCCTAATTTTTTTCCTTTTCATATATTTTCTTTTTATATATTTCCTAAATTTTACTTTAAAAATGTTATTATTTTCTTTAATTTTAATCTATTTTTCATTATGTTATTATACCTCGCTCTAAATTTTATTTTTCAATGATCTTTCCATCTATATTCGCAATAACCCTTTTCCCATTTTTGTAAAATGGACGTACTGGTCAAGTTCAAATATAATGTAAAACTGTCTGTTTAATCACACTATTTTTCATCAGTTGTTATATTTTTCATCCATTGTTATATTTTTAGATGTCGGAGGTCTGAAAGTGACCGTAGTACGACCAGTACGGATTCAGTGGACTGCTCTGGAAGATTGAGCGCCGATTTCAAATGGAGAGGATAATGATCACGAAGGATACTAACCTGGGTAAAAGTAGGAGTAACAGGAAGCTAACCTGAGGTAAAAATAGCAGGAGGTGGTCAGTCAAATGGTCAGTTCCCCGCCAATCTGACATTAGAGGGTGGAGAATGCAGAGTCCACTTCGCACGATAAGAGCTTGCAATTTCGTCTTAGTAGCTCAAAGGTAAAGCATCAACTGGCCAGTTCGGATGTGCAGGGTTCGATTCCCGGTTGGGGCAGCAAGGCTCTTTGCAGTATTTCCACAAAAGCGAAAAAGAAAAGTATCTGGAGAAAGGTTAATTTCAAAATAATGAGTTCGTCATATTCTTTTCGTTGTCAAAAATTACGTTATGAAAAAAGTATTTAATTATTACGTTTGTGCATATGTAGTCATGAATTTCATATTTTGAGGACCATTTTCACTTTAAAAAGGTAGTTTCTTTTTTTCGAATCGTACCTAAATCCAATCAGCTGCAGGATCATCCATACGCGATTTATCAACCCAATTTTGCGATATTTGGTCAATTAGTTTTTTTCAGCTAGAGTGGATACATATATTGCGCAGACAGACAGACACACACATACGTCACTCTAAAAATACTTGTTTCGGATTCTAGAGTGCTCGAAAAGTGTAAATCCGTAAAAACTCGAGTTGCGATTTTCGACACGATCCCAATACTTTCCTTATACGTTACTATGTATTGTAGGGAAAGTAAAAAACGTTGTAAAAACATCTGATATGTCACCAAATTGGGGGGAAAAAAACAAACAAACAAACAAAAAAAAAACACCTGTCTTCCAATTTCTCGGTATATTATATAATTTTAAAATTGGATGTTTTCCAGTTTTCGAACATCTTGTAGTTTAGAACGAAACGGTGTATATTATTCCCCTTGAAAGGGGAAACAAAGCATGCATAGCAGACGACCTAATATAACTAATGCGTCAGAAATTGGAGATAATATTTGCAACCTTATTGTTGTTGACGGTTTTAAACATTCAGATGCAGGACATGAAAAAAAAAAAAAAATAAATAAATAAATAAATAAAAGAAACAATTTTTTTTCACAATTTTCCTAAACGCCTTCTTTAATAATTGAAAACTTTTCGTGCTAAAGTTTTCAAAAAAGAAGAAAAAAAAAAGAGCCAATATTAGTGGGAGAGTACTTCAAATGAATGAGTAATCAACAACACATTTCAATTATCCAATTTTTTTGGAACTTTGTAACACGTAACCATCAATATTTAATCGGGAGAATTACATAATAGACACGAAGCATCGTTTGCATCAGTCTAGATGGGGGTTAGAAAAAAAGACCAGAAGTGTCGTTTAACGCTTTTGACCGCGTTCACACCTTATATTGATAATTAAAAAAAATTGATGTTGACAGCACATGACTCTCCCTACAGGATGTAGTGACATTGCTTCTTTCACAGCGAAGTGCAAAACTGAAAGATATAGGGGAACCATAGGGGAAAAGAAGAGATGGAACTCCCCCCATGGACGTTCAAGGTCACAAAGGTGTCTATTTACATCTCTTTGAATATACACTCTAAGACAAAAAAATCGACGCAGCCCGCAAAGTAATCCGATAGTAATGAAACTTTACATGCTTTACATACCTTTCGACCGAATATGCAAATGATTAAAAATTGTGCGTGCAAGTTCATCAAAATACGAAAGTTTGATTTTTGATTTTGAAAGTAAAGTGAAAAGTAATCTCTCGGACCATTTTTAGCAAATTCACGCCGTTTCGTTTTTCCGTAATTTAAAGGAAAATCACAAGAAAATAATTAAAACCAGAAATATAATTTAAACAACTGTTTTATCATTTATTTGATATTCTATTGTAAATGACATCAAGACATCTGAAGACATACACGCTTTCTTACTAAAATGCCAAAAATTATAAAAAATAAATAAATTAAATATTTTTACAGTGTAAGTCAACGTTTCTTATTTCATTTCTACACCCAATCGATGCCGACCACACAAATAGCTACTGTAATCCTTCGGGTCAGTCGTGTGGTCTGGGTCTTCCACACCCAATCGATCAACGCTGTCGTTTTTCACGTATCACGAACCGTTTTTAAGATATATTTATTTTAAGGCTGTACTGATTATCGATTAAGCCTTAGTCACGAATAGAATTTTTGATCAAATGGTCAAATAGATTAAAATGTTTAATTGACTTTTCGAGTCCAATTGACTTTTTGAGTCAATAAAAATAATATTCTCACAATATTTTAAAAAATACTTGAACGAAATTAAAAGTATTTTAAAAAAAGTAATGTAACGACAAAAAGAAAATATAGAAAACAGTAAAAGAAAAGTAACAGTAAAAGACAGAAAAGTAAGAAACGACGGGGGGAGTCCTTCCGAGAGGTTGGTGGTAGGGAAGGAGGGTACGGTCCCTGTGGATGCCTCCCCCATTGGGTTCCGGTCTAAATTGGGTGGCACTTCCTGATCGTCCAAACAGTCACCTTACACCTTTCTGGTAGGTCGGACGGTCTGGGTTTCAACAACATTTTATAAGGGCAGTATATACAAAGGGGTTGCTGGGTATATGTAAACCAGAAAATATATATATTTGCTTGTTTGTTTGCGAAACTGGAAAAGGAAAATATAACTTTATATTTTATAAGACATATAACATCGTTATAAAACATATTCCTAAGTATAATTTTTGTATTTCATTAAGTTTTAAAATTGTATTGGTAATTGAATTTCGGTTTCTTAAGTTTTACATATAATATAAAATTGATTTTTTTAAACAATCAATGGATTTTTATGTCATTTATGTATATATATATATATATATATATATATATATATATATATATATATATATATATATTTGAAATGTAATAATAAGAATTATGTAATAATAAAAAAAATAAAAATACAATTCAAGTAATATTAACATCACCATAGAAGCAAATTCACGGCCATAATGCCAATAAGAGAAAAGAACAGAACCTTCCCAAATTCGATGATTAATCAGAATTAAATTCATCTTCAGGTCTGAGTATTTAATTCTAATTAACCCAAACAAATGCCTGTTTCAGATTAAGCAATAGTACATTACTATAAATGCTTAAACTCAGACTACAGGCATCAAAAAATGAAAAAAGGATACATTAAGAAAATAGTATTACCATGCGGCATGAACCCTTCTTCTTCTACCACGTGTATACACGATCAACCTCAACAACTTAATCTAGAAGCACCGGAATGAACAAGTCGAAATTCTACCAGGGAGGCAGTACGAACGTTCATGGAAATACTCCCAAACCCGTCCAGTGAGTCTAAGTTGGAGACTGGACAAGAAATTCAGAATACAACTTCCCAAACATGCAGAACTGAATATGAATATGAATCAAAGATGAAAATTCCTAGTAAACAAGTAATTCATAGGAAAACTGGATAATCGAGAATGCCACTATACACCATTATAAGGGCGCTCAAAACGTAGTTTCAATACTGACAAAAGTTACATTTTTTTGCGAAAATAAAATTCAAAACATTAATGTTAATGCATCTTATTTTCCGATTTTTTGATTTTTCTAATGTTTTTGGTTTAGTTTATTATTTTTCATTTTTATTTATTTATATAATTAATAAATAATAATATATAATTTTTTTTTTTTTTTTTTTTTTATACTGTATGTTAGTCACTATAATTGGGAATGTTTTCTAGGAAGTTATCGAGTGAAATTTGATACACTGAGTTGATAATTTTAATAACAAACTTGGGGGGATATGCATTATTAGTCGCTGTACTCAATAATTCCATAAAGTGCGCTAATTTATAATATTCATCACAAATTTTATTGATTCTGAGAGCCTGGTTTATTATAATATTTCTAAATACAGATATATGCAGACAAGAGTCAAAATGTTGAATTTTTGATGTATTAAATTTAAAATCCTGTCTTTTATCATACAAGTTTATAACCATATTACAATTTTGTAAATTTAAATTTAAATCTAAAAAGTTTGCAACATTTGTGTCATTATTACTTGCATTTAATTGTAAATTTTTTGGATAAAAGTTTAATACTATAGGGATATTATTTGGGGATACACATAAAATGTCATCTAAATATCTAAACATGTGCATATTATGCAAGCTTGGATTAATGTTTTTTTCATAGAAGAATAAATACAGATTAGCTAACAATGATGAGGCACACCCCCCTTGTGGGATACCAACCTGTTGTTTAAAAATAGTACCACCATGTTGAATATAATTCTCATAAAGAGTGAAGTTAAGTAATTTTTTAAAAAGAAAATTTGAATATTTTAGGTTGATATTATATTTTTCAAAAATTCCTAAAGTAGTTCTATACAGATCATCTATATTAATATTATTAAACAAATCTTTGAAATCAAAGGTATAAATACTACGAATATTAGTAAGAGTTTTCAATTTCTTAACTACTTCAAAACTGTTTTTTACAATATGATAATTATTTGAGATTTCATCTGACGAGGATACTTCATGTAATATCTTTAATAATAATTTTCCAGCATTAGTAATGTAAGAATTATGCCCACTGGTAATGGTTCGAAAAGCAACAGGGGATTTATGAAACTTGGGTACTAAAACAATATATGGAATGTTATTACAACTATTTTTTAGATGGATTTGCTTATATTTGGCTGATATTCTATTGTATAAGATTTTAAGGTTAGTTTTATGTAAAATATAGATATGATTATTAAGTAAGTGTGACTGAAGGGTATTTTTATAATAATATTTACATATAATAGAGTAGTTTCCACTTGCCTTATCGACATATGTAATGACAAAATCATTTTGTATTTCTTTAATATCATTTTTAATTGAATTAAGTTTATATGAATTATTAATTTTCTGATTATATATACAATGATTTAAGTATTGCTCTATTAAGACTCTCCAAGGTTTAAAGGCTTCTACAGGGATTTGATATTTATAACTGATTTTATAAATAAATTTATTTAAGTCAAGAAATAAACCTTTACATATTAATTTATGTTTAAATTTAGTAGGTATACGGTACTTAGTACCCAGTAACATCAGTGATCTTAGTGCATCATAATTAATAATATTTAGATTTCCCGTTATGACATGCCCATGGTGTTTATCTACGAAGTCTTTGTATTTCTCTAAATGACTATCCCACGCTATTACTATTAACAAAGACTGCCGGTACTTCCTCTTTTCCTCTACAATATCATATATGGTCACTAATCTTAACCTCTACGTAAACTTTCTGATCTGAAACTGCAACTCCATCACATTTTTGAAGTATGGAAAACGCGAGGGCATCATGTTTCCCGTGCCGTCATCAGATTCCCCTACGATATAAATGTAAACGCAACTTGTACTTGAGTGAACCTACCGCAGAAAGCGTGAGGGTCGCCGACGGAGAGCTCGGCCACGGTACGAAAGCATGATCATTCTAATAAAGTAAACTGCGAAATAAAGAGTCTCCTCTATGAATCACTTCTGCAACTGTTGCACCCACACACACACACATATATGTATATATTATATAATAGAAGTTTAAAAATCCAATAAAAGAATAGAGAGAATTTTCAACTCAAAAAACCCCAACATTACAAAATGCCTTACAAATAAAAGTATCTAACAGAGAATCATCAATCAAGTGGAAAATATAAATGCAAACCTCTAGTCATCAAGCTGAAGACAATCAAAAAACATCAATGGAAAGAAATCGATAAATATCATATAAAATCCAAGCATGAAAGCTTTACACGTGGATAAGCCCTAGGCCTAATAATGAATTGTTCATTTCGAAAACCTCTTTATCAAGTCCAGGTATTTCATAAAAATGAACACAAAATGCATGTTTCTGATATCAGTGATATATCATATCTATAAACTTAGATAACCTGGACAACATGCATAAAGATTGAAAACCAATAGGGAGCAAGAATACCTGAAAAAACACTGCATACGTCTGATCCATTCGAGCCTTGAATAAGGAGACCAATGCTGCCAATCTCAAAAAATAAAAAGTTGAGAACTGCTGTTGCCAATCGTGAGAAAGAAATAAAAGTAATGCGAAAAGACTATTAAAGGTGATATTCAACAGTAAGTACATGTAAACACATGGTAATGCTTATTCAAGAGAAAGTGGATGTCTGGTTAAAATAAGATACTAAGGAGAGAATTTAAGTATAATCTACCATTCCAAACTTTTTAACTATACTATGTACTAAATAATTTGGTTATTTATATAATTTACTAGTAATTTTAAATTTATTAAGATGTATAGCATGAAATTTTTTATCAGATAATCTATGAATTCTACAGAGCTGATTAAGTACAATATTTCTAAACAATTGAATCGAGTTACAGGAATTAAATGGTAATATTTTATTAATGTTAAAGTAGTTTTTTTATCATATAAATTAGTAACTATCCTATTAGTAGGTTCAATAATAAGATTTAAGGCCAAAAAATTAATGTTATTACTAATAGTGACTTCATTAGGAATTAGTTCCAAATTATCCGGATAGAAATCTATATTTATGACACAGTTGTCTGTAAAGACCAAACAAATCAGATCATCAACATATCTCTAAATTTTATAATCTGTGGAAGTAAAAGAATTTTCATAATGATAAAGGTATAAATTAGCTACTATACTGCTACTACAGCCACCTTGTGGAACCCCTGAGACTTGTAAGTATAATTTATTGCCTTGAAATATATAATTATTGAAAAGTACAAAGTGAAGAAGTTTAGAAAATTTGGTAAATATAGTATGAGTAGTATGATAAGTAGTAGAAGCATTATATAGAGCTAAAATTACTACATAAAGATCAGAGATCTTAATATTATTAAAAAGATCTTTAAAATCAAAACTTTGAAATCCAATTAGTTTATCAAGTGATGTTAATATATTCTTTAATTCTTTACTATTATTTAGAATGACGTAGCTATTGCTAGAAAAACGTAATCTATCATTTATTACATTTAAATAATTTAGAAGTAATTTACTCGCAGTAGTAGAGTAAGTATTATGACCACTCGTTACTGTCCTAAATTTAATAGGAATTTTATGAAATTTAGGTATTAACACTATATATATATGGAAATTTAAGAAATTTATAATTAATGTTTAAATCAATATACGTATTGATAGTTTTCAGTTTAATGGAGTGTGAATCAAGTTTCAATAGACGATTGTTCTTTAAATAATCAGAAATTGTATATAGAATTTTTTACAGATAATAGCATAATTATTAGTGGCTTTATCAACATAAGTAATAACAAAAGATCTTTGTAAATCATTAATGGAGTGTTTTAAATTATTAATATTATATAAAGATCTAGTCAATTTAATACCACAAATAGTATTTTTAATAAATTTTAATAAAGTGAATTTCCACATATTAAATGACTCTAAAGGCAGAGCGTATTTAGAAGCTCATTTCTAAATATATTTATCAAGGTCACGATTGAATGACTCAGAAAGAATTATAACAGGATGGTAACCTGAATTTTGTACCAAATGACATAATGGTTCTTAGCGTTTCGTCTTTAACTATTGCTAACTATATGGCTTAAGTAACTATATGACCCCCTGTAACTATATATGGCCCCCTGTAACTATATGGCCCAAATGCGGATTTATATAGTCAGCATATTCGTCTACCTTGCAAATACAATCATTATTTACATTTGACATGGAATCTTTATAAATAGAGAGAGATTGTGAAATTTCATTGTAATTAAAATAGTTCTACCAATCGGCTTGTTGTATTTAAAAGTCTTAGTCACATTCAAATCCTGAATAGGCAATAAGTGTTTGAATTTGTAAAAAAATAGACCCAAAATTTATAGAGTTATAAATTGGATGTTTAAAAGATATCACACAATAAGAATTAGTAGGCGTATTATTATTATGAAATTGATTAAGTTTTATTTTTAAATACTTTGATCTAGTAATGAACAAATCATAGGAAATATGATTAAAATGTTCATTAGTTAGATTTAATTTTGAGAAAATGGCATAAACATTATTTAAATGTTTTTTCTTAACCGCAAATACCCAAGATTTTATTAATTTCCATTGATAAGCGCTGTTAAATTGATGATGTAAACTTTTAATTTCAGCTTTATAATAATGAACTATGGAATTTCCCTTGCCTCGTTTAAATCTTTTGAGATTATCTGAGTTTATATTATTTAAATGGGGTTTCAAAAATAGGTGATTAAAAATAGAATATTGATTATCTACAAAGTTATTTTTACAATATTACCATTTAGTTATAATTGATTTAATCCATATGGAAAAAGAGTACAATTTGATTTAATGTAAAAGTTTTCGAAAAATATTCTATCAGCTGTATTAGTTTTAATATCCAAAATATTTATAGTAATATTTTCAAAACCATGTTCAGCAAAATGTTTATATTCTATTTTATTAGATGTAGGAAGAAAATTATTATTGAGGATATATTTTTTGACGTGATCTCTGTGAACATTCCTTTGTAAATGAATGGGATTGCTTGTTTTTCCTATGTAAGATATATTACAAATGTTACACGAAAGTCGATAAGTGCAATTAAAAATTTTACAGAAAGACAAATGGCTATTTATATATATATAATTTTTTTCACTTTTACAATATTTACATTTTAGTAATTATTACGAAAATATATACATTTGTTTAGTCAAAATGCGATAGTTAATATTTTTTGAAAATTACCGATTAAAATTCCAATTCATCGATTAAAATCTTTCTATTAATCAGTTAAAATTTTTAATCGATTCCACCTTCAATCTATTTTAATTAAAAAGTAAGTCTAATGATTTTCATGTAGATCGAATAACAAAATTCTAATTTTATAACAAAACTTAAATTTTGCGAGTTCATAGAGACACACACAAGATTTTTATTTTCTTCAAACGAAACACAGATAAGAAGCTTCTTTTTTTTTTTTTTTAAACCAATTTTTAATCGGATATTGGCGACTGCGGTATCCATAGTGGTTGCGAGTCTTAACGTCTGCCGATCACGGGTCTAGATCGCATTTTGAAATGTTCCAATTCCTGTAACCGCGGCGACTTGACCAATCGAATTAGGCCTTAATCATGGGTAATACACAGATTCTGCGATGAAACAGACACGACGCCGGTAGTTTGCCACCCCTTCCCTGATGATCGTTTGGACGCTCGCACGTGTAATTGAATGAGAAAGACTTGCTTCCTCAAGCACGTTCGCGGAGAAATAAATAATCGCTGTTGCTGACCATTCGGTTTTGGGGAGTTGCGAGGATCGTGATGTGGATGACTTTTCCTGCTATTTGCGATTTAAAAAAAAAATCTGATGTGGTGTGTTGTGCATGGTGTTTTTAACATTTTACAACATAGTTGAAAAGTGTTTATGACTTCAGAAATTCTGTCTGTCTGTCTGTCCGTTCGCACGATAACTGCCATAAAAATGACTTTATCAAAATGAAATTTTAGTATAGTGTTGAGACGGTCTGTGGGACCTATGGGAATGTAAATGAATAATATCACCCAATTAGTTTTGGGTTGAACCCGGGTTGAAAAAATGAAATACATACATTGAGCCCTATGGGACCTACTTTTTCAAACATCTTTTAAGCGAAGTGTTGAAAATGTTAGGAAATATTCTAATTATCCCATAAAATATATAAAAGAAATTTCAGCAAAATAGGTTCGGTAGTTTTTTTGAAATAAAAACTAAAATAATAATGACACCCATATAATATGAAGAGATCACGTGATCCACTTCAAAATAAAATAGGGCATTTATCTTTTTTCTCAGAGTAAAAATCGTGATTTTTAAAGTTCTTTTAAATTTATATTTAGTGTTGCATCCGTCCTAAAACCGCTTTATTTTTGCGTATTCACTGGGCATCTATATTCTGGCACCAATGGAATTACAATAATTTTGAGTTTAAATGATCATATATATATATATATATATATATATATATATATAAACTCATTTACTGAATATGTCCATTTTTAAAAAGTACTGTGGGCAGCACACAACTTTCTCTACAGACTCAAAAATCATTTTCTCTTTATTTCTTTATAATTCATTAAATTAATTGCACCCAATAATACACGTCATTATTTGAAATGACACTGAATTTGCATTTTAATGCAATTTTCGGTTTTACTTGATAACAGGACGTATTTTCAAACGTGACGTAGCAAAATGGGCAAAAGAAACTAAAATATCTCGAGAACGGCTATACATAGAGTAATGGGGTTGGTCTTATTCTTTTCATCGTCAAAAATTAAGCATAAAATGTAACATTTAATGAATATATTTGAGCATTTGTAGTTTTTTATTTCAGATTTTGACGATTTTTGCGGAGGGGGGGGGGGGGGCGCAAGTTTTTCTTTTCTCGAATCGTGCCAAAATCTAATCAGAGCCGAGGTAACCCACAAGTGACTTATTTACCAAATTTTGTGAAATTGGGTCAATTAGTTTCTTAGCTAGAGTAGATACATACGATTTTTGTGGACTATTTCGCATAAAAAGGCAGGTTCTTGTATCCCAAATCGTACCAAAATCTCATCAGCACCATAGCGTCACACACAAGTGACTTGTCTTAGATTTTATGAAATTGGGTCCATTAGTTTTTGAGTTAAAGTGGATAAACTCTAACTCTTAGAGTGCATTGACACACACACATACGTTAAAAATAGTTTATTCGGGTTCTAGATAACTGGAAAAGTGTCGATCCGTCGAAAACTCGAGCTGCGATTTTCGACACGATTCCAATACTTTCCCTATAAATTACCATGTGCTGGTATTGTAGGGAAAGTAATAAAATGTCAAGTACGCTAGAAAAAGATGAAGAGAAAAAAAAATAAATTTACGAAAGAGTCTTCCTAGGATCACAAGGGGTGTGTATACACTTCATTTTTGACGGAACTGTAAGGCGTTTTTTTACTCGTTTGCGCACTCATTTCGAACAGTCTTCCGAATTTTGGAGAAGAAAAAAAAAAAAAAAAAAAAAAACCCGGATGTGACATCTCCAGAAAAGTAGAAACCCTTATTGACCATGAATATTCTTTTTGAAAGTGGATGCTTTCATGTCTATAGCCAATCAAAAATAGATGTTTCAAGGACAAATTCTGAGCCAGGAGGTAAAAAATAGATGTCATCAGTAAAAAAATCAGAACGTCGTCCACCCGTGGGGATCCGAAGTGGCCGATACCTGTTCTTAATTACTTCTCGGAAGTAGGGGGTCATCCGAAAACCCGCCTAAGAAGCTTTTTTGGACCGTTTTTCAGATCTGTGTTATCCATCTATTATACAGGTTGATTAAAAAAAAGATGGTCCAAACTTTACGAGGCGGTTGTACACACCAAACCAAGCCCGGCCGTCTTAATTGTTGCTCTATGTCATCGGATGAGTCGGACGGTTTGGATTTTCGACACCAAACCAAGCATTTTCCGTCGTAGTTTACCGGATCGGAAATGAAACGCAAAAGCGCCAGTGGGCGCTTCATGGTGAAACCGATGAGGTGAGAGGAAACACAAGATTGACTTAAAAGTTATAAAATGACATTTAATAAACAATAATTACAGCAATGGCTCAAAAAAAGCGACCGCCAACCTGAATGCAAGTCTCACAGTGCCGATGAAGGGATTGGCGAATTCGCTCGAACAGAGCAGACATGTCGCGCACTTCGGCAGCAGCGGCCGAAATTCTGGAGACGAGTTCCTCTTCAGATTCAAGAGGAGTGTCATAGCCGAGACTCTTGAGATATCCCCACAAAAAAAGTCGATCGTGGGGGCCCAGCTCACCTCGCCAAAAGTGACGTCCGGATAGTTCCTTACATCTCGCCCAATTACGAAAATTTGCATAAGGGTTCTTGTTCTTCCCTAAATGAAACATGCATACGTGGTTTCTTCCTCAACCAGAAAATAACAACCAGAATGACGCTTTTAAGTTTGCGGAGTGGCCGCTTCCCAGCGAATAAGCGCCCTGTAACGCTTTTACGTTTCATTTTCGACCCGGTAATTTTTGACGAAAAATACTTGGTTTAGTGTGTACTGTCACCTCGTAAAGTTTGACCCATCTTTTTTTAATTACCCTGTATAAGATATCTACAGTTTGATCCAGATGAATTGACAACCATGCAAGTCGTTCTAGCTCTCAAGTCCTTTTCTTGAAATATTCATCGGCGTTGCGTCCAGGAATGTCCGGCTCCGTAACCGAGGAGACTTGACCAATCGAATTAGCGCTTAATCATCGCAAATGCACCGGCAGAGTGCTGACGAGCGGGCATCCCCCTTTCTCCAGATCGCTGTAATTAAGGACATGGCCAGATTAGGTGGACACAGCATAAGGGAGGGGGGTTGAATAGGGGGAAGGAAGGGAATCATTCTCAATGTTGAGGAGTTGTGCAAGAAACTGCCAGTCAGAATTATGGTTGATATTGCAAATGTTGAGAACGTGTTTGAAATCTATTGTTACGAATATACAAGGTAGGATCAAAAAGTTCGGAGACGGCTGATATCTCCAATCCTGATTGGAGGAGAGGGGAACTATTTTATCGTGACCTAGAGGCACATATGACGCGAGATGTGAAAGGAAGAAGCGGGTGTTTTTCCAGACAATGCGTGTCAGTGAACTGTAGTCGTTCGCTTTCGTCGAAAACGGAAATGGCATTTCAAGAACAACGTGCGAATATCATATTCTGCCGATTTCCCCAAACGCTGGCAGAAATTGATGTTCGCACGTTGTTCTTCAAACGTCATTTCCGTTTTCGACGAATGCGAACGACTACAGTTCACTGACACGCATTGTCTGGAAAAATCCTGCACTGCGGACCTGCTTCTTCATTTTTATATCTCTTGTCACATGTGCCTCTAGGTCACGATAAAAGAGTTCCCCCTCCAATCTGGGTTCGAGATATCAGCACAGTCTTCGACCTTTTTTGATTCTATATTGTATAATACGTTTCACTGTATTTTGCCTATCTGTAAGGTAAAACAACTTTTACAGGTAACCATTGCAATTGTATGAAAGTAGGGTTGTCATACTTTAACTTTTCAGGAGATATGGTTGCTAGATTTGGTGAAATATCATTTCGAGAACGAGACATTCACAAGTACGAGATATTTTGTTTTGTTTCAAAGAAATTGGGAAGTGAATGATAGCCTAAGTAAAATTAGTGAACACGGTAATTCTAAAGATGTTTAATGATGGATGAGGTTTGAAGAGAAGAAATGCAATTTTGGAATTCTAGTACGCAATCATGTACCGTCAGGTAAGTTAACCAAATCTTAAATCTCGCCAGAGATATTGCATAATACAATAGTATGAAAACACGTCAATTAATTAATCCTTTAAAATTACAGACAACCAAAAAATAGGTTTAATAGTCTTTTATTAAAATCTCCTTTTTACGACGTACAAAAATCACACGGCCATATCGTTTTGGGGGAACTATTTTGTTCTTCATCAGTAGCGAAGTGAAAACAAGTGGCGAACATGTGCTTAAATATAGGCCATAATCGCCAGACAAAATTTACATATTAATCAATTTACATTTTTAAATACGATGCATTTAAAATGTAATTTAATTTTATCTTTACCGTGAGTCAATTTACAATTTTGATCCCGTTCAGACCCTTAGATGTGCTTGGCGTCTTGTTCTCGATTCACTACGTTTGTTTGTTTGAGACCCAGACTAAAGTGTCTATAATATAGACACTTTACCCATTATAGACACTTTACCCAAACCTTCCGACCTACCAGAATCGATTCACTACGTGTCAAACCTTTATATGATTTTCTGAAAATTTAGTAGATGCTTTATTTTATTCATTTATTTTTGAAGACATTCCTATTGGTTACCATTTAATGTATAAACCTTTTCCTTTTATTGTAATTTGTATTTTATAATTAAATTATATTTTAAATGCTTCGTATTTAAAAATGTGAAAACGTAAAGTAATTAATATGTATGTAAATTTTGTCTGGCGGTCATGGCCTATATTTAAGCACATGTTCGCCATTTAGTTTAATTTCGCCACTGATGAAGAACATAACAATGCCCGAAAGCGCTATGGCCGTGTGATTTTTGTACGTCGCAAAAATGAGATTTTAATAAAATACTTTTAAGGGGACGGTGGACGTTGAAATTCTTTTTATTTATTTATTGACTTAGAAACATGAAAATTTGTATAAATATTCCTTTAGCATTACCATTAAATTTTTTTTCAATTTTGTTATAATTTTGTATTTGTCTTTTTAAATTTAGTTGTTTTTAACGAAAATTTGAAAATGCTCCTTTGCGTGCCATTTGTTTACATTTTTGATTAATTTTACATTATGATCACTCAAAAACACATTGTGAACAAATTTGGGTATTCATTTTTAAATCCCTTAGAAAGTTAATTTTTTAAAAATATTTTTCTGCATTAAAACTTAATTTTCATCATTTAACTAGGTTTTTATTCACTTTTAATTACCTTAAGTCCAATTATAAAATGCATATCCAGTTTCATTAAAAAGTATGAAAGGTGTCTTCTTGCCAAATTTCATGCATCTCAGACAAAACTTAAGACGCATGGAGAATTTTAAAAATATAAAACCATCGAAAATTCCGTTTCGAAAAAAATGCATTCAACCTTTTGCTTACGGGAAACCGCCGACAGAAAAATTTCACCTGCTGCAGCAGGTGCAATGTTTCTGTCGGCGATTTCCATGGACGTCAATGCCTGCAAAGGGGGATCGAAATGTTTGGGATAGGGTATGTCAAATACCTGTCTTTTTGGGAGGTTCTTCGTTTGGGATAGACGCTGTCCTACCCGTAAGCAAATGTTAAATGTGTAAAATAATGTTATATACTAAAAACTTTATTTAGTTGATTTTTGCTCATTTCAACGTTCACCGTTCCGTTAAGCCTATTTATTGGTTGTCGTTAATTTTAAAGATATTGCACAAGTTTAAATTATATTCCGCCAAGCAAGTGAGTAAAAGAATTTGATATTTTGGCGTGATTATCTGGAACGGATATGCGAAATCGGAACGGATAGGTCAACAGCTTGCAAGTAATTCGTAGCTCCTCGAAAGCCTTACAAGGATATATAATTAGATTTCGGATCTGATTTAGTTTTCGAAATAATGTAGTTTCGGTATTTTAATATTTTGAACTATTTTGAAAATGTTTTCGGTATTTTAAAACTATTATTAAGGGTGAGCATCAGTAAATCTTCTGCCCTATCCGCTCTTTGTTAACTTTCGCGGCACACATTTTTCGCCGAAATTCTGCTCAAACGGTTGCGAAATATTTTCTGAAAGATAAAATGCAATGCTTAGATTATATTAAAACTAAATTTAATAACCGATAAAACATAGAATATTTTTTTTATTTTAATCCAAAATATTTTTGGTGCTGCCATCTGTTGTCGTAATTTAATTCATACCGATTATTTTCATTTTTTAATGAATATTTTTAAATATCTATTCCTTCTAATACAGTATTAAATACAACAGCAGATTCTATATTATAATGCCACAATCACGGAAAGGTAATTTCTCATTCTATAAATTTGATAAGGGGATCTGAATGTACATCACCGAGGACTGCAACTTTGTCTTCAAGTTCCTTTGTCTTCAAGTCCAAGTTCAATTACGTCTCCGTGATTGTGGCATTATTATATATGATCTGTTGTATTTAATACCGTATTAGAAGGAATAGACATTTAAAAATGTTCATTAAAAAATAAAAATAGTCGGTATGAATTAAATTACGACAACAGATGGCAGCACCAAAAATATTTTAAATTAAAATAAAAAATATATTCTATGTTTCATTGGGTATTAAATTTAGTTTTAATATAATCTAAGTATTGCATTTTATCTTTCAGAAAATATTTCGCAACTGTTTGAGCAGAATTTCGGCGAAAAATGTGTGCCCCGAAAGTTAACAAAGCACGGATAAGGCAGAAGATTTACTGACGCTCACCTTTAAAGGAAATTTCCGAATCTTAATAAAGGAAATTTTCGATATTTTAATATTTCGAATTGTTATTAAAATATCTAACAAATACATATCATCCATAAAGAAAGGTGTTATTCATGCAAAACTATTTTGGTTCCATTGTTACTGGAGCCACTGCTGATTTATTATTGTTATTACTTTCCTTATATACATAATGTATATACATAATGTATAAGGAAAGTATTGTGACGGGGGTCGAACATTCGAATTAGAGTTTTCGATGGGAGAGCACATTTTAAGTATCCCAGATCGCGAATCAAATATTTTTGAGGTGATGTCTGTGTGTGTGTGTGTGTGTGTGTGTGTGTGTGTGTGTGTGTGTGTGTGTGTGTGTCAGTGAGTCTGTGGAGGCGATAACTGACGAATCAATTGACCGATTCGAACGAAATTTAGTAGAAAAATCACAATCCATGAATACTGGAAGCCTATTGTTTTTATACGCAATTGAATGTTCAGAACTCCCCTAAATTTTCGAGTGAAATTTTGAAAAAAATCATCAAAAAATCAAAACCCTTAATAAAGTTGCGCAAATAGACTTTTCTTATGTAATTTTTCATCAGAAAACGATTGACACAAATTTTAGAACGCTAGCATGAACCGTTCTCGAGATACTGCACATTTAAAAAAAAATTAACAAAAAATCATGTAAAATAAAAAAAAAGTATTACCTATTGAAAAACATGTTCACTTTTCATATGTAATATCATGCGATAAATTGGGTGACATCATTCTCGTGGATCTAGCTCGTTCCATTCATGAAAAAAGATACTTTGAGTAATACTTTTGTATTTGAGCGCTAATAGTCATTTATCTGCTGTAAGAATAACTTATTTCTCCTTCCATAACGCTTGGCGAGATTTTGGCGACGAATTTGGTGGAATATCGCCAACTTGACGACTTGTTTAAATGTAGCTAAATTAACGAAAAACTCGCCAAATGGATAAAAATGAGACTAAATCAATGAAAATGACGTCTCATTGACGAAAATTCAATATCTTGGAAAGAATATATCTACTATAAGAATAACCTATTATTTGTACTGTTAAAGTAGTAAATTCATTGCATTATATAGGGAAAGTCATGTGTTGCCTACATCAGATTTTTTTTACTGTAAAAGTAGTAAATTCATTGCATTTCATAAGGAAAGTCATGTGTTGCCTACATCAGATTTTTTACCAGAATTTAGGAATGTCAAACACATGAAAATTAATACGTTTAATAAATTAAGTTACAACTTTTTTCTATTAACGTTAACTTTAATATTACGTTGTTATTTTGTTTAATAATACATGGTGCTTAGAGTTGAAAGTAGTAGTCTTAATTGAAAAAAAAACTCCATTACGTTCTATGTGGTGATAAACACTATAAGTGTGAAAAGCCCAGACCACACGACTGACCCGAAGGTTTACAGTAGCTATTTGTGTGGCCGGAACACTATAAGTGTGCATATTTCAATCTGCTTGTTTTATAGGCTCTGAACCATAACCTCCATTTTGAGCAGAGAGAAATAAAACATCCGACTCCACTAGGTTCTGTCCCGCAGTCGATATTATTAAGTATGCAAAGATTTAGCTTTCCAGGTCATCTAAAGGGTCTGGAAAGGCTTTAAAGACTCCCCCCCCCCCTCCTTTCATCTTGTTTGCTCCCTGTGGAAAAATAGAAATTTCACTCTGTCCCGCGGTCGGTGCTATAAGTATGCAAAAATTTAGCCTTCTAGGTCCCCTGGAAGTTCTAGAGAGCCTAGGATCTACTTAGAAATAAATATGTCTGTCTGTGTGTGCGTGCATGTGTGCGCGTGAGATGTAGATTCAATAACTCGAGAACGAATGCATGCACAGATGTCAAGCATTATATGCATAGGAAAAAATATTAATAGAACTATATAGAGTTTTTAGTTATGTCTATGATTAGAACTCGAATGATTCGAAATTGAAGATTTTCATAGCCTTATTTTCCGTGTAGAGAAGAAATAATTCAAAGAACAATGATATTATAGTCAATGCTGAAAAGTGTAGTTTTAAATTACGTACTGGATGTTATTAATTAAGGTAGCATATATTGACACAGATTATCTAATTTATTTAAATTCCTCGACCTGTTGCCAACTTAACATGATTTTTAAGAATTTTTACAAAAAAAAAAAAAAAAAAAAAAAAAAAAACACAATACTTTTCCAACACTACGTACAAGAAAGTAAAAATTCAAAACGAAACAAAACCTCAAAGTGAGACAAAAATTATGTCGGTTCACCGACAGCTCCGAATTTCTGAATGCCGGATTGAAGACATTTTACCGCACTTCTCTAATCATCGAACCCTTACTTTGATTTTCTCCACTCACTGTGTGTGCGTATGGATATCAAAGCGCCCAGCGCCCCTGCAGACGTTGGAAACAAAGCAGCGGCCAGTCGCAAAGCCCCCAGACAATAAATGATCTACCCGATAGAATCTTGCCGGGGGAGTGCCCACCCCCTCCCAGATTAGCCGCGTCCGGCCAAGACATTAATTATAGTCCAGCAAATAAGCCGGACTCCAAAAGAGGACTGGCAGGCAATAGGACCGGCTTAAACATCTGAGTCAATAGAGTTCTGGATTTTAATCCGTTAAGTAGGTTTCCGATGAGTTCAGAGTCCGGCCGTATTGTTCGTGGAATGTCCGGCTTTCGCCCATTGTCCGGCATCTAAGAGGTTATTGTCTTAGGGAGGTAAGCGGAGTCCGGTAACAATCCAGTGATTGCATTAGGTCTCAGGATTGTAATGAATGAATTGGGGAACTCTTAGCGCGTGGACAAAAGCAAAAAGGCAGCGGAGAGGGCTCTGGTAGCGTAAGGGTTACGGAATTGGCGACTGTCTTATAATGGAAAGAGAAGATGGCTTGTCTGACGACAATGCGGGGCTCGTTTTGCAAGGATCGAATTTACTCCGCAAATTAAGTTTACGGGAGAAATTTTGTTCGCATTAGGGGGAGTTTACGCTCAGATGTTGAATGGTCGAGTCATTCAGGCCTTGAATAAGTGGAGACTTATCTATAGCGTATTTTGCAAGAATTTAGTAATAAGTTCAACTGTATATGAATATGTGGGTTGGAAAAATGTTCGTTATGCTTTTCGGAATATTTTCCGGTTTTAACACTTTCCAATATAGTTGAAAAGTGTTTATGACTTTGTCCATTCTGTCTGTCTGTCCGTCCGTTCGCACGATAACTGCGTTAAAAATGACTTTATCAAAATGAAATCTTAGTATATTGTAGAGACGGTCTGTGGGACATATGGGAATGTAAATAAATAATATCACCCAATTAGTTTTGGATTGTACCCGGGTTGTTGTTGAGACCCAGACCGCCGACCTATCAGAAAGGTGTAAGGTAACTGTTTGGACGGCCTGGAAGTGCCACCCAATTTAGACCGGAACCCAGTGGGGGAGGCATCCACAGGAACCGTACCCTCCTTCCCCTACCACCAACCTCTCGAAAGGACGGATTGTACCCGGGTTGAAAAAGTGAAATACACTGAACCCTATGGGACATAATTTTTCAAACATTTTTTAAGCAAAGTTAAAATTCACAAACTGCTTTGAAAATTTTAGAAAATATGCAAATTGTTCCATAAAATATATTAAAAAAATTCAGCAAAATAGGTTTGGTAGATTTTGAAATAAAAATTAAAATAATAATGACACCCATATTATATGAAGAGATCATGTGACCCACTTCAAAATAAAATAGGACATCCATATTTTTGTCCCAGCGTCAAAATCGTGATTTTTAAAGTTCTTTTAAATTTATATTGAGTGTTGCATCCGACATAAACCGCTTTATTTTTGCGTCTTTGCTGTGTATCTATATTCTGCGCCACCGCAATTTCAATATTTTTGAGTTTAAATGATCATCCAACTTTGATTATGTCTACAACGAAGCCCCATTTTAATGGATGCAGAATGTAAACAATCGATTGTAAGATGAGTTGTATAAGAATGGCTGAATTTTTTTCACGCAAAATTATTGAGCTCTGGAGTCTGGAATAAAAGTGTATGAATGAAATATTCATTGCTTTTTCATAGAGAGTCAGACGATTTATATTTCGATGATATCATTTAAATAAAGTTCATTTTTTTTTTCGATGAAGTTTACAAATATAATAAATGATTGTAGTACCATGATAATTTAAAATATATCAGCGCTGAATGTATCGCATTTTAGAGATGCCTAAATAGAATTGCATTTCAGTTGGAAAGTATTTCATAATCAATGCTTTATGCATAATTGATATCTTTTGTTTTACGTTATGGAATGCATAGTTGTCACGAGATTGACCAAGATATCTTCTCTGGTTCTTGTAACGGATTTAGCTAGTAATTATTAAATGCCTAATTTTTTATGATAACACAAAAAAGACTAATCCCTATTACCCTATAGGACAAACTGTTCTCGAGATATTTAAGTATTTTAACTTTGGCGAGCTGGCAACGTTTTAAGACGCACATAGTTGCCAAATGAGAAAAAAGAAAAATGTTTTAAAATTGCAAATTGGATACAATTCCAAATAAGTATATATTTTATGAGTTGTTTTGTGCGTAATAAAATCTAAACTATTCTATTACCGAATATATGTTGAAAGATGAATATGAAATAACTGTAGGGAAAGCTATGTATACTGTACTTCTCGTTAAGATATTTTGTTTGTGTGTTTAAGATATTTTGTTTGTGATTAAGATATTTTGTCCCATTAAGATATTTTGTTATCAAAATATGCTAGTGTATGGAAAATAAAGTGTTGTTAAGAATTTTAGAATGCAGAAGATTTTTTTTTCTTTTTGGATCACGAAGGTAATATTTATAGGTTTGTTAGAAAGTTAGTTATGTTTCTTAGAAAATCGGAAGGAAGAGAGGGAGACAGAGAGAGCGGTGTCTTCAAGGGTGCCAGACGGCGGGCTATCTTCCTCTCTATCGACACCTTCCTCTTACCTTGATAAGTGGAAACATTTTGCGCTTCACTGATAGGACGATGACGTACTTCAGCGTCACAATGGCGTCTTAATGACGCAACTGTTACATTGCAAGGGGTGTTCTATAGAAAATATGTTTCTTCAGAACTTTTGCTTCACATACGTGTTTGTTTCTTTTCCAAAAGCACTGGTCTGTGTGTGCTGCCGTAAAAAAACTCGCGTAGAAAAATCGCGTACAAAAGAATACGACGCAGGGCCGTAGGCCAGGCAGGGGCCAGAGGGGGGGGGGGGGGCTAAGCCTCCCAAGAGGTATACTCAGTCCTCGCCCCCTGATAAAAATATTAAATATTTAGTAGTGATATGAAATTTCATCCAACATGATATCCAAATTTTGCATAAAAAATTTCTTGATAATATTTTTTTTTATAAATTACTTTGTTTTAAAGATTATTTAATTTAGATGAATTTGTGGTTATGCTGATGATTAATTTATTTACATATTTAATTTAAAAATATTTAAATATTAAGACAATGGTATTTGGATACTTTTATTTTACTGCGGGGTTCACTGTTATACATTCAAGAGTCGAAATCAACTGATAAGTAGTTAAGAGTTAATATTAAGCGTTAACTTGTATTAACTGTCAGAAATTTTCTTCGATTCATTAACAGATTTGCTACTAGTTAATACTAATATTAAAATAATTGTAATTATTATATATTAATATTGATGTATAGTAGCTATATGGATTTTCCTAATCAACTGTTAGATTACAAATATAAATATACAATTATTTGTTAATAATTTAAAAGGATTGAAATATATAATAGTAACTATTATGGTTAATATATGCTAATGATTAACTATGTTTTTGGTGAGCCCCTCCTTCAAGACTATTGAGCTCCCTTTGAATTTCACTCCAGTCATTCTTGAATTTCGTCTCTGGCTACGGACCTGATACAACGCCGGGGCGAAGTCGTCGATACTGACACCTTCATTAGACAAAAGGGTGCCAAATCGTCTAATAATTTTATTCAATCTTGAAATTATTACAAAAATTATTTGAAATTATTGCCGATTACACAAAATAATATTTTATTTATATTTAAAGAAATAAGAATCAATCATTCTGTAACAGTGTTTAGAAGCAACTTCAAAGTCCCCCCTCTCCCTCCCCTTAGGTAGTGTTGTTGGGCTTCTAGTACAATAAAATGTGAAAATAGAAAAAAAAAAAAGCAAAAATTGAATTTGAAAGAATATATGGCTAAAAATCGCCTGTATAGAGCATGGGCACATGACGTCACACGGACGATTCTGCCCTTATGTTTCGTGACGTTTCCAAAACAAAATACTCGTTTTTTTTTTAGCAGTATGGAAATTTTCATTATTTCTGTATTAAAACGGTTACTTTAGAAACTTACAATCGTTTAATCTTTCATTTTAGTAGGATATATCCAAATTTATCTTCTTGGATGGATATTTTTAATTAACCGGAAAATAAAATATTCACTTTCATTAAAATATATACACGAGTTTTTTTTTAAAGAAAAATTGTTATATATCCTTCCCTTCACGCTCGCATATACATTGCAGAATTTGTTAGTAAAGTATACATCTTTAGAACGCTAGTGAATGACCACAGTAAAAATGAGTAGTAGTATACAGTCATTTAAAATCACTTAAAGTGCACTTGAATAAACAAAATCTTTACATATATGTTGTTATTCAAGTATTCTGAATAACTTATTTTCATCACAAAGATACATTTGATATTTAATGGGTTTAGTTTCAATTTTTATTGGCCATCATCGTCCGTTTATCATGACACGCTATGGTAAAAATAATGCCCTTTTGCAATTACGTTTCTGCGCATTCTATACCACGCAGGTTGTTTATGGACACTCGTGCCCATGCTCTATTGGTGCCAAAATGCGCTACTATCAAACGTGATTTCTGGTCTCTCTCACTTTAGCTGAGGTGGTTACTTTGTCTTTTATCCTGAAGAGACTTTTCTTTGCCTTTGAAATCGATTAAAACCTGTTACCAATTAATTAATCGCTGCATTGACGAAGTTTTATTTTTCAGTTATTGTTTTTAGAAGTTTGAGCGTTATTTCTTATAATGTAAAAAAAAAATCTGATGTGGGCAGTACATTACTTTCCGTACAGGCTTAAATTCATTCTCTTTCATAATGCATTTAACTGAATTTAATTGCTCATAATAAGGCAGATACTTATTAAAAATGACAATGAGATTGCAGTTTTAAAACATTATTTTCTATTCTGGCAACTTATTACATTTTACAACGTTGCCAGCTTGCAAAAATTACAAAAAATAAATAAATAAATAATTTATCTTAAGAAAAATGTAGTCTGGAGTAAAGGGGTTTTTCTGGAGTAAAGGTTTCTCTCTTTTCGACTTCAAAAATTGCATGTGAACACAAGCATTTAATGCACACATTTAAGCATATTTAATGTTTCATTGTTGATTTCGATGAATTTTACGGATCATTTGGCAAAAAAAAAAAAAAAAAAAAGGACATTATTTAACTTTAAATCATATTAAAATCTAATTAGCACCAGTGTAACCTATTCAATTTTGTGAAATTTCATGGAACTGACAAAACGGCTAGAGTGGTTAAATACATCGCAAAAACACAGACAGACAGAAATGCATTCAGACGAAAGGATAAAAATGGTAGATTCGTGTTCCAGAGTGCCCGAAACGTGTAAATACGTCGAAAACTCGAATTCCGATTTTTATCCAGTTCCAATACTTCCCCTACGCATTGCCATGTATTGTAGGAAAAGTAAATATTAAAGAGACGGAAAAGTCTAAATATACAGCTATGGATTTCTAAACACTTAAAAAATAAATTTCAAGCAGCATTTTAAAAATGAATTACTCCTACTTTACACATTTTTTAAAATTACAAGACCATTCGTTGGAAATTCTATATCGTCCCAAAATCAAATATTTTCAGAACATCTGTCAAATAATAATAATAAAAAAAAAAGACCACCCATTAAAGATCCATGGGAAAAGCCATTCGAAAATGTCGTGCAAATCAAATTTAAGTTGAGAGCAGGGGTAAAAAAATTTAATTCCTGATCATTACGTAAGGCATAACCCAATAAAACGATTGATAAAGAACTGAAATGAACTGAAGTCAGACAACACGCACACAAATGAAACGAGGGGGTGGGAGGGGGAGTACTACAGGCTGAGGAACAATGCTCCTTAAAAACCGCGATAATAGGACTTATCATACAAACAAATAAAAAACGTGGCGAAAAAAAAAGACCATTTTTGCGCCAACAAATTAGAAGGGTGAGCTAGCTTTTCCCCGTTCACTTCATTAATCGCTATTTCATTTTTGGGGTGCAATTCATGCGTCAGTTACATCCCCCCCCCCCCTTTCTCCTTCACGTTGTATTCGCACGCAATCAGCGCCATCTGCTGGTAGAAGTTAGAATCGTTTTTCTTTTCCAGGACGAGAAAAATGTAAATAAATAGTTTATCAGTTTTTTTTTTCTTAGAGATTTTCTTTTAGATTTCGCGTTTCAAATTTCCTACTTCAGTTTGCAATTGGTTTAATTGGTAAACATTATTTTTAAACAAGTTTTAGAGAAAATAATACTGTTTAGATTACAAAAACAAACAACAAAAAAAGAAATTTAGATAAAATTAGCTTTCCATGAGTTGTCGCATTTGCAACTTGTGCTTATAAAATTGTCTTTTTTTTAAACGTGAATAATATCTATGGTCGAAGTTTCCGGATGAAATCTGGGCGTTACGAAAAATATAAATACATTGAACGCTTCTATCTCCGGACTTAATAGATAAAAAAGTAATTGATTAATGCTCCATGTATGAATGAACAAAAACTGTTTCAAAATTTAAATATTCTGAACTATTGTTTTCGAAAGAAAAAAAATGCAAGTTTTTGTCAGCGTTTACGTTTCATTTGCCCACTTTTGCACGAAATATCGTCTAAATTATAAAATATCGCTATAATCAGTAGTAAGCAACAAAAACGTTCAGTGGGAAATTCAATTTCTAAATCCATAATTTATTTCTACATAGTTTTTAACCAATCACCTTGTCCAACTGAAGAAGATTGAAAACTTCTCGTTTTTAAAGTCTGCAATGTTTATTCGTATATCTCGAAAACTAGCTAGAAACATTAAGCAAGTAATTTGTAGCCCTTTTAAATCCTCCCAAGTATGTATAATTCGGACCTCAGTTTTCAAAATAGAGTACATATATATATATATATATATATATATATATATATATATATATATATATATATATATATATATATATATATATATATTACAGTTGTGTAAACAGAAACGCAGAATCAGCATTAATGAAACATGTATGGCCCTTGATAACGTACATGGTTTTAGAAATGCTTTTCATATTCATTTTATTCCTTTTGTATTCACTAGATTCCATTTATTCAATTTCCAAACTTCTTGCATAGCTCATCGTGCTACACTAGGCTTCTGATTTGCAAAAACCTTCAGTTTACAAGCAATTTTCTTTGGTATTTCTCGGGTATATATATATTACAAGTAATCATAAAAATCTTCAATTATATATATATATATATATATATATATATATATTCATTTTTAATTAGGACGCGCTCAAAATCATTATTTACGTCTTATAGAATTTTTTCAGTATAGAGAATAAAAATTAAGCATTATATTTCGTTTTCAGTATATTCTATTGGACGCAAATATCGTAAAGATTTTAAGCATATTTTCGACATTTTTTTTTTACATCATATGATCATTTTGAAAACTGTATAACATTTATCAAATTGCAGACGTCATTCTTGAGCAGATTGCATAAAGGATTGATTTTCTCGTTAAAAAATTAACATAATAAAACATTTTTAAATGCATATTCTATATCAATATTATCATTCTCTAATATTATATTAGTTTTATTCTATTTTTTATCACAGTAGTAGTAATCACTACCTGTTACTTTTAAAACGTATATCTTAAGAACTGTTTAAGAAGGCCAATAAAGTTACATGCACCTCCTGGTGATTTTATAATTTCTTTTCGTTCTATCTATTATATTACTCTC